>OY726523.1:42245006-43722678 GCA_963383655.1 Bathymodiolus septemdierum | reverse complement strand
TAGTAGATGTAAGGACCAACAAGACTTTTAGAACATACAATGTAGTAGATGTAAGGCCAACAAGACTTTTAGAACATACGGATATGAGTAGTAGATGTAAGACCAACAAGACTTTTAGAACATACAATGTAGTAGATGTAAGGCCAACAAGACTTTTAGAACATACAATGTAGTAGATGTAAGGCCAACAAGACTTTTAGAACATACAATGTAGTAGATGTAAGGCCAACAAGACTTTTAGAACATACAATGTAGTAGATGTAAGGCCAACAAGACTTTTAGAACATACAATGTAGTAGATGTAAGGCCAACAAGACTTTTAGAACATACAATGTAGTAGATGTAAGGCCAACAAGACTTTTAGAACATACAATGTAGTAGATGTAAGGCCAACAAGACTTTTAGAACATACAATGTAGTAGATGTAAGACCAACAAGACTTTTAGAACATACAATGTAGTAGATGTAAGGCCAACAAGACTTTTAGAACATACAATGTAGTAGATGTAAGACCAACAAGACTTTTAGAACATACAATGTAGTAGATGTAAGGCCAACAAGACTTTTAGAACATACAATGATAGTAGATGTAAGACCAACAAGACTTTTAGAACATACAATGTAGTAGATGTAAGGCCAACAAGACTTTTAGAACATACAATGTAGTAGATGTAAGACCAACAAGACTTTTAGAACATACAATGTAGTAGATGTAAGGCCAACAAGACTTTTAGAACATACAATGTAGTAGATGTAAGACCAACAAGACTTTTAGAACATACAATGTAGTAGATGTAAGGCCAACAAGACTTTTAGAACATACAATGTAGTAGATGTAAGACCAACAAGACTTTTAGAACATACAATGTAGTAGATGTAAGGCCAACAAGACTTTTAGAACATACAATGTAGTAGATGTAAGACCAACAAGACTTTTAGAACATACAATGTAGTAGATGTAAGGCCAACAAGACTTTTAGAACATACAATGTAGTAGATGTAAGACCAACAAGACTTTTAGAACATACAATGTAGTAGATGTAAGGCCAACAAGACTTTTAGAACATACAATGTAGTAGATGTAAGACCAACAAGACTTTTAGAACATACAATGTAGTAGATGTAAGGCCAACAAGACTTTTAGAACATACAATGTAGTAGATGTAAGACCAACAAGACTTTTAGAACATACAATGTAGTAGATGTAAGGCCAACAAGACTTTTAGAACATACAATGTAGTAGATGTAAGACCAACAAGACTTTTAGAACATACAATGTAGTAGATGTAAGACCAACAAGACTTTTAGAACATACAATGTAGTAGATGTAAGGCCAACAAGACTTTTAGAACATACAATGTAGTAGATGTAAGACCAACAAGACTTTTAGAACATACAATGTAGTAGATGTAAGACCAACAAGACTTTTAGAACATACAATGTAGTAGATGTAAGGCCAACAAGACTTTTAGAACATACAATGTAGTAGATGTAAGACCAACAAGACTTTTAGAACATACAATGTAGTAGATGTAAGGCCAACAAGACTTTTAGAACATACAATGTAGTAGATGTAAGGACCAACAAGACTTTTAGAACATACAATGTAGTAGATGTAAGGCCAACAAGACTTTTAGAACATACAATGTAGTAGATGTAAGACCAACAAGACTTTTAGAACATACAATGTAGTAGATGTAAGACCAACAAGACTTTTAGAACATACAATGTAGTAGATGTAAGACCAACAAGACTTTTAGAACATACAATGTAGTAGATGTAAGGCCAACAAGACTTTTAGAACATACAATGTAGTAGATGTAAGGCCAACAAGACTTTTAGAACATACAATGTAGTAGATGTAAGACCAACAAGACTTTTAGAACATACAATGTAGTAGATGTAAGGCCAACAAGACTTTTAGAACATACAATGTAGTAGATGTAAGACCAACAAGACTTTTAGAACATACAATGTAGTAGATGTAAGGCCAACAAGACTTTTAGAACATACAATGTAGTAGATGTAAGACCAACAAGACTTTTAGAACATACAATGTAGTAGATGTAAGGCCAACAAGACTTTTAGAACATACAATGTAGTAGATGTAAGACCAACAAGACTTTTAGAACATACAATGTAGTAGATGTAAGGCCAACAAGACTTTTAGAACATACAATGTAGTAGATGTAAGACCAACAAGACTTTTAGAACATACAATGTAGTAGATGTAAGGCCAACAAGACTTTTAGAACATACAATGTAGTAGATGTAAGGCCAACAAGACTTTTAGAACATACAATGTAGTAGATGTAAGGACCAACAAGACTTTTAGAACATACAATGTAGTAGATGTAAGGCCAACAAGACTTTTAGAACATACAATGTAGTAGATGTAAGGCCAACAAGACTTTTAGAACATACAATGTAGTAGATGTAAGACCAACAAGACTTTTAGAACATACAATGTAGTAGATGTAAGGCCAACAAGACTTTTAGAACATACAATGTAGTAGATGTAAGACCAACAAGACTTTTAGAACATACAATGTAGTAGATGTAAGGCCAACAAGACTTTTAGAACATACAATGTAGTAGATGTAAGACCAACAAGACTTTTAGAACATACAATGTAGTAGATGTAAGGCCAACAAGACTTTTAGAACATACAATGTAGTAGATGTAAGGCCAACAAGACTTTTAGAACATACAATGTAGTAGATGTAAGGCCAACAAGACTTTTAGAACATACAATGTAGTAGATGTAAGGCCAACAAGACTTTTAGAACATACAATGTAGTAGATGTAAGGCCAACAAGACTTTTAGAACATACAATGTAGTAGATGTAAGACCAACAAGACTAATATGTAGTAGATGTAAGGCCAACAAGACTTTTAGAACATACAATGTAGTAGATGTAAGGCCAACAAGACTTTTAGAACATACAATGTAGTAGATGTAAGGCCAACAAGACTTTTAGAACATACAATGTAGTAGATGTAAGACCAACAAGACTTTTAGAACATACAATGTAGTAGATGTAAGGCCAACAAGACTTTTAGAACATACAATGTAGTAGATGTAAGGCCAACAAGACTTTTAGAACATACAATGTAGTAGATGTAAGGCCAACAAGACTTTTAGAACATACAATGTAGTAGATGTAAGGCCAACAAGACTTTTAGAACATACAATGTAGTAGATGTAAGGCCAACAAGACTTTTAGAACATACAATGTAGTAGATGTAAGGCCAACAAGACTTTTAGAACATACAATGTAGTAGATGTAAGGCCAACAAGACTTTTAGAACATACAATGTAGTAGATGTAAGGCCAACAAGACTTTTAGAACATACAATGTAGTAGATGTAAGGCCAACAAGACTTTTAGAACATACAATGTAGTAGATGTAAGGCCAACAAGACTTTTAGAACATACAATGTAGTAGATGTAAGGCCAACAAGACTTTTAGAACATACAATGTAGTAGATGTAAGGCCAACAAGACTTTTAGAACATACAATGTAGTAGATGTAAGGCCAACAAGACTTTTAGAACATACAATGTAGTAGATGTAAGGCCAACAAGACTTTTAGAACATACAATGTAGTAGATGTAAGGCCAACAAGACTTTTAGAACATACAATGTAGTAGATGTAAGGCCAACAAAGGCCAACAAGACTTTTAGAACATACAATGTAGTAGATGTAAGGCCAACAAGACTTTTAGAACATACAATGTAGTAGATGTAAGGCCAACAAGACTTTTAGAACATACAATGTAGTAGATGTAAGGCCAACAAGACTTTTAGAACATACAATGTAGTAGATGTAAGGCCAACAAGACTTTTAGAACATACAATGTAGTAGATGTAAGGCCAACAAGACTTTTAGAACATACAATGTAGTAGATGTAAGACCAACAAGACTTTTAGAACATACAATGTAGTAGATGTAAGGCCAACAAGACTTTTAGAACATACAATGTAGTAGATGTAAGGCCAACAAGACTTTTAGAACATACAATGTAGTAGATGTAAGGCCAACAAGACTTTTAGAACATACAATGTAGTAGATGTAAGGCCAACAAGACTTTTAGAACATACAATGTAGTAGATGTAAGGCCAACAAGACTTTTAGAACATACAATGTAGTAGATGTAAGGCCAACAAGACTTTTAGAACATACAATGTAGTAGATGTAAGGCCAACAAGACTTTTAGAACATACAATGTAGTAGATGTAAGGCCAACAAGACTTTTAGAACATACAATGTAGTAGATGTAAGGCCAACAAGACTTTTAGAACATACAATGTAGTAGATGTAAGGCCAACAAGACTTTTAGAACATACAATGTAGTAGATGTAAGGCCAACAAGACTTTTAGAACATACAATGTAGTAGATGTAAGGCCAACAAGACTTTTAGAACATACAATGTAGTAGATGTAAGACCAACAAGACTTTTAGAACATACAATGTAGTAGATGTAAGGCCAACAAGACTTTTAGAACATACAATGTAGTAGATGTAAGGCCAACAAGACTTTTAGAACATACAATGTAGTAGATGTAAGGCCAACAAGACTTTTAGAACATACAATGTAGTAGATGTAAGGCCAACAAGACTTTTAGAACATACAATGTAGTAGATGTAAGGCCAACAAGACTTTTAGAACATACAATGTAGTAGATGTAAGGCCAACAAGACTTTTAGAACATACAATGTAGTAGATGTAAGGCCAACAAGACTTTTAGAACATACAATGTAGTAGATGTAAGACCAACAAGACTTTTAGAACATACAATGTAGTAGATGTAAGGCCAACAAGACTTTTAGAACATACAATGTAGTAGATGTAAGGCCAACAAGACTTTTAGAACATACAATGTAGTAGATGTAAGGCCAACAAGACTTTTAGAACATACAATGTAGTAGATGTAAGGCCAACAAGACTTTTAGAACATACAATGTAGTAGATGTAAGGCCAACAAGACTTTTAGAACATACAATGTAGTAGATGTAAGGCCAACAAGACTTTTAGAACATACAATGTAGTAGATGTAAGGCCAACAAGACTTTTAGAACATACAATGTAGTAGATGTAAGACCAACAAGACTTTTAGAACATACAATGTAGTAGATGTAAGGCCAACAAGACTTTTAGAACATACAATGTAGTAGATGTAAGGCCAACAAGACTTTTAGAACATACAATGTAGTAGATGTAAGGCCAACAAGACTTTTAGAACATACAATGTAGTAGATGTAAGGCCAACAAGACTTTTAGAACATACAATGTAGTAGATGTAAGACCAACAAGACTTTTAGAACATACAATGTAGTAGATGTAAGGCCAACAAGACTTTTAGAACATACAATGTAGTAGATGTAAGACCAACAAGACTTTTAGAACATACAATGTAGTAGATGTAAGGCCAACAAGACTTTTAGAACATACAATGTAGTAGATGTAAGGCCAACAAGACTTTTAGAACATACAATGTAGTAGATGTAAGGCCAACAAGACTTTTAGAACATACAATGTAGTAGATGTAAGGCCAACAAGACTTTTAGAACATACAATGTAGTAGATGTAAGGCCAACAAGACTTTTAGAACATACAATGTAGTAGATGTAAGACCAACAAGACTTTTAGAACATACAATGTAGTAGATGTAAGGCCAACAAGACTTTTAGAACATACAATGTAGTAGATGTAAGGCCAACAAGACTTTTAGAACATACAATGTAGTAGATGTAAGGCCAACAAGACTTTTAGAACATACAATGTAGTAGATGTAAGGCCAACAAGACTTTTAGAACATACAATGTAGTAGATGTAAGGCCAACAAGACTTTTAGAACATACAATGTAGTAGATGTAAGGCCAACAAGACTTTTAGAACATACAATGTAGTAGATGTAAGACCAACAAGACTTTTAGAACATACAATGTAGTAGATGTAAGGCCAACAAGACTTTTAGAACATACAATGTAGTAGATGTAAGGCCAACAAGACTTTTAGAACATACAATGTAGTAGATGTAAGGCCAACAAGACTTTTAGAACATACAATGTAGTAGATGTAAGGCCAACAAGACTTTTAGAACATACAATGTAGTAGATGTAAGGCCAACAAGACTTTTAGAACATACAATGTAGTAGATGTAAGACCAACAAGACTTTTAGAACATACAATGTAGTAGATGTAAGGACCAACAAGACTTTTAGAACATACAATGTAGTAGATGTAAGGCCAACAAGACTTTTAGAACATACAATGTAGTAGATGTAAGGCCAACAAGACTTTTAGAACATACAATGTAGTAGATGTAAGGCCAACAAGACTTTTAGAACATACAATGTAGTAGATGTAAGACCAACAAGACTTTTAGAACATACAATGTAGTAGATGTAAGACCAACAAGACTTTTAGAACATACAATGTAGTAGATGTAAGGCCAACAAGACTTTTAGAACATACAATGTAGTAGATGTAAGGCCAACAAGACTTTTAGAACATACAATGTAGTAGATGTAAGGCCAACAAGACTTTTAGAACATACAATGTAGTAGATGTAAGACCAACAAGACTTTTAGAACATACAATGTAGTAGATGTAAGGCCAACAAGACTTTTAGAACATACAATGTAGTAGATGTAAGGCCAACAAGACTTTTAGAACATACAATGTAGTAGATGTAAGGCCAACAAGACTTTTAGAACATACAATGTAGTAGATGTAAGGCCAACAAGACTTTTAGAACATACAATGTAGTAGATGTAAGGCCAACAAGACTTTTAGAACATACAATGTAGTAGATGTAAGGCCAACAAGACTTTTAGAACATACAATGTAGTAGATGTAAGGCCAACAAGACTTTTAGAACATACAATGTAGTAGATGTAAGGCCAACAAGACTTTTAGAACATACAATGTAGTAGATGTAAGGCCAACAAGACTTTTAGAACATACAATGTAGTAGATGTAAGGCCAACAAGACTTTTAGAACATACAATGTAGTAGATGTAAGGCCAACAAGACTTTTAGAACATACAATGTAGTAGATGTAAGGCCAACAAGACTTTTAGAACATACAATGTAGTAGATGTAAGGCCAACAAGACTTTTAGAACATACAATGTAGTAGATGTAAGGCCAACAAGACTTTTAGAACATACAATGTAGTAGATGTAAGGCCAACAAGACTTTTAGAACATACAATGTAGTAGATGTAAGGCCAACAAGACTTTTAGAACATACAATGTAGTAGATGTAAGGCCAACAAGACTTTTAGAACATACAATGTAGTAGATGTAAGGCCAACAAGACTTTTAGAACATACAATGTAGTAGATGTAAGGCCAACAAGACTTTTAGAACATACAATGTAGTAGATGTAAGGCCAACAAGACTTTTAGAACATACAATGTAGTAGATGTAAGGCCAACAAGACTTTTAGAACATACAATGTAGTAGATGTAAGACCAACAAGACTTTTAGAACATACAATGTAGTAGATGTAAGGCCAACAAGACTTTTAGAGCATACAATGTAGTAGATGTAAGGCCAACAAGACTTTTAGAACATACAATGTAGTAGATGTAAGGCCAACAAGACTTTTAGAACATACAATGTAGTAGATGTAAGGCCAACAAGACTTTTAGAACATACAATGTAGTAGATGTAAGGCCAACAAGACTTTTAGAACATACAATGTAGTAGATGTAAGGCCAACAAGACTTTTAGAACATACAATGTAGTAGATGTAAGGCCAACAAGACTTTTAGAACATACAATGTAGTAGATGTAAGGCCAACAAGACTTTTAGAACATACAATGTAGTAGATGTAAGGCCAACAAGACTTTTAGAACATACAATGTAGTAGATGTAAGGCCAACAAGACTTTTAGAACATACAATGTAGTAGATGTAAGGCCAACAAGACTTTTAGAACATACAATGTAGTAGATGTAAGGCCAACAAGACTTTTAGAACATACAATGTAGTAGATGTAAGGCCAACAAGACTTTTAGAACATACAATGTAGTAGATGTAAGACCAACAAGACTTTTAGAACATACAATGTAGTAGATGTAAGGCCAACAAGACTTTTAGAACATACAATGTAGTAGATGTAAGGCCAACAAGACTTTTAGAACATACAATGTAGTAGATGTAAGACCAACAAGACTTTTAGAACATACAATGTAGTAGATGTAAGGCCAACAAGACTTTTAGAACATACAATGTAGTAGATGTAAGGCCAACAAGACTTTTAGAACATACAATGTAGTAGATGTAAGGCCAACAAGACTTTTAGAACATACAATGTAGTAGATGTAAGGCCAACAAGACTTTTAGAACATACAATGTAGTAGATGTAAGGCCAACAAGACTTTTAGAACATACAATGTAGTAGATGTAAGGCCAACAAGACTTTTAGAACATACAATGTAGTAGATGTAAGGCCAACAAGACTTTTAGAACATACAATGTAGTAGATGTAAGGCCAACAAGACTTTTAGAACATACAATGTAGTAGATGTAAGGCCAACAAGACTTTTAGAACATACAATGTAGTAGATGTAAGGCCAACAAGACTTTTAGAACATACAATGTAGTAGATGTAAGGCCAACAAGACTTTTAGAACATACAATGTAGTAGATGTAAGGCCAACAAGACTTTTAGAACATACAATGTAGTAGATGTAAGGCCAACAAGACTTTTAGAACATACAATGTAGTAGATGTAAGGCCAACAAGACTTTTAGAACATACAATGTAGTAGATGTAAGGCCAACAAGACTTTTAGAACATACAATGTAGTAGATGTAAGACCAACAAGACTTTTAGAACATACAATGTAGTAGATGTAAGGCCAACAAGACTTTTAGAACATACAATGTAGTAGATGTAAGGCCAACAAGACTTTTAGAACATACAATGTAGTAGATGTAAGGCCAACAAGACTTTTAGAACATACAATGTAGTAGATGTAAGGCCAACAAGACTTTTAGAACATACAATGTAGTAGATGTAAGGCCAACAAGACTTTTAGAACATACAATGTAGTAGATGTAAGGCCAACAAGACTTTTAGAACATACAATGTAGTAGATGTAAGGCCAACAAGACTTTTAGAACATACAATGTAGTAGATGTAAGGCCAACAAGACTTTTAGAACATACAATGTAGTAGATGTAAGGCCAACAAGACTTTTAGAACATACAATGTAGTAGATGTAAGGCCAACAAGACTTTTAGAACATACAATGTAGTAGATGTAAGGCCAACAAGACTTTTAGAACATACAATGTAGTAGATGTAAGGCCAACAAGACTTTTAGAACATACAATGTAGTAGATGTAAGGCCAACAAGACTTTTAGAACATACAATGTAGTAGATGTAAGGCCAACAAGACTTTTAGAACATACAATGTAGTAGATGTAAGGCCAACAAGACTTTTAGAACATACAATGTAGTAGATGTAAGGCCAACAAGACTTTTAGAACATACAATGTAGTAGATGTAAGGCCAACAAGACTTTTAGAACATACAATGTAGTAGATGTAAGGCCAACAAGACTTTTAGAACATACAATGTAGTAGATGTAAGGCCAACAAGACTTTTAGAACATACAATGTAGTAGATGTAAGGCCAACAAGACTTTTAGAACATACAATGTAGTAGATGTAAGGCCAACAAGACTTTTAGAACATACAATGTAGTAGATGTAAGGCCAACAAGACTTTTAGAACATACAATGTAGTAGATGTAAGACCAACAAGACTTTTAGAACATACAATGTAGTAGATGTAAGACCAACAAGACTTTTAGAACATACAATGTAGTAGATGTAAGGCCAACAAGACTTTTAGAACATACAATGTAGTAGATGTAAGGCCAACAAGACTTTTAGAACATACAATGTAGTAGATGTAAGGCCAACAAGACTTTTAGAACATACAATGTAGTAGATGTAAGACCAACAAGACTTTTAGAACATACAATGTAGTAGATGTAAGGCCAACAAGACTTTTAGAACATACAATGTAGTAGATGTAAGACCAACAAGACTTTTAGAACATACAATGTAGTAGATGTAAGGCCAACAAGACTTTTAGAACATACAATGTAGTAGATGTAAGGCCAACAAGACTTTTAGAACATACAATGTAGTAGATGTAAGGCCAACAAGACTTTTAGAACATACAATGTAGTAGATGTAAGGCCAACAAGACTTTTAGAACATACAATGTAGTAGATGTAAGGCCAACAAGACTTTTAGAACATACAATGTAGTAGATGTAAGACCAACAAGACTTTTAGAACATACAATGTAGTAGATGTAAGGCCAACAAGACTTTTAGAACATACAATGTAGTAGATGTAAGGCCAACAAGACTTTTAGAACATACAATGTAGTAGATGTAAGGCCAACAAGACTTTTAGAACATACAATGTAGTAGATGTAAGGACAACAAGACTTTTAGAACATACAATGTAGTAGATGTAAGGCCAACAAGACTTTTAGAACATACAATGTAGTAGATGTAAGGCCAACAAGACTTTTAGAACATACAATGTAGTAGATGTAAGACCAACAAGACTTTTAGAACATACAATGTAGTAGATGTAAGGCCAACAAGACTTTTAGAACATACAATGTAGTAGATGTAAGGCCAACAAGACTTTTAGAACATACAATGTAGTAGATGTAAGACCAACAAGACTTTTAGAACATACAATGTAGTAGATGTAAGGCCAACAAGACTTTTAGAACATACAATGTAGTAGATGTAAGGCCAACAAGACTTTTAGAACATACAATGTAGTAGATGTAAGGCCAACAAATTACTTGTTTGACGATACAAAAAGGGGTATTACACAAAGTCAAAACACTTTGAAATATTCAGTGAAAGGACATATTTGCATAGTGGAACGTGAAATTAAAGGATCGGAATTTCGTTGTTCTTGATAATCTCTTCCATGCAGTCTCCTTCATACGAAAAAAATGAACAAACCGGAGTAGGAATGCCTATTGTTTGTTGAAAAAAAAACCTCCACCAAACATAACAAATATGATATTTATTACACATTAAATAATTTGTAATTCTAGTTTCAAGGAATTTCTGTATTACAACCAGAATGGTGTTTTTTTTTCTAAATAGAAAAATTAGAAAATAAGAAATGTTGTACCTACATTGGTCATTCTTCTAATTCTTTTAATTTGTCTTTTAGGTAAGAATGATAAATAGTTGTATAAAGGGGAGATAAGTTAAATGTTTAATTTCTATTGCATGAGGAGAAATCCCTTGATTGTATGTATTCTTTACAGATCTTTAGAATTTTTCAGAATCCACATCTGATTCACATCACAACTTATAGCATTTTTTTGATCTGTTATAGATTATATGTTGAATTGGAAAGAGGTTTCGTGGAGCATTTTGCAGATCTAACAATATAACGTTGTTTGTAAAGACATTTGTGCAATTTAGGTATCAATTAGAGTGAGGGAAAATTTAGTTCCTTTTTGACATACAAATGACTTAATTGAATAAATGGTCATATATCAGTAATAAAAAACCTAATACAGAATACAATGGTCAAAGTTTAAAGAAAATGAGTAAAAGACAACAAAAAGAAATGTAATGGACTTTATTTAGCTGTCTCTTTTTCTGTTTAGAATTTTGAAGGTCCCATTGCTTACCTATTTATAATTGAGGGGGAAGTTATGTTATAGCTCATCAACTACCGGAAACAATTTGACTCGGGGTTTAGTTATTGATACTGAAATAGGAAATAGGAAATATTTTCTTACACTAATTTCCCGCTTTTTTTGAACCATTTATTGTCTACTACTAGATCAGTTTTTTTTTAGTAACTAGTAACTGCGTAAATGTTTGTTCTCCCATTTAAAAGTTACAAGTTCTGTACTAATTAAGCACAAAACAATGGAAAATACTCATTATCAGCAAAAATTAAGTTGTCATAGCAACAATTAAAAACTTAGATATCGAATGTTGTCCACACGACGATGCAAGAAACCATTTTCTTCTGTTTTGTTCAGGAATTTTCAGATTTCATCCATTTGAATTGCATTTATTTTGTAGGGAACTCTCAAGAGTTTTTAAAAAGAGTAATATAAGTATGACTATTAAGAGTAAATATCTAAGGTTAAAATTAAATTAGCAAAAGATAACCAAAGCGAAGGCTCGAAGTAAAACGAAAACGTAAAATGAAAACGTGACGTTGTTAACAAGTATCTAGATGTTGTTGAATGTTGTTGAATGAATGAATGAATGAATGATTCTTTATTTGCAAAAAGCATATTCATGCTATAGCAATCAAACAGATATATACAGATGTAACACAATGACAAACAGCAGAGAACATTTAAACACATTATATATCGACAACAATATTAACTAATTATATGACATCTGATTTTCCAAGTTGCCTTTAGATAATTATATAATTTTATAGTGAGATTTTTATTGGCAGCTTTTAATAAATGTTCAAGTTTATAAATATTCGGCCAAGAACAGTAATATGTTGGCAAAAATGCGTACGTACAGATCTATATGCAGGACAAACAAACACAAAATGATATTCGTTTTCAACAACATTCATATTGCAACACAAACATAAACGTGATTCTCTTGGGGTAGTGTTATAACGACTAAGTTCAATATTCAATTTTAATGTACCACTGCGTAATTTTGTAAGTAGATACACATTACTACAAAAATTAAGATATTTCTCATGACAAAATTCTACCTTAATATTTCTATAAATACACAGTTTTTCGCAATCGTATACAGATGTTGACCACTGTTTCACAAATTGATCTATAATACGTTGTTTAACAAAGTCAAATGATACACTTGATGCATCCTGAGATATCCAAACATAATTAAGACCAAGGCTGAATAACAAGTCACGTACACTGGAAACCCAGTTAGTTTTACCGTTATTAACATCATTATACAATAGTTTATAAACATCATAAACAACCTTAGATTTATACAATAAAATATGCAACCAGTATTTCAAAATTCTGAAACGTCTAGAAATATACATTGGCAAATGGCCAAGTTCACCATACAAAAAAGCACATGGCAGTAGGTACATTTTTACCTATTTTTAAAACAAATCTACAAAAACGATTATGTATTACTTCAATATCACGAACACGATGAAAACCCCATATTTCTGATGCATAACTCAGAACGGAACCAACCATACTGTCAAATAACATGCACTGTTGTTCAGTTGAAATATAAACACTTTTGAGTGAGTTCATAAGTGACGACAATGCACGTGCTCCTTGTTGTGAAAGACGTTTTTCAGTTTGCAGAAATTTTCCATTATAATGCAACAACATGCCAAGATAAACGTAAGAATCAACAATTTGAAGTTCCATATTGTCATAAAAGAAATGATCATTTACCGGCCGCCAGCTATTTCGAAAAACAACTACTTTGGTTTTGTCAGAGTTAAATTCAATATTCAATATTCAATATTGTTATCAGTTTTTTGGCCTAGTTACAAGTTATACAATACAGACCATATATAATTTACAAAAGCGTAAATTATTTTAATTATATTGCTAATACGCATTGGCGAAGAAAACACAAACCGATGCATTATTATGCTATGATTAATTTATTATGAACAAAGAATAGCTTAATAAAATAATGAAATTAAAATCCACTTACTCAACCATGGTAAGGATGAATTAAATCTCTGATATTTAGTCCCCCAAAGAATAATATTTGTAATTGACTATTGATTCTCCATTTAAAACAAAAGTTCCTTCCAACCTATGTTAATTGTTGTCATGGTTATCGTCTCGAATTTATAATTAATAATATAAATAGAACATGAGTTCACCCAGGTGTTTAGTGGAGTACATGAGTTCACCCAGGTGTTTAGTGGAGTACATGAGTTCACCCAGGTGTTTAGTGGAGTACATGAGTTCACCCAGGTGTTTAGTGGAGTACATGAGTTCACCCAGGTGTTTAGTGGAGTACATGAGTTCACCCAGGTGTTTAGTGGAGTACATGAGTTCACCCAGGTGTTTAGTGGAGTACATGAGTTCACCCAGGTGTTTAGTGGAGTACATGAGTTCACCCAGGTGTTTAGTGGAGTACATGAGTTCACCCAGGTGTTTAGTGGAGTACATGAGTTCACCCAGGTGTTTAGTGGAGTACATGAGTTCACCCAGGTGTTTAGTGGAGTACATGAGTTCACCCAGGTGTTTAGTGGAGTACATGAGTTCACCCAGGTGTTTAGTGGAGTACATGAGTTCACCCAGGTGTTTAGTGGAGTACATGAGTTCACCCAGGTGTTTAGTGGAGTACATGAGTTCACCCAGGTGTTTAGTGGAGTACATGAGTTCACCCAGGTGTTTAGTGGAGTACATGAGTTCACCCAGGTGTTTAGTGGAGTACATGAGTTCACCCAGGTGTTTAGTGGAGTACATGAGTTCACCCAGGTGTTTAGTGGAGTACATGAGTTCACCCAGGTGTTTAGTGGAGTACATGAGTTCACCCAGGTGTTTAGTGGAGTACATGAGTTCACCCAGGTGTTTAGTGGAGTACATGAGTTCACCCAGGTGTTTAGTGGAGTACATGAGTTCACCCAGGTGTTTAGTGGAGTACATGAGTTCACCCAGGTGTTTAGTGGAGTACATGAGTTCACCCAGGTGTTTAGTGGAGTACATGAGTTCACCCAGGTGTTTAGTGGAGTACATGAGTTCACCCAGGTGTTTAGTGGAGTACATGAGTTCACCCAGGTGTTTAGTGGAGTACATGAGTTCACCCAGGTGTTTAGTGGAGTACATGAGTTCACCCAGGTGTTTAGTGGAGTACATGAGTTCACCCAGGTGTTTAGTGGAGTACATGAGTTCACCCAGGTGTTTAGTGGAGTACATGAGTTCACCCAGGTGTTTAGTGGAGTACATGAGTTCACCCAGGTGTTTAGTGGAGTACATGAGTTCACCCAGGTGTTTAGTGGAGTACATGAGTTCATCCAGGTGTTTAGTGGAGTACATGAGTTCACCCAGGTGTTCAGTGGAGTACATGAGTTCACCCAGGTGTTCAGTGGAGTACATGAGTTCACCCAGGTGTTTAGTGGAGTACATGAGTTCACCCAGGTGTTTAGTGGAGTACATGAGTTCACCCAGGTGTTTAGTGGAGTACATGAGTTCACCCAGGTGTTTAGTGGAGTACATGAGTTCACCCAGTTGTTTAGTGGAGTACATGAGTTCACCCAGGTGTTTAGTGGAGTACATGAGTTCACCCAGGTGTTTAGTGGAGTACATGAGTTCACCCAGGTGTTTAGTGGAGAACATGAGTTCACCCAGGTGTTTAGTGGAGTACATGAGTTCACCCAGGTGCTTAGTGGAGTACATGAGTTCACCCAGGTGTTTAGTGGAGTACATGAGTTCACCCAGGTGTTTAGTGGAGTACATGAGTTCACCCAGGTGTTTAGTGGAGTACATGAGTTCACCCAGGTGTTTAGTGGAGTACATGAGTTCACCCAGGTGTTTAGTGGAGTACATGAGTTCACCCAGGTGTTTAGTGGAGTACATGAGCTCACCCAGGTGTTTAGTAGAGTACATGAGTTCACCCAGGTGTTTAGTGGAGTACATGAGTTCACCCAGGTGTTTAGTGGAGTACATGAGTTCACCCAGGTGTTTAGTGGAGTACATGAGTTCACCCAGGTGTTTAGTGGAGTACATGAGTTCACCCAGGTGTTTAGTGGAGTACATGAGTTCACCCAGGTGTTTAGTGGAGTACATGAGTTCACCCAGGTGTTTAGTGGAGTACATGAGTTCACCCAGGTGTTTAGTGGAGTACATGAGTTCACCCAGGTGTTTAGTGGAGTACATGAGTTCACCCAGGTGTTTAGTGGAGTACATGAGTTCATCCAGGTGTTTAGTGGAGTACATGAGTTCACCCAGGTGTTCAGTGGAGTACATGAGTTCACCCAGGTGTTTAGTGGAGTACATGAGTTCACCCAGGTGTTTAGTGGAGTACATGAGTTCACCCAGGTGTTTAGTGGAGTACATGAGTTCACCCAGGTGTTTAGTGGAGTACATGAGTTCACCCAGGTGTTTAGTGGAGTACATGAGTTCACCCAGGTGTTTAGTGGAGTACATGAGTTCACCCAGGTGTTTAGTGGAGTACATGAGTTCACCCAGGTGTTTAGTGGAGTACATGAGTTCACCCAGGTGTTTAGTGGAGAACATGAGTTCACCCAGGTGTTTAGTGGAGTACATGAGTTCACCCAGGTGCTTAGTGGAGTACATGAGTTCACCCAGGTGTTTAGTGGAGTACATGAGTTCACCCAGGTGTTTAGTGGAGTACATGAGTTCACCCAGGTGTTTAGTGGAGTACATGAGTTCACCCAGGTGTTTAGTGGAGTACATGAGTTCACCCAGGTGTTTAGTGGAGTACATGAGTTCACCCAGGTGTTTAGTGGAGTACATGAGCTCACCCAGGTGTTTAGTAGAGTACATGAGTTCACCCAGGTGTTTAGTGGAGTACATGAGTTCACCCAGGTGTTTAGTGGAGTACATGAGTTCACCCAGGTGTTTAGTGGAGTACATGAGTTCACCCAGGTGTTTAGTGGAGTACATGAGTTCACCCAGGTGTTTAGTGGAGTACATGAGTTCACCCAGGTGTTTAGTGGAGTACATGAGTTCACCCAGGTGTTTAGTGGAGTACATGAGTTCACCCAGGTGTTTAGTGGAGTACATGAGTTCACCCAGGTGTTTAGTGGAGTACATGAGTTCACCCAGGTGTTTAGTGGAGTACATGAGTTCACCCAGGTGTTTAGTGGAGTACATTAGTTTACCCAGGTGTTTAGTGGAGTACATGAGTTCACCCAGGTGTTTAGTGGAGTACATGAGTTCACCCAGGTGTTTAGTGGAGTACATGAGTTCACCCAGGTGTTTAGTGGAGTACATGAGTTCACCCAGGTGTTTAGTGGAGTACATGAGTTCACCCAGGTGTTTAGTGGAGTACATGAGTTCACCCAGGTGTTTAGTGGAGTACATGAGTTCACCCAGGTGTTTAGTGGAGTACATGAGTTCACCCAGGTGTTTAGTGGAGTACATGAGTTCACCCAGGTGTTTAGTGGAGTACATGTGTTCACCCAGGTGTTTAGTGGAGTACATGAGTTCACCCAGGTGTTTAGTGGAGTACATGAGTTCACCCAGGTGTTTAGTGGAGTACATGTGTTCACCCAGGTGTTTAGTGGAGTACATGAGTTCACCCAGGTGTTTAGTGGAGTACATGAGTTTACCCAGGTGTTTAGTGGAGTACATGAGTTCACCCAGGTATTTAGTGGAGTACATGAGTTTACCCAGGTGTTTAGTGGAGTACATGAGTTCACCCAGGTGTTTAGTGGAGTACATGAGTTCACCCAGGTATTTAGTGGAGTACATGAGTTCACCCAGGTGTTTAGTGGAGTACATGAGTTCACCTAGTTGTTTAATAGAGTACATGTGTTCACCCAGGTATTTAGTGGAGTACATGAGTTCACCCAGGTGTTTAGTGGAGTACATGTGTTCACCCATGTGTTTAGTGGAGTTCGTGTTAATTTATAATATACATAGAACATGAGCTTACCCAGGTGTTTAGTTGAGTTCGTGTTAATTTTATAATATACATAGAGCATGAGTTCACCCAGGTGTTTAGTGGAGTTCGTGTTTAGTGGAGTTCGTGTTACTTTATAATATACATAGAACATGAGTTCACCCAGGTGTTTAGTAGAGTTCGTGTTAATTTATAATATACATAGAACATGAGTTCACCCAGGTGTTTAGTGCAGTTCGTGTTAATTTATAGTATACATAGAACATGAGTTCACCCAGGTGTTTAGTGTAGTTCGTGTTAATTTATAATATACATAGAACACGATTTACCAAGGTGTTTAGTGGAGTACATGTGTTCACCCAGGTGTTTAGTGGAGTACATGAGTTCACCCAGGTATTTAGTGGAGTACATGAGTTCACCCAGGTGTTTAGTGGAGTACATGTGTTCACCCAGGTATTTAGTGGAATACATGAGTTCACCCAGGTGTTTAGTGGAGTACATGTGTTCACCCAGGTGTTTAGTGGAGTACATGAGTTCACCCAGGTGTTTAGTGGAGTTCGTGTTAATTTATAATATACATAGAACATGAGTTTACCCAGGTGTTTAGTTGAGTTCGTGTTAATTTTATAATATACATAGAACATGAGTTCACCCATGTGTTTAGTGGAGTACATGAGTTCACCCAGGTGTGTAGTGGACTACACGAGCTCACCCAGGTGTTTAGTGGAGTACATGAGTTCACCCAGGTATTTTGTGGAGTACACGAGTTCACCCAGGTGTTTAGTGGAGTACACGAGTTCACCCAGGTGTTTAGTGGAGTACATGAGTTCACCCAGGTGTTTTGTGGAGTACATGAGTTCACTTAGGTGTTTTGTGGAGTACATGAGTTCACCCAGGTGTTTAGTGGAGTACATGAGTTCACCCAGGTGTTTTGTGGAGCACATGAGTTCACCCAGGTGCTTAGTGGAGTACATGAGTTTACCCAGGTGTTTAGTGGAGTACATGAGTTCACCCAGATGTTTAGTGGAGTACATGAGTTCACCCAGGTGTTTTGTGGAGTACATGAGTTCACCCAGGTGTTTTGTGGAGTACATGTGTTCACCCAGGTGCTCAGTGGAGTACACGAGTTAATCCAGGTGTTTAGTGGAGTACATGAGTTCACCCAGGTGTTTAGTGGAGTGCATGAGTTCACCCAGGTGTTTTGTGGAGTACATGAGTTCACCCAGGTGTTTAGTGGAGTACATGAGTTCACCCAAGTGTTTAGTGGAGTACATGAGTTCACCCAGGTGTTTTGTGGAGTATATGAGTTCACCCAGGTGTTTAGTGGAGTACATGAGTTCACCCAGGTGTTTTGTGGAGTACATGAGTTCACCTAGGTGTTTTGTGGAGTACATGAGTTCACCCAGGTGTTTAGTGGAGTACATGAGTTCACCCAGGTGTTTTGTGGAGCACATGAGTTCACCCAGGTGTTTAGTGGAGTACATGAGTTTACCTAGGTGTTTAGTGGAGTACATGAGTTCACCCAGATGTTTAGTGGAGTACATGAGTTCACCCAGGTGTTTTGTGGAGTACATGTGTTCACCCAGGTGCTTAGTGGAGTACACGAGTTAACCCAGGTGTTTAGTGGAGTACATGAGTTCACCCAGGTGTTTAGTGGAGTACATGAGTTCACCCAAGTGTTTAGTGGAGTACATGAGTTCACCCAGGTGTTTTGTGGAGTATATGAGTTCACCCAGGTGTTTAGTGGAGTACATGAGTTCACCCAGGTGTTTAGTGGAGTACATGAGTTCACCCAGGTGTTTAGTGGAGTACATGAGTTCACCCAGGTGTGTAGTGGAGTACATGAGTTCACCCAGGTGTTTTGTGGAGTACATGTGTTCACCCAGGTGCTTAGTGGAGTTCACGAGTTAACCCAGGTGTTTAGTGGAGTACATGAGTTCACCCAGGTGTTTAGTGGAGTGCATGAGTTCACCCAGGTGTTTTGTGGAGTACATGAGTTCACCTAGGTGTTTTGTGCAGTACATGAGTTCACCCAGATGTTTAGTGGAGTACATGAGTTCACCCAGGTGTTTTGTGGAGCACATGAGTTCACCCAGGTGTTTAGTGGAGTACATGAGTTTACCCAGGTGTTTAGTGGAGTACATAAGTTCACCCAGATGTTTAGTGGAGTACATGAGTTCATCCAGGTGTTTTGTGGAGTACATGAGTTCACCCAGGTGTTTTGTGGAGCACATGAGTTCACCCAGGTGTTTAGTGGAGTACATGAGTTAACCCAGGTGTTTAGTGGAGTACATGAGTTCACCCAGTTGTTTAGTGGAGTACATGAGTTCATCCAGGTGTTTAGTGGAGTACATGAGTTCACCCAGGTGTTTAGTGGAGTACATGAGTTCATCCAGGTGTTTAGTGGAGTACATGAGTTCACCCAGGTGTTTAGTGGAGTACATGAGTTCACCCAGGTGTTTAGTGGAGTACATGAGTTCACCCAGTTGTTTAGTGGAGTACATGAGTTCACCCAGGTGTTTAGTGGAGTACATGAGTTCACCCAGGTGTTTAGTGGAGTACATGAGTTCACCCAGGTGTTTAGTGGAGTACATGAGTTCACCCAGGTGTTTAGTGGAGTACATGAGTTCACCCAGGTGTTTAGTGGAGTACATGAGTTCACCCAGGTGTTTAGTGGAGTACATGAGTTCACCCAGGTGTTTAGTGGAGTACATGAGTTCACCCAGGTGTTTAGTGGAGTACATGAGTTCACCCAGGTGTTTAGTGGAGTACATGAGTTCACCCAGGTGTTTAGTGGAGTACATGAGTTCACCCAGGTGTTTAGTGGAGTACATGAGCTCACCCAGGTGTTTAGTGGAGTACATGAGTTCACCCAGGTGTTTAGTGGAGTACATGAGTTCACCCAGGTGTTTAGTGGAGTACATGAGTTCACCCAGGTGTTTAGTGGAGTACATGAGTTCACCCAGGTGTTTAGTGGAGTACATGAGTTCACCCAGGTGTTTAGTGGAGTACATGAGTTCACCCAGGTGTTTAGTGGAGTACATGAGTTCACCCAGGTGTTTAGTGGAGTACACGAGTTCACCCAGGTGTTTAGTGGAGTACATGAGTTCACCCAGGTGTTTAGTGGAGTACATGAGTTCACCCAGGTGTTTAGTGGAGTACATGAGTTCACCCAGGTGTTTAGTGGAGTACATTAGTTTACCCAGGTGTTCAGTGGAGTACATGAGTTCACCCAGGTGTTTAGTGGAGTACATGAGTTCACCCAGGTGTTTAGTGGAGTACATGAGTTCACCCAGGTGTTTAGTGGAGTACATGAGTTCACCCAGGTGTTTAGTGGAGTACATGAGTTCACCCAGGTGTTTAGTGGAGTACATGAGTTCACCCAGGTGTTTAGTGGAGTACATGAGTTCACCCAGGTGTTTATTGGAGTACATGAGTTCACCCAGGTGTTTAGTGGAGTACATGAGTTCACCCAGGTGTTTAGTGGAGTACATGAGTTCACCCAGGTGTTTAGTGGAGTACATGAGTTCACCCAGGTGTTTAGTGGAGTACATGAGTTCACCCAGGTGTTTAGTGGAGTACATGTGTTCACCCAGGTGTTTAGTGGAGTACATGAGTTCACCCAGGTGTTTAGTGGAGTAAATGAGTTCACCCAGGTGTTTAGTGGAGTACATGTGTTCACCCAGGTGTTTAGTGGAGTACATGAGTTCACCCAGGTGTTTAGTGGAGTACATGAGTTTACCCAGGTGTTTAGTGGAGTACATGAGTTCACCCAGGTATTTAGTGGAGTACATGAGTTTACCCAGGTGTTTAGTGGAGTACATGAGTTCACCCAGGTGTTTATTGGAGTACATGAGTTCACCCAGGTATTTAGTGGAGTACATGAGTTCACCCAGGTGTTTAGTGGAGTACATGAGTTCACCTAGTTGTTTAATGGAGTACATGTGTTCACCCAGGTATTTAGTGGAGTACATGAGTTCACCCAGGTGTTTAGTGGAGTACATGTGTTCACCCATGTGTTTAGTGGAGTTCGTGTTAATTTATAATATACATAGAACATGAGCTTACCCAGGTGTTTAGTTGAGTTCGTGTTAATTTTATAATATACATAGAGCATGAGTTCACCCAGGTGTTTAGTGGAGTTCGTGTTTAGTGGAGTTCGTGTTACTTTATAATATACATAGAACATGAGTTCACCCAGGTGTTTAGTAGAGTTCGTGTTAATTTATAATATACATAGAACATGAGTTCACCCAGGTGTTTAGTGCAGTTCGTGTTAATTTATAGTATACATAGAACATGAGTTCACCCAGGTGTTTAGTGTAGTTCGTGTTAATTTATAATATACATAGAACACGATTTACCAAGGTGTTTAGTGGAGTACATGTGTTCACCCAGGTGTTTAGTGGAGTACATGAGTTCACCCAGGTATTTAGTGGAGTACATGAGTTCACCCAGGTGTTTAGTGGAGTACATGTGTTCACCCAGGTATTCAGTGGAATACATGAGTTCACCCAGGTGTTTAGTGGAGTACATGTGTTCACCCAGGTGTTTAGTGGAGTACATGAGTTCACCCAGGTGTTTAGTGGAGTTCGTGTTAATTTATAATATACATAGAACATGAGTTTACCCAAGTGTTTAGTTGAGTTCGTGTTAATTTTATAATATACATAGAACATGAGTTCACCCATGTGTTTAGTGGAGTACATGAGTTCACCCAGGTGTGTAGTGGACTACACGAGCTCACCCAGGTGTTTAGTGGAGTACATGAGTTCACCCAGGTATTTTGTGGAGTACACGAGTTCACCCAGGTGTTTAGTGGAATACACGAGTTCACCCAGGTGTTTAGTGGAGTACATGAGTCCACCCAGGTGTTTTGTGGAGTACATGAGTTCACTTAGGTGTTTTGTGGAGTACATGAGTTCACCCAGGTGTTTAGTGGAGTACATGAGTTCACCCAGGTGTTTTGTGGAGCACATGAGTTCACCCAGGTGCTTAGTGGAGTACATGAGTTTACCCAGGTGTTTAGTGGAGTACATGAGTTCACCCAGATGTTTAGTGGAGTACATGAGTTCACCCAGGTGTTTTGTGGAGTACATGAGTTCACCCAGGTGTTTTGTGGAGTACATGTGTTCACCCAGGTGCTCAGTGGAGTACACGAGTTAATCCAGGTGTTTAGTGGAGTACATGAGTTCACCCAGGTGTTTAGTGGAGTGCATGAGTTCACCCAGGTGTTTTGTGGAGTACATGAGTTCACCCAGGTGTTTAGTGGAGTACATGAGTTCACCCAAGTGTTTAGTGGAGTACATGAGTTCACCCAGGTGTTTTGTGGAGTATATGAGTTCACCCAGGTGTTTAGTGGAGTACATGAGTTCACCCAGGTGTTTTGTGGAGTACATGAGTTCACCTAGGTGTTTTGTGGAGTACATGAGTTCACCCAGGTGTTTAGTGGAGTACATGAGTTCACCCAGGTGTTTTGTGGAGCACATGAGTTCACCCAGGTGTTTAGTGGAGTACATGAGTTTACCCAGGTGTTTAGTGGAGTACATGAGTTCACCCAGATGTTTAGTGGAGTACATGAGTTCACCCAGGTGTTTTGTGGAGTACATGAGTTCACCCAGGTGTTTTGTGGAGTACATGTGTTCACCCAGGTGCTTAGTGGAGTACACGAGTTAACCCAGGTGTTTAGTGGAGTACATGAGTTCACCCAGGTGTTTAGTGGAGTGCATGAGTTCACCCAGGTGTTTTGTGGAGTACATGAGTTCACCCAGGTGTTTAGTGGAGTACATGAGTTCACCCAAGTGTTTAGTGGAGTACATGAGTTCACCCAGGTGTTTTGTGGAGTATATGAGTTCACCCAGGTGTTTAGTGGAGTACATGAGTTCACCCAGGTGTTTAGTGGAGTACATGAGTTCACCCAGGTGTTTAGTGGAGTACATGAGTTCACCCAGGTGTGTAGTGGAGTACATGAGTTCACCCAGGTGTTTTTTGGAGTACATGTGTTCACCCAGGTGCTTAGTGGAGTTCACGAGTTCACCCAGGTGTTTAGTGGAGTACATGAGTTCACCCAGGTGTTTAGTGGAGTGCATGAGTTCACCCAGGTGTTTTGTGGAGTACATGAGTTCACCTAGGTGTTTTGTGCAGTACATGAGTTCATCCATGTGTTTTGTGGAGTACATGAGTTCACCCAGGTGTTTTGTGGAGTACATGTGTTCACCCAGGTGCTTAGTGGAGTACACGAGTTAACCCAGGTGTTTAGTGGAGTACATGAGTTCACCCAGGTGTTTAGTGGAGTGCATGAGTTCACCCAGGTGTTTTGTGGAGTACATGAGTTCATCCAGGTGTTTAGTGGAGTACATGAGTTCACCCAAGTGTTTAGTGGAGTACATGAGTTCACCCAGGTGTTTTGTGGAGTATATGAGTTCACCCAGGTGTTTAGTGGAGTACATGAGTTCACCCAGGTGTTTAGTGGAGTACATGAGTTCACCCAGGTGTTTAGTGGAGTACATGAGTTCACCCAGGTGTGTAGTGGGGTAGATGAGTTCACCCAGGTGTTTTGTGGAGTACATGAGTTCACCCAGGTTTTTAGTGGAGTACATGAGTTCACCCAGGTGTTTAGTGGTGTTTTCTGTGTAGTGGTTTGTAGATCACTCGTTCTTCCTTTTGGCCATTGTACTTTTAAATTGTCTCTCCTTCTTCGAATTACGACTTCTGATTACTCCTTTGCTATCTTCAAACATTTCTTTTATGCAACTTATGAGACACCGAAGTTGTTGTACAATATTAAGTAAGTAATATGATTTACAATATCATTGAATATGAATTAAAAAAGAACCCACAATTATTTCCAAGCGTTTGACATCATATATATTGTTTTTCTAATTTACATTGTAGACACCTGTAATGACCCCCCACAACTACGGAGAGAACAAATTGTGAAGTATCGCTACGATTCCAATGTAACATATGCACACTATTCATGTAGCTCATTTCCTGACGCAACTTCTACTAGTAACTGTCCACTGTCAGTATGTACAGCATCCCAAACTTGGACTACAGCTTCTCTATCATGCTCAGGTATGCTACAATTAAGTGAGAAACAAAGTTGAACTACAGCTTCTCTATCATGCTTAGGTACTTACAATTAAGTGAGAAACAAAGTTGGACTACAGCTTCTCTATCATGCTTAGGTACATTACAATTAAGTGAGAAACAAAGTTGAACTACAGCTTCTCTATCATGCTCAGGTACGCTACAATTAAGTGAAAAGCAAAGTTGGACAACAGCTTCTCTATCATGCTCAGGTACGTTACAATTAAGTGAGAAACAAAGTTGAACTACAGCTTCTCTATCATGCTTAGGTACATTACAATTAAGTGAGAAACAAAGTTGAACTACAGCTTCTCTATCATGCTCAGGTACGTTACAATTAAGTGAGAAACAAAGTTGAACTAGAGCTTCTCTATCATGCTCAGGTACGTTACAATTAAGTGAGAAACAAAGTTGAACTACAGCTTCTCTATCATGCTCAGGTACGTTACAATTAAGTGAGAAACAAAGTTGAACTACAGCTTCTCTATCATGCTTAGGTACTTACAATTAAGTGAGAAACAAAGTTGGACTACAGCTTCTCTATCATGCTCAGGTACGTTACAATTAAGTGAGAAAACAAAGTTGGACTACAGCTTCTCTATCATGCTCAGGTACGTTACAATTAAGTGAGAAAACAAAGTTGGACTACACTTCTCTATCATGCTCAGGTGCGTTACAATTAAGTGAGAAAACAAAGTTGGACAATAGCTTCTCTATCATGCTCAGGTACGTTACAACTAAGTGAGAAACAAAGTTGAACTACAGCTTCTCTATCATGCTCAGGTACGTTACAATTAAGTGAGAAAACAAAGTTGAACTACAGCTTCTCTGTCATGCTCAGGTACGTTACAATTAAGTGAGAAACAAAGTTGAACTAGAGCTTCTCTATCATTCTCAAGTACGTTACAATTAAGTGAGAAAACAAAGTTGGACTACAGCTTCTCTATCATGCTCAGGTACGTTACAATTAAGTGAGAAACAAAGTTGAACAAAGCTTCTCTATCATGCTCAGGTACGTTACAATTAAGTGAGAAACAAAGTTGAACTACAGCTTCTCTATCATGCTCAGGTACGTTACAATTAAGTGAGAAACAAAGTTGAACTACAGCTTCTCTATCATGCTTAGGTACTTACAATTAAGTGAGAAACAAAGTTGGACTACAGCTTCTCTATCATGCTTAGGTACACTACAATTAAGTGAGAAACAAAGTTGAACTACAGCTTCTTTATCATGCTCAGGTACGTTACAAATAAGTGAGAAACAAAGTTGGACAACAGCTTCTCTATCATTCTCAGGTACGTTACAATTAAGTGAGAAACAAAGTTGAACTACAGCTTCTCTATCATGCTCAGGTACGTTACAATTAAGTGAGAAACAAAGTTGAACTACAGCTTCTCTATCATGCTTAGGTACGTTACAATTAAGTGAGAAACAAAGTTGGACTACAGCTTCTCTATCATGCTCAGGTACGTTACAATTAAGTGAGAAAACAAAGTTGGACTACAGCTTCTCTATCATGCTCAGGTACGTTACAATTAAGTGAGAAACAAAGTTGAACTACAGCTTCTCTATCATGCTCAGGTACATTACAATTAAGTGAGAAAACAAAGTTGGACTACAGCTTCTCTATCATGCTCAGGTACGTTACAACTAAGTGAGAAACAAAGTTGAACAACAGCTTCTCTATCATGCTCAGGTACGTTACAATTAAGTGAGAAACAAAGTTGAATTACAGCTTCTCTCTCATGCTTAGGTACATTACAATTAAGTGAGAAACAAAGTTGAACTACAGCTTCTTTATCATGCTCAGGTACGTTACAATTAAGTGAGAAACAAAGCTGGACAACAGCTTCTCTATCATGCATAGGTACGTTACAATTAAGTGAGAAAACAAAGTTGGACTACAGCTTCTCTATCATACTGAGGTACGTTACAATTAAGTGAGAAAACAAAGTTGGACTACAGCTTCTCTATCATGCTCAGGTACGTTACAAATAAGTGAGAAACAAAGTTGGACAACAACTTCTCTATCATGCTCAGGTACGTTACAATTAAGTGAGAAACAAAGTTGAACTACAGCTTCTCTATCATGCTTAGGTACTTACAATTAAGTGAGAAACAAAGTTGGACTACAGCTTCTCTATCATGCTTAGGTACACTACAATTAAGTGAGAAAACAAAGTTGGACTACAGCTTCTCTATTATGCTTAAGTACACTACAATTAAGTGAGAAACAAAGTTGAACTACAGCTTCTTTATCATGCTCAGGTACGTTACAATTAAGTGAGAAACAAAGTTGAACTACAGCTTCTCTATCATGCTCAGGTACGTTACAATTAAATGAGAAAACAAAGTTGGACTACAGCTTCTCTATCATGCTCAGGTACGTTACAATTAAGTGAGAAAACAAAGTTGGACTACAGTTTCTCTATCATGCTCAGGTACGTTACAAATAAGTGAGAAACAAAGTTGGACAACAGCTTCTCTATCATGCTGAGGTACGTTACAAATAAGTGAGAAACAAAGTTGAACTACAGCTTCTCTATCATGCTTAGGTACGTTACAATTAAGTGAGAAACAAAGTTGAACTACAGCTTCTCTATCATGCTTAGGTACTTACAATTAAGTGAGAAACAAAGTTGGACTACAGCTTCTCTATCATGCTTAGGTACACTACAATTAAGTGAGAAAACAAAGCTGGACTACAGCTTCTCTATCATGCTTAGGTACACTACAATTAAGTGAGAAACAAAGTTGAACTACAGCTTCTTTATCATGCTCAGGTACGTTACAAATAAGTGAGAAACAAAGTTGGACAACAGCTTCTCTATCATGCTCAGGTACGTTACAATTAAGTGAGAAACAAAGTTGAACTACAGCTTCTCTATCATGCATAGGTACGTTACAATTAAGTGAGAAACAAAGTTGGACTACAGCTTCTCTATCATGCTTAGGTACACTACAATTAAGTGAGAAAACAAAGTTGGACTACAGCTTCTCTATTATGCTTAAGTACACTACAATTAAGTGAGAAACAAAGTTGAACTACAGCTTCTTTATCATGCTCAGGTACGTTACAATTAAGTGAGAAACAAAGTTGAACTACAGCTTCTCTATCATGCTCAGGTACGTTACAATTAAATGAGAAAACAAAGTTGGACTACAGCTTCTCTATCATGCTCAGGTACGTTACAATTAAGTGAGAAAACAAAGTTGGACTACAGTTTCTCTATCATGCTCAGGTACGTTACAAATAAGTGAGAAACAAAGTTGGACAACAGCTTCTCTATCATGCTGAGGTACGTTACAAATAAGTGAGAAACAAAGTTGAACTACAGCTTCTCTATCATGCTTAGGTACGTTACAATTAAGTGAGAAACAAAGTTGAACTAGAGCTTCTCTATCATTCTCAAGTACGTTACAATTAAGTGAGAAAACAAAGTTGGACTACAGCTTCTCTATCATGCTCAGGTACGTTACAATTAAGTGAGAAACAAAGTTGAACAAAGCTTCTCTATCATGCTCAGGTACGTTACAATTAAGTGAGAAACAAAGTTGAACTACAGCTTCTCTATCATGCTCAGGTACGTTACAATTAAGTGAGAAACAAAGTTGAACTACAGCTTCTCTATCATGCTTAGGTACTTACAATTAAGTGAGAAACAAAGTTGGACTACAGCTTCTCTATCATGCTTAGGTACACTACAATTAAGTGAGAAACAAAGTTGAACTACAGCTTCTTTATCATGCTCAGGTACGTTACAAATAAGTGAGAAACAAAGTTGGACAACAGCTTCTCTATCATTCTCAGGTACGTTACAATTAAGTGAGAAACAAAGTTGAACTACAGCTTCTCTATCATGCTCAGGTACGTTACAATTAAGTGAGAAACAAAGTTGAACTACAGCTTCTCTATCATGCTTAGGTACGTTACAATTAAGTGAGAAACAAAGTTGGACTACAGCTTCTCTATCATGCTCAGGTACGTTACAATTAAGTGAGAAAACAAAGTTGGACTACAGCTTCTCTATCATGCTCAGGTACGTTACAATTAAGTGAGAAACAAAGTTGAACTACAGCTTCTCTATCATGCTCAGGTACATTACAATTAAGTGAGAAAACAAAGTTGGACTACAGCTTCTCTATCATGCTCAGGTACGTTACAACTAAGTGAGAAACAAAGTTGAACAACAGCTTCTCTATCATGCTCAGGTACGTTACAATTAAGTGAGAAACAAAGTTGAATTACAGCTTCTCTCTCATGCTTAGGTACATTACAATTAAGTGAGAAACAAAGTTGAACTACAGCTTCTTTATCATGCTCAGGTACGTTACAATTAAGTGAGAAACAAAGCTGGACAACAGCTTCTCTATCATGCATAGGTACGTTACAATTAAGTGAGAAAACAAAGTTGGACTACAGCTTCTCTATCATACTGAGGTACGTTACAATTAAGTGAGAAAACAAAGTTGGACTACAGCTTCTCTATCATGCTCAGGTACGTTACAAATAAGTGAGAAACAAAGTTGGACAACAACTTCTCTATCATGCTCAGGTACGTTACAATTAAGTGAGAAACAAAGTTGAACTACAGCTTCTCTATCATGCTTAGGTACTTACAATTAAGTGAGAAACAAAGTTGGACTACAGCTTCTCTATCATGCTTAGGTACACTACAATTAAGTGAGAAAACAAAGTTGGACTACAGCTTCTCTATTATGCTTAAGTACACTACAATTAAGTGAGAAACAAAGTTGAACTACAGCTTCTTTATCATGCTCAGGTACGTTACAATTAAGTGAGAAACAAAGTTGAACTACAGCTTCTCTATCATGCTCAGGTACGTTACAATTAAATGAGAAAACAAAGTTGGACTACAGCTTCTCTATCATGCTCAGGTACGTTACAATTAAGTGAGAAAACAAAGTTGGACTACAGTTTCTCTATCATGCTCAGGTACGTTACAAATAAGTGAGAAACAAAGTTGGACAACAGCTTCTCTATCATGCTGAGGTACGTTACAAATAAGTGAGAAACAAAGTTGAACTACAGCTTCTCTATCATGCTTAGGTACGTTACAATTAAGTGAGAAACAAAGTTGAACTACAGCTTCTCTATCATGCTTAGGTACTTACAATTAAGTGAGAAACAAAGTTGGACTACAGCTTCTCTATCATGCTTAGGTACACTACAATTAAGTGAGAAAACAAAGCTGGACTACAGCTTCTCTATCATGCTTAGGTACACTACAATTAAGTGAGAAACAAAGTTGAACTACAGCTTCTTTATCATGCTCAGGTACGTTACAAATAAGTGAGAAACAAAGTTGGACAACAGCTTCTCTATCATGCTCAGGTACGTTACAATTAAGTGAGAAACAAAGTTGAACTACAGCTTCTCTATCATGCATAGGTACGTTACAATTAAGTGAGAAACAAAGTTGGACTACAGCTTCTCTATCATGCTTAGGTACACTACAATTAAGTGAGAAAACAAAGTTGGACTACAGCTTCTCTATTATGCTTAAGTACACTACAATTAAGTGAGAAACAAAGTTGAACTACAGCTTCTTTATCATGCTCAGGTACGTTACAATTAAGTGAGAAACAAAGTTGAACTACAGCTTCTCTATCATGCTCAGGTACGTTACAATTAAATGAGAAAACAAAGTTGGACTACAGCTTCTCTATCATGCTCAGGTACGTTACAATTAAGTGAGAAAACAAAGTTGGACTACAGTTTCTCTATCATGCTCAGGTACGTTACAAATAAGTGAGAAACAAAGTTGGACAACAGCTTCTCTATCATGCTGAGGTACGTTACAAATAAGTGAGAAACAAAGTTGAACTACAGCTTCTCTATCATGCTTAGGTACGTTACAATTAAGTGAGAAACAAAGTTGAACTACAGCTTCTCTATCATGCTTAGGTACTTACAATTAAGTGAGAAACAAAGTTGGACTACAGCTTCTCTATCATGCTTAGGTACACTACAATTAAGTGAGAAAACAAAGCTGTACTACAGCTTCTCTATCATGCTTAGGTACACTACAATTAAGTGAGAAACAAAGTTGAACTACAGCTTCTTTATCATGCTCAGGTACGTTACAAATAAGTGAGAAACAAAGTTGGACAACAGCTTCTCTATCATGCTCAGGTACGTTACAATTAAGTGAGAAACAAAGTTGAACTACAGCTTCTCTATCATGCATAGGTACGTTACAATTAAGTGAGAAACAAAGTTGAACTACAGCTTCTCTATCATGCTCAGGTACGTTACAATTAAGTGAGAAACAAATTTGGACTACAGCTTCTCTATCATGCTCAGGTACGTTACAAATTAAGTGAGAAAACAAAGTTGGACTACAGCTTCTCTATCATGCTCAGGTACGTTACAATTAAGTGAGAAACAAAGTTGAATTACAGCTTCTCTATCATGCTCAGGTACGTTACAATTAAGTGAGAAAACAAAGTTGGACTATAGCTTCTCTATCATGCTCAGGTACGTTACAATTAAGTGAGAAACAAAGTTGAACAACAGCTTCTCTATCATGCTCAGGTACGTTACAATTAAGTGAGAAACAAAGTTGAATTACAGCTTCTCTCTCATGCTTAGGTACATTACAACTAAGTGAGAAACAAAGTTGAACTACAGCTTCTTTATCATGCTCAGGTACGTTACAATTAAGTGAGAAACAAAGCTGGACAACAGCTTCTCTATCATGCATAGGTACGTTACAATTAAGTGAGAAAACAAAGTTGGACTACAGCTTCTCTATCATACTGAGGTACGTTACAATTAAGTGAGAAAACAAAGTTGGACTACAGGTTCTCTATCATGCTCAGGTACGTTACAAATAAGTGAGAAACAAAGTTGAATTACAGCTTCTCTCTCATGCTTAGGTACATTACAATTAAGTGAGAAACAAAGTTGAACTACAGCTTCTTTATCATGCTCAGGTACGTTACAATTAAGTGAGAAACAAAGCTGGACAACAGCTTCTCTATCATGCATAGGTACATTACAATTAAGTGAGAAACAAAGTTGAACTACAGCTCCTCTATCATGCTGAGGTACGTTACAATTAAGTGAGAAACAAAGTTTAACTACAGCTTCTCTATCATGCTCAGGTACGTTACAACTAAGTGAGAAACAAAGTTGGACTACAGCTTCTCTATCATGCTCAGGTACGTTACAATTAAGTGAGAAAACAAAGTTGGACTACAGCTTCTCTATCATGCTCAGGTACGTTACAATTAAGTGAGAAAACAAAGTTGGACTACAGCTTCTCTATCATGCTCAGGTACGTTACAATTAAGTGAGAAAACAAAGTTGGACTACAGCTTATCTATCATGCTCAGGTACGTTACAAATAAGTGAGAAACAAAGTTGGACAACAGCTTCTCTATCATGCTGAGGTACGTTACAAATAAGTGAGAAACAAAGTTGAACTACAGCTTCTCTATCATGCTTAGGTACGTTACAATTAAGTGAGAAACAAAGTTGAACTACAGCTTCTCTATCATGCTTAGGTACTTACAATTAAGTGAGAAACAAAGTTGGACTACAGCTTCTCTATCATGCTTAGGTACACTACAATTAAGTGAGAAAACAAAGTTGGACTACAGCTTCTCTATCATGCTTAGGTACACTACAATTAAGTGAGAAACAAAGTTGAACTACAGCTTCTTTATCATGCTCAGGTACGTTACAAATAAGTGAGAAACAAAGTTGGACAACAGCTTCTCTATCATGCTCAGGTACGTTACAAATAAGTGAGAAACAAAGTTGAACTACAGCTTCTCTATCATGCATAGGTACGTTACAATTAAGTGAGAAACAAAGTTGAACTACAGCTTCTCTATCATGCTCAGGTACGTTACAATTAAGTGAAAAACAAAGTTGGACTACAGCTTCTCTATCATGCTCAGGTACGTTACAATTAAGTGAGAAACAAAGTTGAACTACAGCTTCTCTATCATGCTCAGGTACGTTACAATTAAGTGAGAAAACAAAGTTGGACTATAGCTTCTCTATCATGCTCAGGTACGTTACAATTAAGTGAGAAACAAAGTTGAACAACAGCTTCTCTCTCATGCTTAGGTACATTACAATTAAGTGAGAAACAAAGTTGAACTACAGCTTCTTTATCATGCTCAGGTACGTTACAATTAAGTGAGAAACAAAGCTGGACAACAGCTTCTCTATCATGCATAGGTACGTTACAATTAAGTGAGAAAACAAAGTTGGACTACAGCTTCTCTATCATACTGAGGTACGTTACAATTAAGTGAGAAAACAAAGTTGGACTACAGCTTCTCTATCATGCTCAGGTACGTTACAAATAAGTGAGAAACAAAGTTGGACAACAACTTCTCTATCATGCTCAGGTACGTTACAATTAAGTGAGAAACAAAGTTGAACTACAGCTTCTCTATCATGCTTAGGTACTTACAATTAAGTGAGAAACAAATTGGACTACAGCTTCTCTATCATGCTTAGGTACACTACAATTAAGTGAGAAAACAAAGTTGGACTACAGCTTCTCTATTATGCTTAGGTACACTACAATTAAGTGAGAAACAAAGTTGAACTACAGCTTCTTTATCATGCTCAGGTACGTCACAAATAAGTGAGAAACAAAGTTGGACAACAGCTTCTCTATCATGCTCAGGTATGTTACAATTAAGTGAGAAACAAAGTTGAACTACAGCTTCTCTATCATGCTCAGGTACGTTACAATTAAGTGAGAAAACAAAGTTGGACTACAGCTTCTCTATCATGCTCAGGTACGTTACAATTAAGTGAGAAAACAAAGTTGGACTACAGTTTCTCTATCATGCTCAGGTACGTTACAAATAAGTGAGAAACAAAGTTGGACAACAGCTTCTCTATCATGCTCAGGTACGTTACAAATAAGTGAGAAACAAAGTTGGACAACAACTTCTCTATCATGCTCAGGTACGTTACAATTAAGTGAGAAAGAAAGTTGAACTACAGCTTCTCTATCATGCTTAGGTACTTACAATTAAGTGAGAAACAAAGTTGGACTACAGCTTCTCTATCATGCTTAGGTACACTACAATTAAGTGAGAAAACAAAGTTGGACTACAGCTTCTCTATTATGCTTAGGTACACTACAATTAAGTGAGAAACAAAGTTGAACTACAGCTTCTTTATCATGCTCAGGTACGTCACAAATAAGTGAGAAACAAAGTTGGACAACAGCTTCTCTATCATGCTCAGGTACGTTACAATTAAGTGAGAAACAAAGTTGAACTACAGCTTCTCTATCATGCTCAGGTACGTTACAATTAAGTGAGAAAACAAAGTTGGACTACAGCTTCTCTATCATGCTCAGGTACGGTACATTACAATTAAGTGAGAAAACAAAGTTGGACTACAGCTTCTCTATCATGCTCAGGTACGTTACAACTAAGTGAGAAACAAAGTTGAACTACAGCTTCTCTATCATGCTCAGGTACGTTAAAATTAAGTGAGAAAACAAAGTTGGACTACAATTTCTCTGTCATGCTCAGGTACGTTACAATGAAGTGAGAAAATAAAGTTGGACTACAGCTTCTCTATCATGCTCAGGTACGTTACAATTAAGTGAGAAACAAAGTTGAACAACAGCTTCTCTATCATGCTCAGATAAGTTACAATTAAGTGAGAAACAAAGTTGAACTACAGCTTCTCTATCATGCTCAGGTACGTTACAATTAAGTGAGAAAACAAAGTTGGACTACAACTTCTCTATCATGCTCAGGTACGCTACATTTAAGTGAGAAACAAAGTTGAACTGCAGCTTCTCTATCATGCTCAGGTACGTTACAATTAAGTGAGAAACAAAGTTGAACTACAGCTTCTCTATCATGCTCAGGTACGTTACAATTAAGTGAGAAACAAAGTTGAACTACAGCTTCTCTATCATGCTTAGGTACGCTACAATTAAGTGAGAAACAAAGTTGGACTACAGCTTCTCTGTCATCCTCAGGTACGTTACAATTAAGTGAGAAACAAAGTTGAACTACAGCTTCTCTATCATACTCAGGTACGTTACAAATAAGTGAGAAAATAAAGTTGGACTACAGCTTCTCTATCATGCTCAGGTACGTTACAATTAAGTGAGAAACAAAGCTGGACAACAGCTTCTCTATCATGCATAGGTACGTTACAATTAAGTGAGAAAACAAAGTTGGACTACAGCTTCTCTATCATACTGAGGTACGTTACAACTAAGTGAGAAAACAAAGTTGGACTACAGCTTCTCTATCATGCTCAGGTACGTTACAAATAAGTGAGAAACAAAGTTGAATTACAGCTTCTCTCTCATGCTTAGGTACATTACAATTAAGTGAGAAACAAAGTTGAACTACAGCTTCTTTATCATGCTCAGGTACGTTACAATTAAGTGAGAAACAAAGCTGGAAAACAGCTTCTCTATCATGCATAGGTACATTACAATTAAGTGAGAAACAAAGTTGAACTACAGCTTCTCTATCATGCTGAGGTACGTTACAATTAAGTGAGAAACAAAGTTTAACTACAGCTTCTCTATCATGCTCAGGTACGTTACAACTAAGTGAGAAACAAAGTTGGACTACAGCTTCTCTATCATGCTCAGGTACGTTACAATTAAGTGAGAAAACAAAGTTGGACTACAGCTTCTCTATCATGCTCAGGTACGTTACAATTAAGTGAGAAAACAAAGTTGGACTACAGCTTCTCTATCATGCTCAGGTACGTTACAAATAAGTGAGAAACAAAGTTGGACAACAGCTTCTCTATCATGCTGAGGTACGTTACAATTAAGTGAGAAACAAAGTTGAACTACAGCTTCTCTATCATGCTTAGGTACGTTACAATTAAGTGAGAAACAAAGTTGAACTACAGCTTCTCTATCATGCTTAGGTACTTACAAATAAGTGAGAAACAAAGTTGGACTACAGCTTCTCTATCATGCTTAGGTACACTACAATTAAGTGAGAAAACAAAGTTGGACTACAGCTTCTCTATCATGCTTAGGTACACTACAATTAAGTGAGAAACAAAGTTGAACTACAGCTTCTTTATCATGCTCAGGTACGTTACAAATAAGTGAGAAACAAAGTTGGACAACAGCTTCTCTATCATGCTCAGGTACGTTACAAATAAGTGAGAAACAAAGTTGAACTACAGCTTCTCTATCATGCATAGGTACGTTACAATTAAGTGAGAAACAAAGTTGAACTACAGCTTCTCTATCATGCTCAGGTACGTTACAATTAAGTGAAAAACAAAGTTGGACTACAGCTTCTCTATCATGCTCAGGTACGTTACAAATTAAGTGAGAAAACAAAGTTGGACTACAGCTTCTCTATCATGCTCAGGTACGTTACAATTAAGTGAGAAACAAAGTTGAACTGCAGCTTCTCTATCATGCTCAGGTACGTTACAATTAAGTGAGAAAACAAAGTTGGACTATAGCTTCTCTATCATGCTCAGGTACGTTACAATTAAGTGAGAAACAAAGTTGAACAACAGCTTCTCTATCATGCTCAGGTACGTTACAATTAAGTGAGAAACAAAGTTGAATTACAGCTTCTCTCTCATGCTTAGGTACATTACAATTAAGTGAGAAACAAAGTTGAACTACAGCTTCTTTATCATGCTCAGGTACGTTACAATTAAGTGAGAAACAAAGCTGGACAACAGCTTCTCTATCATGCATAGGTACGTTACAATTAAGTGAGAAAACAAAGTTGGACTACAGCTTCTCTATCATACTGAGGTACGTTACAATTAAGTGAGAAAACAAAGTTGGACTACAGCTTCTCTATCATGCTCAGGTACGTTACAAATAAGTGAGAAACAAAGTTGGACAACAACTTCTCTATCATGCTCAGGTACGTTACAATTAAGTGAGAAACAAAGTTGAATTACAGCTTCTCTATCATGCTTAGGTACTTACAATTAAGTGAGAAACAAAGTTGGACTACAGCTTCTCTATCATGCTTAGGTACACTACAATTAAGTGAGAAAACAAAGTTGGACTACAGCTTCTCTATTATGCTTAGGTACACTACAATTAAGTGAGAAGCAAAGTTGAACTACAGCTTCTTTATCATGCTCAGGTACGTCACAAATAAGTGAGAAACAAAGTTGGACAACAGCTTCTCTATCATGCTCAGGTATGTTACAATTAAGTGAGAAACAAAGTTGAACTACAGCTTCTCTATCATGCTCAGGTACGTTACAATTAAGTGAGAAAACAAAGTTGGACTACAGCTTCTCTATCATGCTCAGGTACGTTACAATTAAGTGAGAAAACAAAGTTGGACTACAGTTTCTCTATCATGCTCAGGTACGTTACAAATAAGTGAGAAACAAAGTTGGACAACAGCTTCTCTATCATGCTCAGGTACGTTACAAATAAGTGAGAAACAAAGTTGGACAACAACTTCTCTATCATGCTCAGGTACGTTACAATTAAGTGAGAAAGAAAGTTGAACTACAGCTTCTCTATCATGCTTAGGTACTTACAATTAAGTGAGAAACAAAGTTGGACTACAGCTTCTCTATCATGCTTAGGTACACTACAATTAAGTGAGAAAACAAAGTTGGACTACAGCTTCTCTATTATGCTTAGGTACACTACAATTAAGTGAGAAACAAAGTTGAACTACAGCTTCTTTATCATGCTCAGGTACGTCACAAATAAGTGAGAAACAAAGTTGGACAACAGCTTCTCTATCATGCTCAGGTACGTTACAATTAAGTGAGAAACAAAGTTGAACTACAGCTTCTCTATCATGCTCAGGTACGTTACAATTAAGTGAGAAAACAAAGTTGGACTACAGCTTCTCTATCATGCTCAGGTACGGTACATTACAATTAAGTGAGAAAAGAAAGTTGGACTACAGCTTCTCTATCATGCTCAGGTACGTTACAACTAAGTGAGAAACAAAGTTGAACTACAGCTTCTCTATCATGCTCAGGTACGTTAAAATTAAGTGAGAAAACAAAGTTGGACTACAATTTCTCTGTCATGCTCAGGTACGTTACAATGAAGTGAGAAAATAAAGTTGGACTACAGCTTCTCTATCATGCTCAGGTACGTTACAATTAAGTGAGAAACAAAGTTGAACAACAGCTTCTCTATCATCCTCAGATACGTTACAATTAAGTGAGAAACAAAGTTGAACTACAGCTTCTCTATCATGCTCAGGTACGTTACAATTAAGTGAGAAAACAAAGTTGGACTACAACTTCTCTATCATGCTCAGGTACGCTACATTTAAGTGAGAAACAAAGTTGAACTGCAGCTTCTCTATCATGCTCAGGTACGTTACAATTAAGTGAGAAACAAAGTTGAACTACAGCTTCTCTATCATGCTCAGGTACGTTACAATTAAGTGAGAAACAAAGTTGAACTACAGCTTCTCTATCATGCTTAGGTACGCTACAATTAAGTGAGAAACAAAGTTGGACTACAGCTTCTCTGTCATCCTCAGGTACGTTACAATTAAGTGAGAAACAAAGTTGAACTACAGCTTCTCTATCATACTCAGGTACGTTACAAATAAGTGAGAAAATAAAGTTGGACTACAGCTTCTCTATCATGCTCAGGTACGTTACAATTAAGTGAGAAACAAAGTTGAACAACAGCTTCTCTATCATGCTCAGATACGTTACAATTAAGTGAGAAACAAAGTTGAACTACAGCTTCTCTATCATGCTCAGGTACGTTACAAATAAGTGAGAAAACAAAGTTGGACTACAGCTTCTCTATCATGCTCAGGTACGCTACAATTAAGTGAGAAACAAAGTTGAACTACAGCTTCTCTATCATGCTTAGGTACTTACAATTAAGTGAGAAACAAAGCTGGACAACAGCTTCTCTATCATGCATAGGTACGTTACAATTAAGTGAGAAAACAAAGTTGGACTACAGGTTCTCTATCATACTGAGGTACGTTACAATTAAGTGAGAAAACAAAGTTTGACTACAGCTTCTCTATCATGCTCAGGTACGTTACAAATAAGTGAGAAACAAAGTTGAACTACAGCTTCTCTATCATGCTTAGGTACTTACAATTAAGTGAGAAACAAAGCTGGACAACAGCTTCTCTATCATACATAGGTACGTTACAATTAAGTGAGAAAAGAAAGTTGGACTACAGCTTCTCTATCATACTGAGGTACGTTACAATTAAGTGAGAAAACAAAGTTGGACTACAGCTTCTCTATCATGCTCAGGTACGTTACAATTAAGTGAGAAACAAAGTTGAACTACAGCTTCTCTATCATGCTCAGGTACGTTACAATTAAGTGAGAAAACAAAGTTGGACTACAACTTCTCTATCATGCTCAGGTACGCTACATTTAAGTGAGAAACAAAGTTGAACTGCAGCTTCTCTATCATGCTCAGGTACGTTACAATTAAGTGAGAAACAAAGTTGAACTACAGCTTCTCTATCATGCTCAGGTACGTTACAATTAAGTGAGAAACAAAGTTGAACTACAGCTTCTCTATCATGCTTAGGTACGCTACAATTAAGTGAGAAACAAAGTTGGACTACAGCTTCTCTGTCATCCTCAGGTACGTTACAATTAAGTGAGAAACAAAGTTGAACTACAGCTTCTCTATCATACTCAGGTACGTTACAAATAAGTGAGAAAATAAAGTTGGACTACAGCTTCTCTATCATGCTCAGGTACGTTACAATTAAGTGAGAAACAAAGTTGAACAACAGCTTCTCTATCATGCTCAGATACGTTACAATTAAGTGAGAAACAAAGTTGAACTACAGCTTCTCTATCATGCTCAGGTACGTTACAAATAAGTGAGAAAACAAAGTTGGACTACAGCTTCTCTATCATGCTCAGGTACGCTACAATTAAGTGAGAAACAAAGTTGAACTACAGCTTCTCTATCATGCTTAGGTACTTACAATTAAGTGAGAAACAAAGCTGGACAACAGCTTCTCTATCATGCATAGGTACGTTACAATTAAGTGAGAAAACAAAGTTGGACTACAGGTTCTCTATCATACTGAGGTACGTTACAATTAAGTGAGAAAACAAAGTTGGACTACAGCTTCTCTATCATGCTCAGGTACGTTACAAATAAGTGAGAAACAAAGTTGAACTACAGCTTCTCTATCATGCTTAGGTACTTACAATTAAGTGAGAAACAAAGCTGGACAACAGCTTCTCTATCATACATAGGTACGTTACAATTAAGTGAGAAAAGAAAGTTGGACTACAGCTTCTCTATCATACTGAGGTACGTTACAATTAAGTGAGAAAACAAAGTTGGACTACAGCTTCTCTATCATGCTCAGGTACGTTACAATTAAGTGAGAAACAAAGTTGAACTACAGCTTCTCTATCATGCTTAGGTACTTACAATTAAGTGAGAAACAAAGTTGGACTACAGCTTCTCTATCATGCTTAGGTACACTACAATTAAGTGAGAAAACAAAGTTGGACTACAGCTTCTCTATTATGCTTAGGTACACTACAATTAAGTGAGAAACAAAGTTGAACTACAGCTTCTTTATCATGCTCAGGTACGTCACAAATAAGTGAGAAACAAAGTTGGACAACAGCTTCTCTATCATGCTCAGGTACGTTACAATTAAGTGAGAAACAAAGTTGAACTACAGCTTCTCTATCATGCTCAGGTACGTTACAATTAAGTGAGAAAACAAAGTTGGACTACAGCTTCTCTATCATGCTCAGGTACGTTACAATTAAGTGAGAAAACAAAGTTGGACTACAGTTTCTCTATCATGCTCAGGTACGTTACAAATAAGTGAGAAACAAAGTTGGACAACAGCTTCTCTATCATGCTGAGGTACGTTACAATTAAGTGAGAAACAAAGTTGAACTACAGCTTCTCTATCATGCTTAGGTACGTTACAATTAAGTGAGAAACAAAGTTGAACTACAGCTTCTCTATCATGCTTAGGTACTTACAATTAAGTGAGAAACAAAGTTGGACTACAGCTTCTCTATCATGCTTAGGTACACTACAATTAAGTGAGAAAACAAAGTTGGACTACAGCTTCTCTATCATGCTTAGGTACACTACAATTAAGTGAGAAACAAAGTTGAACTACAGCTTCTTTATCATGCTCAGGTACGTTACAAATAAGTGAGAAACAAAGTTGGACAACAGCTTCTCTATCATGCTCAGGTACATTACAATTAAGTGAGAAACAAAGTTGAACTACAGCTTCTCTATCATGCATAGGTACGTTACAAATAAGTGAGAAAATAAAGTTGGACTACAGCTTCTCTATCATGCTCAGGTACGTTACAATTAAGTGAGAAACAAAGTTGAACAACAGCTTCTCTATCATGCTCAGATACGTTACAATTAAGTGAGAAACAAAGTTGAACTACAGCTTCTCTATCATGCTCAGGTACGTTACAAATAAGTGAGAAAACAAAGTTGGACTACAGCTTCTCTATCATGCTCAGGTACGCTACAATTAAGTGAGAAACAAAGTTGAACTACAGCTTCTCTATCATGCTTAGGTACTTACAATTAAGTGAGAAACAAAGCTGGACAACAGCTTCTCTATCATGCATAGGTACGTTACAATTAAGTGAGAAAACAAAGTTGGACTACAGGTTCTCTATCATACTGAGGTACGTTACAATTAAGTGAGAAAACAAAGTTGGACTACAGCTTCTCTATCATGCTCAGGTACGTTACAAATAAGTGAGAAACAAAGTTGAACTACAGCTTCTCTATCATGCTTAGGTACTTACAATTAAGTGAGAAACAAAGCTGGACAACAGCTTCTCTATCATACATAGGTACGTTACAATTAAGTGAGAAAAGAAAGTTGGACTACAGCTTCTCTATCATACTGAGGTACGTTACAATTAAGTGAGAAAACAAAGTTGGACTACAGCTTCTCTATCATGCTCAGGTACGTTACAATTAAGTGAGAAACAAAGTTGAACTACAGCTTCTCTATCATGCTCAGGTACGTTACAATTAAGTGAGAAAACAAAGTTGGACTACAACTTCTCTATCATGCTCAGGTACGTTACATTTAAGTGAGAAACAAAGTTGAACTGCAGCTTCTCTATCATGCTCAGGTACGTTACAATTAAGTGAGAAACAAAGTTGAACTACAGCTTCTCTATCATGCTCAGGTACGTTACAATTAAGTGAGAAACAAAGTTGAACTACAGCTTCTCTATCATGCTTAGGTACGCTACAATTAAGTGAGAAACAAAGTTGGACTACAGCTTCTCTGTCATCCTCAGGTACGTTACAATTAAGTGAGAAACAAAGTTGAACTACAGCTTCTCTATCATACTCAGGTACGTTACAAATAAGTGAGAAAATAAAGTTGGACTACAGCTTCTCTATCATGCTCAGGTACGTTACAATTAAGTGAGAAACAAAGTTGAACAACAGCTTCTCTATCATGCTCAGATACGTTACAATTAAGTGAGAAACAAAGTTGAACTACAGCTTCTCTATCATGCTCAGGTACGTTACAAATAAGTGAGAAAACAAAGTTGGACTACAGCTTCTCTATCATGCTCAGGTACGCTACAATTAAGTGAGAAACAAAGTTGAACTACAGCTTCTCTATCATGCTTAGGTACTTACAATTAAGTGAGAAACAAAGCTGGACAACAGCTTCTCTATCATGCATAGGTACGTTACAATTAAGTGAGAAAACAAAGTTGGACTACAGGTTCTCTATCATACTGAGGTACGTTACAATTAAGTGAGAAAACAAAGTTGGACTACAGCTTCTCTATCATGCTCAGGTACGTTACAAATAAGTGAGAAACAAAGTTGAACTACAGCTTCTCTATCATGCTTAGGTACTTACAATTAAGTGAGAAACAAAGCTGGACAACAGCTTCTCTATCATACATAGGTACGTTACAATTAAGTGAGAAAAGAAAGTTGGACTACAGCTTCTCTATCATACTGAGGTACGTTACAATTAAGTGAGAAAACAAAGTTGGACTACAGCTTCTCTATCATGCTCAGGTACGTTACAAATAAGTGAGAAACAAAGTTGAACTACAGCTTCTCTATCATGCTTAGGTACTTACAATTAAGTGAGAAACAAAGCTGGACAACAGCTTCTCTATCATACATAGGTACGTTACAATTAAGTGAGAAAAGAAAGTTGGACTACAGCTTCTCTATCATACTGAGGTACGTTACAATTAAGTGAGAAAACAAAGTTGGACTACAGCTTCTCTATCATGCTCAGGTACGTTACAATTAAGTGAGAAACAAAGTTGAACTACAGCTTCTCTATCATGCTTAGGTACTTACAATTAAGTGAGAAACAAAGTTGGACTACAGCTTCTCTATCATGCTTAGGTACACTACAATTAAGTGAGAAACAAATTTGGACTCCAGCTTATCTATCATGCTCAGGTACGTTACAAATTAAGTGAGAAAACAAAGTTGGACTACAGCTTCTCTATCATGCTCAGGTACGTTACAATTAAGTGAGAAACAAAGTTGAATTACAGCTTCTCTATCATGCTCAGGTACGTTACAATTAAGTGAGAAAACAAAGTTGGACTATAGCTTCTCTATCATGCTCAGGTACGTTACAATTAAGTGAGAAACAAAGTTGAACAACAGCTTCTCTATCATGCTCAGGTACGTTACAATTAAGTGAGAAACAAAGTTGAATTACAGCTTCTCTCTCATGCTTAGGTACATTACAATTAAGTGAGAAACAAAGTTGAACTACAGCTTCTTTATCATGCTCAGGTACGTTACAATTAAGTGAGAAACAAAGCTGGACAACAGCTTCTCTATCATGCATAGGTACGTTACAATTAAGTGAGAAAACAAAGTTGGACTACAGCTTCTCTATCATACTGAGGTACGTTACAATTAAGTGAGAAAACAAAGTTGGACTACAGCTTCTCTATCATGCTCAGGTACGTTACAAATAAGTGAGAAACAAAGTTGAATTACAGCTTCTCTCTCATGCTTAGGTACATTACAATTAAGTGAGAAACAAAGTTGAACTACAGCTTCTTTATCATGCTCAGGTACGTTACAATTAAGTGAGAAACAAAGCTGGACAACAGCTTCTCTATCATGCATAGGTACATTACAATTAAGTGAGAAACAAAGTTGAACTACAGCTTCTCTATCATGCTTAGGTACGTTACAATTAAGTGAGAAACAAAGTTTAACTACAGCTTCTCTATCATGCTCAGGTACGTTACAACTAAGTGAGAAACAAAGTTGGACTACAGCTTCTCTATCATGCTCAGGTACGTTACAATTAAGTGAGAAAACAAAGTTGGACTACAGCTTCTCTATCATGCTCAGGTACGTTACAATTAAGTGAGAAAACAAAGTTGGACTACAGCTTCTCTATCATGCTCAGGTACGTTACAAATAAGTGAGAAACAAAGTTGGACAACAGCTTCTCTATCATGCTGAGGTACGTTACAATTAAGTGAGAAACAAAGTTGAACTACAGCTTCTCTATCATGCTTAGGTACGTTACAATTAAGTGAGAAACAAAGTTGAACTACAGCTTCTCTATCATGCTTAGGTACTTACAATTAAGTGAGAAACAAAGTTGGACTACAGCTTCTCTATCATGCTTAGGTACACTACAATTAAGTGAGAAAACAAAGTTGGACTACAGCTTCTCTATCATGCTCAGGTACACTACAATTAAGTGAGAAACAAAGTTGAACTACAGCTTCTTTATCATGCTCAGGTACGTTACAAATAAGTGAGAAACAAAGTTGGACAACAGCTTCTCTATCATGCTCAGGTACGTTACAATTAAGTGAGAAACAAAGTTGAACTACAGCTTCTCTATCATGCATAGGTACGTTACAATTAAGTGAGAAACAAAGTTGAACTACAGCTTCTCTATCATGCTCAGGTACGTTACAATTAAGTGAAAAACAAAGTTGGACTACAGCTTCTCTATCATGCTCAGGTACGTTACAAATTAAGTGAGAAAACAAAGTTGGACTACAGCTTCTCTATCATGCTCAGGTACGTTACAATTAAGTGAGAAACAAAGTTGAACTACAGCTTCTCTATCATGCTCAGGTACGTTACAATTAAGTGAGAAAACAAAGTTGGACTATAGCTTCTCTATCATGCTCAGGTACGTTACAATTAAGTGAGAAACAAAGTTGAACAACAGCTTCTCTATCATGCTCAGGTACGTTACAATTAAGTGAGAAACAAAGTTGAATTACAGCTTCTCTCTCATGCTTAGGTACATTACAATTAAGTGAGAAACAAAGTTGAACTACAGCTTCTTTATTATGCTCAGGTACGTTACAATTAAGTGAGAAACAAAGCTGGACAACAGCTTCTCTATCAGGCATAGGTACGTTACAATTAAGTGAGAAAACAAAGTTGGACTACAGCTTCTCTATCATACTGAGGTAAGTTACAATTAAGTGAGAAAACAAAGTTGGACTACAGCTTCTCTATCATGCTCAGGTACGTTACAAATAAGTGAGAAACAAAGTTGGACAACAACTTCTCTATCATGCTCAGGTACGCTACAATTAAGTGAGAAACAAAGTTGAACTACAGCTTCTCTATCATGCTTAGGTACTTACAATTAAGTGAGAAACAAAGTTGGACTACAGCTTCTCTATCATGCTTAGGTACACTACAATTAAGTGAGAAAACAAAGTTGGACTACAGCTTCTCTATTATGCTTAGGTACACTACAATTAAGTGAGAAACAAAGTTGAACTACAGCTTCTTTATCATGCTCAGGTACGTCACAAATAAGTGAGAAACAAAGTTGGACAACAGCTTCTCTATCATGCTCAGGTACGTTACAATTAAGTGAGAAACAAATTTGAACTACAGCTTCTCTATCATGCTCAGGTACGTTACAATTAAGTGAGAAAACAAAGTTGGACTACAGCTTCTCTATCATGCTCAGGTACGTTACAATTAAGTGAGAAAACAAAGTTGGACTACAGTTTCTCTATCATGCTCAGGTACGTTACAAATAAGTGAGAAACAAAGTTGGACAACAGCTTCTCTATCATGCTGAGGTACGTTACAATTAAGTGAGAAACAAAGTTGAACTACAGCTTCTCTATCATGCTTAGGTACGTTACAATTAAGTGAGAAACAAAGTTGAACTACAGCTTCTCTATCATGCTTAGGTACTTACAATTAAGTGAGAAACAAAGTTGGACTACAGCTTCTCTATCATGCTTAGGTACACTACAATTAAGTGAGAAAACAAAGTTGGACTACAGCTTCTCTATCATGCTTAGGTACACTACAATTAAGTGAGAAACAAAGTTGAACTACAGCTTCTTTATCATGCTCAGGTACGTTACAAATAAGTGAGAAACAAAGTTGGACAACAGCTTCTCTATCATGCTCAGGTACGTTACAAATTAAGTGAGAAAACAAAGTTGGACTACAGCTTCTCTATCATGCTCAGGTACGTTACAATTAAGTGAGAAACAAAGTTGAATTACAGCTTCTCTATCATGCTCAGGTACGTTACAATTAAGTGAGAAAACAAAGTTGGACTATAGCTTCTCTATCATGCTCAGGTACGTTACAATTAAGTGAGAAACAAAGTTGAACAACAGCTTCTCTATCATGCTCAGGTACGTTACAATTAAGTGAGAAACAAAGTTGAATTACAGCTTCTCTCTCATGCTTAGGTACATTACAATTAAGTGAGAAACAAAGTTGAACTACAGCTTCTTTATCATGCTCAGGTACGTTACAATTAAGTGAGAAACAAAGCTGGACAACAGCTTCTCTATCATGCATAGGTACGTTACAATTAAGTGAGAAAACAAAGTTGGACTACAGCTTCTCTATCATACTGAGGTACGTTACAATTAAGTGAGAAAACAAAGTTGGACTACAGCTTCTCTATCATGCTCAGGTACGTTACAAATAAGTGAGAAACAAAGTTGAATTACAGCTTCTCTCTCATGCTTAGGTACATTACAATTAAGTGAGAAACAAAGTTGAACTACAGCTTCTTTATCATGCTCAGGTACGTTACAATTAAGTGAGAAACAAAGCTGGACAACAGCTTCTCTATCATGCATAGGTACATTACAATTAAGTGAGAAACAAAGTTGAACTACAGCTTCTCTATCATGCTTAGGTACGTTACAATTAAGTGAGAAACAAAGTTTAACTACAGCTTCTCTATCATGCTCAGGTACGTTACAACTAAGTGAGAAACAAAGTTGGACTACAGCTTCTCTATCATGCTCAGGTACGCTACAATTAAGTGAGAAAACAAAGTTGGACTACAGCTTCTCTATCATGCTCAGGTACGTTACAATTAAGTGAGAAAACAAAGTTGGACTACAGCTTCTCTATCATGCTCAGGTACGTTACAAATAAGTGAGAAACAAAGTTGGACAACAGCTTCTCTATCATGCTGAGGTACGTTACAATTAAGTGAGAAACAAAGTTGAACTACAGCTTCTCTATCATGCTTAGGTACGTTACAATTAAGTGAGAAACAAAGTTGAACTACAGCTTCTCTATCATGCTTAGGTACTTACAATTAAGTGAGAAACAAAGTTGAACTACAGCTTCTTTATCATGCTCAGGTACGTTACAAATAAGTGAGAAACAAAGTTGGACAACAGCTTCTCTATCATGCTCAGGTACGTTACAATTAAGTGAGAAACAAAGTTGAACTACAGCTTCTCTATCATGCATAGGTACGTTACAATTAAGTGAGAAACAAAGTTGAACTACAGCTTCTCTATCATGCTCAGGTACGTTACAAATTAAGTGAGAAAACAAAGTTGGACTACAGCTTCTCTATCATGCTCAGGTACGTTACAATTAAGTGAGAAACAAAGTTGAACTACAGCTTCTCTATCATGCTCAGGTACGTTACAATTAAGTGAGAAAACAAAGTTGGACTATAGCTTCTCTATCATGCTCAGGTACGTTACAATTAAGTGAGAAACAAAGTTGAACAACAGCTTCTCTATCATGCTCAGGTACGTTACAATTAAGTGAGAAACAAAGTTGAATTACAGCTTCTCTCTCATGCTTAGGTACATTACAATTAAGTGAGAAACAAAGTTGAACTACAGCTTCTTTATCATGCTCAGGTACGTTACAATTAAGTGAGAAACAAAGCTGGACAACAGCTTCTCTATCATGCATAGGTACGTTACAATTAAGTGAGAAAACAAAGTTGGACTACAGCTTCTCTATCATACTGAGGTACGTTACAATTAAGTGAGAAAACAAAGTTGGACTACAGCTTCTCTATCATGCTCAGGTACGTTACAAATAAGTGAGAAACAAAGTTGGACAACAACTTCTCTATCATGCTCAGATACCTTACAATTAAGTGAGAAACAAAGTTGAACTACAGCTTCTCTATCATGCTTAGTACTTACAATTAAGTGAGAAACAAAGTTGGACTACAGCTTCTCTATCATGCTTAGGTACACTACAATTAAGTGAGAAAACAAAGTTGGACTACAGCTTCTCTATTATGCTTAGGTACACTACAATTAAGTGAGAAACAAAGTTGAACTACAGCTTCTTTATCATGCTCAGGTACGTCACAAATAAGTGAGAAACAAAGTTGGACAACAGCTTCTCTATCATGCTCAGGTACGTTACAATTAAGTGAGAAACAAAGTTGAACTACAGCTTCTCTATCATGCTCAGGTACGTTACAATTAAGTGAGAAAACAAAGTTGGACTACAGCTTCTCTATCATGCTCAGGTACGTTACAATTAAGTGAGAAAACAAAGTTGGACTACAGTTTCTCTATCATGCTCAGGTACGTTACAAATAAGTGAGAAACAAAGTTGGACAACAGCTTCTCTATCATGCTGAGGTACGTTACAATTAAGTGAGAAACAAAGTTGAACTACAGCTTCTCTATCATGCTTATGTACGTTACAATTAAGTGAGAAACAAAGTTGAACTACAGCTTCTCTATCATGCTTAGGTACTTACAATTAAGTGAGAAACAAAGTTGGACTACAGCTTCTCTATCATGCTTAGGTACACTACAATTAAGTGAGAAAACAAAGTTGGACTACAGCTTCTCTATCATGCTTAGGTACACTACAATTAAGTGAGAAACAAAGTTGAACTACAGCTTCTTTATCATGCTCAGGTACGTTACAAATAAGTGAGAAACAAAGTTGGACAACAGCTTCTCTATCATGCTCAGGTACGTTACAATTAAGTGAGAAACAAAGTTGAACTACAGCTTCTCTATCATGCATAGGTACGTTACAATTAAGTGAGAAACAAAGTTGAACTACAGCTTCTCTATCATGCTCAGGTACGTTACAATTAAGTGAGAAACAAAGTTGGACTACAGCTTCTCTATCATGCTCAGGTACGTTACAAATTAAGTGAGAAAACAAAGTTGGACTACAGCTTCTCTATCATGCTCAGGTACGTTACAATTAAGTGAGAAACAAAGTTGAATTACAGCTTCTCTATCATGCTCAGGTACGTTACAATTAAGTGAGAAAATAAAGTTGGACTATAGCTTCTCTATCATGCTCAGGTACGTTACAATTAAGTGAGAAACAAAGTTGAACAACAGCTTCTCTATCATGCTCAGGTACGTTACAATTAAGTGAGAAACAAAGTTGAATTACAGCTTCTCTCTCATGCTTAGGTACATTACAATTAAGTGAGAAACAAAGTTGAACTACAGCTTCTTTATCATGCTCAGGTACGTTACAATTAAGTGAGAAACAAAGCTGGACAACAGCTTCTCTATCATGCATAGGTACGTTACAATTAAGTGAGAAAACAAAGTTGGACTACAGGTTCTCTATCATACTGAGGTACGTTACAATTAAGTGAGAAAACAAAGTTGGACTACAGCTTCTCTATCATGCTCAGGTACGTTACAAATAAGTGAGAAACAAAGTTGAACTACAGCTTCTCTATCATGCTTAGGTACTTACAATTAAGTGAGAAACAAAGCTGGACAACAGCTTCTCTATCATACATAGGTACGTTACAATTAAGTGAGAAAAGAAAGTTGGACTACAGCTTCTCTATCATACTGAGGTACGTTACAATTAAGTGAGAAAACAAAGTTGGACTACAGCTTCTCTATCATGCTCAGGTACGTTACAATTAAGTGAGAAACAAAGTTGAACTACAGCTTCTCTATCATGCTTAGGTACTTACAATTAAGTGAGAAACAAAGTTGGACTACAGCTTCTCTATCATGCTTAGGTACACTACAATTAAGTGAGAAAACAAAGTTGGACTACAGCTTCTCTATTATGCTTAGGTACACTACAATTAAGTGAGAAACAAAGTTGAACTACAGCTTCTTTATCATGCTCAGGTACGTCACAAATAAGTGAGAAACAAAGTTGGACAACAGCTTCTCTATCATGCTCAGGTACGTTACAATTAAGTGAGAAACAAAGTTGAACTACAGCTTCTCTATCATGCTCAGGTACGTTACAATTAAGTGAGAAAACAAAGTTGGACTACAGCTTCTCTATCATGCTCAGGTACGTTACAATTAAGTGAGAAAACAAAGTTGGACTACAGTTTCTCTATCATGCTCAGGTACGTTACAAATAAGTGAGAAACAAAGTTGGACAACAGCTTCTCTATCATGCTGAGGTACGTTACAATTAAGTGAGAAACAAAGTTGAACTACAGCTTCTCTATCATGCTTAGGTACGTTACAATTAAGTGAGAAACAAAGTTGAACTACAGCTTCTCTATCATGCTTAGGTACTTACAATTAAGTGAGAAACAAAGTTGGACTACAGCTTCTCTATCATGCTTAGGTACACTACAATTAAGTGAGAAAACAAAGTTGGACTACAGCTTCTCTATCATGCTTAGGTACACTACAATTAAGTGAGAAACAAAGTTGAACTACAGCTTCTTTATCATGCTCAGGTACGTTACAAATAAGTGAGAAACAAAGTTGGACAACAGCTTCTCTATCATGCTCAGGTACATTACAATTAAGTGAGAAACAAAGTTGAACTACAGCTTCTCTATCATGCATAGGTACGTTACAATTAAGTGAGAAACAAAGTTGAACTACAGCTTCTCTATCATGCTCAGGTACGTTACAATTAAGTGAGAAACAAATTTGGACTACAGCTTCTCTATCATGCTCAGGTACGTTACAAATTAAGTGAGAAAACAAAGTTGGACTACAGCTTCTCTATCATGCTCAGGTACGTTACAATTAAGTGAGAAACAAAGTTGAATTACAGCTTCTCTATCATGCTCAGGTACGTTACAATTAAGTGAGAAACAAAGTTGAACTACAGCTTCTCTATCATGCTCAGGTACGTTACAATTAAGTGAAAAACAAAGTTGGACTACAGCTTCTCTATCATGCTCAGGTACGTTACAAATTAAGTGAGAAAACAAAGTTGGACTACAGCTTCTCTATCATGCTCAGGTACGTTACAATTAAGTGAGAAACAAAGTTGAACTACAGCTTCTCTATCATGCTCAGGTACGTTACAATTAAGTGAGAAAACAAAGTTGGACTATAGCTTCTCTATCATGCTCAGGTACGTTACAATTAAGTGAGAAACAAAGTTGAACAACAGCTTCTCTATCATGCTCAGGTACGTTACAATTAAGTGAGAAACAAAGTTGAATTACAGCTTCTCTCTCATGCTTAGGTACATTACAATTAAGTGAGAAACAAAGTTGAACTACAGCTTCTTTATCATGCTCAGGTACGTTACAATTAAGTGAGAAACAAAGCTGGACAACAGCTTCTCTATCAGGCATAGGTACGTTACAATTAAGTGAGAAAACAAAGTTGGACTACAGCTTCTCTATCATACTGAGGTAAGTTACAATTAAGTGAGAAAACAAAGTTGGACTACAGCTTCTCTATCATGCTCAGGTACGTTACAAATAAGTGAGAAACAAAGTTGGACAACAACTTCTCTATCATGCTCAGGTACGCTACAATTAAGTGAGAAACAAAGTTGAACTACAGCTTCTCTATCATGCTTAGGTACTTACAATTAAGTGAGAAACAAAGTTGGACTACAGCTTCTCTATCATGCTTAGGTACACTACAATTAAGTGAGAAAACAAAGTTGGACTACAGCTTCTCTATTATGCTTAGGTACACTACAATTAAGTGAGAAACAAAGTTGAACTACAGCTTCTTTATCATGCTCAGGTACGTCACAAATAAGTGAGAAACAAAGTTGGACAACAGCTTCTCTATCATGCTCAGGTACGTTACAATTAAGTGAGAAACAAAGTTGAACTACAGCTTCTCTATCATGCTCAGGTACGTTACAATTAAGTGAGAAAACAAAGTTGGACTACAGCTTCTCTATCATGCTCAGGTACGTTACAATTAAGTGAGAAAACAAAGTTGGACTACAGCTTCTCTATCATGCTCAGGTACGTTACAAATTAAGTGAGAAAACAAAGTTGAACTACAGCTTCTCTATCATGCTTAGGTACTTACAATTAAGTGAGAAACAAAGTTGGACTACAGCTTCTCTATCATGCTTAGGTACACTACAATTAAGTGAGAAAACAAAGTTGGACTACAGCTTCTCTATCATGCTTAGGTACACTACAATTAAGTGAGAAACAAAGTTGAACTACAGCTTCTTTATCATGCTCAGGTACGTTACAAATAAGTGAGAAACAAAGTTGGACAACAGCTTCTCTATCATGCTCAGGTACGTTACAATTAAGTGAGAAACAAAGTTGAACTACAGCTTCTCTATCATGCATAGGTACGTTACAATTAAGTGAGAAACAAAGTTGAACTACAGCTTCTCTATCATGCTCAGGTACGTTACAATTAAGTTAAAAACAAAGTTGGACTACAGCTTCTCTATCATGCTCAGGTACGTTACAAATTAAGTGAGAAAACAAAGTTGGACTACAGCTTCTCTATCATGCTCAGGTACGTTACAATTAAGTGAGAAACAAAGTTGAATTACAGCTTCTCTATCATGCTCAGGTACGTTACAATTAAGTGAGAAAACAAAGTTGGACTATAGCTTCTCTATCATGCTCAGGTACGTTACAATTAAGTGAGAAACAAAGTTGAACAACAGCTTCTCTATCATGCTCAGGTACGTTACAATTAAGTGAGAAACAAAGTTGAATTACAGCTTCTCTCTCATGCTTAGGTACATTACAATTAAGTGAGAAACAAAGTTGAACTACAGCTTCTTTATCATGCTCAGGTACGTTACAATTAAGTGAGAAACAAAGCTGGACAACAGCTTCTCTATCATGCATAGGTACGTTACAATTAAGTGAGAAAACAAAGTTGGACTACAGCTTCTCTATCATACTGAGGTACGTTACAATTAAGTGAGAAAACAAAGTTGGACTACAGCTTCTCTATCATGCTCAGGTACGTTACAAATAAGTGAGAAACAAAGTTGAATTACAGCTTCTCTCTCATGCTTAGGTACATTACAATTAAGTGAGAAACAAAGTTGAACTACAGCTTCTTTATCATGCTCAGGTACGTTACAATTAAGTGAGAAACAAAGCTGGACAACAGCTTCTCTATCATGCATAGGTACATTACAATTAAGTGAGAAACAAAGTTGAACTACAGCTTCTCTATCATGCTTAGGTACGTTACAATTAAGTGAGAAACAAAGTTTAACTACAGCTTCTCTATCATGCTCAGGTATGTTACAACTAAGTGAGAAACAAAGTTGGACTACAGCTTCTCTATCATGCTCAGGTACGTTACAATTAAGTGAGAAAACAAAGTTGGACTACAGCTTCTCTATCATGCTCAGGTACGTTACAATTAAGTGAGAAAACAAAGTTGGACTACAGCTTCTCTATCATGCTCAGGTACGTTACAAATAAGTGAGAAACAAAGTTGGACAACAGCTTCTCTATCATGCTGAGGTACGTTACAATTAAGTGAGAAACAAAGTTGAACTACAGCTTCTCTATCATGCTTAGGTACGTTACAATTAAGTGAGAAACAAAGTTGAACTACAGCTTCTCTATCATGCTTAGGTACTTACAACTAAGTGAGAAACAAAGTTGAACTACAGCTTCTTTATCATGCTCAGGTACGTTACAAATAAGTGAGAAACAAAGTTGGACAACAGCTTCTCTATCATGCTCAGGTACGTTACAATTAAGTGAGAAACAAAGTTGAACTACAGCTTCTCTATCATGCATAGGTACGTTACAAATAAGTGAGAAACAAAGTTGAACTACAGCTTCTCTATCATGCTCAGGTACGTTACAATTAAGTGAAAAACAAAGTTGGACTACAGCTTCTCTATCATGCTCAGGTACGTTACAAATTAAGTGAGAAAACAAAGTTGGACTACAGCTTCTCTATCATGCTCAGGTACGTTACAATTAAGTGAGAAACAAAGTTGAACTACAGCTTCTCTATCATGCTCAGGTACGTTACAATTAAGTGAGAAAACAAAGTTGGACTATAGCTTCTCTATCATGCTCAGGTACGTTACAATTAAGTGAGAAACAAAGTTGAACAACAGCTTCTCTATCATGCTCAGGTACGTTACAATTAAGTGAGAAACAAAGTTGAATTACAGCTTCTCTCTCATGCTTAGGTACATTACAATTAAGTGAGAAACAAAGTTGAACTACAGCTTCTTTATCATGCTCAGGTACGTTACAATTAAGTGAGAAACAAAGCTGGACAACAGCTTCTCTATCATGCATAGGTACGTTACAATTAAGTGAGAAAACAAAGTTGGACTACAGCTTCTCTATCATACTGAGGTACGTTACAATTAAGTGAGAAAACAAAGTTGGACTACAGCTTCTCTATCATGCTCAGGTACGTTACAAATAAGTGAGAAACAAAGTTGGACAACAACTTCTCTATCATGCTCAGGTACGTTACAATTAAGTGAGAAACAAAGTTGAACTACAGCTTCTCTATCATGCTTAGTACTTACAATTAAGTGAGAAACAAAGTTGGACTACAGCTTCTCTATCATGCTTAGGTACACTACAATTAAGTGAGAAAACAAAGTTGGACTACAGCTTCTCTATTATGCTTAGGTACACTACAATTAAGTGAGAAACAAAGTTGAACTACAGCTTCTTTATCATGGTCAGGTACGTCACAAATAAGTGAGAAACAAAGTTGGACAACAGCTTCTCTATCATGCTCAGGTACATTACAATTAAGTGAGAAACAAAGTTGAACTACAGCTTCTCTATCATGCTCAGGTACGTTACAATTAAGTGAGAAAACAAAGTTGGACTACAGCTTCTCTATCATGCTCAGGTACGTTACAATTAAGTGAGAAAACAAAGTTGGACTACAGTTTCTCTATCATGCTCAGGTACGTTACAAATAAGTGAGAAACAAAGTTGGACAACAGCTTCTCTATCATGCTGAGGTACGTTACAATTAAGTGAGAAACAAAGTTGAACTACAGCTTCTCTATCATGCTTATGTACGTTACAATTAAGTGAGAAACAAAGTTGAACTACAGCTTCTCTATCATGCTTAGGTACTTACAATTAAGTGAGAAACAAAGTTGGACTACAGCTTCTCTATCATGCTTAGGTACACTACAATTAAGTGAGAAAACAAAGTTGGACTACAGCTTCTCTATCATGCTTAGGTACACTACAATTAAGTGAGAAACAAAGTTGAACTACAGCTTCTTTATCATGCTCAGGTACGTTACAAATAAGTGAGAAACAAAGTTGGACAACAGCTTCTCTATCATGCTCAGGTACGTTACAATTAAGTGAGAAACAAAGTTGAACTACAGCTTCTCTATCATGCATAGGTACGTTACAATTAAGTGAGAAACAAAGTTGAACTACAGCTTCTCTATCATGCTCAGGTACGTTACAATTAAGTGAAAAACAAAGTTGGACTACAGCTTCTCTATCATGCTCAGGTACGTTACAAATTAAGTGAGAAAACAAAGTTGGACTACAGCTTCTCTATCATGCTCAGGTACGTTACAATTAAGTGAGAAACAAAGTTGAATTACAGCTTCTCTATCATGCTCAGGTACGTTACAACTAAGTGAGAAAATAAAGTTGGACTATAGCTTCTCTATCATGCTCAGGTACGTTACAATTAAGTGAGAAACAAAGTTGAATTACAGCTTCTCTCTCATGCTTAGGTACATTACAATTAAGTGAGAAACAAAGTTGAACTACAGCTTCTTTATCATGCTCAGGTACGTTACAATTAAGTGAGAAACAAAGCTGGACAACAGCTTCTCTATCATGCATAGGTACGTTACAATTAAGTGAGAAAACAAAGTTGGACTACAGCTTCTCTATCATACTGAGGTACGTTACAATTAAGTGAGAAAACAAAGTTGGACTACAGCTTCTCTATCATGCTCAGGTACGTTACAAATAAGTGAGAAACAAAGTTGGACAACAACTTCTCTATCATGCTCAGGTACGTTACAATTAAGTGAGAAAGAAAGTTGAACTACAGCTTCTCTATCATGCTTAGGTACTTACAATTAAGTGAGAAACAAAGTTGGACTACAGCTTCTCTATCATGCTTAGGTACACTACAATTAAGTGAGAAAACAAAGTTGGACTACAGCTTCTCTATTATGCTTAGGTACACTACAATTAAGTGAGAAACAAAGTTGAACTACAGCTTCTTTATCATGCTCAGGTACGTCACAAATAAGTGAGAAACAAAGTTGGACAACAGCTTCTCTATCATGCTCAGGTACGTTACAATTAAGTGAGAAACAAAGTTGAACTACAGCTTCTCTATCATGCTCAGGTACGTTACAATTAAGTGAGAAAACAAAGTTGGACTACAGCTTCTCTATCATGCTCAGGTACGGTACATTACAATTAAGTGAGAAAACAAAGTTGGACTACAACTTCTCTATCATGCTCAGGTACGTTACAACTAAGTGAGAAACAAAGTTGAACTACAGCTTCTCTATCATGCTCAGGTACGTTAAAATTAAGTCAGAAAACAAAGTTGGACTACAATTTCTCTGTCATGCTCAGGTACGTTACAATGAAGTGAGAAAATAAAGTTGGACTACAGCTTCTCTATCATGCTCAGGTACGTTACAATTAAGTGAGAAACAAAGTTGAACAACAGCTTCTCTATCATCCTCAGATACGTTACAATTAAGTGAGAAACAAAGTTGAACTACAGCTTCTCTATCATGCTCAGGTACGTTACAATTAAGTGAGAAAACAAAGTTGGACTACAACTTCTCTATCATGCTCAGGTACGCTACATTTAAGTGAGAAACAAAGTTGAACTGCAGCTTCTCTATCATGCTCAGGTACGTTACAATTAAGTGAGAAACAAAGTTGAACTGCAGCTTCTCTATCATGCTCAGGTACGTTACAATTAAGTGAGAAACAAAGTTGAACTACAGCTTCTCTATCATGCTTAGGTACGCTACAATTAAGTGAGAAACAAAGTTGGACTACAGCTTCTCTGTCATCCTCAGGTACGTTACAATTAAGTGAGAAACAAAGTTGAACTACAGCTTCTCTATCATACTCAGGTACGTTACAAATAAGTGAGAAAATAAAGTTGGACTACAGCTTCTCTATCATGCTCAGGTACGTTACAAATAAGTGAGAAACAAAGTTGAACAACAGCTTCTCTATCATGCTCAGATACGTTACAATTAAGTGAGAAAACAAAGTTGGACTACATCTTCTCTATCATGCTCAGGTACGCTACAATTAAGTGAGAAACAAAGTTGAACTACAGCTTCTCTATCATGCTTAGGTACTTACAATTAAGTGAGAAACAAAGTTGGACTACAGCTTCTCTATCATGCTTTGGTACACTACAATTAAGTGAGAAACAAAGTTGAACTACAGCTTCTTTATCATGCTCAGGTACGTTACAATTAAGTGAGAAAACAAAGTTGGACTACAGCTTCTCTATCATGCTCAGGTGCGTTACAATTAAGTGAGAAAAGAAACTTGGACTACAGCTTCTCTATCATGCTCAGGTACGTTACAACTAAGTGAGAAACAAAGTTGAACTACAGCTTCTCTATCATGCTCAGGTACGTTACAAATAAGTGAGAAACAAAGATGGACAACAGCTTCTCTATCATGATCAGGTACGTTACAATTAAGTGAGAAACAAAGTTGAACTACAGCTTCTCTATCATGCTCAGGTACTTACAATTAAGTGAGAAACAAAGTTGAACTACAGCTTCTCTATCATGCTTAGGTACGTTACAATTAAGTGAGAAACAAAGTTGGACTACAGCTTCTCTATCATGCTCAGGTACGTTACAATTAAGTGAGAAAACAAAGTTGGACTACAGCTTCTCTATCATGCTCAGGTACGTTACAATTAAGTGAGAAACAAAGTTGAACTACAGCTTCTCTATCATGCTCAGGTACGTTACAATTAAGTGAGAAAACAAAGTTGGACTACAGCTTCTCTATCATGCTCAGGTACGTTACAATTAAGTGAGAAACAAAGTTGAACAACAGCTTCTCTATCATGCTCAGGTACGTTACAATTAAGTGAGAAACAAAGTTGAATTACAGCTTCTCTCTCATGCTTAGGTACATTACAAATAAGTGAGAAACAAAGTTGAACTACAGCTTCTTTATCATGCTCAGGTACGTTACAATTAAGGGAGAAACAAAGCTGGACAACAACTTCTCTATCATGCATAGGTACATTACAATTAAGCGAGAAACAAAGTTGAACTACAGCTTCTCTATCATGCTTAGGTACGTTACAATTAAGTGAGAAACAAAGTTTAACTACAGCTTCTCTATCATGCTCAGGTACGTTACAATTAATTGAGAAACAAAGTTGAACTACAGCTTCTCTATCATGCTTAGGTACGCTACAACTAAGTGAGAAACAAAGTTGGACTACAGCTTCTCTGTCATCCTCAGGTACGTTACAATTAAGTGAGAAACAAAGTTGAACTACAGCTTCTCTATCATACTCAGGTACGTTACAATTAAGTGAGAAAATAAAGTTGGACTACAGCTTCTCTATCATGCTCAGGTACGTTACAATTAAGTGAGAAACAAAGTTGAACAACAGCTTCTCTATCATGCTCAGATACGTTACAATTAAGTGAGAAACAAAGTTGAACTACAGCTTCTCTATCATGCTCAGGTACGTTACAATTAAGTGAGAAAACAAAGTTGGACTACATCTTCTCTATCATGCTCAGGTACGCTACAATTAAGTGAGAAACAAAGTTGAACTACAGCTTCTCTATCATGCTTAGGTACTTACAATTAAGTGAGAAACAAAGTTGGACTACAGCTTCTCTATCATGCTTTGGTACACTACAATTAAGTGAGAAACAAAGTTGAACTACAGCTTCTTTATCATGCTCAGGTACGTTACAATTAAGTGAGAAAACAAAGTTGGACTACAGCTTCTCTATCATGCTCAGGTGCGTTACAATTAAGTGAGAAAACAAAGTTGGACTACAGCTTCTCTATCATGCTCAGGTACGTTACAACTAAGTGAGAAACAAAGTTGAACTACAGCTTCTCTATCATGCTCAGGTACGTTACAAATAAGTGAGAAACAAAGATGGACAACAGCTTCTCTATCATGATCAGGTACGTTACAATTAAGTGAGAAACAAAGTTGAACTACAGCTTCTCTATCATGCTCAGGTACTTACAATTAAGTGAGAAACAAAGTTGAAATACAGCTTCTCTATCATGCTTAGGTACGTTACAATTAAGTGAGAAACAAAGTTGGACTACAGCTTCTCTATCATGCTCAGGTACGTTACAATTAAGTGAGAAAACAAAGTTGGACTACAGCTTCTCTATCATGCTCAGGTACGTTACAATTAAGTGAGAAACAAAGTTGAACTACAGCTTCTCTATCATGCTCAGGTACGTTACAATTAAGTGAGAAAACAAAGTTGGACTACAGCTTCTCTATCATGCTCAGGTACGTTACAATTAAGTGAGAAACAAAGTTGAACAACAGCTTCTCTATCATGCTCAGGTACGTTACAATTAAGTGAGAAAAAAAGTTGAATTACAGCTTCTCTCTCATGCTTAGGTACATTACAATTAAGTGAGAAACAAAGTTGAACTACAGCTTCTTTATCATGCTCAGGTACGTTACAATTAAGGGAGAAACAAAGCTGGACAACAACTTCTCTATCATGCATAGGTACATTACAATTAAGCGAGAAACAAAGTTGAACTACAGCTTCTCTATCATGCTCAGGTACGTTACAATTAAGTGAGAAACAAAGTTTAACTACAGCTTCTCTATCATGCTCAGGTACGTTACAATTAATTGAGAAACAAAGCTGGACAACAGCTTCTCTATCATGCATAGGTACGTTACAATTAAGTGAGAAAACAAAGTTGGACTACAGCTTCTCTATCATACTGAGGTACGTTACAATTAAGTGAGAAAACAAAGTTGGACTACAGCTTCTCTATCATGCTCAGGTACGTTACAAATAAGTGAGAAACAAAGTTGGACAACAACTTCTCTATCATGCTCAGGTACGTTACAATTAAGTGAGAAACAAAGTTGAATTACAGCTTCTCTATCATGCTTAGGTACTTACAATTAAGTGAGAAACAAAGTTGGACTACAGCTTCTCTATCATGCTTAGGTACACTACAATTAAGTGAGAAAACAAAGTTGGACTACAACTTCTCTATTATGCTTAGGTACACTACAATTAAGTGAGAAACAAAGTTGAACTACAGCTTCTTTATCATGCTCAGATACGTCACAAATAAGTGAGAAACAAAGTTGGACAACAGCTTCTCTATCATGCTCAGGTACGTTACAATTAAGTGAGAAACAAAGTTGAACTACAGCTTCTCTATCATGCTCAGGTACGTTACAATTAAGTGAGAAAACAAAGTTGGACTACAGCTTCTCTATCATGCTCAGGTACGTTACAATTAAGTGAGAAAACAAAGTTGGACTACAGTTTCTCTATCATGCTCAGGTACGTTACAAATAAGTGAGAAACAAAGTTGGACAACAGCTTCTCTATCATGCTGAGGTACGTTACAATTAAGTGAGAAACAAAGTTGAACTACAGCTTCTCTATCATGCTTATGTACGTTACAATTAAGTGAGAAACAAAGTTGAACTACAGCTTCTCTATCATGCTTAGGTGCTTACAATTAAGTGAGAAACAAAGTTGGACTACAGCTTCTCTATCATGCTTAGGTACACTACAATTAAGTGAGAAAACAAAGTTGGACTACAGCTTCTCTATCATGCTTAGGTACACTACAATTAAGTGAGAAACAAAGTTGAACTACAGCTTCTTTATCATGCTCAGGTACGTTACAAATAAGTGAGAAACAAAGTTGGACAACAGCTTCTCTATCATGCTCAGGTACGTTACAATTAAGTGAGAAACAAAGTTGAACTACAGCTTCTCTATCATGCATAGGTACGTTACAATTAAGTGAGAAACAAAGTTGAACTACAGCTTCTCTATCATGCTCAGGTACGTTACAATTAAGTGAAAAACAAAGTTGGACTACAGCTTCTCTATCATGCTCAGGTACGTTACAAATTAAGTGAGAAAACAAAGTTGGACTACAGCTTCTCTATCATGCTCAGGTACGTTACAATTAAGTGAGAAACAAAGTTGAATTACAGCTTCTCTATCATGCTCAGGTACGTTACAACTAAGTGAGAAAATAAAGTTGGACTATAGCTTCTCTATCATGCTCAGGTACGTTACAATTAAGTGAGAAACAAAGTTGAATTACAGCTTCTCTCTCATGCTTAGGTACATTACAATTAAGTGAGAAACAAAGTTGAACTACAGCTTCTTTATCATGCTCAGGTACGTTACAATTAAGTGAGAAACAAAGCTGGACAACAGCTTCTCTATCATGCATAGGTACGTTACAATTAAGTGAGAAAACAAAGTTGGACTACAGCTTCTCTATCATACTGAGGTACGTTACAATTAAGTGAGAAAACAAAGTTGGACTACAGCTTCTCTATCATGCTCAGGTACGTTACAAATAAGTGAGAAACAAAGTTGGACAACAACTTCTCTATCATGCTCAGGTACGTTACAATTAAGTGAGAAAGAAAGTTGAACTACAGCTTCTCTATCATGCTTAGGTACTTACAATTAAGTGAGAAACAAAGTTGGACTACAGCTTCTCTATCATGCTTAGGTACACTACAATTAAGTGAGAAAACAAAGTTGGACTACAGCTTCTCTATTATGCTTAGGTACACTACAATTAAGTGAGAAACAAAGTTGAACTACAGCTTCTTTATCATGCTCAGGTACGTCACAAATAAGTGAGAAACAAAGTTGGACAACAGCTTCTCTATCATGCTCAGGTACGTTACAATTAAGTGAGAAACAAAGTTGAACTACAGCTTCTCTATCATGCTCAGGTACGTTACAATTAAGTGAGAAAACAAAGTTGGACTACAGCTTCTCTATCATGCTCAGGTACGGTACATTACAATTAAGTGAGAAAACAAAGTTGGACTACAACTTCTCTATCATGCTCAGGTACGTTACAACTAAGTGAGAAACAAAGTTGAACTACAGCTTCTCTATCATGCTCAGGTACGTTAAAATTAAGTGAGAAAACAAAGTTGGACTACAATTTCTCTGTCATGCTCAGGTACGTTACAATGAAGTGAGAAAATAAAGTTGGACTACAGCTTCTCTATCATGCTCAGGTACGTTACAATTAAGTGAGAAACAAAGTTGAACAACAGCTTCTCTATCATCCTCAGATACGTTACAATTAAGTGAGAAACAAAGTTGAACTACAGCTTCTCTATCATGCTCAGGTACGTTACAATTAAGTGAGAAAACAAAGTTGGACTACAACTTCTCTATCATGCTCAGGTACGCTACATTTAAGTGAGAAACAAAGTTGAACTGCAGCTTCTCTATCATGCTCAGGTACGTTACAATTAAGTGAGAAACAAAGTTGAACTACAGCTTCTCTATCATGCTCAGGTACGTTACAATTAAGTGAGAAACAAAGTTGAACTACAGCTTCTCTATCATGCTTAGGTACGCTACAATTAAGTGAGAAACAAAGTTGGACTACAGCTTCTCTGTCATCCTCAGGTACGTTACAATTAAGTGAGAAACAAAGTTGAACTACAGCTTCTCTATCATACTCAGGTACGTTACAAATAAGTGAGAAAATAAAGTTGGACTACAGCTTCTCTATCATGCTCAGGTACGTTACAAATAAGTGAGAAACAAAGTTGAACAACAGCTTCTCTATCATGCTCAGATACGTTACAATTAAGTGAGAAAACAAAGTTGGACTACATCTTCTCTATCATGCTCAGGTACGCTACAATTAAGTGAGAAACAAAGTTGAACTACAGCTTCTCTATCATGCTTAGGTACTTACAATTAAGTGAGAAACAAAGTTGGACTACAGCTTCTCTATCATGCTTTGGTACACTACAATTAAGTGAGAAACAAAGTTGAACTACAGCTTCTTTATCATGCTCAGGTACGTTACAATTAAGTGAGAAAACAAAGTTGGACTACAGCTTCTCTATCATGCTCAGGTGCGTTACAATTAAGTGAGAAAACAAAGTTGGACTACAGCTTCTCTATCATGCTCAGGTACGTTACAACTAAGTGAGAAACAAAGTTGAACTACAGCTTCTCTATCATGCTCAGGTACGTTACAAATAAGTGAGAAACAAAGATGGACAACAGCTTCTCTATCATGATCAGGTACGTTACAATTAAGTGAGAAACAAAGTTGAACTACAGCTTCTCTATCATGCTCAGGTACTTACAATTAAGTGAGAAACAAAGTTGAAATACAGCTTCTCTATCATGCTTAGGTACGTTACAATTAAGTGAGAAACAAAGTTGGACTACAGCTTCTCTATCATGCTCAGGTACGTTACAATTAAGTGAGAAAACAAAGTTGGACTACAGCTTCTCTATCATGCTCAGGTACGTTACAATTAAGTGAGAAACAAAGTTGAACTACAGCTTCTCTATCATGCTCAGGTACGTTACAATTAAGTGAGAAAACAAAGTTGGACTACAGCTTCTCTATCATGCTCAGGTACGTTACAATTAAGTGAGAAACAAAGTTGAACAACAGCTTCTCTATCATGCTCAGGTACGTTACAATTAAGTGAGAAAAAAAGTTGAATTACAGCTTCTCTCTCATGCTTAGGTACATTACAATTAAGTGAGAAACAAAGTTGAACTACAGCTTCTTTATCATGCTCAGGTACGTTACAATTAAGGGAGAAACAAAGCTGGACAACAACTTCTCTATCATGCATAGGTACATTACAATTAAGCGAGAAACAAAGTTGAACTACAGCTTCTCTATCATGCTCAGGTACGTTACAATTAAGTGAGAAACAAAGTTTAACTACAGCTTCTCTATCATGCTCAGGTACGTTACAATTAATTGAGAAACAAAGCTGGACAACAGCTTCTCTATCATGCATAGGTACGTTACAATTAAGTGAGAAAACAAAGTTGGACTACAGCTTCTCTATCATACTGAGGTACGTTACAATTAAGTGAGAAAACAAAGTTGGACTACAGCTTCTCTATCATGCTCAGGTACGTTACAAATAAGTGAGAAACAAAGTTGGACAACAACTTCTCTATCATGCTCAGGTACGTTACAATTAAGTGAGAAACAAAGTTGAATTACAGCTTCTCTATCATGCTTAGGTACTTACAATTAAGTGAGAAACAAAGTTGGACTACAGCTTCTCTATCATGCTTAGGTACACTACAATTAAGTGAGAAAACAAAGTTGGACTACAACTTCTCTATTATGCTTAGGTACACTACAATTAAGTGAGAAACAAAGTTGAACTACAGCTTCTTTATCATGCTCAGATACGTCACAAATAAGTGAGAAACAAAGTTGGACAACAGCTTCTCTATCATGCTCAGGTACGTTACAATTAAGTGAGAAACAAAGTTGAACTACAGCTTCTCTATCATGCTCAGGTACGTTACAATTAAGTGAGAAAACAAAGTTGGACTACAGCTTCTCTATCATGCTCAGGTACGTTACAATTAAGTGAGAAAACAAAGTTGGACTACAGTTTCTCTATCATGCTCAGGTACGTTACAAATAAGTGAGAAACAAAGTTGGACAACAGCTTCTCTATCATGCTGAGGTACGTTACAATTAAGTGAGAAACAAAGTTGAACTACATCTTCTCTATCATGCTTAGGTACGTTACAATTAAGTGAGAAACAAAGTTGAACTACAGCTTCTCTATCATGCTTAGGTACTTACAATTAAGTGAGAAACAAAGTTGGACTACAGCTTCTCTATCATGCTTAGGTACACTACAATTAAGTGAGAAAACAAAGTTGGACTACAGCTTCTCTATCATGCTTTGGTACACTACAATTAAGTGAGAAACAAAGTTGAACTACAGCTTCTTTTTCATGCTCAGGTACGTTACAAATAAGTGAGAAACAAAGTTGGACAACAGCTTCTCTATCATGCTCAGGTACGTTACAATTAAGTGAGAAACAAAGCTGAACTACAGCTTCTCTATCATGCATAGGTACGTTACAATTAAGTGAGAAACAAAGTTGAACTACAGCTTCTCTATCATGCTCAGGTACGTTACAATTAAGTGAAAAACAAAGTTGGACTACAGCTTCTCTATCATGGTCAGGTACGTTACAATTAAGTGAGAAACAAAGTTGAATTACAGCTTCTCTATCATGCTCAGGTACGTTACAATTAAGTGAGAAAACAAAGTTGGACTATAGCTTCTCTATCATGCTCAGCTACGTTACAATTAAGTGAGAAACAACGTTGAACAACAGCTTCTCTATCATGCTCAGGTACGTTACAATTAAGTGAGAAACAACGTTGAACAACAGCTTCTCTATCATGCTCAGGTACGTTACAATTAAGTGAGAAACAAAGTTGAATTACAGCTTCTCTCTCATGCTTAGGTACATTACAATTAAGTGAGAAACAAAGTTGAACTACAGCTTCTTTATCATGCTCAGGTACGTTACAATTAAGTGAGAAACAAAGCTGGACAACAGCTTCTCTATCATGCATAGGTACGTTACAATTAAGTGAGAAAACAAAGTTGGACTACAGCTTCTCTATCATGCTGAGGTACGTTACAATTAAGTGAGAAAACAAAGTTGGACTACAGCTTCTCTATCATGCTCAGGTACGTTACAAATAAGTGAGAAACAAAGTTGGACAACAAGTTCTCTATCATGTTCAGGTACGTTACAATTAAGTGAGAAAGAAAGTTGAACTACAACTTCTATATCATGCTTAGGTACTTACAATTAAGTGAGAAACAAAGTTGGACTACAGCTTCTCTATCATGCTTAGAGGTACACTACAATTAAGTGAGAAAACAAAGTTGGACTACAGCTTCTCTATTATGCTTAGGTACACTACAATTAAGTGAGAAACAAAGTTGAACTACAGCTTCTTTATCATGCTCAGGTACGTCACAAATAAGTGAGAAACAAAGTTGGACAACAGCTTCTCTATCATGCTCAGGTACGTTACAATTAAGTGAGAAACAAAGTTGAACTACAGCTTCTCTATCATGCTCAGGTACGTTACAATTAAGTGAGAAAACAAAGTTGGACTACAGCTTCTCTATCATGCTCAGGTACGGTACATTACAATTAAGTGAGAAAACAAAGTTGGACTACAGCTTCTCTATCATGCTCAGGTACGTTACAACTAAGTGAGAAACAAAGTTGAACTACAGCTTCTCTATCATGCTCAGGTACGTTAAAATTAAGTCAGAAAACAAAGTTGGACTACAATTTCTCTGTCATGCTCAGGTACGTTACAATGAAGTGAGAAAATAAAGTTGGACTACAGCTTCTCTATCATGCTCAGGTACGTTACAATTAAGTGAGAAACAAAGTTGAACAACAGCTTCTCTATCATCCTCAGATACGTTACAATTAAGTGAGAAACAAAGTTGAACTACAGCTTCTCTATCATGCTCAGGTACGTTACAATTAAGTGAGAAAACAAAGTTGGACTACAACTTCTCTATCATGCTCAGGTACGCTACATTTAAGTGAGAAACAAAGTTGAACTGCAGCTTCTCTATCATGCTCAGGTACGTTACAATTAAGTGAGAAACAAAGTTGAACTACAGCTTCTCTATCATGCTCAGGTACGTTACAATTAAGTGAGAAAAAAAGTTGAACTACAGCTTCTCTATCATGCTTAGGTACGCTACAATTAAGTGAGAAACAAAGTTGGACTACAGCTTCTCTGTCATCCTCAGGTACGTTACAATTAAGTGAGAAACAAAGTTGAACTACAGCTTTTCTATCATACTCAGGTACGTTACAATTAAGTGAGAAAATAAAGTTGGACTACAGCTTCTCTATCATGCTCAGGTACGTTACAATTAAGTGAGAAACAAAGTTGAACAACAGCTTCTCTATCATGCTCAGATACGTTACAATTAAGTGAGAAACAAAGTTGAACTACAGCTTCTCTATCATGCTCAGGTACGTTACAATTAAGTGAGAAAACAAAGTTGGACTACAGCTTCTCTATCATGCTCAGGTACGCTACAATTAAGTGAGAAACAAAGTTGAACTACAGCTTCTCTATCATGCTTAGGTACTTACAATTAAGTGAGAAACAAAGTTGGACTACAGCTTCTCTATCATGCTTTGGTACACTACAATTAAGTGAGAAACAAAGTTGAACTACAGCTTCTTTATCATGCTCAGGTACGTTACAATTAAGTGAGAAAACAAAGTTGGACTACAGCTTCTCTATCATGCTCAGGTGCGTTACAATTAAGTGAGAAAACAAAGTTGGACTACAGCTTCTCTATCATGCTCAGGTACGTTACAACTAAGTGAGAAACAAAGTTGAACTACAGCTTCTCTATCATGCTCAGGTACGTTACAAATAAGTGAGAAACAAAGATGGACAACAGCTTCTCTATCATGCTCAGGTACGTTACAATTAAGTGAGAAACAAAGTTGAACTACAGCTTCTCTATCATGCTCAGGTACTTACAATTAAGTGAGAAACAAAGTTGAGCTACAGCTTCTCTATCATGCTCAGGTACGTTACAATTAAGTGAGAAACAAAGTTGGACTACAGCTTCTCTATCATGCTCAGGTACGTTACAATTAAGTGAGAAAACAAAGTTGGACTACAGCTTCTCTATCATGCTCAGGTACGTTACAATTAAGTGAGAAACAAAGTTGAACTACAGCTTCTCTATCATGCTCAGGTACGTTACAATTAAGTGAGAAACAACGTTGAACAACAGCTTCTCTATCATGCTCAGGTACGTTACAATTAAGTGAGAAACAACGTTGAACAACAGCTTCTCTATCATGCTCAGGTACGTTACAATTAAGTGAGAAACAAAGTTGAATTACAGCTTCTCTCTCATGCTTAGGTACATTACAATTAAGTGAGAAACAAAGTTGAACTACAGCTTCTTTATCATGCTCAGGTACGTTACAATTAAGTGAGAAACAAAGCTGGACAACAGCTTCTCTATCATGCATAGGTACGTTACAATTAAGTGAGAAAACAAAGTTGGACTACAGCTTCTCTATCATACTGAGGTACGTTACAATTAAGTGAGAAAACAAAGTTGGACTACAGCTTCTCTATCATGCTCAGGTACGTTACAAATAAGTGAGAAACAAAGTTGGACAACAACTTCTCTATCATGTTCAGGTACGTTACAATTAAGTGAGAAAGAAAGTTGAACTACAGCTTCTATATCATGCTTAGGTACTTACAATTAAGTGAGAAACAAAGTTGGACTACAGCTTCTCTATCATGCTTAGGTACACTACAATTAAGTGAGAAAACAAAGTTGGACTACAGCTTCTCTATTATGCTTAGGTACACTACAATTAAGTGAGAAACAAAGTTGAACTACAGCTTCTTTATCATGCTCAGGTACGTCACAAATAAGTGAGAAAAAAAGTTGGACAACAGCTTCTCTATCATGCTCAGGTACGTTACAATTAAGTGAGAAACAAAGTTGAACTACAGCTTCTCTATCATGCTCAGGTACGTTACAATTAAGTGAGAAAACAAAGTTGGACTACAGCTTCTCTATCATGCTCAGGTACGGTACATTACAATTAAGTGAGAAAACAGAGTTGGACTACAGCTTCTCTATCATGCTCAGGTACGTTACAACTAAGTGAGAAACAAAGTTGAACTACAGCTTCTCTATCATGCTCAGGTACGTTAAAATTAAGTCAGAAAACAAAGTTGGACTACAATTTCTCTGTAATGCTCAGGTACGTTACAATGAAGTGAGAAAATAAAGTTGGACTACAGCTTCTCTATCATGCTCAGGTACGTTACAATTAAGTGAGAAACAAAGTTGAACAACAGCTTCTCTATCATCCTCAGATACGTTACAATTAAGTGAGAAACAAAGTTGAACTACAGCTTCTCTATCATGCTCAGGTACGTTACAATTAAGTGAGAAAACAAAGTTGGACTACAACTTCTCTATCATGCTCAGGTACGCTACATTTAAGTGAGAAACAAAGTTGAACTGCAGCTTCTCTATCATGCTCAGGTACGTTACAATTAAGTGAGAAACAAAGTTGAACTACAGCTTCTCTATCATGCTCAGGTACGTTACAATTAAGTGAGAAACAAAGTTGAACTACAGCTTCTCTATCATGCTTAGGTACGCTACAATTAAGTGAGAAACAAAGTTGGACTACAGCTTCTCTGTCATCCTCAGGTACGTTACAATTAAGTGAGAAACAAAGTTGAACTACAGCTTTTCTATCATACTCAGGTACGTTACAATTAAGTGAGAAAATAAAGTTGGACTACAGCTTCTCTATCATGCTCAGGTACGTTACAATTAAGTGAGAAACAAAGTTGAACAACAGCTTCTCTATCATGCTCAGATACGTTACAATTAAGTGAGAAACAAAGTTGAACTACAGCTTCTCTATCATGCTCAGGTACGTTACAATTAAGTGAGAAAACAAAGTTGGACTACAGCTTCTCTATCATGCTCAGGTACGCTACAATTAAGTGAGAAACAAAGTTGAACTACAGCTTCTCTATCATGCTTAGGTACTTACAATTAAGTGAGAAACAAAGTTGGACTACAGCTTCTCTATCATGCTTTGGTACACTACAATTAAGTGAGAAACAAAGTTGAACTACAGCTTCTTTATCATGCTCAGGTACGTTACAATTAAGTGAGAAAACAAAGTTGGACTACAGCTTCTCTATCATGCTCAGGTGCGTTACAATTAAGTGAGAAAACAAAGTTGGACTACAGCTTCTCTATCATGCTCAGGTACGTTACAACTAAGTGAGAAACAAAGTTGAACTACAGCTTCTCTATCATGCTCAGGTACGTTACAAATAAGTGAGAAACAAAGATGGACAACAGCTTCTCTATCATGCTCAGGTACGTTACAATTAAGTGAGAAACAAAGTTGAACTACAGCTTCTCTATCATGCTCAGGTACTTACAATTAAGTGAGAAACAAAGTTGAGCTACAGCTTCTCTATCATGCTCAGGTACGTTACAATTAAGTGAGAAACAAAGTTGGACTACAGCTTCTCTATCATGCTCAGGTACGTTACAATTAAGTGAGAAAACAAAGTTGGACTACAGCTTCTCTATCATGCTCAGGTACGTTACAATTAAGTGAGAAACAAAGTTGAACTACAGCTTCTCTATCATGCTCAGGTACGTTACAATTAAGTGAGAAAACAAAGTTGGACTACAGCTTCTCTATCATGCTCAGGTACGTTACAATTAAGTGAGAAACAAAGTTGAACAACAGCTTCTCTATCATGCTCAGGTACGTTACAATTAAGTGAGAAACAAAGTTGAATTACAGCTTCTCTCTCATGCTTAGGTACATTACAATTAAGTGAGAAACAAAGTTGAACTACAGCTTCTTTATCATGCTCAGGTACGTTACAATTAAGTGAGAAACAAAGCTGGACAACAGCTTCTCTATCATGCATAGGTACATTACAATTAAGTGAGAAACAAAGTTGAACTACAGCTTCTCTATCATGCTTAGGTACGTTACAATTAAGTGAGAAACAAAGTTTAACTACAGCTTCTCTATCATGCTCAGGTACGTTACAATTAATTGAGAAACAAAGTTGGACTACAGCTTCTCTATCATGCTCAGGTACGTTACAATTAAGTGAGAAAAAAAAGTTGGACTACAGCTTCTCTATCATGCTGAGGTACGTTACAATTAAGTGAGAAAACAAAGTTGGACTACAGCTTCTCTATCATGCTCAGGTACGTTACAAATATGTGAGAAACAAAGTTGGACAACAGCTTCTCTATCATGCTCAGGTACGTTACAATTAAGTGAGAAACAAAGTTGAACTACAGCTTCTCTATCATGCTTAGGAACGTTACAATTAAGTGAGAAACAAAGTTGAACTACAGCTTCTCTATCATGCTTAGGTACTTACAATTAAGTGAGAAACAAAGTTGGACTACAGCTTCTCTATCATGCTTAGGTACACTACAATTAAGTGAGAAAACAAAGTTGGACTACATCTTCTCTATCATGCTTAGGTACACTACAATTAAGTGAGAAACAAAGTTGAACTACAGCTTCTTTATCATGCTCAGGTACGTCACAAATAAGTGAGAAATAAAGTTGGACAACAGCTTCTCTATCATGCTCAGGTACGTTACAAATAAGTGAGAAAACAAAGTTGGACTACAGCTTCTCTATCATGCTCAGGTACGTTACAATTAAGTGAGAAAACAAAGTTGGACTACAGCTTCTCTATCATGCTCAGGTGCGTTACAATTAAGTGAGAAAACAAAGTTGGACTACAGCTTCTCTATCATGCTCAGGTACGTTACAACTAAGTGAGAAACAAAGTTGAACTACAGCTTCTCTATCATGCTCAGGTACGTTACAATTAAGTGAGAAACAAAGTTGAACTACAGCTTCTCTATCATGCTTAGGTACGCTACAATTAAGTGAGAAACAAAGTTGGACTACAGCTTCTCTATCATGCTCAGGTACGTTACAATTAAGTGAGAAAACAAAGTTGGACTACAGCTTCTCTATCATGCTCAGGTGCGTTACAATTAAGTGAGAAAACAAAGTTGGACTACAGCTTCTCTATCATGCTCAGGTACGTTACAATTAAGTGAGAAACAAAGTTGGACTAAAGCTTCTCTATCATGCTCAGGTACGTTACAATTAAGTGAGAAAACAAAGTTGGACTACAGCTTCTCTATCATGCTCAGGTACGTTACAATTAAGTGAGAAACAAAGTTGAATTACAGCTTCTCTATCATGCTCAGGTACGTTACAATTAAGTGAGAAAACAAAGTTGGACTATAGCTTCTCTATCATGCTCAGGTACGTTACAATTAAGTGAGAAACAAAGTTGAACAACAGCTTCTCTATCATGCTCAGGTACGTTACAATTAAGTGAGAAACAAAGTTGAATTACAGCTTCTCTCTCATGCTTAGGTACATTACAATTAAGTGAGAAACAAAGTTGAACTACAGCTTCTTTATCATGCTCAGGTACGTTACAATTAAGTGAGAAACAAAGCTGGACAACAGCTTCTCTATCATGCATAGGTACGTTACAATTAAGTGAGAAAACAAAGTTGGACTACAGCTTCTCTATCATACTGAGGTACGTTACAATTAAGTGAGAAAACAAAGTTGGACTACAGCTTCTCTATCATGCTCAGGTACGTTACAAATAAGTGAGAAACAAAGTTGGACAACAACTTCTCTATCATGCTCAGGTACGTTACAATCAAGTGAGAAAGAAAGTTGAACTACAGCTTCTCTATCATGCTTAGGTACTTACAATTAAGTGAGAAACAAAGTTGGACTACAGCTTCTCTATCATGCTTAGGTACACTACAATTAAGTGAGAAAACAAAGTTGGACTACAGCTTCTCTATTATGCTTAGGTACACTACAACTAAGTGAGAAACAAAGTTGAACTACAGCTTCTTTATCATGCTCAGGTACGTCACAAATAAGTGAGAAACAAAGTTGGACAACAGCTTCTCTATCATGCTCAGGTATGTTACAATTAAGTGAGAAACAAAGTTGAACTACAGCTTCTCTATCATGCTCAGGTACGTTACAATTAAGTGAGAAAACAAAGTTGGACTACAGCTTCTCTATCATGCTCAGGTACGGTACATTACAATTAAGTGAGAAAACAAAGTTGGACTACAGCTTCTCTATCATGCTCAGGTACGTTACAACTAAGTGAGAAACAAAGTTGAACTACAGCTTCTCTATCATGCTCAGGTACGTTAAAATTAAGTGAGAAAACAAAGTTGGACTACAGCTTCTCTGTCATGCTCAGGTACGTTACAATGAAGTGAGAAAATAAAGTTGAACTACAGCTTCTCTATCATGCTCAGGTACGTTACAATTAAGTGAGAAACAAAGTTGGACTACAGCTTCTCTATCATGCTCAGGTACGTTACAATTAAGTGAGAAACAAAGTTGAATTACAGCTTCTCTATCATGCTCAGGTACGTTACAATTAAGTGAGAAAACAAAGTTGGACTATAGCTTCTCTATCATGCTCAGGTACGTTACAATTAAGTGAGAAACAAAGTTGAACAACAGCTTCTCTATCATGCTCAGGTACGTTACAATTAAGTGAGAAACAAAGTTGAATTACAGCTTCTCTCTCATGCTTAGGTACATTACAATTAAGTGAGAAACAAAGTTGAACTACAGCTTCTTTATCATGCTCAGGTACGTTACAATTAAGTGAGAAACAAAGCTGGACAACAGCTTCTCTATCATGCATAGGTACGTTACAATTAAGTGAGAAAACAAAGTTGGACTACAGCTTCTCTATCATACTGAGGTACGTTACAATTAAGTGAGAAAACAAAGTTGGACTACAGCTTCTCTATCATGCTCAGGTACGTTACAAATAAGTGAGAAACAAAGTTGGACAACAACTTCTCTATCATGCTCAGGTACGTTACAATCAAGTGAGAAAGAAAGTTGAACTACAGCTTCTCTATCATGCTTAGGTACTTACAATTAAGTGAGAAACAAAGTTGGACTACAGCTTCTCTATCATGCTTAGGTACACTACAATTAAGTGAGAAAACAAAGTTGGACTACAGCTTCTCTATTATGCTTAGGTACACTACAACTAAGTGAGAAACAAAGTTGAACTACAGCTTCTTTATCATGCTCAGGTACGTCACAAATAAGTGAGAAACAAAGTTGGACAACAGCTTCTCTATCATGCTCAGGTATGTTACAATTAAGTGAGAAACAAAGTTGAACTACAGCTTCTCTATCATGCTCAGGTACGTTACAATTAAGTGAGAAAACAAAGTTGGACTACAGCTTCTCTATCATGCTCAGGTACGGTACATTACAATTAAGTGAGAAAACAAAGTTGGACTACAGCTTCTCTATCATGCTCAGGTACGTTACAACTAAGTGAGAAACAAAGTTGAACTACAGCTTCTCTATCATGCTCAGGTACGTTAAAATTAAGTGAGAAAACAAAGTTGGACTACAGCTTCTCTGTCATGCTCAGGTACGTTACAATGAAGTGAGAAAATAAAGTTGAACTACAGCTTCTCTATCATGCTCAGGTACGTTACAATTAAGTGAGAAACAAAGTTGGACTACAGCTTCTCTATCATGCTCAGGTACGTTACAATTAAGTGAGAAACAAAGTTGAATTACAGCTTCTCTATCATGCTCAGGTACGTTACAATTAAGTGAGAAAACAAAGTTGGACTATAGCTTCTCTATCATGCTCAGGTACGTTACAATTAAGTGAGAAACAAAGTTGAACAACAGCTTCTCTATCATGCTCAGGTACGTTACAATTAAGTGAGAAACAAAGTTGAATTACAGCTTCTCTCTCATGCTTAGGTACATTACAATTAAGTGAGAAACAAAGTTGAACTACAGCTTCTTTATCATGCTCAGGTACGTTACAATTAAGTGAGAAACAAAGCTGGACAACAGCTTCTCTATCATGCATAGGTACGTTACAATTAAGTGAGAAAACAAAGTTGGACTACAGCTTCTCTATCATACTGAGGTACGTTACAATTAAGTGAGAAAACAAAGTTGGACTACAGCTTCTCTATCATGCTCAGGTACGTTACAAATAAGTGAGAAACAAAGTTGGACAACAACTTCTCTATCATGCTCAGGTACGTTACAATCAAGTGAGAAAGAAAGTTGAACTACAGCTTCTCTATCATGCTTAGGTACTTACAATTAAGTGAGAAACAAAGTTGGACTACAGCTTCTCTATCATGCTTAGGTACACTACAATTAAGTGAGAAAACAAAGTTGGACTACAGCTTCTCTATTATGCTTAGGTACACTACAACTAAGTGAGAAACAAAGTTGAACTACAGCTTCTTTATCATGCTCAGGTACGTCACAAATAAGTGAGAAACAAAGTTGGACAACAGCTTCTCTATCATGCTCAGGTATGTTACAATTAAGTGAGAAACAAAGTTGAACTACAGCTTCTCTATCATGCTCAGGTACGTTACAATTAAGTGAGAAAACAAAGTTGGACTACAGCTTCTCTATCATGCTCAGGTACGGTACATTACAATTAAGTGAGAAAACAAAGTTGGACTACAGCTTCTCTATCATGCTCAGGTACGTTACAACTAAGTGAGAAACAAAGTTGAACTACAGCTTCTCTATCATGCTCAGGTACGTTAAAATTAAGTGAGAAAACAAAGTTGGACTACAATTTCTCTGTCATGCTCAGGTACGTTACAATGAAGTGAGAAAATAAAGTTGAACTACAGCTTCTCTATCATGCTCAGGTACGTTACAATTAAGTGAGAAACAAAGTTGAACAACAGCTTCTCTATCATGCTCAGATACGTTACAATTAAGTGAGAAACAAAGTTGAACTACAGCTTCTCTATCATGCTCAGGTACGTTACAATTAAGTGAGAAAACAAAGTTGGACTACAACTTCTCTATCATGCTCAGGTACGCTACATTTAAGTGAGAAACAAAGTTGAACTGCAGCTTCTCTATCATGCTCAGGTACGTTACAATTAAGTGAGAAACAAAGTTGAACTACAGCTTCTCTATCATGCTCAGGTACGTTACAATTAAGTGAGAAACAAAGTTGAACTACAGCTTCTCTATCATGCTTAGGTACGCTACAATTAAGTGAGAAACAAAGTTGGACTACAGCTTCTCTGTCATCCTCAGGTACGTTACAATTAAGTGAGAAACAAAGTTGAACTACAGCTTCTCTATCATACTCAGGTACGTTACAATTAAGTGAGAAAATAAAGTTGGACTACAGCTTCTCTATCATGCTCAGGTACGTTACAATTAAGTGAGAAACAAAGTTGAACAACAGCTTCTCTATCATGCTCAGATACGTTACAATTAAGTGAGAAACAAAGTTGAACTACAGCTTCTCTATCATGCTCAGGTACGTTACAATTAAGTGAGAAACAAAGTTGAATTACAGCTTCTCTCTCATGCTTAGGTACATTACAATTAAGTGAGAAACAAAGTTGAACTACAGCTTCTTTATCATGCTCAGGTACGTTACAATTAAGTGAGAAACAAAGCTGGACAACAGCTTCTCTATCATGCATAGGTACGTTACAATTAAGTGAGAAAACAAAGTTGGACTACAGCTTCTCTATCATACTGAGGTACGTTACAATTAAGTGAGAAAACAAAGTTGGACTACAGCTTCTCTATCATGCTCAGGTACGTTACAAATAAGTGAGAAACAAAGTTGGACAACAACTTCTCTATCATGTTCAGGTACGTTACAATTAAGTGAGAAAGAAAGTTGAACTACAGCTTCTATATCATGCTTAGGTACTTACAATTAAGTGAGAAACAAAGTTGGACTACAGCTTCTCTATCATGCTTAGGTACACTACAATTAAGTGAGAAAACAAAGTTGGACTACAGCTTCTCTATTATGCTTAGGTACACTACAATTAAGTGAGAAACAAAGTTGAACTACAGCTTCTTTATCATGCTCAGGTACGTCACAAATAAGTGAGAAACAAAGTTGGACAACAGCTTCTCTATCATGCTCAGGTACGTTACAATTAAGTGAGAAACAAAGTTGAACTACAGCTTCTCTATCATGCTCAGGTACGTTACAATTAAGTGAGAAAACAAAGTTGGACTACAGCTTCTCTATCATGCTCAGGTACGGTACATTACAATTAAGTGAGAAAACAAAGTTGGACTACAGCTTCTCTATCATGCTCAGGTACGTTACAACTAAGTGAGAAACAAAGTTGAACTACAGCTTCTCTATCATGCTCAGGTACGTTAAAATTAAGTCAGAAAACAAAGTTGGACTACAATTTCTCTGTCATGCTCAGGTACGTTACAATGAAGTGAGAAAATAAAGTTGGACTACAGCTTCTCTATCATGCTCAGGTACGTTACAATTAAGTGAGAAACAAAGTTGAACAACAGCTTCTCTATCATCCTCAGATACGTTACAATTAAGTGAGAAACAAAGTTGAACTACAGCTTCTCTATCATACTCAGGTACGTTACAATTAAGTGAGAAAATAAAGTTGGACTACAGCTTCTCTATCATGCTCAGGTACGTTACAATTAAGTGAGAAACAAAGTTGAACAACAGCTTCTCTATCATGCTCAGATACGTTACAATTAAGTGAGAAACAAAGTTGAATTACAGCTTCTCTCTCATGCTTAGGTACATTACAATTAAGTGAGAAACAAAGTTGAACTACAGCTTCTTTATCATGCTCAGGTACGTTACAATTAAGTGAGAAACAAAGCTGGACAACAGCTTCTCTATCATGCATAGGTACGTTACAATTAAGTGAGAAAACAAAGTTGGACTACAGCTTCTCTATCATACTGAGGTACGTTACAATTAAGTGAGAAAACAAAGTTGGACTACAGCTTCTCTATCATGCTCAGGTACGTTACAAATAAGTGAGAAACAAAGTTGGACAACAACTTCTCTATCATGTTCAGGTACGTTACAATTAAGTGAGAAAGAAAGTTGAACTACAGCTTCTATATCATGCTTAGGTACTTACAATTAAGTGAGAAACAAAGTTGGACTACAGCTTCTCTATCATGCTTAGGTACACTACAATTAAGTGAGAAAACAAAGTTGGACTACAGCTTCTCTATTATGCTTAGGTACACTACAATTAAGTGAGAAACAAAGTTGAACTACAGCTTCTTTATCATGCTCAGGTACGTCACAAATAAGTGAGAAACAAAGTTGGACAACAGTTTCTCTATCATGCTCAGGTACGTTACAATTAAGTGAGAAACAAAGTTGAACTACAGCTTCTCTATCATGCTCAGGTACGTTACAATTAAGTGAGAAAACAAAGTTGGACTACAGCTTCTCTATCATGCTCAGGTACGGTACATTACAATTAAGTGAGAAAACAAAGTTGGACTACAGCTTCTCTATCATGCTCAGGTACGTTACAACTAAGTGAGAAACAAAGTTGAACTACAGCTTCTCTATCATGCTCAGGTACGTTAAAATTAAGTCAGAAAACAAAGTTGGACTACAATTTCTCTGTCATGCTCAGGTACGTTACAATGAAGTGAGAAAATAAAGTTGGACTACAGCTTCTCTATCATGCTCAGGTACGTTACAATTAAGTGAGAAACAAAGTTGAACAACAGCTTCTCTATCATCCTCAGATACGTTACAATTAAGTGAGAAACAAAGTTGAACTACAGCTTCTCTATCATGCTCAGGTACGTTACAATTAAGTGAGAAAACAAAGTTGGACTACAACTTCTCTATCATGCTCAGGTACGCTACATTTAAGTGAGAAACAAAGTTGAACTGCAGCTTCTCTATCATGCTCAGGTACGTTACAATTAAGTGAGAAACAAAGTTGAACTACAGCTTCTCTATCATGCTCAGGTACGTTACAATTAAGTGAGAAACAAAGTTGAACTACAGCTTCTCTATCATGCTTAGGTACGCTACAATTAAGTGAGAAACAAAGTTGGACTACAGCTTCTCTGTCATCCTCAGGTACGTTACAATTAAGTGAGAAACAAAGTTGAACTACAGCTTTTCTATCATACTCAGGTACGTTACAATTAAGTGAGAAAATAAAGTTGGACTACAGCTTCTCTATCATGCTCAGGTACGTTACAATTAAGTGAGAAACAAAGTTGAACAACAGCTTCTCTATCATGCTCAGATACGTTACAATTAAGTGAGAAACAAAGTTGAACTACAGCTTCTCTATCATGCTCAGGTACGTTACAATTAAGTGAGAAAACAAAGTTGGACTACAGCTTCTCTATCATGCTCAGGTACGCTACAATTAAGTGAGAAACAAAGTTGAACTACAGCTTCTCTATCATGCTTAGGTACTTACAATTAAGTGAGAAACAAAGTTGGACTACAGCTTCTCTATCATGCTTTGGTACACTACAATTAAGTGAGAAACAAAGTTGAACTACAGCTTCTTTATCATGCTCAGGTACGTTACAATTAAGTGAGAAAACAAAGTTGGACTACAGCTTCTCTATCATGCTCAGGTGCGTTACAATTAAGTGAGAAAACAAAGTTGGACTACAGCTTCTCTATCATGCTCAGGTACGTTACAACTAAGTGAGAAACAAAGTTGAACTACAGCTTCTCTATCATGCTCAGGTACGTTACAAATAAGTGAGAAACAAAGATGGACAACAGCTTCTCTATCATGCTCAGGTACGTTACAATTAAGTGAGAAACAAAGTTGAACTACAGCTTCTCTATCATGCTCAGGTACGTTACAATTAAGTGAGAAACAAAGTTGGACTACAGCTTCTCTATCATGCTCAGGTACGTTACAATTAAGTGAGAAAACAAAGTTGGACTACAGCTTCTCTATCATGCTCAGGTACGTTACAATTAAGTGAGAAACAAAGTTGAACTACAGCTTCTCTATCATGCTCAGGTACGTTACAATTAAGTGAGAAAACAAAGTTGGACTACAGCTTCTCTATCATGCTCAGGTACGTTACAATTAAGTGAGAAACAAAGTTGAACAACAGCTTCTCTATCATGCTCAGGTACGTTACAATTAAGTGAGAAACAAAGTTGAATTACAGCTTCTCTCTCATGCTTAGGTACATTACAATTAAGTGAGAAACAAAGTTGAACTACAGCTTCTTTATCATGCTCAGGTACGTTACAATTAAGTGAGAAACAAAGCTGGACAACAGCTTCTCTATCATGCATAGGTACATTACAATTAAGTGAGAAACAAAGTTGAACTACAGCTTCTCTATCATGCTTAGGTACGTTACAATTAAGTGAGAAACAAAGTTTAACTACAGCTTCTCTATCATGCTCAGGTACGTTACAATTAATTGAGAAACAAAGTTGGACTACAGCTTCTCTATCATGCTCAGGTACGTTACAATTAAGTGAGAAAAAAAAGTTGGACTACAGCTTCTCTATCATGCTGAGGTACGTTACAAATAAGTGAGAAAACAAAGTTGGACTACAGCTTCTCTATCATGCTCAGGTACGTTACAAATATGTGAGAAACAAAGTTGGACAACAGCTTCTCTATCATGCTCAGGTACGTTACAATTAAGTGAGAAACAAAGTTGAACTACAGCTTCTCTATCATGCTTAGGAACGTTACAATTAAGTGAGAAACAAAGTTGAACTACAGCTTCTCTATCATGCTTAGGTACTTACAATTAAGTGAGAAACAAAGTTGGACTACAGCTTCTCTATCATGCTTAGGTACACTACAATTAAGTGAGAAACAAAGTTGAACTAGCTTCTTTATCATGCTCAGGTACGTCACAAATAAGTGAGAAATAAAGTTGGACAACAGCTTCTCTATCATGCTCAGGTACGTTACAATTAAGTGAGAAAACAAAGTTGGACTACAGCTTCTCTATCATGCTCAGGTACGTTACAATTAAGTGAGAAAACAAAGTTGGACTACAGCTTCTCTATCATGCTCAGGTGCGTTACAATTAAGTGAGAAAACAAAGTTGGACTACAGCTTCTCTATCATGCTCAGGTACGTTACAACTAAGTGAGAAACAAAGTTGAACTACAGCTTCTCTATCATGCTCAGGTACGTTACAATTAAGTGAGAAACAAAGTTGAACTACAGCTTCTCTATCATGCTTAGGTACGCTACAATTAAGTGAGAAACAAAGTTGGACTACAGCTTCTCTATCATGCTCAGGTACGTTACAATTAAGTGAGAAAACAAAGTTGGACTACAGCTTCTCTATCATGCTCAGGTGCGTTACAATTAAGTGAGAAAACAAAGTTGGACTACAGCTTCTCTATCATGCTCAGGTACGTTACAATTAAGTGAGAAACAAAGTTGGACTACAGCTTCTCTATCATGCTCAGGTACGTTACAATTAAGTGAGAAAACAAAGTTGGACTACAGCTTCTCTATCATGGTCAGGTACGTTACAATTAAGTGAGAAACAAAGTTGAATTACAGCTTCTCTATCATGCTCAGGTACGTTACAATTAAGTGAGAAAACAAAGTTGGACTATAGCTTCTCTATCATGCTCAGGTACGTTACAATTAAGTGAGAAACAAAGTTGAACAACAGCTTCTCTATCATGCTCAGGTACGTTACAATTAAGTGAGAAACAAAGTTGAATTACAGCTTCTCTCTCATGCTTAGGTACATTACAATTAAGTGAGAAACAAAGTTGAACTACAGCTTCTTTATCATGCTCAGGTACGTTACAATTAAGTGAGAAACAAAGCTGGACAACAGCTTCTCTATCATGCATAGGTACGTTACAATTAAGTGAGAAAACAAAGTTGGACTACAGCTTCTCTATCATACTGAGGTACGTTACAATTAAGTGAGAAAACAAAGTTGGACTACAGCTTCTCTATCATGCTCAGGTACGTTACAAATAAGTGAGAAACAAAGTTGGACAACAACTTCTCTATCATGCTCAGGTACGTTACAATCAAGTGAGAAAGAAAGTTGAACTACAGCTTCTCTATCATGCTTAGGTACTTACAATTAAGTGAGAAACAAAGTTGGACTACAGCTTCTCTATCATGCTTAGGTACACTACAATTAAGTGAGAAAACAAAGTTGGACTACAGCTTCTCTATTATGCTTAGGTACACTACAATTAAGTGAGAAACAAAGTTGAACTACAGCTTCTTTATCATGCTCAGGTACGTCACAAATAAGTAAGAAACAAAGTTGGACAACAGCTTCTCTATCATGCTCAGGTACGTTACAATTAAGTGAGAAACAAAGTTGAACTACAGCTTCTCTATCATGCTCAGGTACGTTACAATTAAGTGAGAAAACAAAGTTGGACTACAGCTTCTCTATCATGCTCAGGTACGGTACATTACAATTAAGTGAGAAAACAAAGTTGGACTACAGCTTCTCTATCATGCTCAGGTACGTTAAAATTAAGTGAGAAAACAAAGTTGGACTACAATTTCTCTGTCATGCTCAGGTACGTTACAATGAAGTGAGAAAATAAAGTTGAACTACAGCTTCTCTATCATGCTCAGGTACGTTACAATTAAGTGAGAAACAAAGTTGAACAACAGCTTCTCTATCATGCTCAGATACGTTACAATTAAGTGAGAAACAAAGTTGAACTACAGCTTCTCTATCATGCTCAGGTACGTTACAATTAAGTGAGAAAACAAAGTTGGACTACAACTTCTCTATCATGCTCAGGTACGCTACATTTAAGTGAGAAACAAAGTTGAACTGCAGCTTCTCTATCATGCTCAGGTACGTTACAATTAAGTGAGAAACAAAGTTGAACTACAGCTTCTCTATCATGCTCAGGTACGTTACAATTAAGTGAAAAACAAAGTTGAACTACAGCTTCTCTATCATGCTTAGGTACGCTACAATTAAGTGAGAAACAAAGTTGGACTACAGCTTCTCTGTCATCCTCAGGTACGTTACAATTAAGTGAGAAACAAAGTTGAACTACAGCTTCTCTATCATACTCAGGTACGTTACAATTAAGTGAGAAAATAAAGTTGGACTACAGCTTCTCTATCATGCTCAGGTACGTTACAATTAAGTGAGAAACAAAGTTGAACAACAGCTTCTCTATCATGCTCAGGTACGTTACAATTAAGTGAGAAAACAAAGTTGGACTACATCTTCTCTATCATGCTCAGGTACGCTACAATTAAGTGAGAAACAAAGTTGAACTACAGCTTCTCTATCATGCTTAGGTACTTACAATTAAGTGAGAAACAAAGTTGGACTACAGCTTCTCTATCATGCTTTGGTACACTACAATTAAGTGAGAAACAAAGTTGAACTACAGCTTCTTTATCATGCTCAGGTACGTTACAATTAAGTGAGAAAACAAAGTTGGACTACAGCTTCTCTATCATGCTCAGGTGCGTTACAATTAAGTGAGAAAACAAAGTTGGACTACAGCTTCTCTATCATGCTCAGGTACGTTACAACTAAGTGAGAAACAAAGTTGAACTACAGCTTCTCTATCATGCTCAGGTACGTTACAAATAAGTGAGAAACAAAGATGGACAACAGCTTCTCTATCATGATCAGGTACGTTACAATTAAGTGAGAAACAAAGTTGAACTACAGCTTCTCTATCATGCTCAGGTACTTACAATTAAGTGAGAAACAAAGTTGAACTACAGCTTCTCTATCATGCTTAGGTACGTTACAAATAAGTGAGAAACAAAGTTGAACTACAGCTTCTCTATCATGCTCAGGTACGTTACAATTAAGTGAGAAAACAAAGTTGGACTACACTTCTCTATCATGCTCAGGTACGTTACAATTAAGTGAGAAACAAAGTTGAACAACAGCTTCTCTATCATGCTCAGGTACGTTACAATTAAGTGAGAAACAAAGTTGAATTACAGCTTCTCTCTCATGCTTAGGTACATTACAATTAAGTGAGAAACAAAGTTGAACTACAGCTTCTTTATCATGCTCAGGTACGTTACAATTAAGTGAGAAACAAAGCTGGACAACAGCTTCTCTATCATGCATAGGTACATTACAATTAAGTGAGAAACAAAGTTGAACTACACCTTCTCTATCATACTTAGGTACGTTACAATTAAGTGAGAAACAAAGTTGAACTACAGCTTCTCTATCATGCTCAGGTACGTTACAATTAATTGAGAAACAAAGCTGGACAACAGCTTCTCTATGATGCATAGGTACGTTACAATTAAGTGAGAAAACAAAGTTGGACTACAGCTTCTCTATCATACTGAGGTACGTTACAATTAAGTGAGAAAACAAAGTTGGACTACAGCTTCTCTATCATGCTCATGTACGTTACAAATAAGTGAGAAACAAAGTTGGACTACAGCTTCTCTATCATGCTTAGGTACACTACAATTAAGTGAGAAAACAAAGTTGGACTACAACTTCTCTATTATGCTTAGGTACACTACAATTAAGTGAGAAACAAAGTTGAACTACAGCTTCTTTATCATGCTCAGATACGTCACAAATAAGTGAGAAACAAAGTTGGACAACAGCTTTTCTATCATGCTCAGGTACGTTACAATTAAGTGAGAAACAAAGTTGAACTACAGCTTCTCTATCATGCTCAGGTACGTTACAATTAAGTGAGAAAACAAAGTTGGACTACAGCTTCTCTATCATGCTCAGGTACGTTACAATTAAGTGAGAAAACAAAGTTGGACTACAGTTTCTCTATCATGCTCAGGTACGTTACAAATAAGTGAGAAACAAAGTTGGACAACAGCTTCTCTATCATGCTGAGGTACGTTACAATTAAGTGAGAAACAAAGTTGAACTACAGCTTCTCTATCATGCTTAGGTACGTTACAATTAAGTGAGAAAAAAAGTTGAACTACAGCTTCTCTATCATGCTTAGGTACTTACAATTAAGTGAGAAACAAAGTTGGACTACAGCTTCTCTATCATGCTTAGGTACACTACAATTAAGTGAGAAAACAAAGTTGGACTACAGCTTCTCTATCATGCTTAGGTACACTACAATTAAGCGAGAAACAAAGTTGAACTACAGCTTCTTTATCATGCTCAGGTACGTTACAAATAAGTGAGAAACAAAGTTGAACTACAGCTTCTTTATCATGCTCAGGTACGTTACAATTAAGTGAGAAACAAAGCTGAACTACAGCTTCTCTATCATGCATAGGTACGTTACAATTAAGTGAGAAACAAAGTTGAACTACAGCTTCTCTATCATGCTCAGGTACGTTACAATTAAGTGAAAAACAAAGTTGGACTACAGCTTCTCTATCATGCTCAGGTACGTTACAAATTAAGTGAGAAAACAAAGTTGGACTACAGCTTCTCTATCATGCTCAGGTACGTTACAATTAAGTGAGAAACAAAGTTGAATTACAGCTTCTCTATCATGCTCAGGTACGTTACAATTAAGTGAGAAAACAAAGTTGGACTATAGCTTCTCTATCATGCTCAGGTACGTTACAATTAAGTGAGAAACAACGTTGAACAACAGCTTCTCTATCATGCTCAGGTACGTTACAATTAAGTGAGAAACAAAGTTGAATTACAGCTTCTCTCTCATGCTTAGGTACATTACAATTAAGTGAGAAACAAAGTTGAACTACAGCTTCTCTATCATGCTCAGGTACGTTACAATTAAGTGAGAAACAAAGCTGGACAACAGCTTCTCTATCATGCATAGGTACGTTACAATTAAGTGAGAAAACAAAGTTGGACTACAGCTTCTCTATCATACTGAGGTACGTTACAATTAAGTGAGAAAACAAAGTTGGACTACACTTCTCTATCATGCTCAGGTACGTTACAAATAAGTGAGAAACAAAGTTGGACAACAACTTCTCTATCATGCTCAGGTACGTTACAATTAAGTGAGAAAGAAAGTTGAACTACAGCTTCTCTATCATGCTTAGGTACTTACAATTAAGTGAGAAACAAAGTTGGACTACAGCTTCTCTATCATGCTTAGGTACACTACAATTAAGTGAGAAAACAAAGTTGGACTACAGCTTCTCTATTATGCTTAGGTACACTACAATTAAGTGAGAAACAAAGTTGAACTACAGCTTCTTTATCATGCTCAGGTACGTCACAAATAAGTGAGAAACAAAGTTGGACAACAGCTTCTCTATCATGCTCAGGTACGTTACAATTAAGTGAGAAACAAAGTTGAACTACAGCTTCTCTATCATGCTCAGGTACGTTACAATTAAGTGAGAAAACAAAGTTGGACTACAGCTTCTCTATCATGCTCAGGTACGGTACATTACAATTAAGTGAGAAAACAAAGTTGGACTACAGCTTCTCTATCATGCTCAGGTACGTTACAACTAAGTGAGAAACAAAGTTGAACTACAGCTTCTCTATCATGCTCAGGTACGTTAAAATTAAGTCAGAAAACAAAGTTGGACTACAATTTCTCTGTCATGCTCAGGTACGTTACAATGAAGTGAGAAAATAAAGTTGGACTACAGCTTCTCTATCATGCTCAGGTACGTTACAATTAAGTGAGAAACAAAGTTGAACAACAGCTTCTCTATCATGCTCAGATACGTTACAATTAAGTGAGAAACAAAGTTGAACTACAGCTTCTCTATCATGCTCAGGTACGTTACAATTAAGTGAGAAAACAAAGTTGGACTACAACTTCTCTATCATGCTCAGGTACGCTACATTTAAGTGAGAAACAAAGTTGAACTGCAGCTTCTCTATCATGCTCAGGTACGTTACAATTAAGTGAGAAACAAAGTTGAACTACAGCTTCTCTATCATGCTCAGGTACGTTACAATTAAGTGAGAAACAAAGTTGAACTACAGCTTCTCTATCATGCTTAGGTACGCTACAATTAAGTGAGAAACAAAGTTGGACTACAGCTTCTCTGTCATCCTCAGGTACGTTACAATTAAGTGAGAAACAAAGTTGAACTACAGCTTTTCTATCATACTCAGGTACGTTACAATTAAGTGAGAAAATAAAGTTGGACTACAGCTTCTCTATCATGCTCAGGTACGTTACAATTAAGTGAGAAACAAAGTTGAACAACAGCTTCTCTATCATGCTCAGATACGTTACAATTAAGTGAGAAACAAAGTTGAACTACAGCTTCTCTATCATGCTCAGGTACGTTACAATTAAGTGAGAAAACAAAGTTGGACTACAGCTTCTCTATCATGCTCAGGTACGCTACAATTAAGTGAGAAACAAAGTTGAACTACAGCTTCTCTATCATGCTTAGGTACTTACAATTAAGTGAGAAACAAAGTTGGACTACAGCTTCTCTATCATGCTTTGGTACACTACAATTAAGTGAGAAGCAAAGTTGAACTACAGCTTCTTTATCATGCTCAGGTACGTTACAATTAAGTGAGAAAACAAAGTTGGACTACAGCTTCTCTATCATGCTCAGGTGCGTTACAATTAAGTGAGAAAACAAAGTTGGACTACAGCTTCTCTATCATGCTCAGGTACGTTACAACTAAGTGAGAAACAAAGTTGAACTACAGCTTCTCTATCATGCTCAGGTACGTTACAAATAAGTGAGAAACAAAGATGGACAACAGCTTCTCTATCATGCTCAGGTACGTTACAATTAAGTGAGAAACAAAGTTGAACTACAGCTTCTCTATCATGCTCAGGTACTTACAATTAAGTGAGAAACAAAGTTGAACTACAGCTTCTCTATCATGCTTAGGTACGTTACAATTAAGTGAGAAACAAAGTTGGACTACAGCTTCTCTATCATGCTCAGGTACGTTACAATTAAGTGAGAAAACAAAGTTGGACTACAGCTTCTCTATCATGCTCAGGTACGTTACAATTAAGTGAGAAACAAAGTTGAACTACAGCTTCTCTATCATGCTCAGGTACGTTACAATTAAGTGAGAAAACAAAGTTGGACTACAGCTTCTCTATCATGCTCAGGTACGTTACAATTAAGTGAGAAACAAAGTTGAACAACAGCTTCTCTATCATGCTCAGGTACGTTACAATTAAGTGAGAAACAAAGTTGAATTACAGCTTCTCTCTCATGCTTAGGTACATTACAATTAAGTGAGAAACAAAGTTGAACTACAGCTTCTTTATCATGCTCAGGTACATTACAATTAAGTGAGAAACAAAGTTGAACTACAGCTTCTCTATCATGCTTAGGTACGTTACAAATAAGTGAGAAACAAAGTTTAAGTACAGCTTCTCTATCATGCTCAGGTACGTTACAATTAATTGAGAAACAAAGTTGGACTACATCTTCTCTATCATGCTCAGGTACGTTACAATTAAGTGAGAAAAAAAAGTTGGACTACAGCTTCTCTATCATGCTGAGGTACGTTACAATTAAGTGAGAAAACAAAGTTGGACTACAGCTTCTCTATCATGCTCAGGTACGTTACAAATATGTGAGAAACAAAGTTGGACAACAGCTTCTCTATCATGCTCAGGTACGTTACAATTAAGTGAGAAACAAAGTTGAACTACAGCTTCTCTATCATGCTTAGGAACGTTACAATTAAGTGAGAAACAAAGTTGAACTACAGCTTCTCTATCATGCTTAGGTACTTACAATTAAGTGAGAAACAAAGTTGGACTACAGCTTCTCTATCATGCTTAGGTACACTACAATTAAGTGAGAAAACAAAGTTGGACTACATCTTCTCTATCTTGCTTAGGTACACTACAATTAAGTGAGAAACAAAGTTGAACTACAGCTTCTTTATCATGCTCAGGTACGTCACAAATAAGTGAGAAATAAAGTTGGACAACAGCTTCTCTATCATGCTCAGGTACGTTACAATTAAGTGAGAAAACAAAGTTGGACTACAGCTTCTCTATCATGCTCAGGTACGTTACAATTAAGTGAGAAAACAAAGTTGGACTACAGCTTCTCTATCATGCTCAGGTGCGTTACAATTAAGTGAGAAAACAAAGTTGGACTACAGCTTCTCTATCATGCTCAGGTACGTTACAATTAAGTGAGAAACAAAGTTGGACTACAGCTTCTCTATCATGCTCAGGTACGTTACAATTAAGTGAGAAAACAAAGTTGGACTACAGCTTCTCTATCATGCTCAGGTACGTTACAATTAAGTGAGAAAACAAAGTTGGACTACAGCTTCTCTATCATGCTCAGGTACGCTACAATTAAGTGAGAAACAAAGTTGAACTACAGCTTCTCTATCATGCTTAGGTACTTACAATTAAGTGAGAAACAAAGTTGGACTACAGCTTCTCTATCATGCTTTGGTACACTACAATTAAGTGAGAAACAAAGTTGAACTACAGCTTCTTTATCATGCTCAGGTACGTTACAATTAAGTGAGAAAACAAAGTTGGACTACAGCTTCTCTATCATGCTCAGGTGCGTTACAATTAAGTGAGAAAACAAAGTTGGACTACAGCTTCTCTATCATGCTCAGGTACGTTACAACTAAGTGAGAAACAAAGTTGAACTACAGCTTCTCTATCATGCTCAGGTACGTTACAAATAAGTGAGAAACAAAGATGGACAACAGCTTCTCTATCATGCTCAGGTACGTTACAATTAAGTGAGAAACAAAGTTGAACTACAGCTTCTCTATCATGCTCAGGTACGTTACAATTAAGTGAGAAACAAAGTTGGACTACAGCTTCTCTATCATGCTCAGGTACGTTACAATTAAGTGAGAAAACAAAGTTGGACTACAGCTTCTCTATCATGCTCAGGTACGTTACAATTAAGTGAGAAACAAAGTTGAACTACAGCTTCTCTATCATGCTCAGGTACGTTACAATTAAGTGAGAAAACAAAGTTGGACTACAGCTTCTCTATCATGCTCAGGTACGTTACAATTAAGTGAGAAACAAAGTTGAACAACAGCTTCTCTATCATGCTCAGGTACGTTACAATTAAGTGAGAAACAAAGTTGAATTACAGCTTCTCTCTCATGCTTAGGTACATTAAAATTAAGTGAGAAACAAAGTTGAACTACAGCTTCTTTATCATGCTCAGGTACGTTACAATTAAGTGAGAAACAAAGCTGGACAACAGCTTCTCTATCATGCATAGGTACATTACAATTAAGTGAGAAACAAAGTTGAACTACAGCTTCTCTATCATGCTTAGGTACGTTACAATTAAGTGAGAAACAAAGTTTAACTACAGCTTCTCTATCATGCTCAGGTACGTTACAATTAATTGAGAAACAAAGTTGGACTACAGCTTCTCTATCATGCTCAGGTACGTTACAATTAAGTGAGAAAAAAAAGTTGGACTACAGCTTCTCTATCATGCTGAGGTACGTTACAATTAAGTGAGAAAACAAAGTTGGACTACAGCTTCTCTATCATGCTCAGGTACGTTACAAATATGTGAGAAACAAAGTTGGACAACAGCTTCTCTATCATGCTCAGGTACGTTACAATTAAGTGAGAAACAAAGTTGAACTACAGCTTCTCTATCATGCTTAGGAACGTTACAATTAAGTGAGAAACAAAATTGAACTACAGCTTCTCTATCATGCTTAGGTACTTACAATTAAGTGAGAAACAAAGTTGGACTACAGCTTCTCTATCATGCTTAGGTACACTACAATTAAGTGAGAAAACAAAGTTGGACTACATCTTCTCTATCATGCTTAGGTACACTACAATTAAGTGAGAAACAAAGTTGAACTACAGCTTCTTTATCATGCTCAGGTACGTCACAAATAAGTGAGAAATAAAGTTGGACAACAGCTTCTCTATCATGCTCAGGTACGTTACAATTAAGTGAGAAAACAAAGTTGGACTACAGCTTCTCTATCATGCTCAGGTACGTTACAATTAAGTGAGAAAACAAAGTTGGACTACAGCTTCTCTATCATGCTCAGGTGCGTTACAATTAAGTGAGAAAACAAAGTTGGACTACAGCTTCTCTATCATGCTCAGGTACGTTACAACTAAGTGAGAAACAAAGTTGAACTACAGCTTCTCTATCATGCTCAGGTACGTTACAATTAAGTGAGAAACAAAGTTGAACTACAGCTTCTCTATCATGCTTAGGTACGCTACAATTAAGTGAGAAACAAAGTTGGACTACAGCTTCTCTATCATGCTCAGGTACGTTACAATTAAGTGAGAAAACAAAGTTGGATTACAGCTTCTCTATCATGCTCAGGTGCGTTACAATTAAGTGAGAAAACAAAGTTGGACTACAGCTTCTCTATCATGCTCAGGTACGTTACAATTAAGTGAGAAACAAAGTTGGACTACAGCTTCTCTATCATGCTCAGGTACGTTACAATTAAGTGAGAAAACAAAGTTGGACTACAGCTTCTCTATCATGGTCAGGTACGTTACAATTAAGTGAGAAACAAAGTTGAATTACAGCTTCTCTATCATGCTCAGGTACGTTACAATTAAGTGAGAAAACAAAGTTGGACTATAGCTTCTCTATCATGCTCAGGTACGTTACAATTAAGTGAGAAACAAAGTTGAACAACAGCTTCTCTATCATGCTCAGGTACGTTACAATTAAGTGAGAAACAAAGTTGAATTACAGCTTCTCTCTCATGCTTAGGTACATTACAATTAAGTGAGAAACAAAGTTGAACTACAGCTTCTTTATCATGCTCAGGTACGTTACAATTAAGTGAGAAACAAAGCTGGACAACAGCTTCTCTATCATGCATAGGTACGTTACAATTAAGTGAGAAAACAAAGTTGGACTACAGCTTCTCTATCATACTGAGGTACGTTACAATTAAGTGAGAAAACAAAGTTGGACTACAGCTTCTCTATCATGCTCAGGTACGTTACAAATAAGTGAGAAACAAAGTTGGACAACAACTTCTCTATCATGCTCAGGTACGTTACAATCAAGTGAGAAAGAAAGTTGAACTACAGCTTCTCTATCATGCTTAGGTACTTACAATTAAGTGAGAAACAAAGTTGGACTACAGCTTCTCTATCATGCTTAGGTACACTACAATTAAGTGAGAAAACAAAGTTGGACTACAGCTTCTCTATTATGCTTAGGTACACTACAATTAAGTGAGAAACAAAGTTGAACTACAGCTTCTTTATCATGCTCAGGTACGTCACAAATAAGTAAGAAACAAAGTTGGACAACAGCTTCTCTATCATGCTCAGGTACGTTACAATTAAGTGAGAAACAAAGTTGAACTACAGCTTCTCTATCATGCTCAGGTACGTTACAATTAAGTGAGAAAACAAAGTTGGACTACAGCTTCTCTATCATGCTCAGGTACGGTACATTACAATTAAGTGAGAAAACAAAGTTGGACTACAGCTTCTCTATCATGCTCAGGTACGTTACAACTAAGTGAGAAACAAAGTTGAACTACAGCTTCTCTATCATGCTCAGGTACGTTAAAATTAAGTGAGAAAACAAAGTTGGACTACAATTTCTCTGTCATGCTCAGGTACGTTACAATGAAGTGAGAAAATAAAGTTGAACTACAGCTTCTCTATCATGCTCAGGTACGTTACAATTAAGTGAGAAACAAAGTTGAACAACAGCTTCTCTATCATGCTCAGATACGTTACAATTAAGTGAGAAACAAAGTTGAACTACAGCTTCTCTATCATGCTCAGGTACGTTACAATTAAGTGAGAAAACAAAGTTGGACTACAACTTCTCTATCATGCTCAGGTACGCTACATTTAAGTGAGAAACAAAGTTGAACTGCAGCTTCTCTATCATGCTCAGGTACGTTACAATTAAGTGAGAAACAAAGTTGAACTACAGCTTCTCTATCATGCTCAGGTACGTTACAATTAAGTGAAAAACAAAGTTGAACTACAGCTTCTCTATCATGCTTAGGTACGCTACAATTAAGTGAGAAACAAAGTTGGACTACAGCTTCTCTGTCATCCTCAGGTACGTTACAATTAAGTGAGAAACAAAGTTGAACTACAGCTTCTCTATCATACTCAGGTACGTTACAATTAAGTGAGAAAATAAAGTTGGACTACAGCTTCTCTATCATGCTCAGGTACGTTACAATTAAGTGAAAAACAAAGTTGAACAACAGCTTCTCTATCATGCTCAGATACGTTACAATTAAGTGAGAAACAAAGTTGAACTACAGCTTCTCTATCATGCTCAGGTACGTTACAATTAAGTGAGAAAACAAAGTTGGACTACATCTTCTCTATCATGCTCAGGTACGCTACAATTAAGTGAGAAACAAAGTTGAACTACAGCTTCTCTATCATGCTTAGGTACTTACAATTAAGTGAGAAACAAAGTTGGACTACAGCTTCTCTATCATGCTTTGGTACACTACAATTAAGTGAGAAACAAAGTTGAACTACAGCTTCTTTATCATGCTCAGGTACGTTACAATTAAGTGAGAAAACAAAGTTGGACTACAGCTTCTCTATCATGCTCAGGTGCGTTACAATTAAGTGAGAAAACAAAGTTGGACTACAGCTTCTCTATCATGCTCAGGTACGTTACAACTAAGTGAGAAACAAAGTTGAACTACAGCTTCTCTATCATGCTCAGGTACGTTACAAATAAGTGAGAAACAAAGATGGACAACAGCTTCTCTATCATGATCAGGTACGTTACAATTAAGTGAGAAACAAAGTTGAACTACAGCTTCTCTATCATGCTCAGGTACTTACAATTAAGTGAGAAACAAAGTTGAACTACAGCTTCTCTATCATGCTTAGGTACGTTACAAATAAGTGAGAAACAAAGTTGAACTACAGCTTCTCTATCATGCTGAGGTACGTTACAATTAAGTGAGAAAACAAAGTTGGACTACAGCTTCTCTATCATGCTCAGGTACGTTACAATTAAGTGAGAAACAAAGTTGAACAACAGCTTCTCTATCATGCTCAGGTACGTTACAATTAAGTGAGAAACAAAGTTGAATTACAGCTTCTCTCTCATGCTTAGGTACATTACAATTAAGTGAGAAACAAAGTTGAACTACAGCTTCTTTATCATGCTCAGGTACGTTACAATTAAGTGAGAAACAAAGCTGGACAACAGCTTCTCTATCATGCATAGGTACATTACAATTAAGTGAGAAACAAAGTTGAACTACACCTTCTCTATCATGCTTAGGTACGTTACAATTAAGTGAGAAACAAAGTTTAACTACAGCTTCTCTATCATGCTCAGGTACGTTACAATTAATTGAGAAACAAAGCTGGACAACAGCTTCTCTATGATGCATAGGTACGTTACAATTAAGTGAGAAAACAAAGTTGGACTACAGCTTCTCTATCATACTGAGGTACGTTACAATTAAGTGAGAAAACAAAGTTGGACTACAGCTTCTCTATCATGCTCAGGTACGTTACAAATAAGTGAGAAACAAAGTTGGACAACAACTTCTCTATCATGCTCAGGTACGTTACAATTAAATGAGAAACAAAGTTGAATTACAGCTTCTCTATCATGCTTAGGTACTTACAATTAAGTGAGAAACAAAGTTGGACTACAGCTTCTCTATCATGCTTAGGTACACTACAATTAAGTGAGAAAACAAAGTTGGACTACAACTTCTCTATTATGCTTAGGTACACTACAATTAAGTGAGAAACAAAGTTGAACTACAGCTTCTTTATCATGCTCAGATACGTCACAAATAAGTGAGAAACAAAGTTGGACAACAGCTTTTCTATCATGCTCAGGTACGTTACAATTAAGTGAGAAACAAAGTTGAACTACAGCTTCTCTATCATGCTCAGGTACGTTACAATTAAGTGAGAAAACAAAGTTGGACTACAGCTTCTCTATCATGCTCAGGTACGTTACAATTAAGTGAGAAAACAAAGTTGGACTACAGTTTCTCTATCATGCTCAGGTACGTTACAAATAAGTGAGAAACAAAGTTGGACAACAGCTTCTCTATCATGCTGAGGTACGTTACAATTAAGTGAGAAACAAAGTTGAACTACAGCTTCTCTATCATGCTTAGGTACGTTACAATTAAGTGAGAAACAAAGTTGAACTACAGCTTCTCTATCATGCTTAGGTACTTACAATTAAGTGAGAAACAAAGTTGGACTACAGCTTCTCTATCATGCTTAGGTACACTACAATTAAGTGAGAAAACAAAGTTGGACTACAGCTTCTCTATCATGCTTAGGTACACTACAATTAAGCAAGAAACAAAGTTGAACTACAGCTTCTTTATCATGCTCAGGTACGTTACAAATAAGTGAGAAACAAAGTTGGACAACAGCTTCTCTATCATGCTCAGGTACGTTACAATTAAGTGAGAAACAAAGCTGAACTACAGCTTCTCTATCATGCATAGGTACGTTACAATTAAGTGAGAAACAAAGTTGAACTACAGCTTCTCTATCATGCTCAGGTACGTTACAATTAAGTGAAAAACAAAGTTGGACTACAGCTTCTCTATCATGCTCAGGTACGTTACAAATTAAGTGAGAAAACAAAGTTGGACTACAGCTTCTCTATCATGCTCAGGTACGTTACAATTAAGTGAGAAACAAAGTTGAATTACAGCTTCTCTATCATGCTCAGGTACGTTACAATTAAGTGAGAAAACAAAGTTGGACTATAGCTTCTCTATCATGCTCAGGTACGTTACAATTAAGTGAGAAACAACGTTGAACAACAGCTTCTCTATCATGCTCAGGTACGTTACAATTAAGTGAGAAACAAAGTTGAATTACAGCTTCTCTCTCATGCTTAGGTACATTACAATTAAGTGAGAAACAAAGTTGAACTACAGCTTCTTTATCATGCTCAGGTACGTTACAATTAAGTGAGAAACAAAGCTGGACAACAGCTTCTATATCATGCATAGGTACGTTACAATTAAGTGAGAAAACAAAGTTGGACTACAGCTTCTCTATCATACTGAGGTACGTTACAATTAAGTGAGAAAACAAAGTTGGACTACACTTCTCTATCATGCTCAGGTACGTTACAAATAAGTGAGAAACAAAGTTGGACAACAACTTCTCTATCATGCTCAGGTACGTTACAATTAAGTGAGAAAGAAAGTTGAACTACAGCTTCTCTATCATGCTTAGGTACTTACAATTAAGTGAGAAACAAAGTTGGACTACAGCTTCTCTATCATGCTTAGGTACACTACAATTAAGTGAGAAAACAAAGTTGGACTACAGCTTCTCTATTATGCTTAGGTACACTACAATTAAGTGAGAAACAAAGTTGAACTACAGCTTCTTTATCATGCTCAGGTACGTCACAAATAAGTGAGAAACAAAGTTGGACAACAGCTTCTCTATCATGCTCAGGTACGTTACAATTAAGTGAGAAACAAAGTTGAACTACAGCTTCTCTATCATGCTCAGGTACGTTACAATTAAGTGAGAAAACAAAGTTGGACTACAGCTTCTCTATCATGCTCAGGTACGGTACATTACAATTAAGTGAGAAAACAAAGTTGGACTACAGCTTCTCTATCATGCTCAGGTACGTTACAACTAAGTGAGAAACAAAGTTGAACTACAGCTTCTCTATCATGCTCAGGTACGTTAAAATTAAGTCAGAAAACAAAGTTGGACTACAATTTCTCTGTCATGCTCAGGTACGTTACAATGAAGTGAGAAAATAAAGTTGGACTACAGCTTCTCTATCATGCTCAGGTACGTTACAATTAAGTGAGAAACAAAGTTGAACAACAGCTTCTCTATCATGCTCAGATACGTTACAATTAAGTGAGAAACAAAGTTGAACTACAGCTTCTCTATCATGCTCAGGTACGTTACAATTAAGTGAGAAAACAAAGTTGGACTACAACTTCTCTATCATGCTCAGGTACGCTACATTTAAGTGAGAAACAAAGTTGAACTGCAGCTTCTCTATCATGCTCAGGTACGTTACAATTAAGTGAGAAACAAAGTTGAACTACAGCTTCTCTATCATGCTCAGGTACGTTACAATTAAGTGACAAACAAAGTTGAACTACAGCTTCTCTATCATGCTTAGGTACGCTACAATTAAGTGAGAAACAAAGTTGGACTACAGCTTCTCTGTCATCCTCAGGTACGTTACAATTAAGTGAGAAACAAAGTTGAACTACAGCTTTTCTATCATACTCAGGTACGTTACAATTAAGTGAGAAAATAAAGTTGGACTACAGCTTCTCTATCATGCTCAGGTACGTTACAATTAAGTGAGAAACAAAGTTGAACAACAGCTTCTCTATCATGCTCAGATACGTTACAATTAAGTGAGAAACAAAGTTGAACTACAGCTTCTCTATCATGCTCAGGTACGTTACAATTAAGTGAGAAAACAAAGTTGGACTACAGCTTCTCTATCATGCTCAGGTACGCTACAATTAAGTGAGAAACAAAGTTGAACTACAGCTTCTCTATCATGCTTAGGTACTTACAATTAAGTGAGAAACAAAGTTGGACTACAGCTTCTCTATCATGCTTTGGTACACTACAATTAAGTGAGAAGCAAAGTTGAACTACAGCTTCTTTATCATGCTCAGGTACGTTACAATTAAGTGAGAAAACAAAGTTGGACTACAGCTTCTCTATCATGCTCAGGTGCGTTACAATTAAGTGAGAAAACAAAGTTGGACTACAGCTTCTCTATCATGCTCAGGTACGTTACAACTAAGTGAGAAACAAAGTTGAACTACAGCTTCTCTATCATGCTCAGGTACGTTACAAATAAGTGAGAAACAAAGATGGACAACAGCTTCTCTATCATGCTCAGGTACGTTACAATTAAGTGAGAAACAAAGTTGAACTACAGCTTCTCTATCATGCTCAGGTACTTACAATTAAGTGAGAAACAAAGTTGAACTACAGCTTCTCTATCATGCTTAGGTACGTTACAATTAAGTGAGAAACAAAGTTGGACTACAGCTTCTCTATCATGCTCAGGTACGTTACAATTAAGTGAGAAAACAAAGTTGGACTACAGCTTCTCTATCATGCTCAGGTACGTTACAATTAAGTGAGAAACAAAGTTGAACTACAGCTTCTCTATCATGCTCAGGTACGTTACAATTAAGTGAGAAAACAAAGTTGGACTACAGCTTCTCTATCATGCTCAGGTACGTTACAATTAAGTGAGAAACAAAGTTGAACAACAGCTTCTCTATCATGCTCAGGTACGTTACAATTAAGTGAGAAACAAAGTTGAATTACAGCTTCTCTCTCATGCTTAGGTACATTACAATTAAGTGAGAAACAAAGTTGAACTACAGCTTCTTTATCATGCTCAGGTACATTACAATTAAGTGAGAAACAAAGTTGAACTACAGCTTCTCTATCATGCTTAGGTACGTTACAAATAAGTGAGAAACAAAGTTTAAGTACAGCTTCTCTATCATGCTCAGGTACGTTACAATTAATTGAGAAACAAAGTTGGACTACATCTTCTCTATCATGCTCAGGTACGTTACAATTAAGTGAGAAAAAAAAGTTGGACTACAGCTTCTCTATCATGCTGAGGTACGTTACAATTAAGTGAGAAAACAAAGTTGGACTACAGCTTCTCTATCATGCTCAGGTACGTTACAAATATGTGAGAAACAAAGTTGGACAACAGCTTCTCTATCATGCTCAGGTACGTTACAATTAAGTGAGAAACAAAGTTGAACTACAGCTTCTCTATCATGCTTAGGAACGTTACAATTAAGTGAGAAACAAAGTTGAACTACAGCTTCTCTATCATGCTTAGGTACTTACAATTAAGTGAGAAACAAAGTTGGACTACAGCTTCTCTATCATGCTTAGGTACACTACAATTAAGTGAGAAAACAAAGTTGGACTACATCTTCTCTATCTTGCTTAGGTACACTACAATTAAGTGAGAAACAAAGTTGAACTACAGCTTCTTTATCATGCTCAGGTACGTCACAAATAAGTGAGAAATAAAGTTGGACAACAGCTTCTCTATCATGCTCAGGTACGTTACAATTAAGTGAGAAAACAAAGTTGGACTACAGCTTCTCTATCATGCTCAGGTACGTTACAATTAAGTGAGAAAACAAAGTTGGACTACAGCTTCTCTATCATGCTCAGGTGCGTTACAATTAAGTGAGAAAACAAAGTTGGACTACAGCTTCTCTATCATGCTCAGGTACGTTACAATTAAGTGAGAAACAAAGTTGGACTACAGCTTCTCTATCATGCTCAGGTACGTTACAATTAAGTGAGAAAACAAAGTTGGACTACAGCTTCTCTATCATGCTCAGGTACGTTACAATTAAGTGAGAAACAAAGTTGGACTACAGCTTCTCTATCATGCTCAGGTACGTTACAATTAAGTGAGAAAACAAAGTTGGACTACAGCTTCTCTATCATGGTCAGGTACGTTACAATTAAGTGAGAAACAAAGTTGAATTACAGCTTCTCTATCATGCGCAGGTACGTTACAATTAAGTGAGAAAACAAAGTTGGACTATAGCTTCTCTATCATGCTCAGATACGTTACAATTAAGTGAGAAACAAAGTTGAACTACAGCTTCTCTATCATGCTCAGGTACGTTACAATTAAGTGAGAAAACAAAGTTGGACTACAGCTTCTCTATCATGCTCAGGTACGCTACAATTAAGTGAGAAACAAAGTTGAACTACAGCTTCTCTATCATGCTTAGGTACTTACAATTAAGTGAGAAACAAAGTTGGACTACAGCTTCTCTATCATGCTTTGGTACACTACAATTAAGTGAGAAGCAAAGTTGAACTACAGCTTCTTTATCATGCTCAGGTACGTTACAATTAAGTGAGAAAACAAAGTTGGACTACAGCTTCTCTATCATGCTCAGGTGCGTTACAATTAAGTGAGAAAACAAAGTTGGACTACAGCTTCTCTATCATGCTCAGGTACGTTACAACTAAGTGAGAAACAAAGTTGAACTACAGCTTCTCTATCATGCTCAGGTACGTTACAAATAAGTGAGAAACAAAGATGGACAACAGCTTCTCTATCATGCTCAGGTACGTTACAATTAAGTGAGAAACAAAGTTGAACTACAGCTTCTCTATCATGCTCAGGTACTTACAATTAAGTGAGAAACAAAGTTGAACTACAGCTTCTCTATCATGCTTAGGTACGTTACAATTAAGTGAGAAACAAAGTTGGACTACAGCTTCTCTATCATGCTCAGGTACGTTACAATTAAGTGAGAAAACAAAGTTGGACTACAGCTTCTCTATCATGCTCAGGTACGTTACAATTAAGTGAGAAACAAAGTTGAACTACAGCTTCTCTATCATGCTCAGGTACGTTACAATTAAGTGAGAAAACAAAGTTGGACTACAGCTTCTCTATCATGCTCAGGTACGTTACAATTAAGTGAGAAACAAAGTTGAACAACAGCTTCTCTATCATGCTCAGGTACGTTACAATTAAGTGAGAAACAAAGTTGAATTACAGCTTCTCTCTCATGCTTAGGTACATTACAATTAAGTGAGAAACAAAGTTGAACTACAGCTTCTTTATCATGCTCAGGTACATTACAATTAAGTGAGAAACAAAGTTGAACTACAGCTTCTCTATCATGCTTAGGTACGTTACAAATAAGTGAGAAACAAAGTTTAAGTACAGCTTCTCTATCATGCTCAGGTACGTTACAATTAATTGAGAAACAAAGTTGGACTACATCTTCTCTATCATGCTCAGGTACGTTACAATTAAGTGAGAAAAAAAAGTTGGACTACAGCTTCTCTATCATGCTGAGGTACGTTACAATTAAGTGAGAAAACAAAGTTGGACTACAGCTTCTCTATCATGCTCAGGTACGTTACAAATATGTGAGAAACAAAGTTGGACAACAGCTTCTCTATCATGCTCAGGTACGTTACAATTAAGTGAGAAACAAAGTTGAACTACAGCTTCTCTATCATGCTTAGGAACGTTACAATTAAGTGAGAAACAAAGTTGAACTACAGCTTCTCTATCATGCTTAGGTACTTACAATTAAGTGAGAAACAAAGTTGGACTACAGCTTCTCTATCATGCTTAGGTACACTACAATTAAGTGAGAAAACAAAGTTGGACTACATCTTCTCTATCTTGCTTAGGTACACTACAATTAAGTGAGAAACAAAGTTGAACTACAGCTTCTTTATCATGCTCAGGTACGTCACAAATAAGTGAGAAATAAAGTTGGACAACAGCTTCTCTATCATGCTCAGGTACGTTACAATTAAGTGAGAAAACAAAGTTGGACTACAGCTTCTCTATCATGCTCAGGTACGTTACAATTAAGTGAGAAAACAAAGTTGGACTACAGCTTCTCTATCATGCTCAGGTGCGTTACAATTAAGTGAGAAAACAAAGTTGGACTACAGCTTCTCTATCATGCTCAGGTACGTTACAATTAAGTGAGAAACAAAGTTGGACTACAGCTTCTCTATCATGCTCAGGTACGTTACAATTAAGTGAGAAAACAAAGTTGGACTACAGCTTCTCTATCATGGTCAGGTACGTTACAATTAAGTGAGAAACAAAGTTGAATTACAGCTTCTCTATCATGCGCAGGTACGTTACAATTAAGTGAGAAAACAAAGTTGGACTATAGCTTCTCTATCATGCTCAGGTACGTTACAATTAAGTGAGAAACAAAGTTGAACAACAGCTTCTCTATCATGCTCAGGTACGTTACAATTAAGTGAGAAACAAAGTTGAATTACAGCTTCTCTCTCATGCTTAGGTACATTACAATTAAGTGAGAAACAAAGTTGAACTACAGCTTCTTTATCATGCTCAGGTACGTTACAATTAAGTGAGAAACAAAGCTGGACAACAGCTTCTCTATCATGCATAGGTACGTTACAACTAAGTGAGAAAACAAAGTTGGACTACAGCTTCTCTATCATACTGAGGTACGTTACAATTAAGTGAGAAAACAAAGTTGGACTACAGCTTCTCTATCATGCTCAGGTACGTTACAAATAAGTGAGAAACAAAGTTGGACAACAACTTCTCTATCATGCTCAGGTACGTTACAATCAAGTGAGAAAGAAAGTTGAACTACAGCTTCTCTATCATGCTTAGGTACTTACAATTAAGTGAGAAACAAAGTTGGACTACAGCTTCTCTATCATGCTTAGGTACACTACAATTAAGTGAGAAAGCAAAGTTGGACTACAGCTTCTCTATTATGCTTAGGTACACTACAATTAAGTGAGAAACAAAGTTGAACTACAGCTTCTTTATCATGCTCAGGTACGTCACAAATAAGTAAGAAACAAAGTTGGAAAACAGCTTCTCTATCATGCTCAGGTACGTTACAATTAAGTGAGAAACAAAGTTGAACTACAGCTTCTCTATCATGCTCAGGTACGTTACAAATAAGTGAGAAAACAAAGTTGGACTACAGCTTCTCTATCATGCTCAGGTACGGTACATTACAATTAAGTGAGAAAACAAAGTTGGACTACAGCTTCTCTATCATGCTCAGGTACGTTACAACTAAGTGAGAAACAAAGTTGAACTACAGCTTCTCTATCATGCTCAGGTACGTTAAGATTAAGTGAGAAAACAAAGTTGGACTACAATTTCTCTGTCATGCTCAGGTACGTTACAATGAAGTGAGAAAATAAAGTTGAACTACAGCTTCTCTATCATGCTCAGGTACGTTACAATTAAGTGAGAAACAAAGTTGAACAACAGCTTCTCTATCATGCTCAGATACGTTACAATTAAGTGAGAAACAAAGTTGAACTACAGCTTCTCTATCATGCTCAGGTACGTTACAATTAAGTGAGAAATCAAAGTTGGACTACAACTTCTCTATCATGCTCAGGTACGCTACATTTAAGTGAGAAACAAAGTTGAACTGCAGCTTCTCTATCATGCTCAGGTACGTTACAATTAAGTGAGAAACAAAGTTGAACTACAGCTTCTCTATCATGCTCAGGTACGTTACAATTAAGTGAAAAACAAAGTTGAACTACAGCTTCTCTATCATGCTTAGGTACGCTACAATTAAGTGAGAAACAAAGTTGGACTACAGCTTCTCTGTCATCCTCAGGTACGTTACAATTAAGTGAGAAACAAAGTTGAACTACAGCTTCTCTATCATACTCAGGTACGTTACAATTAAGTGAGAAAATAAAGTTGGACTACAGCTTCTCTATCATGCTCAGGTACGTTACAATTAAGTGAGAAACAAAGTTGAACAACAGCTTCTCTATCATGCTCAGATACGTTACAATTAAGTGAGAAACAAAGTTGAACTACAGCTTCTCTATCATGCTCAGGTACGTTACAATTAAGTGAGAAAACAAAGTTGGACTACATCTTCTCTATCATGCTCAGGTACGCTACAATTAGTGAGAAACAAAGTTGAACTACAGCTTCTCTATCATGCTTAGGTACTTACAATTAAGTGAGAAACAAAGTTGGACTACAGCTTCTCTATCATGCTTTGGTACACTACAATTAAGTGAGAAACAAAGTTGAACTACAGCTTCTTTATCATGCTCAGGTACGTTACAATTAAGTGAGAAAACAAAGTTGGACTACAGCTTCTCTATCATCCTCAGGTGCGTTACAATTAAGTGAGAAAACAAAGTTGGACTACAGCTTCTCTATCATGCTCAGGTACGTTACAACTAAGTGAGAAACAAAGTTGAACTACAGCTTCTCTATCATGCTCAGGTACGTTACAAATAAGTGAGAAACAAAGATGGACAACAGCTTCTCTATCATGATCAGGTACGTTACAATTAAGTGAGAAACAAAGTTGAACTACAGCTTCTCTATCATGCTCAGGTACTTACAATTAAGTGAGAAACAAAGTTGAACTACAGCTTCTCTATCATGCTTAGGTACGTTACAAATAAGTGAGAAACAAAGTTGAACTACAGCTTCTCTATCATGCTCAGGTACGTTACAATTAAGTGAGAAAACAAAGTTGGACTATAGCTTCTCTATCATGCTCAGGTACGTTACAATTAAGTGAGAAACAAAGTTGAACAACAGCTTCTCTATCATGCTCAGGTACGTTACAATTAAGTGAGAAACAAAGTTGAATTACAGCTTCTCTCTCATGCTTAGGTACATTACAATTAAGTGAGAAACAAAGTTGAACTACAGCTTCTTTATCATGCTCAGGTACGTTACAATTAAGTGAGAAACAAAGCTGGACAACAGCTTCTCTATCATGCATAGGTACATTACAATTAAGTGAGAAACAAAGTTGAACTACACCTTCTCTATCATGCTTAGGTACGTTACAATTAAGTGAGAAACAAAGTTTAACTACAGCTTCTCTATCATGCTCAGGTACGTTACAATTAATTGAGAAACAAAGCTAGACAACAGCTTCTCTATGATGCATAGGTACGTTACAATTAAGTGAGAAAACAAAGTTGGACTACAGCTTCTCTATCATACTGAGGTACGTTACAATTAAGTGAGAAAACAAAGTTGGACTACAGCTTCTCTATCATGCTCAGGTACGTTACAAATAAGTGAGAAACAAAGTTGGACAACAACTTCTCTATCATGCTCAGGTACGTTACAATTAAATGAGAAACAAAGTTGAATTACAGCTTCTCTATCATGCTTAGGTACTTACAATTAAGTGAGAAACAAAGTTGGACTACAGCTTCTCTATCATGCTTAGGTACACTACAATTAAGTGAGAAAACAAAGTTGGACTACAACTTCTCTATTATGCTTAGGTACACTACAATTAAGTGAGAAACAAAGTTGAACTACAGCTTCTTTATCATGCTCAGATACGTCACAAATAAGTGAGAAACAAAGTTGGACAACAGCTTTTCTATCATGCTCAGGTACGTTACAATTAAGTGAGAAACAAAGTTGAACTACAGCTTCTCTATCATGCTCAGGTACGTTACAATTAAGTGAGAAAACAAAGTTGGACTACAGTTTCTCTATCATGCTCAGGTACGTTACAAATAAGTGAGAAACAAAGTTGGACAACAGCTTCTCTATCATGCTGAGGTACGTTACAATTAAGTGAGAAACAAAGTTGAACTACAGCTTCTCTATCATGCTTAGGTACGTTACAATTAAGTGAGAAACAAAGTTGAACTACAGCTTCTCTATCATGCTTAGGTACTTACAATTAAGTGAGAAACAAAGTTGGACTACAGCTTCTCTATCATGCTTAGGTACACTACAATTAAGTGAGAAAACAAAGTTGGACTACAGCTTCTCTATCATGCTTAGGTACACTACAATTAAGCGAGAAACAAAGTTGAACTACAGCTTCTTTATCATGCTCAGGTACGTTACAAATAAGTGAGAAACAAAGTTGGACAACAGCTTCTCTATCATGCTCAGGTACGTTACAATTAAGTGAGAAACAAAGCTGAACTACAGCTTCTCTATCATGCATAGGTACGTTACAATTAAGTGAGAAACAAAGTTGAACTACAGCTTCTCTATCATGCTCAGGTACGTTACAATTAAGTGAAAAACAAAGTTGGACTACAGCTTCTCTATCATGCTCAGGTACGTTACAAATTAAGTGAGAAAACAAAGTTGGACTACAGCTTCTCTATCATGCTCAGGTACGTTACAATTAAGTGAGAAACAAAGTTGAATTACAGCTTCTCTATCATGCTCAGGTACGTTACAATTAAGTGAGAAAACAAAGTTGGACTATAGCTTCTCTATCATGCTCAGGTACGTTACAATTAAGTGAGAAACAACGTTGAACAACAGCTTCTCTATCATGCTCAGGTACGTTACAATTAAGTGAGAAACAAAGTTGAATTACAGCTTCTCTCTCATGCTTAGGTACATTACAATTAAGTGAGAAACAAAGTTGAACTACAGCTTCTTTATCATGCTCAGGTACGTTACAATTAAGTGAGAAACAAAGCTGGACAACAGCTTCTCTATCATGCATAGGTACGTTACAATTAAGTGAGAAAACAAAGTTGGACTACAGCTTCTCTATCATACTGAGGTACGTTACAATTAAGTGAGAAAACAAAGTTGGACTACAGCTTCTCTATCATGCTCAGGTACGTTACAAATAAGTGAGAAACAAAGTTGGACAACAACTTCTCTATCATGCTCAGGTACGTTACAATTAAGTGAGAAAGAAAGTTGAACTACAGCTTCTCTATCATGCTTAGGTACTTACAATTAAGTGAGAAACAAAGTTGGACTACAGCTTCTCTATCATGCTTAGGTACACTACAATTAAGTGAGAAAACAAAGTTGGACTACAGCTTCTCTATTATGCTTAGGTACACTACAATTAAGTGAGAAACAAAGTTGAACTACAGCTTCTTTATCATGCTCAGGTACGTCACAAATAAGTGAGAAACAAAGTTGGACAACAGCTTCTCTATCATGCTCAGGTACGTTACAATTAAGTGAGAAACAAAGTTGAACTACAGCTTCTCTATCATGCTCAGGTACGTTACAATTAAGTGAGAAAACAAAGTTGGACTACAGCTTCTCTATCATGCTCAGGTACGGTACATTACAATTAAGTGAGAAAACAAAGTTGGACTACAGCTTCTCTATCATGCTCAGGTACGTTACAACTAAGTGAGAAACAAAGTTGAACTACAGCTTCTCTATCATGCTCAGGTACGTTAAAATTAAGTCAGAAAACAAAGTTGGACTACAATTTCTCTGTCATGCTCAGGTACGTTACAATGAAGTGAGAAAATAAAGTTGGACTACAGCTTCTCTATCATGCTCAGGTACGTTACAATTAAGTGAGAAACAAAGTTGAACAACAGCTTCTCTATCATGCTCAGATACGTTACAATTAAGTGAGAAACAAAGTTGAACTACAGCTTCTCTATCATGCTCAGGTACGTTACAATTAAGTGAGAAAACAAAGTTGGACTACAACTTCTCTATCATGCTCAGGTACGCTACATTTAAGTGAGAAACAAAGTTGAACTGCAGCTTCTCTATCATGCTCAGGTACGTTACAATTAAGTGAGAAACAAAGTTGAACTACAGCTTCTCTATCATGCTCAGGTACGTTACAATTAAGTGAGAAACAAAGTTGAACTACAGCTTCTCTATCATGCTTAGGTACGCTACAATTAAGTGAGAAACAAAGTTGGACTACAGCTTCTCTGTCATCCTCAGGTACGTTACAATTAAGTGAGAAACAAAGTTGAACTACAGCTTTTCTATCATACTCAGGTACGTTACAATTAAGTGAGAAAATAAAGTTGGACTACAGCTTCTCTATCATGCTCAGGTACGTTACAATTAAGTGAGAAACAAAGTTGAACAACAGCTTCTCTATCATGCTCAGATACGTTACAATTAAGTGAGAAACAAAGTTGAACTACAGCTTCTCTATCATGCTCAGGTACGTTACAATTAAGTGAGAAAACAAAGTTGGACTACAGCTTCTCTATCATGCTCAGGTACGCTACAATTAAGTGAGAAACAAAGTTGAACTACAGCTTCTCTATCATGCTTAGGTACTTACAATTAAGTGAGAAACAAAGTTGGACTACAGCTTCTCTATCATGCTTTGGTACACTACAATTAAGTGAGAAGCAAAGTTGAACTACAGCTTCTTTATCATGCTCAGGTACGTTACAATTAAGTGAGAAAACAAAGTTGGACTACAGCTTCTCTATCATGCTCAGGTGCGTTACAATTAAGTGAGAAAACAAAGTTGGACTACAGCTTCTCTATCATGCTCAGGTACGTTACAATTAAGTGAGAAACAAAGTTGAACTACAGCTTCTCTATCATGCTCAGGTACGTTACAAATAAGTGAGAAACAAAGATGGACAACAGCTTCTCTATCATGCTCAGGTACGTTACAATTAAGTGAGAAACAAAGTTGAACTACAGCTTCTCTATCATGCTCGGGTACTTACAATTAAGTGAGAAACAAAGTTGAACTACAGCTTCTCTATCATGCTTAGGTACGTTACAATTAAGTGAGAAACAAAGTTGGACTACAGCTTCTCTATCATGCTCAGGTACGTTACAATTAAGTGAGAAAACAAAGTTGGACTACAGCTTCTCTATCATGCTCAGGTACGTTACAATTAAGTGAGAAACAAAGTTGAACTACAGCTTCTCTATCATGCTCAGGTACGTTACAATTAAGTGAGAAAACAAAGTTGGACTACAGCTTCTCTATCATGCTCAGGTACGTTACAAATAAGTGAGAAACAAAGTTGAACAACAGCTTCTCTATCATGCTCAGGTACGTTACAATTAAGTGAGAAACAAAGTTGAATTACAGCTTCTCTCTCATGCTTAGGTACATTACAATTAAGTGAGAAACAAAGTTGAACTACAGCTTCTTTATCATGCTCAGGTACGTTACAATTAAGTGAGAAACAAAGCTGGACAACAGCTTCTCTATCATGCATAGGTACATTACAATTAAGTGAGAAACAAAGTTGAACTACAGCTTCTCTATCATGCTTAGGTACGTTACAAATAAGTGAGAAACAAAGTTTAAGTACAGCTTCTCTATCATGCTCAGGTACGTTACAATTAATTGAGAAACAAAGTTGGACTACATCTTCTCTATCATGCTCAGGTACGTTACAATTAAGTGAGAAAAAAAAGTTGGACTACAGCTTCTCTATCATGCTGAGGTACGTTACAATTAAGTGAGAAAACAAAGTTGGACTACAGCTTCTCTATCATGCTCAGGTACGTTACAAATATGTGAGAAACAAAGTTGGACAACAGCTTCTCTATCATGCTCAGGTACGTTACAATTAAGTGAGAAACAAAGTTGAACTACAGCTTCTCTATCATGCTTAGGAACGTTACAATTAAGTGAGAAACAAAGTTGAACTACAGCTTCTCTATCATGCTTAGGTACTTACAATTAAGTGAGAAACAAAGTTGGACTACAGCTTCTCTATCATGCTTAGGTACACTACAATTAAGTGAGAAAACAAAGTTGGACTACATCTTCTCTATCTTGCTTAGGTACACTACAATTAAGTGAGAAACAAAGTTGAACTACAGCTTCTTTATCATGCTCAGGTACGTCACAAATAAGTGAGAAATAAAGTTGGACAACAGCTTCTCTATCATGCTCAGGTACGTTACAATTAAGTGAGAAAACAAAGTTGGACTACAGCTTCTCTATCATGCTCAGGTACGTTACAATTAAGTGAGAAAACAAAGTTGGACTACAGCTTCTCTATCATGCTCAGGTGCGTTACAATTAAGTGAGAAAACAAAGTTGGACTACAGCTTCTCTATCATGCTCAGGTACGTTACAACTAAGTGAGAAACAAAGTTGAACTACAGCTTCTCTATCATGCTCAGGTACGTTAAAATTAAGTGAGAAACAAAGTTGAACTACAGCTTCTCTATCATGCTTAGGTACGCTACAATTAAATGAGAAACAAAGTTGGACTACAGCTTCTCTATCATGCTCAGGTACGTTACAATTAAGTGAGAAAATAAAGTTGGACTACAGCTTCTCTCTCATGCTCAGGTGCGTTACAATTAAGTGAGAAAACAAAGTTGGACTACAGCTTCTCTATCATGCTCAGGTACATTACAACTAAGTGAGAAACAAAGTTGAACTACAGCTTCTCTATCATGCTCAGGTACGTTAAAATTAAGTGAGAAAACAAAGTTGGACTACAGCTTCTCTGTCATGCTCAGGTACGTTACAATTAAGTGAGAAACAAAGTTGAACAACAGCTTCTCTATCATGCTCAGGAACGTTACAATTAAGTGAGAAACAAAGTTGAACTACAGCTTCTCTATCATGCTCAGGTACGTTACAATTAAGTGAGAAAACAAAGTTGGACTACAGCTTCTCTATCACGCTCAGGTACGTTACAATTAAGTGAGAAACAAAGTTGCACTACAGCTTCTCTATCATGCTTAGGTACTTACAATTAAGTGAGAAACAAAGTTGGACTACAGCTTCTCTCTCATGCTCAGGTACATTACAATTAAGTGAGAAACAAAGTTGAACTACAGCTTCTCTATCATGCTCAGGTACGTTACAATTAAGTGAGAAACAAAGTTGGACAACAGCTTCTCTATCATGCATAGGTACATTACAATTAAGTGAGAAACAAAGTTGAACTACAGCTTCTCTATCATGCTTAGGTACGTTACAATTAAGTGAGAAACAAAGTTTAACTACAGCTTCTCTACCATGCTCAGGTACGTTACAATTAAGTGAGAAACAAAGTTGAACTACAGCTTCTCTATCATGCTCAGGTACGCTACAATTAAGTGAGAAACAAAGTTGAACTACAGCTTCTCTATCATGCTTATGTACGTTACAACTAAGTGAGAAACACAGTTGGACTACAGCTTCTCTATCATGCTCAGGTACGTTACAATTAAGTGAGAAAACAAAGTTGGACTACAGCTTCTCTATCATGCTCAGGTACGTTACCATTTAGTGAGAAACAAAGTTGAACAACAGTTTCTCTATCATGCTCAGGTACGTTACAATTAAGTGAGAAACAAAGTTGAACTACAGCTTCTCTATCATGTTCAGGTACTTTACAAATAAGTGAGAAACAAAGCTGAACTACACCTTCTCTATCATGCTCAGGTACGTTACAATTAAGTGAGAAAACAAAGTTGGACTACAGCTTCTCTATCATGCTCAGGTACGTTAAAATTAAGTGAGAAAACAAAGTTGGACTACAGCTTCTCTGTCATGCTCAGGTACGTTACAATTAAGTGAGAAACAAAGTTGAACTACAGCTTCTCTATCATACTCAGGTACGTTACAATTAAGTGAGAAAATAAAGTTGGACTAGAGCTTCTCTATCATGCTCAGGTACGTTACAATTAAGTGAGAAACAAAGTTGAACAACAGCTTCTCTATCATGCTCAGGAACGTTACAATTAAGTGAGAAACAAAGTTGAACTACAGCTTCTCTATCATGCTCAGGTACGTTACAATTAAGTGAGAAAACAAAGTTGGACTACAGCTTCTCTATCACGCTCAGGTACGTTACAATTAAGTGAGAAACAAAGTTGCACTACAGCTTCTCTATCATGCTTAGGTACTTACAATTAAGTGAGAAACAAAGTTGGACTACAGTTTCTCTCTCATGCTCAGGTACATTACAATTAAGTGAGAAACAAAGTTGAACTACAGCTTCTCTATCATGCTCAGGTACGTTACAATTAAGTGAGAAACAAAGTTGGACAACAGCTTCTCTATCATGCATAGGTACATTACCATTAAGTGAGAAACAAAGTTGAACTACAGCTTCTCTATCATGCTTAGGTACGTTACAATTAAGTGAGAAACAAAGTTTAACTACAGCTTCTCTACCATGCTCAGGTACGTTACAATTAAGTGAGAAACAAAGTTGAACTACAGCTTCTCTATCATGCTCAGGTACGCTACAATTAAGTGAGAAACAAAGTTGAACTACAGCTTCTCTATCATGCTTATGTACGTTACAATTAAGTGAGAAACAAAGTTGGACTACAGCTTCTCTATCATGCTCAGGTACGTTACAATTAAGTGAGAAAACAAAGTTGGACTACAGCTTCTCTATCATACTCAGGTACGTTACCATTAAGTGAGAAACAAAGTTGAACAACAGCTTCTCTATCATGCTCAGGTACGTTACAATTAAGTGAGAAACAAAGTTGAACTACAGCTTCTCTATCATGCTCAGGTATGTTACAATTAAGTGAAAAACAAAGTTGAACTACAGCTTCTCTATCATGTTCAGGTACTTTACAATTAAGTGAGAAACAAAGCTGAACTACACCTTCTCTATCATGCTCAGGTACGTTACAATTAAATGAGAAAACAAAGTTGGACTACAGCTTCTCTATCATGCTTAGGTACATTACAATTAAGTGAGAAACAAAGCTGAACTAAACCTTCTCTATCATGCTCAGGTACGTTACAATTAAGTGAGAAAACAAAGTTGGACTACAGCTTCTCTATCATGCTCAGGTACGTTACAATTAAGTGAGAAAAAAAAGTTGGACTACAGCTTTTCTATCATGCTGAGGTACGTTACAATTAAGTGAGAAAACAAAGTTGGACTACACCTTCTCTATCATGCTCAGGTACGTTACAAAATGTGAGAACCAAAGTTGGACAACAGCTTCTCTATCATGCCCAGGTACGTTACAATTAAGTGAGAAACAAAGTTGAACTACAGCTTCTCTATCATGCTTAGGAACGTTACAATTAAGTGAGAAACAAAGTTGAACTACAGCTTCTCTATCATGCTTAGGTATTTACAATTAAGTGAGAAACAAAGTTGGACTACAGCTTCTCTATCATGCTTAGGTACACTACAATTAAGTGAGAAAACAAAGTTGGACTACAGCTTCTCTATCATGCTTAGGTACACTACAATTAAGCGAGAAACAAAGTTGAACTACAGCTTCTTTATCATGCTCAGGTACGTCACAAATAAGTGAGAAATAAAGTTGGACAACAGCTTCTCTATCATGCTCAGGTACGTTACAATTAAGTGAGAAAACAAAGTTGGACTACAGCTTCTCTATCATGCTCAGGTACGTTACAATTAAGTGAGAAAACAAAGTTGGACTACAGCTTCTCTATCATGCTGAGGTGCGTTACAATTAAGTGAGAAAACAAAGTTGGACTACAGCTTCTCTATCATGCTCAGGTACGTTACAACTAAGTGAGAAACAAAGTTGAACTACAGCTTCTCTATCATGCTCAGGTACGTTAAAATTAAGTGAGAAAACAAAGTTGGACTACAGCTTCTCTGTCATGCTCAGGTACGTTACAATTAAGTGAGAAAATAAAGTAGGACTACAGCTTCTCTATTATGCTCAGGTACGTTACAATTAAGTGAGAAGCAAAGTTGAACAACAGCTTCTCTATCATGCTCAGATACGTTACAATTAAGTGAGAAACAAAGTTGAACTACAGCTTCTCTATCATGCTCAGGTACGTTACAATTAAGTGAGAAAACAAATTTGGACTACAACTTCTCTATCATGCTCAGATACGCTACAATTAAGTGAGAAACAAAGTTGAACTACAGCTTCTCTATCATGCTCAGGTACGTTATAGTTAAGTGAGAAACAAAGTTGAACTTCAGCTTCTCTATCATGCTCAGGTACGTTACAATTATGTGAGAAACAAAGTTGAACTACAGCTTCTCTATCATGCTCAGGTACGTTACAATTAAGTGAGAAAACAAAGTTGGACTACAGCTTCTCTATCATGCTCAGGTGCGTTACAATTAAGTGAGAAAACAAAGTTGGACTACAGCTTCTCTATCATGCTCAGGTACATTACAACTAAGTGAGAAACAAAGTTGAACTACAGCTTCTCTATCATGCTCAGGTACGTTAAAATTAAGTGAGAAAACAAAGTTGGACTACAGCTTCTCTGTCATGCTCAGGTACGTTACAATTAAGTGAGAAACAAAGTTGAACTACAGCTTCTCTCTCATGCTCAGGTACTTACAATTAAGTGAGAAGCAAAGTTGAACAACAGCTTCTCTATCATGCTCAGATACGTTACAATTAAGTGAGAAACAAAGTTGAACTACAGCTTCTCTATCATGCTCAGGTACGTTACAATTAAGTGAGAAAACAAATTTGGACTACAACTTCTCTATCATGCTCAGATACGCTACAATTAAGTGAGAAACAAAGTTGAACTACAGCTTCTCTATCATGCTCAGGTACGTTATAGTTAAGTGAGAAACAAAGTTGAACTTCAGCTTCTCTATCATGCTCAGGTACGTTACAATTATGTGAGAAACAAAGTTGAACTACAGCTTCTCTATCATGCTCAGGTACGTTACAATTAAGTGAGAAAACAAAGTTGGACTACAGCTTCTCTATCATGCTCAGGTGCGTTACAATTAAGTGAGAAAACAAAGTTGGACTACAGCTTCTCTATCATGCTCAGGTACATTACAACTAAGTGAGAAAACAAAGTTGGACTACAGCTTCTCTATCATGCTCAGGTACATTACAATTAAGTGAGAAACAAAGTTGAACTACAGCTTCTCTCTCATGCTCAGGTACTTACAATTAAGTGAGAAAACAAAGTTGGACTACAGCTTCTCTATCATGCTCAGGTACGTTACAATTAAGTGAGAAACAAAGTTGAACTGAACTTCTCTATCATGCTTAGGTACTTACAATTAAGTGATAAAAAAAGTTGGACTACAGCTTCTCTATCATGCTTAGGTACTTACAATTAAGTGACAAACAAAGTTGAACTACAGCTTCTCTATCATGCTCAGGTACGTTACAAATAAGTGAGAAACAAAGTTGAACAACAGCTTCTCTATCATGCTCAGATACGTTACAATTAAGTGAGAAACAAAGTTGAACTACAGCTTCTCTATCATGCTCAGGTACGTTACAATTAAGTGAGAAAACAAAGTTGGACTACAGCTTCTCTATCATGCTCAGGTACGCTACAATTAAGTGAGAAACAAAGTTGAACTACAGCTTCTCTATCATGCTTAGGTACTTACAATTAAGTGAGAAACAAAGTTGGACTACAGCTTCTCTATAATGCTTAGGTACACTACAATTAAGTGAGAAACAAAGTTGAACTACAGCTTCTTTATCATGCTCAGGTACGTTACAAATAAATGAGAAACAAAGTTGGACAACAGCTTCTCTATCATGCTCAGGTACGTTACAATTAAGTGAGAAACAAAGTTGAACTACAGCTTCTCTATCATGCTCAGGTACGCTACAATTAAGTGAGAACCAAAGTTGAACTACAGCTTCTCTATCATGCTCAGGTACGTTACAATTAAGTGAGAAAACAAAGTTGGACTACAGCTTCTCTATCATGCTCAGGTACACTACAAATAAGTGAGAAACAAAGTTGAACAACAGCTTCTCTATCATGCTCAGGAACGTTACAATTAAGTGAGAAACAAAGTTGAACTACAGCTTCTCTATCATGCTCAGGTACGTTACAATTAAGCGAGAAAACAAAGTTGGACTACACTTCTCTATCACGCTCAGGTACGTTACAATTAAGTGAGAAACAAAGTTGAACTACAGCTTCTCTATCATGCTCAGGTACTTACAATTAAGTGAGAAACAAAGTTGGACTACAGCTTCTCTCTCATGCTTAGGTACATTACAATTAAGTGAGAAACAAAGTTGAACTACAGCTTCTCTATCATGCTCAGGTACGTTACAATTAAGTGAGAAACAAAGTTGAACAACAGCTTCTCTATCATGCTCAGGAACGTTACAATTAAGTGAGAAACAAAGTTGAACTACAGCTTCTCTATCATGCTCAGGTACGTTACAATTAAGTGAGAAAACAAAGTTGGACTACAGCTTCTCTATCACGCTCAGGTACGTTACAATTAAGTGAGAAACAAAGTTGCCCTACAGCTTCTCTATCATGCTTAGGTACTTACAATTAAGTGAGAAACAAAGTTGGACTACAGCTTCTCTCTCATGCTCAGGTACATTACAACTAAGTGAGAAACAAAGTTGAACTACAGCTTCTCTATCATGCTCAGGTACGTTACAATTAAGTGAGAAACAAAGTTGGACAACAGCTTCTCTATCATGCATAGGTACATTACAATTAAGTGAGAAACAAAGTTGAACTACAGCTTCTCTATCATGCTTAGGTACGTTACAATTAAGTGAGAAACAAAGTTTAACTACAGCTTCTCTACCATGCTCAGGTACGTTACAATTAAGTGCGAAACAAAGTTGAACTACAGCTTCTCTATCATGCTCAGGTACGCTACAATTAAGTGAGAAACAAAGTTGAACTACAGCTTCTCTATCATGCTTAGGTACGTTACAATTAAGTGAGAAACAAAGTTGGACTACAGCTTCTCTATCATGCTCAGGTACGTTACAATGAAGTGAGAAAACAAAGTTGGACTACAGCTTCTCTATCATGCTCAGGTACGTTACCATTAAGTGAGAAACAAAGTTGAACAACAGCTTCTCTATCATGCTCAGGTACGTTACAATTAAGTGAGAAACAAAGTTGAACTACAGCTTCTCTATCATGCTCAGGTATGTTACAATTAAGTGAGAAGCAAAGTTGAACTACAGCTTCTCTATCATGCTCAGGTACTTTACAATTAAGTGAGAAACAAAGCTGAACTACACCTTCTCTATCATGCCCAGGTACGTTACAATTAAGTGAGAAAACAAAGTTGGACTACAGCTTCTCTATCATGCTTAGGTACATTACAATTAAGTGAGAAACAAAGCTGAAATACAGCTTCTATATCATGCTCAGGTACGTTACAATTAAGTGAGAAACAAAGCTGAACTACAGCTTCTCTATCATGCTCAGGTACGTTACAACTAAGTGAGAAAACAAAGTTGAACTACAGCTTCTCTATCATGCTCAGGTACGTTACAATTAAGTAAGAAAACAAAGTTGGACTACAGCTTCTCTATCATGCTCAGGTACGTTACAAATAAGTGAGAAACAAAGTTGAACTACAGCTTCTCTCTCATGCTCAGGTACTTACAATTAAGTGAGAAAACAAAGTTGGACTACAGCTTCTCTATCATGCTCAGGTACGTTACAATTAAGTGAGAAACAAAGTTGAACTGCACTTCTCTATCATGCTTAGGTACTTACAATTAAGTGATAAAAAAAGTTGGACTACAGCTTCTCTATCATGCTCAGGTACGTTACAATTAAGTGAGAAACAAAGTTGAACTACAGCTTCTCTATCATGCTTAGGTACTTACAATTAAGTGACAAACAAAGTTGAACTACAGCTTCTCTATCATGCTCAGGTACGTTACAAATAAGTGAGAAACAAAGTTGAACAACAGCTTCTCTATCATGCTCAGATACGTTACAATTAAGTGAGAAACAAAGTTGAACTACAGCTTCTCTATCATGCTCAGGTACGTTACAATTAAGTGAGAAAACAAAGTTGGACTACAGCTTCTCTATCATGCTCAGGTACGCTACAACTAAGTGAGAAACAAAGTTGAACTACAGCTTCTCTATCATGCTTAGGTACTTACAATTAAGTGAGAAACAAAGTTGGACTACAGCTTCTCTATAATGCTTAGGTACACTACAATTAAGTGAGAAACAAAGTTGAACTACAGCTTCTCTATCATGCTCAGGTACGCTACAATTAAGTGAGAAACAAAGTTGAACTACAGCTTCTCTATCATGCTCAGGTACGTTACAATTAAGTGAGAAAACAAAGTTAGACTACAGCTTCTCTATCATGCTCAGGTACGCTACAATTAAGTGAGAACCAAAGTTGAACTACAGCTTCTCTATCATGCTCAGGTACACTACAACTAAGTGAGAAACAAAGTTAAACAACAGCTTCTCTATCATGCTCAGGAACGTTACAATTAAGTGAGAAACAAAGTTGAACTACAGCTTCTCTATCATGCTCAGGTATGTTACAATTAAGTGAGAAAACAAAGTTGGACTACAGCTTCTCTATCACGCTCAAGTACGTTACAATTAAGTGAGAAACAAAGTTGAACTACAGCTTCTCTATCATGCTTAGGTACTTACAATTAAGTGAGAAACAAAGTTGGACTACAGCTTCTCTCTCATGCTTAGGTACATTACAATTAAGTGAGAAACAAAGTTGAACTACAGCTTCTCTATCATGCTCAGGTACGTTACAATTAAGTGAGAAACAAAGCTGGACAACAGCTTCTCTATCATGCGTAGGTACATTACAATTAAGTGAGAAACAAAGTTGAACTACAGCTTCTCTATCATGCTTAGGTACGTTACAATTAAGTGAGAAACAAAGTTTCACTACAGCTTCTCTACCATGCTCAGGTACGTTACAAATAAGTGAGAAACAAAGTTGAACTACAGCTTCTCTATCATGCTTAGGTACTTACAATTAAGTGAGAAACAAAGTTGAACTACAGCTTCTCTATCATGCTCAGGTACGTTACAATTAAGTGAGAAAATAAAGTTGGACTACAGCTTCTCTATCATGCTCAGGTACGTTACAATTAAGTGAGAAAACAAAGTTGGACTACAGCTTCTCTATCATGCTCAGGTGCGTTACAATTAAGTGAGAAAACATAGTTGGACTACAGCTTCTCTATCATGCTCAGGTACATTACAACTAAGTGAGAAACAAAGTTGAACTACAGCTTCTCTATCATGCTCAGGTACGTTAAAATTAAGTGAGAAAACAAAGTTGGACTACAGCTTCTCTGTCATGCTCAGGTACGTTACAATTAAGTGAGAAACAAAGTTGAACTACAGCTTCTCTCTCATGCTCAGGTACTTACAATTAAGTGAGAAAACAAAGTTGGACTACAGCTTCTCTATCATGCTCAGGTGCGTTACAATTAAGTGAGGAACAAAGTTGAACTGAACTTCTCTATCATGCTTAGGTACTTACAATTAAGTGATAAAAAAAGTTGGACTACAGCTTCTCTATCATGCTTAGGTACTTACAATTAAGTGACAAACAAAGTTGAACTACAGCTTCTCTATCATGCTCAGGTACGTTACAAATAAGTGGGAAACAAAGTTGAACAACAGCTTCTCTATCATGCTCAGATACGTTACAATTAAGTGAGAAACAAAGTTGAACTACAGCTTCTCTATCATGCTCAGGTACGTTACAATTAAGTGAGAAAACAAAGTTGGACTACAGCTTCTCTAGCATGCTCAGGTACGCTACAATTAAGTGAGAAACAAAGTTGAACTACAGCTTCTCTATCATGCTTAGGTACTTACAATTAAGTGAGAAACAAAGTTGGACTACAGCTTCTCTATAATGCTTAGGTACACTACAATTAAGTGAGAAACAAAGTTGAACTACAGCTTCTTTATCATGCTCAGGTACGTTACAAATAAATGAGAAACAAAGTTGGACAACAGCTTCTCTATCATGCTCAGGTACGTTACAATTAAGTGAGAAACAAAGTTGAACTACAGCTTCTCTATCATGCTCAGGTACGCTACAATTAAGTGAGAACCAAAGTTGAACTACAGCTTCTCTATCATGCTCAGGTACGTTACGATTAAGTGAGAAAACAAAGTTGGACTACAGCTTCTCTATCATGCTCAGGTACACTACAAATAAGTGAGAAGCAAAGTTGAACAACAGCTTCTCTATCATGCTCAGGAACGTTACAATTAAGTGAGAAACAAAGTTGAACTACAGCTTCTCTATCATGCTCAGGTACGTTACAATTAAGCGAGAAAACAAAGTTGGACTACACTTCTCTATCACGCTCAGGTACGTTACAATTAAGTGAGAAACAAAGTTGAACTACAGCTTCTCTATCATGCTCAGGTACTTACAATTAAGTGAGAAACAAAGTTGGACTACAGCTTCTCTCTCATGCTTAGGTACATTACAATTAAGTGAGAAACAAAGTTGAACTACAGCTTCTCTATCATGCTCAGGTACGTTACAATTAAGTGAGAAACAAATTTGAACAACAGCTTCTCTATCATGCTCAGGAACGTTACAATTAAGTGAGAAACAAAGTTGAACTACAGCTTCTCTATCATGCTCAGGTACGTTACAATTAAGTGAGAAAACAAAGTTGGACTACAGCTTCTCTATCACGCTCAGGTACGTTACAATTAAGTGAGAAACAAAGTTGCCCTACAGCTTCTCTATCATGCTTAGGTACTTACAATTAAGTGAGAAACAAAGTTGGACTACAGCTTCTCTCTCATGCTCAGGTACATTACAATTAAGTGAGAAACAAAGTTGAACTACAGCTTCTCTATCATGCTCAGGTACGTTACAATTAAGTGAGAAACAAAGTTGGACAACAGCTTCTCTATCATGCATAGGTATATTACAATTAAGTGAGAAACAAAGTTGAACTACAGCTTCTCTATCATGCTTAGGTACGTTACAATTAAGTGAGAAACAAAGTTTAACTACAGCTTCTCTACCATGCTCAGGTACGTTACAATTAAGTGAGAAACAAAGTTGAACTACAGCTTCTCTATCATGCTCAGGTACGCTACAATTAAGTGAGAAACAAAGTTGAACTACAGCTTCTCTATCATGCTTAGGTACGTTACAATTAAGTGAGAAACAAAGTTGGACTACAGCTTCTCTATCATGCTCAGGTACGTTACAATGAAGTGAGAAAACAAAGTTGGACTACAGCTTCTCTATCATGCTCAGGTACGTTACCATTAAGTGAGAAACAAAGTTGAACAACAGCTTCTCTATCATGCTCAGGTACGTTACAATTAAGTGAGAAACAAAGTTGAACTACAGCTTCTCTATCATGCTCAGGTATGTTACAATTAAGTGAGAAGCAAAGTTGAACTACAGCTTCTCTATCATGTTCAGGTACTTTACAATTAAGTGAGAAACAAAGCTGAACTACACCTTCTCTATCATGCCCAGGTACGTTACAATTAAGTGAGAAAACAAAGTTGGACTACAGCTTCTCTATCATGCTTAGGTACATTACAATTAAGTGAGAAACAAAGCTGAAATACAGCTTCTCTATCATGCTCAGGTACGTTACAATTAAGTGAGAAACAAAGCTGAACTACAGCTTCTCTATCATGCTCAGGTACGTTACAACTAAGTGAGAAAACAAAGTTGAACTACAGCTTCTCTATCATGCTCAGGTACGTTACAATTAAGTAAGAAAACAAAGTTGGACTACAGCTTCTCTATCATGCTCAGGTACGTTACAAATAAGTGAGAAACAAAGTTGAACTACAGCTTCTCTCTCATGCTCAGGTACTTACAATTAAGTGAGAAAACAAAGTTGGACTACAGCTTCTCTATCATGCTCAGGTACGTTACAATTAAGTGAGAAACAAAGTTGAACTGCACTTCTCTATCATGCTTAGGTACTTACAATTAAGTGATAAAAAAAGTTGGACTACAGCTTCTCTATCATGCTCAGGTACGTTACAATTAAGTGAGAAACAAAGTTGAACTACAGCTTCTCTATCATGCTTAGGTACTTACAATTAAGTGACAAACAAAGTTGAACTACAGCTTCTCTATCATGCTCAGGTACGTTACAAATAAGTGAGAAACAAAGTTGAACAACAGCTTCTCTATCATGCTCAGATACGTTACAATTAAGTGAGAAACAAAGTTGAACTACAGCTTCTCTATCATGCTCAGGTACGTTACAATTAAGTGAGAAAACAAAGTTGGACTACAGCTTCTCTATCATGCTCAGGTACGCTACAACTAAGTGAGAAACAAAGTTGAACTACAGCTTCTCTATCATGCTTAGGTACTTACAATTAAGTGAGAAACAAAGTTGGACTACAGCTTCTCTATAATGCTTAGGTACACTACAATTAAGTGAGAAACAAAGTTGAACTACAGCTTCTCTATCATGCTCAGGTACGTTACAATTAAGTGAGAAACAAAGTTGAACTACAGCTTCTCTATCATGCTCAGGTACGTTACAATTAAGTGAGAAAACAAAGTTAGACTACAGCTTCTCTATCATGCTCAGGTACGCTACAATTAAGTGAGAACCAAAGTTGAACTGCAGCTTCTCTATCATGCTCAGGTACACTACAATTAAGTGAGAAACAAAGTTGAACAACAGCTTCTCTATCATGCTCAGGAACGTTACAATTAAGTGAGAAACAAAGTTGAACTACAGCTTCTCTATCATGCTCAGGTACGTTACAATTAAGTGAGAAAACAAAGTTGGACTACAGCTTCTCTATCACGCTCAAGTACGTTACAATTAAGTGAGAAACAAAGTTGAACTACAGCTTCTCTATCATGCTTAGGTACTTACAATTAAGTGAGAAACAAAGTTGGACTACAGCTTCTCTCTCATGCTTAGGTACATTACAATTAAGTGAGAAACAAAGTTGAACTACAGCTTCTCTATCATGCTCAGGTACGTTACAATTAAGTGAGAAACAAAGTTGGACAACAGCTTCTCTATCATGCGTAGGTACATTACAATTAAGTGAGAAACAAAGTTGAACTACAGCTTCTCTATCATGCTTAGGTACGTTACAATTAAGTGAGAAACAAAGTTTCACTACAGCTTCTCTACCATGCTCAGGTACGTTACAAATAAGTGAGAAACAAAGTTGAACTACAGCTTCTCTATCATGCTTAGGTACTTACAATTAAGTGAGAAACAAAGTTGAACTACAGCTTCTCTGTCATGCTCAGGTACGTTACAATTAAGTGAGAAACAAAGTTGAACTACAGCTTCTCTATCATACTCAGGTACGTTACAATTAAGTGAGAAAATAAAGTTGGACTAGAGCTTCTCTATCATGCTCAGGTACGTTACAATTAAGTGAGAAACAAAGTTGAACAACAGCTTCTCTATCATGCTCAGGTACGTTACAAATAAGTGAGAAAACAAAGTTGGACTACAGCTTCTCTATCACGCTCAGGTACGTTACAATTAAGTGAGAAACAAAGTTGAAATATAGCTTCTCTATCATGCTCAGGTACGTTACAATTAAGTGAGAAACAAAGTTAGACAACAGCTTCTCTATCATGCATAGGTACATTACAAATAAGTGAGAAACAAAGTTGAACTACAGCTTCTCTATCATGCTTAGGTACGTTACAATTAAGTGAGAAACAAAGTTGAACTACAGCTTCTCTACCATGCTCAGGTACGTTACAATTAAGTGAGAAACAAAGTTGAACTACAGCTTCTCTATCATGCTCAGGTACGCTACAATTAAGTGAGAAACAAAGTTGAACTACAGCTTCTCTATCATGCTTAGGTACGTTACAATTAAGTGAGAAACAAAGTTGAACTACAGCTTCTCTATCATGCTCAGGTACGTTACAATTAAGTGAGAAACAAAGTTGGACAACAGCTTCTCTATCATGCGTAGGTACATTACAATTAAGTGAGAAACAAAGTTGAACTACAGCTTCTCTATCATGCTTAGGTACGTTACAATTAAGTGAGAAACAAAGTTTCACTACAGCTTCTCTACCATGCTCATGTACGTTACAAATAAGTGAGAAACAAAGTTGAACTACAGCTTCTCTATCATGCTTAGGTACTTACAATTAAGTGAGAAACAAAGTTGAACTGCAGCTTCTCTATCATGCTCAGGTACGTTACAATTAAGTGAGAAAATAAAGTTGGACTACAGCTTCTCTATTATGCTCAGGTACGTTACAATTAAGTGAGAAACAAAGTTGATCAACAGCTTCTCTATCATGCTCAGATACGTTACAATTAAGTGAGAATCAAAGTTGAACTACAGCTTCTCTATCATGCTCAGGTACGTTACAATTAAGTGAGAAAACAAATTTGGACTACAACTTCTCTATCATGCTCAGGTACGCTAAAATTAAGTGAGAAACAAAGTTGAACTACAGCTTCTCTATCATGCTCAGGTACGTTACAACTAAGTGAGAAACAAAGTTGAACTACAGCTTCTCTATCATGCTCAGGTACGTTACAATTAAGTGAGAAACAAAGTTGAACTACAGCTTCTCTATCATGCTTAGGTACGCTACAATTAAGTGAGAAAACAAAGTTGGACTACAGCTTCTCTATCATGCTCAGGTGCGTTACAATTAAGTGAGAAAACAAAGTTGGACTACAGCTTCTCTATCATGCTCAGGTACGTTACAACTAAGTGAGAAAACAAAGTTGAACTACAGCTTCTCTATCATACTCAGGTACGTTACAATTAAGTGAGAAAATAAAGTTGGAATAGAGCTTCTCTATCATGCTCAGGTACGTTACAATTAAGTGAGAAACAAAGTTGAACAACAGCTTCTCTATCATGCTCAGGAACGTTACAAGTAAGTGAGAAACAAAGTTGAACTACAGCTTCTCTATCATGCTCAGGTACGTTACAATTAAGTGAGAAACAAAGTTTAATTACAGCTTCTCTACCATGCTCAGGTACGTTACAATTAAGTGAGAAACAAAGTTGAACTACAGCTTCTCTATCATCCTCAGGTACGCTACAATTAAGTGAGAAACAAAGTTGAACTACAGCTTCTCTATCATGCTTAGGTACGTTACAATTAAGTGAGAAACAAAGTTGGACTACAGCTTCTCTATCATGCTCAGGTACGTTACAATTAAGTGAGAAAACAAAGTTGGACTACAGCTTCTCTATCATGCTCAGGTACTTTACCATTAAGTGAGAAACAAAGTTGAACAACAGCTTCTCTATCATGCTCAGGTACGTTACAATTAAATGAGAAACAAAGTTGAACTATAGCTTCTCTATCATGCTCAGGTATGTTACAATTAAGTGAGAAACAAAGTTGAACTACAGCTTCTCTATCATGTTCAGGTACTTTACAATTAAGTGAGAAACAAAGCTGAACTACACCTTCTCTATCATGCTCAGGTACGTTACAATTAAGTGAGAAAACGAAGTTGGACTACAGCTTCTCTATCATGCTTAGGTACATTACAATTAAGTGAGAAACAAAGCTGAAATACAGCTTCTCTATCATGCTCAGGTACGTTACAATTAAGTGAGAAACAAAGCTGAACTACAGCTTCTCTATCATGCTCAGGTACGTTACAACTAAGTGAGAAAACAAAGTTGAACTACAGCTTCTCTATCATGCTCAGGTACGTTACAATTAAGTAAGAAAACAAAGTTGGACTACAGCTTCTCTATCATGCTCAGGTACGTTACAATTAAGTGAGAAACAAAGTTGAACTACAGCTTCTCTCTCATGCTCAGGTACTTACAATTAAGTGAGAAAACAAAGTTGGACTACAGCTTCTCTATCATGCTCAGGTACGTTACAATTAAGTGAGAAACAAAGTTGAACTGCACTTCTCTATCATGCTTAGGTACTTACAATTAAGTGATAAAAAAAGTTGGACTACAGCTTCTCTATCATGCTCAGGTACGTTACAATTAAGTGAGAAACAAAGTTGAACTACAGCTTCTCTATCATGCTTAGGTACTTACAATTAAGTGACAAATAAAGTTGAACTACAGCTTCTCTATCATGCTCAGATACGTTACAATTAAGTGAGAAACAAAGTTGAACTACAGCTTCTCTATCATGCTCAGGTACGTTACAAATAAGTGAGAAACAAAGTTGAACAACAGCTTCTCTATCATGCTCAGATACGTTACAATTAAGTGAGAAACAAAGTTGAACTACAGCTTCTTTATCATGCTCAGGTACGTTACAAATAAGTGAGAAACAAAGTTGGACAACAGCTTCTCTATCATGCTCAGGTACGTTACAATTAAGTTAGAAACAAAGTTGAACTACAGCTTCTCTATTATGCTCAGGTACGTTACAATTAAGTGAGAAACAAAGTTGAACTACAGCTTCTCTATCATGCTCAGGTACGTTACAATTAAGTGAGAAAACAAAGTTAGACTACAGCTTCTCTATCATGCTCAAGTACGCTACAATTAAGTGAGAAAACAAAGTTGAACTACAGCTTCTCTATCATGCTCAGGTACACTACAATTAAGTGAGAAACAAAGTTGAACAACAGCTTCTCTATCATGCTCAGGAACGTTACAATTAAGTGAGAAACAAAGTTGAACTACAGCTTCTCTATCATGCTCAGGTACGTTACAATTAAGTGAGAAAACAAAGTTGGACTACAGCTTCTCTATCACGCTCAGGTACGTTACAATTAAGTGAGAAACAAAGTTGAACTACAGCTTCTCTATCATGCTTAGGTACTTACAATTAAGTGAGAAACAAAGTTGGACTACAGCTTCTCTCTCATGCTTAGGTATATTACAATTAAGTTAGAAACAAAGTTGAACTACAGCTTCTCTATCATGCTCAGGTACGTTACAATTAAGTGAGAAACAAAGTTTCACTACAGCTTCTCTACCATGCTCAGGTACGTTACAATTAAGTGAGAAACAAAGTTGAACTACAGCTTCTCTATCATGCTTAGGTACTTACAATTAAGTGAGAAACAAAGTTGAACTACAGCTTCTCTATCATGCTCAGGTACGTTACAATTAAGTGAGAAACAAAGTTGAACTACAGCTTCTCTATCATGCTTAGGTACGTTACAATTAAGTGAGAAACAAAGTTGGACTACAGCTTCTCTCTCATGCTTAGGTATATTACAATTAAGTGAGAAACAAAGTTGAACTACAGCTTCTCTATCATGCTCAGGTACGTTACAATTAAGTGAGAAACAAAGTTGGACTACAGCTTCTCTATCATGCTCAGGTACGTTACAAATAAGTGAGAAAACAAAGTTGGACTACAACTTCTCTATCATGCTCAGGTACGTTACCATTAAGTGAGAAACAAAGTTGAACAAGAGCTTCTATATCATGCTCAGGTACGTTACAACTAAGTGAGAAACAAAGTTGAACTACAGCTTCTCTATCATGCTCAGGTACGTTACAATTAAGTGAGAAAACAAAGTTGGACTACACTTCTCTATCATACTCAGGTACGTTACAATTAAGTGAGAAACAAAATTGAACTACAGCTTCTCTATCATGCTCAGGTACGTTACAAATAAGTGAGAAACAAAGTTGAACTACAGCTTCTCTATCATGCTTAGGTACGTTACAATTAAGTGAGAAACAAAGTTTCACTACAGCTTCTCTACCATGCTCAGGTACGTTACAATTAAGTGAGAAACAAAGTTGAACTACAGCTTCTCTATCATGCTTAGGTACTTACAATTAAGTGAGAAACAAAGTTGAACTACAGCTTCTCTATCATGCTCAGGTACGTTACAATTAAGTGAGAAACAAAGTTGAACTACAGCTTCTCTATCATGCTTAGGTACGTTACAATTAAGTGAGAAACAAAGTTGGACTACAGCTTCTCTATCATGCTCATGTACGTTACAAATAAGTGAGAAAACAAAGCTGGACTACAACTTCTCTATCATGCTCAGGTACGTTACCATTAAGTGAGAAACAAAGTTGAACAAGAGCTTCTATATCATGCTCAGGTACGTTACAATTAAGTGAGAAACAAAATTGAACTACAGCTTCTCTATCATGCTCAGGTACGTTACAACTAAGTGAGAAAACAAAGTTGGACTACAGCTTCTCTATCATGCTCAGGTACGTTACAAATAAGTAAGAAAACAAAGTTGGACTACAGCTTCTCTATCATGCTCAGGTACGTTACAATTAAGTTAGAAACAAAGTTGAACTACAGCTTCTCTATTATGCTCAGGTACGTTACAATTAAGTGAGAAACAAAGCTGAACTACAGCTTCTCTATCATGCTCAGGTACGTTACAACTAAGTGAGAAAACAAAGTTGAACTACAGCTTCTCTATCATGCTCAGGTACGTTACAATTAAGTAAGAAAACAAAGTTGGACTACAGCTTCTCTATCATGCTCAGGTACGTTACAAATAAGTGAGAAACAAAGTTGAACTACAGCTTCTCTCTCATGCTCAGGTACTTACAATTAAGTGAGAAAACAAAGTTGGACTACAGCTTCTCTATCATGCTCAGGTACGTTACAATTAAGTGAGAAATAAAGTTGAACTGCACTTCTCTATCATGCTTAGGTACTTACAATTAAGTGATAAAAAAAAGTTGGACTACAGCTTCTCTATCATGCTCAGGTACGTTACAATTAAGTGAGAAACAAAGTTGAACTACAGCTTCTCTATCATGCTTAGGTACTTACAATTAAGTGACAAACAAAGTTGAACTACAGCTTCTCTATCATGCTCAGGTACGTTACAAATAAGTGAGAAACAAAGTTGAACAACAGCTTCTCTATCATGCTCAGATACGTTACAATTAAGTGAGAAACAAAGTTGAACTACAGCTTCTCTATCATGCTCAGGTACGTTACAATTAAGTGAGAAAACAAAGTTGGACTACAGCTTCTCTATCATGCTCAGGTACGCTACAATTAAGTGAGAAACAAAGTTGAACTACAGCTTCTCTATCATGCTTAGGTACTTACAATTAAGTGAGAAACAAAGTTGGACTACAGCTTCTCTATAATGCTTAGGTACACTACAATTAAGTGAGAAACAAAGTTGAACTACAGCTTCTCTATCATGCTCAGGTACGTTACAATTAAGTGAGAAACAAAGTTGAACTACAGCTTCTCTATCATGCTCAGGTACGTTACAATTAAGTGAGAAAACAAAGTTAGACTACAGCTTCTCTATCATGCTCAGGTACGCTACAATTAAGTGAGAACCAAAGTTGAACTACAGCTTCTCTATCATGCTCAGGTACGTTACAATTAAGTGAGAAAACAAAGTTGGACTACAGCTTCTCTATCATGCTCAGGTACACTACAATTAAGTGAGAAACAAAGTTGAACAACAGCTTCTCTATCATGCTCAGGAACGTTACAATTAAGTGAGAAACAAAGTTGAACTACAGCTTCTCTATCATGCTCAGGTACGTTACAATTAAGTGAGAAAACAAAGTTGGACTACAGCTTCTCTATCACGCTCAAGTACGTTACAATTAAGTGAGAAACAAAGTTGAACTACAGCTTCTCTATCATGCTTAGGTACTTACAATTAAGTGAGAAACAAAGTTGGACTACAGCTTCTCTCTCATGCTTAGGTACATTACAATTAAGTGAGAAACAAAGTTGAACTACAGCTTCTCTATCATGCTCAGGTACGTTACAATTAAGTGAGAAACAAAGTTGGACAACAGCTTCTCTATCATGCGTAGGTACATTACAATTAAGTGAGAAACAAAGTTGAACTACAGCTTCTCTATCATGCTTAGGTACGTTACAATTAAGTGAGAAACAAAGTTTCACTACAGCTTCTCTACCATGCTCAGGTACGTTACAAATAAGTGAGAAACAAAGTTGAACTACAGCTTCTCTATCATGCTTAGGTACTTACAATTAAGTGAGAAACAAAGTTGAACTACATCTTCTCTATCATGCTCAGGTACGTTACAATTAAGTGAGAAAATAAAGTTGGACTACAGCTTCTCTATTATGCTCAGGTACGTTACAATTAAGTGAGAAACAAAGTTGAACAACAGCTTCTCTATCATGCTCAGATACGTTACAATTAAGTGAGAAACAAAGTTGAACTACAGCTTCTCTATCATGCTCAGGTACGTTACAATTAAGTGAGAAAACAAATTTGGACTACAACTTCTCTATCATCCTCAGGTACGCTACAACTAAGTGAGAAACAAAGTTGAACTACAGCTTCTCTATCATGCTCAGGTACGTTACAATTAAGTGAGAAATAAAGTTGAACTACAGCTTCTCTATCATGCTTAGGTACGCTACAATTAAGTGAGAAACAAAGTTGAACTACAGCTTCTCTATCATGCTCAGGTACGTTACAATTAAGTGAGAAACAAAGTTGGACAACAGCTTCTCTATCATGCGTAGGTACGTTACAATTAAGTGAGAAAACAAAGTTGAACTACAGCTTCTCTATCATGCTCAGGTACGTTACAATTAAGTGAGAAAACAAAGTTGGACTACAGCTTCTCTATCACGCTCAGGTACGTTACAATTAAGTGAGAAACAAAGATGAACTACAGCTTCTCTATCATGCTTAGGTACTTACAATTAAGTGAGAAACAAAGTTGGACTACAGCTTCTCTCTCATGCTTAGGTACATTACAACTAAGTGAGAAACAAAGTTGAACTACAGCTTCTCTATCATGCTCAGGTACGTTACAATTAAGTGAGAAACAAAGTTGAACTACAGCTTCTCTATCATGCTTAGGTACGTTACAATTAAGTGAGAAACAAAGTTTCACTACAGCTTCTCTACCATGCTCAGGTACGTTACAAATAAGTGAGAAACAAAGTTGAACTACAGCTTCTCTATCATGCTTAGGTACTTACAATTAAGTGAGAAACAAAGTTGAACTACAGCTTCTCTATCATGCTCAGGTACGTTACAATTAAGTGAGAAAATAAAGTTGGACTACAGCTTCTCTATTATGCTCAGGTACGTTACAATTAAGTGAGAAACAAAGTTGATCAACAGCTTCTCTATCATGCTCAGATACGTTACAATTAAGTGAGAAACAAAGTTGAACTACAGCTTCTCTATCATGCTCAGGTACGTTACAATTAAGTGAGAAAACAAATTTGGACTACAACTTCTCTATCATGCTCAGGTACGCTAAAATTAAGTGAGAAACAAAGTTGAACTACAGCTTCTCTATCATGCTCAGGTACGTTACAATTAAGTGAGAAACAAAGTTGAACTACAGCTTCTCTATCATGCTCAGGTACGTTACAATTAAGTGGGAAACAAAGTTGAACTACAGCTTCTCTATCATGCTTAGGTACGCTACAATTAAGTGAGAAACAAAGTTGGACTACAGCTTCTCTATCATGCTCAGGTACGTTACAATTAAGTGAGAAAACAAAGTTGGACTACAGCTTCTCTATCATGCTCAGGTGCGTTACAATTAAGTGAGAAAACAAAGTTGGACTACAGCTTCTCTATCATGCTCAGGTACGTTACAACTAAGTGAGAAAACAAAGTTGAACTACAGCTTCTCTATCATACTCAGGTACGTTACAATTAAGTGAGAAAATAAAGTTGGAATAGAGCTTCTCTATCATGCTCAGGTACGTTACAATTAAGTGAGAAACAAAGTTGAACAACAGCTTCTCTATCATGCTCAGGAACGTTACAAGTAAGTGAGAAACAAAGTTGAACTACAGCTTCTCTATCATGCTCAGGTACGTTACAATTAAGTGAGAAACAAAGTTTAACTACAGCTTCTCTACCATGCTCAGGTACGTTACAATTAAGTGAGAAACAAAGTTGAACTACAGCTTCTCTATCATCCTCAGGTACGCTACAATTAAGTGAGAAACAAAGTTGAACTACAGCTTCTCTATCATGCTTAGGTACGTTACAATTAAGTGAGAAACAAAGTTGGACTACAGCTTCTCTATCATGCTCAGGTACGTTACAATTAAGTGAGAAAACAAAGTTGGACTACAGCTTCTCTATCATGCTCAGGTACGTTACCATTAAGTGAGAAACAAAGTTGAACAACAGCTTCTCTATCATGCTCAGGTACGTTACAATTAAATGAGAAATAAAGTTGAACTATAGCTTCTCTATCATGCTCAGGTATGTTACAATTAAGTGAGAAACAAAGTTGAACTACAGCTTCTCTATCATGTTCAGGTACTTTACAATTAAGTGAGAAACAAAGCTGAACTACACCTTCTCTATCATGCTCTGGTACGTTACAATTAAGTGAGAAAACAAAGTTGGACTACAGCTTCTCTATCATGCTTAGGTACATTACAATTAAGTGAGAAACAAAGCTGAAATACAGCTTCTCTATCATGCTCAGGTACGTTACAATTAAGTGAGAAACAAAGCTGAACTACAGCTTCTCTATCATGCTCAGGTACGTTACAACTAAGTGAGAAAACAAAGTTGAACAACAACTTCTCTATCATGCTCAGGTACGTTACAATTAAGTAAGAAAACAAAGTTGGACTACAGCTTCTCTATCATGCTCAGGTACGTTACAATTAAGTGAGAAACAAAGTTGAACTACAGCTTCTCTATCATGCTAAGGTACTTACAATTAAGTGATAAATAAAGTTGAACTACAGCTTCTCTATCATGCTCAGGTACGTTACAAATAAGTGAGAAACAAAGTTGAACAACAGCTTCTCTATCATGCTCAGATACGTTACAATTGAGTGAGAAACAAAGTTGAACTACAGCTTCTCTATCATGCTCAGGTGCGTTACAATTAAGTGAGAAAACAAAGTTGGACTACAGCTTCTCTATCATGCTCAGGTACGTTACAATTAAGTGAGAAACAAAGTTGGACTACAGCTTCTCTATAATGCTTAGGTACACTACAATTAAGTGAGAAACAAAGTTGAACTACAGCTTCTTTATCATGCTCAGGTACGTTACAAATAAGTGAGAAACAAAGTTGGACAACAGCTTCTCTATCATGCTCAGGTACGTTACAATTAAGTTAGAAACAAAGTTGAACTACAGCTTCTCTATTATGCTGAGGTACGTTACAATTAAGTGAGAAACAAAGTTGAACTACAGCTTCTCTATCATGCTCAGGTACGTTACAATTAAGTGAGAAAACAAAGTTAGACTACAGCTTCTCTATCATGCTCAGGTACGCTACAATTAAGTGAGAACCAAAGTTGAACTACAGCTTCTCTATCATGCTCAGGTACGTTACAATTAAGTTAGAAACAAAGTTGAACTACAGCTTCTCTATTATGCTCAGGTACGTTACAATTAAGTGAGAAACAAAGTTGAACTACAGCTTCTCTATCATGCTCAGGTACGTTACAATTAAGTGAGAAAACAAAGTTAGACTACAGCTTCTCTATCATGCTCAGGTACGCTACAATTAAGTGAGAACCAAAGTTGAACTACAGCTTCTCTATCATGCTCAGGTACGTTACAATTAAGTGAGAAAACAAAGTTGGACTACAACTTCTCTATCATGCTCAGGTACATTACAATTAAGTGAGAAACAAAGTTGAACAACAGCTTCTCTATCATGCTCAGGAACGTTACAATTAAGTGAGAAACAAAGTTGAACTACAGCTTCTCTATCATGCTCAGGTACGTTACAATTAAGTGAGAAAACAAAGTTGGACTACAGCTTCTCTATCACGCTCAGGTACGTTACAATTAAGTGAGAAACAAAGTTGAACTACAGCTTCTCTATCATGCTTAGGTACTTACAATTAAGTGAGAAACAAAGTTGGACTACAGCTTCTCTCTCATGCTTAGGTATATTACAATTAAGTGAGAAACAAAGTTGAACTACAGCTTCTCTATCATGCTCAGGTACGTTACAATTAAGTGAGAAACAAAGTTGGACAACAGCTTCTCTATCATGCGTAGGTACATTACAATTAAGTGAGAAACAAAGTTGAACTACAGCTTCTCTATCATGCTCAGGTACGTTACAAATAAGTGAGAAACAAAGTTTCACTACAGCTTCTCTACCATGCTCAGGTACGTTACAATTAAGTGAGAAACAAAATTGAACTACAGCTTCTCTATCATGCTTAGGTACTTACAATTAAGTGAGAAACAAAGTTGAACTACAGCTTCTCTATCATGCTCAGGTACGTTACAATTAAGTGAGAAACAAAGTTGAACTACAGCTTCTCTATCATGCTTAGGTACGTTACAATTAAGTGAGAAACAAAGTTGGACTACAGCTTCTCTATCATGCTCAGGTACGTTACAAATAAGTGAGAAAACAAAGTTGGACTACAACTTCTCTATCATGCTCAGGTACGTTACCATTAAGTGATAAACAAAGTTGAACAAGAGCTTCTATATCATGCTCAGGTACGTTACAATTAAGTGAGAAACAAAGTTGAACTACAGCTTCTCTATCATGCTCAGGTACGTTACAATTAAGTGAGAAAACAAAGTTGGACTACACTTCTCTATCATACTCAGGTACGTTACAATTAAGTGAGAAACAAAATTGAACTACAGCTTCTCTATCATGCTCAGGTACGTTACAATTAAGTGAGAAACAAAGTTGAACTACAGCTTCTCTATCATGCTTAGGTACGTTACAATTAAGTGAGAAACAAAGTTTCACTACAGCTTCTCTACCATGCTCATGTACGTTACAATTAAGTGAGAAACAAAGTTGAACTACAGCTTCTCTATCATGCTTAGGTACTTACAATTAAGTGAGAAACAAAGTTGAACTACAGCTTCTCTATCATGCTCAGGTACGTTACAATTAAGTGAGAAACAAAGTTGAACTACAGCTTCTCTATCATGCTTAGGTACGTTACAATTAAGTGAGAAACAAAGTTGGACTACAGCTTCTCTATCATGCTCAGGTACGTTACAAATAAGTGAGAAAACAAAGCTGGACTACAACTTCTCTATCATGCTCAGGTACGTTACCATTAAGTGAGAAACAAAGTTGAACAAGAGCTTCTATATCATGCTCAGGTACGTTACAATTAAGTGAGAAACAAAGTTGAACTACAGCTTCTCTATCATGCATAGGTACGTTACAATTAAGTGAGAAAACAAAGTTGGACTACACTTCTCTATCATGCTCAGGTACGTTACAATTAAGTGAGAAACAAAATTGAACTACAGCTTCTCTATCATGCTCAGGTACGTTACAAATAAGTGAGAAACAAAGTTGAACTACAGCTTCTCTATCATGCTCAGGTACGTTACAATTAAGCGAGAAAACAAAGTTGGACTACAGCTTCTCTATCATGCTCAGGTACGTTACAATTAAGTGAGAAAACAAAGTTGGACTACAGCTTCTCTATCATGCTCAGGTACGTTACAATTAAGTTAGAAACAAAGTTGAACTACAGCTTCTCTATTATGCTCAGGTACGTTACAATTAAGTGAGAAACAAAGCTGAAATACAGCTTCTCTATCATGCTCAGGTACGTTACAATTAAGTGAGAAACAAAGCTGAACTACAGCTTCTCTATCATGCTCAGGTACGTTACAACTAAGTGAGAAAACAAAGTTGAACTACAGCTTCTCTATCATGCTCAGGTACGTTACAATTAAGTAAGAAAACAAAGTTGGACTACAGCTTCTCTATCATGCTCAGGTACGTTACAAATAAGTGAGAAACAAAGTTGAACTACAGCTTCTCTCTCATGCTCAGGTACTTACAATTAAGTGAGAAAACAAAGTTGGACTACAGCTTCTCTATCATGCTCAGGTACGTTACAATTAAGTGAGAAACAAAGTTGAACTGCACTTCTCTATCATGCTTAGGTACTTACAATTAAGTGATAAAAAAAGTTGAACTACAGCTTCTCTATCATGCTCAGGTACGTCACAATTAAGTGAAACAACAAAGTTGGACTACAGCTTCTCTATCATGCTCAGGTACGTTACAATTAAATGAGAAACAAAGTTGGAATACAGCTTCTCTATCATGTTCAGGTACGTTACAAATAAGTGAGAAACAAAGTTGAACTACAGCTTCTTTATCATGCTCAGGTACGTTACAATTAAGTGAGAAAACAAAGTTGGATTACAGCTTCTCTATCATGCTCAGGTACGTTACAACTAAGTGAGAAAACAAAGTTGGACTACAGATTCTCTATTATGCTCAGGTACGTTACCATTAAGTGAGAAACAAAGTTGAACAACAGCTTCTCTATCATGCTCAGGTACGTTACAATTAAGTGAGAAACAAAGTTGGACTACAGCTTCTCTATCATCCTCAGGTACGTTACCATTAAGTGAGAAACAAAGTTGAACAACAGCTTCTCTATCATGCTCAGGTACGTTACAATTAAGTGAGAAACAAAGTTGAACTACAGCTTCTCTATCATGCTCAGGTACGTTACAATTAAGTGAGAAAACAAAGTTGGACTACAGCTTCTCTATCATGCTCAGGTACGTTACAATTAAGTGAGAAACAAATTTGAACTACAGCTTCTCTATCATGCTTAGGTACGTTACAAATAAGTGAGAAACAAAGTTGAACTACAGCTTCTCTATCATGCTCAGGTACGTTACAATTAAGTGAGAAACAAAGTTGAACTACAGCTTCTCTATCATGCTCAGGTACGTCACAATTAAGTTAAAAAACAAAGTTGGACTACAGCTTCTCTATCATGCTCAGGTACGTTACAATTAAATGAGAAACAAAGTTGAACTACAGCTTCTCTATCATGTTCAGGTACGCTACAACTAAGTGAGAAACAAAGTTGAACTACAGCTTCTTTATCATGCTCAGGTACGTTACAATTAAGTGAGAAAACAAAGTTGGATTACAGCTTCTCTATCATGCTCAGGTACGTTAAAACTAAGTGAGAAAACAAAGTTGGATTACAGCTTCTCTATCATGCTTAGGTACATTACAATCAAGTGAGAAACAAAGCTGAACTACAGCTTCTCTATCATGCTCAGGTACGTTACAATTAAGTGAGAAACAAAGCTGAACTACAGCTTCTCTATCATTCTCAGGTACGTTACAATTAAGTGAGAAAACAAAGTTGGACTACAGCTTCTCTATCATGCTCAGGTACGTTACAATTAAGTGAGAAAACAAAGTTGTACTACAGGTTCTCTATCATGCTCAGGTACGTTACCATTAAGTGAGAAACAAAGTTGAACAACAGCTTCTCTATCATGCTCAGGTACGTTACAATTAAGTGAGAAACAAAGTTGAACTACATCTTCTCTATCATGCTCAGGTATGTTACAATTAAGTGAGAAACAAAGTGGAACTACAGCTTCTCTATCATGTTCAGGTACTTTACAATTAAGTGAGAAACAAAGCTGAACTACACCTTCTCTATCATGCTCAGGTACGTTACAATTAAGTGAGAAAACAAAGTTGGACTACAGCTTCTCTATCATGCTTAGGTACATTACAATTAAGTGAGAAACAAAGCTGAACTACACCTTCTCTATCATGCTCAGGTACGTTACAATTAAGTGAGAAAACAAAGTTGGACTACAGCTTCTCTATCATGCTCAGGTACGTTACAATTAAGTGAGAAAAAAAAGTTGGACTACAGCTTCTCTATCATGCTGAGGTACGTTACAATTAAGTGAGAAAACAAAGTTGGACTACAGCTTCTCTATCATGCTCAGGTACGTTACAAAATGTGAGAAACAAAGTTGGACAACAGCTTCTCTATCATGCTCAGGTACGTTACAATTAAGTGAGAAACAAAGTTGAATTACAGCTTCTCTATCATGCTTAGGAACGTTACAATTAAGTGAGAAACAAAGTTGAACTACAGCTTCTCTATCATGCTTAGGTATTTACAATTAAGTGAGAAACAAAGTTGGACTACAGCTTCTCTATCATGCTTAGGTACACTACAATTAAGTGAGAAAACAAAGTTGGACTACAGCTTCTCTATCATGCTTAGGTACACTACAATTAAGTGAGAAACAAAGTTGAACTACAGCTTCTTTATCATGCTCAGGTACGTCACAAATAAGTGAGAAATAAAGTTGGACAACAGATTCTCTATCATGCTCAGGTACGTTACAATTAAGTGAGAAAACAAAGTTGGACTACAGCTTCTCTATCATGCTCAGGTACGTTACAATTAAGTGAGAAAACAAAGTTGGACTACAGCTTCTCTATCATGCTCAGGTGCGTTACAATTAAGTGAGAAAACAAAGTTGGACTACAGCTTCTCTATCATGCTCAGGTACGTTACAACTAAGTGAGAAACAAAGTTGAACTACAGCTTCTCTATCATGCTCAGGTACGTTAAAATTAAGTGAGAAAACAAAGTTGGACTACAGCTTCTCTGTCATGCTCAGGTACGTTACAATTAAGTGAGAAAATAAAGTTGGACTACAGCTTCTCTATTATGCTCAGGTACGTTACAATTAAGTGAGAAACAAAGTTGAACAACAGCTTCTCTATCATGCTCAGATACGTTACAATTAAGTGAGAAACAAAGTTGAACTACAGCTTCCCCATCATGCTCAGGTACGTTACAATTAAGTGAGAAAAAAATTTGGACTACAACTTCTCTATCATGCTCAGGTACGTTACCATTAAGTGATAAACAAAGTTGAACAAGAGCTTCTATATCATGCTCAGGTACGTTACAATTAAGTGAGAAACAAAGTTGAACTACAGCTTCTCTATCATGCTCAGGTACGTTACAATTAAGTGAGAAACAAAGTTGAACTACAGCTTCTCTATCATGCTCAGGTACGTTACAATTAAGTGAGAAACAAAGTTGGACTACAGCTTCTCTATCATGCTCAGGTACGTTACAAATAAGTGAGAAAACAAAGTTGGACTACAACTTCTCTATCATGCTCAGGTACGTTACCATTAAGTGATAAACAAAGTTGAACAAGAGCTTCTATATCATGCTCAGGTACGTTACAATTAAGTGAGAAACAAAGTTGAACTACAGCTTCTCTATCATGCTCAGGTACGTTACAATTAAGTGAGAAAACAAAGTTGGACTACACTTCTCTATCATACTCAGGTACGTTACAATTAAGTGAGAAACAAAATTGAACTACAGCTTCTCTATCATGCTCAGGTACGTTACAATTAAGTGAGAAACAAAGTTGAACTACAGCTTCTCTATCATGCTTAGGTACGTTACAATTAAGTGAGAAACAAAGTTTCACTACAGCTTCTCTACCATGCTCAGGTACGTTACAATTAAGTGAGAAACAAAGTTGAACTACAGCTTCTCTATCATGCTTAGGTACTTACAATTAAGTGAGAAACAAAGTTGAACTACAGCTTCTCTATCATGCTCAGGTACGTTACAATTAAGTGAGAAACAAAGTTGAACTACAGCTTCTCTATCATGCTTAGGTACGTTACAATTAAGTGAGAAACAAAGTTGGACTACAGCTTCTCTATCATGCTCAGGTACGTTACAAATAAGTGAGAAAACAAAGCTGGACTACAACTTCTCTATCATGCTCAGGTACGTTACCATTAAGTGAGAAACAAAGTTGAACAAGAGCTTCTATATCATGCTCAGGTACGTTACAATTAAGTGAGAAACAAAGTTGAACTACAGCTTCTCTATCATGCTCAGGTACGTTACAATTAAGTGAGAAAACAAAGTTGGACTACACTTCTCTATCATGCTCAGGTACGTTACAATTAAGTGAGAAACAAAATTGAACTACAGCTTCTCTATCATGCTCAGGTACGTTACAAATAAGTGAGAAACAAAGTTGAACTACAGCTTCTCTATCATGCTCAGGTACGTTACAATTAAGTGAGAAAACAAAGTTGGACTACAGCTTCTCTATCATGCTCAGGTACGTTACAATTAAGTGAGAAAACAAAGTTGGACTACAGCTTCTCTATCATGCTCAGGTACGTTACAATTAAGTTAGAAACAAAGTTGAACTACAGCTTCTCTATTATGCTCAGGTACGTTACAATTAAGTGAGAAACAAAGCTGAAATAGAGCTTCTCTATCATGCTCAGGTACGTTACAATTAAGTGAGAAACAAAGCTGAACTACAGCTTCTCTATCATGCTCAGGTACGTTACAACTAAGTGAGAAAACAAAGTTGAACTACAGCTTCTCTATCATGCTCAGGTACGTTACAATTAAGTAAGAAAACAAAGTTGGACTACAGCTTCTCTATCATGCTCAGGTACGTTACAAATAAGTGAGAAACAAAGTTGAACTACAGCTTCTCTCTCATGCTCAGGTACTTACAATTAAGTGAGAAAACAAAGTTGGACTACAGCTTCTCTATCATGCTCAGGTACGTTACAATTAAGTGAGAAACAAAGTTGAACTGCACTTCTCTATCATGCTTAGGTACTTACAATTAAGTGATAAAAAAAGTTGAACTACAGCTTCTCTATCATGCTCAGGTACGTCACAATTAAGTGAAACAACAAAGTTGGACTACAGCTTCTCTATCATGCTCAGGTACGTTACAATTAAATGAGAAACAAAGTTGGAATACAGCTTCTCTATCATGTTCAGGTACGTTACAAATAAGTGAGAAACAAAGTTGAACTACAGCTTCTTTATCATGCTCAGGTACGTTACAATTAAGTGAGAAAACAAAGTTGGATTACAGCTTCTCTATCATGCTCAGGTACGTTACAACTAAGTGAGAAAACAAAGTTGGACTACAGATTCTCTATTATGCTCAGGTACGTTACCATTAAGTGAGAAACAAAGTTGAACAACAGCTTCTCTATCATGCTCAGGTACGTTACAATTAAGTGAGAAACAAAGTTGGACTACAGCTTCTCTATCATCCTCAGGTACGTTACCATTAAGTGAGAAACAAAGTTGAACAACAGCTTCTCTATCATGCTCAGGTACGTTACAATTAAGTGAGAAACAAAGTTGAACTACAGCTTCTCTATCATGCTCAGGTACGTTACAATTAAGTGAGAAAACAAAGTTGGACTACAGCTTCTCTATCATGCTCAGGTACGTTACAATTAAGTGAGAAACAAAGTTGAACTACAGCTTCTCTATCATGCTTAGGTACGTTACAAATAAGTGAGAAACAAAGTTGAACTACAGCTTCTCTATCATGCTCAGGTACGTTACAATTAAGTGAGAAACAAAGTTGAACTACAGCTTCTCTATCATGCTCAGGTACGTCACAATTAAGTTAAAAAACAAAGTTGGACTACAGCTTCTCTATCATGCTCAGGTACGTTACAATTAAATGAGAAACAAAGTTGAACTACAGCTTCTTTATCATGCTCAGGTACGTTACAATTAAGTGAGAAAACAAAGTTGGATTACAGCTTCTCTATCATGCTCAGGTACGTTAAAACTAAGTGAGAAAACAAAGTTGGATTACAGCTTCTCTATCATGCTTAGGTACATTACAATCAAGTGAGAAACAAAGCTGAACTACAGCTTCTCTATCATGCTCAGGTACGTTACAATTAAGTGAGAAACAAAGCTGAACTACAGCTTCTCTATCATTCTCAGGTACGTTACAATTAAGTGAGAAAACAAAGTTGGACTACAGCTTCTCTATCATGCTCAGGTACGTTACAATTAAGTGAGAAAACAAAGTTGTACTACAGGTTCTCTATCATGCTCAGGTACGTTACCATTAAGTGAGAAACAAAGTTGAACAACAGCTTCTCTATCATGCTCAGGTACGTTACAATTAAGTGAGAAACAAAGTTGAACTACATCTTCTCTATCATGCTCAGGTATGTTACAATTAAGTGAGAAACAAAGTGGAACTACAGCTTCTCTATCATGTTCAGGTACTTTACAATTAAGTGAGAAAACAAAGTTGGACTACAGCTTCTCTATCACGCTCAGGTACGTTACAATTAAGTGAGAAACAAAGTTGCACTACAGCTTCTCTATCATGCTTAGGTACTTACAATTAAGTGAGAAACAAAGTTGGACTACAGCTTCTCTCTCATGCTCAGGTACTTTACAATTAAGTGAGAAACAAAGCTGAACTACACCTTCTCTATCATGCTCAGGTACGTTACAAATAAGTGAGAAAACAAAGTTGGACTACAGCTTCTCTATCATGCTTAGGTACATTACAATTAAGTGAGAAACAAAGCTGAACTACACCTTCTCTATCATGCTCAGGTACGTTACAATTAAGTGAGAAAACAAAGTTGGACTACAGCTTCTCTATCATGCTCAGGTACGTTACAATTAAGTGAGAAAAAAAGTTGGACTACAGCTTCTCTATCATGCTGAGGTACGTTACAATTAAGTGAGAAAACAAAGTTGGACTACACTTCTCTATCATGCTCAGGTACGTTACAAAATGTGAGAACCAAAGTTGGACAACAGCTTCTCTATCATGCTCAGGTACGTTACAATTAAGTGAGAAACAAAGTTGAACTACAGCTTCTCTATCATGCTTAGGAACGTTACAATTAAGTGAGAAACAAAGTTGAACTACAGCTTCTCTATCATGCTTAGGTATTTACAATTAAGTGAGAAACAAAGTTGGACTACAGCTTCTCTATCATGCTTAGGTACACTACAATTAAGTGAGAAAACAAAGTTGGACTACAGCTTCTCTATCATGCTTAGGTACACTACAATTAAGTGAGAAACAAAGTTGAACTACAGCTTCTTTATCATGCTCAGGTACGTCACAAATAAGTGAGAAATAAAGTTGGACAACAGCTTCTCTATCATGCTCAGGTACGTTACAATTAAGTGAGAAAACAAAGTTGGACTACAGCTTCTCTATCATGCTCAGGTACGTTACAATTAAGTGAGAAAACAAAGTTGGACTACAGCTTCTCTATCATGCTCAGGTGCGTTACAATTAAGTGAGAAAACAAAGTTGGACTACAGCTTCTCTATCATGCTCAGGTACGTTAAAATTAAGTGAGAAAACAAAGTTGGACTACAGCTTCTCTGTCATGCTCAGGTACGTTACAATTAAGTGAGAAAATAAAGTTGGACTAGAGCTTCTCTATCATGCTCAGGTACGTTACAATTAAGTGAGAAACAAAGTTAAACAACAGCTTCTCTATCATGCTCAGGAACGTTACAATTAAGTGAGAAACAAAGTTGAACTACAGCTTCTCTATCATGCTCAGGTACGTTACAAATAAGTGAGAAAACAAAGTTGGACTACAGCTTCTCTATCACGCTCAGGTACGTTACAATTAAGTGAGAAACAAAGTTGCACTACAGCTTCTCTATCATGCTTAGGTACTTACAATTAAGTGAGAAACAAAGTTGGACTACAGCTTCTCTCTCATGCTCAGGTACATTACAATTAAGTGAGAAACAAAGTTGAACTACAGCTTCTTTATCATGCTCAGGTACGTTACAATTAAGTGAGAAACAAAGTTGGACAACAGCTTCTCTATCATGCATAGGTACATTACAATTAAGTGAGAAACAAAGTTGAACTACAGCTTCTCTATCATGCTTAAGTACGTTACAATTAAGTGAGAAACAAAGTTTAACTACAGCTTCTCTACCATGCTCAGGTACGTTACAATTAAGTGAGAAACAAAGTTGAACTACAGCTTCTCTATCATGCTCAGGTACGCTACAATTAAGTGAGAAACAAAGTTGAACTACAGCTTCTCTATCATGCTTATGTACGTTACAATTAAGTGAGAAACAAAGTTGGACTACAGCTTCTCTATCATGCTCAGGTACGTTACAATTAAGTGAGAAAAAAAAGTTGGACTACAGCTTCTCTATCATGCTCAGGTACGTTACCATTAAGTGAGAAACAAAGTTGAACAACAGCTTCTCTATCATGCTCAGGTACGTTACAATTAAGTGAGAAACAAAGTTGAACTACAGCTTCTCTATCATGCTCAGGTATGTTACAATTAAGTGAGAAACAAAGCTGAACTACACCTTCTCTATCATGCTCAGGTACGTTACAATTAAGTGAGAAAACAAAGTTGGACTACAGCTTCTCTATCATGCTTAGGTACATTACAATTAAGTGAGAAACAAAGCTGAAATACAGCTTCTCTATCATGCTCAGGTACGTTACAACTAAGTGAGAAAACAAAGTTGAACTACACTTCTCTTTCATGCTCAGGTACGTTACAATTAAGTAAGAAAACAAAGTTGGACTACAGCTTCTCTATCATGCTCAGGTACGTTACAATTAAGTGAGAAACAAAGTTGAACTACAGCTTCTCTCTCATGCTCAGGTACTTACAATTAAGTGAGAAAACAAAGTTGGACTACAGCTTCTCTATCATGCTCAGGTACGTTACAATTAAGTGAGAAACAAAGTTGAACTGAACTTCTCTATCATGCTTAGGTACTTACAATTAAGTGATAAAAAAAAGTTGGACTACAGCTTCTCTATCATGCTTAGGTACTTACAATTAAGTGACAAACAAAGTTGAACTACAGCTTCTCTATCATGCTCAGGTACGTTACAAATAAGTGAGAAACAAAGTTGAACAACAGCTTCTCTATCATGCTCAGATACGTTACAATTAAGTGAGAAACAAAGTTGAACTACAGCTTCTCTATCATGCTCAGGTACGTTACAATTAAGTGAGAAAACAAAGTTGGCATACAGCTTCTCTATCATGCTCAGGTACGCTACAATTAAGTGAGAAACAAAGTTGAACTACAGCTTCTCTATCATGCTTAGGTACTTACAATTAAGTGAGAAACAAAGTTGGACTACAGCTTCTCTATAATGCTTAGGTACACTACAATTAAGTGAGAAACAAAGTTGAACTACAGCTTCTTTATCATGCTCAGGTACGTTACAAATAAGTGAGAAACAAAGTTGGACAACAGCTTCTCTATCATGCTCAGGTACGTTACAATTAAGTGAGAAACAAAGTTGAACTACAGTTTCTCTATCATGCTCAGGTACGTTACAATTAAGTGAGAAACAAAGTTGAACTACAGCTTCTCTATCATGCTCAGGTACGTTACAATTAAGTGAGAAAACAAAGTTAGACTATAGCTTCTCTATCATGCTCAGGTACGCTACAATTAAGTGAGAACCAAAGTTGAACTACAGCTTCTCTATCATGCTCTGGTACGTTACAATTAAGTGAGAAAACAAAGTTGGACTACAGCTTCTCTATCATGCTCAGGTACACTACAAATAAGTGAGAAACAAAGTTGAACAACAGCTTCTCTATCATGCTCAGGAACGTTACAATTAAGTGAGAAACAAAGTTGAACTACAGCTTCTCTATCATGCTCAGGTACGTTACAATTAAGCGAGAAAACAAAGTTGGACTACACTTCTCTATCACGCTCAGGTACGTTACAATTAAGTGAGAAACAAAGTTGAACTACAGCTTCTCTATCATGCTCAGGTACGTTACAATTAAGTGAGAAAACAAAGTTGGACTACAGCTTCTCTATCACGCTCAGGTACGTTACAATTAAGTGAGAAACAAAGTTGCACTACAGCTTCTCTATCATGCTTAGGTACTTACAATTAAGTGAGAAACAAAGTTGGACTACAGCTTCTCTCTCATGCTCAGGTACATTACAATTAAGTGAGAAACAAAGTTGAACTACAGCTTCTCTATCATGCTCAGGTACGTTACAATTAAGTGAGAAACAAAGTTGGACAACAGCTTCTCTATCATGCATAGGTACATTACAATTAAGTGAGAAACAAAGTTGAACTACAGCTTCTCTATCATGCTTAGGTACGTTACAATTAAGTGAGAAACAAAGTTTAACTACAGCTTCTCTACTATGCTCAGGTACGTTACAATTAAGTGAGAAACAAAGTTGAACTACAGCTTCTCTATCATGCTCAGGTACGCTACAATTAAGTGAGAAACAAAGTTGAACTACAGCTTCTCTATCATGCTTAGGTACGTTACAATTAAGTGAGAAACAAAGTTGGACTACAGCTTCTCTATCATGCTCAGGTACGTTACAATTAAGTGAGAAAACAAAGTTGGATTACAGCTTCTCTATCATGCTCAGGTACGTTACAATTAAGTGAGAAACAAAGTTGAACTACAGCTTCTCTATCATGCTCAGGTATGTTACAATTAAGTGAGAAACAAAGTTGAACTACAGCTTCTCTATCATGTTCAGGTACTTTACAAATAAGTGAGAAACAAAGCTGAACTACACCTTCTCTATCATGCTCAGGTACGTTACAATTAAGTGAGAAAACAAAGTTGGACTACATCTTCTCTATCATGCTTAGGTACATTACAATTAAGTGAGAAACAAAGCTGAAATACAGCTTCTCTATCATGCTCAGGTACGTTACAATTAAGTGAGAAACAAAGCTGAACTACAGCTTCTCTATCATGCTCAGGTACGTTACAACTAAGTGAGAAAACAAAGTTGAATTACAGCTTCTCTATCATGCTCAGGTACGTTACAATTAAGTAAGAAAACAAAGTTGGACTACAGCTTCTCTATCATGCTGAGATACGTTACAAATAAGTGAGAAACAAAGTTGAACTACAGCTTCTCTCTCATGCTCAGGTACTTACAATTAAGTGAGAAAACAAAGTTGGACTACAGCTTCTCTATCATGCTCAGGTACGTTACAATTAACTGAGAAACAAAGTTGAACTGCACTTCTCTATCATGCTTAGGTACTTACAATTAAGTGATAAAAAAAGTTGGACTACAGCTTCTCTATCATGCTCAGGTACGTTACAATTAAGTGAGAAACAAAGTTGAACTACAGCTTCTCTATCATGCTTAGGTACTTACAATTAAGTGACAAACAAAGTTGAACTACAGCTTCTCTATCATGCTCAGGTACGTTACAAATAAGTGAGAAACAAAGTTGAACAACAGCTTCTCTATCATGCTCAGATACGTTACAATTAAGTGAGAAACAAAGTTGAACTACAGCTTCTCTATCATGCTCAGGTACGTTACAATTAAGTGAGAAAACAAAGTTGGACTACAGCTTCTATATCATGCTCAGGTACGCTACAATTAAGTGAGAAACAAAGTTGAACTACAGCTTCTCTATCATGCTCAGGTACGTTACAATTAAGTGAGAAACAAAGTTGAACTACAGCTTCTCTATCATGCTCAGGTACGTTACAATTAAGTCAGAAAACAAAGTTAGACTACAGCTTCTCTATCATGCTCAGGTACGTTACAAATAAGTGAGAAAACAAAGTTGGACTACAACTTCTCTATCATCCTCAGGTACGTTACCATTAAGTGAGAAACAAAGTTGAACAACAGCTTCTATATCATGCTCAGGTACGTTACAATTAAGTGAGAAACAAAGTTGAACTACAGCTTCTCTATCATGCTCAGGTACGTTACAATTAAGTGAGAAAACAAAGTTGGACTACACTTCTCTATCATGCTCAGGTACGTTACAATTAAGTGAGAAACAAAATTGAACTACAGCTTCTCTATCATGCTCAGGTACGTTACAATTAAGTGAGAAACAAAGTTGAACTACAGCTTCTCTATCATGCTTAGGTACGCTACAATTAAGTGAGAAACAAAGTTTCACTACAGCTTCTCTACCATGCTCAGGTACGTTACAATTAAGTGAGAAACAAAGTTGAACTACAGCTTCTCTATCATGCTTAGGTACTTACAATTAAGTGAGAAACAAAGTTGAACTACAGCTTCTCTATCATGCTCAGGTACGTTACAATTAAGTGAGAAACAAAGTTGAACTACAGCTTCTCTATCATGCTTAGGTACGTTACAATTAAGTGAGAAACAAAGTTGGACTACAGCTTCTCTATCATGCTCAGGTACGTTACAAATAAGTGAGAAACAAAGTTGAACTACAGCTTCTCTATCATGCTCAGGTACGTTACAATTAAGTGAGAAAACAAAGTTGGACTACACTTCTCTATCATGCTCAGGTACGTTACAATTAAGTGAGAAACAAAATTGAACTACAGCTTTTCTATCATGCTCAGGTACGTTACAAATAAGTGAGAAACAAAGTTGAACTACAGCTTCTCTATCATGCTCAGGTACGTTACAATTAAGTGAGAAAACAAAGTTGGACTACAGCTTCTCTATCATGCTCAGGTACGTTACCATTAAGTGAGAAACAAAGTTGAACAACAGCTTCTCTATCATGCTCAGGTACGTTACAATTAAGTGAGAAACAAAGTTGGACTACAGCTTCTCTATCATGCTCAGGTACGTTACCATTAAGTGAGAAACAAAGTTGAACAACAGCTTCTCTATCATGCTCAGGTACGTTACAAATAAGTCAGAAACAAAGTTGAACTACAGCTTCTCTATCATGCTCAGGTACGTTACAATTAAGTGAGAAAACAAAGTTGGACTACAGCTTCTCTATCATGTTCAGGTACGTTACAATTAAGTGAGAAACAAAGTTGAACTACAGCTTCTCTATCATGCTTAGGTACGTTACAAATAAGTGAGAAACAAAGTTGAACTACAGCTTCTCTATCATGCTCAGGTACGTTACAATTAAGTGAGAAACAAAGTTGAACTACAGCTTCTCTATCATGCTCAGGTACGTCACAATTAAGTGAAACAACAAAGTTGGACTACAGCTTCTCTATCATGCTCAGGTACGTTACAATTAAATGAGAAACAAAGTTGGACTACAGCTTCTCTATCATGTTCAGGTACGTTACAAATAAGTGAGAAACAAAGTTGAACTACAGCTTCTTTATCATGCTCAGGTACGTTACAATTAAGTGAGAAAACAAAGTTGGATTACAGCTTCTCTATCATGCTCAGGTACGTTACAACTAAGTGAGAAAACAAAGTTGGACTACAGATTCTCTATTATGCTCAGGTACGTTACCATTAAGTGAGAAACAAAGTTGAACAACAGCTTCTCTATCATGCTCAGGTACGTTACAATTAAGTGAGAAACAAAGTTGGACTACAGCTTCTCTATCATCCTCAGGTACGTTACCATTAAATGAGAAACAAAGTTGAACAACAGCTTCTCTATCATGCTCAGGTACGTTACAATTAAGTGAGAAACAAAGTTGAACTACAGCTTCTCTCTCATGCTCAGGTACGTTACAATTAAGTGAGAAAACAAAGTTGGACTACAGCTTCTCTATCATGCTCAGGTACGTTACAATTAAGTGAGAAACAAAGTTGAACTACAGCTTCTCTATCATGCTTAGGTACGTTACAAATAAGTGAGAAACAAAGTTGAACTACAGCTTCTCTATCATGCTCAGGTACGTTACAATTAAGTGAGAAACAAAGTTGAACTACAGCTTCTCTATCATGCTCAGGTAAGTCACAATTAAGTGAAAAAACAAAGTTGGACTACAGCTTCTCTATCATGCTCAGGTACGTTACAATTAAATGAGAAACAAAGTTGGACTACAGCTTCTCTATCATGTTCAGGTACGTTACAACTAAGTGAGAAACAAAGTTGAACTACAGCTTCTCTATCATGCTCAAGTACGTTACAATTAAGTGAGAAAACAAAGTTGGATTACAGCTTCTCTATCATGCTCAGGTACGTTACAATTAAGTGAGAAAACAAAGTTGAACTACAGCTTCTCTATCATGCTTAGGTACTTACAATTAAGTGAGAAAAAAGTTGGACTATAGCTTCTCTATCATGCTTAGGTACATTACAATTAAGTGAGAAACAAAGTTGAACTACAGCTTCTCTATCTTGCTCAGGTACGTTACAATTAAGTGAGAAACAAAGTTGGACTACAGCTTCTCTATCATGCTCAGGTACGTTACAATTAAGTGAGAAAACAAAGTTGGACTACAGCTTCTCTATCATACTCAGGTACGTTACCATTAAGTGAGAAACAAAGTTGAACAACAGCTTCTCTATCATGCTCAGGTACGTTACAATTAAGTGAGAAACAAAGTTGAACTACAGCTTCTCTATCATGCTCAGGTATGTTACAATTAAGTGAGAAACAAAGTTGAACTACAGCTTCTCTATCATGTTCAGGTACTTTACAATTAAGTGAGAAACAAAGCTGAACTACACCTTCTCTATCATGCTCAGGTACGTTACAATTAAGTGAGAAAACAAAGTTGAACTACAGCTTCTCTATCATGCTTAGGTACATTACAATTAAGTGAGAAACAAAGCTGAACTACACCTTCTCTATCAAGCTCAGGTACGTTACAATTAAGTGAGAAAACAAAGTTGGACTACAGCTTCTCTATCATGCTCAGGTACGTTACAATTAAGTGAGAAAAAAAAGTTGGACTACAGCTTCTCTATCATGCTGAGGTACGTTACAATTAAGTGAGAAAACAAAGTTGGACTACAGCTTCTCTATCATGCTCAGGTACGTTACAAAATGTGAGAAACAAAGTTGGACAACAGCTTCTCTATCATGCTCAGGTACGTTACAATTAAGTGAGAAACAAAGTTGAACTACAGCTTCTCTATCATGCTTAGGAACGTTACAATTAAGTGAGAAAGAAAGTTGAACTACAGCTTCTCTATCATGCTTAGGTATTTACAATTAAGTGAGAAACAAAGTTGGACTACAGCTTCTCTATCATGCTTAGGTACACTACAATTAAGTGAGAAAACAAAGTTGGACTACAGCTTCTCTATCATGCTTAGGTACACTACAATTAAGTGAGAAACAAAGTTGAACTACAGCTTCTTTATCATGCTCAGGTACGTCACAAATAAGTGAGAAATAAAGTTGGACAACAGCTTCTCTATCATGCTCAGGTACGTTACAATTAAGTGAGAAAACAAAGTTGGACTACAGCTTCTCTATCATGCTCAGGTACGTTACAATTAAGTGAGAAAACAAAGTTGGACTACAGCTTCTCTATCATGCTCAGGTGCGTTACAATTAAGTGAGAAAACAAAGTTGGACTACAGCTTCTCTATCATGCTCAGGTACGTTACAACTAAGTGAGAAACAAAGTTGAACTACAGCTTCTCTATCATGCTCAGGTACGTTAAAATTAAGTGAGAAAACAAAGTTGGACTACAGCTTCTCTATCATGCTCAGGTACGTTACAATTAAGTGAGAAAACAAATTTGGACTACAACTTCTCTATCATGCTCAGATACGCTACAATTAAGTGAGAAACAAAGTTGAACTACAGCTTCTCTATCATGCTCAGGTACGTTATAATTAAGTGAGAAACAAAGTTGAACTACAGCTTCTCTATCATGCTCAGGTACGTTACAATTATGTGAGAAACAAAGTTGAACTACAGCTTCTCTAGCATGCTTAGGTACGCTACAATTAAGTGAGAAACAAAGTTGGACTACAGCTTCTCTATCATGCTCAGGTACGTTACAATTAAGTGAGAAAACAAAGTTGGACTACAGCTTCTCTATCATGCTCAGGTGCGTTACAATTAAGTGAGAAAACAAAGTTGGACTACAGCTTCTCTGTCATGCTCAGGTACGTTACAATTAAATGAGAAACAAAGTTGAACTACAGCTTCTCTATCATACTCAGGTACGTTACAATTAAGTGAGAAAATAAAGTTGGACTAGAGCTTCTCTATCATGCTCAGGTACGTTACAATTAAGTGAGAAACAAAGTTGAACAACAGCTTCTCTATCATGCTCAGGAACGTTACAATTAAGTGAGAAACAAAGTTGAACTACAGCTTCTCTATCATGCTCAGGTACGTTACAATTAAGTGAGCAAACAAAGTTGGACTACAGCTTCTCTATCACGCTCAGGTACGTTACAATTAAGTGAGAAACAAAGTTGCACTACAGCTTCTCTATCATGCTTAGGTACTTACAATTAAGTGAGAAACAAAGTTGGACTACAGCTTCTCTCTCATGCTCAGGTACATTACAATTAAGTGAGAAACAAAGCTGAACTACACCTTCTCTATCATGCTCAGGTACGTTACAATTAAGTGAGAAAACAAAGTTGGACTACAGCTTCTCTATCATTCTTAGGTACATTACAATTAAGTGAGAAACAAAGCTGAACTACACCTTCTCTATCATGCTCAGGTACGTTACAATTAAGTGAGAAAACAAAGTTGGACTACAGCTTCTCTATCATGCTCAGGTACGTTACAATTAAGTGAGAAACAAAGTTGAACTACAGCTTCTCTATCATGCTGAGGTACGTTACAATTAAGTGAGAAAACAAAGTTGGACTACAGCTTCTCTATCATGCTCAGGTACGTTACAAAATGTGAGAACCAAAGTTGGACAACAGCTTCTCTATCATGCTCAGGTACGTTACAATTAAGTGAGAAACAAAGTTGAACTACAGCTTCTCTATCATGCTTAGGAACGTTACAATTAAGTGAGAAACAAAGTTGAACTACAGCTTCTGTATCATGCTTAGGTATTTACAATTAAGTGAGAAACAAAGTTGGACTACAGCTTCTCTATCATGCTTAGGTACACTACAATTAAGTGAGAAAACAAAGTTGGACTACAGCTTCTCTATCATGCTTAGGTACACTACAATTAAGTGAGAAACAAAGTTGAACTACAGCTTCTTTATCATGCTCAGGTACGTCACAAATAAGTGAGAAATAAAGTTGGACAACAGCTTCTCTATCATGCTCAGGTACGTTACAATTAAGTGAGAAAACAAAGTTGGACTACAGCTTCTCTATCATGCTCAGGTACGTTACAAATAAGTGAGAAAACAAAGTTGGACTACAGCTTCTCTATCATGCTCAGGTGCGTTACAATTAAGTGAGAAAACAAAGTTGGACTACAGCTTCTCTATCATGCTCAGGTACGTTACAACTAAGTGAGAAACAAAGTTGAACTACAGCTTCTCTATCATGCTCAGGTACGTTAAAATTAAATGAGAAAACAAAGTTGGACTACAGCTTCTCTGTCATGCTCAGGTACGTTACAATTAAGTGAGAAAATAAAGTTGGACTACAGCTTCTCTATTATGCTCAGGTACGTTACAATTAAGTGAGAAACAAAGTTGAACAACAGCTTCTCTATCATGCTCAGATACGTTACAATTAAGTGAGAAACAAAGTTGAACTACAGCTTCTCTATCATGCTCAGGTACGTTACAATTAAGTGAAAAAACAAATTTGGACTACAACTTCTCTATCATGCTCAGATACGCTACAATTAAGTGAGAAACAAAGTTGAACTACAGCTTCTCTATCATGCTCAGGTACGTTATAATTAAGTGAGAAACAAAGTTGAACTACAGCTTCTCTATCATGCTCAGGTACGTTACAATTATGTGAGAAACAAAGTTGAACTACAGCTTCTCTATCATGCTTAGGTACGCTACAATTAAGTTAGAAACAAAGTTGGACTACAGCTTCTCTATCATGCTCAGGTACGTTACAATTAAGTGAGAAAACAAAGTTGGACTACAGCTTCTCTATCATGCTCAGGTGCGTTACAATTAAGTGAGAAAACAAAGTTGGACTACAGCTTCTCTATCATGCTCAGGTACATTACAACTAAGTGAGAAACAAAGTTGAACTACAGCTTCTCTATCATGCTCAGGTACGTTAAAATTAAGTGAGAAAACAAAGTTGGACTACAGCTTCTCTGTCATGCTCAGGTACGTTACAATTAAGTGAGAAACAAAGTTGAACTACAGCTTCTCTATCATACTCAGGTACGTTACAATTAAGTGAGAAAATAAAGTTGGACTAGAGCTTCTCTATCATGCTCAGGTACGTTACAATTAAGTGAGAAACAAAGTTGAACAACAGCTTCTCTATCATGCTCAGGAACGTTACAATTAAGTGAGAAACAAAGTTGAACTACAGCTTCTCTATCATGCTCAGGTACTTACAATTAAGTGAGAAACAAAGTTGGACTACAGCTTCTCTCTCATGCTCAGGTACATTACAATTAAGTGAGAAACAAAGTTGAACTACAGCTTCTTTATCATGCTCAGGTACGTTACAATTAAGTGAGAAACAAAGTTGGACAACAGCTTCTCTATCATGCATAGGTACATTACAATTAAGTGAGAAACAAAGTTGAACTACAGCTTCTCTATCATGCTTAGGTACGTTACAATTAAGTGAGAAACAAAGTTTAACTACAGCTTCTCTACCATGCTCAGGTACGTTACAATTAAGTGAGAAACAAAGTTGAACTACAGCTTCTCTATCATGCTCAGGTACGCTACAATTAAGTGAGAAACAAAGTTGGACTACAGCTTCTCTATCATGCTCAGGTACGTTACAATTAAGTGAGAAACAAAGTTGAACTGAACTTCTCTATCATGCTTAGGTACTTACAATTAAGTGATAAAAAAAGTTGGACTACAGCTTCTCTATCATGCTTAGGTACTTACAATTAAGTGACAAACAAAGTTGAACTACAGCTTCTCTATCATGCTCAGGTACGTTACAAATAAGTGAGAAACAAAGTTGAACAACAGCTTCTCTATCATGCTCAGATACGTTACAATTAAGTGAGAAACAAAGTTGAACTACAGCTTCTCTATCATGCTCAGGTACGTTACAATTAAGTGAGAAAACAAAGTTGGACTACAGCTTCTCTATCATGCTCAGGTACGCTACAATTAAGTGAGAAACAAAGTTGAACTACAGCTTCTCTATCATGCTTAGGTACTTACAATTAAGTGAGAAACAAAGTTGGACTACAGCTTCTCTATAATGCTTAGGTACACTACAATTAAGTGAGAAACAAAGTTGAACTACAGCTTCTTTATCATGCTCAGGTACGTTACAAATAAGTGAGAAACAACGTTGGACAACAGCTTCTCTATCATGCTCAGGTACGTTACAATTAAGTGAGAAACAAAGTTGAACTACAGCTTCTCTATCATGCTCAGGTACGTTACAATTAAGTGAGAAACAAAGTTGAACTACAGCTTCTCTATCATGCTCAGGTACGTTACAATTAAGTGAGAAAACAAAGTTAGACTATAGCTTCTCTATCATGCTCAGGTACGCTACAATTAAGTGAGAACCAAAGTTGAACTACAGCTTCTCTATCATGCTCAGGTACGTTACAATTAAGTGAGAAAACAAAGTTGGACTACAGCTTCTCTATCATGCTCAGGTACACTACAAATAAGTGAGAAACAAAGTTGAACAACAGCTTCTCTATCATGCTCAGGAACGTTACAATTAAGTGAGAAACAAAGTTGAACTACAGCTTCTCTATCATGCTCAGGTACGTTACAATTAAGCGAGAAAACAAAGTTGGACTACACTTCTCTATCACGCTCAGGTACGTTACAATTAAGTGAGAAACAAAGTTGAACTACAGCTTCTCTATCATGCTCAGGTACTTACAATTAAGTGAGAAACAAAGTTGGACTACAGCTTCTCTCTCATGCTTAGGTACATTACAATTAAGTGAGAAACAAAGTTGAACTACAGCTTCTCTATCATGCTCAGGTACGTTACAATTAAGTGAGAAACAAAGTTGAACAACAGCTTCTCTATCATGCTCAGGAACGTTACAATTAAGTGAGAAACAAAGTTGAACTACAGCTTCTCTATCATGCTCAGGTACGTTACAATTAAGTGAGAAAACAAAGTTGGACTACAGCTTCTCTATCACGCTCAAGTACGTTACAATTAAGTGAGAAACAAAGTTGCACTACAGCTTCTCTATCATGCTTAGGTACTTACAATTAAGTGAGAAACAAAGTTGGACTACAGCTTCTCTCTCATGCTCAGGTATATTACAATTAAGTGAGAAACAAAGTTGAACTACAGCTTCTCTATCATGCTCAGGTACGTTACAATTAAGTGAGAAACAAATTTGGACAACAGCTTCTCTATCATGCATAGGTACATTACAATTAAGTGAGAAACAAAGTTGAACTACAGCTTCTCTATCATGCTTAGGTACGTTACAATTAAGTGAGAAACAAAGTTTAACTACAGCTTCTCTACCATGCTCAGGTACGTTACAATTAAGTGAGAAACAAAGTTGAACTACAGCTTCTCTATCATGCTCAGGTACGCTACAATTAAGTGAGAAACAAAGTTGAACTACAGCTTCTCTATCATGCTTAGGTACGTTACAATTAAGTGAGAAACAAAGTTGGACTACAGCTTCTCTATCATGCTCAGGTACGTTACAATTAAGTGAGAAAACAAAGTTGGACTACAGCTTCTCTATCATGCTCAGGTACGTTACCATTAAGTGAGAAACAAAGTTGAACAACAGCTTCTCTATCATGCTCAGGTACGTTACAATTAAGTGAGAAACAAAGTTGAACTGAACTTCTCTATCATGCTTAGGTACTTACAATTAAGTGATAAAAAAAGTTGGACTACAGCTTCTCTATCATGCTTAGGTACTTACAATTAAGTGACAAACAAAGTTGAACTACAGCTTCTCTATCATGCTCAGGTACGTTACAAATAAGTGAGAAACAAAGTTGAACAACAGCTTCTCTATCATGCTCAGATACGTTACAATTAAGTGAGAAACAAAGTTGAACTACAGCTTCTCTATCATGCTCAGGTACGTTACAATTAAGTGAGAAAACAAAGTTGGACTACAGCTTCTCTATCATGCTCAGGTACGCTACAATTAAGTGAGAAACAAAGTTGAACTACAGCTTCTCTATCATGCTTAGGTACTTACAATTAAGTGAGAAACAAAGTTGGACTACAGCTTCTCTATAATGCTTAGGTACACTACAATTAAGTGAGAAACAAAGTTGAACTACAGCTTCTTTATCATGCTCAGGTACGTTACAAATAAGTGAGAAACAACGTTGGACAACAGCTTCTCTATCATGCTCAGGTACGTTACAATTAAGTGAGAAACAAAGTTGAACTACAGCTTCTCTATCATGCTCAGGTACGTTACAATTAAGTGAGAAACAAAGTTGAACTACAGCTTCTCTATCATGCTCAGGTACGTTACAATTAAGTGAGAAAACAAAGTTAGACTATAGCTTCTCTATCATGCTCAGGTACGCTACAATTAAGTGAGAACCAAAGTTGAACTACAGCTTCTCTATCATGCTCAGGTACGTTACAATTAAGTGAGAAAACAAAGTTGGACTACAGCTTCTCTATCATGCTCAGGTACACTACAAATAAGTGAGAAACAAAGTTGAACAACAGCTTCTCTATCATGCTCAGGAACGTTACAATTAAGTGAGAAACAAAGTTGAACTACAGCTTCTCTATCATGCTCAGGTACGTTACAATTAAGCGAGAAAACAAAGTTGGACTACACTTCTCTATCACGCTCAGGTACGTTACAATTAAGTGAGAAACAAAGTTGAACTACAGCTTCTCTATCATGCTCAGGTACTTACAATTAAGTGAGAAACAAAGTTGGACTACAGCTTCTCTCTCATGCTTAGGTACATTACAATTAAGTGAGAAACAAAGTTGAACTACAGCTTCTCTATCATGCTCAGGTACGTTACAATTAAGTGAGAAACAAAGTTGAACAACAGCTTCTCTATCATGCTCAGGAACGTTACAATTAAGTGAGAAACAAAGTTGAACTACAGCTTCTCTATCATGCTCAGGTACGTTACAATTAAGTGAGAAAACAAAGTTGGACTACAGCTTCTCTATCACGCTCAAGTACGTTACAATTAAGTGAGAAACAAAGTTGCACTACAGCTTCTCTATCATGCTTAGGTACTTACAATTAAGTGAGAAACAAAGTTGGACTACAGCTTCTCTCTCATGCTCAGGTATATTACAATTAAGTGAGAAACAAAGTTGAACTACAGCTTCTCTATCATGCTCAGGTACGTTACAATTAAGTGAGAAACAAATTTGCACAACAGCTTCTCTATCATGCATAGGTACATTACAATTAAGTGAGAAACAAAGTTGAACTACAGCTTCTCTATCATGCTTAGGTACGTTACAATTAAGTGAGAAACAAAGTTTAACTACAGCTTCTCTACCATGCTCAGGTACGTTACAATTAAGTGAGAAACAAAGTTGAACTACAGCTTCTCTATCATGCTCAGGTACGCTACAATTAAGTGAGAAACAAAGTTGAACTACAGCTTCTCTATCATGCTTAGGTACGTTACAATTAAGTGAGAAACAAAGTTGGACTACAGCTTCTCTATCATGCTCAGGTACGTTACAATTAAGTGAGAAAACAAAGTTGGACTACAGCTTCTCTATCATGCTCAGGTACGTTACCATTAAGTGAGAAACAAAGTTGAACAACAGCTTCTCTATCATGCTCAGGTACGTTACAATTAAGTGAGAAACAAAGTTGAACTGAACTTCTCTATCATGCTTAGGTACTTACAATTAAGTGATAAAAAAAGTTGGACTACAGCTTCTCTATCATGCTTAGGTACTTACAATTAAGTGACAAACAAAGTTGAACTACAGCTTCTCTATCATGCTCAGGTACGTTACAAATAAGTGAGAAACAAAGTTGAACAACAGCTTCTCTATCATGCTCAGATACGTTACAATTAAGTGAGAAACAAAGTTGAACTACAGCTTCTCTATCATGCTCAGGTACGTTACAATTAAGTGAGAAAACAAAGTTGGACTACAGCTTCTCTATCATGCTCAGGTACGCTACAATTAAGTGAGAAACAAAGTTGAACTACAGCTTCTCTATCATGCTTAGGTACTTACAATTAAGTGAGAAACAAAGTTGGACTACAGCTTCTCTATAATGCTTAGGTACACTACAATTAAGTGAGAAACAAAGTTGAACTACAGCTTCTTTATCATGCTCAGGTACGTTACAAATAAGTGAGAAACAACGTTGGACAACAGCTTCTCTATCATGCTCAGGTACGTTACAATTAAGTGAGAAACAAAGTTGAACTACAGCTTCTCTATCATGCTCAGGTACGTTACAATTAAGTGAGAAACAAAGTTGAACTACAGCTTCTCTATCATGCTCAGGTACGTTACAATTAAGTGAGAAAACAAAGTTAGACTATAGCTTCTCTATCATGCTCAGGTACGCTACAATTAAGTGAGAACCAAAGTTGAACTACAGCTTCTCTATCATGCTCAGGTACGTTACAATTAAGTGAGAAAACAAAGTTGGACTACAGCTTCTCTATCATGCTCAGGTACACTACAAATAAGTGAGAAACAAAGTTGAACAACAGCTTCTCTATCATGCTCAGGAACGTTACAATTAAGTGAGAAACAAAGTTGAACTACAGCTTCTCTATCATGCTCAGGTACGTTACAATTAAGCGAGAAAACAAAGTTGGACTACACTTCTCTATCACGCTCAGGTACGTTACAATTAAGTGAGAAACAAAGTTGAACTACAGCTTCTCTATCATGCTCAGGTACTTACAATTAAGTGAGAAACAAAGTTGGACTACAGCTTCTCTCTCATGCTTAGGTACATTACAATTAAGTGAGAAACAAAGTTGAACTACAGCTTCTCTATCATGCTCAGGTACGTTACAATTAAGTGAGAAACAAAGTTGAACAACAGCTTCTCTATCATGCTCAGGAACGTTACAATTAAGTGAGAAACAAAGTTGAACTACAGCTTCTCTATCATGCTCAGGTACGTTACAATTAAGTGAGAAAACAAAGTTGGACTACAGCTTCTCTATCACGCTCAAGTACGTTACAATTAAGTGAGAAACAAAGTTGCACTACAGCTTCTCTATCATGCTTAGGTACTTACAATTAAGTGAGAAACAAAGTTGGACTACAGCTTCTCTCTCATGCTCAGGTACATTACAATTAAGTGAGAAACAAAGTTGAACTACAGCTTCTCTATCATGCTCAGGTACGTTACAATTAAGTGAGAAACAAATTTGGACAACAGCTTCTCTATCATGCATAGGTACATTACAATTAAGTGAGAAACAAAGTTGAACTACAGCTTCTCTATCATGCTTAGGTACGTTACAATTAAGTGAGAAACAAAGTTTAACTACAGCTTCTCTACCATGCTCAGGTACGTTACAATTAAGTGAGAAACAAAGTTGAACTACAGCTTCTCTATCATGCTCAGGTACGCTACAATTAAGTGAGAAACAAAGTTGAACTACAGCTTCTCTATCATGCTTAGGTACGTTACAATTAAGTGAGAAACAAAGTTGGACTACAGCTTCTCTATCATGCTCAGGTACGTTACAATTAAGTGAGAAAACAAAGTTGGACTACAGCTTCTCTATCATGCTCAGGTACGTTACCATTAAGTGAGAAACAAAGTTGAACAACAGCTTCTCTATCATGCTCAGGTACGTTACAATTAAGTGAGAAACAAAGTTGAACTACACCGTCTCTATCATGCTCAGGTACGTTACAATTAAGTGAGAAAACAAAGTTGGACTACAGCTTCTCTATCATGCTTAGGTACATTACAATTAAGTGAGAAACAAAGCTGAAATACAGCTTCTCTATCATGCTCAGGTACGTTACAATTAAGTGAGAAACAAAGCTGAACTACAGCTTCTCTATCATGCTCAGGTACGTTACAACTAAGTGAGAAAACAAAGTTGAACTACAGCTTCTCTATCATGCTCAGGTACGTTACAATTAAGTAAGAAAACAAAGTTGGACTACAGCTTCTCTATCATGCTCAGGTACGTTACAAATAAGTGAGAAACAAAGTTGAACTACAGCTTCTCTCTCATGCTCAGGTACTTACAATTAAGTGAGAAAACAAAGTTGGACTACAGCTTCTCTATCATGCTCAGGTACGTTACAATTAAGTGAGAAACAAAGTTGAACTGCACTTCTCTATCATGCTTAGGTACTTACAATTAAGTGATAAAAAAAGTTGGACTACAGCTTCTCTATCATGCTCAGGTACTTACAATTAAGTGAGAAACAAAGTTGAACTACAGCTTCTCTATCATGCTTAGGTACTTACAATTAAGTGACAAACAAAGTTGAACTACAGCTTCTCTATCATGCTCAGGTACGTTACACATAAGTGAGAAACAAAGTTGAACAACAGCTTCTCTATCATGCTCAGATACGTTACAATTAAGTGAGAAACAAAGTTGAACTACAGCTTCTCTATCATGCTCAGGTACGTTACAATTAAGTGAGAAAACAAAGATGGACTACAGCTTCTCTATCATGCTCAGGTACGCTACAATTAAGTGAGAAACAAAGTTGAACTACAGCTTCTCTATCATGCTCAGGTACGTTACAATTAAGTGAGAAACAAAGTTGAACTACAGCTTCTCTATCATGCTCAGGTACGTTACAATTAAGTGAGAAAACAAAGTTAGACTACAGCTTCTCTATCATGCTCAGGTACGCTACAATTAAGTGAGAACCAAAGTTGAACTACAGCTTCTCTATCATGCTCAGGTACGTTACAATTAAGTGGGAAAACAAAGTTGGACTACAGCTTCTCTATCATGCTCAGGTACACTACAATTAAGTGAGAAACAAAGTTGAACAACAGCTTCTCTATCATGCTCAGGAACGTTACAATTAAGTGAGAAACAAAGTTGAACTACAGCTTCTCTATCATGCTCAGGTACGTTACAATTAAGTGAGAAAACAAAGTTGGACTACAGCTTCTCTATCACGCTCAAGTACGTTACAATTAAGTGAGAAACAAAGTTGAACTACAGCTTCTGTATCATGCTTAGGTACTTACAATTAAGTGAGAAACAAAGTTGGACTACAGCTTCTCTCTCATGCTTAGGTACATTACAATTAAGTGAGAAACAAAGTTGAACTACAGCTTCTCTATCATGCTCAGGTACGTTACAATTAAGTGAGAAACAAAGTTTCACTACAGCTTCTCTACCATGCTCAGGTACGTTGCAAATAAGTGAGAAACAAAGTTTAACTACAGCTTCTCTATCATGCTTAGGTACTTACAATTAAGTGAGAAACAAAGTTGAACTACAGCTTCTCTATCATGCTCAGGTACGTTACAATTAAGTGAGAAAATAAAGTTGGACTACAGCTTCTCTATTATGCTCAGGTACGTTACAATTAAGTGAGAAACAAAGTTGAACAACAGCTTCTCTATCATGCTCAGATACGTTACAATTAAGTGAGAAACAAAGTTGAACTACAGCTTCTCTATCATGCTCAGGTACGTTACAATTAAGTGAGAAAACAAATTTGGACTACAACTTCTCTATCATCCTCAGGTACGCTACAATTAAGTGAGAAACAAAGTTGAACTACAGCTTCTCTATCATGCTCAGGTACGTTACAATTAAGTGAGAAACAAAGTTGAACTACAGCTTCTCTATCATGCTCAGGTACGTTACAATTAAGTGAGAAACAAAGTTGAACTACAGCTTCTCTATCATGCTTAGGTACGCTACAATTAAGTGAGAAACAAAGTTGGACTACAGCTTCTCTATCATGCTCAGGTACGTTACAATTAAGTGAGAAAACAAAGTTGGACTACAGCTTCTCTATCATGCTCAGGTACGTTACAACTAAGTGAGAAACAAAGTTGAACTACAGCTTCTCTATCATGCTCAGGTACGTTAAAATTAAGTGAGAAAACAAAGTTGAACTACAGCTTCTCTGTCATGCTCAGGTACGTTACAATTAAGTGAGAAACAAAGTTGAACTACAGCTTCTCTATCATACTCAGGTACGTTACAATTAAGTGAGAAAATAAAGTTGGACTAGAGCTTCTCTATCATGCTCAGGTACGTTACAATTAAGTGAGAAACAAAGTTGAACAACAGCTTCTCTATCATGCTCAGGTACGTTACAATTAAGTGAGAAAACAAAGTTGGACTACAGCTTCTCTATCACGCTCAGGTACGTTACAATTAAGTGAGAAACAAAGTTGAACTATAGCTTCTCTATCATGCTCAGGTACGTTACAATTAAGTGAGAAACAAAGTTGGACAACAGCTTCTCTATCATGCATAGGTACATTACAATTAAGTGAGAAACAAAGTTGAACTACAGCTTCTCTATCATGCTTAGGTACGTTACAATTAAGTGAGAAACAAAATTGAACTACAGCTTCTCTACCATGCTCAGGTACGTTACAATTAAGTGAGAAACAAAGTTGAACTACAGCTTCTCTATCATGCTCAGGTACGCTACAATTAAGTGAGAAACAAAGTTGAACTACAGCTTCTCTATCATGCTTAGGTACGTTACAATTAAGTGAGAAACAAAGTTGGACTACAGCTTCTCTATCATGCTCAGGTACGTTACAATTAAGTGAGAAACAAAGCTGAACTACAGCTTCTCTATCATGCTCAGGTACGTTACAATTAAGTGAGAAAACAAAGTTAGACTACAGCTTCTCTATCATGCTCAGGTACGCTACAATTAAGTGAGAACCAAAGTTGAACTACAGCTTCTCTATCATGCTCAGGTACGTTACAATTAAGTGAGAAAAAAAAGTTGGACTACAGCTTCTCTCTCATGCTTAGGTACATTACAATTAAGTGAGAAACAAAGTTGAACTACAGCTTCTCTATCATGCTCAGGTACGTTACAATTAAGTGAGAAATAAAGTTTCACTACAGCTTCTCTACCATGCTTAGGTACGTTACAAATAAGTGAGAAACAAAGTTGAACTACAGCTTCTCTATCATGCTTAGGTACTTACAATTAAGTGAGAAACAAAGTTGAACTACAGCTTCTCTATCATGCTCAGGTACGTTACAATTAAGTGAGAAAATAAAGTTGGACTACAGCTTCTCTATTATGCTCAGGTACGTTACAATTAAGTGAGAAACAAAGTTGAACAACAGCTTCTCTATCATGCTCAGATACGCTACAATTAAGTGAGAAACAAAGTTGAACTACAGCTTCTCTATCATGCTCAGGTACGTTACAATTAAGTGAGAAAACAAATTTGGACTACAACTTCTCTATCATGCTCAGGTACGCTAAAATTAAGTGAGAAACAAAGTTGAACTACAGCTTCTCTATCATGCTCAGGTACGTTACAATTAAGTGAGAAACAAAGTTGAACTACAACTTCTCTATCATGCTCAGGTACGTTACAATTAAGTGAGAAACAAAGTTGAACTACAGCTTCTCTATCATGCTTAGGTACGCTACAATTAAGTGAGAAACAAAGTTGGACTACAGCTTCTCTATCATGCTCAGGTACGTTACAATTAAGTGAGAAAACAAAGTTGGACTACAGCTTCTCTATCATGCTCAGGTGCGTTACAATTAAGTGAGAAAACAAAGTTGGACTACAGCTTCTCTATCACGCTCAGGTACGTTACAATTAAGTGAGAAACAAAGTTGCACTACAGCTTCTCTATCATGCTCAGGTACGTTACAATTAAGTGAGAAACAAAGCTGAACTACAGCTTCTCTATCATGCTCAGGTACGTTACAATTAAGTGAGAAAACAAAGTTAGACTACAGCTTCTCTATCATGCTCAGGTACGCTACAATTAAGTGAGAACCAAAGTTGAACTACAGCTTCTCTATCATGCTCAGGTACGTTACAATTAAGTGAGAAAAAAAAGTTGGACTACAGCTTCTCTATCATGATCAGGTACACTACAATTAAGTGAGAAACAAAGTTGAACAACAGCTTCTCTATCATGCTCAGGAACGTTACAATTAAGTGAGAAACAAAGTTGAACTACAGCTTCTCTATCATGCTCAGGTACGTTACAATTAAGTGAGAAAACAAAGTTGGACTACAGCTTCTCTATCACGCTCAGGTACGTTACAATTAAGTGAGAAACAAAGTTGAACTACAGCTTCTCTATCATGCTTAGGTACTTACAATTAAGTGAGAAACAAAGTTGGACTACAGCTTCTCTCTCATGCTTAGGTACATTACAATTAAGTGAGAAACAAAGTTGAACTACAGCTTCTCTATCATGCTCAGGTACGTTACAATTAAGTGAGAAACAAAGTTGGACAACAGCTTCTCTATCATGCGTAGGTACATTACAATTAAGTGAGAAACAAAGTTGAACTACAGCTTCTCTATCATGCTTAGGTACGTTACAATTAAGTGAGAAATAAAGTTTCACTACAGCTTCTCTACCATGCTTAGGTACGTTACAAATAAGTGAGAAGCAAAGTTGAACTACAGCTTCTCTATCATGCTTAGGTACTTACAATTAAGTGAGAAACAAAGTTGAACTACAGCTTCTCTATCATGCTCAGGTACGTTACAATTAAGTGAGAAAATAAAGTTGGACTACAGCTTCTCTATTATGCTCAGGTACGTTACAATTAAGTGAGAAACAAAGTTGAACAACAGCTTCTCTATCATGCTCATATACGTTACAATTAAGTGAGAAACAAAGTTGAACTACAGCTTCTCTATCATGCTCAGGTACGTTACAATTAAGTGAGAAAACAAATTTGGACTACAACTTCTCTATCATGCTCAGGTACGCTAAAATTAAGTGAGAAACAAAGTTGAACTACAGCTTCTCTATCATGCTCAGGTACGTTACAATTAAGTGAGAAACAAAGTTGAACTACAACTTCTCTATCATGCTCAGGTACGTTACAATTAAGTGAGAAACAAAGTTGAACTACAGCTTCTCTATCATGCTTAGGTACGCTACAATTAAGTGAGAAACAAAGTTGGACTACAGCTTCTCTATCATGCTCAGGTACGTTACAATTAAGTGAGAAAACAAAGTTGGACTACAGCTTCTCTATCATGCTCAGGTGCGTTACAATTAAGTGAGAAAACAAAGTTGGACTACAGCTTCTCTATCACGCTCAGGTACGTTACAATTAAGTGAGAAACAAAGTTGCACTACAGCTTCTCTATCATGCTTAGGTACTTACAATTAAGTGAGAAACAAAGTTGGACTACAGCTTCTCTCTCATGCTCAGGTACATTACAATTAAGTGAGAAACAAAGTTGAACTACAGCTTCTCTATCATGCTCAGGTACGTTACAATTAAGTGAGAAACAAAGTTGGACAACAGCTTCTCTATCATGCATAGGTACATTACAATTAAGTGAGAAACAAAGTTGAACTACAGCTTCTCTATCATGCTTAGGTACGTTACAACTAAGTGAGAAACAAAGTTTAACTACAGCTTCTCTACCATGCTCAGGTACGTTACAATTAAGTGAGAAACAAAGTTGAACTACAGCTTCTCTATCATCCTCAGGTACGCTACAATTAAGTGAGAAACAAAGTTGAACTGCAGCTTCTCTATCATGCTTAGGTACGTTACAATTAAGTGAGAAACAAAGTTGGACTACAGCTTCTCTATCATGCTCAGGTACGTTACAATTAAGTGAGAAAACAAATATGGACTACAGTTTCTCTAACATGCTCAGGTACGTTACCATTAAGTGAGAAACAAAGTTGAACAACAGCTTCTCTATCATGCTCAGGTACGTTACAATTAAATGAGAAACAAAGTTGAACTATAGCTTCTCTATCATGCTCAGGTATGTTACAATTAAGTGAGAAACAAAGTTGAACTACAGCTTCTCTATCATGTTCAGGTACTTTACAATTAAGTGAGAAACAAAGCTGAACTACACCTTCTCTATCATGCTCAGGTACGTTACAATTAAGTGAGAAAACAAAGTTGGACTACAGCTTCTCTATCATGCTTAGGTACATTACAATTAAGTGAGAAACAAAGCTGAAATACAGCTTCTCTATCATGCTCAGGTACGTTACAATTAAGTGAGAAACAAAGCTGAACTACAGTTTCTCTATCATGCTCAGGTACGTTACAACTAAGTGAGAAAACAAAGTTGAACTACAGCTTCTCTATCATGCTCAGGTACGTTACAATTAAGTAAGAAAACAAAGTTGGACTACAGCTTCTCTATCATGCTCAGGTACGTTACAATTAAGTGAGAAACAAAGTTGAACTACAGCTTCTCTCTCATGCTCAGGTACTTACAATTAAGTGAGAAAACAAAGTTGGACTACAGCTTCTCTATCATGCTCAGGTACGTTACAATTAAGTGAGAAACAAAGTTGAACTGCACTTCTCTATCATGCTTAGGTACTTACAAATAAGTGATAAAAAAAGTTGGACTACAGCTTCTCTATCATGCTCAGGTACGTTACAATTAAGTGAGAAACAAAGTTGGACTACAGCTTCTCTCTCATGCTCAGGTACATTACAATTAAGTGAGAAACAAAGTTGAACTACAGCTTCTCTATCATGCTCAGGTACGTTACAATTAAGTGAGAAACAAAGTTGGACAACAGCTTCTCTATCATGCATAGGTACATTACAATTAAGTGAGAAACAAAGTTGAACTACAGCTTCTCTATCATGCTTAGGTACGTTACAATTAAGTGAGAAACAAAGTTTAACTACAGCTTCTCTACCATGCTCAGGTACGTTACAATTAAGTGAGAAACAAAGTTGAACTACAGCTTCTCTATCATCCTCAGGTACGCTACAAATAAGTGAGAAACAAAGTTGAACTGCAGCTTCTCTATCATGCTTAGGTACGTTACAATTAAGTGAGAAACAAAGTTGGACTACAGCTTCTCTATCATGCTCAGGTACGTTACAATTAAGTGAGAAAACAAAGTTGGACTACAGCTTCTCTATCATGCTCAGGTACGTTACCATTAAGTGAGAAACAAAGTTGAACAACAGCTTCTCTATCATGCTCAGGTACGTTACAATTAAATGAGAAACAAAGTTGAACTATAGCTTCTCTATCATGCTCAGGTATGTTACAATTAAGTGAGAAACAAAGTTGAACTACAGCTTCTCTATCATGTTCAGGTACTTTACAATTAAGTGAGAAACAAAGCTGAACTACACCTTCTCTATCATGCTCAGGTACGTTACAATTAAGTGAGAAAACAAAGTTGGACTACAGCTTCTCTATCATGCTTAGGTACGTTACAATTAAGTGAGAAACAAAGCTGAAATACAGCTTCTCTATCATGCTCAGGTACGTTACAATTAAGTGAGAAACAAAGCTGAACTACAGCTTCTCTATCATGCTCAGGTACGTTACAATTAAGTGAGAAAACAAAGTTGAACTACAGCTTCTCTATCATGCTCAGGTACGTTACAATTAAGTAAGAAAACAAAGTTGGACTACAGCTTCTCTATCATGCTCAGGTACGTTACAATTAAGTGAGAAACAAAGTTGAACTACAGCTTCTCTCTCATGCTCAGGTACTTACAATTAAGTGAGAAAACAAAGTTGGACTACAGCTTCTCTATCATGCTCAGGTACGTTACAATTAAGTGAGAAACAAAGTTGAACTGCACTTCTCTATCATGCTTAGGTACTTACAATTAAGTGATAAAAAAAGTTGGACTACAGCTTCTCTATCATGCTCAGGTACGTTACAACTAAGTGAGAAACAAAGTTGAACTACAGCTTCTCTATCATGCTTAGGTACTTACAATTAAGTGACAAATAAAGTTGAACTACAGCTTCTCTATCATGCTCAGGTACGTTACAAATAAGTGAGAAACAAAGTTGAACAACAGCTTCTCTATCATGCTCAGATACGTTACAATTAAGTGAGAAACAAAGTTGAACTACAGCTTCTCTATCATGCTCAGGTACGTTACAATTAAGTGAGAAAACAAAGTTGGACTACAGCTTCTCTATCATGCTCAGGTACGCTACAATTAAGTGAGAAACAAAGTTGGACTACAGCTTCTCTATAATGCTTAGGTACACTACAATTAAGTGAGAAACAAAGTTGAACTACAGCTTCTTTATCATGCTCAGGTACGTTACAAATAAGTGAGAAACAAATTTGGACAACAGCTTCTCTATCATGCTCAGGTACGTTACAATTAAGTGAGAAACAAAGTTGAACTACAGCTTCTCTATCATGCTCAGGTACGTTACAATTAAGTGAGAAACAAAGTTGAACTACAGCTTCTCTATCATGCTCAGGTACGTTACAATTAAGTGAGAAAACAAAGTTAGACTACAGCTTCTCTATCATGCTCAGGTACGCTACAATTAAGTGAGAACCAAAGTTGAACTACAGCTTCTCTATCATGCTCAGGTACGTTACAATTAAGTGAGAAAACAAAGTTGGACTACAGCTTCTCTATCATGCTCAGGTACACTACAATTAAGTGAGAAACAAAGTTGAACAGCTTCTCTATCATGCTCAGGAACGTTACAATTAAGTGAGAAACAAAGTTGAACTACAGCTTCTCTATCATGCTCAGGTACGTTACAATTAAGTGAGAAAACAAAGTTGGACTACAGGTTCTCTATCACGCTCAGGTACGTTACAATTAAGTGAGAAACAAAGTTGAACTACAGCTTCTCTATCATGCTTAGGTACTTACAATTAAGTGAGAAACAAAGTTGGACTACAGCTTCTCTCTCATGCTTAGGTATATTACAATTAAGTGAGAAACAAAGTTGAACTACAGCTTCTCTATCATGCTCAGGTACGTTACAATTAAGTGAGAAACAAAGTTGGACAACAGCTTCTCTATCATGCGTAGGTACATTACAATTAAGTGAGAAACAAAGTTGAACTACAGCTTCTCTATCATGCTTAGGTACGTTACAATTAAGTGAGAAACAAAGTTTCACTACAGCTTCTCTACCATGCTCAGGTACGTTACAATTAAGTGAGAAACAAAGTTGAACTACAGCTTCTCTATCATGCTTAGGTACTTACAATTAAGTGAGAAACAAAGTTGAACTACAGCTTCTCTATCATGCTCAGGTACGTTACAATTAAGTGAGAAACAAAGTTGAATTACAGCTTCTCTATCATGCTTAGGTACGTTACAATTAAGTGAGAAACAAAGTTGGACTACAGCTTCTCTATCATGCTCAGGTACGTTACAAATAAGTGAGAAAACAAAGTTGGACTACAACTTCTCTATCATGCTCAGGTACGTTACCATTAAGTGAGAAACAAAGTTGAACAAGAGCTTCTATATCATGCTCAGGTACGTTACAATTAAGTGAGAAACAAAGTTGAACTACAGCTTCTCTATCATGCTCAGGTACGTTACAATTAAGTGAGAAAACAAAGTTGGACTACACTTCTCTATCATGCTCAGGTACGTTACAATTAAGTGAGAAACAAAATTGAACTACAGCTTCTCTATCATGCTCAGGTACGTTACAATTAAGTGAGAAACAAAGTTGAACTACAGCTTCTCTATCATGCTTAGGTACGTTACAATTAAGTGAGAAACAAAGTTTCACTACAGCTTCTCTACCATGCTCAGGTACGTTACAATTAAGTGAGAAACAAAGTTGAACTACAGCTTCTCTATCATGCTTAGGTACTTACAATTAAGTGAGAAACAAAGTTGAACTACAGCTTCTCTATCATGCTCAGGTACGTTACAATTAAGTGAGAAACAAAGTTGAACTACAGCTTCTCTATCATGCTTAGGTACGTTACAATTAAGTGAGAAACAAAGTTGGACTACAGCTTCTCTATCATGCTCAGGTACGTTACAATTAAGTGAGAAAACAAAGTTGGACTACACTTCTCTATCATGCTCAGGTACGTTACAATTAACTGAGAAACAAAATCGAACTACAGCTTCTCTATCATGCTCAGGTACGTTACAAATAAGTGAGAAACAAAGTTGAACTACAGCTTCTCTATCATGCTCAGGTACGTTACAATTAAGTGAGAAAACAAAGTTGGACTACAGCTTCTCTATCATGCTCAGGTACGTTACCATTAAGTGAGAAACAAAGTTGAACAACAGCTTCTCTATCATGCTCAGGTACGTTACAAATAAGTGAGAAACAAAGTTGGACTACAGCTTCTCTATCATGCTCAGGTACGTTACCATTAAGTGAGAAACAAAGTTGAACAACAGCTTCTCTATCATGCTCAGGTACGTTACAATTAAGTGAGAAACAAAGTTGAACTACAGCTTCTCTATCATGCTCAGGTACGTTACAATTAAGTGAGAAAACAAAGTTGGACTACAGCTTCTCTATCATGTTCAGCTACGTTACAATTAAGTGAGAAACAAAGTTGAACTACAGCTTCTCTATCATGCTTAGGTACGTTACAAATAAGTGAGAAACAAAGTTGTACTACAGCTTCTCTATCATGCTCAGGTACGTTACAATTAAGTGAGAAACAAAGTTGAACTACAGCTTCTCTATCATGCTCAGGTACGTCACAATTAAGTGAAAAAACAAAGTTGGACTACAGCTTCTCTATCATGCTCAGGTACGTTACAATTAAATAAGAAACAAAGTTAGACTACAGCTTCTCTATCATGTTCAGGTACGTTACAAGTAAGTGAGAAACAAAGTTGAACTACAGCTTCTTTATCATGCTCAGGTACGTTACAATTAAGTGAGAAAACAAAGTTGGATTACAGCTTCTCTATCATGCTCAGGTACGTTACAACTAAGTGAGAAAACAAAGTTGGATTACAGCTTCTCTATCATGCTTAGGTACATTACAATCAAGTGAGAAACAAAGCTGAACTACAGCTTCTCTATCATGCTCAGGTACGTTACAATTAAGTGAGAAACAAAGCTGAACTACAGCTTCTCTATCATTCTCAGGTACGTTACAATTAAGTGAGAAAACAAAGTTGGACTACAGCTTCTCTATCATGCTCAGGTACGTTACAATTAAGTGAGAAAACAAAGTTGTACTACAGGTTCTCTATCATGCTCAGGTACGTTACAATTAAGTGAGAAAACAAAGTTGAACTACAGCTTCTCTATCATGCTTAGGTACTTACAATTAAGTGAGAAAAAAGTTGGACTATAGCTTCTCTATCATGCTTAGGTACATTACAATTAAGTGAGAAACAAAGTTGAACTACAGCTTCTCTATCTTGCTCAGGTACGTTACAATTAAGTGAGAAACAAAGTTGGACAACAGCTTCTCTATCATGCATAGGAACATTACAATTAAGTGAGAAACAAAGTTGAATTACAGCTTCTCTATCATGCTTAGGTACGTTACAATTAAGTGAGAAACAAAGTTGAACTACAGCTTCTCTATCATGCTTAGGTACGTTACAATTAAGTGAGAAACAAAGTTGGACTACAGCTTTTCTATCATGCTCAGGTACGTTACAACTAAGTGAGAAAACAAAGTTGGACTACAGCTTTTCTATCATGCTCAGGTACGTTACAATTAAGTGAGAAACAAAGTTGAACTACAGCTTCTCTATCATGCTCAGGTACGTTACAATTAAGTGAGAAAACAATGTTGGACTACAGCTTCTCTATCATGCTCAGGTTGGTTACAAATAAGTGAGAAAAAAGTTGAACTACAGCTTCTCTATCATCCTCAGGTACGTTACAAATAAGTGAGAAAAAAGTTGAACTACAGCTTCTCTATCATCCTCAGGTACGTTACAATTAAGTGAGAAAACAAAGTTGGACTACAGCTTCTCTATCATGCTCAGGTACGTTACAATTAAGTGAGAAAACAAAGTTGGACTACAGCTTCTCTATCACGCTCAGGTACGTTACAATTAAGTGAGAAAACAAAGTTGGACTACAGCTTCTCTATCATGCTCAGGTACGTTACAAATAAGTGAGAAAACAAAGTTGGACTACAGCTTCTCTATCATGCTCAGGTACGTTACAATTAAGTGAGAAAACAAAGTTGAACTACAGCTTCTCTATCATGCATAGGTACGTTACAATTAAATGAGAAACAAAGTTGGACTACAGCTTCTCTATCATGTTCAAGTACGTTACAATTAAGTGAGAAACAAAGTTGAACTACAGCTTCTCTATCATGCTCAGGTACATTACAATTAAGTGAGAAAACAAAGTTGGACTACAGCTTCTCTATCATGCTCAGGTACTTTACAATTAAGTGAGAAACAAAGTTGAACTACAGCTTCTCTATCATGCTCAGGTACGTTACAATTAAGTGAGAAACAAAATTGAACTGCACTTCTCTATCATGCTTAGGTACTTACAATTAAGTGAGAAAAAAAGTTGGACTACAACTTCTCTATCATGCTCAGGTACGTTACAATTAAGTGAGAAACAAAGTTGAACTACAGCTTCTCTATCATGCTTAGGTACTTACAATTAAGTGAGAAACAAAGTTGAACTACAGCTTCTCTATCATGCTCAGGTACGTTACAATTAAGTGAGAAAACAATGTTGGACTACAGCTTCTCTATCATGCTCAGGTTGGTTACAAATAAGTGAGAAAAAAGTTGAACTACAGCTTCTCTATCATCCTCAGGTACGTTACAAATAAGTGAGAAAAAAGTTGAACTACAGCTTCTCTATCATCCTCAGGTACGTTACAATTAAGTGAGAAAACAAAGTTGGACTACAGCTTCTCTATCATGCTCAGGTACGTTACAATTAAGTGAGAAAACAAAGTTGGACTACAGCTTCTCTATCACGCTCAGGTACGTTACAATTAAGTGAGAAAACAAAGTTGGACTACAGCTTCTCTATCATGCTCAGGTACGTTACAAATAAGTGAGAAAACAAAGTTGGACTACAGCTTCTCTATCATGCTCAGGTACGTTACAATTAAGTGAGAAAACCAAGTTGAACTACAGCTTCTCTATCATGCATAGGTACGTTACAATTAAATGAGAAACAAAGTTGGACTACAGCTTCTCTATCATGTTCAAGTACGTTACAATTAAGTGAGAAACAAAGTTGAACTACAGCTTCTCTATCATGCTCAGGTACATTACAATTAAGTGAGAAAACAAAGTTGGACTACAGCTTCTCTATCATGCTCAGGTACTTTACAATTAAGTGAGAAACAAAGTTGAACTACAGCTTCTCTATCATGCTCAGGTACGTTACAATTAAGTGAGAAACAAAATTGAACTGCACTTCTCTATCATGCTTAGGTACTTACAATTAAGTGAGAAAAAAAGTTTGACTACAACTTCTCTATCATGCTCAGGTACGTTACAATTAAGTGAGAAACAAAGTTGAACTACAGCTTCTCTATCATGCTTAGGTACTTACAATTAAGTGAGAAACAAAGTTGAACTACAGCTTCTCTATCATGCTCAGGTACGTTACAATTAAGTGAGAAAACAAAGTTGAACTACAGCTTCTCTATCATGCTTAGGTACTTACAATTAAGTGAGAAAACAAAGTTGAACAACAGCTTCTCTATCATGCTTAGGTACGTATAATTAAGTGAGAAACAAAGTTGAACTACAGCTTCTCTATCATGCTCAGGTACGTTATAATTAAGTAAGAAAACAAAGTTGGACAACAGCTTCTCTATCATGCTCAGGTACGTTACCATTAAGTGAGAAAACAAAGTTGAATTACAGCTTCTCTATCATGCTCAGGTACGTTATACATAAGTGAGAAACAAAGTTGAACTACAGCTTCTCTATCATGCTCAGGTACGTTACAATTAAGTGAGAAAACAAAGTTGAACAACAGCTTCTCTATCATGCTCAGGTACGTTACAATTAAGTGAGAAACAAAGTTGGACTACAGCTTCTCTATCATGCTCAGGTACGTTACCATTAAGTGAGAAACAAAGTTGAACAACAGCTTCTCTATCATGCTCAGGTACGTTACAATTAAGTGAGAAACAAAGTTGAACTACAGCTTCTCTATCATGCTCAGGTACGTTACAATTAAGTGAGAAAACAAAGTTGGACTACAGCTTCTCTATCATGTTCAGGTACGTTACAATTAAGTGAGAAACAAAGTTGAACTACAGCTTCTCTATCATGCTTAGGTACGTTACAAATAAGTGAGAAACAAAGTTGAACTACAGCTTCTCTATCATGCTCAGGTACGTTACAATTAAGTGAGAAACAAAGTTGAACTACAGCTTCTCTATCATGCTCAGGTACGTCACAATTGAGTGAAACAACAAAGTTGGACTACAGCTTCTCTATCATGCTCAGGTACGTTACAATTAAATGAGAAACAAAGTTGGACTACAGCTTCTCTATCATGTTCAGGTACGTTACAAATAAGTGAGAAACAAAGTTGAACTACAGCTTCTTTATCATGCTCAGGTACGTTACAACTAAGTGAGAAAACAAAGTTGGACTACAGATTCTCTATCATGCTCAGATACGTTACCATTAAGTGAGAAACAAAGTTGAACAACAGCTTCTCTATCATGCTCAGGTACGTTACAATTAAGTGAGAAACAAAGTTGGACTACAGCTTCTCTATCATCCTCAGGTACGTTACCATTAAGTGAGAAACAAAGTTGAACAACAGCTTCTCTATCATGCTCAGGTACGTTACAATTAAGTGAGAAACAAAGTTGAACTACAGCTTCTCTATCATGCTCAGGTACGTTACAATTAAGTGAGAAAACAAAGTTGGACTACAGCTTCTCTATCATGTTCAGGTACGTTACAATTAAGTGAGAAACAAAGTTGAACTACAGCTTCTCTATCATGCTCAGGTACGTTACAATTAAGTGAGAAAACAAAGTTGGACTACAGCTTCTCTATCATGCTCAGGTACGTTACAACTAAGTGAGAAACAAAGTTGAACTACAGCTTCTCTATCGTGCTTAGGTACGTTACAAATAAGTGAGAAACAAAGTTGAACTACAGCTTCTCTATCATGCTCAGGTACGTTACAATTAAGTGAGAAACAAAGTTGAACTACAGCTTCTCTATCATGCTCAGGTACGTCACAATTAAGTGAAAAAACAAAGTTGGACTACAGCTTCTCTATCATGCTCAGGTACGTTACAATTAAATGAGAAACAAAGTTGGACTACAGCTTCTCTATCATGTTCAGGTACGTTACAACTAAGTGAGAAACAAAGTTGAACTACAGCTTCTTTATCATGCTCAGGTACGTTACAATTAAGTGAGAAAACAAAGTTGGATTACAGCTTCTCTATCATGCTCAGGTACGTTACAACTAAGTGAGAAAACAAAGTTGGATTACAGCTTCTCTATCATGCTTAGGTACATTACAATCAAGTGAGAAACAAAGCTGAACTACAGCTTCTCTATCATGCTCAGGTACGTTACAATTAAGTGAGAAACAAAGCTGAACTACAGCTTCTCTATCATTCTCAGGTACGTTACAATTAAGTGAGAAAACAAAGTTGGACTACAGCTTCTCTATCATGCTCAGGTACGTTACAATTAAGTGAGAAAACAAAGTTGTACTACAGGTTCTCTATCATGCTCAGGTACGTTACAATTAAGTGAGAAAACAAAGTTGAACTACAGCTTCTCTATCATGCTTAGGTACTTACAATTAAGTGAGAAAAAAGTTGGACTACAGCTTCTCTATCATGCTTAGGTACATTACAATTAAGTGAGAAACAAAGTTGAACTACAGCTTCTCTATCTTGCTCAGGTACGTTACAATTAAGTGAGAAACAAAGTTGGACAACAGCTTCTCTATCATGCATAGGTACATTACAATTAAGTGAGAAACAAAGTTGAACTACAGCTTCTCTATCATGCTTAGGTACGTTACAATTAAGTGAGAAACAAAGTTGAACTACAGCTTCTCTATCATGCTTAGGTACGTTACAATTAAGTGAGAAACAAAGTTGGACTACAGCTTCTCTATCATGCTCAGGTACGTTACAACTAAGTGAGAAAACAAAGTTGGACTACAGCTTTTCTATCATGCTCAGGTACGTTACAATTAAGTGAGAAACAAAGTTGAACTACAGCTTCTCTATCATGCTCAGGTACGTTACAACTAAGTGAGAAAACAATGTTGGACTACAGCTTCTCTATCATGCTCAGGTACGTTACAAATAAGTGAGAAAAAAGTTGAACTACAGCTTCTCTATCATGCTCAGGTACGTTACAATTAAGTGAGAAAACAAAGTTGGACTACAGCTTCTCTATCATGCTCAGGTACGTTACAATTAAGTGAGAAAACAAAGTTGGACTACAGCTTCTCTATCACGCTCAGGTACGTTACAATTAAGTGAGAAAACAAAGTTGGACTACAGCTTCTCTATCATGCTCAGGTACGTTACAAATAAGTGAGAAAACAAAGTTGGACTACAGCTTCTCTATCATGCTCAGGTACGTTACAATTAAGTGAGAAAACAAAGTTGAACTACAGCTTCTCTATCATGCATAGGTACGTTACAATTAAATGAGAAACAAAGTTGGACTACAGCTTCTCTATCATGTTCAAGTACGTTACAATTAAGTGAGAAACAAAGTTGAACTACAGCTTCTCTATCATGCTCAGGTACGTTACAATTAAGTGAGAAAACAAAGTTGGACTACAGCTTCTCTATCATGCTCAGGTACTTTACAATTAAGTGAGAAACAAAGTTGAACTACAGCTTCTCTATCATGCTCAGGTACGTTACAATTAAGTGAGAAAACAAAGTTGGACTACAGCTTCTCTATCATGCTTAGGTACATTACAATTAAGTGAGAAACAAAGCTGAACTACAGCTTCTCTATCATGCTCAGGTACGTTACAATTAAGTGAGAAACAAAGCTGAACTACAGCTTCTCTATCATGCTCAGGTACGTTACAATTAAGTGAGAAAACAAAGTTGAACTACAGCTTCTCTATCATGCTCAGGTACGTTACAATTAAGTGAGAAACAAAGTTGAACTGCACTTCTCTATCATGCTTAGGTACTTACAATTAAGTGAGAAAAAAAGTTGGACTACAGCTTCTCTATCATGCTCAGGTACGTTACAATTAAGTGAGAAACAAAGTTGAACTACAGCTTCTCTATCATGCTTAGGTACTTACAATTAAGTGAGAAACAAAGTTGAACTACAGCTTCTCTATCATGCTCAGGTACGTTACAATTAAGTGAGAAAACAAAGTTGAACTACAGCTTCTCTATCATGCTTAGGTACTTACAATTAAGTGAGAAAACAAAGTTGAACTACAGCTTCTCTATCATGCTCAGGTTCGTTACAATTAAGTGAGAAAACAAAGTTGAACAACAGCTTCTCTATCATGCTTAGGTACTTATAATTAAGTGAGAAACAAAGTTGAACTACAGCTTCTCTATCATGCTCAGGTACGTTATAATTAAGTAAGAAAACAAAGTTGGACAACAGCTTCTCTATCATACTCAGGTACGTTACCATTAAGTGAGAAAACAAAGTTGAACTACAGCTTCTCTATCATGCTCAGGTACGTTACAATTAAGTGAGAAAACACAGTTAAACAACAGCTTCTCTATCATGCTCAAGTACGCTATAATTAAGTAAGAAAACAAAGTTGGACTACAGCTTCTCTATCATGCTCAGGTACTTTACAATTAAGTGAGAAACAAAGTTGAACTACAGCTTCTCTATCATGCTTAGGTACATTACAATTAAGTGAGAAAACAAAGTTGGACTACAGCTTCTCTATCATGCTTAGGTACGTTACAAATAAGTGAGAAACAAAGTTGAACTACAGCTTCTCTATCATGCTCAGGTACGTTACAACTAAGTGAGAAAACAAAGTTGAACTACAGCTTCTCTATCATGCTTAGGTACGTTACAAATAAGTGAGAAACAAAGTTGGACTACAGCTTCTTTTTCATGCTCAGGTACCTTACAATTAAGTGAGAACACAAAGTTGAACTACAGCTTCTCTATCATGCTCAGGTACGTTACCATTAAGTGAGAAAACAAAGTTGGACTACAGCTTCTCTATCATGCTCAGGTACGTTACAATTAAGTGAGAAAACAAAGTTGGACTACAGGTTCTCTATCATGCTCAGGTACGTTACAATTAAGTGAGAAAACAAAGTTGAACTACAGCTTCTCTATTATGCTTAGGTACTTACAATTAAGTGAGAAAAAAAGTTGGACTACAGCTTCTCTATCATGCTCAGGTACGTTACAATTAAGTGAGAAACAAAGTTGAACTACAGCTTCTCTATCATGCTTAGGTACTTACAATTAAGTGAGAAACAAAGTTGAACTACAGCTTCTCTATCATGCTCAGGTACGTTACAATTAAGTGAGAAAACAAAGTTGAACTACAGCTTCTCTATCATGCTTAGGTACTTACAATTAAGTGAGAAAACAAAGTTGAACTACAGCTTCTCTATCATGCTCAGGTTCGTTACAATTAAGTGAGAAAACAAAGTTGAACTACAGCTTCTCTATCATGCTTAGGTACTTATAATTAAGTGAGAAACAGAGTTGAACTACAGCTTCTCTATCATGCTCAGGTACGTTATAATTAAGTAAGAAAACAAAGTTGGACAACAGCTTCTCTATCATGCTCAGGTACGTTACCATTAAGTGAGAAAACAAAGTTGAACTACAGCTTCTCTATCATGCTCAGGTACGTTACAATTAAGTGAGAAAACACAGTTAAACAACAGCTTCTCTATCATGCTCAGGTACGTTATAATTAAGTAAGAAAACAAAGTTGGACTACAGCTTCTCTATCATGCTCAGGTACGTTACAATTAAGTGAGAAAACAAAGTTGAACTACAGCTTCTCTATCATGCTCAGGTTCGTTACAATTAAGTGAGAAAACAAAGTTGAACTACAGCTTCTCTATCATGCTCAGGTACGTTATAATTAAGTAAGAAAACAAAGTTGGACTACAGCTTCTCTACCATGCTCAGGTACGTTACAACTAAGTGAGAAACAAAGTTGAACTACAGCTTCTCTATCATGCTTAGGTACATTACAATTAAGTGAGAAAACAAAGTTGGACTACAGCTTCTCTATCATGCTTAGGTACGTTACAAATAAGTGAGAAACAAAGTTGAACTACAGCTTCTCTATCATGCTCAGGTACGTTACAACTAAGTGAGAAAACAAAGTTGAACTACAGCTTCTCTATCATGCTTAGGTACGTTACAAATAAGTGAGAAACAAAGTTGGACTACAGCTTCTTTATCATGCTCAGGTACGTTACAATTAAGTGAGAACACAAAGTTGAACTACAGCTTCTCTATCATGCTCAGGTACGTTACCATTAAGTGAGAAAACAAAGTTGGACTACAGCTTCTCTATCATGCTCAGGTACGTTACAATTAAGTGAGAAAACAAAGTTGGACTAGAGCTTCTCTATCATGCATAGGTACATTACAATTAAGTGAGAAAACAAAGTTGAACTACAGCTTCTCTATCATGCTCAGGTACGCTACAATTAAGTGAGAAAACAAAGTTGGACTACAGCTTCTCTATCATGCTCAGGTACGTTACAATTAAGTGAGAAAACAAAGTTGGACTAGAGCTTCTCTATCATGCATAGGTACATTACAATTAAGTGAGAAAACAAAGTTGAACTACAGCTTCTCTATCATGCTCAGGTACGTTACAATTAAGTGAGAAAACAAAGTTGGACTAGAGCTTCTCTATCATGCTCAGGTACGTTACAATTAAGTGAGAAAACAAAGTTGAACTACAGCTTCTCTATCATGCTCAGGTACGTTACAATTAAGTGAGAAAACAAAGTTGGACTACAGCTTCTCTATCATGCTCAGGTACGTTACAATTAAGTGAGAAACAAAGTTGAACTACAGCTTCTCTATCATGCTCAGGTACGTTACAATTAAGTGAGAAAACAAAGTTGGACTACAGCTTCTCTATCATGCTCAGGTACGTTACAATTAAGTGAGAAAACAAAGTTGGACTACAGCTTCTCTATCATGCTTAGGTACGTTACAATTAAGTAAGAAAACAGTGAACAGGAAAAAGTTTAATAATAATACAAAGACCGTATATTAGTACTTCATTTTAAACGTCCTTGATTACTATATTTTTGTTATCTAACATTAAGTATTATTTTATAGATTCCAACAGGTACTCCGGTTCCTCCAACAATAAAACTGATCGCCGCGATACATAACTGTAAATATTGTTGAAAGTGGCGTCTACATTAATGAATGAATAAAAAATCTCATTGAGGAATATATCAAAGTCACGTTCATATTGCAGGGAAGTGTACCATTAACAAATATTCCGTGTCAAAACGACGTAGAACAATCGTTGTGTATTTGGACAGCGATAGATATTGATGAATGAAACGTTTTAATGAATGTTGTGACATGACGTAACACAATTGTTGATGGGTTAAGTGGGTTTTTGGTGTTTAACGCAACTTTCAATAATATTGCAGTTCAGTATACAGGGTCGTAACTACCATTCCCAAAATAAAAAAAACCAGACAAAACAAACAAAACAAAACAAAATAAAACACAGAGAGAGAGAGAGAGAGAGAAGGGGGGGGGGGGGGGGGGGGGGGGGGTTGGAGAAGAAGAACTGGAAGCCAACTCAACTAGGTTAATGCATCGACCATGACAGGGGGTGCAGGATTTTTTTCCAGAGTTTGGTTCCGTTAAATTAGACCCCGTTGAATCCGTCCTTGTTTTCCCTATTTTCTCTATTTTGCAAGTTCTCCGATTTAGTTAGTCTCTAAGCCTAGGACTTTCCTTAGAGCTTAGTATAATGTCTTTTATTTCCCGATTAAACAATATATAATAGATCATTATACATGTACGACTGCAATATGCTTATGAAATAATTACATATGCTTCTCATGAACATTAAAAATTGTCATTTTCCAGTTACTTTCAAGTGTCATTTGATCAGATGAAAGGACACATACAAACTTCAACTAAGTTTCTTTATATGATATCAGCATGTTATGCATGTTGTGCTAATGAAGCTGTAGATGTATAATGTAACTGTTCATGGCGTCCGTTCGTCTATAATTCCGAAAATATTCACAACACCTCCTCGTTCGATCTTCCGACAATGTCTAATTCCCATATCATTTTCCCCGAAACAAATTTTTTTTCAAATACGAGCTAGAAAAAACGTGAAATATTTCTACATATATTGTCAATGTAATGAGCAAGGGTATTTGTTATTAGTGTTTCACTAAAAAAAAATCGAAATTTTAAGAAAATGTATCGATTTTCATACAATCTAGACCAAACTCCAGAATTAAATACGTCTTCACGTTACGGTAAGGTTTGAATTGGATTTATCAGATGGGTCCAAAAAATTTAGAATATAATTAAATTATTGTGACTAAATTTCGATTGAATTCATTTGCAGCAGATCTGCCATTTTAATTAAACTTACACTGTAAAATATTATCACAATAAATTATACAAAATTTTGCAACAAACTGGTTTTCATTATAATTATCACATATTTTATTGAAATAACGCCGAATTTGCATGTGTAATTAAATATATAATAAAACCATAATTTGCGGCGTGTTATTTACCTCCGGGGCAATAACATTTTACGAGGGCAATAACATGTTATCTGCCCTGGCAAAATATGTGATAAATAGATTAATACATGACCTTTTTCATATTGCCCTTGTCATCAGCCCTCGATTGATATCGTCCCTCGGGGCCGATATCAAGGTCTTGTGCTGTTAACAAGGGTAATATGAAAAAGGCCATGTATTAATCTATAATTACATGGACCAAATATGACTGAATTGTTTTGAAAACGAGCATAGTTCCATATTCAGCATGTGTTGTACTTTGAAGTTGCGAAAATACTTATGGGTTGATATTAAACTTTGGTAATATAGAAATCGATAAGAAAAAAAATGCGGTATTTTGACTGTTAAGTCACAATTTTCGGTCCGCACCCCCTTACATGGGCGCCTCAATCGGCGGCCCCCATGCCACTGCCTCCTCTGATTTAAACCCCTAGTTACGGCCCTGGTATATTGTGGCGGTCAGTTTTATCGGTGGAGGAAACCGGAGTCACTGACAAACTCTATCACATAGTGTTGTACCGAGTACATCTCGCCTGAGCGGGTTTCGAACTCACAACGTTAGTGGTGACAGGTACTGATTGCACAGGTAGTTGTAAATCCAACCACCATGCAATCACGACAACGACGTATAGTATTATTTTTGCTAAGAAAAGTAAATATCATAATGAAATCTAACAAAGTTACCCTCTTTTTCCTAATGTAAATATGGAACATAGACGTAGTATATACCTAAATATAACACACACCACACTCAGATAGTTTTCTATTGTGATTAGCTAATCTACGGGTAGCTATCACAATGAGGTATAACTGGTATTTTGAACACGATGTCACTGTATGTAACACTGTATGACATACATGCACGTCACAACTAATGACATACATGGACGTCACAACTATTGAACTCTGTTGTACAGATAATTATGAAAAGAACGTTTAAACAGTGATTGTCATCAATTCCACCAATATCAACAAAACATTCAGCTCCATTATAACTGAACTCGCTGAACAACAACAAAAAAGATCACAACATATGACGTTGGAAATAAAGGTCTTAGCTTAGGACATACACAATAATGTGGCGGAGCTAAACCGGTAAATAGGATACCGTCCCTCATATCTTGATTGGAAAAGGCACAAAAATGTGGCGGAGCTAAACTGTTAAATACTCTATTCATGAAATGTTGAGTTAGTATAACGCTAAACCCAAACGCAACCATCGATCAACTTCAATAAATATAAACTTTTGTCTGACCTGTGAACTTATTTCAAATTATGAATAGTTTACTGTCGATTGTCACGTGATCAAAAGAGGCTGTGTATATTTATGGAATTCGTCAGATGTCACTGAAAAAAAAACTAAAACCACAAATTGTATATTAGTGAATTTAATTTTGCATAATACCCACCTCGAACAGGTGAACTCAATCCTCAATAGAAATTATAAGGAAACATAATAATAATGTTCTAATGTAAGTGTCCTGTATGTATTTTTTTAGCGGTAGACTGTTTGATTATTGGAAAATACTACACTGGAAATGTTTACTGTACAAACACCGGTCGTACCTGTCAATATTGGAATACTAACTCACCACATGATCGTAGTCATACACCTCCCGGCAACGACAAGAATACCAATTACTGCAGAACAGTTGGAAATTACACAATCCCTTGGTGTTACACGAGTGATCCCAGTCGAAGATGGGAATCCTGTTATGTTCCGTTATGTTAGAGTTTAATGGACCTTTTTTGTCTTTTGTTTTCACGTTTTGCTTTTAAACAAGTCTATGAAGGTTGATGTAAATTAATATTATCTGATGAATACAACAAGCGCCTAAAGAATAATATATGATGTTCCTTTAATACGAGAGGAACAGAGAATAACTATGTTGTTTTTGTTTGTTTTTAATCATAGTTTAATCACATTTTGACATGCTTGTATTATATTGTAAATGCTTGTATTACATTGTAAATGTTTGTATTATATTGAAAATGCTTGTATTATATTGTAGATGCTTGTATTATATTGAACATGCTTGTATTATATTGAACATGCTTGTATTATATTGTAAATGCTTGTATTATATTGTAAATGCTTGTATTACATTGTAAATGTTTGTATTATATTGGAAATGCTTGTATAATATTGTAGCTGCTTGTATTATATTTAACAAATAGTTCATGGCACTAAGGACCATAATGATATGGCAGTTTATGGACCGGGATGTCACCCACAAAATATTATATGGACCGAAGCGAAGCATATACTATTTTCGAGCTCATCTGATATGGACCTGATAATCCTTGTCTTGTGAAAAAAAATTACTAATAATTAATATGTATTATATTGTAACTGTTTGTATAATATTGTAACTGCTTGTATTATATTGTAACTGATTGTATACTATTGTAACTGTTTGTATTATATTGTAGCTGATTGTATAATATTGTAACTGCTTGTATAATATTGTAACTGCTTGTATTATGTTGTAGCTGATTGTATAATATTGTAACTGCTTGTATTATATTGTAACTGATTGTATAATATTGTAACTTATTGTATAATATTGTAACTTATTGCATACTATTGTAACTGTTTGTATTATATTGTAACTGATTGTATAATATTATAGGGTTATTGCATGAATATTGGTGAATATTGTCCCTAACAGTATATCATATTGCGCGATCGTTCGAGCGCAATATGATACGCTGCGAGGGAATATTCACCAATATTCATGCAATAACCCTTTTATTATATAGTAATAAATATTTCTTCTTCAGTTCAGTGTTATTAATACTGTCAAGATATGATTTTTTCATATATCATTACTATATTGCACTAGGAAGAATATTTTAATATTTGCACTAGTGCAATATGAATTTTGTTTTATTTCATTCGGAACGCACCGGTATTTTTTCCGGATCTTATAAAGACGATCGAGACCAACAGTAAAATACAAGACTATAATGCACGATTTTTTATTAAAGGATTAAATAGAGAAATATTTATTACTATATAATAATGTAACTAAAAAAAACAGAAAAAAAAAGGGGAGCAACATAGGGTCCTGTCCACACGTACCTGTGCGCTATGATAGTATGTTTATCTAAGATTTGGTAATGTGACGTCATTATAACGTCATATTAGAAAACAGCGATATTACTAAGCGTCCCTGACAACGCTTAGCGATTGGCGATAATTGGAATAATCTCATGCGCTTACGAGATATGAAACGTATTGGTTTTAAACATCAAAGGGAAAATAAACAAAATAGCGATAATAAGTGATTAACTTTTTTTTTTTTAAACGAGAGGACTTTTCTCAGTCATCTCGCATCGAAGGGAGATGAGAGATGACTGAGAAACGTTCTCGAGTTTTAAGAAAACATCTTTTTATTATTGTATCGCTATTTTGTATTCACAATGAAATAAAAAAAATTGAGATACTGACATTTTTTTAAACGCAATAAATATTTTATATCGTTAATCACTTAATTATCAAGAATTTGGTAATGTGACGTCATTATAACGTCATATTAGAAAACAAGATAATACTACGTGCGTCCTTGGCAACGTACTTAGCGATGAGCGATAATTGGAATCATCTCATGCGCCCACATGATATGAAATATATCGGTTTTAAACATCAAAGGGAAAATAAACAAAATAGCGATAATATAAGTTATAAGCTCCCTAATGACCGTCTATCGTTATTTAGACGGTCAGTAAATCGTTGAAGGGTGAGCGCTCCAGCGTGAACCCTTCAACTATTTACTTACCGTCTAAATAACCATAGTCGGTCACGGGAGCTTATAACATTTTTGTACGATGTTGCAGATCTATAACTTGAAACAGTAACTAAGTTTTTTCCACGAACTATGTTTGACGGACTTTCTTGGAAGTTCTAAGGCTAAAGACGTAATTTGGTCAATACACAAAATTAAGCACCGCCCACTGACCTTCTGTATTGTCACAGTGTCTCTAGAAGAGTTTTTTACTGTGTTATTTTAGAAGAAAATATAAATCATCATCTTTCTTGCAGTTGTGTTTAATTATGCTAAATCAAAATACACACACATATATATAGAGAGACTGGTCAAATACGTCGTCTCAGTTTATCGATTATTACAATATTTCTTTATTTCGGCACAGGCACTCGACGTTCAGTGAATAAAATGTAGGGTCAATGTGGAAAAAAAATAGAAGGCTTCCAATGCATTTTTCGGCACAAATGTAAACAAATCGGTTTATTTTTTCGTATACGGTTTTCGCTTGACCTTTGCGGTATTTATGGATGGAGACCTACCTAATAGTTTCTCCGCCGCATCATTTATTAGAGAGCAGACGATCATACTTCATTAAACCATACTTTTGTGACGTCCCCAGAAATATTCGACTTCCATTGTGGAGCGACCATGATATTGCAGGACCGCACAGAATAATTAATAAAAGAAAACTAGATATAAAAAAAATTACGACCGCTTACTGGTCACAAAAAAATGTCAGAAGCTTACCAACTAAATAAAATGTATACTTTTTAGTTCAATTGTCCAGTAATCGGTCGTAATTTTTTTATATCTAGTTTTCTTTTATTAATATGCTATTTATTCTGTGCGGTCCTGCAATGTCATAGTCGCTCCACAATGGAAGTCGAATATTTCTGGGGACGTCACAAAAGTATGGTTTAGTGAAGTATGATCGTCTGCTCTCCAATAAATGATGCGGCGGAGAAACTATTAGGTAGGTCTCCATCCATAAATACCGCAAAGGTCAAGCGAAAACCGTACACGAACAAATAAACCGATTTGTTTACATTTGTGCCGAAAAATGCATTGGAAGCCTTCTCTTTATTATATAACAGTGACACTATTTTTTTTTTCCACATTGACCCTACATTTTATTCATTGAACGTCGAGTGCCTGTGATTTCGGACAGCGTCAAGGTCAAATTATGCAATAATAGATTACACAATGCTACAGTCTGCTTCTATCGTTATTTTTAGGAATGGAATTTTCCACTGGCCAGTAAAGCGTATTAATCTTATTCTCTAGATTTCCATATATGGCTCTGCCTTCATCGTTATTTTTAGGAATGATTTTATCCAATCATAGGTCGTTAAATAAATGCAACATCGCACAATGGTCTTTAATCAACATATTTTACCTTTTTAGCTAGCTGTCAGTTAAATACGAGCTAGCATTGACACTCTTATTGTACCGTCCATGTTTTTTTGTCGTTCATTTTTGTCACAGCATGTGGTGTTTTTGAGTGGAAGCGAATCCGTGCAGGTTTTTCTTTAAATTGTTTGTATATATATGTATTGTTGTTGGAGATTCAGTTATCAACTATCAAGAGAGGAGGACCGCATCAGTGACGTAATGGTTAGCGTGCTCGCATCGAGTGCGGTTGATCGGGGTTCGAGCCCCGGTCGGGTTTAACCAAAGACTATAAAATTGGTATTTGTTGCTTCTCCGCTAAGCACGCGGTATTATGGAGAAAGAGCAAAGACTGGTTGGCTCGGAATCAGGATAATGTGTCCGAGTGGGGCTATATGTCTATCTGCGGACTGTTGTTTCAGTGAGCTGGCACTATAAAAATCCAACTAAGCGTGTTGCTCTAGTACAAAGCGGATCTCATCATCATATCATTGAAAATTAACTTGTTCTCGCCATGATATAGCTGAAAAATTGCTGAATTGGCGCTAAACAACAATCACTCACTCACTAAAGAACATTATCACATGAGAATTTTACACAGTAAAACATACCTGTTTACCTCTGGGAACTGCTAGGGGGGAGATCTCCCTCCTACCAACTCTTCTAAGGGGGAGATTTTGTGCGTCGCCTTTAAACGCACAAAATTGTACCTTGTAGTTGCATACATGTGATAATGTTGCTATGCTACAACTGGAGATTTGTAAATTTTTGGCTGGAGATTTGGTCTCGTAACTGGAGATTTGTTATCGACGTATTTGGTGCATGTTTTTATTGTTAATTGATGTTTTCTTTTTGTTTGTTTCAGTATTGAACCAACTGCATCCCATTTCAATATATATTGTTTACATTTCTGTCTTATTAGTAGTGTTTCATATGATGAATGAAGGATAAAAACTGTATTTATAATTTATTCATAATCATAAGGTTATAACAAAGCAATAAAAATGAAGACAGAATGCTCTGAACAATAAAGTCATAGAGCACTAAAATTAAAAAGTCACTTTGCTGCTGGTGCGTTGGGTGATAGCATACGTTTTGGCATTTTTGTGGTTTATCAATTCCATCCTGAAACTTAGTCCTTAAATAATACTTTGATCGGCTTTGGTCCCAAACAAGCCATAACAACTCAATCCGAGATGAATTCATTGCACGTTTGATCGAAATAAGAAGTTTTCCTCGGCATCAAAGGTTGTCCGACTCCTCATTTCTCCTGTTTGCACAACGGTTTATAACTATTTTTAATTGCCGCTATCATACTTCTAATCATCTAAGCGTGTGCCACAAACCCACTTCCTTATCCCCAATTAACTGTCAATCAGTGGATAATTGTTGTATAATCATCAACACCTTAATTAATCTCCATGACCCAATTTACCTGTAAAGGTGTCAAACAGATCAATAACCGAATATCATTTACATTCGTATCTCTCGGCGTTTTTCATCAGCGCGGGAGTTCCAAATGGGGAATTTCCAGAAATATTGATCGCAAAATGTAGGTCAAGATTTTATTGTACTTGATTTTTTTGTTGGGGGGATATCGTGCGGGAGGAAAAGGTGTGTGCGGGAGATTAATGTCTCCCGCGCATGAGACACAGTCCATGCGGGAGATAAGGCTCTTACGCGGGAGACTCCCGCGAAAAGGGGGAGGGTTAACAGGTATGAGTAAAATAATGTTTAAATCTGTATACTGAATACTGACTCATTTCGGTTTTATTTGTAAGCAATACATTGATCGTACTTAAATAAGTAGAGAGGAACCAATATTTCTAAGAAAAATAAATCCGAGTTTACAAATTTTCCTTGGAATAATTGTCCTCGTTGAAATAGTTCATGGTATATTATTTTTCTATAGTAAAAATGGTCCAGGGACTTATTTTACGAGTTTTTTTTATTCCGCTCGGACCAATTTCACACCAACACTTATTTTACAAGTACAAAAAATGTAGCTTTATTCCGTCGGGACCTTGGACCAATCTCACACCAGGACGTAATTTAAGAGAAACTTTATTCCGCCCGGACCAACTTCACACATGACTTATATTACGAGTAGCTTTATTCAGTCCGGACCATGGACCAATTTCATACCAGGACTTATTTTACTGGTAGCTCTATTCCATCCGGACCACGAAGCAATTACACACAGGGCTTATATTACGAGTAGCATTATTCCATCCGGACCACGGACCAATTTTACACAGGACTTATTTTACGAGTAGCTTTATTCCGCCCGCACCACGGACCAATTTTACACAGGACTTATTTTACGAGTAGCTTTATACCGCCCACACCACGGATCAATTTGACACATGACTTATTTTACGAGTAGCTTTATACCGTCCAGACCACGGACCAATTTCACACAAGACTTATTTTACGAGTAGCTTTATTCCGTCCGGACCACGGACCAATTTCACACCAGGACGTAATTTACGAGAAACTTTATTCCGTCCAGGTCAATATTACACCAGAAAGTATTTTACTGTTACATATCTATCCTCTTCAATTTTGTTAATTTATAGAAGATTTATGTCGCTGTCATCTTAAGAATTTAAGCAGTCAATTTTACTGTATGTTAATACAACTTTATTTATATAACCACGGACTCCATAAACCAGAAAAACCACCATTAGATTTTCACATTCCACCATGAAAGAATATTGACCTGTTCATGTTCATATACTCCATTAACTTGTACCAACTCCTGGTACTTATACTCCTCTGGTGTAGCAAATACTCTGCTTGTTTTTGTATATATAAGAAGTAAACAATTACTCCAATTCAAAATGTCATTTATTATAAAAATTTCTAAATAAATGACTAAATTTCTTACATAAGGTTAGGAGTGTGACAAAAACAAATGTGACTAATAATCTAACTAATATGTAAACAAACTTAAAACACTCCTAAGCAATAAAAATTTCAAATACAAAAAGGGGTGGCAACTGAAAACTGCCACAGCCACAATTGAAAATTATAAAAATTTCAAATACAAAAAGGGGTGGCAACTGAAAACTGCCACATACAAGACAATATAGCATATTGTTACAAAAAGAAGTTTTGTATAGCAGTAAGCATAAATATATATATATTTACATTATCAAATGTGAATGAACACAATGAAATAAGTTGGTGGTAAGAAGGGGAGGATGGTGGGAAAAATTTTTAGTTGAAATTTGTAGAAACACAAAACGTGTCTTCACTTCTAGTAATGTACACAAACAATGACACGTGACTAATTCTACAATTCTGATTGGGTGAAAATAACTTAGGTTTCTAAAATTAAATTTCACAATTAAATCATTTTACTTTTCATATAGACTATATATTTAACTTAATGTATAATAGTTTTAGTCAAAATTATTGGTTTAAAATTAATAAATGTATTCAAATGATTTTACTGCAGATGTGGGGATTACATATTGACAAGGATTACGTGCTGTATTACATAAATAATTTCATGGGATGAAATATAATTTGTAACCGTTGTTAGTAATAATTTCTTTTCTGGGACGGAAATTTCATATCAGCCCTTATTTTACGAGTAGCTTTATTCCGTCCGGACCATAGATCAATTTCACACCAAGACTTATTTTACGAGTAGCTTTATTCCGTCCGGATCACGGACCAATTTCACACACTACTTATTTTATGAATAGCTTTATTCCGTTCGGACCACGGACCAATTTCACACATGACTGATATTACAAGTAGCTTTACTCAGTCCGGACCATGGACCAATTTCACACCAGGACTTATTTTACTGGTAGCTCTATTCCGTCCGGATCACAACATAAGCAATGGACAGAAAATAGTGTCCAATATATATAATAATAACAAGGCTTCCAATGCCAAAATCGGTCAAAATGTAAACAAAACGGTTTATTTTTTTGCACGTTTTTTTCGTGTAAATCACGTGACCATGCTTCGATTCAATACTACCTAAATATACTTCCGCCTTACTTTTTTCGGAAATTAATCCATCATCAGAGCATCACAGAGAACTTTTTGTTGGATGCTGAAGTTTAATGACTTCCATGGGCGGAAATAGCCATTGCAAATGTCCCGGGCTGAATAATATCAAATACGAAAATCAAATAAAATACTGATAAAAATATTACTGACGGTAAGTTGTATTGTTGTTTTCCTCAATGCAAAAATATATGTGTTTGTTTTGTACAAAATGGCATTCCATTTTTTTATATTTAATTTGGAACATCATCAAAGGGAATAATTCAGCCCGGGACAGTTGCAATGGCTCCTTCCGCCCATGGAAGTCATTAAGCTTCAGCATCATTTTTTTTTTACATTTACTGGAATACCGTGAAGGGCCGTCAAACAGCAGCAACTCACAGGAAAACTAGTGTGGCGTGGCTTCCACACAAGGCCGTTAAAAGTTGTCCATATAGTTTAAATCTATTTACAGCACCACTTTACCCTACTCTTCAATAAAACTGTGGAGTGAGGTCTTGAATGCCCCCGCAGTTTTCTGGCTGACGACCCTCTCTGGTAGGTTGTTTCATTCCAGTAATGTCTTTGGAAAGTAGCTGTATTTGTAGCTGTCATTATTACAGCTAATTGGAATAAAGCTGTTACTGTTTTGTCCTCTTGTCGTTCTTGTTGGTATTACGTAGCTGCAATAATGTAGCTCCTGTGACAAACTTGTGTCTCGGCAGAGCTACAACGCGGTCCCATTCGTCACAATGGAGCAAAAAAAAAAGTTGCAGTTGAAACATAAAAACTCACTATTTACGCTTCAAACATTTCATTATAACTATTACTGATGATCCCAGTCCTTGTTAAATCAGTTTGGCTGAGAAATATATGCTTTTCAAAGTTAGCAACAACCTTGTTCAAATTTATCGATCGTTTTCCATAACCGGAAACTACGGAAGGCGGAGCTTTTCTAAATATGGTATTTCTTACTACAAGCTGATATAAACATTCCAATCGTAACTACTCGGCCATTCTCGCTACCATGCAAATAACAGGGTAGCGAGAATGGCCGAGTAGTTACGATTGGTAAACATTCACGCCTAAATCGCCAAATATGGTATCGACATCCAAATAGTGAGGCCGGAAATGACGAAATTCAAAATGTAAACATGGATTTTTATTTTGTGGGAATTACATTCTAAAATACTGGTAGGTGATAAAAACTTGTTATAATAATGGACAAAAGGAAAGGTTATGTCTTATTATTGATAAATGCAGGCGTCAGAAGCTCTGTAAGCGAGCGCAAAAAATCTCGGCGGCTGCTCCATTACGTGTAATGGCATCCCGTTATAACCCTTGCGAGTAAGCGAGCATTTAGAGTTTTATTATTAGAACTAGTATTACGACATAGGGTGGTATCTGGAGAGCGTTGATGTTGTTTACGCATTTGTAGAGGTTTACCAATCGCTGTTCTTGTCGTGTCTGTTGTAGAGATGTCCATTTCAGCTCCTGGAGCATCGATGTGACACTTTGGTAGCGATTGTACTGACCAGTTACAAAGCGGGCAGCTCTACGTTGGACCATTTCAATTGCATCAATTTGATATTGGCGGAAAGGGTCCCATACAGATTATCCGTATTCAAGGTTTGGGCGTATGAGTGTTGTGTACGCTTTCTCCTTGACTTCTTTGCTGCATTTATTGAGGTTCCTCCTAAGGAATGCCAAAATGCCAATTGCTTTGGTGGTAGTCTGGTCAATGTGGTGGTTCCAGTTGAGGTCATTCCCTAGTTCCACTCTGAGGTATGGATCGTGTTAAACCTCCTCCAGTGTGCTCCCATCAATGTTATAGTTGTTAATAGAGACGATGTTCTGTCTTGATCGTTTGAGTCTCATGACATAGCATTTTATAGCATTGAATCTCATTAACCATTTCTTAGACCACTCTTTCATTTTGCTAAGATCTTCCTGTAGCTGTTTGGTGTCGCTTTCAGATTCAATGGTTCGATAAAGTAAGCAGTCGTCTGCGAAAAGCTTAACCTCCGAGTTTACTCCTTCACCTATATCATTTACATCTAGTAAAAACATCAGGGAACCCAAGACAGTGCCTTGGGGTACCCTCCAGTCGACGTGGACTTCTGAGGAGGCTTCACCATCGATAACTACTCTCTGCTTCCTGGTTGTTAACCACTGTCTAATCCATTCATGGATATGATCTCTTATCCCATAGTGTTCTAATTTCATAAGGAGTCTTCTATGTGCCAGGCACGGTGTCAAATGCCTTAGAAAAATCTAGTATCATCATATCTACTTGTTTTCTCGTGTCTAGTGTTCTTGATATGTCTTCTATGATGGTCATTAGTTGAGTTTCACATGAGTGACCTGATCTGAAGCCATGCTGGTAGTGTACAAGGATGTTGTTGTCATTCAGGTGTTTCATGACTTGACTGAAGATGATGTGTTCCATAATTTTACATACCACGCTTGTTAATGATACCGGTCGATAGTTGCTCGGATCAGGTTTGCTCCCTTTCTTAAATATAGCTGTAATATTTGCGTTTCTCCAGTCGTTTTGGTACTTGTCCGGTGTCATAGGAGTGCTGGAATATTATTGCTAAGCATGGTGCGACTTCCGTGGCTGTTTCTTTTAGGATTCTCGTAGAAATATTGTCACGGCCGCTTGCTTTTGTTGGATCAAGGTTCTTCAATAATTTTTCTACTCCTTCTTTTGTAAATAGAATATTGGCCATAGGTGTTATCAGTCCATCCTCTTTAGTTGGTATATCTCCTGGTGGCTCTTCAGTGAAGACTGACTGGTATTGCCTGTTTAGTGCTGCTGCTTTTTGTTTAGGTGTAGATAGCAGTTTATTATTCTTTTTCAGTGTTGGTATTCTACTGGTGTTACTCCTTTTACTTTTGATGTACGAGTAGAATTTTTGGGGATTTTCAGAGGCATTCAGATTAAGAAATTTGTCTGTGTATTCTCTGTGTGCTTTCTCGATGTCTCGTTTTACATTCTTTTCGGTGGTTTTGTAATTCTCCCAATCTTCTGTTTTCTTAGTCTTTTTGCTTTTTTCCATTTTCGTTTTTTAAGTCTGCAGAGTCTGCGTACTGATGGTGTCATCCATGGGAGGTTCCAACGTGATGTGATCTTCTTTCTAGGTATATGCTTGTCAGCTGATTTTACAAGTGCGTTTCGGTATCTTTAGTCCGATGATCTTGTTCACAGAATTTGTCTGAAAATTCTTTCATGTCCATACGTATACCATCCATGTTTCCTTTTTTATACTGGTAGACTGTTCGTTCCGGTCTACGTTGTCTTTGTTCCCCAATATTAATGTTAGCTATGACTATTTCGTGGTCGCTCATTCCTGGTTCAATTTGAAGATCGTTGACAAGATCCTGATTGGTGGTCATGACTAGGTCTAGTATGTTGTCATTTCTAGTTGGTTCATCAGTCATTTGGTGTAGGCAGTTATCTTTTGACATGTCAATAGCTCGTTGGTTCAAAGTGTTTGAGTATTGTGGTCTATCTCTGATACTATGGTCCATCCAGTTGATATCCGGGAGATTAAAGTCGCCTGCTAGTATGATGTTTGGCAATGATTGTCGGTTAGTCAATTTAGAGATTGACTCATCCAGTGCGTTCAGTGGTGATAAGTCTTCACTTGATGGTTGTCGATAAGAAGAGCCTATATATAGAGGCGGTTGTTTCCATGTTTGTATTTGTACCCAGTTGAGTTGACAATTAGTATCAAGGTCTATTTTCGGTGTGGCAACTATGTTATTGTTGACCGCAATAAATACGCCTCCTTCTCCTTTTTTCTTGTCTTTACGATATATTTCATATTCGTCAGTTGGAAAAACTTCTTCGCTCTTGATGGTATTATCTAGTTTTGATTCACAGCCGCAAACGATATCAGGTTTGTGGTCATCAATAAGTTGGCTAAATAGTGCTTGTTTTCTGTTAATACTCACTAAGCTGTTGCAATTTACTACCATTAATTTAATGCTCTTGTGTTTTTTTTTGTAGTTTTGGTGGTTCCTCATCAATTTCGCTCGAGGTAGTATTTATGGTGGACTCAAATACATTATCATCCTCGTCGCTTAATCGTAACTACTCGGCCATTCTCGCTACCCTGCAAATAACCTCGTATGCATTAGGCGTATAAATCGCAATACTTTTCACATGTCAGTTACATGAAAGTTTGATAAAGTTATATTTTAAACAATTTTCTATATTTCAATTAAAGTTTTAATTAGTTTTGCATGATTAGATTTTACTTAGTATGTCTTCCATATTGGATTTTCGTGGACTATATTTTTGTGCGGATTAACTTAACTTAACTTCCGGCAAACAATTTAAGAAGAATTTCTACTATGTACGTACGAAGTTATTTGCAGGGTAGCGAGAATGGCCGAGTAGTTACGATTGCCTCGTCGTTACTGAGTTCCTCTGTTAAGCTACTATATGGGTTGCTTATATCTATATCATTGTCATTTAGAGATGTTGTGCTCAGATTTATTGACCCACAGGGTGGACATGTCCATGTAAAGTGACTTATTATACAGCTATAATTTTAATTCAATCAAAACACCCATTTAAGACATGTGACCGTACATTATTTTTCCCGTATTGTACAACCGGAAGCCGTATTTTTTCCGTATTGAACGACCAATACGGTTTTTTTTCGTATTGTACATTATGTAAGGGAAGTAACTCGTTGGTTTTTGTCGTCTGCTAGTAAATTATTTTTAATTGTAATCTACAATCAAATTAACTTGTTCGATATTTAACAGTTTGAGGGAAAAAAGTTGTTTAGAATAATTGTTGATCAGTTATTTTGCTGTTTTTAATTTATTTGAGAGATTACGAGATCTGTATTGATACAGAACAATTTCCTAACGAAATACTGTTGTGCAGTTGTTCTATTTAGACTGTATTAAAAGTTAAGCATAAAATTGTTGTTATAGTATTGATCATTTCAGCTGTATAATAAATAGGTCATTATACAGTGTTATGTACAATATGGAAATATATTGTGACAGACTCGTACAATATCTTTCCATATTGTACATAACACTGTATTATGACCTATTATTATTGTTTGTAATCTGTTGTATTCAGTAGGTGTAATATGAAACCGGCACGGCCTTGAATGCTCGCGCATCTGAAAATTATCTGGCAATTTCATCAAAAAGTGTCGAGATTTTTTGGGCCGAGATATATTGGGGACGACTTTTTTTTAGGGCCGAATCTAGTCTCATTCAATCGAGCTGTCGTTCCTTACGAGAGAGGGTACGAGACTTCAGGATCACCTTTGCGCTTTATGTTAAGAAGATCTTCATTAGTTGAGTGTGTTAGTGTGTTACCCGGAAACCGGTGTTTACAAAACGTAAGGAACGATAACTCGAATAACAAATACAAAACGTAGAATTTTTTTTTCTTGGACAATTTGTTCAGCCATGTTTGTTAAAAAATCCTAAGTACATATTTTATACCATAAAGAGCTCGCTTAAGCTCGCATAATATTCCCACATCTGATGTGAATCCAGTCATCACAGTCGACATCGCACTGGATGGCTCTGTGGTTACTAGCGACGGTTCGTTTACATATCCCACATGGGCATGTTGACGGCCCCGGATTAATCGCAATATAACCTGGGTTTTGAGTATTTAGGAAGCTTTTCCGTCAACAATTTTGAAGCATTTTGTGAATGTGATGAAGTGTATTAAAACGCATGAATCTTCTCCAAAAAGTTTCAAATAGTTTGTAAGCAGTGAGTGTAAATTAAAGGGAGATGTCACTTGAAATGGGGATCATTCACCAAATTTCTTTCGACAGACGTCGCTGAACATTGTTCCATAAGTGGTTAGCGGAATGTTTTAATCTCAATGACGCTTGAATTGTTAACGTTGTGTACACAATCGGCAAACCTCGGGTGAGTCCGCTTCACTTCCTCAATACCTCGGCTGTAATACGGTATTTGATATGCGTCTACGCGTCACATTTCTTCGCCGGAATACTGTATCACTTCAATCAAAAATTGCGCACCGCGAATAAGTTCTAAAATGGCGACAATAGATGAGTGTATAGAATTTGCTTTGAAAAATATTGGTCTTTGATGAAGGTACGGAATCAGGCGACATTGCGACGAATGAAAATATATCATTATTGGACGAATATTCGAAAGTGAAATTATTTTAATACCTCCTTCATTGAAGATTTCCGAAAGTAGTTCCAATAGGAGCTATCGTAATACGGACGAGGTTTGATGAAGGTACGGAATCAGCTGAAATAGCGACGAGTGGTTGGGTACAAGAACACGTCAATATATAATGCCCTTATAAACATGAATAGGAAAATTCTGTAAATTCGTTCACAAACAAAACTATTCTCACGACTTTTTTTTATTGCATAAATTATAACATTATTGTACAAGTTAGATAAACTACTATTGAAACAAAAAAAGTTACCCGTATTGCGGGATATTCAATACGGGCCGCTTTTTTTTTTCAATAGTACTGTATCTTATACTTACAACCATTGCGCTGGAACAGTTGACTACAGAACGACAGGGATATTAGGTTATTAATCAAATTCCTAATGGTGTATACGTGTATCACATTTCATTTCTTTGCATTAGCATTAGGGGAAAAGGGTGTATTTTATTCTGATAAAAAGATTTCGATGCTACATTCTTGTAACTGAAAAAAAATGCACTCTGAAACAAAATTTTTGTTCTGGGAAAAAATTGTCCCTTTATGACCAATAATAAAAATATGGGTAAAAGGGTAAAAAATCAAAACCATACAATACACAGGAACACAACAAATTTATTTATACCTTTAGACAGTAATATACAATTTTCAACAAACACAGAAAAAGAACAAGTAATAATAAAGAAAAGCTTGTAACAATGAATAAATAGAATTTCTGTGTGTATAGACACCTTTTCAAGTAACATAGTTGGTATTTTATATCATTTAAAGGGAGCTTATTCCAAATAAATCTAAAAACGGCTAATGATAGAAAAAAATTAATAGCAATAATAAATTTATCTTTGTAATAAACAATCCAAAGGGAATTTTCAAAAAATTTCAGCAAAAAATATTCTTCATCTGTACGATATATCCAGTTTACGGAAAGGAAAAACTTAATTGACCTTCCCTACCTAGATGATCACAGTTTTTATTTTTGAAGCATATTTTCCTTTTCTCATTTTTGTTTCAATTTTTAGTTTAAGCCACACAAAATAAAATTCTTTTTAGATACTCATCCCATCCCTTCCCACTTCTTACCATCAAATTCACGATTTTCTATATTCAATCAATTCATTTTCAAAATTTAACAAATTCTTCATTAGGGTATCAGTATACCAAATAAAGTTGTTTTTTTATTATGTGATGTTCTATCACGATAGTTTCCAGATGTATTTAGTTCTACAATATTTAACTCAGTAGTCCGCAAGGGGCCTTCGTGGTCGTGATCGTTTGGTAGTTGGATTTACAACTACCTATAGATGCAATCAGTACCTATCACGACTAACATTATGAATTCGAATCTCGCTCAGGCGATACAACATTATGTGATAAAGTTTGCCAGTGACTTGTGGCAGGTCCGTGGTTTTCTCTGTGCACTCCGTTTTCCTGCATCAATAAAGCTGACCCCCACTGAAATTTGTTGAAAGTGGTGTTAAACACCAAACCCAGTAGTCCGTACGCTTCCAATCGTGTACGTTTACGTTCTTTTATGTTTATTTGTTTTTATTGTATAGAACGCTGGGTTTTATGCAAATTCCCGATTTTTTCGTAGCATTACTGAAATCGTAATTCAAATCGTTTGACTGTTCATTTCAATAACAGGGCGTGTGAGGCAGCTAACTGAAATTATAAATAACGTTTTTACCTGCATTAGAATGGAATAAACCTACAAAAATCATGTGCTTTGCCTTTAGTTCTTTACCATTAAAAAGTTCATTATGTCAAATAATTGTAATCTTCGATATATTTTTACATATATATTACAATGAAATAAATTTGATAATTGGGATAGTATAGTGGTGCGTGTATAGGTCAACAGATAAGAAAAGTTTGTAGATGCCAAAAGGGTTATCGGAAGTCATATATCGGAGAAGGACAGGCAATGCAATGGCCAAACGAAAAAGGACAAAATGATAAACAGTGGTGTACAAAAAACTATACAGAAAACTGATGATTGAGCAGCACGAATCCCACTTAGAACCCAACGGAACTCTGTCGGTGACAACTTGAGTCTTTAGTTTTACATTGTATAGCAGTTCCAGGTTTTGTACGATGATCAGCCAGTCTGATTGTACAAAATATTTGAATGCTACCAAAATCTGTCGAAATTAATTAGAAATAGTAAGAAACAACGAATTTTCTTTATTTAATTATTTATTATGCCATTCATAATACATCTGCTCAAAATCTTTCTAAAATAAATGCCGCTATGATTAACCCGCTTGTTGTCGAATCTTTAACCGTTAATAACACTACACGAAGAAGGAATATATTATCTGTATAATTTTGTACCAAATAATTATTAAGAGTGTGATTTAGATTTGAAGATTGCCTAAATATAGATAGACCTAGATAATTATATTCATTCAAAATTTTGTATGTGGAGACGGGGGACTCTATTATTCTATTTTGTTCACTTGGAGGTAGTATTTCCCGAAATTCAGGTACTTTAAAATGTTGGAATGAAGTTGATCAGTATTGCAGTGTGAGTAACCAAACATCATGTACAATGTACACCTTTTATGAACATGTATTATAGGCTACACCAAGGTACATGCCGATATGTCTTGTAAACGTCTGTTGTATTTCTTAATAATGGTCATAATAAAACTCTTTTCTTGCGACTTACAGATAATACTTTTATTTTACATATACTCGTCAACTAAATCTATACTTCTAACAGGTATTATCACCCGCGCTGTACTAATTAAGCTTCAATGTTTGCACCATCCAAGTTTTATAATTCAGTGCCGTCGATCCATTAGGTTAACGTTAAGATACAAGCGTCTTTGTGATTCAAACGCACATGTAACCACTTATGGAACAGTAGCGTCACCAAACGGGAGAAGCGGTGAATGATCCCTATTATCTATCTGGAGCTGTGACTCCGCTGATTTCCTTATCACGCCGGGTATTCATATACTCGGAATAGGTGCGGACACTGAACTCGGTGCAAGCTAGTTATTTTGAAAGTTTTCATTGGCCAATTTTGAATTTTTGGACACTACAGACCGTGGAGCATGACGGCAACGGAACAGCATGTTCCGCGGTCTGTAGTGTCCAAAAATTCAAAATTGACCAATGAAAACGTTCAAAACAACTAGCTTGCATCGAGTTTCCGAATACCCGACGTGCTATATTAGCCAATTTTCTCATGTTTCTCTGAATTTGTATTGAAGTGTTTTTAGAATGGATGGATTTTGATAAAATTAATGTCTAAGGGATTATAATATCACTTTGTTTTCTGATTAATCGTCGACTGCTTCAAAAGTTCAAAAGTAATTAGATAAACTAAAAAGGCAATGCAACGGGTAAAAATATATAATGATTTATTACATTTAACAGGCGAACGAATGAATACTGATATGCTTAATAGAGGGACACAAGACCGCTCATCCCCCACACATTTAACAGGCGAATGAATGAATACTGATATGCTTAATAGAGGGACACAAGACCGCTCACCCCCCACACATTTAACAGGCGAATGAATGAATACTGATATGCTTAATAGAGGGACGGAAGACAGCTCCCCCCTCTCTCTCTCTCTCTCTCTCTCTTTTTTATATTAGGGGGGGGGGGGGGGGGGGCGAACGTCCCCTTCGCAATTCAGGGGCGGATCCAGGATTTCAAGTTAGGGGGGCGCACTTAAAAAAATTGCGCCGAGCGGAGGGAGACGCGCAAAATGTTGGGGTATTTCGTGTGAAAAATCACGACTTTACGCCAAAAAATCATATTTTTATCCAATTTTAGGGGGGGGGGACGGCGGGTGCGCCCCCCCCCCCCCCTGGATCCACCACTGGTCTGGTCACAGGGGCTTGTTACGATTCCCCCCTCCCACTAGTACTCTAAAAACCACAAGGGAGGAATCTAAAATGTCAAATTTTCATACAACACTTTTTCAAAATAGTTTTACATTGGTGTCTTGACCTCATTCGCCATAATATTGGTACTCAATTGAAGCTTAATAAATATATTTTTGATATTTCGATTCCTTTTTGTCATCATCTTTACTTATATACAACTTTAAAGCAATGCTTCACAGAATTTGCAATATCCTAAACCATTCTCAATCACGTTTACATGTCAGTACGAGGTCGATTTCCTACGTGCGATTTGATTGGTCGTTTATTGTTATGGTCAGGATTGCAAAGAATGTTGATTTGCAAGGAGTTTTGTAGTAAATGAATGAAAAAGGAGAAATAACTCTTTTGACTTCTGAAAATATTAAATCATATTTTATATTTATTATTTTTAGGGTCAGGTTTGCAAATCAACACATTCTTTGCAATCCTTATATACCTAAAGATAATCGACCAATCAAATCGCACGTATGAATTCAACCCGGTATTGACATGTACAATACAATACAATACATGCAGCGTAGCAGGAACGACAACTCTGGATAGAGAATGGCTCTGATGATGGATTAATTTCCGAAAAAAGTAAGGCGGAAGTATATTTAGGTAGTATGGAATCGAAGCATACCACGAGATTTACACGAAAAAAGCGTACAAAAAAATAAACCGCTTTGTTTACATTTTGACCGATTTTGGCATTGGAAGCCTTGTTATATATATTGGACACTATTTTCTGCCCATTGCTTATGTTATATTCATATTGACACAACATCTAGTGCCTGTGAGTCAATGTAAAATATGTGATAAAAAGATTATGACATGAAATTTTCCATATCGTCCCTGTTATCAGCCCTCCAGCTTCTCTGTCGGGTTTGATATGGCCATTGGGAGTCTCGGGCTAATACCAGGGCCGATATGGAAAGTGTCATGTAATAATCTCTTAGTATATCCATCACTTTTTGATTTGGAAAGCTCTTTTTTATCAAAATATCTTTGGTTTGTTAATGAAGGCAGAAACCTACAATTTTATTTTTATAAATCTTTTTAATGAAAATCTTAAATTAGAAATAAAAAACAACTACTGACTACTACCTACATAGCTGAGGTTTTATTACTCCCAGTTGATTATACCCTTATTACTGAGCAATCTAATTGAAATTATATATTTGTTGTATCTATTTTTTTACTCTTTGTTTTTGACGATATCCTAACATCTTCGTATCGGCAAGCATTAAGAATAAAAAAAATTAGGAGACATAACAAACGTCTAATTTTGATTTACAGACAGTGGACAAAAGTATTCGGACGCTTCAAGTCAAATTTTCTCTATGTATTTCATATTAATCTACAATTTAATTTTTTTTTATTCTGAAGTCAATTCATGTCCGATTTTAATATTTTTTTAATTGACACAATCAAAATAGAAAGCAGTTAAATTGTATAATATGAACATTGTTTTACAAGACAAACATTTTGAGAAAACACAAGTTAAGCACAAAACTTAATTTATTTCATCCGAAACACAATACAATGATAATTTGTCTACAAAAGTAAGTACTTTTGTAGACAAATTATTAAGTCTTGTTCAAATCATGGTGATTTGAAATACATGCTTCTAAAAATTCTTTGAAAATTATAACTATAAACTACAGTCAAACCTTCCCATGCTGTCACCTCTATTAAGCTGGCACCTGCATTAAGAGGTCACCTTTTTCTTGTCCTGTCGTAGACAATTTCATATGAATTGAACCTCTTTTAAGGGGTCACCTGTCTTATGAGGCCACTTTTTGTTTGTTCCAAAGGTCATGACCTCTTTATACAGGTTTGACTGTATATACTTTTCAGCTTTTGTTGATAAAACAAGTATCAAATTGGACGTGAATTGACTTCAGGATAATTATTTGAAAAATCGTAGTTTTATATGAAATATATATGGAAAATCACAGGTACTTGTGGACAGGGCCCTATGTTGCTCCCCCTTTTTTTTTTTTTTTTTTTTTTAGTATCGACTTTTTTTCATATAAACAACATTTTGCAACTTTCTATGTATCACTGTATGACATATATACAATAAATACAATCAAACAGTAGTTTCTATCCATGCCGGGTATCTGACATGATATAAGTTAGAAGGTAAGTCACTCTTCTTTGTTTACATTGGAGTACTTGTGCATTCATCTTAAATTTAGTGAATAAAAAAGGCCTACCTGTCTGGAAATTGGCTTATTCCTTCTCTGTATATATTATTCTCCCTGAAAACACACATCAATATTTATTTACAGCAGCTGACAACTTTCCATGGAACATTTTCCACTCGCGTTTTGCGATTTTCAGACGACATTTTTGAAAACTAGCGACTTCTGCTGGTCATTTGAAATATTGACGATACGGTAAAACGCGAGAGTTCCAATTAAAAAAGTTCGGGAATATTTTGGCGCAAAATTTAATTTTACCCGGAACTCTCGCGTTTTACCGTATCGTCAATATTTCAAATGACCAGCAGATGTCGCTAATATTCACACTTCCGTAGCTTTAATTCGAGTTTTCAAAAATGTCGTCTGAAAATCGCAAAACGCGAGTGGAAAATGTTCCATGGAGAGTTGTCAGCTGCTGTAAATAAATATTGATGTGTGTTTTCAGGGAGAATAATATATACAGAGAAGGAATAAGCCAATTTCCAGACTAGCTCCAGACATTGTTGAATTGGACACACCTAAGGCAAGGATCGTGTCCCTATAGTCCAGACAGTGACAACTGTATATAGTTTTAATTGTAAATTCAATTTGGTTATTATTACTTAATATTATCATCTACTTGGAAACTTATTTAAACTTTGGCTTCACTATTCATTGGGCATGCCGCACAAAAATCAAAATTGCATAATCTTCAATATGATGAAGGAGGCAATCATATGGCAGAAACAGAAACAGAAAGGTAGGCCTTTTTTATTCACTAAATTTAAGATGAATGCACAACAAGTACCTCAATGTAAACAAAGAAGAGTGACTTACCTTCTAACTTATATCATGTCAGAAACCCGGCATGGATAGAAACTACTGTTTGATTGTATTTATTGTATATATGTCATACAGTGATACATAGAAAGTTACAAAATGTTGTTTATATGAAAAAAAGTCGATGTTAAAAAAAAAAAAAGGGAGCAACATAGGGTCCTGTCCACAAGTATCTGTGTGCAAAATCAGAAGCGTTTGAATACTTTTGTCCACTGTCTGTAACTTCCGGAATATTATCACACCAATCCGCTATCGAACATATGTTTTATATGAACTTCCGGTATACAGGTACAAAAACATAAACAAAACAGGTGAGACAATCATGATCACACTTACAAACAGAGTCACCCGAACACTGCACCCTCACTATTTTAAATATGCCCAAACAATCCAGTAATATCTTAAAGAAAGTCGGTAAATATATAGTTACAACATACAAGTAATGTTAAAAAGTCGTTCCAATTTCAAATCGCCTGTAGGCACTTGTTTCAAGCAATAGGAAGGTCGATTACCCATGTAATATAAAAGAAGGTGGCTATGTCAACGACCACTCTACTTCAAATGCGTTATTTGCATCAAACAATAGCATTATATCTGTTTCCCTGTACCTGTACATCGTTTGCTTCCTTAGATCCTAATTTCAATGTATGCAAATAAAATTCAATCAACTCACTGAAAAAAAACGGGGACCACATTACACAGGCACTTGTTTCTGGATTTTTTTTTTTACCTAGATACTATATATATATACTACAAGGTACGTAGCCGTTCATTTGTAAAAAATCTAGGTCATCGCGATTTTCGTGTTTTTTCAACTCGACGGACGCCAGCATGGAGGAATGGCCTACATCATCTGAAACGATTTCCAGTCAAATCGGCCCCAAGTGAAATCGGCTCCAGTAAAATCGGCCCCAATTCAAATCCGCCTCAAAATGAAAGTCATATCGGCCCAAAAAAATAAATAAATAAAAATTATATATTAATATAGATTAATATTTTTAGTTAAAAGATGTAAAATTTAAATCTTATTGGTGAGCGGATTCTTTTGTAAGGATCAAAGAAATTAATTAATGATTAATTTATGGCATAATAAGTGATTACTAAACATATCTATGTCTCTGATGAGTCTAGTATTTGGAAGAGTCCACTGGACAATTACAAAAAAAAAAAAAAAAAAAAATTAAATACCTGTATATATCATTTGTAGATATTTAACAAGTTATTAACTTTTTCTGAACACCGAAATAGAAATAAACCATTCATATACAGAGGTCATCAAGGGTCGGTGCCTAAAGGACATTTAGACTGGAAAAGATTAAACAAAATGAAATTAAAGTCCTCCTCATGGACAATGTACATGGAGGAAATGTGCATCATATATATGCAGACACTGAACTTTTATCGGCCAGATTATTGATTATTTTAAGCATGGCTAGATATAGTGAACTTTTATCGGCCAGATTATTGATTATTTTAAGCATGGCTAGATATAGTCAGACGTTTATATTTAGTTTATTTTCGTATCAATGGTAAACATTTACTGGTACAAAACATTTTTGCTGAATAGTGTTCATACTATTTAACTTTGCATGTTGACAATAGTAAACAACAAAAATGGGGCCGATTTGACTTGGGGCCGATTTGACTTTGGGCCGATTTGGTTTGGGGCCGATTTGACCTGCTTCCATCTGAAACTACGATAATTTATCTACAAAATGATGTATAAAACACCTACCTTTGCTGAACCTCAACAATGCAACAGACCTTTTTCCACAGGTCAGTTATCAGCTTTCATCATCCAGTTGGTCACCTGGCAAGTTCTAACCCACAGTGAAAGAAAAAATAAGATAAGTTGTAATAAAAATGCTATAAAAAATACTGAGATGTTAGAAAATTATATATATTGCATTCCAATAAAAAAAATTAATAAAAGTCTTTTAATTTCTTAGAATAAAAGTGTAGTTTGAATGCAAATCTGTGGCTATTTTTAGAATTCAAAAATTTGTGAACTTTCTATACAACTTCGGGATTTTTCCCTGAAGTATATCAACAGGACTGAAAGTCTTATAGGCGGGAAAATTAATACAGCATCACATGTTTCTTTTTGCATCTTCTCCATTTTGATGAAAAATTATAAAAATAAACTCCAGAATTCCAGCTTGCTAAATGTAATGAGAAACTTCGACCAGTCAAATACTTTACCTGAGTTCGACCTTGAACTTTTCATTCACTGCGGGTTAGAACTTGCCAGGTGACCAACTGGATGATGAAAGCTGATAACTGACCAGTGGAAAAAGGTCTGTTGCATTGTTGAGGTTCAGCAAAGGTAGGTGTTTTATACATCATTTTGTAGACAAATTATCGTAGTTTCAGATGATGTAGGCCATTCCACCATGCTGGCGTCCGTCGAGTTGAAAAAACGCGAAAATTGCGATGACCTAGATTTTTTACAAATGGACGGTTACATACCTTGTAGTATATATATAGTATCTAGGTAAAAAAAATGACCAGAAACAAGTGCCTGTGCCACATCATCCTGAACTGGGACAGGATCACAACCATCCCTTCCCAACAATTGGATCTTGTACGCAACACGCATAAACAAATGATTAAAAAACTTGCACAGATTCACTTCCACTCAATAAAACACATACTATCACAAAAATAAATGACAACATAAATGGAAAGTACAATAGCAGGGTCAGTGAATAACCGCTAGTTAGGAAGGTAGAATCTGTTTGCTTAAGACCATTACTCTTGGGACAAACAAAATCAGTATTGATACTTCAACAAGTTTAAATTAATCTATTAGTCATAAACATCCAAAGAAATCAATGGTCTGTTGGGGAGACCAGAACAAATAGGCCACCAATTGTTGAACAGAAATCAGTAATGCAATATGGAATGAAACACAAATGCACAGATTCAACTGTCGGCCAGACACACCAGCTGCACGAGCAGACATGTACATATATATAATATGAATTTCCACTTCTAAGATTGCATGGACAGAGATCATTGATGATGAATTAATTAAACCAATTTTAATTTTGATATTCTACTCCATTTTAAATATTGGATAATTCTCCTTTGTAGGAGAAGTTGGCTGATGTTTACAACACAGCCAAAACGGTACCTTGAAAGGCAACGAAAATAGGTATGATTAAACATGTAGATCACACACACACAAACATACACTTACAGTCAAACCTGTATTAAGAGGTCACCTTTGGGACAAACAAAAAGTGGCCTCATAAGACAGGTGACCTCTTAAAAGAGGTTCAATTCATATGAAATTGTCTACGACAGGACAAGAAAAAGGTGACTGCTTAATAGAGGTGACTGCATGGGAAGGTTTGACTGTATATATAGATTTTAGGTTTATGGTTTTAAACACCACTTTGAACAATATTTCAGTTACATGTATATTGTGGTGGTCACTTACTGGTGGAGGAAACCGGAGTACCCCGAGAAAACCACAGACTTGTCGCAAGTCACTGACAAACTTTATCACATAATGTTGTATCGAGTACAGCTCGCCATGAACGGGGTTCAAACTCACAATTTTAATGGTGATAGCTAGGCACTGATTGCACACATTTTCAGGTTCCCTTGATGAGTGCCACTTATATACAGGTTTGACTGTATATAGATATCAGGTTAAAATTAGATTTTTGAGCTGACTAAATATTTTTTTCTCCCTCGACAAGATTTAAACTCGCACCATTGATACAGCAACACTGCAGCACCAATCGCTTAGCCTTCTGTCCAGCAGCCTGGACCACTCAGCGACATCCAGTATATTGAGATGTGTACATTGTAGAAATACTTCTTTGATTGTCCTCTATCATATTTAAGTTTTTATAACCAATGTGAAATCTATGATCTCTGTACATGTCACTGTGGGATAAAGTTATTAGAATGCAGTGGACGAAATACATTAAAAGTTTTTTCTCTGAAATTAACACAAGACTGATTGAACTCAAACTACAAACTATTAAAGGATTTTTAGATAAGCAATAATAGGTAAACAACATGTAGCTAGGTGAGCAGCCTGTTAACTTTTTAAAAACTTTTGTAATATGTGTTCTTTATAATCAGGTACTTACTTTGATGTTTAAGAAAAATTGTTCACTTCAGTCGTCCTGTACACTTTTAATATACTGTCCGTGGCTTGACATGTCACCCCACTTCGACACATTATCCTATTTCCAGGCCAATCAGTCTTTGTTCTTACTCCTTAATGCTGCATGCTTAGCGGAGAAGCAACAAATGCCAATTTTATTGTGCTTGGTGTGATGTTTGCAACTTGTATATTTTGTAACAGTATAGGTAAGATATTGATTTTGTTTTTTTTCAGGTGACCTATGAACTTTACGATGAGAAATGTTGAGGAGATATTTACGTTGTCGTTTCAGTTGTGTAGCAGTTTTATTAGCCATAAACTTTTTGGTAGTTAGCATACTGATACTGCTACAGTTAGGAGCATTCCAAAAGTTTACCAATTATTCTGATCATGACGAACGACATTCCGACCACGAACAAAAGAAAAAGAAGAATGGTTATCATGAAGAAATAATAGGAGTTCCCCTACAATATGATGACATAAAACAAAACCGTGCAAACCAAGCGGGAGGAATTGATATGAACAAATATGACCCGGTCAGAAAGCTAGATTTTATCCCACCCGTGCCAAAGTTTTCTGTTTCTGACATTGTATATCGTTTGTCTGATAGAATCACACAGAAATATCTGGAACTTGATGGCACCGTCTTCTCTTTTAAGATATTGATACTTACTCCACTCCATAATAGTGAGAAAACGTTATTTAGATATGCACGGGAGATTCGTGAGTTAGAGTACGCACATGAGCTGATATCTATAGCGTTTGGTGAAGATAGCAGTACAGATGCAACAATTGAGGAAGCCAAACTCATAATTGATGAACTTAAACCGTCTAATTTCCGGAACATTAGCTTCTTCCATTTTGATATTGGTAAACAAGTAGATGGGGACTGGAATGATGTTCATCAAAGAGTAGAACAGTATAAAAGACGTCAACATTTAGCTAAAGCTAGGAATTTGTTACTGAAGGCAGCTTTAACTGACCAAGATTATGTTCTTTGGATAGATAGTGATATCGGTGATCTACCCTCTGATATAATTCAACAGTTGCTTTATGCTAAAAAGGATGTAGTTTCGCCGACATGTTTAATGAAACAAGGACTGGTGGTGAGAAACTATGACAAAAATATCTGGAGAGAAACTCCACTTTCATTAGAAAATCAGAAATACATGCGTGAAAATTTCCTAATTATTGAAGGCTATGGGTCTACATCTCGAATATATTTACCGGACCTGAGAGCAGAAGGAAGAGTTGTCCCGATAGATGGTGTTGGTGGTTGTACTCTTTTAATTAGAGCCGATTGCCATCGGAAAGGCCTCGATTTTCCTGAAAAATTATTTGATCATCATATAGAAACAGAAGGTTTGGCTAAAAAGGCCAAGACAATGGGATACACTGTATATGGTCTGCCATTTGTTGAAATATTTCATTTCTAACTTTTAAAGTCATAAAATTGTCTTAAGATCATTTTCAGTTTAAATTAAATTTGGTGCTTGTAGACATTACTTTTCTAAAACATGGTCATATAGTTTATTAAAAAATAACTGCATGTTTACAGTAACTTAATGACCCAGTGGTACCCATAAAGAGTCTCTGATATACATTAAATTCACTTTTCCAGGGGTAACAAGTGAAAATAGAAAATCCACTGATACATCTTTTATATTCATTTGCTTGACGTTCCTCACTATATGTACACAAGTAAAAATAGATTTATTATCTTTCAAAATAGGGGCCTTCGTGATCATATGGTATTTAACTTTACAACTACATTGTACATATGTAATCAGTGCCTATCACCACTAAAGTTGCGAGTTCGAAACTGCTTATTACGAGGTATTCTTGTTACAACATTATGTGATAAAGTTTGTTAGCGACTTGCGACAGGTCTGTGGTTTTCTGCGGTACTCCATTTTCCTCCACCTATAAAACTGACCGCCATGAGACAACCAGAATATTGCAGAAAGTGGCCACAAACACCATAAACATAAGGGAACGACCATTTAACTTAGGGGGGGGTTATGGTTTTTTTTTCTAAAAAAATATTCTGATTTTGGTGGAGGGAAAAAAAAAAATCTGATTCAGAGTTTTTGTCATATAACCTAATGTTAAATTTTTGAAAAAAAATTCGCACTTTGCGCGACAAAAAAAATAAATATTCTAACTCTTGTGTTGTCTGAAAAAGAATTTCTGAACGAAACAAAAAACCATAACCCCCACCTTCAAGTTAAATGGTCGGTCCCTAACATCTTACACAATAAGAAGTAACACTTTTCCATATATCCATTCTATCAATTTGTGTCCTTTTATAGCTCGTAAGAAGTGTACTTCGAACAGGCTTAATCGATAAGCTTGTGTTGAGTAGGAGATCATGACAGTATTTGAGCTGTGGTTCTTTAAGATATATAGTATTTGTATAATGGGCCAAGATATTTTGTAAGCTTTGTATTGACATACAATGATATTCATTTACACAAGAATGTTTAAAAATGATAGAAAAAAAAATAACAACAGACAAATTGAAATAAACGTTAGACAAAACCCGATGCGACAAGCAATACTGGACAATGGAGATTGAGACCCAATTGAAGACAAACAAAGCAAATAATAGAACACAGAAAACCAAAAATATGAACAACACTGACCCCACCAACAGGTTAATGTTGAATCCAGGTGCTTGCGAAGGGTAAGTAGTTCGTGACGACCGTAGAATGTTTGTAGCAACTTCAACCTAGGAGCAACGTAACCTTATTTGAGTAGCCTTTGTATCCAGAATATCACTGTAATGGGTACTAGAATCAGGTATGGGATGTGAAATATTAACTCCATATGAATATGTTGCTCGAATATTGCTACTCAGTACTGACGAATGGGAAGTTGACTACTGGAAAAGTGAAGTCATAGAGTTTTCTTTTTAATCTTCCTCCATTGTCGATTTCAAGGTGAAGGTCAGGGTAAGAAGCAAATTTTTGAGTGTCAGTAGTATCCTTTATTTTAAGCTCATTTGGATAACCCCAGATACGAACATTGTTCATGCAGTGACAGAACATCATCTATATAGCCGGGTTAAACGCTAGGGTTAATTCTTCTTTAGAAGTCCTTGATGGAGATCTGCCTAATAAGTGTGTAGAAGTAAATCAGTGAGTACAGGAACATTATTTGTATCCATTTGGAAAGATAGACTTAACATATTAACCCATTAAGGGAACGACCATTTAACTTGAAAGGGGGGGGTTATGTTTTTTTTCTAAAAAAATATTCTGATTCCCAATGTTTGGTAGAAAGCATCTATGGAAGGTTCTCTATAAAGATTGCTCATTTCGTCCCGATTCGTTAACAAACATGGCTGCCACATGCCATTCTTGTTTCTGATTGGTTGATTTCTAAAAATCTTCTTTCTGAAACTGCTTAGCCAATTGAACCGAAACTTGGTAGGAAGCATCTATGGAAGGTCCTCTATAAAGATTGCTAATTTTGTCCCGATCGGTTAACAAACATGGCCGCCACAGGCAATTCTTTTTTCTGATTGGTTGATTTCTAAAAAACTTCTCTGTTAAAAGAAAGATAACTCTTGCCATTATCTCCCTTAGAAATTAACTAATGCTGATATAGTGTAACATGTTTATTCTATACATAATAGTAGGTATTCACATTTTAATATTCTTTTTAGCAAACCTTGCCAAAGGCAATATGAGCTTTTGCCATCACTTGGTGTCCGTCGTCTGTCATCCGTTTATTTTTCACATTTTAATCTTCTCTGAAAACCCTCACCCAAATGAACTGAAACTTGGTAGGAAGCATCTATGGAAGGTCCTCTCTAAAGAGTGCACATTTTGTTATGATCCATTACCAAACATGGCCGCCACAGGCAATTCTTGTTTCTGATTGGCCTATTTTTAAAAATCTTCTCCTCTGAAACCGCTTGGCCAAATGAACCGAAACTTGATAGGAAGCATCTATGAAATGCCCTCTATGAAGATTGCTCATTTCCTCCCGATCGGTTAACAAACATGGCTACCACCAAAACTTGGTAGGAATCATTTATGGAATGTCCTCTATAAAGATTGCTCGTTTCGTCCCGATCAGTTAAAAACATGGCTACCACCGAAACTTGGTAGGAAGCATCTATGGAATGTCCTCTATGAAGATTGCTTATTTCGTCTCGATCGGTTAGCCAACATGGCCACCACATGTAATTCTTGTTTCTGATTGGTCGATTTCTAAAAAATCTTCTCCTTTGAAACAGCTTAGCCATATGAACCGAAACTTAGTAGGAAGCATCTACATGTATGGAAGGTTCTGTATTAAGTTTCCTCAAAGCAGAATGAAAGATGAGCGACACAGGCTCAGCCTACTGAGCCTCTAGTTATTATAGTCAATGTTCTTTCTGTTGTGGGAACCTGGGACTCCTAGTCACGACATCGGTGGTGTAATGGTTAGCTTGCTCGCCTAGAGTGCGGTAGATTGTGGGTTCGAGCTAGACCCACCTGGTCAAACCGAAGACTATAAAATTGGTATGTGTTGCTTCTCCGCTAAGCACACAGCAATTATATTGTGTCCCGAGTGCGGCGACATGTCTATCCGCCGACTTGTTACAGTGTGCAAGCACTATAAAACTCCCAACTAAACGTGTTGGTCTAGTACAAAGCGAACCTCATTATCTCATTGAAAATTAACTTGTTCTCGCCATGATATAGCTAAAAAGTTGATGAGTTGTCGTTAAGCAACAATCACTTACTCACTGGAATTCTAGTCGATAATTTTTATGTTAATCACTTTCTCTTCCAGTCAAATTGAGGTATAAAAATTAAACGTTTGCTTCCAGTATAACTGCCGGTATGCAGCACATTTCTATGACGACACGCATGCAATTTCGTATCTTCAATTTCACCTATGATCTTATTTTGTATTAGGGGTCGTCGTGGTCGTGAACGTATGGTAGTTGGATGTACAACTATCTGTGCAATCAGTGTCTATATATCATCATTACTGTTGTGAGTTCGAAGCCCGTTCAAGGCGAGGTGTACTCGCTACTACATCATGTGATAAAGTTTGTCAATAACATACGACAGGTCGATGGTTTTCTCCGGTACTCCGGTTAACGTTTCATCCACCAAGATATAGCTGAAATATAGTTGAAAGTGGCATTAGACACCATAAACCAAACCAAACCTATTCTACATTAATTTGTCCATTTCCATAATCACTTCATTTCTGTGCTCACTCTGCCAATTTGCTGATCTACCACGACCATCGGCAATATTCACATGGTAAATTTATAAATGCACAAATCAATTCGCCCGCCAATTTCGCTACCAACTTTAAAATTTCTTGACCATGTTCGCTGCTAACTTCCTTTTCTTATAGATTTTTTATACAAAAAATAGAATATACCTGCGCCCTATATGCAGGCAGGTTTACAATTCTATATCACCGTTTCTGTTACTTTTTTTGCATTGTAGTAAATTTCAGAGATGCCAACCCTAAATGAGCGTATTGCTGGTTATTAGAACAAGTAAAGCACACCGAAAGTGCAACTTCAGAGGCAGTTATTTTTAATAAAATGATACAAGAACTGTGAATTCTTATAAGTTACTGTATTATATTTTACTGTAGCAATTAACAAAAATATCGGGTTTATGGGTACATATTTGATTACATTATGAACACTCAATATGAATTTAACAGCTTCAGTATATTAGTGGTAAAATGCATGGAAGTCAAGCACATGCCATGTATTCCCTGTGATAAACGTAAGGAACAATTATGACATTGCTGATATGATGGGCAAAACAGCTATACCCATATTTGTCTTCTGTGACTTTCGTAGAAAGAGAATAACACTCTTCACCCAATCAAATAGTTTCCATGAAGACTTCATTAACAGTAGACAATACCTTTGTGTTTGTCCAATTTTAAAGCTATCAGTAACATATATATAGTTTTAGTAATTCAAACTTTCAACAAAAAGTAGAAATGTTTGTGAATAAACGTTAAGAGAAAACTGAAGGGTCAATCTTTTTTTTTCTCTATGGGCCCATGCCCCCCCAAAGCAATTTCAAAGTGCCATTTTGAAAATTAATGGGCCATGAGATCAAATGAATGGGCTATTAGTTTATGAAGAAAAACAATTGTATGCCAGAGCGAAGAGGTACTACCAAATGTAAATTGTAAATTTCCTGTATGATGGTTCATGTTATATTCTAATGAATTGTTATTATTACTTTTGTAGAACTTTCAGTGAACCTTGTGCTTCATTCAATAAATGTACATTTAGTTCATGGTTATTTATGTAGCTGTGACTGACATGTTCTCATCACTATGACACTCAACAATAAGTTTGTTTGTTTGATGGTGTTTAATGCCACTTTCAACAATATTTCAGTTATATCGTGGCGGTCAATTTTATTGGTGGAGGAAACCGGAGGACCCAGAGAAAACCCCCGACCTGTCGCAAGTCACTGACAAACTTTATCCCATAATGTTGTACACCTCGCCCTGTTCGAGATTAGAACTCACATCAGTGGTGATATACACTGATTGCATATAGGTAGTTGTAAATCCAACTACCATACGATGACGGCCATGATAGCCCCTCACTAAGAACATATACATGTAGAACAACATATGACTAGACCATACATGAACAGGATCATGAAGAAACACTGTACTATTCATTATGAATTTATCATAAAAAAGGTCAATGTTAGCCTCATATAGATCTTGGAAAGTCTATGATATTTAACTCTTATTCTTTAGCTAACATGAAACTTCAAACTTCTATAATTAAACAATTATACAGTCATAATATAAATGGGTTCTAGTAAGATTGTTAGTAAAATAATTCCTGTAAAATGTACAATTTGACAATGTACTGTACTGGGTAAAGTAAATAAAACTGATTAGAACAATTGCTAATAATGACTAGTAGTAGAATTAGTTAATTTTCTCCTTAAGGTTTCTAGAAAGGTGAGGTTATAATTAGTCAAAGATGGTGAAATAATGAAGTAGATATTTCTCAAAGTTATGACAATGAATTCTAGATTAGTTCTAGATTATTACAATATTATTTTATTATATTATCAGTCAAGCAATATCTTAATTACAGTACTGCCTAGCAAATTTTTTTTTTTATCCAATTAAACAAAAATTAACTGTTAAAGAACTCCCATTCCATCATTTTCCAGATAGGCAGACTAGAACAATTAACATTCAACTGAAATAACACCTTTTAACGGCCATGAAAAAGCTGTCAAAAGTAATAGGAATTTATAGCATCTTTACTTTGAAAATTGTTATTTGAGAAAAAAAGATCTCGTTTTTACTAGTCAATTCAATTCAAATTTAAATTATTTCATTTGAAAATTTAGGTAATGGTTAATTGTGCTTTTTCGGTAATTAGATTTAATGTACATAGTTATCATTTTGAGAAGCGAAAATGTCAGAGACAGCTGAAATAAGTAGGTGGTGCTCATACTTATAGGAGAGACACACAACACCATTTTTTACACAAATATGGTGATTGTAAAATAAATTTTATGATAACTACACCGATCTGACAGCAAATGTGCAGATGTCCAGTGAAAATATTGTGGCACTGACATTTGTCACTCACTGCACCATTTTTTGTCAAAATGCACAAATTGCTCATGGCGCTGGACTTTCCTGATCACTGCTTGGTTACTGATAAATAGACAAGAACATGATCTATATTCATAAAACTTATGAAAAATATGTGACATTGTTGATTTTATTGAAATCAGAAAAACAATACCCACTGAAACATCAGCCAGTATAGCTCATGTGGGTATAAATGATCGCCTATGTACAATTTTGCTTCCATTAAGGGTTAGGGTTAGGGTGTTTAATGCCACTTTCAACAATATTTCAGTTATATTGTGGCGATCAGTATTATTGGTGGAGGAAACCAGAGTACACAGAGAAAACCACTGACCTGCCGCAAGTCTCTGACAAACTTCATCACATAATGTTGTATCGAGTACACCTCAGCTGAGCGAGGTTCCATTAACATTTCGTCTAGGGGCCTATGTTTAACTACATGTGTATGTCTTGTTCTAAATAAAAGTTTTAAACATTATCCTGTATATTCTTCATGCTACGTCCTTCAGTAGTGGTAATCTTGTATGCTCCAATAGGTGCAAAATGAGGGATCTACCTTCACAAATGGCCACTTATCATCAAAAACTTAGGCAAAGAGCAAGTTTATTGGAATTAGTAATGAAAACAGACAGATGATAGTACAGACAGGGTAGTTATTATAATCCCATCCTTCATTGGGGGTGGGAGGGGGCATAAAGTGATATAAACTTGCTGTTCTAGTCAGAATTTTATTAGCTGCAATTTGTATAAAATGTTTTTTTTTATCAAATCAACATAGCAAATAGCACCAACTAGCCACTAAGAATCTGTTCACATGATTTACTTTTATCTTAAATCATAAGAAAATGTGTATCAATGGAATCAAGTCTGCTTAATCTTCATCACTGAACAACATTTTGACCAAATCTTCCTTGGCGCACTGTTCCTCTTCTAATCTTTGTGACTATAAATAGAAACAAGGATTCCATGTGATTTATAAATATCTGATTGCAGTCCAGTACAACGCAGACATCATCATCTCATCAAAATGTAACTTGTTCTCGCATGATACAGCTGACAAATTGTAACTTGTTCTCACATGATACAGCTGAAAAATGTAACTTGTTCTCACATGGATACAGCTGAAAAATTGTAACTTGTTCTCACATGATATAGCTGAACAATGGTTCATTTGGCATTAAACAATAATCACTCACTCACTCAGTTGGCAATGACACAGAAAACCTCTAAATCACTTCATTTACTCACATAGAATATAAAACAGATGTTAGCTTTACTCCATTCCAGCTAACAATCCTAATCACAATCTAGTCCTTTCCTCTTCCATGCCTTATCACTGGGTTTGTAACAACTACAAGAGTAAAAAAAAAGAGGTGCCACATGTGGAGCAGGAACTGCTCACTCTTCTGGAGCACTCAAGTTCACACCTGGTTTTCAGTGTGGTTTGTGTTCTTTGATCTCTAGTTTTCTGTTTAATATTCTGTAGATCATTATTAGTCCTTTTGTCTATTTTCTTTTCATTATCTGTCCTTTGATTTACAGTTTCTAATTGGTATCTTCAAAATTTTCTTATCACAATAATATCGTGCTTTAATTCATGTAGTATACAAATAACAGTATACTGGTACAAATGTACCTGATTCATGTATATGATAGTAAAGTGCAGACATGAAAGAGGACATCTTTGTAAATGATTGGAATGAAGTTTGTTTTGCTCTTTCAATAAAATTTATTGGTTTTTGACTTTTTCATTTTGCAGAAAAAATCAACAATCACTTGCATTCTTTGTAGAAAAATCTAGAAAAGCTCGATGTGGATGGATTTTCTACCTGTTTCTAAAGCTCATTCAAAAACAATTTTATATTTTCTGAAAATATACATATATTGTATGTATAAAACTCATTCTGTATTTAGGGAAGATAATTTTATTATACAAATAACTATACCTTTCCCAGAACTATAAGAGTAGGAACACTTTTCAGCTTCAACGCTGGATCTGTTCTGAAACTATTTGTCTGGTCTTTCCAACTTAAAATATAAAATAATATGTTTGTTGTCAGAATTGGTCAATTATTAACTGTCGACTCACAGCCCCAATGTGATAAAGTTTACCAGTTGCTTGCCCATGGTCGGTAGTTCTCTCCGGGTACTCTGGCTTCTTCCACCACTAAAACGGGTTGTCATGATATAGCTAAAATATTGCTGTAAGTGGCTTTAAACACAATAAATCAATCAATTATTAACTATATCATGAGAAAACTACCTTAAATATGGCTATTATTTTATTACATCAATGCAGAAGGGTTGAATATTAACAATATTTTTTATTATTCTATATTGGTAAATTCTATTACAATAGATTTCAACGAAAAGACATTTTTTAAAATAAAAAACGCATTCAATGCCTCAGATTTAATATTCAATGACGGTAAATGTAACATGTTACATTTTTTAGTAATTTAAAATAGAACATTTCTGATAGAATTCCCTGTTCTAAAAAAAAGTAATATGTGACATTTACATGGTACAAGTTTTTTTTCCTTTTTTTTTGTTAGGAAATTTGGAGCATACATGTACATCATACATGTACAAGTAACCTTTTTATTTGTATATAATCTATGAACAGCAGAAAGTATTATATAAGTCAGTGAATTGCTAATTTCATTTTTTTAAATAATTTTGTGGAAGTTTTTGGAGCAATTAATCAATTTGAATTTGAAAATACCATATATGGTATAAAATGTTCATAACTTTTCCATATAAGGTAAAAGTTTAGGTATTTGTATAGACTTCAAACTGTGTCAGTATATATATGTACATGTGCTAAATGTTAATTTATTGCAGTGGTGTGGTATTAATGTACATGCTTGCCTCATTGTGAGGAAGAAGGTCGGTCGGGTCATGCCCAAGACAATAAAGCTGGAATCTGATGCTTCTCCATTAAGTACATGTATGCAGCATTAAATAGTAAAAGCAGACAGAGCAGCTCAGAATCAGGATACATGTACTAGTAATCTGGGGAGACTGCTATCAGGATACATGTACTAGTAATGTGAGGAGACTGCTATCAGGATACATGTACTAGTAATGTGAGGAGACTGCTATCAGGATACATGTACTAGTAATGTGAGGAGACTGCTATCAGGATACATGTACTAGTAATGTGAGGAGACTGCTATCAGGATACATGTACTAGTAATGTGAAGAGACTGCTATCAGGATACATGTACTAGTAATGTGAGGAGACTGCTATCAGGATACATGTACTAGTAATGTGGGGAGACTGCTATCAGGATACATGTACTAGTAATGTGGGGAGACTGCTATCAGGATACATGTACTAGTAATGTGAGGAGACTGCTATCAGGATACATGTACTAGTAATGTGAGGAGACTGCTATCAGGATACATGTACTAGTAATGTGGGGAGACTGCTATCAGGATACATGTACTAGTAATGTGAGGAGACTGCTATCAGGATACATGTACTAGTAATGTGGGGAGACTGCTATCAGGATACATGTACTAGTAATGTGAGGAGACTGCTATCAGGATACATGTACTAGTAATGTGGGGAGACTGCTATCAGGATACATGTACTAGTAATGTGAGGAGACTGCTATCAGGATACATGTACTAGTAATGTGGGGAGACTGCTATCAGGATACATGTACTAGTAATGTGAGGAGACTGCTATCAGGATACATGTACTAGTAATGTGAGGAGACTGCTATCAGGATACATGTACTAGTAATGTGAGGAGACTGCTATCAGGATACATGTACTAGTAATGTGAGGAGACTGCTATCAGGATACATGTACTAGTAATGTGGGGAGACTGCTATCAGGATACATGTACTAGTAATGTGAGGAGACTGCTATCAGGATACATGTACTAGTAATGTGAGGAGACTGCTATCAGGATACATGTACTAGTAATGTGGGGAGACTGCTATCAGGATACATGTACTAGTAATGTGGGGAGACTGCTATCAGGATACATGTACTAGTAATGTGAGGAGACTGCTATCAGGATACATGTACTAGTAATGTGAGGAGACTGCTATCAGGATACATGTACTAGTAATGTGAGGAGACTGCTATCAGGATACATGTACTAGTAATGTGAGGAGACTGCTATCAGGATACATGTACTAGTAATGTGAGGAGACTGCTATCAGGATACATGTACTAGTAATGTGAGAAGACTGCTATCAGGATACATGTACTAGTAATGTGGGGAGACTGCTATCAGGATACATGTACTAGTAATGTGAGGAGACTGCTATCAGGATACATGTACTAGTAATGTGAGGAGACTGCTATCAGGATACATGTACTAGTAATGTGGGGAGACTGCTATCAGGATACATGTACTAGTAATGTGGGGAGACTGCTATCAGGATACATGTACTAGCAATGTGGGGAGACTGCTATCAGGATACATGTACTAGTAATGTGAGGAGACTGCTATCAGGATACATGTACTAGTAATGTGAGGAGACTGCTATCAGGATACATGTACTAGTAATGTGGGGAGACTGCTATCAGGATACATGTACTAGTAATGTGAGGAGACTGCTATCAGGATACATGTACTAGTAATGTGAGGAGACTGCTATCAGGATACATGTACTAGTAATGTGAGGAGACTGCTATCAGGATACATGTACTAGTAATGTGAGGAGACTGCTATCAGGATACATGTACTAGTAATGTGGGGAGACTGCTATCAGGATACATGTACTAGTAATGTGGGGAGACTGCTATCAGGATACATGTACTAGTAATGTGAGGAGACTGCTATCAGGATACATGTACTAGTAATGTGAGGAGACTGCTATCAGGATACATGTACTAGTAATGTGAGGAGACTGCTATCAGGATACATGTACTAGTAATGTGAGGAGACTGCTATCAGGATACATGTACTAGTAATGTGAGGAGACTGCTATCAGGATACATGTACTAGTAATGTGAGGAGACTGCTATCAGGATACATGTACTAGTAATGTGAGGAGACTGCTATCAGGATACATGTACTAGTAATGTGAGAAGACTGCTATCAGGATACATGTACTAGTAATGTGAGGAGACTGCTATCAGGATACATGTACTAGTAATGTGAGGAGACTGCTATCAGGATACATGTACTAGTAATGTGAGGAGACTGCTATCAGGATACATGTACTAGTAATGTGAGGAGACTGCTATCAGGATACATGTACTAGTAATGTGAGGAGACTGCTATCAGGATACATGTACTAGTAATGTGAGAAGACTGCTATCAGGATACATGTACTAGTAATGTGGGGAGACTGCTATCAGGATACATGTACTAGTAATGTGAGGAGACTGCTATCAGGATACATGTACTAGTAATGTGAGAAGACTGCTATCAGGATACATGTACTAGTAATGTGGGGAGACTGCTATCAGGATACATGTACTAGTAATGTGAGAAGACTGCTATCAGGATACATGTACTAGTAATGTGGGGAGACTGCTATCAGGATACATGTACTAGTAATGTGGGGAGACTGCTATCAGGATACATGTACTAGTAATGTGAGGAGACTGCTATCAGGATACATGTACTAGTAATGTGGGGAGACTGCTATCAGGATACATGTACTAGTAATGTGGGGAGACTGCTATCAGGATACATGTACTAGTAATGTGGGGAGACTGCTATCAGGATACATGTACTAGTAATGTGGGGAGACTGCTATCAGGATACATGTACTAGTAATGTAAGGAGACTGCTATCAGGATACATGTACTAGTAATGTGAGGAGACTGCTATCAGGATACATGTACTAGTAATGTGAGAAGACTGCTATCAGGATACATGTACTAGTAATGTGGGGAGACTGCTATCAGGATACATGTACTAGTAATGTGGGGAGACTGCTATCAGGATACATGTACTAGTAATGTGGGGAGACTGCTATCAGGATACATGTACTAGTAATGTGGGGAGACTGCTATCAGGATACATGTACTAGTAATGTAAGGAGACTGCTATCAGGATACATGTACTAGTAATGTGGGGAGACTGCTATATGTTTTAGAATTTTCATATGTATTTTGATTGTGAATGGGTCCAAATTAATACATGTTCCTTAAGATGGAATATAGAGGAAAAGTGGTTGGTTATACGAAATGATATTTTTCATAGTTATTTTTTCACAGTATTATTATTATGCTTCGTTTTTCACATTTAATTTTTCACAGTATTGTTTTCCTATTACTTTGTTTTCCATAGTCTTTTTTTCACAATATTATTTTCCTACTACTTGTGTGTTTTCCACATTAAATGATAAGTCGTGCTAAAAACAATTGATATTCCATGCCAGTTCTTTAGAATACATTAAAAACTTTCATATTACAGTCCATGTTTAACCTCATAGAATTTGGGTCTTCAATAGGACAAAATTAAATCTGCATATTATATCTTAATGAATATTCATGATCAATGTATTATTGCAATTCTATTGATATTTAATATGAAGAATTTTTAAACTCTACTTACAACAGTTTAATAATAAAATTTGGTCCCATGAGGAATGAGGAAATGAGGGGAGGAGCTTGTTGGTGGCAAAGAAGCACATGAAATGAGAGAGTAATTCAATTTATATTGCACTAAATAGGATCAGTATGGAACAGGTACTCATCTCAATGTGACAAGGTGAAAGAAGTTTCATAATTCTAAAAATAGAATTAATTTGGAAACAAAATTAATAAGTTTATCTACATGATCAACAAAGTGAACATTTTTAAAGTACATAATTTGTCTATAGCTTACAAAGTTCTGTCTCCAACACCACAATGAATAAACACAGCATCATCAGGGGCACTAGATAAACATTTCTGTATTACTGGGTCAGCTGAAATTAGAAAATAAATTGAAATGGAAATTTGAAACAATAAAGTAAAGACAACTTAATTAGAGTGAGTGATTGTTGTTTTACACCAACTCAACAATTTTTCAGCTATATCATGGCAAGAACAAGTTCATTTTCAATGAGATGATGATGAGGCCATTGAGGTCCGCTTTGTTCTAGATCAACATGCTGAGTTGGATTTTTATAGTGCTAGCTCACTGAAACAAAAGTTCACGAGCAGACATGTCGCTCCACTCACACATTATTCTGATTTCGAGCCGATCAGTCTTTGCTCTTTCTCCTTAATGCTGCATGCTTAGCGGAGAAGCTACAAATACCAATTTCATAGTCTTTGGTTTGACCCGACCAGAGCTCGAACCCACTATCTATCACACTCGAGGCAAGCATGCTAACCATTATGTCACCGGTGCATTTTTTTACCATATGTACAATGTATGGTAGTGGGACACTTCCAATGCCTACTACCATATATATATTCCAGCTCTAGATAGTGTTTTCTTGAAAAAAATGTCACAACTGTAAAAATAGAATAGACCTAGTTGACTTTTCGATTATAGATCTAAAAACAGCCCCAAAACTTACAAAATCCAAACTAATCAGATGACTTATCACATTTTTAGGTTAAAATGATTGCTTCCACTTTGGAATATAAACCTGCCTAGTGAAACCCGAAATGAACAGTCCCTGGAAATTTTTAAGAAAATATTTAAAATTTAACTTTTTAGAATTGCTTATTATGATTTTATGTAAACTTCTTACACTGACAGTTTTGCATGTTTCCCCCCCCTTTTTAATGTGTGTCAATTTTGTTATCTCTCTTTTAGTTAATTATCGTCACGGTATGTGTTTTCGTGCGTCATCTGTTTTCGTGGTATCCATTTTATTTTGATTTCCACAGCGCACACATTATTTTTAATGTGTCTTCCGGTTTCTATTTATGGAACATAAACAATACGAAAGCTGACATCTGTAAAAAATGATAAAGTTTACTTTTAAAGACGTAAGTACCAAAAACAGTGAACCTACCTACTGAACCATACTTTTTGTAATGCCAAAAATGTACTTCATTTATAAAGTAGCTGGAAAAAAATCCAGAAGGGCTATATAAAATTTAACTATGTCGTCTGCCTCTCAGACACCTGCTCTTCCTGTCATGTAACTATCATGGGGTCACTGATCGTATTTGTAAACAAAAGAGCCGACTGAAATGTGCCTGTTTCTTATATAAAATGCATGTCACTTTGCAGTGCATTGTGGTTTCAGCACTAAAAAAAACATCAAAAGTAAACACAAATTTAAAAATGGTCATTTTCAAACATTCTGTTATTTTATTTAGATGTAGTATGATTTGGTAGATGGCCAGAACCATGAAATTTTAACCAGCCATTTCCGGATTTTATATTCGTTTCCATCCCGTATATCGGCCTTGCTTTTATTTGCCACGGAAACAGATGACGCAATTTTACTGACAACAAAAGTTGCCAGGTAATCGAGAGTATATTAAAATACAAGAATGGCTTTAAAAACAATCTTATGCACAAAGAAATATTTAACTAGTCATTCTTTGAAAATTCCAATCGTCATATGAATGAAGGTTTAACACTGTTAATCGCTATATCTGAAAATCGATAATAGCACGAAAACCGATATCAATTCAAATCAAATAAGTTTTATTTAAAGTCGAAATATCTATAACACATAACACGATGGTAGTTTGTTGTTATAATACATGTATTCTATGATGTATTTATTTATATATTTTTTGTAACATATATCATTTAAATAGTTAGAATTGTCTTGTTTAAAAACATATATCTCCATTCTGTATTGTTGTAACTGTTGATATAATTATGAATGTATATTTGTTATTGCCCCTTGAGGGACCCTAATTGGAATAAAAATATTGTATTGTATTGTATTGTATTGTATGATGGTCAGTTTTATTGTACGATTTAAATTTTGCTACCATGTTAAGCGATTAGAGTAATTTTAATTAGATAATGCACTATTCAATCACAGGGACTTGTCACTATCCAGGTAAATATACTATCAATGTATAAACATATGTTTATACATTGATAGTATATTTACCTGGATAGTGACAAGTCCTTGTGATTCAATATTGTAAATAATAATAATAATATTGCCAGATTATCTCCCTTTATCCATTTTTTTTTTTACCGGCTACGCAGTCTGGACACCAGTTATTTCCTTCCGAGTCAGTTGATCCAGAAAACAGAGCAAATATAACTTTTCCCTTGTGTTCATCAGCGGCTTTCTTATAATTATCAAGACCTTCAACGTGTACTTCAATCACCATATTTTCGAAGTAGATAAAACTCGTGCCTCCCCTTTTTGATGTACATGTAGCTAGAGGGCACTCTTCACTTCCGGTTAAAACGAAAGCAGAATGAGTTCAGATCAAAATGTAAACAACTTTTGGTAAGTATGTGTGTGTAGATGTCTTAGATATTGATAAGTTTTTATAACGTCAAATTCAATAGACAAATGTCAAACAACATTTGTTAAATCAATAATTTGTTCGATCCATCTTGTTCACACTGAAATCAAGGTAAAAAATTAATCTGATGAAATACACACAAAAAATAATAAATAAGTGTTCAACTGACTTAAAATTGGTAGAACTTGGAGTCTCGGGTGGAAAAGCTGGCCATAATGTCATATAACCCTTTCCTAATTAAACATTAACGGGTCTTGCCCGATCCGACTTCATCTTAAATTATAATTGGAAAACACAGGTACTTGTGGACAGGACCCTATGTTGCTCCCCCTTTTTTTTTAAGATGTTGCCCCCCCCCTTTTTTTTTTTTTTTTTTTTTTTTTGAACATCCGACTTTTTTTTCATATAAACAACATTTTGCAACTTTCTATAAGATAAGATAAGAAAACTTTATTTGAATTCGGTTTTTGTATAACAATAAACACATGCCGGGTTTCTGAAAATATCAGAAACCCGGCATGGATAGAAACTACTTTTTGATTGTATTTATTGTATATATGTCATACAGTGATACATAGAAAGTTGCAAAATGTTGTTTATATGAAAAAAAGTCGATGTTAAAAAAAAAAGGGGGGGGGGCAACATCTTAAAAAAAAAAAAAAAAAAAAAAGGGAGCAACATAGGGTCCTGTCCACAAGTACCTGTGTTGGAAAACAGATCTATTGCTACATTTTTTCACAGGTACGTGTGGACAGGACCCTATGTTGCCTTCCTTTTTTTTTTTTTTAGATGTTGCCCCCCCCCCCTTTTTTTTTAACATCGATTTTTTTTTTTCATATAAACAACATTTTGCAACTTTCTATGTATGACATATATACAATAAATACAATCAAACAGTAGTTTCTATCCTAGATGCGGAACCGTAGCCCTTTATGGTCTGCCAAGAAAAATAAATAAATCAAAAGACCATAAAGGGCTACAGCTCCGCAGCTATTTCTATCCATGCCGGGTTTCTGACAGGGTTACACTAATGACCTGAAAATACATGATCGTCTATATCTTTTTTACTACTCAATAGAATCGATTCAATCTTTGGTCAGCTTGAGATATGAGTATATACTTTACAAAAAATAAAACAATATAAAAAAATATTGTGTATTAGTGGAGATATCTTGACCTGAATAATGGACAGAATTGATTCAAACTTTGGTCAGTTTGAGCTATGAGTATATACTTTACAAATAATTGTTTTTATATTTTAAATATTGTGTATTAGTGGAGATATCTTGACCTGAAGGACTCCGATTCGACTGACCTGAAAATTAAAAATTAAAACGAAAGGTCTAAAATTGACTGTTACTTTTTATTACTTTATGAATTTCACTGAATTTTGAGTTAATTTGTGATATGAATATATTTTTTTTTATTAACTATGAATATGCATTGCTAAATAAATCTAGACCTTAACATCCCTGACTTGCCTGACCAGAAATTGACCTGAGACACTGCAGTCTTCGAAATTAGGGGGTAGTCCGAAGCCGGTGGCGTGTAAAATTGTACACGAGCGTATAAAATGAGTAGTTCCACAAGTCCGACGGGCCTGTGAAAAAAAAGGTCATATAGTTTCAAAAGTTGATTTCATAAGATATTGTGTGTAGATATTTAGTTTATTGTTCTCCGTTTTCAGTTGCTGCCGAGTCAATGCAAAAAATGGGTAGACAAACAAGTCCTTTTAAGAATTTCCGATATTCGAAATAGATTTAGATGTGTCTGTTTTTTGCAATTTGATTGGTCGATCTTTTTCCCATCATGTAGGTTTTAAAAAAGGACGAGAAGCAGGACTCATGTTAGAAGGCGAAGTAGTTGTTTGTGAAGGGTGACTTCGATTTCTCATTGGTCAAAAGCGAAGTTCAAGTAGCCTTGTAATTTTGAAGAGTCGTCCTATGTTGCCCGCGTATTTTTGCCACGTGCCATTTATGAAAATATCGACATCGTGTATATTGAATTCTATGGTATTTTGAAAGTGACTTTCTCGAAAAGTAATCCATTTCGGTTTAAAGAAACTTTACTTTCGTTCAATATCAAATAAAAAATGGCACCACGAGAAATGGGACGCAATCAGACACTGCTACGGGAAATGTTGATCGAAGCTACTTTTAACCAAACAAACTTTTGATTTGTTTTTTCAATCCTGTGACATAAAGTCTGAGTTCTCATAAATAATATGTTCATATTTGAGAAGGTTGGTCATTCAAAATTCGTTGAAATGCACGGAGACACTTCAGATTTTTTTCGATCCGCTTCCAAATCCGATCGGTATTTTTTTTAATTAATTGCCATCTATTTATAGAACTGTTGCTGACAGACCTGTGTCAACGTTAATACTATTACCTCTGCAGTTAGAAAAAAGAATTTGAACTACAGTAGTCTTGTTCCATTGTTGCACTCTGATTTGAGGTCTGACAAATAATAATTACAATCTTTACTTGCTTCAGTTTATGACTGTTGCCGTCAATATACGTTCGTGCTATATTTGCATTCCCTATCTATCTATATATAGTTGGACCGTTGAGCAAATTGGCATATATGATATACATATTTCTTCTGCTGAAGGCCAGACTCTGCTGAAGGCTACACAAATATGACTTTTTGCATTTTGTGTGGTATTAATTCAAATCATAGTGATATTAACAAAAAAAAGGAAGGGTACATATTAAAAGTTATCACCAAATTATATGTGGCACGCAATGATGACACCACAAGTTTGACAGTGATGATATGGAATATACTGAGGATGCTATTGACAATATGATTTTAGAATTTTCAGGAGATTAATTTTACTTGAATCCAAAATAAAATGTCTTTGTTTTTTTTAGTTGCATTCTGGTCTTACCTAATGCATAATTGACATGTCCACATAATATTTGGTACATCATTATGTTTTGGTGGTTTGAATTAATGGTCATTAATGTAGTTTTCAAATTCGGGCCTGTAGAATTGATGGTGGGCCTGTAAATATTTGAACTTGCAGGCCCGGTGAGCTTGTAAGGTAAAAAGTTAAGTGTGAAGACTGGAGACATAAAACGAAAAAGAAAACAAAAGTATGTTTTTTTTTGTTTTTTTTTTTTACAATTTTTCTTCTTCTTATTTTTCTTATGAAAACGAAATTATACCTTTATTTTCCGAGATTTTCATCAAATAGGGATTACACCTGAATAATACAACTTTTCAATCGAATCTTATATGATATAAACAAAAATCAAACACTATATTTACCATGTCAGTTTCAGGTCATTTGAATAGGAACTGTTCAGGTCAACGTAGCTCTCTTAATACAGATTCACTTATTTTTTTATTTTATAAAGTTTAAATTCATACCTCAAGCATTCCAAAACTTGGGTCAATTCTGTCCATTATAAAAAAAAAAAAAAGACATAGTCTTATATACATGTTCTTTTAATTTTCAGATCACGCAATCGCGCGATTCTGAATCCTTCAGGTCAAAATATCTCCACTAATGCATATTATTTTTCCAAAATTTTTAATTAGTTATAAAATATATATTCATATCTCAAACTGACAAAAATTTGAATCAATTCTGTCCAGTAATAAAAAAAAATATCGCCAACTATATATATAGTGTTTCTTTCCATTATTCAGGTCATGCAATCGCGCGATTCGTAGTCCTTCAGGTCAAGATATCTCCACTAAAATACAATATTTTTTTTTATTTTTTTATTTGTTGTAAAGTATATACTCATATCTCAGGGTACCTGTATAATGCGAAACGAAATTGACCGAAACGAAACGAAACGGAATAATTCAAAATGAAATAACACCTATTTTAACGAAACAATTCCTTGGGGAAATACAAGACAAAAATTAAACGAAAAAAATAGAGAAAGTATCATTTAAGCGTGGAAAATGATTATCATAGTAGAAAAGTTCATTGTTTTCAAGGTTATATTTTAAAAAATCGTTCTTCATCTAGCAATGACGAACTGATTGATTCATCGATTGTTGACTGCTAAACGCCACATCAGTGATATTCCAGCTATACTGTGCCGAATGACAAAAGGAAAATGACAGTTACGTGGGAGGTATTACTTCCTATATACATGGTGATGTTCTGACAATCGGGGTCCTATTATTGATTATATGTCTGGCATGGGGTAATCTTTTTGTCACAAATGGTTGAAAAGGAGAATATGTTTTTGCTTGGATTATTCTTCAAAATTGGGGCTTAAAGAGGCTTTAGTTAGACAACAGTTGAGATTGGGTCTAAAATTGGCATCAGAACCCGCATGTACAGGGGTCGGGGTCCAGTGACCCCCAGCATTTTGTAAGGTAGACCGGGTACTGTTACTTGAGAATGTTTATTAGTGCCGCTTCGAAATAATTGAAAAATTACCGTTGTTGTTTAATTATTCAATTATTTATTATATGTATTTTTTTCAGTTTTTGCCCGTGACAATTGTGTTCATTGTTTTCTTAAAGTTTACCCCTTACTAACGATGAGATAAAAAACATATATTCATATTCAAATATGCAACAAATTATGGCTTCTATTATTATAAAAAAAAGACTGTCGAGATAAAAAGACATTTTAAATCGGTGACCAATCTGGCCAAATTTAAACGGTATACTGCACAAAACGGTACACTCATCTTGCAAAACTACATGTTAAATTTCTTTTTTAAGACTTAGGGGCTGGCCATTTAGCTTGAAGAGGGGAAGGGGCTGCGAGGAGTGCGAGCGCCACCTCTCCCTTAATTTTGGCAAGAAGTAAAAAAGAATCAAGTTCAGACACAATACTTGGGAATTTTACGTCTATATGACCTGAAAGCTTAACAAGCGTGAAATGTTATATTTGTTTCTAACATATACCCAGCCAAATAACTAAAAAAATAATTACTTTTGATTAATTACTTTTTTCTTCCCAGCTTCAGAATCGGAAAATTTGATGGAAAAAATGACATGTCCCCCACCCCCCTTTCAAGTTAAATACATGCAATTTCGTTTCGATTTATTTCGTTCCGTTTCGGTACATTTCGTTTCGTTTCGATTTATTTTGTTTCGTTTCGTTTCGAATTCGTTTCGCATTTTACAGGTACCCCACATCTCAAGCTGACCAGAGTTTGAATCGATTCTATTGAGTAGTAAAAAAGATATAGACGATCATATCTTTTCAGGTCAATTTTCAGGTCATTAGTGTAACCCTTTCTGACCACAGGAGTCGGAAGTTCTATCAATAATAAGGTATAGGGGCACCTCGAAGATCGCTGGGCAACTATAAAAAAAACACCAGGAGTGCAACGCATTTTTGGGGGGTTGGCCTAAATCTATACCTACAGGTAGATCAGCATGGAATAAAAGGTTGAATCCTACTCTTGGATGTTTAAACTAAATAAATATCATGTTTTCTTGTACTTACCACACGGTTTTGTAGCAGTTTCGTACATTTTACCCTTCTACACCACCATCGCCAGATCCATGATCGGTAAACCGGAAGTGCAGCTCTGTCGTGAATTTTAAGGTCAGTATAATTAGAATATCTCTTTTGATAAATTATGAAACATCTTGTGATAAATTATATGATTTAAATATAATAAAATATTACTTAAAAGATAAGGTCCAATTGTTTGTTGTATTTATTTTGCCATAATTTAATTTTACTGACCTTAAAATTCACTGCACTTCCGGTTTACCGATCATGGATCTGGCGATGGTGGTGTAGAAGGGTAAAATGTACGAAACTGCTACAAAACCGTGTGGTAAGTACAAGAAAACATGATATTTATTTAGTTTAAACATTCAAGAGTAGGATTCAACCTTTTATTCCATGCTGATCTACCTGTAGGTATAGATTTAGGCCAACCCCCCAAAAATGCGTTGCACTCCTGGTGTTTTTTTTATAGTTGCCCAGCGATCTTCGAGGTGCCCCTATACCTTATTATTGATAGAACTTCCGACTCCTGTGTTCTGACATGATATAAGATAGAAGGTAAGTCACTCTTCTTTGTTTACATTGGGGTACCTGTAGGCTGTTGTCACAGGCACTTGTTTCTGGTAAATTTTTTTTACCTAGATATTATATATACTACAACTACAAGGTACGTAACCGTTCATTTGTAAAAAAAATCTAGGTCATCGCGATTTTCGCGTTTTTTCAACTCGACGGACGCCAGCATGGAGGAATGGCCTACATCATCTGAAACTACGATAATTTATCTACAAAATGATGTATAAAACACCTACCTTTGCTGAACCTCAACAATGCAACAGACCTTTTTCCACGGGTCAGTTATGAGCTTTCATCATCCAGTTGGTCACCTGGCAAGTTCTACCCCGCAGTGAATGAAAAGTTCAAGGTCGAACTCAGGTAAAGTATTTGATTGGTCGAAGTTTTTACATTTAGCAAGCTGGAATTCTGAAGTTTATTTTTATAATTTTTCATCAAAATGGAGAAGATGCAAAAAGAAACATGTGATGCTGTATTAATTTTCCCGCCTATAAGACTTTCAGTCCTGTTGATATACTTCAGGGAAAAATCCCGAGGTTGTATAGAAAGTTCAAAAATTTTTGAATTCTAAAAATAGCCACAGAATTGCATTCAAACTACACTTTTATTCTAAGAAATTAAAACACTTTTATTAATTTTTTTTATTGGAATGCAATATATATAATTTTCTAACATCTCAGTATTTTTTATAGCATTTTTATTACAACTTATCTTATTTTTTCTTTCACTGCGGGGTAGAACTTGCCAGGTGACCAACTGGATGATGAAAGCTGATAACTGTCCCGTGGAAAAAGGTCTGTTGCATTGTTGAGGTTCAGCAAAGGTAGGTGTTTTATACATCATTTTGTAGATAAATTATCGTAGTTTCAGATGATGTAGGCCATTCCTCCATGCTGGCGTCCGTCGAGTTGAAAAAACGCGAAAATCGCGATGACCTAGATTTTTTACAAATGAACGGTTACGTACCTTGTAGTATATGTAGTATCTAGGTAAAAAAAATTTACCAGAAACAAGTGCCTGTGGCTGTTGTGCATTCATCTTAAATTTAGTGAATAAAAAAGGCCTACCTGTCTGGAAATTAGCTTATTCCTTCTCTGTATATATTATTCTCCCTGAAAACACACATCAATATTTATTTACAGCAGCTGACAACTCTCCATGGAACATTTTTCCACTCGCGATTTGCGATTTTCAGACGACATTTTTAAAAACTCAAATTAAAGCTACGGAAGTGTCGATATTAGCGACATCTGCTGGTCATTTGAAATATTGACGATACGGTAAAACGCGAGAGTTCCGGGTAAAAAGTTTGGGAATTTTTTGGCGCAAAATTTAATTTTACCCGGATCGACTTCGATTTGATAAACTCAGGTTAAGCTAGTTACTAGAGTTTCATTCGAACGGTGCGAGTTACTCTGCAACGTCATCATTTTGACCTTTTGACCCAACTCGGGTTCAACCCACACCATGGGCAGGTTTAGTCGAGTAGAGTAAAAAGGAAAGATGGCGGAGAAAATGCGGTAAGAAAAAAATTTAAAATGATTTTTACCAGATTTCGACTTCTTGCTTTATATATTGTAATACAAATGATAAATTAATAGATTTATGATCCAATGTAATCAAAAATACACAATTTAACCGTTGTTTGTATATAAAACATCGACAGTAGTATACCAAAGGAACAGCTTTGAGGGAATATTCGAAATATCAAAGTCCAGAGACAAGGCAAAATAGTTTAAGGTCCAGACCTAGCATTCTACATGCCATTGATATTTGGTCAGTAGATACCTCGGAGAGTAATGCAAATTAAGCTGATAATTGAGTCATTTCAACCTACTTTTCCAGACAGACTTGAAGTACTCTAAGCTTTCGGACGGGCAGGGGGATTAGCTGTCGTTTCCGACTGGTATGTCGGTTTGTTGATGTTATGTTGGAATTTGAACAAAAAGTATTTACAATTTGGCGAAATAATGTATTGTTAATCCAGTAACTAACAACACGTGCTACTGTCTATGTCACAGTTTTCTTTTTTTTAAATACTCGGGTCTGTTTGATAGATTACCTTTAATGGTATTCCATTGTCGCATTCTGCTTTATTGCTACATTTTTTGTTTCATGTCTTCATGTGAAAATTTTAGAGAAATAATGTAATAATAATGCTTATCATATTGTATGTATATGGAGAAGACAATACTAAGTTGAAAAACTTGTGTCTGATCCTTTTGTCATTATTTAGACAATAAAATATGCTTAAATTAAATTTGAGTAATAGTTGGCTGATAAAATATTTAGTCTGTAATTGGTAACATGTTCATTCGGCATATACATAGTATAGTAGCTGCAATAATGTAGCTCCTGTGACAAACTTGTGTCTCGGCAGAGCTACAACGCGGTCCCATTCGTCACAATGGAGCAAAAAAAAAGTTGCAGTTGAAACATAAAAACTCACTATTTACGCTTCAAACATTTCATTATAACAATTACTGATGATCTCAGTCCTTGTTAAATCGGTTTGGCTGAGAAATATATGCTTTTCAAAGTTAGCAACAACCTTGTTCAAATTTATCGATCGTTTTCCATAACCGGAAACTACGGAAGGCGGAGCTTTTCTAAATATGGTATTTCTTATTACAAGCTGATGTAAACATTCCAATCGTAACTATTCGGCCATTCTCGCTACCCTGTTATTTGCAGGGTAGCGAGAATGGCCGAGTAGTTACGATTGGTAAACATTCACGCCTAAATCGCCAAATATGGTATCGACATCCAAATAGTGAGGCCGGAAATGACGAAATTCAAAATTTTCGAAGAGAAGATTTTATTTTGTGGGAATTACATTCTAAAATACTGGTAGGTGATAAAAACTTGTTATAATAATGGACAACAGGAAAGGTTATGTCTTATTATTGATAAATGCAGGCGTCAGAAGCTCTGTAAGCGAGCGCAAAAAATCTCGGCGGCTGCTCCATTACGTGTAATGGCATCCCGTTATAACCCTTGCGAGTAAGCGAGCATTTAGGGTTTTATTATTAGAACTAATAGTATAGTCAAAGTACACCTCCTGCTCCGAAGTTTAATTGTATATTCTTGGTGTACAAATTGTGGATAATTATTGAACTGTCTGCAACACAGATAAAAGGACCATGGTCTTTTATATGCTTATGTATGTAAAGCAACATATAAACAGCGATTCGATCCTGTCTGGGAGGAATTAACTTATTTCCAATGTTGTGTCGAGATTAAAACACGTTTTGTTTAACTTACGTTTTTAAATGTCTGGTTGAATACATGGCAAACCTTCAATACTGTCCCATGAACAGTCGAGATCGAAATGCCAAATAAATTGGCTGCTTCTCGCATGGACTCCTGGTTTGAAATGTACCATATAAACAATAACAATTGTTTTTCTGGTGGGATTTGTTCTTTACCACTAACATTATTGGAGGTTAAATGTGGTGCAATTGTCTGCAGAATGATTTCAAAATGTTGCCCGGTCAATCCTGAAGTGCATGCGGAAGTCCGTGGATGAAAACTCTGGTACAATTGTTAGAAACACGTGGCACTTGTCTTTTTTTTAATACAGTTAAGAAGAATAATTGATAGATCTACGTTTCTTTTAATAAAATATAATATAGTGCCATTGTCATTCATCAATTCTTGAATGAAGTACTCCATTTTGAGATTTAACCCGACTGGAGAGTTTCCGTTCGATTTGGCTTTTATGTACGCATGCGCATTTTCGCAAAACGTTTTCACGACCATATCGACGAGTAACCCGAGTTAATTAAATCGAAGTCGACCCCGGATGTATGTAGAGCTCTCCGACGTCCCACAGCTCCAGCAAGTCGGAAAAAAAAGCCGTCGGACGGCAGAGGAATCTCGGACTAACATAAATACTGAAACTTATCTGTAGTTCTTGTGTCAATTGAGAAATTTACCAATGGCAGTGAACTGTCATTTTTCCTGATTTAGTGTAGTTGCAACCTAGTTTAATAACAGCCTAACAGGTGCACAAATATATATATATATATTGTATATACATTGTATAAACGTCTAAAATGTAGCACAATAACACACACACAAAAAAGTTAAAATATAACAAAAATAACTATAAGTCTACAAAAAGACTAATTATAATCAAGTTGACGGATTTTTCGCTTGACCAACAAGCTTCATCAGCGTCTGTAATTAAGCGAAATCAGATTACAGACGCTGATGAAGCTTGTCGGTCAAGCGAAATATCAGTCAACTTGATTATAATTATAGTTTTTGTAGACTTGTAGTTATTTTTGTTATATTTTAACATCTTTTTTGGTGTTGTGCTACATTTTAGACGTTTATTTATCATTTTGTTTGTTTGCACAGAATCGTTAACGACTTGTTTCCGAGTCAGAATAATAATGTTCTATAGGTTGGCTTAGAGTCTGGATAATAATGTTCTATAGGTTGGCTGAGAGTCTGGATAATAATGTTCTATAGGTTGGCTGAGAGTCAGGATAATAATGTTCTATAGGTTGGCTGAGAGTCTGGATAATAATGTTCTATAGGTTGGCTGAGAGTCTAGATAATAATGTTCTATAGGTTGGCTGAGAGTCAGGATAATAATGTTCTATAGGTTGGCTGACAGTCTGGATAATAATGTTCTATAGGTTGGCTGAGAGTCAGGATAATAATGTTCTATAGGTTGGCTGAGAGTCTGGATAATAATGTTCTATAGGTTGGCTGAGAGTCTGGATAATAATGTTCTATAGGTTGGCTGAGAGTCTGGATAATAATGTTCTATAGGTTGGCTGAGAGTCTGGATAATAATGTTCTATAGGCTGGCTGAGAGTCTAGATAATAATGTTCTATAGGTTGGCTGAGAGTCAGGATAATAATGTTCTATAGGTTGGCTGAGAGTCAGGATAATAATGTTCTATAGGTTGGCTGAGAGTCTGGATAATAATGTTCTATAGGTTGGCTGAGAGTCTGGATAATAATGTTCTATAGGTTGGCTGAGAGTCAGGATAATAATGTTCTATAGGTTGGCTGAGAGTCTGGATAATAATGTTCTATAGGTTGACTGAGAGTCTGGATAATAATGTTCTATAGGTTGGCTGAGAGTCAGGATAATAATGTTCTATAGGTTGGCTGAAAGTCAGGATAATAATGTTCTATAGGTTGGCTGAGAGTCAGGATAATAATGTTCTATAGGTTGGCTGAGAGTCTGGATAATAATGTTCTATAGGTTGACTGAGAGTCTGGATAATAATGTTCTATAGGTTGGCTGAGAGTCAGGATAATAATGTTCTATAGGTTGGCTGAGAGTCAGGATAATAATGTTCTATAGGTTGGCTGAAAGTCAGGATAATAATGTTCTATAGGTTGGCTGAGAGTCTGGATAATAATGTTCTATAGGTTGGCTGAGAGTCAGGATAATAAAGTTCTATAGGTTGGCTGAGAGTCTGGATAATAATGTTCTATAGGTTGGCTGAGAGTCAGGATAATAATGTTTTCAAAAACAATTGTATATATATTTTTGTTTATCAATATACCCATGATAACTGAGTAAAAGAAAATTGCATGATATTTGAGGGAAAAGGTAAAAATAATGACAACCCAGTTAGTTTAATTAACACTCCAAATTATTTCATATTTCATGTAAATAAAACATGTTTCCTGTTGGGTGTCTAGATCATGAGAGGTTCGCTGTTCTAGTACTTTAAAAATGTTTTTGAATGGACACTACTAACAGCTTATGTTTTATACTTCTCATTAAAAACAGGGCAAAATGGTATGGATTAGGGATGAGAATGACAATATCATCGATTAGTAGAAAGTTTAATAGAGTCCCTAATCTAGAAACTGAGACCTTAGATAAATGGATGAGAACCAAAGAGGAAGGAAAAGACGTTGTGATATGGGTATGGTTATTTCTTAATATGAAATTTGTTCTGTAATCATTTTAATACTACTGATATTAGCTAATATTTATGGCATGGCCGTAGCGCAATGAAGGCAAATGCCTCACTTTTGAAACGGCAAGTATAACCTTTGAAAACAAATAAAAAAAAAATTTTCCTCAAAATTTGTCTAATTTCACCCATAAATCCATTGTTATAATATCACAGATATTCGATTAACAGTTGTTAGACGGTGACAGTGTTATAAATTCAGATGAAAAACTATGAGAATATCCGAAGTTGCTCCCACTAAAAAACATTGTAGAAGACGTTGGAAAGTCATCATGTCACTTCACAATTGGTTGAAGACAGGGTCTTTAAAACGAAAATTAGATGACGGTAACTTTCAAAGCATCAATGTGGATTTGCATATTCCGATATCTGTCACTTTGTTATCATAACAAAGTGACAGATATCGGATTAATAGAAATTACATCGAAACATATTCACTGAATGATGTGCAATAGTCGATATTTTAACCCTGTTTAAAATTTGAATTGAAATTTTATTATGATCCCATGCTTTAGACCAGATATTCAATTGTCACACATGGGATTGAATAATAATCAATACATTATACACATGGCATAACAGCAAAAACAATAAACAGAAAACAAATATAACGGAGTAATCCATTTATTTTAGAAGTCTGAGATTTTGTGAATGTAGTAAACAGTTATATTTCTGACTTTTAAAAGGCATTTTCAATTTAGAATTTAATCTAAAAAATTACAAAAAGGCGTCAGCTTCCGGGGGCTTCCCCTCGACCTCCTTTACTTAATGGGGGCTCTGCCCCCAGACCCCCCTTTGCCTCACTTTATTCAGACCCGATCTACGGCCGTGTATGGTTTGGGTTGTGGTGTTTAATGCCACTTTCAACAATATTTCATAATCAGTTATATTGTGGTGGTCAATTTTTTTTGTGGAGGAAACCGGAGTACCCAGAGAAAACCACCAACCTGTCGCAAATCACTGACAAACATTATCACATAATGTTGTATCAAGTACACTTCACCATGAACAGGGGTTTGAACTCACAACATTAGTGGTGATAGGCACTGATTGCAGAGATAGTGAAAATCCAACTACCATACGATCACGACCAGGATGAGCCCCGCCAATATATAAGAAGATCAGTGAAAATTGACTTAGGAAGAATACAGCTAAGATCATTCACAACATTTTAATTCAGATTTTAAATATAATGCAAATTGAGAGACGGTTACCTTGTAATTTACATAAAATTAATTTCTAATGTCCATCTAACAGCAGCCCTTAAAATCTAAAAAACAAGAGGATGTTTGGAATGCTCCCGAACCTAAAAGAAAAGGAAAGATTAAACAGTGATGGTCAATGTAACAGTTCCACCAATATCAACAAAACAAACAACCATCTTTCACTTCAACTCATTGAACACAAAAAACCCACAACACATGATGTTGTAAATCCAAGTCTTTGCTTTGGACAAGCAGAAAAATGTGGCAGCGTTAAACCGGATAATGGGATCCCAACCCTTCCCTTTTGTTTGTGTTTTTCATTCTGGTATAATTTAATTCAATGGAACATAAATTTAATTGTTTAATTATCACTATATCAAAGGACTGTAGACCAGAAGAAGAATATGTTGTGAGTCACATACCAGGGGCTATAAGGGTTGACTATAAAAACGACGCAGAGAAGATTTTAGAGAAACTACCAAGTGAAGGTAATTATTATATGCCAGGGGCTGTACAGGTTGACTATCAAAACAAGCACAGAAGATCTTAGAGAAACTACCAAGTAAAAGTAATTATTATATACCAGGGGCTGTAGTGGTTGACTATCAAATCGATGCACAGAGAAACTATAAAGTAAAACCTTAAGATAATTATTATATACCAGGTGCTGAAAGGGTTGACTATCAAATCGAGGCACAGAAGATCTTAAGAGAAACTACCAAGTAAAGGTAATTATTATATACCAGGGGCTGAAAGGGTTGACTATCAAATCGAGGCACAGAAGATCTCAGAGAAACTACCAAGTAAAGGTAATTATTATATGCCAGGGGCTGTAAGGGTTCACTATCAAAACAAGCACAGGAGATCTTAGAGAAACTACCAAGTAAAGGTAATTATTATATGCCAGGGGCTGTAAGGTTTTAATATCAAAACTAGCACAGAAGATCTTAGAGGAACTACCAAGTAAAGATAATTATTATATACCAGGGGCTGTAAGGGTTTACTATCAAAACGATGCACAGAAGATCTTAGAGAAACTACCAAGTAAAGGTAATTATTATATGCCAGGGGCTGTAAGGGTTTACTATCAAATCGAGGCACAGAAGATCTTAAGAGAAACTACCAAGTAAAGGTAATTATTATATACCAGGGGCTGTAAGGGTTTACTATCAAATCGAGGCACAGAAGATCTTAAGAGAAACTACCAAGTAAAGGTAATTATTATATACCAGGGGCTGAAAGGGTTGACTATCAAATCGAGGCACAGAAGATCTCAGAGAAACTACCAAGTAAAGGTAATTATTATATGCCAGGGGCTGTAAGGGTTCACTATCAAAACAAGCACAGGAGATCTTAGAGAAACTACCAAGTAAAGGTAATTATTATATGCCAGGGGCTGTAAGGTTTTAATATCAAAACAAGCACAGAAGATCTTAGAGGAACTACCAAGTAAAGATAATTATTATATACCAGGGGCTGTAAGGGTTTACTATCAAAACGATGCACAGAAGATCTTAGAGAAACTACCAAGTAAAGGTAATTATTATATACCAGGGGTTGTAAGGGTTTACTATCAAAACAAGCACAGAAGATCTTAGAGGAACTACCAAGTAAAGGTAATTATTATATACCAGGGGCTGTAAGGGTTTACTATCTAAACGATGCACAGAAGATCTTAGAGAAACTACCAAGTAAAGGTAATTATTATATGCCAGGGGCTGTAACGGTTTACTATCAAAACAAGGACAGAAGATCTTAGAAGAACTACCAACTAAAGGTAATTATTATTATATACCAGGGGCTGTAAGGGTTTACTATCAAAAGAAGCACAGAAGATCTTAGAGAAACTACCAAGTAAAGGTAATTATTATATGCCAGGGGCTGTAAGGGTTTACTATCAAAACAAGGACAGAAGATCTTAGAGGAACTACCAAGTAAAGGTAATTATTATATGCCAGGGGCTGTACAGGTTTACTATCAAAACAAGCACAGAAGATCTTAGAGAAACTACCAAGTAAAGGTAATTATTATTATATACCAGGGGCCGTAAGGGTTGACTATAAAAACAAGCACAGGAGATCTTACACAGAAATTACCAAGTGAAGATAATTATTATATGCCAGGGGCTGTAAGGGTTGACTATCAAAACAAACACAGAAGATCTTAGAGGAACTACCAAGTAAAGGTAATTATTATATGCCAGGGGCTGTAAGGGTTTACTATCAAAACAAGGACAGAAGATCTTAGAGGAACTACCAAGTAAAGGTAATTATTATATGCCAGGGGCTGTAAGGGTTGACTATCAAAACGATGCAGAGAAGATCTTAGAGAAACTACCAAGTAAAGGTAATTATTATATGCCAGGGGCTGTAAGGGTTTACTATCAAAACAAGCACAGAAGATCTTAGAGAAACTACCAAGTAAAGGTAATTATTATATACCAGGGGCTGTAAGGGTTTACTATCAAAACAAGCACAGAAGATCTTAGAGAAACTACCAAGTAAAGGTAATTATTATATGCCAGGGGCTGTAAGGGTTTACTATCAAAACAAGCACAGAAGATCTTAGAGAAACTACCAAGTAAAGGTAATTATTATATACCAGGGGCTGTACAGGTTGACTATAAAAACAAGCACAGGAGATCTTAGAGGAACTACCAATTCAAGTAAAGGTAATTATTATACCTGGCATATACCATGGCAATGTAATGATTTATTAAAGATGACACAGGGAAGATCTTACAGAAACCACAGGCACTCATGGCATGGAATCACACCACTTTTCCATTTTTTTAACTTGTGGTTTACACATTAGTTTTCAATAAAAATTTCTTTATTATACCCCCTGCAAACAAAGTTTGGGGGATATATAGGAATCACCCTGTCCGTCCGTCCATCCATGTACCTTGTAAGCGCAACTCCTCCTAAGCGACTTATTGGATATTTATGAAACTTTACACATTTGTAGTACACTACCTGCAGATGTGCATGAAGGAATATGGTTGCTGTCCAAAATTTAAAAGGGGAGATAATTCAACTTATACTTTCACAAAAAGGGGGGGGGGGGCATGTACCTTGTAAGCACAACTCCTCCTAAACGACTTATTGGATTTTTATGAAACTTTACACATTTGTAGTACACTACCTGCAGATGTGCATGAAGGAATATGGTTGCTGTCCAAAATTTAAAAGGGGAGATAATTCAACTTATACTTTCACGAAAAGGGGGGGGGGGGGGGGGGGGCATGTACCTTGTAAGTGCAACTCCTACTAAGCTGCTTATTGAATTTTTTTGAAACTTTACACAGTTGTAGTACACAACCTGCAGATGTGCATGAAGGAATACCGTGGCTGTCTAAAATTTAGAAGGGGAGATAATTCAACTTATACTCTCACGAAAAGAGGGGTTGTGTACCTTGTAAGTGCAACTCCTCCTAAACGGCTTATTGGATTTTTGTGAAACTTTACACAGTTGTAGTACACTACATGTAGATGTCAATGAAGAAATATGGTCGCTGTCCAAAATTTGAAAGGGGAGATAATTCAACTTGTACTTTCACGAAAAGAAGGAGGGCATGTACCTTGTAAGCGCAACTCCACCTAAACAGCTTATTGGATTTTTATGAAACTTTACACAGTTGTAATACACTACCTGCAGATGTGCATGAAGAAATATGGTTGCTGTCCAAAATTTGGAAGGGGGAATAATTTAACTTGTACTCTTGAAATACAAATATACGTTCTGTATGGAGAGAGGGGCTTGTAAGCGCAACTCCTCCTAAACGGCTCATTGGATTTAAATGAAACTTTACACAGTTGTAATACACTGCCTGCAAATGTGCATGAAGGAATATGGTTCTTGTCAAAAATTTGGAAGGTGATGTAAGCATAACTATTCCTGAATGAAATAAGATTTTAATTGACCTTTTCACATCTGGATATTTGCAATATAAAAACTACTCAAGAATAAATAATTAATTTTGAATCAATAACATTTGATGTGACCTATATCCTCTTGTACAAAAGTTAGGAAATGTTGTAATCCTCATGTATACTGATGAAACCGTATTGGTTTTAAACAATCCCACTTTGTTGAAGACCTTGTGGCAACCCCTAGATGTATGTTCTTGGTTAGTTTATTTTGGAGATGGGATGTTGTCTCCTTGACATTATTCCATATCTGTTCTTTTTTCATAGGTAACTTGCTAATATACCTGTATTCCAAAGTTTGAACATCATAGTATTGCAAGTGGGGGGGTATCACTCAGTGAGGTCACTCACAGTTCTAGTTATTTCATCTCTTTTCCCTTCATTTAACTTGTTCATGCCCATATTCATACAATCTTTTGTTAACAGCAACTTTCATGTGTCGAACCTAAGTTGCTGTTAACATAAGCTTGTGGCATGGCGGCGGTTTCAATCAGGGCACTCAAGCTCCCTCCACTAATAAAGCTGTCACAATACAACTGAAATATTCTTGACAGTAGCGTAAATATGCATACTGCATACTGGGAAGCGGTTGGTGGTGTGTGGAAAAGCATTTCTGAATATTGTTTTTTCGGGGGTGGATTTTCTATTATTTTGCTTTTTGACTTCTTGTTGTTGTTTTTTTTGTAGATTTAGACAACAGAACAGTGGTATGTTATTGTTCAGCGGGATATAGATCATCAATGGTTGTAGAAAAAGTTCAGGAATATTACAAGAAAACTGGTAAGGTATCACAGTACCTATAACAAACATTGAACTAAATTTCCCAAGCGTCTTCGGTGGTGTAATGTGATAGTGGGTTCGAGTCAAACCAAAGACTATAAAATTGGTATTTCTTGCTTCTCCGCTAAGCATGCAGCATTAATGAGTAAGAACAAAGGCTGGTTGGCTCAGAATCAGAATAATGTGTTAGAGTGGAGCGACATGTCTACCCGCGGATTGTTGCTTCAGTGAGCTAGCACTATAAAAATCCAACTCAGCGTGTTGGTCTAAAACAAAGCGGACTTCATCTTCTCATTGAAAATTAACTTGTTCTCGCCAAGATATAGCTGGAAAATTGCTGAATTGGTGTTAATCAACAGTCACTCATCGAAGCGTCTTGTATGTATCAAAAACATAGATATCAAATTTAGTGGGCACATCATGTTTCTGGAATAATTTCATAAGGTACGCTCAAAATCGAAAGATTGGAAAAAAAATTAATGCCAAATAATTTCAAAGTGTTTGGGAGCCATAAAACCAAACAGCCTAAACAAGATAGCCAACATTGGCTATGGTCACCCATGTCTGAAGGAGGAGAACCTTAGTTTTGTTCAAAATTAATTATTTATAAACTGTAAATTTCAATAATAATAATATCTAATAAACCATGTCAGTGTATATACTTTTATACCAAGAATGGTAACAGCTAATGTAGATGACAGAACATCGGTCACACTTTCGATTTAGGAAGTAACGGTTGAGTGGTCAAGCTCCTGTCTAATTAGTAGTCGAATTTTGATATATGACGATTTGTATCTAGATGGCTAGTCTATGGTCATGATGACAGTCATTTAATTGCCCTATGACAATTTTCTGGTGGTTAAAGATATGTCAGGATTGTGGGGTGGAGGTAATTAAATATATGCATACTTGTGGGTTGCTACACCATCTTTTACAATTAGTTAGTTGTTATGGTGTTTAATGCCACTTTCAGCAATATTTCAGTTATATCATGGCACCCAGTTTAATTGCTGGAGGAAACCGTAATACCCGGAGAAAACCACCGCAAGTCCCATCTGATGAACAAATGATGCAATGTAAAAACATTTCTTATAGGTATACAAAAAATAGATTAAAATTTGGAAAACACGAGCTCAGGTCAGATTCTCCTTCACCAATTACACCTTTCATGTAGCCACACACAACACAAGCAGTTTTGTACAGGACTACATTAAAACCAAATATATCATGTTACGATTATAGAAGAGCAAAGGATATGCTGAATATTTATACAGTGGAACATCGTGTTGTTGAAGGGATCAATGATTTAACATTGAAATATCAGAGTATTTGAGGAGCAGTCCGGGATAAATTAAGCTGACAGATTCTACTAACAAATTTTAATTTTTGCAAAACTAGACAATGTATTGTATATGATATACTATTGTATCCAGTACAATAACATTTTAACATCACAACTGTATTGCTGTATTTTAGGTGATGAGAGTGGTACAACTCCATTTGAGATGTACAATCTGGAAGGTAGTTTGTTTAAGTGGGCAAACGAGGGCAGACCAATGATTAATGTTAACAATGTAAAAACTCCATACGCCCATCCATATCACCCTGTGTTTGGTAAATTGTTGGACAGCAGTTTACGGAGAGATAAAGTTCAAGATACTTAGTGTTGAAAGATACCATACTGTTTGTGTTGTTTCTAATAATTGACACTCAATGTGATATTTCATCAAGAGTTTGTGTATTGCTAAGGAAACCTGGTGATGTGAAGACATTAAGTTATTATTAAGTCTCCCAAACAACGTTTGGAGACTTATTGTTTTTGCTCCGTTTCTTATTATTACATGTACCGGTATTATTATTCTTCTCCTTTCTTTCTTTCCGTGGCACATGAACTTGTCCACGGCAGATCTCAGGAACTACTGGACAGAATTTCATGAAACTTGGTGGAGTTATAGATATATGTTTCTAGTTGGTCCTAAAGTTTTCAGCTTTGTGGAAAAGGGGGTCAAAGTCCTATTTTGAGGGGTTCAAAGGGGGTGGGGATTACTAGAATCCTATGGGAAAGTTGAAATTTCGTACTTTAATGTTGATAACTTCTAAATGGATAATGATAGACATAAAATTTGACATAGCGATAGGTCACCATTAGAGGAGCAATTCTGCGTTTTCAAAATTCAACATTGTCCAATAGATAATGATGTCCCTACATTGAAAAATTTCTACCGATCGGCATTTTCAAAATGGCTGCCACAATACCACAAATATGGTGATTGTAAAATAAATTTTATGATAACTACACCGACCTGACAGCCAATGTGCAGATGTCCAGTGAAAATATTGTGGCACTGACATTTGTCACTAACTGCACCATTTTTGGTCAAAATGCACAAATTGCTCATGGTGCTGGACTTTCCTGATCACTGCATGGTTACTGATAAATAGACAAGAACATGATCTATATTCATAAAACTTATGAAAAATATGTGACATTGTTGATTTTATTGAAATCAGAAAAACAATACCCACTGAAACATCAGCCAGTATAGCTCATGTGGGTATAAATGATCGCCTATGTACAATTTTGCTTCCATTAAGGGTTAGGGTTAGGGTGTTTAATGCCACTTTCAACAATATTTCAGTTATATTGTGGCGATCAGTATTATTGGTGGAGGAAACCAGAGTACACAGAGAAAACCACTGACCTGCCGCAAGTCTCTGACAAACTTTATCACATAATGTTGTATCGAGTACACCTCAGCTGAGTGAGGTTCCATTAACATTTCGTCTAGGGGCCTATGCTTAACTACATGTGTATGTCTTGTTCTAAATAAAAGTTTTAAACATTATCCTGTATATTCTTCATGCTACGTCCTTCAGTAGTGGTAATCTTATATGCTCCAATAGGTGCAAAATGAGGGATCTACCTTCACAAATGGCCACTTATCATCAAAAACTTAGGCAAAGAGCAAGTTCATTGGAATTAGTAATGAAAACAGACAGATGATAGTACAGACAGGGTAGTTATTATAATCCCATCCTTCATTGGGGGTGGGAGGGGGCATAAAGTGATATAAACTTGCTGTTCTAGTCAGAATTTTATTAGCTGCAATTTGTATGAAATGTTTTTTTTTTATCAAATCAACATAGCAAATAGCACCAACTAGCCACTAAGAATCTGTTCACATGATTTACTTTTATCTTAAATCATAAGAAAATGTATATCAATGGAATCAAGTCTGCTTAATCTTCATCACTGAACAATATTTTGTTGAACAGTGCGCCAAATCTTCCTTGGCGCACTGTTCCTCTTCTAATCTTTGTGACTATAAATAGAAACAAGGATTCCATGTGATTTATAAATATCTGATTGCAGTCCAGTACAATGCAGACATCATCATCTCATCAAATTGTAACTTGTTCTCACATGATATACCTGACAAATTGTAACTTGTTCTCACATGATATAGCTGACAAATTGTAACATGTTCTCACATGAAATAGCTGACAAATTGTAACTTGTTCTCACATGATACAGCTGACAAATTGTAACTTGTTCTCACATGATATAGCTGACAAATTGTAACTTGTTCTCACATGATATACCTGACAAATTGTAACTTGTTCTCACATGATATAGCTGACATATTGTAACTTGTTCTCACATGATATAGCTGACAAATTGTAACTTGTTCTCACATGATATAGCTGACAAATTGTAACTTGTTCTCGCATGATACAGCTGACAAATTGTAACTTGTTCTCACATGATACAGCTGACAAATTGTAACTTGTTCTCACATGATACAGCTGACAAATTGTAACTTGTTCTCACATGAAATAGCTGACAAATTGTAACTTGTTCTCACATGATACAGCTGACAAATTGTAACTTGTTCTCACATGATATAGCTGACAAATTGTAACTTGTTCTCACATGATATACCTGACAAATTGTAACTTGTTCTCACATGATATAGCTGACATATTGTAACTTGTTCTCACATGATATAGCTGAAAAATTGTAACTTGTTCTCACATGATATGGCTGACAAATTGTAACTTGTTCTCGCATGATACAGCTGACAAATTGTAACTTGTTCTCACATGATACAGCTGACAAATTGTAACTTGTTCTCACATGATACAGCAGACAAATTGTAACTTGTTCTCACATGAAATAGCTGACAAATTGTAACTTGTTCTCACATGATACAGCTGACAAATTGTAACTTGTTCTCACATGATATAGCTGACAAATTGTAACTTGTTCTCACATGATATACCTGACAAATTGTAACTTGTTCTCACATGATATAGCTGACAAATTGTAACTTGTTCTCACATGATATAGCTGACAAATTGTAACTTGTTCTCACATGAAATAGCTGACAAATTGTAACTTGTTCTCACATGATACAGCTGACAAATTGTAACTTGTTCTCACATGATATAGCTGACAAATTGTAACTTGTTCTCACATGATACAGCTGACAAATTATACTCCCACTCATAGAGTGGGGGCTATATTGCAATCACCTTGTCCGTCCGTCCGTCCGTTCACACTTTCGTAATAGATATCTCAGCTTCTACTGGGAGAAATGATTTTATAATTGATATATGGCTTTGGCATGGTGACTTGTACCGTGTCTCCCTTTTCCAGGTTTACCGCACATCTACTTCCTGTTTACAATGTGACTTAGAATTTTTCATGTTTGCCGTAATGAAAACTTTCGTAACAGTTATCTCAGCTTCTACTGGAAAAAATGATTTTATATTTGATATATGGCTTTGGCATGGTGACTTGTACCGTGTCTCCCCTTTCCAGGTTTATCGCACATCTACTTCCTGTTTACAGTGCGACATACAAATGAACAAGTGGGGGTATTCTTAGCACGACGTAGCATGCAACATCTTGTTGTAACTTGTTCTCACATGATATACCTGACAAATTGTAACTTGTTCTCACATGATATACCTGACAAATTGTAACTTGTTCTCACATGAAATAGCTGACAAATTGTAACTTGTTCTCACATGAAATAGCTGACAAATTGTAACTTGTTCTCACATGATACAGCTGACAAATTGTAACTTGTTCTGACATGATATAGCTGAAAAATTGTAACTTGTTCTCACATGATACAGCTGACAAATTGTAACTTGTTCTCACATGATACAGCTGACAAATTGTAACTTGTTCTTGCATGATACAGCTGACAAATTGTAACTTGTTCTCACATGATACAGCTGACAAATTGTAACTTGTTCTCACATGATACAGCTGACAAATTGTAACTTGTTCTCACATGATATAGCTGAAAAATTGTAACTTGTTCTCACATGATACAGCTGACAAATTGTAACTTGTTCTCACATGATATAGCTGAAAAATTGTAACTTGTTCTCACATGTGACATGATATAGCTGACAAATTGTAACTTGTTCTCACATGTGACATGATATAGCTGACAAATTGTAACTTGTTCTCACATGATATACATGTAGCTGACAAATTGTAACTTGTTCTCACATGATATAGCTGAACAATGGCACATTTGGCATTAAACAATAATCACTCACTCACTCACTCAATTGGCAATGACACAGAAAACCTCTAAATCACTTCATTTACTCACATAGAATATAAAACAGATGTTAGCTTTACTCCATTCCAGCTAACAATCCTAATTACAATCTAGTCCTTTCCTCTTCCATGCCTTATCACTGGGTTTGTAAAAACTACAAGAGTAAAAAAAGAGGTGCCACATGTGGAGCAGGAACTGCTCACTCTTCTGGAGCACTCATGTTCACACCTGGTTTTCAGTGTGGTTTGTGTTCTTTGATCTCTAGTTTTCTGTTTAATATTCTGTAGATCATTATTAGTCCTTTTGTCTATTTTCTTTTCATTATCTGTCCTTTGATTTACAGTTTCTAATTACCCCTTTGGTATCTTCAAAATTTTCTTATCACAATAATATCGTGTTTTAATTCATGTAGTATACAAATAACAGTATACTGGTACAAATGTACCTGATTCATGTATATGATAGTAAAGTGCAGACATGAAAGATGACATCTTTGTAAATGATTGGAATGAAGTTTGTTTTGCTCTTCCAATTTATTGGTTTTTGACTTTTTCATTTTGCAGAAAAAATCAACAATCACTTGCACTCTCTGTAGAAAAATCTAGAAAAGCTCGATGTGGATGGATTTTCTACCTGTTTCTAAAGCTCATTCAAAAACAATTTTATATTTTCTGAAAATAAACATATATTGTATGTATAAAACTCATTCTGTATTTAGGGAAGATAAATTTGTGTCTGGTGGTCCCGCCCTCTGACCAAGATGGCTGCACAACTGTACTTAGTTTAACATAGGACCCTATGGGAAATTCACATAAAAACCATCTTGTCTGGAACCAGTAGCTCAATTAAAACCAAACTTTGATGGAATAGTCATTGGATGATCCTCTTCCAAAATGGTGTCCGGCAGTTGCACTCTCCCGCCAAGATGGCCGCCACAGTGCAGTTGCGTTGTTATTGAAAGCAGCTTTGATCCAGGTGAGCGATTACAGGCTCCTGGGAGCCTCTGGTTTTTGTATATAATCTATGAACAACAGAAAGTATTATATAAGTCATTGAATTGCTAATTTCATTTTCTTAAATAATTTTGTGGAAGTTTTTGCAGCAATTAATCAATTTGAATTTGAAAATACCATATATGGTATAAAATGTTCATAACTTTTTCATATAATGTAAAAGTTTATGTATTTGTATAGACTTCAAACTGTGTCAGTATATATACATGTGTTAAATGTTAATTTATTGCAGTGGTGTGGTATTAATGTACATGCTTGCCTCATTGTGAGGAAGAAGGTCGGGTCATGCCCAAGGCAATAAAGCTGGAATCTGATGCTTCTCCATTAAAGTAATATGAAATGTCAAAATCATTATTTTCAGTTTTCTAAAAATTTCTGATATATGTAAAGATTAAATATATAAAGAACGTAAACCATTCACTTTTTGAGAGCTACGATGTATAATTCAGGAGAAAACGTCGTTTTATTCTGTTTTCGATAATTCTTGCTACCCGGACAATAATGCAAATCATATGCTATTGACCTCAGATTTGAATGGGTCCAAATTAATACATGTTCCTTAAGATGGAATATAGAGGAAAAGTGGTTGGTTATACGAAATGATATTTTTCATAGTTATTTTTTCACAGTATTATTATTATACTTTGTTTTTCACAGTAATGTTTTCCTAATACTTAGTTTTCCACGTTAAATGATAAGTCGTGCTAAAAACAATTGAAATTCCATGCCAGTTCTTTAGAATACATTAAAAACTTTCATATGGGTCAGCTGAAATTAGAAAATAAAATTGAATGGAAATATACTACTGAAATTTGAAACAATAAAGTAACGAGTTAGACAACTTAATTAGAGTGAGTGATTGTTGTTTTACGCCAACTCAACAATTTTTCAGCTATATCATGGCGAGAATAAGTTCATTTTCAATGAGATGATGAGATCCACTTTGTTCTAGACCAACACTCGGAGTTGGATTTTTATAGTCCTAGCTCACTGAAACAAAAGTCCACGAGCAGACATGTCGTTCCACTCGGACACAATCATTATTCTGATTTCGAGCCAATCAGTCTTTGCTCTTTCTCATTAATGCTGCATGCTTAGCGGAGAAGCTAGTGCAACAAATACCAATTTCATAGTCTTTGGTTTGACCCGACCAGGGCTCGAACCCACTATCTATCACACTCGAGGCAAGCATGCTAACCATTATGTCACCGATTCATTTTTTACCATATGTACAATGTATGGTAGTGGTACACTTCCAATGCCTACTACCATATATATATTCCAGCTCTAGATAGTGTTTTCTTGAAAAAAATGTCACAACTGTAAAAATAGAATAGACCTAGTTGACTTTTCGATTATAGATCTAAAAACAGCCCCAAAACTTACAAAATCCAAGCTAATCAGATGACTTATCACATTTTTAGGTTAAAATGATCGCTTCCACTTTGGAATATAAACCTGCCTAGTGAAACCCGAAATAAGTCCCTGGAAATTTTTAAGAAAATATTTAAAATTTATCTTTTTAGAATTGCTTATTATGATTTTATGTAAACTTCTTACACTGACAGTTTTGCATGTCTTAGATATTGATAAGTTTTTATAACCTCAAATTCAATAGACAAATGTCAAACAACATTTGTTAAATCAATAATTTTTTCTATCCATCTTGTTCACACTGAAATCAAGGTAAAAAAATGAATCTGATGATCACAAAAAATAATAAATAAGTGTTCAACTGACTTAAAATTGGTAGAAGTCATATAGTCCTTTCCTAATTAAACATTAAGGGGTCTTGTCCGATCCGACTTTATCTTAAATTATTATATAATTGGAAAACATATCTGTTGCTACATTTTTTACCTCAGCTGTATTAGTAGGATGGCACATTGTATAATTCTCTTTTCCGGGGTGACGTCACCGAAAGGCGGAAATATGTCGCACGTGACCTACTTTCGCTTTGCTGCCACTTAGGTGTCCATTGTCAACAAAATCTGAGGATTATCTGTCAATATGGGGGTGTAGATGGTAGGAAGATATAAAAAAACGAGTTTTCCTTGAAGAAAAATCATTTCACTACGCAAATTAGTAAGCGATTTGCGTCCTATCGACATTTTGACAGGGGAAATAGCGATTGAAGTGACAGGGGTAGTAGGAGTGAGTCCGGCCTTGTGGTATTTTAGATACATAGCGAGCATATTTTTGACTCTACACAAGCGCCTGTGGTGTAACGGCTCATAGGAGACCTGTTGCACTGGCTAAATTATCGGTCCCTACCCATCACCTTTCCTTGTTTCGAGTCTCGTGGCGTTTAAATTTTTAAATGTTCTCGTCCAGAATATAGCTGAAAAATTGCTCGCTGGACGTTAAACACCAATCAATCAATCACTCCATTACAGCATTACTATTGCCTTAGAACATCATTTCGTCCATCTTCGCTAGCCAAGGGTTACGATTCGGGTCCCCCTTCCCTCCACCCTTGGCGGATCTAGAATACATTTTGAGGATTCGCGCTTTAATATTTCATTGGTTACGGCTACCAGTACACGTATCCAATCAGAAGACGTTTTACACGGAGCACATGTTATCGACGAAATGTAAGCAAAGATGCCACTTCCCGTTTTGGTTCCAATGAAAACATCTTTCCCGTCTGCCAAAGCTTTGAAACTTTTCACTTGGTTGACAGTAAGTGCTTCCAAATTAAATTTATCACAAATAAGTTTTTCTTCACTGGGCGCTGCCATTTTCAACTCTACAACATACGTATAACAAAACGATTCTGATTGGCTGGCGATGACGACTATCTAAGGGACGCAACTTCAATAAACCACCAGGTGGCATTGCGCGCGAATTTCAAAATATATTATAGATCCGCCAAGGGTGGAGAGAAGGGGGACCCGAATCGTAACCCTTGGCTAGCGAAGATGCATTTCGTCATGTTGACTTTCATTTTCGAACCTACAAACGTGATCTCGCGATACTGACATCAACGCATTGCATGATGGGAGCTACTTAATGCAGCGTGCCACATTATTTGCATACGTAAACAACAACATAGATATAAAGTGTATTCTGCAGAGCAAAAAGTTCCATCTACAGCTCAAATCAGAGCAGAAAGAAATAATACAAAATGTGTTGGAAAGAAAAGATGCAATGGCAGTGTTTAAGTGTTACCCACAGCCTTCGGAAAGAGCATGTGTTACGTCTCCCCCTCTGTGGCCACAAACGGAACACTCAAGAATGTAAATAATATTTGCACTCTTGCAATTAACAGTACAAAATAGTTTGTATTATTACCTAATTGTAAATTTTTTCTTGTTTATTAAAGGGAAACGTCGCCATTTTTTACATGTTAGCTAAATATGTTCCTGGTGATATAAAATACATATTCACAAAGTTTTGTCAACATATTTCCACAAATAACGAAGCAAATCGCAAATTTGTAATTTTAATTTCTAATTTTTCAACTAGCTTGTGACGTTTTAAGCTAAAAATGCATAGTGGGATTGAAATTTAAAGTCTGGGTCGCTGATGTTAAATTCGCTTCATTTAAAGCGCTCAGAGGACTGTAATTTAAATCTAATAACCGTTGGAAAATTAAATACTGAAGTGAACAGCTACGTACTTTTTTGACAAACAACTATTTTAAATGAACAAAATGTTTCATTTCCTTTATATTTACAACGGAAAGAGTGTTTTATAACAGTCACCTATATTCGCTATATATCGGATCCCTTTTACAATTATGTTCATTTTGTTTTACTGCTAATGTGCTGAAAAATATAATGGATAATTTTGACAACGCGTAACTTGTGTATTGATTGCTAGATTCTGTTTTAATCCCTTTTTTATAATCATTATTCGGCATGCTGTTTACTGTTATTTTGATCTCCGCATGTAGATGTCCGCTTGTGTGTTTTCTAGCCGGAGGGTAAAATTATACAGGTGTAAAATTCAAGGTGACCGGATTAATAAAATGGGAATTTGAATACACACTATTTGCTTTCCAAGACGAGTTGGTAGATCGTTTATTATCTATTAAAGATAAAATATTCTTAAAACATTAGAATAAATATAATGTTGAAATAACAGGAACAAATTATGTTTTAGATGATAAAAAAAAGTATACACCATCCTTGAAATGATAAGTGTTCATTATGAGAGGCGCCAAATTGGCCTAACTATATATAGCTGTCTCATCATAATAATTTAACGATCGATGTCCATAAAAGATGTTTTAATTTTAATATTAAATAAAATGATTTAGGCCTAAAGGTTTAGAAAGGAATTTTTCTTTTTAACAATAGAAGAAAATGATTATGATTTTACTCAATCATTATTTTAACAGTCGGTGTTCAAAAAAAGATGTTTTAATTAGTTTAATTTAATCAAATGATTATGATTTTAGTCAATCAATATTTCTTTACTTTTCTTTTGTTCAACTCGTGTTGTTTGTTTGGGAACATTTCTATATAAAGCCCCAAAATTAACGTTTTGGTTATAGCTTAAATATGTCGAGCTCAGGTACGGAAAGTGACTAGCGCCTCAAGTGATGTAGATTTCGACGACTATGGGGTGTTTGGTTACCAACTTGAACCAGAATATACGGAAGAAGAACTCAGACAAATGGAAGAGGCAGCGAGTGCCCAACGTCGGGAAATAGAGAACAACCCACGTCAGAACGACACAAATTGGTGCTCATGCTCAAAATGCATTTCACTACCTTTGCCGTCGGAATGCCTGTGCTGCCATGAATTTTCATTGTTAGATTACAAAAAAGGTGCACTCGACTCACAGCCGCATGTGATAAAGTTTACCAGTTGCTAGATACGATAACGTAACCTTCAGTCCGCTTTTGCTCCCAGCGAGGGTTACGAATCGGTCCCATTCAACGTATGGGAGGAGCGCCCGGAGTGATTCACACCGGGCGGTTTTTTGTCCTAATTCCGTTGTAAGTGGTTGGACAAATTAACGGGGGTGAAAGATAAATATATTTAGGTAAACCTTGAGGTGTTAAGTAAACGTTGCATCAATCCATGGTAGACTTCTATCCATCTGAAAATTTGAATGCATGAAATCTTCTTTCTGTTTTTAATTTTAATTTGCTCCCATACGTTGAATGGGACCGATTCGTAACCCTAACTGGAGCACAAGCGGAATGAGGGTTACGTTATCGTATCTAACCAGTTGCTTGCCCATGGTCGGTGGCTCTCTCCGGGTACTCCGGCTTCCTCCACCACTGAAACTGGTGATATAGCTGAAATATTGTTGAAAGTGGTGTTAAAACACTAAAAATCAATATCAACACGACCGCAGAAACAATCCAAAAACGACATCTAGGTCAATATAAGGCCCGCAGTTACTGAAAGCTAGCTAAAAGTACTTAATCAGCTGAACAGATATCGTGCCGTTGTGCACTCTAATATCTGCCACTGTATTTCTAAGTAGATTTCATACAGCTGTATGTTCCATGTCATGCCTGGGTATACTTGTATGAAGATGGCCTATATTTGGCAGTGTCATAATCATCCTAGTCAAGGGGCAAAGACAAAATCAGGATAACCTGACTACATAAGCAATGAACAGGAAAACGAAAAAAAAAGAGAAACAAACAAAAAACAAAGGATTCTTATTCAGGCTATGTTTTATTTACATGCTGTTGACACACATCATAATTTTGAAAATCATGAAAAAAATTATGTTATTGACACATATTTATTTTTCTTTAGTAAAAAATAACAAAAAATATAGTACTTATACATATGAAAAATATACAATTACAAATTGCTGTTTATTGTATTAATTTAAGATGCTGATATACTGATAACAGTTAATATTTTAATGAACTGGTGAGGGTTCACTTCCCAAATTACATTTAGGAAATATAAATGCTATTTTTCAAATCTTGTTGACTCACTGCAAACTACTTTGAACTATGTATATATATATTATTTATGATCACTCTGTCCATCTTGTGTGGGAAAGGATTTATATAGGCTTTGCCTTTTGTCCTATCCCTTTGTTTGAATGTATATTTACTATTTAAACAATAACATATTTTGAATTGAAATGAAAAGTATTGTACTTTACTGTTCATGATAGATATAGAAAGATATACATATTTCCATCTGCAATTTTCTATTTTTTACCCCTCTCTCATTATCCTATCACTCAATGCTGCATATATAGTATAGAAATGTTATAAATATATCATAGTCTTCATACAATTGCAAAATATGAAAATGTCTAATGTCATCAAGAACAGAAGCACATCAAGTTAGGAGAAGCGTGATATGTGGTCTTCAACCAAATCCTCTTTACATGGTGCAGGGTGCCTGCTAATGTTTCCTGGCAGCGAAAGTGACTTCAACTGGTGCACTGTTTTCCTCTTATTACCCTCTTGTTGATTGGCAATGGCAAACTGTAATATCTCCGACTTGAACTTGAAAAGTGCTCTTCGGGCATCGAGTGGCGAATGACAGTTTACCGTTGGAGTCGGTCTTCTGCTGACGTCCGATGTTGACGTTGTTGTCAATGACGGCGAGTTGAGTACGGGCAACCATGGATGGGTAGTCGAATTCTTGTCTTTTTGGGCAGTACTTTAGCATCATGGAATGATAGGTCTCCAAGTCTCCGGTATGACAAAACAGGTCTAGATGGCGAATGTCTCGTAGAATATGCTTGTCTGTTAGAGTCTTCTCAAGTGCTATGAAGGCTTGAGAATCTTTCAGCAACCATCTCTTCTTCCGGATGTCATCAGGGCTCAGTGGGTGGTGTCCACAACGGTTTACAATCTTCCCAGGAAAGGTGTGTCTGTTGGAGATGTGGTACAACAGGCTTCTCCACATCTCTTCAAGCTTATCTGGGTCACCTTCAGCTTGTCTGGAGCACCACCAAACATGGCTACAGATGGAGGGAATCCAAGGTTTGATGTCATTGAGTAGTTTCTTTGGCTTGATGGCTAGGATCTTCTTCTTAATGGACTTAGACATATGCCAGACGTCGAACTGGTGAGTCTTTTCGCTGTGGTCTGTTCCCATTTCTTTACGTATTTGTACATGCCGGTCTGTAACCACTACATCAACTGAAAGATCTGCAGCCTCAATGTTTGCAAGAGAACGCTGGAATCCTAATAATTCCATTACTGGAGATGACGTGGTCTCGGAGACTTGAACTAGGCTGAAGTCTGGTATAACACCTGTTGCCGTGTCCATGAAAGTATAGGTACAATATTTAGCTGAAAACCCGGGACTATCGCAACGTCCATCTCCACTAAGGATGAGCTCTATACCATTGAGTTGTTGCAGAATAACGTTTCTTTGGAGGTTTTAAAAGCGGTCAATGGCGGGGATTGCGATGTCCTTTTGTAAGCTGTAGAACTGGGTTGGTCCAATAAACTTTAGCGAAAGGATATCTGCAAAGTGTGATACTCGAGTGAAAGTTTCATCGGATAGTATGATTGCTGTTGCTACCATCAAATTACCAGCTGGCTTACTGTTGACCAATGGTTGGGACTCCCACGATGTTTGATGACCTTTCATGCAGAGGAACTTCACTTTCATGGCTGTGCCATTGTAGGCTATCGTGGACTCGTCGACAGATACTGGTTCACCACATTCTGTACATACAACTCTACCAAACAAGGATTTCAGGCAGCTTTCGAAGGCAATAACTTTTGGTTCCGTAGTGATGTGCTGAGATGTGTCTGAAGTGGTCGACTGGTTAGAGTTCTGGGATTCATCACTTGGTACATACGATTCGTCACTGTCAGGCTGGTCTGGACTGGGCGGCGGTGAAGGCGTTGGTTCCTTGGAAATATCCTGGTCTTTATGAGGTGAAGTTATAAAGGCTGTGTCAAGCGTTGGTTGTACTGAGAGGTCTGCAGGCAACTGGAAATAGCTATGGTCTGTCAATGAGGCGCTGGGATCGATGACACTTTGGAGCTGTGAAGTCTGAACACCGACATCAACCATTAACGGTTTGGACTGGAAAGAATAATAAGCATGACAATAATATATAGCATAAATCACACATGTGACAATTTATGTATTAGGCACGGACCATTTAATTCAAGGGACCTGGGGAGCGACTGGGATTTTTTTTAATTACCTTGTCATGATTTTGATGAATAGGAATAACCTAGGAATTCACATGAAAATGATAATCTGTCCTAATATTTGGCCGATTTGGGAAAATATGATGGTCCAATAAAATTAAATAGTCCGAGCCAAAGATGAAAACACAGTTAAAATACCAATAGTTTGTATCCTACCACTTCGAAAAATAATGACAATTTAGCCCATGTTTGATATATAAAATACAATCAAATATAATGTGCATTGAAATCATGAGTTACACCATGTATTTATGTTTTAATGTTTATATTATATGAAAGTTTCATTGGAGTTGCAGATCAAAATCGAAATATGCACCCTAAGCAAAACCATGTCAAAGATTACATTAAAAATATACACATTTCAGATTACATCAAGTAGGTACCTCCAGCTAACCATGATAAACAAGAAATGTGTGCATCACAAAATATGCCCGTCTATATAAACGATCCTGTTGTCATCAATTCTATTTATAGTAACGGTGACCTTTACCTTTGACCTAATGACCCAAAAATAAATAGGGTTCTTCCCCTTCCACAGGGGAATCATGTAGCCAAGTTTGGTAAAGATCCGATATACAGAACTAAAGTTATTGTGTGGAAACCTGTGTGGACGCCCATCATACCCAAAATTTGAGAAAAAATTGTAGAATTTGCCTATAGTAAGAGATGCATATCTTCAATGTGTATATAAACACTGTAAAATTTTAATAATTATCATTGAAAATTTGAATAATTATCATTGAAAGGTTTTTGAGTATCAGATTACACAAAGTAGGTACCCCTTATAAGTGTGACAGGCGGACGGATGGAGTGGAATGGCTATTAGAAAGAATTACAACAACCTCCATCCCCTCCTATGGTAGTTTTTAAATGCCTTCTTTAACCACAGCATTGGCTTCTCCCTTTCCTATAATGAATAATACTTACCCTATCCTTGAAAGCTCCCTCGACTCTCACGGCTGTATTCACGATCTGGCACCTTTTCTTTTGTGGAATGTTGTTTTCTGAAAATGACATTATTACAATAGATATAAACAATTTGAACACTTGGAAAAACTGAGAAAATGTGTGTATAAGATACAGTACGCCCCTCCCGTTTTCCAAAGTTATCAACTTGATGAGAAATGGACCAAAATACAAAAGATTACAACATTCACTCTAGCAGAAAATGTAGGTCAAATGTGACCCAATGAGAGGTTTGTAAACATGTACCTTGTTATTATACCAAAGATCTAATAATGCAATGATCAAGTACTATACATATCTAGTATCTGAAACTAACCAACTAGCTCAAGCAGAAAAGTGTACCATGTCTAGTATCAGAGAAATGGACCTAAGCGCACAAACTATAAAAAGATCGGGACGTAGTACAGATTACGGACGGACAAGGGTAAATTTATACGTCCGTTCCGCATTCTTTTCCGGGCAATAACAATATCAGTATGTATACGGAATGCTTTCAAACTTTAAAACGGGTATACATGTAGTATAATAGAATATATAGGTTTCAGTTTTGTTGTTGATTTTTCTAACTATAATCTTCTTTAGGATGACAAAGTCTATGATCTAAGTACTGTGATACGTGACACATAATATGTGTATTTGTTTGCTTACCTTTTATTTCTGTAAGACCTGAATTCTCTCCAACGCACTTTGTTCCACTGGCATTCGGTACCTGTTGTAGCTCTCTTTTTCTTGTTGCTGTGTTGGTGTCCACCCGTGAGTCTTGGTTACAAGAAAATAATGTTGGCACTGCGTCTGATTTCAGCCTACGACGGACTCTAGATGTAAAGCCTAGCAATTTGGTCTGAAAAGAATTTCAATATACTTGTATAAAACTTATTACTCTATAACAATTCTGTTACTGAATGGTTGCCAGGTGGAGACAAAGCAAAATTAAGAAATTTTACATAAGGCCACACCAAAATAATATCTTGTTCTTCGGATACTTGAGCCAAAAAATTGGGGCGAGCGAGCGAAATTTTTATTTTTGTTTATTTTTTTCACAGAAACTGAATTTTTTGAAGCGACATATATCAGAGGCGAGCGACACATTTTTTGTTGTTGATAATGTTGTTTGCATTTATATAATTGTAAAAACAGCCAGTGTTCAGTGTCCCAGACTACAGGGATGTCTATTGTATATCTGCAATTCAAGAAGAACATTAGTATTGATCTATTGATGAATTGGCAACAGGGTAAAACTAAATCGTCTGTGTGTCTCTTACTGTTTTAATATGGTTTTGTTCTTGTGAAATGCTGTTTTAATTAAATTTTCTGGTGAGTTTGGAATAACACTTCAATATTTTAAGCTTGATAATCTTGGGTCATACATTTGTATTTTCTCTGTATTGAACCTGTATTAAAACTTAACCAGGTTTTGTTATAACTTAATAGAAGTAAGATAGGGAGCTTTCTAAGGAACATAATAAAAGAAACCCCATACAAATCTGACCAATAATAAATGTTCTACATCTAAATATGCAAAAATCACTAATTTTGACCCCTTTTTGGGCCTTTTTTAGGAAACGGACGGGCCACAATCCCAACAATCAATAGACACCTTCCTTGTATGATAAGGAACATTGTGTTAAAATTTCATAAGTATTGGTACACTACAACAAAAGTTATCTTGATATAACAAGTGTGACAGACGGATGGCGACAGAAAAAAAAAGAGATATGGGGTAAATGAGACAACATGCCATAACCACCGAATAAATACTGCAATTAAACACAAAAACATGTTACCATACAGCCTTCAACAATGAGTAAAACCCACACCGCATGGCAAGCTGTTGTCGTGTTGATGGCCCCTCAAACAAAGCAAAACTGTGAAATAATTCGTACAGCACCACAATTTTAAACATATTAAACAACATAGTACTTACACTCTTCAGTCAAGCTCTTCGCAGACGATTGTTTATTGTATAGGGAGGTAAATACAACATCAGATACCAATAAACTCCAGGAAGATCTTGACATGTTACAAAAGTGGGAAAGCAAATGGCAAATGGCTTTTAATGCAGATAAATGTTTTGTCATAAGAGCTGGTACAAAACGCAAAACCATCAAACAAGATTATACCATCCACAATCACATATTAGAAGTTGTTGAAGAAAGCAAATACCTAGGCGTTACCATAAGTAAAGATCTCACTTAGAAAGCAGACATCAATAACATCACTAACAAGGCCAACAAAACACTAGGTTTTATTAAGCGAAATATTCATGGGTGCACTCAGAAAGTAAAACAACACACTTTCACTACAATGGTAAGACCAACATTGGAATATGCATCCACATGCTGGGATCCTCATAGCAAAGATCTGATTGAAGACATAGAACAAGTGCAAAAAAGAGCAGCACGTTTTGTGTACAATAATTACAGCAGTAAAGAACCAGGGTGCGTAACAAACATGCTAGACACACTAAATTGGGAGCCTCTGAGTCAACGAAGAGCCAAAAACAGAGTCACCATGCTATACAAGATCATTAATAACCAAGTGACTATAGACCCAAACACATACTTAAACAAAAGTGACACACGTACTAAAGGGGAACATAAATATAAACAAATTGCAACTTCAAAAAACATATATAAGTATTCTTTCCCCCCCCCCCCCCCCCCCCGCACCATCAGAAGTTGGAACTACCTCCCGGCAGCAGTAGCACAGGCTACAGACCTTGACAGCTTCAGGTCTGGTTTGGAGGGTATACAATTCCCTCCAGCCTTCATGTAATTCCACTTGTTAAATTGTAAATATGTAATTAAGTAAATATATTTTTATCAATCTATAAATTCAAAATCTATAGTCTCCACGCCGGGATAATTTCACTCGATCCTTCGAGTCTATCCTGTATTTGGAAGAAGAAGAAAAGAGTACCGGATGAAATCAAGAACACTCATCACATGACATATGGTTAAGGACTGGTTTGACTATACTATATTGAGAAAATTCTTCAACATTTACTTCAGAATGATACTAGAAATGTTATCGTAGTTCAAACTACGGATGGAATCACTACTGTCCGATTGTCTTTTCTGATGTAACTGAAATAGCTGAAGGTTGGGTCACACTCTACCGCCGTGCTACTCAATAGTATTTTCACTGGAGACACTATCGAGGCCATGGTGTTCGAATGCACAATTTTCTCAATAACAATCGTTTTTACGCTTAAAAATAACTGCATAATTGGCTGCATAAAAGCGCTCAAAAGATTAAACATGTTGTTTTGTAAATATCTCGAATGCCCAAGAATACCACAAAATACAAATAATATAAAGATCTTGAAAGATTTTGGATTTTTATTTATTTTTTATTCTGTTGACGGAGATATTTCACAGAAGGCAACGCTGATTGAATTATTATTTGTACTTCTTAACTATTGATCATTAGTTCTATTTTCATTGATATTTTTTATTATAATTATTTTAATATTACACTAGGAAATAGAAAATGCAAATATGCCCGGTAAAATGCAAATAATTAAAGATTACCAGTTATATTAGCGTTTACCAGTTAAATTAGCGAATTGTCTTGTTATATTTGCGTTTTACCTTTTAAATTTGCATTGTCGTGGCATTTTAGCGTTTTTCATTTTAAATTTGCATTGTCGTGGCATTTTAGCGTTTTTCCTTTTAAATTTGCATTGTCATGGCATTTTAGCGTTTTTCCTGTTATATTTGCATTGTCGTGGCATTTTAGCGTTTTTCCTTTTAAATTTGCATTGTCGTGGCATTTTAGCGTTTTTCCTTTTAAATTTGCATTGTCGTGGGATTTTAGCGTTTTTCCTTTTATATTTGCGTTTTTCCTTTTAAATTTGCATTGTCGTGGCATTTTAGCGTTTTTCCTTTTATATTTGCGTTTTTCCTTTTAAATTTGCATTGTCGTGGGATTTTAGCGTTTTTCCTTTTATATTTGCGTTTTTCCTTTTAAATTTGCATTGTCGTGGGATTTTAGCGTTTTTCCTTTTAAATTTGCATTGTCGTGGCATTTTAGCGTTTTTCCTTTTATATTTGCGTTTTTCCTTTTAAATTTGCATTGTCGTGGGATTTTAGCGTTTTTCCTTTTATATTTGCGTTTTTACTTTTAAATTTGCATTGTCGTGGGATTTTAGCGTTTTTCCTTTTAAATTTGCATTTTACCAGTTAAATCGCACGGTCATCTAAATCACCCGCGGAGTAGAGAGATTACGTAATACTGTAGTCGTCACTAGCTCATTGAATATGACGATCTATAGTATTATATTATCGGGTATCTATACGTATTTATTTATTTATTTATCATTATTATTTATGTCATACTAGTCTGGCCCTTAATAAATTTAGTGTATTCAATACACAATAATCCATCAATTGTTGTGTATTTGATTTTCATGTCGTATTTTAACTTAATGCGATGTTTATTAAGAAATGTGACTTTAAATGTATTAAAATATTAGCAAAGTGTGATACACGTACAGAATACGTATACTGTTGTCACTTCACTATTACTTGTTTATCATGCGAGAAATACATTAACCTTGTAATACCTATGCTGAGACTATCTACTAAAAAATGAATTAAGTATATATTAAACTATCGGTCTCTATTAAGCTATTTATGTCTTGTTTTATAGCACAGGATTGCGTATGTACAGCGTCAAAGTTATTGTGCTTTAAAAGTTCTGATTATTGTAATGAGGCACCTTAATGAACAATAAATATTTTTGTTTATGATATAAAACAAATAATCATAACCCTATGTAAACGCCGTATACGTAACGTACGCGCCCTTGTCCGATCCCACAGAAATATGCAATTTACATGTAAACACTATTTTGTCAGTTAATTAGATTGATCAATAAATACAGGATTTTCTTCAAATTCTTCAAATGTTTATATAATTCCCTGATAAATATAAGAACAATCTATAATAGTATTATATTATTGTTTATTTATTTGTACCATTCTGGATGATAATAACTTTAGCTATTCAATACACAATAATCCATCGATCGTTGTGTATTTTACAGTAGTTATGTATATTTTATTTCTTGATTTTGTTTTTCAGGATCTAGAACTATGCACTCATATTTATTTCAATTTGATGTTGATTTAAATGTAAACGTTTAATATTTTCACGGAGATTCAACATTATAATTTATGTTTATTTATTTTACAGGCGATTGATGCATTTTAGTGGCCTTACCGTTCATCATTACGAACATATTGTTATATGGTAAATTACTTCAAGCCTTACAAATCGGGTAGCCTATTGTGCGACATTATATCCAACTTAATCATGATTCGCTTCGATAACTCTGTAATTTATTACGGGCTTGTTTTCGATAAAAAAAAATATGTATATGGATATTTTTTTTAAATAATCGCTAATACAGTGTTAAACATAGATTTGTATGCATCTGAAAGCAAAGCTCGGAGCTAAGAAATTATTCATATGAATATTTTACGTTAAATTTAACGTTTAAAAAAATGAAATTCACTTCTGTAAGCATCTGTTTTATAGGCCTTGTATTAAAATATGTGTTGAAATAGTGTAAAACAATTGAATTTTTTATAATTCAGAGAGAGAACACATTTGTTGTCCCCACAAGAGTTACATGCCTAGAGGCCTTTTCCTCAGGTGTACCATCTGTTGTGTTTACTGCTAAAGTGTATATTGTATTGGAGTGAGCTGTAAGTAATGAATTTATACCAAAGTAATAAAATTTTATGATTTCGTGTATCCCTCAAGGCCAAGTTATAGTTAGAGTTAAGAAGGGGCGGAGCGAGCGAAGCGATGCGACCCCCTTCTTAACCAATCAAATTTCACTTAATATACTCTAACTGACTTAGAATGTAACCTACTTTTTCATTGGTTCAATGTTCCAGACATTTCATACGTCACACCCTAGAGTTTGCTGGAAAGTGCGCGGCACAGATTTTACCACGGCATGATGGAGGACGTGTTGAATGACGAAAGCGAAAATATATCTTAGTCTCAACTACTTGACATCCCCACACAACAGCTGCATTAAAAATGAAACGCGTGTGTGCGAAGCCGAAGATTTTTTTTTTAATTGAAGTGCCTGACAACGTAAGGAAAATTGTGATCGTAAAAGCACAGGTACATGGGGTCATGACCTACATTACCCCCCCCCCCCCTTTTTTTTCATTTTTTTCCCATACACTTCTCAACATAATTTTGGTATCAAATAATCATAAATCTACTATTTCTTTCTCTCTATATTGATTTATAGAGATTTACGATTATTTGATACCAAAATTACGTTGTCGGGCACTTCAATTTTAAAAATTCCTTCGGCTTCGAGCACATGCGTTTCATTTTTAATGCAGCTGGGCCCGTATTCATAAAGCCACTTAAGTTAAGATTTTCCTAAGGAAACACTTAAGTTAAGGAAACTCCGCCCATTTTACTTAAGTGGTATTCATAAAACTTCTTATTTTAAGTATTTCCTAAGAATAACCTTAAGTTAAGGAAACTCCGCCCATCATACTTAAGTGGTATTCATAAACGTCCTTAAACTAAGAAAACACTTAGGATTTCCCTTAACTTTAAGGTAGATGGGTAGGTTCCTTAAGTTTGCTTGAATTGCTATTTTATATTGATTGTGAGTTATGAAAGTGATATTGTATGAATAAAAAGATAACAACAAACTATATTAGCAATATTTCATAGGCATTCGAGTTTATCATCAAATCCATATATCTTACATGTACATAAAATTCACCATCAAGGTCATTTTCCGGATGAGTAAATATTTTTACAACCGTACCATTTGATGGCACGTGCTTTGCGGGTATATGAAATAGGTATAATTAAAGCATATTAGTATTGCATTATTACCAATACAAACATGTTCCATGTCGGACGTTTTCGGTTGTTTCATGCTGGGAGAAGAGCTTTACGTAGAGAGCGAGTATTCAGAGATCGTACAAAACCTCTTGATATCTACGATGACTTCGAGTTAATAGACAAATACAGATTTGACCGACAGTCTATTATGATGATATGTGATATGTTACAGGATGACTTAGAAAGCAGTACATTTAGGAATCGAGCCTATTTTTTTTTTATGTTTTATTTACATGATATTTCCATACAGTCAATAAAATTAGTTTCGTATATAACTGTTGAACGTAAAATCCTCCAAATAGATGAGGGAGGTGCATCCAAACTCAAAAGTGGGAAGTTGAGGAACATTATGATTGTGTCCCTGATAAACATACATGTACCTAAATTTTAAAGAAATATAATTGTTGACGAAAATTTTGTTCTTGAAACGTCCTTTCTTTTCTCGTATTCCTCCATTAGTATCATCTTCTCTCAATCGGTCCAGTTTGGCTTTCTCTTGGACATGTTTAATAGTTAAAGATTTTGATACGACTTCAGTTTTATTTATATATGTATGTATGTATTGAAGTGATCAAGCAATGCACGTGAAAGTTGGAGTATATTAAGTGAAATGTTATTGGTTAAGAAGGGGGTCGCATCGCTTCGCTCGCTCCGCCTTCTTAACCATTAAAATTTCACTTAATATACTCTAACTATAACATAATATCAAAGAATGGTGTCCTTCCTAATTAAGAGGAATTAAGGGGTCCCATTAAGGATGAATTATCAGGGTAATCACATTTTAATAAAGGTAAATTTGATTCTCTTTTTTGCTTTTTCTACATAAATGGAATTACATAAAATACGAAAACAAATTAATGAATATGTATTATTAAACTCTAAAACTATAAAATTACACATGAAATATGAAAATATAATACTGAATATTTATTATTAATTTTACACCAATATAAACACACATCAAATATGAAAACATAATAATTAATATTTATATTAAACATTAATACTACAGAGTTCGTGAAATTGCATATGGGTTTGGTGGTCCTAGTGAAAAAAATGTCAGTCCTCACTACAGCCAGCATGGATTACGCCAAATCCGCGCGGTTTCGCGGACGATCGCGGCGCGGAAATTGACTAATTAGCATCGGGAAGTCCGCGATCGTCTCGCGGCCGAACGCGGCAGTCAAATTGTCCATCAGGACATTCGCGGACAACACGTTATTAGCGCGGCAAGCGAGGAAAGTAACCACATAACAATAGTTTTGTTGCAGTCATACAGAAACGATCTTTGTTTATTATTATTATTTACTTTTATTTGTTTTCTGCATTTATTTTTTTAGAATTTAACTTGTTTATATGGAGGCAATGAAATTATCTTTCTCGTTACCAAAACAAGAAAAGTATTCTGTTTTGTACATCCATAATCGATTTATTTTACAACTCTCTCACCTTGTCAATCACGTGTTAATTGCTCCTTATCGGTCTCTTTGATGTATAATTGACTGACAAATAGGCGGTGCTTATTGTACAGATATAGAAATAGAATAAATATAAGTTTATTAACAAAATCAGGGCCCCAGGAGGGCATATACAATTAACAAGGGAGAAAAAAAGATATTATGTATATATTTTTTAATGTCGGACTTAAAAGCACATTAGAGCTTATGTTATTGTTGTACTCATGTACCGACTTTTAAAATAAATTACAAATGATGCCCACCGGTGCAAACGTAAAAGTCGTACAGTTTACTTTGTTCAGTCAATCCCATTTAACTTTTCCATTTGAAATTACTGAAATTAATTTCATGTGATTACAAATCATTGACACACATTCAACCTGTACCTGAAATATCGGGACCACCAATCATCAAATTTACGGCAACGTAAATATTTACATGTATATTTTTTTGTATATATCTCATACTAGACGGAATTAGCATTAGACTTTACGAATAAAGTTGAAACAAAAATTTGAAAAATGATTAGGTGTTAAAATATATCTTCGCATGTTCATGTATAGCATAACATAACATAACATAGTTCATTAAATCAATCAAGAAGCCCGTGAGAGCACAGAATTACAGACATTTACATTTTACACTTACAATGATTTTGATGATGTATGCAAAAGGGGGTAACGTAAATATGACTGATAAATTGTGTGTTGAAATTTACTGAAACTATCAACCTTTTCCGACAAACATTCATGCAAATGTTCTGTTAAATTTTCTTACTTATATAAATATGAGATATTTTTGTCTTTATTTTGTACGTAAATACCCTAGTGTACCTTGCCCCACATTCGCGCCAGGAAAGGTAGCTCAAAGGTCAATATATAACTGAAATATTGTTGAAAAGTGACGTTTAAACACCCATAGCCTCATAGGAATTATTGCAATAAAATATCGATTAAGTAACGAAATCGATATAAATTATTTTCCAGTTTATTTAGTATAAAAAGCTTGTTCTACACGTTTACTGTGAGATGTATTGCAACCGCCATTTTTTACTACAACCACGTGCGCATGCTCGTGTTTGATAGAAAAGCTATAGCTATATATAGATATTTTGTGATAATAATTTTATATTGTAAATCGATCCACCCTGTGATTTTTTTCAACAAGATACATTTTTTATAGTATATATTTTATTATTAAATACAATATTGAACTGATTTTCGCAAACACTTCAATCATTGAATATTGATTTTATTTTCGGATGTTGAATATGTTTTCCCCAGAATTGCACCTCCTGTTAGTATACATAAATTTTATTGCTTTATTTAAAAAAAAATAACACCAAAAACATCGATGATGCGAGTGTTCTTATTCAGAAATAAACCTACAGCAAAATAAAGGTATACTGTAAACAACATTTATTGTCCTGTACTATACTTATTTGGTTAGGTGATGGGAATTAGGTGTCATCATCAAAATAAAGTATTTTATGATAATGATGGCTGATTAAAATTGTTTGTCCTGCATTGGCTGTCAGTTGTAATATACAGGATGTAACCAATATACAGGAAGAGCTCCTACTGTGAAGCCATCTATTTTGAGATGTCATTCAATGAAAATAACAACCTGACCATATTGTTACATAATAAGAATAAGAATTAGATAAGAAATTAAAATTTATAGAAGGCAAGGATTTATATAATTAACACATTAAGTCACATTTCATTTATTTAGCTTGGGTCAGTTATAAATTTATTTTTAAAGTACAAATAAATTGGAAGACGGCTTGAAAATCGAAAACGCAAAATAGTTATCTATGTTTATAAGTCTTAGTAAAAGGAGTCTTGAGCAACGTTTTTTTTTTCACACCTGTGATAGGTGTATTTGTATATCATCAATGCACGATGCGACGACATGCTGAGATGGGTGATGTTTTGACAGGTAAACTGTAAAAAAAAACGTAGAATACACCAATAAAATATTATTTCACCTATATCAGGACTCCGCAGACTGCCAATTTTCAAGAAAGAAAAAAAACGGGATTTACGGATTTATGACCCATTCGCCATAAACAAAATAAAACTTAAATTTTACTAATTAATTTTAATCCAAATTTGCCTTTAAAGAAATAAATGTATAAATTATAATTATTTACCCGTGTTCGTTCGCCCTACATTTGGTGAACACGTAAAAGAGCAAACGTACGCACCCGATATCGTAAACCGGAAACTGTCTGCAGCAAGTGAAAGGGACTTCTTGGCATCGATTGTCGCGAGTACATAGGGACATATTAATATTCACTTCTAGTTCACTTAAAACATGGGTACTGCATGTTAATACATTTTATTCATGGATATTATTGTATATATCGCCCGTGACAGCCGTTAACATATCTATACTTTCCGTACTGTATATCACTCATTTACTTCAGCTTTACTAAGATACGCATGTTTCTTTATGCACGAATTTATTGGTTAGCAGAATTTGGGGACGTTTCCTGTTTACAGTTTACTGACTATCTGAGAGTGGAGACTCTCGCTCTCACTCCGACCTGGGAGAATTTTGTCGGACAATTTTAAGAGTGACACTCTCTTCAAGTCCGACGAAACTCTGTGTCCGACCTGAGAGTATGATCGTTGATACACTTGGAGGGATCTGTATGTTTTGTTTTTGTTTTTGTTTTTTTTTAAATCTGTTCCAATAAGTATTTACCTAAATAACGATATTGTGTTTGGTATTTCTTAATAAAATGTATTAAACATCATTTTAATTTATTAATTAATAAACTTTCTGGATACAAATTTATTTTCAATCAAATTTCTTATTATTTCATCTCAATGTGTTGTCTCCTCTCTAAATACCATAGCGATGTTATTTTCGGTCTTTGATCTATGGATTTTGATTGACAGGTGCCATCTTTGTGTACCGACAGTTCATTGCGAAGGCACCAGCAGGTACAAAATCATTCAATTACCAGAAGTTCCTGTGCCATCACTTTAAAAATAAAACCCACTACTATGTCATGAAGCAAATGCTGCTTTAAAAAAAAATCACGTAAGTTATGTATTACAAATAAATACAAATATAAAATTCACAATAAAATATACCCCATTCAGCACTCAGCACGTTCTGGAAAGAGATGCATTGAGGTAACAAACCGAGACGAATATAAGACTATAGCTACACGTAATGTTTTTTTTTTTCGCTGTCCATCATGGACATCGCGGCTTATACGATGACACTACAAACCAATTGCCGCGATCAGACTTTTGTGTCCATCGTGACTTTCCGCGAATTACAATCGGTGTCCGTGATGGACGCGCGGATATGGCGTAATCCATCCTAGCTGTAGTGTAATTAATATTTATATTAAACATTAATACTATAGAGTTCGCGAAATTGCATATGGGTTTGGTTGTCCTAGTGAAAAAAATGTCAGTCCTCATTAATTTTCTATTGCAAAATACCAATCTTGTGTCAGTCCTTAGCAAAATCTGCCCAAATTTTGCTGGTCATGACTGACAGGACTGACACATTTCCCGAACTCTGATACTATATAAGCAAACCTGAAATATGCTCTCCAAGCTGGATTTTTCACTTTTTTTTTATAATTAAAAAATCAAGTTATGAAAGAAATAATTTTCTTATAAAAATTAACTTAAAAATAGAACTTCATTTCCATTGTAAGAATATATATATATGATCTATTTTCTTTCCTTAATGTATACATATTTTACTGTTTTAAGATGTATTATTTCTGTTAAAATTTTAATTAATGGTTTATTTTCCTATTGGATTATTTTAACCAAAAAAAAAATGACTATTCTTTACTCTTAAATAAAATATATTATTTCATTTCTCATTAATTTTATAACTTTTCTTTATTTCAATTTTTCTTCTTAAATCAATATAAATTTACTAGCTTTGAATCAATATTTTTATTGAACTACTTGATGATGCAAATACCACATGTTCAATCTTTAAAAAAAATAATTCCACATATACTTGTTTTATTCTTGTAATTCAACATTTCATTGACAAAAATAAACTTTTCAAAAGAAAATATTATTATTTTTTTTATTCAAATTGCATATTACACCCATATGGGTCAAGCAATTACAATACAAAAGCATGCAAACATATAAAAGAAAAACAACACAAACATAATAAATATGTAAATGTAGGAGAAATATTTGACCAGCGTGAACCCTATCATCTCAAGTCTAGCAATTGTTTTATGAAGGTGCAAACAACCGATAAAAGATCTGAAGTTGGATTGAGTATGTAATCAAGTCTATTCATGGGTGACATATTAGTAAAAGAAGGACATTTATTTTCAATAGTATTTATTAGTAAATTTCTAGGTTGCTGGTTTAAATGACAATTTAAAAAAAAGTGATATTCATCTTCTAAGATATTACAAGTAGTGCAAAGTCTTTGTTGATGGGGTATATTAATATATCGACCAGTTTCAATTTGCAAACAATGGTCACTTGTCCGAAATTTAGCTATGAGTTGTCTATTTTTAAAGTTTTTTTCCTTTATCAAATACTCTTCCAAAACAATATCATGTTTTATTTTATTATACAAATAAAGTTGTGAATTATCTGTTAATTTTGAAAGTTTGTCTTTAGTTTTCTGAATGTAATTATTATGGACAATCTTTTTAAATTCTTTTTTAAATGGAACTTTTATCTTATGGAAACACTTGTCCGTATTAGAAAAATCTTCAGCATTCAAATCAAATTCTTGAAAGACATTTAATGCCAAAGTATACCATGTGTAGAAGCCTTCACATGGCTCTATATAAGGGGAGGTATTCGTCCATATACCATATTTCACAATTATAACTTAAAATGGGACGGATCAGCGTGTCAAAGAGTTTACACGAGAGGTTGACAGGTAGTTGTTCAAAATTTGAGAAAAGTTTTCGCATTTATAACCACGAGACTACATGACCCCTCGATGACCCGAATGCTATTCTCTTATCCAAACATATCCGGGTATTTAATAATAACACTTTTTTTTAGCAATCAATTTTAATCGTTTCATTTATATAAATCGGTATTCAATAATTCGTCTATTTTATTAACAAAAATAAACTATTGTAAAGAAAATATTACTTATTAGCAAAGTGTATGAATGGATCAGAGACTATATTATGTAACCTTGTACATGTCAATAAAAAAAAAATGTCGGATGTAAAAATACGAATGAAAACACATAAATTGACGCTACATTGTAGGAATAATGACATTCTTTTCATAAGAAAGGATAAATACAGCAAGCAAGCTTGTTATACATTTAAATTTCACCCCGAGATCAAAATATTACTAAAACTAGGATGTCAACAAACATGCATAACCAACAAAACACGTGACGCTCTCAAAAAAAAAAAAAAATGTCGTTAACTAATGAAATAGAAAATTGAAGTACAACTTTTTAAAATATTTTATTGAATAAAAATACAATAATGAATGGAGTATGTGATCTGAGCTCTTCCTGTCCAAAAATATGTAGAAGAATATTCGATTATTAGCATCGTGTTATCGGTTTTCGTGCTATTATCGATTTTCAGATATAGCGATTAACAGTGTTAACCCTTCATTCATATGGCGATTGGAATTTTCAAAGAATGCCTAGTTAAATATTTCTTTGTACATAAGATTGTTTTTAAAGCCATTCTTGTATTTTAATATACTCTCGATTATCTGGCAACTTTTGCTGTCAGTAAAATGGCGTCATCTGTTTTAGTATGAAGTAAAAACAGGGCCGATATACGGGATGGAAACGAATATAAAATCCGGAAATGGCTGGTTTTAAAATTTCATGGTTCTGGCCATCTACCAAATCATATTACATCTAAATAAAATAACAGAATGTTTGAAAATGACCACTTTCAAAATTGTGTTTACTTTTGATGTTTTTCTTAGTGCTGAAACCACAATGCACTGCAAAGTGACATGTATTTTATATAAGAAACAGGCACATTTTAGTCAGCTCTTTTGTTTACAAGTACGATCAGTGACCCCATGACAGTTACATGACAGAAAGAGCCGGTGCCTGAGAGGCAGACGACATAGTTCAATTTTATATAGCCCTTCTGAATTTTTTTCCAGCTACTTTATAAATGAAGTAAATTTTTAGCATTACAAAAAGTACGGTTCAGTAGGTAGGTTCACTGTTTTTGGTACTTGCGTGTATAAAAGCAAACTTTAACAGCTTTTATGAATTTATTACACAATCACTTTGTGCAGATTTACGTTTTGTTTCTATATACTTATGGCAAAACAAACGAATCGGAGAAAACGATCCGTCTTTAATGAGACACATTTACAAAAGATTTTTTTCGAAAATTGAAGAACTACGAAATTATTTGAAAAAAAAAGAACAGACATCGGAACAATGCCATGAATTCGTAAAAAAATAAAAATAGGCCTATGCTACGGAGCAAAATTGTTTTAATGCTATTATTTATAAGATCGCACTTTGTAATCGATCGTTCATGCACTACAATAAAGCTACACATAAGCTCTGCTTCTTAGCTAAAAGCACAGAAAGTTACAGGGTAGGAAGCCATAAAATTGAGAGGATTATGAAAACATATAATTTGTAATAGTTTTCATTTGACAATTACAGACGATGCGTATTATAAATACTTTTAAAGTATATTATACAAAACTTCCGGGTACATCTCTTACGTAATATAGAAATTTTTTTATGGAAATACAATATTCTTACTTGCCAACAGTAAAAAGATTAATCTGTTTTCATAATGGTTATTTCTGATTTGAACAAAGCGTAACATATAATATGTCTGCGTAAAGAAAACATTTTTTGTTTATTTTAAAAACGTCTTTCGAACTGGCGGACCCTTCTGATTAATCTCAGAATAGTCATAAAAAATATGATTGTTGTTTTTATAAGGAAAAATTGCATATGAATGTTTTTTGTCTATTTTGCTTTTTGGGGTTTGCAAGAAGAATGTTCTACCCTGCTCTGTTCACCCTGCTTTACTTCATAATTTTGGTTGTTGCTATATCATTCTGATGATGCACAAAAAAAATCAAGATAAAAATGAACAATCCAATATAACTTGCGATCAATGTTAATCTTAAGATTTTTTTGTGAAAATAGCCCCAGAATCATTGCTGCATCAGGCGCAGATCCAGCAGTTTTGAAAACGGGGACCCAGGCTCTTGTTTGCCAATTTTTACCCAATTTATACACGAATTTTACTAAATTGTCGAACACCCCCTTGATCCGCCAGTGTGCATTAATATGCACCCATTCCTCATGTATACTTGATCACCTATTAGAACCTTTAAAATGTGTATTGCATCTCCTATTCTAGTCACGGGTACCGTTAAATGGTCACAAAATGTGTATTGCGCTTCTGATTATTGCCAAAGATTGTGACACATGTATTCATGTATTCGGTCAGAGTCCCGTCGACCGGATGTAAGATGACAATTTTTAGCATTACAAAAAGTACGGTTCAGTAGGTAGGTTCACTGTTTTTGGTACTTGCGTCTTTAAAAGCAAACTTTAACATCTTTTATGAATTTATTGCACAATCACTTTGTGCAGATTTACGTTTTGTTTCTATATACTTATGGCAAAACAAACGAATCGGAGAAAACGATCCGTCTTTAATGAGACACATTTACAAAAGATTTTTTTCGAAAATTGAAGAACTACGAAATTATTTGAAAAAAAAAGAACAGACATCGGAACAATGCCATGAATTCGTAAAAAAATAAAAATAGGCCTATGCTACGGAGCAAAATTGTTTTAATGCTATTATTTATAAGATCGCACTTTGTAATCGATCGTTCATGCACTACAATAAAGCTACACATAAGCTCTGCTTCTTAGCTAAAAGCACAGAAAGTTACAGGGTAGGAAGCCATAAAATTGAGAGGATTATGTAAACATATAATTTGTAATAGTTTTCATTTGACAATTACAGACGATGCGTATTATAAATACTTTTAAAGTATATTATACAAAACTTCCGGGTACATCTCTTACGTAATATAGAATTTTTTTTATGGAAATACAATATTCTTACTTGCCAACAGTAAAAAGATTAATCTGTTTTCATAATGGTTATTTCTGATTTGAACAAAGCGTAACATATAATATGTCTGCGTAAAGAAAACATTTTTTGTTTATTTTAAAAACGTCTTTCGAACTGGCGGACCCTTCTGATTAATCTCAGAATAGTCATAAAAAATATGATTGTTGTTTTTATAAGGAAAAATTGCATATGAATGTTTTTTGTCTATTTTGCTTTTTGGGGTTTGCAAGAAGAATGTTCTACCCTGCTCTGTTCACCCTGCTTTACTTCATAATTTTGGTTGTTGCTATATCATTCTGATGATGCACAAAAAAAATCAAGATAAAAATGAACAATCCAATATAACTTGCGATCAATGTTAATCTTAAGATTTTTTTGTGAAAATAGCCCCAGAATCATTGCTGCATCAGGCGCAGATCCAGCAGTTTTGAAAACGGGGACCCAGGCTCTTGTTTGCCAATTTTTACCCAATTTATACACGAATTTTACTAAATTGTCGAACACCCCCTTGATCCGCCAGTGTGCATTAATATGCACCCATTCCTCATGTATACTTGATCACCTATTAGAACCTTTAAAATGTGTATTGCATCTCCTATTCTAGTCACGGGTACCGTTAAATGGTCACAAAATGTGTATTGCGCTTCTGATTATTGCCAAAGATTGTGACACATGTATTCATGTATTCGGTCAGAGTCCCGTCGACCGGATGTAAGATGACAATTTTTAGCATTACAAAAAGTACGGTTCAGTAGGTAGGTTCACTGTTTTTGGTACTTGCGTCTTTAAAAGCAAACTTTAACATCTTTTATGAATTTATTACACAATCACTTTGTGCAGATTTACGTTTTGTTTCTATATACTTATGGCAAAACAAACGAATCGGAGAAAACGATCCGTCTTTAATGAGACACATTTACAAAAGATTTTTTTCGAAAATTGAAGAATTACGAAATTATTTGAAAAAAAAAGAACAGACATCGGAACAATGCCATGAATTCGTAAAAAAATAAAAATAGGCCTATGCTACGGAGCAAAATTGTTTTAATGCTATTATTTATAAGATCGCACTTTGTAATCGATCGTTCATGCACTACAATAAAGCTACACATAAGCTCTGCTTCTTAGCTAAAAGCACAGAAAGTTACAGGACAGGAAGCCATAAAATTGAGAGGATTATGTAAACATATAATTTGTAATAGTTTTCATTTGACAATTACAGACGATGCGTATTATAAATACTTTTAAAGTATATTATACAAAACTTCCGGGTACATCTCTTACGGAATATAGAAATTTTTTTTATGGAAATACAATATTCTTACTTGCCAACAGTAAAAAGATTAATCTGTTTTCATAATGGTTATTTCTGATTTGAACAAAGCGTAACATATAATATGTCTGCGTAAAGAAAACATTTTTTGTTTATTTTAAAAACGTCTTTCGAACTGGCGGACCCTTCTGATTAATCTCAGAATAGTCATAAAAAATATGATTGTTGTTTTTATAAGGAAAAATTGCATATGAATGTTTTTTGTCTGTTTTGCTTTTTGGGGTTTGCAAGAAGAATGTTCTACCCTGCTCTGTTCACCCTGCTTTACTTCATAATTTTGGTTGTTGCTATATCATTCTGATGATGCACAAAAAAAATCAAGATAAAAATGAACAATCCAATATAACTTGCGATCAATGTTAATCTTAAGATTTTTTTGTGAAAATAGCCCCAGAATCATTGCTGCATCAGGCGCAGATCCAGCAGTTTTGAAAACGGGGACCCAGGCTCTTGTTTGCCAATTTTTACCCAATTTATACACGAATTTTACTAAATTGTCGAACACCCCCTTGATCCGCCAGTGTGCATTAATATGCACCCATTCCTCATGTATACTTGATCACCTATTAGAACCTTTAAAATGTGTATTGCATCTCCTATTCTAGTCACGGGTACCGTTAAATGGTCACAAAATGTGTATTGCGCTTCTGATTATTGCCAAAGATTGTGACACATGTATTCATGTATTCGGTCAGAGTCCCGTCGACCGGATGTAAGATGACAATTTTTAGCATTACAAAAAGTACGGTTCAGTAGGTAGGTTCACTGTTTTTGGTACTTGCGTCTTTAAAAGCAAACTTTAACATCTTTTATGAATTTATTACACAATCACTTTGTGCAGATTTACGTTTTGTTTCTATATACTTATGGCAAAACAAACGAATCGGAGAAAACGATCCGTCTTTAATGAGACACATTTACAAAAGATTTTTTTCGAAAATTGAAGAACTACGAAATTATTTGAAAAAAAAAGAACAGACATCGGAACAATGCCATGAATTCGTAAAAAAATAAAAATAGGCCTATGCTACGGAGCAAAATTGTTTTAATGCTATTATTTATAAGATCGCACTTTGTAATCGATCGTTCATGCACTACAATAAAGCTACACATAAGCTCTGCTTCTTAGCTAAAAGCACAGAAAGTTACAGGGTAGGAAGCCATAAAATTGAGAGGATTATGTAAACATATAATTTGTAATAGTTTTCATTTGACAATTACAGACGATGCGTATTATAAATACTTTTAAAGTATATTATACAAAACTTCCGGGTACATCTCTTACGTAATATAGAATTTTTTTTATGGAAATACAATATTCTTACTTGCCAACAGTAAAAAGATTAATCTGTTTTCATAATGGTTATTTCTGATTTGAACAAAGCGTAACATATAATATGTCTGCGTAAAGAAAACATTTTTTGTTTATTTTAAAAACGTCTTTCGAACTGGCGGACCCTTCTGATTAATCTCAGAATAGTCATAAAAAATATGATTGTTGTTTTTATAAGGAAAAATTGCATATGAATGTTTTTTGTCTATTTTGCTTTTTGGGGTTTGCAAGAAGAATGTTCTACCCTGCTCTGTTCACCCTGCTTTACTTCATAATTTTGGTTGTTGCTATATCATTCTGATGATGCACAAAAAAAATCAAGATAAAAATGAACAATCCAATATAACTTGCGATCAATGTTAATCTTAAGATTTTTTTGTGAAAATAGCCCCAGAATCATTGCTGCATCAGGCGCAGATCCAGCAGTTTTGAAAACGGGGACCCAGGCTCTTGTTTGCCATTTTTACCCAATTTATACACGAATTTTACTAAATTGTCGAACACCCCCTTGATCCGCCAGTGTGCATTAATATGCACCCATTCCTCATGTATACTTGATCACCTATTAGAACCTTTAAAATGTGTATTGCATCTCCTATTCTAGTCACGGGTACCGTTAAATGGTCACAAAATGTGTATTGCGCTTCTGATTATTGCCAAAGATCGTGACACATGTATTCATGTATTCGGTCAGAGTCCCGTCGACCGGATGTAAGATGACAATTTTTAGCATTACAAAAAGTACGGTTCAGTAGGTAGGTTCACTGTTTTTGGTACTTGCGTCTTTAAAAGCAAACTTTAACATCTTTTATGAATTTATTACACAATCACTTTGTGCAGATTTACGTTTTGTTTCTATATACTTATGGCAAAACAAACGAATCGGAGAAAACGATCCGTCTTTAATGAGACACATTTACAAAAGATTTTTTTCGAAAATTGAAGAACTACGAAATTATTTGAAAAAAAAAGAACAGACATCGGAACAATGCCATGAATTCGTAAAAAAATAAAAATAGGCCTATGCTACGGAGCAAAATTGTTTTAATGCTATTATTTATAAGATCGCACTTTGTAATCGATCGTTCATGCACTACAATAAAGCTACACATAAGCTCTGCTTCTTAGCTAAAAGCACAGAAAGTTACAGGGCAGGAAGCCATAAAATTGAGAGGATTATGTAAACATATAATTTGTAATAGTTTTCATTTGACAATTACAGACGATGCGTATTATAAATACTTTTAAAGTATATTATACAAAACTTCCGGGTACATCTCTTACGGAATATAGAATTTTTTTTTATGGAAATACAATATTCTTACTTGCCAACAGTAAAAAGATTAATCTGTTTTCATAATGGTTATTTCTGATTTGAACAAAGCGTAACATATAATATGTCTGCGTAAAGAAAACATTTTTTGTTTATTTTAAAAACGTCTTTCGAACTGGCGGACCCTTCTGATTAATCTCAGAATAGTCATAAAAAATATGATTGTTGTTTTTATAAGGAAAAATTGCATATGAATGTTTTTTGTCTGTTTTGCTTTTTGGGGTTTGCAAGAAGAATGTTCTACCCTGCTCTGTTCACCCTGCTTTACTTCATAATTTTGGTTGTTGCTATATCATTCTGATGATGCACAAAAAAAATCAAGATAAAAATGAACAATCCAATATAACTTGCGATCAATGTTAATCTTAAGATTTTTTTGTGAAAATAGCCCCAGAATCATTGCTGCATCAGGCGCAGATCCAGCAGTTTTGAAAACGGGGACCCAGGCTCTTGTTTGCCAATTTTTACCCAATTTATACACGAATTTTACTAAATTGTCGAACACCCCCTTGATCCGCCAGTGTGCATTAATATGCACCCATTCCTCATGTATACTTGATCACCTATTAGAACCTTTAAAATGTGTATTGCATCTCCTATTCTAGTCACGGGTACCGTTAAATGGTCACAAAATGTGTATTGCGCTTCTGATTATTGCCAAAGATTGTGACACATGTATTCGGTCAGAGTCCCGTCGACCGGATGTAAGATGACAATTTTTAGCATTACAAAAAGTACGGTTCAGTAGGTAGGTTCACTGTTTTTGGTACTTGCGTCTTTAAAAGCAAACTTTAACATCTTTTATGAATTTATTACACAATCACTTTGTGCAGATTTACGTTTTGTTTCTATATACTTATGGCAAAACAAACGAATCGGAGAAAACGATCCGTCTTTAATGAGACACATTTACAAAAGATTTTTTTCGAAAATTGAAGAATTACGAAATTATTTGAAAAAAAAAGAACAGACATCGGAACAATGCCATGAATTCGTAAAAAAATAAAAATAGGCCTATGCTACGGAGCAAAATTGTTTTAATGCTATTATTTATAAGATCGCACTTTGTAATCGATCGTTCATGCACTACAATAAAGCTACACATAAGCTCTGCTTCTTAGCTAAAAGCACAGAAAGTTACAGGACAGGAAGCCATAAAATTGAGAGGATTATGTAAACATATAATTTGTAATAGTTTTCATTTGACAATTACAGACGATGCGTATTATAAATACTTTTAAAGTATATTATACAAAACTTCCGGGTACATCTCTTACGGAATATAGAATTTTTTTTTATGGAAATACAATATTCTTACTTGCCAACAGTAAAAAGATTAATCTGTTTTCATAATGGTTATTTCTGATTTGAACAAAGCGTAACATATAATATGTCTGCGTAAAGAAAACATTTTTTGTTTATTTTAAAAACGTCTTTCGAACTGGCGGACCCTTCTGATTAATCTCAGAATAGTCATAAAAAATATGATTGTTGTTTTTATAAGGAAAAATTGCATATGAATGTTTTTTGTCTGTTTTGCTTTTTGGGGTTTGCAAGAAGAATGTTCTACCCTGCTCTGTTCACCCTGCTTTACTTCATAATTTTGGTTGTTGCTATATCATTCTGATGATGCACAAAAAAAATCAAGATAAAAATGAACAATCCAATATAACTTGCGATCAATGTTAATCTTAAGATTTTTTTGTGAAAATAGCCCCAGAATCATTGCTGCATCAGGCGCAGATCCAGCAGTTTTGAAAACGGGGACCCAGGCTCTTGTTTGCCAATTTTTACCCAATTTATACACGAATTTTACTAAATTGTCGAACACCCCCTTGATCCGCCAGTGTGCATTAATATGCACCCATTCCTCATGTATACTTGATCACCTATTAGAACCTTTAAAATGTGTATTGCATCTCCTATTCTAGTCACGGGTACCGTTAAATGGTCACAAAATGTGTATTGCGCTTCTGATTATTGCCAAAGATTGTGACACATGTATTCGGTCAGAGTCCCGTCGACCGGATGTAAGATGACAATTTTTAGCATTACAAAAAGTACGGTTCAGTAGGTAGGTTCACTGTTTTTGGTACTTGCGTCTTTAAAAGCAAACTTTAACATCTTTTATGAATTTATTACACAATCACTTTGTGCAGATTTACGTTTTGTTTCTATATACTTATGGCAAAACAAACGAATCGGAGAAAACGATCCGTCTTTAATGAGACACATTTACAAAAGATTTTTTTCGAAAATTGAAGAACTACGAAATTATTTGAAAAAAAAAAGAACAGACATCGGAACAATGCCATGAATTCGTAAAAAAATAAAAATAGGCCTATGCTACGGAGCAAAATTGTTTTAATGCTATTATTTATAAGATCGCACTTTGTAATCGATCGTTCATGCACTACAATAAAGCTACACATAAGCTCTGCTTCTTAGCTAAAAGCACAGAAAGTTACAGGGCAGGAAGCCATAAAATTGAGAGGATTATGTAAACATATAATTTGTAATAGTTTTCATTTGACAATTACAGACGATGCGTATTATAAATACTTTTAAAGTATATTATACAAAACTTCCGGGTACATCTCTTACGTAATATACTAATTTGTTTATGGAAATACAATATTCTTACTTGCCAACAGTAAAAAAATTAATCTGTTTTCATGACGGTTATTTCTGATTTGAACAAAGCGTAACATATAATATGTCTGCGTAAAGAAAACATTTTTTGTTTATTTTAATAACGTCTTTCGAACTGGCGGACCCTTCTGATTAATCTCAGAATAGTCATAAAAAATATGATTGTTGTTTTTATAAGGAAAAATTGCATATGAATGTTTTTTGTCTATTTTGCTTTTTGGGGTTTGCAAGAAGAATGTTCTACCCTGCTCTGTTCACCCTGCTTTACTTCATAGTTTTGGTTGTTGCTATATCATTCTGATGATGCACAAAAAAAAATCAGATGAAAATGAACAATGCAATATAACTTACGATCAATGTTAATCTTAAGATTTTTTTGTGAAAATAGCCCCAGAATCATTGCTGCATCAGGCGCAGATCCAGCAGTTTTGAAAACGGGGACCCAGGCTTTTGTTTGCCAATTTTTATCCAATTTATACACGAATTTTACTAAATTGTCGAACACCCCCTTGATCCGCCAGTGTGCATTAATATGCACCCATTCCTCATGTATACTTGATCACCTATTAGAACCTTTAAAATGTGTATTGCATCTCCTATTCTAGTCACGGGTACCGTTAAATGGTCACAAAATGTGTATTGCGCTTCTGATTATTGCCAAAGATTGTGACACATGTATTCATGTATTCGATCAGAGTCCCGTCGACCGGATGTAAGATGACAATTTTTAGCATTACAAAAAGTACGGTTCAGTAGGTAGGTTCACTGTTTTTGGTACTTGCGTCTTTAAAAGCAAACTTTAACATCTTTTATGAATTTATTACACAATCACTTTGTGCAGATTTACGTTTTGTTTCTATATACTTATGGCAAAACAAACGAATCGGAGAAAACGATCCGTCTTTAATGAGACACATTTACAAAAGATTTTTTTCGAAAATTGAAGAACTACGAAATTATTTGAAAAAAAAAGAACAGACATCGGAACAATGCCATGAATTCGTAAAAAAATAAAAATAGGCCTATGCTACGGAGCAAAATTGTTTTAATGCTATTATTTATAAGATCGCACTTTGTAATCGATCGTTCATGCACTACAATAAAGCTACACATAAGCTCTGCTTCTTAGCTAAAAGCACAGAAAGTTACAGGGCAGGAAGCCATAAAATTGAGAGGATTATGTAAACATATAATTTGTAATAGTTTTCATTTGACAATTACAGACGATGCGTATTATAAATACTTTTAAAGTATATTATACAAAACTTCCGGGTACATCTCTTACGTAATATACTAATTTGTTTATGGAAATACAATATTCTTACTTGCCAACAGTAAAAAAATTAATCTGTTTTCATGACGGTTATTTCTGATTTGAACAAAGCGTAACATATAATATGTCTGCGTAAAGAAAACATTTTTTGTTTATTTTAATAACGTCTTTCGAACTGGCGGACCCTTCTGATTAATCTCAGAATAGTCATAAAAAATATGATTGTTGTTTTTATAAGGAAAAATTGCATATGAATGTTTTTTGTCTGTTTTGCTTTTTGGGGTTTGCAAGAAGAATGTTCTACCCTGCTCTGTTCACCCTGCTTTACTTCATAATTTTGGTTGTTGCTATATCATTCTGATGATGCACAAAAAAAATCAAGATAAAAATGAACAATCCAATATAACTTGCGATCAATGTTAATCTTAAGATTTTTTTGTGAAAATAGCCCCAGAATCATTGCTGCATCAGGCGCAGATCCAGCAGTTTTGAAAACGGGGACCCAGGCTCTTGTTTGCCAATTTTTACCCAATTTATACACGAATTGTACTAAATTGTCGAACACCCCCTTGATCCGCCAGTGTGCATTAATATGCACCCATTCCTCATGTATACTTGATCACCTATTAGAACCTTTAAAATGTGTATTGCATCTCCTATTCTAGTCACGGGTACCGTTAAATGGTCACAGAATGTGTATTGCGTTTCTGATTATTGCCAAAGATTGTGACACATGTATTCATGTATTCGGTCAGAGTTCCGTCGACCGGATGTAAGATGACACTTGTATATTCTGCCTGGCAATATTAGGTACCCTGCTGAGTGAACCGGTGTGAATGTACCTGTCGTTTTCAGAATGAAAATAAAAATAAGTAAACCCGCCTTTCACTTCTTATTTCAGGAATTATTTGCCTTAATTTATTGAAGAATAAAATATTTCAAATTAAAATATGGTCTCTCGCTTTACGGCGTTTACATAGGGATATGATTATTTGTTTTATATCATAAACAAAAATATTTATTGTTCATTTAGGTGCCTCATTACAATAATCAGAACTTTTAAAGCACAATAACTTTGAGGCTGTACATACGCAATCCTGTGCTATAAAACAAGACATAAATAGCTTAATAGAGACCGATAGTTTAATATATACTTAATTCATTTTTTAGTAGATAGTCTCAGCATAGGTATTACAAGGTTAATGTATTTCTCGCATGATAAACAAGTAATAGTGAAGTGACAACAGTATACGTATTCTGTACGTGTATCACACTTTGCTAATATTTTAATACATTTAAAGTCACATTTCTTAATAAACATCGCATTAAGTTAAAATACGACATGAAAATCAAATACGCAACAATTGATGGATTATTGTGTTCAATACACTAAATTTATTAAGGGCCAGACTAGTATGACATAGATACACGATAATATAATACTATAGATCGTCATATTCAATGAGCTAGTGACGACTACAGTATTACGTAATCTCTCTACTCAGCGGGTGATTTAGATAACCGTGCGATTTAACTGGTAAACGCTAATATAACTGGTAATCTTTAATTATTTGCATTTTACCGGGCATATTTGCATTTTCTATTTTCTTGTGTTATTTACTTTAATGTATTTTTTTGTTTATTTTGGAGACTTTGTTAATATTGATTTCATACATGTAATTGTGGTGAATTCACATGCTGATTACGGCTGATTAAATTTTGGTTTCACTTTCAAGGTTGTCTGAATATCTATGCCCATCAAAATACAAGCCAATCTTTATGTCGTCGTATTTTCCGTCATTTCTTTGATCGTGAAATTGTTATAATTTTTTCTTTCTTTAAAATTTTGTTTGCCTAATGTAAAAACAATACTTTTGTTGTTTAATATTTTGAGAAATAATTAATTATATTGATCAACCGAGATTGGTCTTGATTACTTCCGCGAGCTTCCCTATAGCAAGCCATGCAATGATTATTTGTTGTTTTTGTGCTCATTTTTCTATTTTGAACATGTAAGAGCTATTATGTCGGGAAATTGTGCCATTAATTTTCATCGTCATCATTTGAATAAGATTTTGGTAGTTTTTCGTTGTTTCGGGGAAATATTAAAAATTCTATTTGTTTCTCGGTCTTTCAGGGATATTCACAGGTCCTCTGAGGGTAATCTTGGGTATTATGGGGGTATTCTGTGGTATTCTTGGGAAAATATATGGACCGGAGATGGGGTGGCAATTGAGTTTACAAAGGTAGTGTTTAAAGAAAACAAGTTTTTGCTCAGTTACCCCCAGAAGGCACAAAGCCTAAATATATGATTTTTTCAGCTCGGAACCCCGTAAGCAAACTTGATCTAAAATTTTGATATCCACTGATATTCATTCAGACAAAGTTCGGAAGAGATCATGATCATGAGCGGTATAGATGAAAGGCAGTCACAATATACAGAGATTAGGCCACACCAGATTTACTTCTTGTTCTTCTGATTTAGTGCTAAATGTTAATTTCTTTTCCTTTTTTTCTTGGGTCATTTTTGATGAGCGAAACGTAAAATATTATGCGGAAAATATAATTCTTATATTTTTCATGTATTTTCAGAAGCGAGAGACCATATTTTAATCTTAAATATTGTATTCTTCAATAATTCCTGAAGTAAGAAGTGAAAGGCGGGATTTACTTATTTTTATTTTCATTCTGAAAACGACAGGTACATTCATACAGGTTCACTCAGCAGGGTACCTAATATTGCGTAATGAGTTTAGATTCACACAGGAAATCGCCAGGCAGAATATACAAGTGTCAATTTACATCCGGTCGACAGGACTCTGACCGAATGCCTGAATACATGTGTCACAATCTTTGGCAATAATCAGAAACGCCGAAAACACATTTTGTGACACGTTAACTAACTTAACTTACACCTAAGGGTTGAAGGCATGTACAAGAAATATATACAAACAACGTACACAAGTCAAATAGACAAAAACATAGTAAGAACAGACAAATAAAATGAAAACAAATTACGCTACCCGCGACTAGAATAGCAGATGTAATACACATTTTAAAGGTTCTAATAGGTGATCAAAATACACGACCCTGATCAAGTTGAAATATACATTAGGAATGGGTGCATATCAATGCACACTGCCGGATCAAGGAGGTGTTCGACAATTTAGTAAAATTCGTGTATAAATTGGGTAAAAACTGCTGGATCCGCGTATGATGCAGCAATGATTCATGGGCTATTTTCACAAAAAATCTTAAGATTACCATTGATCGTAAGGTATATTGAATTGTTCATTTTTATCTTGATTTTTTTGTGCCCCATCAGAATGATGTAGCAACAACCAAACTTATGAAGTAAAGCAGGGTGAACAGGGCAAGGTAGAAATTCTTCTAGCCAAATAGAGAAAAAAAAACATTCGTATGCAGTTTTTCTTTATAAAAACAACAACTAAATTTTTTATGACTATTCTGAGATTAATCAGAAGGGTCCGCCAGTTCGAAAGACATGATTAAAATAAACAAAAAATGTTTTCTTTACGCAGAGACATATTATATGTTACGCTTTGTTCAAATCAGAACTAACCGTTATGCAAACAGATTAATCTTTTTACTGTTGGCGAATACGAATATTATATTACCATAAACAAATTATTATATTATGTAAGAGATGTACCCTGAAGTTTTGTATAATAAACTTTAAAAGTATTTATAATACTCATCGTCTGTAATTGTCAAATGAAAACTATTACAAATTATATGTTTACATAATCCTCTCAATTTTATGGCTTCCTACCCTGTAACTTTCTTTTTTCACTTAATTTCGTAGTTCTTCAATTTTGGAAAAAAATCTTTTGTAAATTAGTCTCATTAAAGACGGACGATTCGTTTGTTTTGCCATCTAAGCATATCTATAGAAACAAAACGTAAATCTGCAATAAGTGATTGTGTAATAAATTCAAATATTTAAAATAATAAGAAAAATAAAAAGAATTACCATCAAGTTTCCTTCGAAACAGGAAGTTTCGAAATGGTCATCGCAAACCAACTTTTTCTTAGTACTGGTGAAGCTTTCTATTCTGAGGTTGGTCAGCCAAGTCAAGTAGAGCTCTTTCTTTTTCACGGGGTCAGGAAAACAAAATAGGCTTTTTACATACCCTTGTCGATTTAAACAACCGTACGCCTGACAAGCCATATCGACACTGAATGAGGACACTGGTTTGTCACGCTTGTTTTGGGTCGTGTTGGTATTTAGACGTCACGTGATACTTGGTATTGAGAGCTATCAAAATGGCGACTTCCATGTATCGTTGACAGAATTTTAAAATCGATTTCATTCCCTTATCCAACATAATAAAACGCTAATATACATATAAACATCGATATTTATACATCAGGAAAAACATATAAAAAAATATTTTTTTTTTGCGAAGTTTCCCTTTAAGTAACTACATATTTTAAGATATTTTTGCGTTTTTTTTGCTCCCCTATGATCTATTGACGCATCAATAGTTTTCCAGAGACTATAGACGTTTTCAGAAATCGATGATTACCTAGTTATCGTTCGTGGATGCTAGGTGGTGTTACTATCGTCCGCCATTACGAAAGTGTAACAATCGGTTGTTTACACTAGTTACGATTAATCAGTATTCAAAATTGGATTAGATAAACACGCTTCAGTTAATCTTTTATGGCTTATTCCCGTGATTTTGGCTGAATATTTCGAAATATGGATTATTGAATTGAACTTAAACGGTTATTGTTTAAATTGTTCAGAATCACAAAGTTCAGGACCAGGTCGGACAAATCTATACGGTCATCAATATTATCAAAATTAATGAATTAGCTAGTCATTTTGCCAGATGTGGGCTAACAGATAGATCTGTAGCTATTCAGATTTTAACCTTGCTTATGTGGCAGAATTTCAATACAAAATGGGGTACGCAACAACAAAAAACGGTCGGTATGGAAACCCTCAACACACATTTTTTTTTACTAACGGTATATATTTTGTACAAAAGAACTAAGTTCCCTTCGAATATTGTCTTCACTTCACAAAGCCACAAAGTCGCATATTTTTATGATGTAGGGAGCACTTGTGCAATTGACCAAAAAATCAACCATTTGCACAATGATAGAGTAGCAAATATGTGGAGGAATAAAGTTCCTTCCGTATGCGGTAGAGGATAACATAGAAAGGAAAAAAAACTGAGTTAAAAGTTGTCTTAAATGAAAGTTTAAATAATCCCAGATAGCAACACTACGTTGGGCCGACGTTGGTCTTCGGGCGTAATGTTGCTCATTGGCGCCACGTTGGCCCGATGGTCGGTTTACAACCATATGCCAACCCAATCCCACCATTATCCAACGTCGACCCAACGTCAGTCAAAACTATTTACAACCATGTGCCAACCTAATCCCACCAGTTTCCAACGTCAGCCTAAACTATTAACTACTATATGCCAACTCTTTGACAACCATGTTCAACCAGTGTCTAACGTCAGCCCAACGTCCAGCCTCGACTATTTACAATCATATTCCACCAGTGGTTCACGTTGGTCAAACTTTCAATAATCTCCCATGTGATACCCATCAAACAGTAGTATGAAAAAAATTTGTAGACGCAACAGAAACTATGATTCAAAGCATATGCCAAGTGATGTGTCACAGTCTCCTGGATTATGGCTATTCTTAAGATACATCAATTGTTAATATATATATATATACCATATACAGTAATAAATTATACTGTAATTCCGATACGTTGTTTTTCTGTATGTCACGAACATTTCACCTAAATTTGTATATTTTTCCCAATAAAGTAATTGATTTGCAATAAGGAATTGAAACACTTTCCAGTATGAAAATTAGACAGGAACAAAGCACTTGCAAATATTTTACTTACTATTGACGAATCGTGTTTCAGTTCAAATAATAAATCATAACAAGACACAAGGTAATCAAACAAGACACAAGAACCATTAGTACTTTCAGAACAGAAGACGCATGCTTCAGTCGGTTCAAATTTCAACTAAACTTGTCTTCCTAACTAAACCGTATCAATGCATATGAGTTCCCTCTTTAGTGCGGTTTCGATGTGTTTCACACGTTTCGTGAATGTGTATTAAGCTCTGATTCTGGATTTAGTATCATAACAAAGGTACCTATGTCCTAGTGTATGTGATATTTTTTTGTCTTTATATGTCAATTGTTCTCAATCAGAAATATTGAACAATTCCTTCGATATTCTACTGCCAACATTCAATAGCTTCATAAAACTGCTAGATAAAAACACCTAAGTTTTAAAACATTTAATCAGCTATACTGCAATACCAAAACAATTATTCCTTGTTCCAAAAAATTCCAACAGGAAATATAAAATTAAAATTGTTCAGCATAAACCTATTATGATACGTTTCGACCAAACCGCTAGATAAAACAATTATTGTCAATGTCTATTGATGAGGAACGTTCGGTTCCTGTTGATTGCCTTCCGCATTTTTTCTCTTTTTTCTTCCACCATCCCGATCACTAGCATATTTTAACCAATCTTTGATCACATTTTCTATTCTGTCATCCGTTTCCTGTCTTGTTAGAATATTTCTGCGAACAGCACCTGGAATAATTTCAAACAAAGTAAGTATACGTTTTGAATAATAGATTCATCAATACGTCCAAATGTTTCACCAAATTGTAAATGAATTCAGTTGATATCTGTTTTGAAGTCGTACTCTCTAACTTGTGTAAAATTAAATTAGATGAGAGATAGTAATTTGGGAATGTATTAGAACCTATTAGAATCATCACAATTTGAAGCATGTGTTACATCAGCACCGTCGGGGGGGGGGGGGGGGGGGGTTTGGGATCAAACGGCAAATTGTCTTCCAGTGATTTTTTTTTCTTTAACTTTTCTTTTAACTGTCCAGTAAGACATTTTATTGAGTCTGATGTAAGAATGCGAATTTTTTTTCTGAAATTAAAAATAATAATATGAACGTCGCGGTAATTATTTTAAATGTATTTATTATCCATTCACCAGCCAGTACTGTGTATGAGTAGCCGGTATGTTATTTATAATACTAACAAATTGTACAACTTGTCAGTTACTCATGCGGTTTGACCCAGTACACATGTCGATGTGATAGATAAGAGAAAATTGGTCAGGCCGCTTGTGTTACAATTAATCAATTGTTCACGCAACTTCTCAAGTAATAGTTATTTAGATAATACACAGAGTATAATTATAACAAACACCAATCTATATCTAAATGATATTTTTTCAAATTTGTAGACAAAAACTATAATAAAAAGATCAGAGGTTAATTTCACCTTAATTTAACGGCATACAAATAACCTGTTATAGCTTTTTTTAAATTGTATTTCTCATCAATAAAAACTCCCTCATAACTCTAGTATGTATACAAGTGCAATTGCGAAGGAAACAAGATATGATTATAATCTAACGATTATGAAGTCTCCCAAACCGGCCACTGACACTATCTACCCACATATCAAATTTTGATGATATCGGACAATGTTGAATTTTTACCCCCATTTTTATGCGGTGTTTTGGCAGCCATTTTGATAATGGCAGACATCTTGAAAATTTTGAAAACGCAGAATTGCTCCTCTAATGGTGACCTATCACTATGTCAAACTTTATGTCTCTATCATCCAGTTAGAAGTTATCAACATTAATGTACGAAATTTCAAGTTTTCCATAGGATTCTATAGTAACCCCCACCCCCTTTGAACCCCCAAAAATAGGCTTTGACCCCCTTTACCACAAATCTGAAAACTTTAGGATCAACTAGAAACTTGTATCTATAACTCCACCAAGTTTCATGAAATTCTGTCCTGTAGTTCCTGAGATCTGCCGTGGACAAGTTCATGATGCACAGAAAGAAAGGAGAATAACAAGAATAAGAATAAGAATAATAATAATAATAATAATAATAAGAAACGGAGCAAAAACAATAAGTCTCCAAACGTTGTTTGGGAGACTTAATAACTGTGGGAGATATCGACTGAAACTACAAAAATTTGCATGGTAATGGAAAAAAAACATGGGAAAAAATCAGTATATATACAAAATGTATTATTTTGCAGATAAACAAAACATTCAAATGCAAAAAGGGAGTTCCCCATACTTGTATATAACCAGTACGGTTTGTCCTGAACTCGCACAAAACCACATGAAACCACGCAATATTTAAATCATTTTATCACAAAAGCCTATGATCAGCAAGCTTTAAAAAATCATCATTTCAGACGCATCCTTGATATATAGGAATTCTTAATTATTCTTTAACAGTGATTTTTCCGCATGACACCTTCATTTACTTTCGTTATTTCTTTTCAACGAAGTTTTTCTTTATAACATAAAGAATTGAATGTAAACACTTACATTTCTTCGCCTTCTATGCAGGATGTCAAAAGAAGTGGCGCGCAAACGATTTCTATAAAGCTACATGAAGTATCAAATTGCATGCATCATTAAATATTATCAAAGAGGGATGGTAGAAATTTACGATACAGCTGTGACGTGACGGCCAAATATTTATCTGAGATTATATTCATCAAGATAGATATAAAATTAAACCTATAATAGATGTTAAAAAAGTAAAAAGTGCATATAAAGGAAATGAAAGATGTACAATTCAGGCATAAATCTAGTGTGGTGGGGCAAAAAATCAAATCGACATACTATGGAGTAATTAATGTGCGACCAAGTACCGGCGACACGTGGCCGACGGTTGGTCAATGGTCAGATCCCAACGTTGGCTAATCGGCTACACATTTCACCATCACAAATCATACGTCGTGCCAACATTGGGCCAACCATATCAACCCAACGGTTGGGTTGCTCACGTTGGCCCAACGTGGGGCGAACGTTGGCATGCCAACTGCGACGTTCGACCAACCATGTATCAACGTCTTCTTGCTGACTGGGATATAAACAAAGAAAACGGGGACAAAGTGAGCAGTGTAGGAATTCTTGTTTTTCATGTAGAAACCGCATAAAATAATTAACAATTTACAAAGAGGCATCACCTTTCTGTAGATAAATCTTGAAATAAATCTTGATTCTGTAAGAAGTAAAAATGAACGACATGATGTCCTGCAACAAAATTCGGCGATTTTTTTTCTTTTAGTTTTTTGTCATTATAATTCAGTAGTATATATATTTATCCCTTTGTGGGAAAGGGGTAGAGTTTAACTGTCATATTGCAAATCAAATACATTTAAGAATCAACCCAATACATAAATTAATTTTTTGTGTTTTAGTGATGTCTTTGCTATAACTTGTTATGCAATACACAGTTAACTATCAGTTATAATGATAGTTATCTTTCTACAATATGAATTTAGCACCTTTGTTACAAAATGACACGACTGTCTATTCCCCTAAGTGCCAAACCCTGGAAGCATCGCATCGCTGTTGACACGGTCGACCTTCAGCAGACTACAAGTCTAGAAAGCGCTACCACTTCCTTAACACGCCAATATTAAATTTTAATTAATCTTCAAAAACATGAAATTAAAGAATAAATAAATATAAAACTATGAAATCCTAGCAAAGAAATTTAAAAAAAGAAGACAAATGGGGTGAAAAATTCCCGTCCGGTTCACGTATCTGAAACCTGGGAGCAAATAGTTATATTAGGTTCCTCATGAAACTTTTTATCAGATAAAGAAATTCAGATATTCAGATGTTTTAATTTGATCAAACTTAAATTCCTTTTCATCTTCACTACAGAAATTGACCGACAAAAAGTTTTAATTTGTTTTACAATTTAACAATTAAAATAAATAAAAATAAAACAGAATTTGAAAAATGCATCTTAAGATGTCTCATTCAAAGTTAAGTTATTTCTTATAAGTTAGGCACACTTTTTATCATTATTATTACTTCACTTTAAATCGTATAGTAATAATTTCAAAAAGCGTATATTATAATTTATATATTCACTTTTTAATTTCATACAAAATATTAATTTGATTACCCCTTTTTTCTTATGCTTGAAAAGCAACAAAAAAACAAAAAAGGAAAAAAAAGTGCATGCAGTTTTTTATCAAGTAGGATTTATACTGATTTTGTATGGGGAATATAACGGTAATTAAAAAATAATACATACTAGGTAATTTATTTGTTGTCATTATATCATTGTCATTATATCTCCGTTTACAAATCACTTCACAGCAGGTGTTATTGAATTTCAAGCCGAAATAACAGTATATTGTGACACCTGTACTAGAGAAACCATACATTAGCGTATCGATAAACCCCGAGAACATAATATTTTGACACTTTACTAATGGCGGACACACTCGGAAGTCGATAATGGCCGCGCCCATGTTTTTAAGAATGAAAAGGTCTATGGGTGCACGACAGACGATTGAACTGATCTTTGAACGGGTTTTTCATTGGACAACAAATTTCAAAACTTCAAAAATTTTTAAATTTCTAAAATTTTCAAAAAATGTCAGTTTCCAAAATTTCAGTTTTCATAAATTTCAAAATTTTAATATTTAAATAATAATATTGAAAAACATGTAATACAAAAATTAAGGACTTTTTACTCTGAATTCCACTTGTTTATTGTTATCTAATTATACCCCCACTCCCCGAAGGGGGAGGGGGTATACTGTTTTACCTCTGTCCGTCCTTCCGTTCGTCCAAGATATTTTTCGTCGCATTTTTCTCAGTAACCGTTGATGGCAGAAATCTGATATTTGGTCACAAGCATCATATAGGTATACCATATTGTGGGTAGCGTTTTTGGACCCGTCAGATTCCTACTTCCTGTTTGCCGACTTAGTTGGTTTCTATACACATTGAACATATATGCACATTTTTCGTCACATTTTTCTCAGCAACTATTGATGACAGAGATCTGATATTTGGTCACAAGCTTCATATAGGTATCCCAATCGTGGGAAGCGTTTTTGGATCCATCAGATTCCTACTTCCTGTTTGCCGACTTTGTTGATTTTTATACACATTGAACATATATGCTCATTTTTCGTTGCATTTTTCTCAACAACTATTGATGGCAGAAATCTGATATTTGGTCACAAGCATCATATAGGTATACCATATTGTGGGTAGCGTTTTTGGACCCGTCAGATTCCTACTTCCTGTTTGCCAACTTAGTTGGTTTCTATACACATTGAACATATATGCACATTTTTCGTCACATTTTTCTCAGCAACTATTGATGACGGAGATCTGATATTTGGTCACAAGCTTCATATAGGTACCCCATATCGTGGGAAGCGTTTTTTGACCCGTCAGATTCCTACTTCCTGTTTGCCGAAGAGCGGGGGTATCATAGGTGAGTTTTAGCTCACAGTTCATCTTGTTCAACATGTCCGCTACCTTGCTTCTGTTTAATTAGGAAATAAAACAGTTAATTAATGAGTGTGGATGCAATAGACCAAACTGTTTGCCCTGAGGTGCTGGGAATGACCAAGTGTTCTATTGCATTGCATCCACATCCATTAAATAACTGTATACTGTTTTCCGGTGACCTTACTACATTGTAGTATACGATGACGAGTGTTGCATATGTCTACAACATTTGCAGCGTTTGTCTCCACAGGAGTGACTCTTGCCTATAGTTGTGTTAGGCTTAGAAATCTCTCCCTGCATCAACAGGTTTCTCAGACTGCTTGGTTGTTTGAAGGCAACCATGGGAGGGTCAGGAAAAACTTTGAACAGTTTGGATTTTTTTTCCACAGATGTCCAATGCTCACGAATGGTGTTGAAGCTGTTTCTCAGACAGGGATGGTATGTGAAGACACAAGGGGTTCTTTTACATTTCTGTTTTTCTTTGTACTGAAGTAAACTGCTCCTGGATATGCTATGAGCTTTGCTAAAACTTTTCTTGATAATATATTGAGTATCACAGTAAAAATGAATTGAACAATAAAATCATGATCAACCTATATCTTCATCTAATTCATATTTCTGTTTTTGTTACAGAGGTGTCTTCAGATACAGCATGTATGTTGATCTACCTAGCACTTTAAATATTCTGTGACTCATACATGTCTATATCATTTTGTTTCACTATGATTCTTTTTTAGTTAGTACATGGGTAAAGTAAAAAAAAATGGTTCTGGCATATACATGTAATGCATTATTTATTAATCATGCTGATGGTTTGATTGAATACAATTATTTCAAATAATGTCACTTCACTTATACAATATTTCTGCCAAATATCTAAGTAATATCTTGAGTAATAAAGATTTTATGCCGAAAAAAGAGGTCAAAATTGTCAGGAGTGCAACACTTTTTGTGACATTTTAAAAAAGACTTTTTTTTAAAGGTACAGCAAATTGTTATATGAGGGTAGGTACCTTATTTTCTTATTTATTTGATAATTTTTATGTCCTAGCCTTAATTTTAACCAAATATGTAGCTTGTTCATGTAACCATTCTAATACAGTTATGTTTTGAAAAAAGATACTACATGTACCATGTCAGGAGTGCAACACAAAAATTTTAAAATCTGAGAAGTTAAGTGTTTTTTTAAAAAAATATACACACCCAAATTAAAAGAGAAGTAAATTCTGTTAATAAAATCTCTATTTTCTTGAATGAAAACTTTAGTTACTACATTATTTATTTAAATGAGGGTACACTACAAGTGTCAGGAGTGCAACTTTGAAGTTTGAAGGCTAGCACCTGAGCCAATATATTGTTCTGCTTTAACTTTGAGGAGATAGTTTGCCAGACACAAGATTGCAGCCCTAAAGTGGCCCGATAGACACAGTGTATTTCTTTCAGAACAATTTTTTTCATGTCAGGACTCCGAGTGCAACAGTTTAAAAATGACATTTTTTTAAAACCACCATATTAAGCTTATAATGACTTGTATGCACCCAAAAGGGTTTCTAATAATATAAGAATTCTTGCTTGAGTTTTCATAAATTCTTTAAGGTCAATTTCAAAGCAGAACTTTATTCATCTAACTTCAGATTGTATAAAGCAATGATATCTGGATAATATATTTTCATATAACTTCTAAATTTAAGAAGCCAGCTGCTTTAAACTTTGTCTTATAATTAACAAATAGCCATATTGCAGTTATAAATTTTTACTAATGTTCAAAGAATTCTGATTTAATGATTTAATAACTGTTATATGTAACAAACCAGTAATTTTGTTGCACTCCTCATATAATATTCAATTTTTAACTTTTATGCACATTTTGAGTTAATTTTCAGATCTGACCTGTGATAATGGCAAAGATAATTGTAATTGTAATTGAGGACTATTTTGATGATTTATTCCTGTTTTTTTTTGTTGATATGTATGCATTATGTCAGGAGTGCAACAAAACAGGAAATTTATGATATCTTATTTAGGTGGGTTTTTAAAAAAAAATAACAGTTCAGTAAAATTTTCAAATTTATAGGACTTTTATTAAGTTGTCTTACTACAATGCTGCTAGGTGTTTATTAGGATCTAACTCTTTTTATTGTAACTACACCCTATTTTATCTGAAAAATGTAAAAAAAAAAAAAAAATATGTTTGATTATATACTGAAGTACATGAAATGTATCAGATGAAATTAAAAAATCACCTGATTGATAGCCAAATGTCTTAATTTACAAGTAAAACTTTCATATTGAAAATTGAATGTGTATTTTTTGTGGTTTATGCATTGTTTGTCAATGTGTATAATATGTCAGGAGTGCAACAAAACAGGAGATTTGAGGTGTCTAATTTAGGTTATTTTTTTTTAAATAACAGTTCAGTGAAATTTTCAAATTTATAGGACTTTTATTAAGTTGTAATTGTAATTGAGGACTATTTTGATGATCTATTCCTGTTTTATATATAATATGTCAGGAGTGAAACAAAAACAGGAGAAATGGTACACATTTTCAGCTGGACATAACTCCTTTCATTGAAATGATAAATCTACTCTGGTTTTTTTCAGTGAGGCTAAATGGCTAAATTTTAGTAGGAAATTAATTTTTGGTTAATTTCTTCAGGCTTTTTTTCTTATTCAAAACTTCAACAAAAAATTCATGCATACAAAAAATGAAGAAAAAAGAATAAAAAAAGAAAAATTCAAGGAAAGTAAATGTTATCTGTGTACCAAAAGTAATGCCTATGCCTCTGCCATCAATTAGTGTGAAAAAAATGTTGCTATTTGTTATTTTTGTTTAAAATTATATTCTGAAAATTTATACAAAATTCAAATTTGAATGGTGATTCATGTTGAATAAAGGTTCAGAAAATTGTTATCTCTTTATTCTCAGTTATAGTCATCTGGATTTATTAACTTCAATGTATAGTTTTCAAGATGCAACAAAAGAAAATATGCATAAACTAACTTGAAATTTGGTCAAAATATTAATAACTGGAACCATTTTTTTTTTACTTTACCCACATGTATTGTGCTAATGCTGGTTTACTATCTGCTTTAATCGTGCACAGTTTCGAAACCTGAATGTACTTTATTGTCACTTAGAAAGATATACAGATTCTGAACTATTGACAATTAGCGACTCATATGATATGTTAGTGTGTGATTGGGATCAATTTTCTGCTAAATCTTGTAGAAACATGCTACTTATTAAATGCAATGACGTCTGCTTTATGCTGTCCCAAAATGCTTGAGTTCTATTTTTGTATTATTAGATTAGTAAAACAAGAATACAGGGAACATTATTATCCTGACTCTCAGCCAACCTATCTGCTCTTACTCCTTGGTGCTGCCTGAATAGCAAATAAACAGCAAATAAAAATATATAATCTTTGGTGTTTACCCTTACATGAAGCAACCAAATAAATTGTCTTTCAGAACTTGATTAATATATTTTCAAAAACAATTGTATATATATTTTTGTTTATCAATATACCCATGATAACTGGGTAAAAGAAAATTGCATGATATTTGAGGGAAAAGGTAAAAATAATGACAACCCAGTTAGCTTAATTAACACTCCAAATTATTTCATATTTCATGTAAATAAAACATGTTTCCTGTTGGGTGTCTAGATCATGAGAGGTTCGCTGTTCTAGTATTTTAAAAATGTTTTTGAATGAACACTACTAACAGCTCATATTATACTTATGTTTTATACTTCTCATTAAAAACAGGGCAAAATTGTGCGGATTAGGGATGAGAATGACAATATCATCGATTAGTAGAAAGTTTAATAGAGTCCCTAATCTAGAAACTGAGACCTTAGATAAATGGATGAGAACCAAAGAGGAAGGAAAAGACGTTGTGATATGGGTATGTTTATTTCTTAATATGAAATTTGTTCTGTAATCATTTTAATACTACTGATATTAGCTAATATTTATGGTTTGGGTTGTGGTGTTTAATGCCACTTTCAACAATATTTCATGATCAGTTATATTGTGGTGGTCAATTTTTTTTGTGGAGGAAACCGGAGTACACAGAGAAAACCACCAACCTGTCGCAAGTCACTGACAAACATTATCACATAATGTTGTATCGAGTACACTTCACCATGAACGGGGGTCTACACAGTCTAGGTTAAATGAATTAACTTCATTATTTTATAACTTCATATGGAATAATAAACCAGATCGTGTTAAGCGTAATACATTGATTGGTGATATCACTCAAGGTGGTCTTAATATGATACATATCCATTCTTTTAATATTTATCTAAAACTTAGTTGGATAAAAAGACTGACTAATCCAGAGGGTAAATGGCAGAAGTTATTTTTAACTGACCTTAAACAGTATGGTGGTGAAAGAGTTTTATATCTACAGAATGAAAAGCTTAGAGAGATTTCTGTTAGTTTAAAAAAACCTTTCTGGAGTGATGTTTTACTTTGTCTCAGTGAAGCAAAACCACATACTGATTCTTCTGTTAATGACATTTTATCATTAGATATTTTGAATTTTTCTTCTTTAGATGATTTTCCATATCACTTACTATGGAAAAACAGAGGTGTGCAGTTTGTGAGTGATCTTATTAATCATGAAAATAAGCAATTTTATAGTTTTGAGCAAATTCAAGAGAAATTAGAAACTAACAATTTCCTGATGTTTTATAGATTGATTGCTAGAATTCCGAAAGCTTTCAAAGATTGCTTAAAAGAAAACCTTTTAGATATTCATTTTGATACACATGATACAGCTGATACTTTTGTAAAAAAAATTGTATCTAATTAAAAAGCTAAATTTATATACAGAAGTCTGATAGATAAGATTGTTCAAAATCCAACTGACGAATATTTGAAATGTGAAGAATTGTTGGATATAGAGATTACTGATTGGTCAGAATATTTTGTAATTATGAAAAGATCATGCAGAGACACCTATTTGAGAAACTTTCAATTTAAATTTCTGCATAGGATTATAGCTACGAATTCATTTTTGTATAAAATAAAATTAAAAGATACACACTTATGTACCTTTTGTAAAGCAAATGATGAAACCATTGAACATTTGTTCTTTGATTGTCCTATATCTTATCGATTGTGGTAATTTATTTCGAACAGATTTAAACTATATTTTGTTAATTTTGTTTTGAACAAAGAAAACATTTTCCTTGGCTGTAAAGATGAAAGTTTATTGCTGAATTTATTGATAATACTTACAAAAAACTATATTTACAAATGCAAACTCAATGAAGCAAAGCCAAACACAATTGAGTTAAAAAATAAGATTAAGAAGTATCAATCTTTTGATCAGTATATAGCAAAGAAAAATAATACGGTTCAAGCCTATGAAAAATTTTGGGCACCTATATATATCATCCTAAATTAAAAAGGTATTGTAAAGCAATTGTATATGATAGGAACAAGAATACACTTTTTACAGTATTAGCAAATATTTGAAAATGTACAAGTTGTAACAGACAGAATGTATAGAGTAAATGTGTGTATGAGAGATGGAGAGAGAGTCTACCTTTTCACTTTAATATTTAATTTTTTTTGTAACTCTTTTGAAATTTAATTTGTAAAAAATGAAATAGTCATTATTTTTTCACTGATTTCTTTTTAATACCCATGTATACCCTAGTCAGGTGGTAATGTACAGGGGATTGTAAAATCCTGACTATTGAAAAATAAATAAAAGAAAAAAAAATTAACGGGGGTTTGAACTCACAACATTAGTGGTGATAGGCACTGATTGCAGAGATAGTGAAAATCCAACTACCATACGATCACGACCACGATGGCCCCTGCTAATATATAAGAAGGTCGGTGAAAATTGACTTAGGAAGAATACAGCTAAGATCATTCACAACAGTCAACACTTTAATTCAGATTTTAAATATAATGCAAATTGAGAGACGGTTACCATGTAATTTACATAAAATTAATTTCTAATATCCATCTAACAGCAGCCCTTAAAATCTAAAAAAACAAGAGGATGTTTGGAATGCCCCCGAACCTATAAGAAAAGGAAAGATTATATTAAACAGTGATGGTCAATGTAACAATTCCACCAATATCAACAAAACAAACAACCATCTTTCACTTCAACTCATTCAACACAAAAACCCACAACATATGATGTTGTAAATCCAGGTCTTTGCTTTGGACAAGCAGAAAAATGTGGCAGGGTTAAACCAGATAATGGGATCCCAACCCTTCCCTTTTGTTTGTGTTTTTCATTCTCGTATAATTTAATTCAATGGAACATAAATTTAATTGTTTAATTATCACTATATCAAAGGACTGTAGACCAGAAGAAGAATATGTTGTGAGTCACATACCAGGGGCTGTAAGGGTTGACTATGAAAACGACGCAGAGAAGATCTTAGAGAAACTACCAAGTAAAGGTAATTATTATATACCAGGGGCTGTACAGGTTGACTATCAAAACAAGCACAGAAGATCTTAGAGAAACTACCAAGTAAAGATAATTATTATATACCAGGGGCTGTACAGGTTGACTATCAAAACAAGCACAGAAGATTTTAGAGAAACTACCAAGTAAAGGTAATTATTATATACTAGGGGCTGTAGTGGTTGACTATCAAAACAAGCACAGGAGATCTTACACATAAATTACCAAGTGAAGGTAATTATTATATGCCAGGGGCTGTACAGGTTGACTATCAAAACAAGCACAAAAGATCTTAGAGAAACTACTAAGTAAAAGTAATTATTATATACCAGGGGCTGTAGTGGTTGACTATCAAAACAAACACAGGAGATCTTAGAGAAACTACTAAGTAAAAGTAATTATTATATACCAGGGGCTGTAGTGGTTGACTATCAAAACAAGCACAGGAGATCTTACACAGAAATTACCAAGTGAAGGTAATTATTATATGCCAGGGGCTGTACAGGTTGACTATCAAAACAAGCACAGAAGATCTTAGAGAAACTACTAAGTAAAAGTAATTATTATATACCAGGGGCTGTAGTGGTTGACTATCAAAACAAGCACAGGAGATCTTACACAGAAATTACCAAGTGAAGGTAATTATTATATGCCAGGGGCTGTACAGGTTGACTATCAAAACAAGCACAGAAGATCTTAGAGAAACTACCAAGTAAAAGTAATTATTATATACCAGGGGCTGTAGTGGTTGACTATCAAATCGATGCACAGAGAAACTATAAAGTAAAACCTTAAGATAATTATTATATACCAGGTGCTGAAAGGGTTGACTATCAAATCGAGGCACAGAAGATCTCAGAGAAACTACCAAGTAAAGGTAATTATTATATACCAGGGGCTGAAAGGGTTGACTATCAAATCGAGGCACAGGAGGTCTTAGAGAAACTACCAAGTAAAGGTAATTATTATATGCCAGGGGCTGTAAGGTTTTACTATCAAAACAAGCACAGAAGATCTTAGAGAAACTACCAAGTAAAGATAATTATTATATAGCAGGGGCTGTACAGGTTGACTATCAAAACAAGCACAGAAGATCTTAGAGAAACTACCAAGTAAAGGTAATTATTATATACCAGGGGCTGTACAGGTTGACTATCAAAACAAGCACAGAAGATCTCAGAGAAACTACCAAAGTAAAGATAATTATTATATACCAGGGGCTGTACAGGTTGACTATCAAAACAAGCACAGAAGATCTTAGAGAAACTACTAAGTAAAAGTAATTATTATATACCAGGGACTGTAGTGGTTGACTATCAAAACAAGCACAGGAGATCTTACACAGAAATTACCAAGTGAAGGTAATTATTATATGCCAAGGGCTGTACAGGTTGACTATCAAAACAAGCACAGAAGATCTTAGAGAAACTACTAAGTAAAAGTAATTATTATATACCAGGGGCTGTAAGGATTGACTATCAAAACAAGCACAGGAGATCATACACAGAAATTACCAAGTGAAGGTAATTATTATATGCCAGGGGCTGTACAGGTTGACTATCAAAACAAGCACAGAAGATCTTAGAGAAACTACCAAGTAAAAGTAATTATTATATACCAGGGGCTGTAGTGGTTGAATATCAAATCGATGCACAGAGAAACTATAAAGTAAAACCTTAAGATAATTATTATATACCAGGAGCTGAAAGGGTTGACTATCAAATCGAGGCACAGAAGATCTCAGAGAAACTACCAAATAAAGGTAATTATTATATACCAGGGGCTGAAAGGGTTGACTATCAAATGGAGGCACAGGAGATCTTAGAGAAACTACCAAGTGAAGGTAATTATTATATGCCAAGGGCTGTAAGGTTTTACTATCAAAACAAGCACAGAAGATCTTAGAGGAACTACCAAGTAAAGATAATTATTATATACCAGGGGCTGTAAGGGTTTATTATCAAAACGATGCGCAGAAGATCTTAGAGAAACTACCAAGTAAAGGTAATTATTATATACCAGGGGCTGTAAGGGTTTACTATCAAAACAAGCACAGGAGATCTTAGAGAAACTACCAACTAAAGGTAATTATTATATACCAGGGGCTGTAAGGGTTTACTATCAAAACAAGCACAGAAGATCTTAGAGGAACTACCAAGTAAAGGTAATTATTATACACCAGGGGCTGTAAGGGTTTACTATCAAAACGATGCACAGAAGATCTTAGAGAAACTACCAAGTAAAGGTAATTATTATATGCCAGGGGCTGTAAGGGTTTACTATCAAAACAAGGACAGAAGATCTTAGAGAAACTACCAAGTAAAAATAATTATTATATGCCAGGGGCTGTAAGGGTTTACTATCAAAACAAGCACAGAAGATCTTAGAGAAACAGCCAAGTAAAGGTAATTATTATTATATACCAGGGGCTGTAAGGGTTGACTATAAAAACAAGCACAGGAGATCTTACACAGAAATTACCAAGTGAAGATAATTATTATATGCCAGGGGTTGTAAGGGTTGACTATCAAAACAAACACAGAAGATCTTAGAGAAACTACCAAGTAAAGGTAATTATTATATGCCAGGGGCTGTAAGGGTTTACTATCAAAACAAGCACAGAAGATCTTAGAGGAACTACCAAGTAAAGATAATTATTATATACCAGGGGCTGTAAGGGTTTACTATCAAAACGATGCACAGAAAATCTTAGAGAAACTACCAAGTAAAGGTACATTTTGTGTAATTATTATATGCCAGGGGCTGTAAGGGTTTACTATCAAAAGAAGCACAGAAGATCTTGGAGGAACTACCAAGTAAAGGTAATTATTATATACTAGGGGCTGTAGTGGTTGACTATCAAAACAAGCACAGGAGATCTTACACATAAATTACCAAGTGAAGGTAATTATTATATGCCAGGGGCTGTACAGGTTGACTATCAAAACAAGCACAGAAGATCTTAGAGAAACTACTAAGTAAAAGTAATTATTATATACCAGGGGCTGTAGTGGTTGACTATCAAAACAAACACAGGAGATCTTAGAGAAACTACTAAGTAAAAGTAATTATTATATACCAGGGGCTGTAGTGGTTGACTATCAAAACAAGCACAGGAGATCTTACACAGAAATTACCAAGTGAAGGTAATTATTATATGCCAGGGGCTGTACAGGTTGACTATCAAAACAAGCACAGAAGATCTTAGAGAAACTACTAAGTAAAAGTAATTATTATATACCAGGGGCTGTAGTGGTTGACTATCAAAACAAGCACAGGAGATCTTACACAGAAATTACCAAGTGAAGGTAATTATTATATGCCAGGGGCTGTACAGGTTGACTATCAAAACAAACACAGAAGATCTTAGAGAAACTACCAAGTAAAAGTAATTATTATATACCAGGGGCTGTAGTGGTTGACTATCAAATCGATGCACAGAGAAACTATAAAGTAAAACCTTAAGATAATTATTATATACCAGGTGCTGAAAGGGTTGACTATCAAATCGAGGCACAGAAGATCTCAGAGAAACTACCAAGTAAAGGTAATTATTATATACCAGGGGCTGAAAGGGTTGACTATCAAATCGAGGCACAGGAGGTCTTAGAGAAACTACCAAGTAAAGGTAATTATTATATGCCAGGGGCTGTAAGGTTTTACTATCAAAACAAGCACAGAAGATCTTAGAGAAACTACCAAGTAAAGGTAATTATTATATACCAGGGGCTGTACAGGTTGACTATCAAAACAAGCACAGAAGATCTTAGAGAAACTACCAAAGTAAAGATAATTATTATATACCAGGGGCTGTACAGGTTGACTATCAAAACAAGCACAGAAGATCTTAGAGAAACTACTAAGTAAAAGTAATTATTATATACCAGGGACTGTAGTGGTTGACTATCAAAACAAGCACAGGAGATCTTACACAGAAATTACCAAGTGAAGGTAATTATTATATGCCAAGGGCTGTACAGGTTGACTATCAAAACAAGCACAGAAGATCTTAGAGAAACTACTAAGTAAAAGTAATTATTATATACCAGGGGCTGTAAGGATTGACTATCAAAACAAGCACAGGAGATCATACACAGAAATTACCAAGTGAAGGTAATTATTATATGCCAGGGGCTGTACAGGTTGACTATCAAAACAAGCACAGAAGATCTTAGAGAAACTACCAAGTAAAAGTAATTATTATATACCAGGGGCTGTAGTGGTTGAATATCAAAACAAACACAGGAAATCTTAGAGAAACTACTAAGTAAAAGTAATTATTATATACCAGGGGCTGTAGTGGTTGACTATCAAAACAAACACAGGAGATCTTAGAGAAACTACTAAGTAAAAGTAATTATTATATACCAGGGGCTGTAGTGGTTGACTATCAAAACAAGCACAGGAGATCTTACACAGAAATTACCAAGTGAAGGTAATTATTATATGCCAGGGGCTGTACAGGTTGACTATCAAAACAAGCACAGAAGATCTTAGAGAAACTACTAAGTAAAAGTAATTATTATATACCAGGGGCTGTAGTGGTTGACTATCAAAACAAGCACAGGAGATCTTACACAGAAATTACCAAGTGAAGGTAATTATTATATGCCAGGGGCTGTACAGGTTGACTATCAAAACAAGCACAGAAGATCTTAGAGAAACTACCAAGTAAAAGTAATTATTATATACCAGGGGCTGTAGTGGTTGACTATCAAATCGATGCACAGAGAAACTATAAAGTAAAACCTTAAGATAATTATTATATACCAGGTGCTGAAAGGGTTGACTATCAAATCGAGGCACAGAAGATCTCAGAGAAACTACCAAGTAAAGGTAATTATTATATACCAGGGGCTGAAAGGGTTGACTATCAAATCGAGGCACAGGAGGTCTTAGAGAAACTACCAAGTAAAGGTAATTATTATATGCCAGGGGCTGTAAGGTTTTACTATCAAAACAAGCACAGAAGATCTTAGAGAAACTACCAAGTAAAGGTAATTATTATATACCAGGGGCTGTACAGGTTGACTATCAAAACAAGCACAGATGATCTTAGAGAAACTACCAAAGTAAAGATAATTATTATATACCAGGGGCTGTACAGGTTGACTATCAAAACAAGCACAGAAGATCTTAGAGAAACTACTAAGTAAAAGTAATTATTATATACCAGGGACTGTAGTGGTTGACTATCAAAACAAGCACAGGAGATCTTACACAGAAATTACCAAGTGAAGGTAATTATTATATGCCAAGGGCTGTACAGGTTGACTATCAAAACAAGCACAGAAGATCTTAGAGAAACTACTAAGTAAAAGTAATTATTATATACCAGGGGCTGTAAGGATTGACTATCAAAACAAGCACAGGAGATCATACACAGAAATTACCAAGTGAAGGTAATTATTATATGCCAGGGGCTGTACAGGTTGACTATCAAAACAAGCACAGAAGATCTTAGAGAAACTACCAAGTAAAAGTAATTATTATATACCAGGGGCTGTAGTGGTTGAATATCAAATCGATGCACAGAGAAACTATAAAGTAAAACCTTAAGATAATTATTATATACCAGGAGCTGAAAGGGTTGACTATCAAATCGAGGCACAGAAGATCTCAGAGAAACTACCAAATAAAGGTAATTATTATATACCAGGGGCTGAAAGGGTTGACTATCAAATGGAGGCACAGGAGATCTTAGAGAAACTACCAAGTAAAGGTAATTATTATATGCCAAGGGCTGTAAGGTTTTACTATCAAAACAAGCACAGAAGATCTTAGAGGAACTACCAAGTAAAGATAATTATTATATACCAGGGGCTGTAAGGGTTTATTATCAAAACGATGCGCAGAAGATCTTAGAGAAACTACCAAGTAAAGGTAATTATTATATGCCAGGGGCTGTAAGGGTTTACTATCAAAACAAGCACAGGAGATCTTAGAGAAACTACCAAGTAAAGGTAATTATTATATACCAGGGGCTGTAAGGGTTTACTATCAAAACAAGCACAGAAGATCTTAGAGGAACTACCAAGTAAAGGTAATTATTATACACCAGGGGCTGTAAGGGTTTACTATCAAAACGATGCACAGAAGATCTTAGAGAAACTACCAAGTAAAGGTAATTATTATATGCCAGGGGCTGTAAGGGTTTACTATCAAAACAGGGACAGAAGATCTTAGAGAAACTACCTAGTAAAAATAATTATTATATGCCAGGGGCTGTAAGGGTTTACTATCAAAACAAGCACAGAAGATCTTAGAGAAACAGCCAAGTAAAGGTAATTATTATTATATACCAGGGGCTGTAAGGGTTGACTATAAAAACAAGCACAGGAGATCTTACACAGAAATTACCAAGTGAAGATAATTATTATATGCCAGGGGTTGTAAGGGTTGACTATCAAAACAAACACAGAAGATCTTAGAGAAACTACCAAGTAAAGGTAATTATTATATGCCAGGGGCTGTAAGGGTTTACTATCAAAACAAGCACAGAAGATCTTAGAGGCACTACCAAGTAAAGATAATTATTATATACCAGGGGCTGTAAGGGTTTACTATCAAAACGATGCACAGAAAATCTTAGAGAAACTACCAAGTAAAGGTACATTTTGTGTAATTATTATATGCCAGGGGCTGTAAGGGTTTACTATCAAAAGAAGCACAGAAGATCTTGGAGGAACTACCAAGTAAAGGTAATTATTATATACCAGGGGCTCTAAGGGTTGACTATCAAGACCAGCACAGAAGATCATAGAGGAACTACCAATTCAAGTAAAGGTAATTATTATACCTGGCATATACCATGGTAATGTAATGATTTATTAAAGACGACACAGGGAAGATCTTACAGAAACCACAGGCACTCATGGCATGGAATCACACCACTTTTCCATTTTTTTAACTTGTGGTTTACACATTAGTTTTCAATAAAATTTCTTTATTATACCCCCTGCAAACAAAGTTTGGGGGGTATATAGGAATCACCCTGTCCGTCCGTCCGTCCGTCCATGTACCTTGTAAGCGCAACTCCTCCTAAGCGACTTATTGGATATTTATGAAACTTTACACATTTGTAGTACACTACCTGCAGATGTGCATGAAGGAATATGGTTGCTGTCCCAAATTTAAAAGGGGAGATAATTCAACTTATACTTTCACGAAAAGGGGGGGGGGCATGTACCTTGTAAGCACAACTCCTCCTAAACGACTTATTGGATGTTTATGAAACTTTACACATTTGTAGTACACCACCTGCAGATGTGCATGAAGGAATATGGTTGCTGTCCAAAATTTAAAAGGGGAGATAATTCAACTTATACTTTCACGAAAAGGGGGGGGGCATGTACCTTGTAAGTGCAACTCCTACTAAGCTGCTTATTGAATTTTTATGAAACTTTACAGTTGTAGTACACAACCTGCAGATGAGCATGAAGGAATACCGTTGCTGTCTAAAATTTAGAAGGGGAGGTAATTCAACTTATACTTTCACGAAAAGGGGGTTGTGTACCTTGTAAGCGCAACTCCTCCTAAACGGCTTATTGGATTTTTGTGAAACTTTACACAGTTGTAGTACACTACCTGCAGATGTACATGAAGAAATATGGTCGCTGTCCAAAATTTGAAAGGGGAGATAATTCAACTTGTACTTTCACGAAAAGAAGGAGGGCATGTACCTTGTAAGTGCAACTCCTCCTAAACAGCTTATTGGATTTTTATGAAACTTTACACAGTTGTAATACACTACCTGCAAATGTGCATGAAGGAATATGGTTGCTGTCCAAAATTTGGAAGGGGGAATAATTTAACTTGTACTCTGAACTACAAATATACGTTCTGTATGGAGAGAGGGGCTTGTAAGCGCAACTCCTCCTAAACGGCTCATTGGATTTAAATGAAACTTTACACAGTTGTAATACACTGCCTGCAGATGTGCATGAAGGAATATGGTTCTTGTCAAAAATTTTGAAGGTGATGTAAGCATAACTATTCCTGAATGAAATAAGATTTTAATTGACCTTTTCACATCTGGATATTTGCAATATAAAAACTACTCAAGAATAAATAATTAATTTTGAATCAATAACATTTGATGTGACCTATATCCTCTTGTACAAAAGTTAGGAAATGTTGTAATCCTCATGTATACTGATGAAACCGTATTGGTTTTAAACAATCTCACTTTGTTGAAGACCTTGTGGCAATCCCTAGATGTATGTTCTTGGTTAGTTTATTTTGGAGATGGGATGTTGTCTCCTTGACATTATTCCATATCCGTTCTTTTTTCATAGGTAACTTGCTAATATACCTGTATTCCAAAGTTTGAACATCATAGTATTGCAAGTGGGGGGTATCACTCAGTGAGGTCACTCACAGTTCTAGTTATTTCATCTCTTTTCCCTTCATTTAACTTGTTCATGTCCATATTCATACAATCTTTTGATAACAGCAACTTTCATGTGTCGAACCCAAGTTGCTGTTAACATAAGCTTGTGGCATGGCGGCGGTTTCAATCAGGACACTCAAGCTCCCTCCACCAATAAAACTGAGTCACAATACAACTGAAATATTCTTGACAGTAGCGTAAATATGCATACTGCATACTGGGAAGCGGTTGGTGGTGTGTGGAAAAGCATTTCTGAATATTGTTTTTTCGGGGGTTGATTTTCTATTATTTTGCTTTTTGACTTCTTGTTGTTGTTTTTTTGTGTAGATTTAGACAACAGAACAGTGGTATGTTATTGTTCAGCGGGATATAGATCATCAACGGTTGTAGAAAAAGTTCAGGAATATTACAAGAAAACTGGTAAGGTATCACAGTACCTATAACAAACATTGAACTAAAGGAGTGAGTATGATAAGGGTAGATTTTGGCCCAATCTCAGAAACTGTTTATATAGATATAATATCAAACACAATCATTGAAAGGTAAGAAAAATAATTTTCTTGATGATTTCACTTTGTCCTTTGTTGCTTAGCAACGTAAATGGAGGAGGGTCCAATTAATCATTGGAAATTCAAATATGGTGGTTTTATTTTACATATCTTGCAGTCTTTTCGACAAAATGTTATATTCTGTGTATGTACACTCTAAAAATAATATTCCAATTCTCTATATAGTATTTTTGTGTAGTTTTGTCACCCTAGCAACGGTTTTGTAAACATTAAATTAGCCTATATTATTGCAATTAATGGTTGAATTTTGACATCTATGATCTTTTGACTTGATATTTGATTAAGCGGTACATTTGTATCAAGCTATACACATTACAAATGTCATTTCATATTTCAAAAATACATTTTGATATTTTTATTCATAGTTATGCCCCGTCCATAGCAACAGGCTTCCCTATGCACAGTATTTTCCTGTACATCTCATGGACCTTTTATTTAATCAAGAACAAAAATTCTACAACAGCACCTTAGCAGATCTAGAGACATCTTATCATTTACTAACCAGTATATATTATAAGAATTCCTTAAACCTTACAATGTCCCTAGTAACCAAATATTATCCCTAGCAACCGCAGAAACTCGTCAATGCTGAGCTCTGTAAATTGCTTTTTTAAAATCTTTTTATAACCGAATGTTGACCTTTTTATTTTTTATATCATGAGAGGAAATTATTCTCAGTAATTAGAATGTCAAAGGAACCAAGTCAACTGCATAACATGGTAAAGCAGCGCTACAGCGGCAGGAGAGGATATAATCCATGTTGAATAATTAAGAAATAAATCATGGAAGCCAGAATGTGTTGCGAGTTTTAACATGGATTGGCGGATATTATACGTTATTAGTCTCGAGATGTTATATATCCCGTTTTAAAGGGTAGTGGTTTTGTTAAAAGGTGATGCGCAAATATCCCGTTTTAAAGGACAGTGGTTTTGTTAAAAGGTGAGGCGTTAGCCGAACCTTTTAACAAAATCACTGCCCTTTAAAACGGGATATATAACATCTAGAGACTGATAACATTTTTATCTGAATGTTCCAACATTAATAAGTATGTCCTTATTATAGGAAAAACATAAATACGTGTATCTTTTGACAAAGATCACAGAGAGCGATTATTGATTTTCTGTCATCTTGTGAAATGTGTGTCGTCTGCTGTGCACAATGTAAATGGACAGCACATAAGTGAGAGCGATTATTGATTTTCTGTCACCGCACGGCTTCCCTGAAGTTTTAAAAGTACCTTTTTAGCCAATCAAAATTCTACTTGCCATGAGAATATCAGAGAATAGTATTTTATCCCGAGCCAGAAGCGAGGGATAAAATTTACTAATATCCGCCAATCCATGTTAAAACCAAAACACATTCTGACTTCCATGATTTATTTCGATTCTGATATGACTTAAGAGTACAAATACGGTAGTATACTTTGATTGGAAGACGGTAATTTATATTTACGGTATCTTCAAACTTTTTTTGTTGAGAAAAGTAAAACGTGATAGATTATATAATTAGAATGCATGGTAATACTGTATTATTGGTCATGGTCCATTAAAGTAAAATCATACCACTAAAATTCCAAGTAATACTACACATTTAGCACTGACTCATAAACGATAGACTATATCAATAAAATTCTTAGTAAGGATAACAAAAGGACCATTATAAACGAAACACCGAATATGTAAATCAAACCTAACATCCGTGTACTATGTTAAAACATGTACGTGATATCGTTATATGTACTGTATTCGATGTATTATGAATTAAGTAAGAATAAAATATTGATCTCACGATGTTGTTATCGGCAGTCATGTGTGCTAGACCATTACGCCACCGCAACGTTAATATTAAGCTATATAAAAATCAAAATTACGTTAATACAATTATTCATCGGGAATTCACTTTGTGAAAGAGCTAAATAAAATATATTTGTTAAAGAAAAAAATAAAATAATAAAAAGTAAAGGGACTACTAAAAATAGAAAGTTCCGATGTGTTTACATGTCCAATGAATTAATTTCTAAGATAATCTGACGTACTAATTTTCTTTTTGGTTGCTTGTTTTGTTTTCTGTACTTTTTGTGAATTGTGGGGATAATATTAAAGTATTCTTTAGTATAGTAACACATGAAATTCCACTGAGGGTTAGAAAAAACACACACGTCGGACTCAATGCACAATCAGGTCGGCAGTAAATCACCTCCAAAATTTATTTAACTTCAAAACTGTTTCATAAAAATTGTTCAAGTTTTACTCCCGTAGCAAAACAAATACGATAACCAACTTTATTTTGGATGAGATTAAAAGGTCGATTTCTATTTCTGTCTATTACGGATGAAAACGGTCAATAAAAAATGGCCGCTGAAGAGAAATCGACCTTAAAATTATTTTTTGATTGCAGATTTCATACTCTCCACACTCGGGTACCAACACAAAAATTAAATGAGATATGTGTTTATGTATATTAAACATCATACTAAAATATACCGTTGGTACATGCTTGTGGTTATACTGAAAATTGACATTAAATACACATTTCTTGTTAGATTTCATATATTTTCACGAAACGATAGACTTTTCATTGACTAGTGTGACGTCATCGCACGTGCACATATGGAAAATTGTTACCAAAATAGTAGTTGGGGTAAAGGTCTTATAAAATCAAGAAACAACGAAAGCTATACGTTTCCTTTATAATTTGTCTATTTTTTAGGCCAATTTCTGCCCTTATCATACCTACTCCTTTCCAAAGCGTCTTGGGTGGTGTAATGTGATAGTGGGTTCGAGCCCCGTTCGGGTCAAACCAAAGACTATAAAATTGGTATTTCTTGCTTCTCCGCTAAGCATGCAGCATTAATGAGTAAGAACAAAGGCTGGTTGGCTCAGAATCAGAATAATGTGTTAGAGTGGAGCGATATGTCTACCCGCGGACTGTTGTTTCAGTGAGCTAGCACTATAAAAATCCAACTAAGCATGTTGGTCTAAAACAAAGCGGACCTCATCATCTCATTAAAAATTAAATTGTTCTCGCCAAGATATAGCTGAAAAATTGCTGAATTGGTATTAATCAACAGTCACTCATCGAAGCGTCTTGTATGTATCAAAAACATAGATATCAAATTTAGTGTACACATCATGTTTCTGGAATAATTTCATTCGGTACGCTCAAAATCAAAAGATTGGAAAAAAAATTAATGCCAAATAATTTCAAAGTGTTTGGGAGGAATAAAACCAAAGAGCCTAAACAAGATAGCCAAAATTGGCTATGGTCACCCATGTCTGAAGGAGGAGAACCTTAGTTTGGTTCAAAATTAAATTATTTATAAACTGTAAATTTCAATAATAAATATATCTAATAAACCATGTCAGTGTATATACTTTTATACCAAGAATGGTAACAGCTAATGTAGATGACAGAACATCGGTCACACTTTCGATTTAGGAAGTAACGGTTGAGTGGTCAAGCTCCTGTCTAATTAGTAGTCGAATTTAGATATATGACGATTGTATCTAGATGGCTAGTCTATGGTCATGATGACAGTCATTTAATTGTGCTATGACAATTGTCTGGGTGGTTAAAGATATGTCGGGATTGTGGGGGGGAGTTGATTAAATATATGCATACTTGTGGGTTGCTACACCATCTTTTACAATTAGTTAGTTGTTATGGTGTTTAATGCCACTTTCAGCAATATTTCAGTTATAGCATGGCACCCAGTTTAATTGCTGGAGGAAACCGTAATACCCGGAGAAAACCACCGCAAGTCCCATCTGATGAACAAATGATGCAATGTAAAAACATTACGTATAGGTATACAAAAAATAGATTAAAATTTGGAAAACACGAGCTCAGGTCAGATTCTCCTTCACCAATTACAGCTTTCATGTAGCCACAACACAAGCAGTTTTGTACAGGACTACATTAAAACCAAATATATCATGTTACGATTATAGAAGAGCAAAGGATATGCTGAATATTTATAGTGGAACATCGTGTTGTTGAAGTTGAAGGGATCGATGATTTAACATTGAAATATCAGAGTATTTGAGGAGCAGTCCGGGATAAATTAAGCCGACAGATTCTACTAACAAATTTTAATTTTTGTAAAATTAGACAATGTATTGTATATCATATACTATTGTATCCAGTACAATAACATTTTAACCTCACAACTGTGTTGCTATATTTTAGGTGATGAGAGTGGTACAACTCCATTCGAGATGTACAATCTGGAAGGTAGTTTGTTTAAGTGGGCAAACGAGGGCAGACCAATGATTAATGTTAACAATGTAAAAACTCCATACGCCCATCCATATCACCCTGTGTTTGGTAAATTGTTGGACAGCAGTTTACGGAGAGATAAAGTTCAAGATACTTAGTGTTGAAAGATACCATACTGTTTGTGTTGTTTCTAATAATTGACTCAATGTGATATTTCATCAAGAGTTTGTATATTGCTAAGGAAACCTGGTGATGTGAAGACATTAAGTTATTATTAAATCTCCCAAACAACGTTTGGAGACTTATTGTTTTTGCTCCGTTTCTTATTATTCCATGTTTTATTATTCTTCTCCTTTCTTTCTTTCCGTGGCACATGAACTTGTCCACGGCAGATCTCAGGAACTACTGGACAGAATTTCATGAAACTTGGTCGAGTTATAGATATATGTTTCTAGTTGGTCCTAAAGTTTTCAGCTTTGTGGTAAAGGGGGTCAAATTCCTATTTTGAGGGGTTCAAAGGGGGTGGGGATTACTAGAATCCTATGGGAAAGTTGAAATTTCGTACTTTAATGTTGATAACTTCTAAATGGATAATGATAGACATAAAATTTGACATAGTGATAGGTCACCATTAGAGGAGCAATTCTGCGTTTTCAAAATTTTCGAGATGTCTGCCATTTTCAAAATGGCTGTCAAAACACGGCATAAAAATTCAACATTGTCCAATATCATCAAAATTTGATATGTGGGTAGATAATGATGTCCCGACATTGAAAAATTTCTACCGATCGCCATTTTCAAAATGGCTGCCACAATACCGCAAATATGGTGATTGTAAAATAAATTTTATGATAACTACACCGACCTGACAGCAAATGTGCAGATGTCCAGTGAAAATATTGTGGCACTGACATTTGTCACTAACTGCACCATCTTTTGTCAAAATGCACAAATTGCTCATGGTGCTGGACTTTCCTGATCACTGCATGGTTACTGATAAATAGACAATAACATGATCTATATTCATAAAACTTATGAAAAATATGTGACATTGTTGATCTTATTGAAATCAGAAAAACAATACCCACTGAAACATCAGCCAGTATAGCTCATGTGGGTATAAATGATCGCTTATGTACAATTTTGCTTCCATTAAGGGTTAGGGTTAGGGTGTTTAATGCCACTTTCAACAATATTTCAGTTATATTGTGGCGATCAGTTTTATTGGTGGAGGAAACCAGAGTTTTATCAAATCAACATAGCAAATAGCACCAACTAGCCACTAAGAATCTGTTCACATGATTTACTTTTATCTTAAATCATAAGAAAATGTATATCAATGGAATCAAGTCTGCTTAATCTTCATCACTGAACAACATTTTGACCAAATCTTCCTTGGCGCACTGTTCCTCTTCTAATCTTTGTGACTATAAATAGAAACAAGGATTCCATGTGGTTTATAAATATCTGATTGCAGTCCAGTACAATGCAGACATCATCATCTCATCAAATTGTAACTTGTTCTCACATGATACAGCTGACAAATTGTAACTTGTTCTCACATGATATAGCTGACAAATTGTAACTTGTTCTCACATGATATAGCTGACAAATTGTAACTTGTTCTCACATGATATAGCTGACAAATTATACTCCCACTCATAGAGTGGGGGCTATATTGCAATCACCTTGTCCGTCCGTCCGTTCACACTTTCGTACTAGATATCTCAGCTTCTGCTGGAAGAAATGATTTTATAATTGATATATGGCTTTGGCATGGTGACTTGTACCGTGTCTCCCCTTTCCAGGTTTACCGCACATCTACTTCCTGTTTACCGTGCGACTTACAAATGAACAAGTGGGGGTATTCTTAGCACGACGTAGCGTGCAACATCTTGTTGTAACTTGTTCTCACATGATATAGCGGACAAATTGTAACTTGTTCTCACATGATATAGCTGACAAATTGTAACTTGTTTTCACATGATATAGCTGAAAAATTGTAACTTGTTCTCACATGATATAACTGACAAATTGTAACTTGTTCTCACATGACACAGCTGACAAATTGTAACTTTTTCTCACATGATACAGCTGACAAATTGTAACTTATTCTCACATGATATAGCTGACAAATTGTAACTTGTTCTCACATGTGACATGATAAAGCTGACAAATTGTAACTTGTTCTCACATGATATAGCTGAACAATGGCTCATTTGGCATTAAACAATAATCACTCACTCACTCACTCAGTTGGCAATGACACAGAAAACCTCTAAATCACTTCATTTACTCACATAGAATATAAAACAGATGTTAGCTTTACTCCATTCCAGCTAACAATCCTAATTACAATCTAGTCCTTTCCTCTTCCATGCCTTATCACTGGGTTTGTAACAACTACAAGAGTAAAAAAAGAGGTGCCACATGTGGAGCAGGAACTGCTCACTCTTCTGGAGCACTCAAGTTCACACCTGGTTTTCAGTGTGGTTTGTGTTCTTTGATCTCTAGTTTTCGATTTAATATTCTGTAGATCATTATTAGTCCTTTTGTCTATTGTCTTTTCATTATCTGTCCTTTGATTTACAGTTTCTAAATACCCCTTTGGCATCTTCAAAATTTTCTTATCACAATAATATCGTGTTTTAATTCATATAGTATACAAATAACAGTATACTGGTACAAATGTACCTGATTCATGTATATGATAGTAAAGTGCAGACATGAAAGAGGACATCTTTGTAAATGATTGGAATGAAGTTTGTTTTGCTCTTTCAATAAAATTTATTGGTTTTTGACTTTTTCATTTTGCAGAAAAAATCAACAATCACTTGCACTCTTTGTAGAAAAATCTAGAAAAGCTCGATGTGGATGGATTTTCTACCTGTTTCTAAAGCTCATTCAAAAACAATTTTATATTTTCTGAAAATATACATATATTGTATATATAAAACTCATTCTGTATTTAGGGAAGATAATTTTATTATACAAATAACTATACCTTTCCCAGAACTATACATATATTGTATATATAAAACTCCTTCTGTATTTAGGGAAGATAATTTTATTATACAAATAACTATACCTTTCCCAGAACTATACATATATTGTATATATAAAACTCCTTCTGTATTTAGGGAAGATAATTTTATTATACAAATAACTATACCTTTCCCAGAACTATACATATATTGTATATATAAAACTCCTTCTGTATTTAGAGAAGATAATTTTATTATACAAATAACTATACCTTTCCCAGAACTATACATATATTGTATATATAAAACTCCTTCTGTATTTAGGGAAGATAATTTTATTATACAAATAACTATACCTTTCCCAGAACTATACATATATTGTATATATAAAACTCCTTCTGTATTTAGAGAAGATAATTTTATTATACAAATAACTATACCTTTCCCAGAACTATACATATATTGTATATATAAAACTCCTTCTGTATTTAGGGAAGATAATTTTATTATACAAATAACTATACCTTTCCCAGAACTATACATATATTGTATATATAAAACTCCTTCTGTATTTAAGGAAGATAATTTTATTATACAAATAACTATACCTTTCCCAGAACTATACATATATTGTATATATAAAACTCCTTCTGTATTTAAGGAAGATAATTTTATTATACAAATAACTATACCTTTCCCAGAACTATACATATATTGTATATATAAAACTCCTTCTGTATTTAGGGAAGATAATTTTATTATACAAATAACTATACCTTTCCCAGAACTATACATATATTGTATATATAAAACTCCTTCTGTATTTAGGGAAGATAATTTTATTATACAAATAACTATACCTTTCCCAGAACTATACATATATTGTATATATAAAACTCCTTCTGTATTTAGAGAAGATAATTTTATTATACAAATAACTATACCTTTCCCAGAACTATACATATATTGTATATATAAAACTCCTTCTGTATTTAGGGAAGATAATTTTATTATACAAATAACTATACCTTTCCCAGAACTATACATATATTGTATATATAAAACTCCTTCTGTATTTAAGGAAGATAATTTTATTATACAAATAACTATACCTTTCCCAGAACTATACATATATTGTATATATAAAACTCCTTCTGTATTTAGGGAAGATAATTTTATTATACAAATAACTATACCTTTCCCAGAACTATACATATATTGTATATATAAAACTCCTTCTGTATTTAGAGAAGATAATTTTATTATACAAATTACTATACCTTTCCCAGAACTATAAGAGTAGGAACACTTTTCAGCTTCAATGCTGGATCTGTTCTGAAACTATTTGTCTGGTCTTTCCAACTTAAAATATAAAATATTATGTTTGTTGTCAGAATTGGTCAATTATTAACTGTCGACTCGCAGCCCCAATGTGATAAAGTTTACCAGTTGCTTGCCCATGGTCGGTAGTTCTCTCCGGGTACTCTGGCTTCTTCCACCACTAAAACGGGTTGCCATGATATAGCTAAAATATTGCTGAAAGTGGCATTAAACACAATAAATCAATCAATTATTAACTATATCATGAGAAAACTACCTTAAATATGGCTATTATTTTATTACATTAATGCAGAAGGGTTGAATATTAACAATATTTTTTATTATTCTATATTGGTAAATTCTATTACAATAGATTTCAACGAAAAGACATTTTTTAAAATAAAAAACGTATTCAATGCCTCAGATTTAATATTCAATGGCGGTAAATGTAACATGTTACATTTTTTAGTAATTTAAAATAGAACATTTCTGATAGAATTCCCCGTTTTAAAAAAAAGTAATATGTGACATTTACATGGTACAAGTTTTTTATCCTTTTTTTTGTTGGGAAATTTGGATCATACATCATACATGTACAAGTAACCTTTTTATTTGTATATAATCTATGAACAACAGAAAGTATTATATAAGTCAGTGAATTGCTAATTTCATTTTTTTAAATAATTTTGTGGAAGTTTTTGGAGCAATTAATCAATTTGAATTTGAAAATACCATATATGGTATAAAATGTTCATAACTTTTCCATATAAGGTAAAAGTTTAGGTATTTGTATAGACTTCAAACTGTGTCAGTATATATACATGTGTTAAATGTTAATTTATAGCAGTGGTGTGGTATTAATGTACATGCTTGCCTCATTGTGAGGAAGAAGGTCGGATCATGCCCAAGACAATAAAGCTGGAATCTGATGCTTCTCCATTAAAGTAATATGAAATGTCAAAATCATTATTTTCAGTTTTCTAAAAATTTCTGATATATGTAAAGATTAAATATATAAAGAACGTAAACCATTCACTTTTTGAGAGCTATGATGTATAATTCAGGAGAAAACGTCATTTTATTCTGTCTTCGATAATTCTTGCTACCCGGACAATAATGCAAATCATATGCTATTGACCTCAGATTTGAACTCATTCGGTAGAGATTGTGCGCATGCTCCGTTATAGTCTTTTCTGTTTCGATTTACATTCCATTATTTTCCATTCAATCCACGATTAAAAATAATTTTCCCTTAGCGAAACGTTAAACAAGGATCTCTTTACCTGGAAAATAAATATATACCACCATCTATGATCTAAACCGCCGTAAATGTCTTTTAACGGCATTATATGTATAATCAAGGACGTATATAGAATCTTATATACGTCCTTGGTATAATTCAGCAAATTTCGCGGGGCCCAGTAAGGGGACACTGCATACGCAACTTGTAATTATGCTAAAACATTAGTTTTTTTTATATTAAAAATTAATACTACTTTGTTTCAAATCTATTTAAATAAAATTTATTTGGCCTAAGAGACAAGAATGTGAAAGAAAGCACACATTCTTTATTTCATAATAATATATAGGCAAATAATTTGATTCTGAGGGGGCCTTGCAAGATTAGTCAGGTTAGAATATTTGACAGAAAATTCATTCGACACATAGTGCAGGACAGGTTATAACATTGTTTACTCAGTTCAGGCCAGATTATTTTTTTTTATTTTCTATGAAGCAAAGGCCAGAATTTTTTTCCAATTATGGGTGACTACATTATTTATTTTGTTTACAAAAACTGCCAGACCCCCCCCCCCCCCCCCCCCCCCCCAGAATCAATTGGTTGTCCCCAAAACAAACCAGGAAATAAACAAACCAAGTTATGAAATGGTTGGTGTCAAAATAATGGTGACATTTTATGGACAAAATAAGTCGTATTTTTGGCATTTTTTTTCTTGTTGATTTTTTATTTTCTTCTCCGACAACTCCAAATGTTTTCATCGTAATGGTTTTGAAATGTACATACTAATAATAATTTACACAGTTTGTACAAATAATGCGATACATTAGTTCCGACGAGGATTTTAAATTCTGAGATTTCTTGGTTATGGGGCCCCGTGTCATTCATTATTACCAATTTCAATGTTTTTGTCCAGTTTTTCGGATAAGCTGATTAAGTCAGAATGAAATTCATTGCAGTTGATAATCTTTAAGGTAAAACATACATGAAATAATTTCTTTGCAAGGCAAGAAATGCAAGAAATTTAACTTCTTTCAAAACCAGAATGATACATGTGTTCACCTGCTTACGTTGGTGATGAAATTTCATGATCAGCAATCATCGGAACGGTGCATCCGAAAGTTAATTAGCCGCCATTGTCTTGACAAAACACGTATGAGATGGAATGATTTTCTGTTCTTAATCACAGATGATTGTGATTTTCGTCCTAAAACATGTTAGTTTTTAGAGAATGTAAACATATCAAGAATATTTTTGAAGATGTTTATTTCACCAAAAACTCGTTTCATATTACTTTAAGTATGCAGCATTAAATAGTAAAAGCAGACAGAGCAGCTCAGAATCAGGATACATGTACTAGTAATGTGAGGAGACTGCTATCAGGATACATGTACTAGTAATGTGAGGAGATTGCTATCAGGATACATGTACTAGTAATGTGGGGAGACTGCTATCAGGATACATGTACTAGTAATGTGGGGAGACTGCTATCAGGATACATGTACTAGTAATGTGAGGAGACTGCTATCAGGATACATGTATTAGTAATGTGGGGAGACTGCTATCAGGATACATGTACTAGTAATGTGAGGAGACTGCTATCAGGATACATGTATTAGTAATGTGGGGAGACTGCTATCAGGATACATGTACTAGTAATGTGAGGAGACTGCTATCAGGATACATGTACTAGTAATGTGAGGAGACTGCTATCAGGATACATGTACTAGTAATGTGAGGAGACTGCTATCAGGATACATGTACTAGTAATGTGAGGAGACTGCTATCAGGATACATGTACTAGTAATGTGGGGAGACTGCTATCAGGATACATGTACTAGTAATGTGGGGAGACTGCTATCAGGATACATGTACTAGTAATGTGAGGAGATTGCTATCAGGATACATGTACTAGTAATGTGGGGAGACTGCTATCAGGATACATGTACTAGTAATGTGAGGAGACTGCTATCAGGATACATGTACTAGTAATGTGGGGAGACTGCTATCAGGATACATGTACTAGTAATGTGGGGAGACTGCTATCAGGATACATGTACTAGTAATGTGAGGAGACTGCTATCAGGATACATGTACTAGTAATGTGAGGAGACTGCTATCAGGATACATGTACTAGTAATGTGAGGAGACTGCTATCAGGATACATGTACTAGTAATGTGAGGAGACTGCTATCAGGATACATGTACTAGTAATGTGGGGAGACTGCTATCAGGATACATGTACTAGTAATGTGGGGAGACTGCTATCAGGATACATGTACTAGTAATGTGGGGAGACTGCTATCAGGATACATGTACTAGTAATGTGAGGAGACTGCTATCAGGATACATGTACTAGTAATGTGAGGAGACTGCTATCAGGATACATGTACTAGTAATGTAAGGAGACTGCTATCAGGATACATGTACTAGTAATGTGGGGAGACTGCTATCAGGATACATGTACTAGTAATGTGAGGAGACTGCTATCAGGATACATGTACTAGTAATGTGAGGAGACTGCTATCAGGATACATGTACTAGTAATGTGAGGAGACCACTATCAGGATACATGTACTAGTAATGTGAGGAGACTGCTATCAGGATACATGTACTAGTAATGTGAGGAGACTGCTATCAGGATACATGTACTAGTAATGTGAGGAGACTGCTATCAGGATACATGTATTAGTAATGTGAGGAGACCGCTATCAGGATACATGTACTAGTAATGTGAGGAGACTGCTATCAGGATACATGTACTAGTAATGTGAGGAGACTGCTATCAGGATACATGTACTAGTAATGTGAGGAGACTGCTATCAGGATACATGTACTAGTAATGTGGGGAGACTGCTATCAGGATACATGTACTAGTAATGTGGGGAGACTGCTATCAGGATACATGTACTAGTAATGTGAGGAGACTGCTATCAGGATACATGTACTAGTAATGTGAGGAGACTGCTATCAGGATACATGTACTAGTAATGTGAGGAGACTGCTATCAGGATACATGTACTAGTAATGTGGGGAGACTGCTATCAGGATACATGTACTAGTAATGTGAGGAGACTGCTATCAGGATACATGTACTAGTAAAGTGGGGAGACTGCTATCAGGATACATGTACTAGTAATGTGGGGAGACTGCTATCAGGATACATGTACTAGTAATGTGAGGAGACTGCTATCAGGATACATGTACTAGTAATGTGAGGAGACTGCTATCAGGATACATGTACTAGTAATGTGGGGAGACTGCTATATGTTTTAGAATTTTCATATGTATTTTGATTGTGAATGGGTCCAAATTAATACATGTTCCTTAAGATGGAATATAGAGGAAAAGTGGTTGGTTAAACGAAATGATATTTTTCATAGTTATTTTTTCACAGTATTGTTATTATACTTCGTTTTTCACATTTAATTTTTCACAGTATTGTTTTCCATAGTCTTTTTTTCACAATATTATTTTCCTAATACTTTGTTTTACACGTTAAATGATAAGTCGTGCTAAAAACAATTGAAATTCCATGCCAGTTCTTTAGAATACATTAAAAACTTTCATATTGCAGTCCATGTTTAACCTCATAGAATTTGGGTCTTCAATAGGACAAAATTAAATCTGCATATTATATCTTAATGAATATTCATGATCAATGTATTATTGCAATTCCATTGATATTTAATATGAAGAATTTTTAAACTCTACTTACAACAGTTTAATAATAAAATTTGGTCCCATGAGGAATGAGGAAATGAGAGGAGCTTGTTGGTGGCAAAGAAGCACATGAAATGAGCGAGTAATTCAACTTATATTGTACTAAATAGGATCAGTATGGAACAGGTACTCGTCTCAATGTGACAAGGTGAAAGAAGTTTCATAATTCTAAAAATAGAATTAATTTGGAAAAAATAATCAACAAGGGCAAAGCAAAGCGTGGCATATCCCCTCGCCTAAAATTTAGACCCTGTGACCTTGAAAATCAATAGGGTTCCAGATTCTCTTAAGGACTAAATATGTACCAAGTTTGGTCAAAATCCATTGAAGGATGTTGATCCTAGAGTGTTCACAAGGATGTTACGGAAGGAAGGAAGGACAGACGGTAGCGTTACTATATCCCTTCGCAACTTCGTTGGCGAGGGGATAATAAGTTTATCTACATGATCGACAAAGTGAACATTTTTCAAGTACGTAATTTGTCTATATCTTACAAAGTTCTGTCTCCAACACCACAATGAATAAACACAGCATCATCAGGGGCACTAGATAAACATTTCTGTATTACTGGGTCAGCTGAAATTAGAAAATAAAATTGAATGGAAATATACTACTGAAATTTGAAACAATAAAGTAACGACAACTTAATTAGAGTGAGTGATTTTTGTTTTACGCCAACTCAGTCAGCAATTTTTCAGCTATATCATGGCGAGAACAAGTTAATTTTCAATGAGATGATTATGAGGTCTGCTTTGTTCTAGACCAACATGCTGAGTTGGATTTTTATAGTGCTAGCTCACTGAAACAAAAGTCCACGAGCAGACATGTCGCTCCACTCGGACACATTATTCTGATTTCGAGCCAATCAGTCTTTGCTCTTTCTCCTTAATACTGCATGCTTAGCGGAGAAGCTACAAATACCAATTTCATAGTCTTTGGTTTGACCTGACCAGGGCTCAAACCCACTATCTATCACACTCGAGGCAAGCATGCTGACCATTATGTCACCGATGCATTTTTTCCCATATGTATGGTAGTGGGACACTTCCAATGCCTACTATCATATATATATTCCAGTTCTAGTGTTTTCTGGAAAAAAATGTTGCAACTGTAAAAATAGAATAGGCCTACAACAATGTAGTTGACTTTTCGGTTATTATAGATCTAAAAACAGCCCCAAAACTTACAAAATCCAAACTAATCAGATGACTTATCACATTTTTAGGTTAAAATGATCACAGTCACTTGAAATCCAAATAATAAAATGAAAATGGATTTCAGATAAGATATTGACAAGACATGTACAGCTTCCACACTTTGGAATATAAACCTGCCTAGTGAAACCCGAAATGAAGTCCCTGGAAATTTTTAATAAAACATTTTAAATTTATCTTTTTAGAATTGCTTATTATGATTTTATGTAAACTTCTTACACTGACAGTTTTATATGTTCCCCCCTTTTTTAATGTGTGTCAATTTTGTTATCTCTCTTTTAGTTAATTATTTTGTTGTTATAATACATATTTCTTTTCTGTTTCTGCCATGTAATTGCCTCCTTCATCATGTTGAAGATTATGCAATGACTTTTGGACTGCGCATTTTAGTTGAACTAATCAAGTGTGTGGGATAATGATTTAATGGGGCTTATTTACAATTAAAACTACAAATGTATATACATGCACATGTTGGGACTGCCTGGTGGCTAAAGGGACACAATCCTGGCCTTAAAGGCTTCAGGTGTGTCCAGCTCCACAATGTCTGGTGGCAGCAGATTCCAATCCCTCACTGTTCTTGGGAAAAATGACATCTTTCTGGTGTCAATACGACAGGATTCTATTTGAAATGCCCTGTTGTGTGTATTTCTAGAGCGTCGACAAGGTGGTATTAGTCTGTTTTCTTTGGTGATGGATACTAGCTCTCTATCAATTTTGTACATCATCAGTCTTGCATCTTTTCTCCTGTTTGCCAAAGGTCTCCATTTGAGTCTCTGGAGCATGTTGCTGACACTAGATCGGTTTCTCTGGTTGCTGACGACATATCTAGCTGCTCTTCTTTGTACGGCTTCAATTTTGTTTATTTCTGTTTTCGTATAAGGATTCCAAACAGTACTGGCATATTCAACCAACGGGCGAACAAACGTTTGGTAGGCTTGTTCTTTAATCCTGATTGATGGAATTTTCAGGTTCCTCCTGAGGAATCCTAGAGTTTTATTTGCTTTGGCAGTTATATTGTTTATGTGCTGATCCCACTGCAACTTATTGGCGATTGTTAATCCAAGATATTTAGCTGATGTTACTAGCTCTAGAGTGTGACCATGCAGATGGTAGTTTGCCTCAGTCTTCTTTGTTTTATTTGTTACTCTTAGGACATTGCATTTATTTGGATGGAACTTCATACACCATTCATTTTCCCATTGGCCGAGCTTATTGAGGTCTTCTTGAAGTGTTGATGCGTCATCTTCATTTGCGATAGTGAGGTATATGATGGTATCATCAGCAAAGAGTCCGACTTTGGAGGTTAGTCTTGACTGGAGGTCGTTGATGTAGAAAAGGAAGAGTCCTGGTACTGAGCCCTGGGGTACACCAGAGTCAACACTTACTGCTTCCGACGAAACTCCATCTAGCACTATTGTTTGTTGTCTATCTTCTAACCAGTTTTGGATCCATCTTGTTGTTTTCCCATCAATTCCATAGTATCTCAGTTTATGTATTAGTAGACTGTGGTTTACTTTGTCAAAGGCCTTGGCAAAATCCATTATAAGTATGTCGGTTTGACGGCCTTCTTGAAGATTTTTTGAAATATCGTCTACAAATTCAATGAGCTGTGTCTCACAGGAACGGCCTTTTTCGAAATCCATGTTGTAGTGGATATAAAATGTTGTTTTTTTCTGCATGTTGCATGATGTTTCTTGCAATGATATGCTCCAGGATCTTACAGCAAACAGATGTTAGTGAAATTGGTCGATAGTTTTCAGCTGCAGATTTTAGTCCTTTTTTGTATACTGGGGAGACATTAGCTGTACGCCAATCTGCTGGTACTTCTCCTGTATCTAAGGATTTTGTGTAGATAAGTTATAGGAGAGGCGAGATCTCATCAGCTAGTTCTTTGAGTATTCTTGGTGAGAGGTTGTCTGGTCCCTGTGCTTTGTATGGATTAAGGTTCTTTAGTAGTTTTGTTATTCCATTTGTTGTGATATTAAATGGTTTCATTGTTTGATGTTTAATGCTAGGGTCCATTCTTTTAGATTTTATAAACTCTTTTTTCGTGAATTTAGAATTTGCTGAGAATGCAGATTTGAATTGACGGTTAAGTATGTTAGATTTTGAAGCTGGATCACAAAACAGTTTGCCATCCATCATCAGAGAGGAAATTCCTATGTTGTCCTTACATTTGTGTTTTATGTATGTCCAGAATTTTTTCATTCCCGAGTATGGTTCTTCCTCCTTTGGTGTTACAATATTTTCAATATATTTCCAGTATGATTGTCGTGTGATCTTTTGAGTATGATGTTTAAGTTGGTTGTACTTTTCTTTTGTATTTTGGTCACCTGTCTTCTTTTTCTGCTTGTAGAGTCTTTGTAGCTTTCTCAGATTTTTTCGAATTTCTGTATTTATCCATGATCTGCTGTCTTTGACCTTAGTCCTTTTTTGTGGAATGTGTTTTACTGCAGATTTTGTTATTGTTTCTTTGAAGACATTCCACATATTGGTTACTTGGCAGTCATTGTCCTTGAACATATTTGATAAGGTGTGTTTGATGTTTTGCAGGTCTATCTTCATTCCATACCAGTTAGCTTTGTTGTATAAAGGGATGGTCCGTGGTTTTTGTTGTAGCTTGACTGGTCTGAGGTCAAATTCTGTGCATACGATGTCATGGTCCGAGATGCCTGGTATGGTGTCTGTTCTGATAACTTTACCAGGATGGTTTGTGAGAATCAGATCCAGTGTGTTTTGTTGGCGTGTTGGTTCTTCCACAAGTTGAGTTAGAGCATTGTTGTTCAGTACAACCATGAAATCAGTATGTAGATTGGGAGCAGTAGAATTTGGCTTCACGGTGTTTTCCTTCCAATTCCATCCAGGGAAGTTCATGTCACTTCCTATGATTAATATCGCGTTGTTTATAGCACTGGCTCTTGTTACTGATGTTTCGAAGTTCCTTATACTCTCTTCGTCTGTCACATTTCTGCGGTAGTATGCACATATGTAAATATTTCCATTGCCTTTAAGGTTCATTTTGGCCCAGACGAGTTCACAGTCAGTGTCTAGTTCTGGCACATATTCACTGTTGTACTCATTTTTAATGGCTAGAAGTACTCCTCCTCCAGTACGATGGTTTTTACTGTTCCGGTCTTTCCGATGGAGAATATAGCCCTTCGGACATATTTCAGAGTCTTTGATGTCTTTATCTAGCCATGTTTCTGTACCTATGATGATATCTAGCTTAATACTGCCGATAACATTTGATAATCTACATAGTTTGGATTTGATAGATTGAAAGTTGATATTTACAATTTTTAATGGTGAGGCACATTTCGGTGGTCCTGCCTTTCTAGTAGGTGTTGATGAATGAAGAGGCTTTATGTTTGTTCTGTCTGAACTCTGTGGTGGTAAATCCAGGATGTTGCTGTTTGATAAGGATGAAGTGATTTCAATACTCTGATAGTCGTGCACTGTATAGCTATAGTTGGGGTTATTACAGATGATGCAATGCCAACTAATGTTAAGCTCCGAGTCTCCTAGTTGATCATAGGATAGAGTGTGGATGTTTTGACAGCCTGCATGGTACCACTGGTCACATGTCTCACATATAACCCCTCTTTCCTCCCAATTTACAGTTTTGTCACAGGTGCCACATAGGTATTCTCTCTCGGTTCTTGGTCCAGGGTTCAAATGGATGTCATTTGCATTTGTGAGCAATAAGATGACTAGGTAGACAAGGAATGTTTCGTAGTGGTCATGTTGGATTTTTCTGATTTTCTGCCTCCTTTTTAATATGCATACTATTAAATGGTGGTATTCGTTGAAGCAAGGCGATTCTCTAGCAAAGACAAAGTTTGTTTCTTCAGTACCTTCAATTATGAGTAATATTTTTGGTTGTAGTGCGAGGATGGTGGCAAACAGAAATAGAGTGTGGAAGGTTATGACAAGTCTCATGATGAATTTTGACCTGCAGGTAAGACTATTGACATGTATGGGTGTTGTTGGTAGGAGCAAACTATCTAGCTGTATTGGAGAATGGTCTTCATTGAGTTTTGGTTGATTGTAGTAAAGGCTGATAAGATAAACTCGCCTAAGCCCTTTACTACAATATCTGTGTTCAATGGTATCCTTTCCATCGCTTGATCTATATTTGCTACGTATATATATACGATCTTCTACAGTTTACATGTATTGCTGTTTTCAGTGATGTAGGCGGTAGCTCTTTGTTGTTAATGTAAACAGATTTTCCCGTCAGGCAGTCACAGCATTGACTAGTCCGAGATTCCTCTGTCGTTTAACGGCATTTATAAAGTTGCTGTAGCCGTTCAACATCAAGTTTATAAATGCCGTTAAACGACAGAGGAATCTCGGACTAAGCATTGACTGATGTTTTTGTCTAATCGGAAAAGGGGCAAGCCAAAAATTTAATAGAATTGTGTGCAACAGTATATTCTATGATGGTCAGTTTTATTGTACGATTTAAATTTTGCTACCATGTTAAGCGATTAGAGTAATTTTAATTAGATAATGCGCTATTTAATATTGTAAATAATAATAATAATATTGCCAGATTATCTCCCTTTATCCATTTTTTTTTTTTTTTTTTTTACCGGCTACGCAGTCTGGACACCAGTTTTTTCCTTCCGAGTCAGTTGATCCAGAAAACAGAGCAAATATAACTTTTCCCTTGTGTTCATTAGCGGCTTTCTTATAATTATCAAGACCTTCAACGTGTACTTCAATCACCATATTTTAGAAGTAGAAATACTAGATAAAACTCGTGCCTCCCCTTTTTAATGTAGATGTAGCTAGAGGGCACTCTTCACTTCCGGTTAAAACAAAGCAGAATGAGTTCAGATCAAAATGTAAACAACTTTGGGTAAGTATGACTATGAATAGAATAGAACATATTTTAATGCCTAATCATAGGGCCCACATGAGGCATCATTAACAATACAAACATTCATGATTGATAAATGAGACATACACAAAAAAGAAAAAGGACATAGTTTAAGGTTTTTATATTTCTAAAAATATAAATATAATTATTATTATTTAGTGGATCATGTTCTGGCTTGTCCCCTATACCTCGGATCCAGTGTGAAACTTTACATATGTTGCATATTCCTTAACAAGTAGTAAACCTGCTAAAAACACCAAGGGACGGTGCTTCTGACACACCCTATCTGATAATTGCATTTTCTCACAATTATATAGTAAATAATTATATATAATATTAAATACTTATCACATACTATATATAAATGAAAAAAATAGATAATTATTATATCTATTATTATTATTGTTATCCATTCGGATGTGTCACCTCGTGTTTAGAGCAGGAGAACTAGTTGGAGGAAATATGTCATCATGTTATTGCTCGATTACAGGGTGCACCAAGCGACAGTGCAAAGGCATGTTAAAATGAATCAAGAAGAAATTCAGATCAAACCCAGTAATATGTGTATTTCTTTAAATCTATTCTATTTATTTAGAAATATTATCAATTTATATTATATTTCTCCTTTCTAAACATGCCAGCCCGTGCACAGTGTAAAAGAGCAATTATTAATTATATTGTGCTTTTGTTTTATCAAATTACAAATACTGGCTAGAATTTCCTCATTTCCATTATTAAGAAGCCAATATGTGTGTGTAGATGTCTTAGATATTGATAGGTTTTTATAACGTCAAATTCAATAGACAAATGTCAAACAACATTTGTTAAATCAATAATTTGTTCTATCCATCTTGTTCACACTGAAATCAAGGTAAAAAATGAATCTGATGAAATACACACAAAAAATAATAAATAAGTGTTGCTTTCGAGATGATCCGGCCTTAAACAAATGCGGCCTTGGTTAGTGCGGCCTCAGTTAAGAATGATGTGTATCTATGGATATATATGATAAAACGACACATTGTGATGATTTGAGTAAATAATTAATTAATTAATTTGTCTATCAGGTGCCATATAGCATCATACTGCCAGTGCAATTATACGACTATTAAACAAATGCTAATTAATTGCAAGAGAACATCTAAGGGATTTCGCTTGTTGACAGCTTGGTATATCAGCCTGAATTGTTTTTCTAATCATCAACTTCAATGGAAATGATTTCCGTCATTATTACCAAAAATTACTAATTAAAAAATTGTCAAAATAATAACGATTTGTTGTGGCTTTTTTTTCATTTCAAATATTTTATTGATAAATCAATAGGATTGGATAACAGGCTATGCCTATACAAATCCTCTCCAACAACAAGATGGAACCATTTGAACACAATTTACATAAGACATAGAGCAATCTACCCATCATGTATACATGCAATTCATCTTAATTACCAAGCATAAACACATGTATATTAATAGCAGAATAATACAAACAAAACAAAAAAGATTTTTCCCTATCTTTTCTTTTTTTTTTGTTAATAGGTATGATATAATATGTATATTAATAGCAGGATCATACAAAATAAAGTTATTTTTTTTTCATTTTTTTTCCCCTTTTTAATAGGTATGATATAATTTGGAATAGCCAAATTGTGGCTTTACATTTAAGCTATTATTATTTATAATATTAATGATGATGAATTGGCATAGCATGATGGATAGACTGAACTTACATTTAATCACACAATATATACAACATGTAAACTGAAATTATGATATCAAAATCACTAATTAAGTGAGGTCCACCATATCAATATGAATTAACTCTTTTTCAATATATATATTTATGATTGAATAAAGGGAATTTGGGAGAGATGGAGGAAGAAGAGACAAATAAGTAAATAAGGGGGGAAATATCTAAACAAAATAGTGATTGTGATTGAGATAAGCAAGTACAAATTGGGTAAAAGGGGGGAGGGGGAAGGGAGACCTGAATAATTGAAAGATTTACAGCTATTAATTAAGCTGAAAAATTTCAAGATTTGGAGCTACATGTATATATAGGAAGACTTTTCAATACAATACAGCAAATAGTTTCATGCTATTGGAAACGACATCAACAATATCATTAATAAATAATAAAAATAAAAGAGGTCCCAGTATGGAGCCTTGAGGAATGCCAGCATTAATGGAATTCCAAGTAGAGTAGTATCCATTCATGCAGACTCGCTGCTTACGGTCAGAAAGATAACTACCAAACCAAGTCAATAAGTTACCCTTAATTCCATATTTTCTAAGTTTGTACAATAGACCACGATGCCAGACACGATCAAATGCTTTTGATATGTCACAAAAAATAAACCTAACATCTTTGCCAATATCTAAATTTTTCATTGTGGCTTTTCATATTCAGTTACCAGTAAATCTTTTGAAAACACTACAAGTTCCAATATGTCATGAATATTTATGCTAATGAATATCTAAATAATATTTTAAATTTAAATACAACTTTTATTTTTTAATTATTCTTTTCCCTAAAATCATAGTCACAAAAATATATTAGCGTAGTTGTTTATAATAGCATGCACTAAATATATCTCACGGCCGGAACATCCATTTGATATAAGGCCGGATTTGCGTAAGGCTGCATCAACTTGTAAGGATTTCCATCATTGTTCTGGAGCCTGTGGAGAACATATCAAAATATTCCCACTGTATAAAGTTAATACAGAGGGTGATTTTTTAAGAAGAAGAAAAGAAACTTTTTTAATTAATATTCTTAAACCTACGTTAAATGATAAATGACTTTAAAGATTTTCGTTAATCTTACAATGACTTCAAAGATTTTTATTAATTTTATAATAGCTTTAAAGATGTTCATTAATTTTATAGGTAATATATTTTACGAGCGAAAACGTAACATCATAGTCTCCCTTTATATTATTAACGTCACACTATTGTTATCGTCATATATTACGAATTTAGTTTGTTACACATATTTTCATTGGTTCTTCAGCCCTGAATGTCAGCATATATTCGGAAAACAGACGGGGTATATATTTCAGTCCCCAAAAACGATTAAAACATGGACGATAAAACATTACGCTTCACTGAATCAATGGTATAATACGGAATAATAAATGTATTTTTACCAAATTAAATGCTGTTTTTATACTCAAAACGGCTGCAGGTATTTGTGACGGAATTAACCGTTGTAATATTTTTTTGTTCATGCAGCTTTTTTGTGACATTTTAAAAAAGACTTTTTTTTTAAGGTACAGCAAATTGTTATATGAGGGTAGGTACCTTATTTTCTTATTTATTTGAAAATTTTTATGTCCTAGCCTTAATTTTAACCAAATATGTAGCTTGTTCATGTAACCATTCTAATGCAGTTATGTTTTGAAAAAAGATACTACATGTACCATGTCAGGAGTGCAACACAAAAATTTTAAAATCTGAGAAGTTAAGTGTTTTTTGAAAAAAATATACACACCCAAATTAAAAGAGAAGTAAATTCTGTTAATAAAATCTCTATTTTCTTGAATGAAAACTTTATTATCCCCTCGCCAACGAAGTTGCGAGGGGATATAGTAACGCTACCGTCCGTCCGTCACAATCCTTGTGAACACTCTAGGATCAACATCCTTCAATGGATTTTGACTAAACTTGGTACATATTTAGTCCTGAAGAGAATCTGGAACCCTATTGATTTTCAAGGTCAAAGGTCAAGGTCACAGGGTCAAATTTTTACCGCATAACATCCTTGTGAACACTCTAGAATCAACATCCTTCAGTGGATTTTGACTAAACTTGGTACATACTTAGTCCTTAGGAGAGTCTGGAACCCTATTGATTTTCAAGGTCATAGGTCAAAATATTAATAACTGGAACCATATTTTTTTTTCACTTTACCCACATGTATTGTGCTAATGCTGGTTTACTATCTGCTTCAATCGTGCACAGTTTCGAAACCTGAATGACTTCAATGTACTTTATTGTCACTTAGAAAGATATACAGATTCTGAACTATTGACAATTAGTGACTCATATGATATGTTAGTGTGTGATTGGGATCAATTTTCTGCTAAATCTTGTAGAAACATGCTACTTATTAAATGCAATGATGTCTGCTTTATGCTGTCCCAAAATGCTTGAGTTCTATTTTTGTATTACTAGATTAGTAAAACAAGAATACAGGGAACATTATTATCCTGACTCTCAGCCAACCTATCTGCTCTTACTCCTTGGTGCTGCCTGAATAGCAAATAAACAGCAAATAAAAAGATATAATCTTTGGTGTTTACCCTTACATGAAGCAACCAAATAAATTGTCTTTCAGAACTTGATTAATATATTTTTGTTTATCAATATACCCATGATAACTGGGTAAAAGAAAATTGCATGATATTTGAGGGAAAAGGTAAAAATAATGACATCCCAGTTAGCTTAATTAACACTTCAAATTATTTCATATTTCATGTAAATAAAACATGTTTCCTGTTGGGTGTCTAGATCATGAGAGGTTCTCTGTTCTAGTATTTTAAAAATGTTTTTGAATGGACACTACTAACAGCTCATATTATACTTATGTTTTATACTTCTCATTAAAAACAGGGCAAAAGTGTGTGGATTAGGGATGAGAATGACAATATCATCGATTAGTACAAAGTTTAATAGAGTCCCTAATCTAGAAACTGAGACCTTAGATAAATGGATGAGAACCAAAGAGGAAGGAAAAGACGTTGTGATATGGGTATGTTTATTTCTTAATATGAAATTTGTTCTGTAATCATTTTAATACTACTGATATTAGCTAATATTTATGGTTTGGGTTGTGGTGTTTAATGCCACTTTCAACAATATTTCATGATCCGTTATATTGTGGTGGTCAATTTTTTTTGTGGAGGAAACTGGAGTACCCAGAGAAAACCACCAACCTGTTGCAAGTCACTGACAAACATTATCACATAATGTTGTATCGAGTACACTTCACCATGAACAGGGGTTTGAACTCACAACATTAGTGGTGATAGGCACTGATTGCAGAGATAGTGAAAATCCAACTACCATACGATCACGACCACAATGGCCCCCGCTAATATATAAGAAGGTTGGTGAAAATTGACTTAGAAAGAATACAGCTAAGATCATTCACAACACTTTAATTCAGATTTTAAATATAATGCAAATTGAGAGATGGTTACCATGGCATGTAATTTACATCAAATTAATTTCTAATATCCATCTAACAGCAGCCCTTAAAATCTAAAAAAACAAGAGGATGTTTGGAATGCCCCCGAACCTATAAGAAAAGGAAAGATTAAACAGTGATGGTCAATGTAACAGTTCCACCAATAGCAACAAAACAAACAACCATCTTTCACTTCAACTCATTGAACACAAAAAACCCACAACACATGATGTTGTAAATCCAAGTCTTTGCTTTGGACAAGCAGAAAAATGTGGCAGCGTTAAACCGGATAATGGGATCCCAACTCTTCCCTTTTGTTTGTGTTTTTCATTCTCGTATAATTTAATTCAATGGAACATAAATTTAATTGTTTAATTATCACTATATCAAAGGACTGTAGACCAGAAGAAGAATATGTTGTGAGTCACATACCAGGGGCTGTAAGGGTTGACTATAAAAACGACGCAGAGAAGATCTTAGAGGAACTACCAAGTAAAGGTAATTATTATATACTAGGGGCTGTAAGGGTTTACTATCAAAACGATGCAGAGAAGATCTTAGAGAAACTACCAAGTAAAGGTAATTAGTATATGCCAGGGGCTGCAAGGGTTTACTATCAAAATGGCGCACAGAATATCTTAGAGAAACTACAAATGTACCAAGAAAAGGTAATTATTATATACCAGGGGCTGGAAGAGTTGACTATCAAAACAAGCACAGGAGATCTTAGAGGAACTACCAAGTAAAGGTAATTATTATATACCAAGGGCTGTAAGGGTTTACTATCAAAGCGATGCAGAGAAGATCTTAAAGGAACTACCAAGTGAAGGTAATTATTATATACCAGGGGCTGTAAGGGTTGACTATCAAAACGATGCAGAGAAGATCTTAGAGAAACTACCAAATAAAGGTAATTATTATATACCAGGGGCTGTAAGGGTTTACTATCAAAACGACGCAGAGAAGATCTTAGAGGAATTACCAAGTAAAGGTAATTATTATATACCAGGGGCTGTAAGGGTTGACTATAAAAACGACGCAGAGAAGATCTTAGAGGAACTACCAAGTAAAGGTAATTAGTATATACCAGGGGCTGTAAGGGTTTACTATCAAAACAAGCACAGAAGATCTTAGAGGAACTACCAAGTGAAGGTAATTATTATATACCAGGGGCTGTAAGGGTTGACTATCAAAACGATGCAGAGAAGATCTTAGAGAAACTACCAAGTAAAGGTAATTATTATATGCCAGGGGCTGTAAGGGTTGACTATCAAAGCGATGCAGAGAAGATCTTAGAGAAACTACCAAGTAAAGGTAATTATTATATGCCAGGGGCTGTAAGGGTTGACTATCAAAGCGATGCAGAGAAGATCTTAGAGGAACTACCAAGTAAAGGTAATTATTATGACAGGGGCTGTAAGGGATGACTATCAAAACGATGCAGAGAAGATCTTAGAGGAACTACCAAGTAAAGGTAATTATTATATACCAGGGGCTGTAAGGGTTGACTATCAAAGCGATGCAGAGAAGATCTTAGAGAAACTACCAAATAAAGGTAATTATTATATGCCAGGGGCTGTAAGGGTTTACTATCAAAACAACGCAGAGAAGATCTTAGAGAAACTACCAAGTAAAGGTAATTATTATATGACAGGGACTGTAAGGGTTGACTATCAAAACAAGCACAGGAGATCTTACAGAAACTACCAAGTAAAGGTAATTATTATATACCAGGGGCTGTAAGGGTTGACTATCAAAACAAGCACAGAAGATCTTAGTGAAACTACCAAGTAAAGGTAATTATTATATGACACGGGCAATAAGGGTTGACTATCAAAACAAGCACAGAAGAACTTAGTGAAACTACCAAGTAAAGGTAATTATTATATACCAGGGGCTGTAAGGGTTTACTATCAAAACGACGCACAGAAGATCTTAGAGAAACTACAAATGTACCAAGTAAAGGTAATTATTATATGCCAGGGGCTGTAAGGATTGACTATTAAAACAAGCACAGGAGATCTTACACAGAAATTACCAAATGAAGGTAATTATTATATGTCAGGAGCTGTAAGGGTTGACTATCAAAACAAGCACAGGAGATCTTGGAGGAACTACCAAGTAAAGGTAATTATTATATACCAGCTGGGGCTGTAAGGGTTTACTATCAAAACAAGCACAGGAGATCTTGCACAGAAATTACCAAGTGAAGGTAATTATTATATGCCAGGGGCTATAAGGGTTGACTATCAAAACAAACACAGGAGATCTTAGAGAAACTACCAAGTAAAGGTAATTATTATATGCCAGGGGCTGTAAGGGTTTACTATCAAAAGAAGCACAGAAGATCTTGGAGGAACTACCAAGTAAAGGTAATTATTATATGCCAGGGGCTGTAAGGGTTGACTATCAAAACAAACACAGGAGATCTTAGAGAAACTACCAAGTAAAGGTAATTATTATATGCCAGGGGCTGTAAGGGTTTACTATCAAAAGAAGCACAGAAGATCTTGGAGGAACTACCAAGTAAAGGTAATTATTATATGCCAGGGGCTGTAAGGGTTGACTATAAAAACGACGCAGAGAAGATCTTGGAGGAATTACCAAGTAAAGGTAATTATTATATACCAGGGGCTGTAAGGGTTGACTATAAAAACGACGCAGAGAAGATCTTAGAGGAACTACCAAGTAAAGGTAATTAGTATATATCAGGGGCTGTAAGGGTTTACTATCAAAACAAGCACAGAAGATCTTAGAGGAACTACCAAGTGAAGGTAATTATTATATACCAGGGGCTGTAAGGGTTGACTATCAAAACGATGCAGAGAAGATCTTAGAGAAACTACCAAGTAAAGGTAATTATTATATGCCAGGGGCTGTAAGGGTTGACTATCAAAGCGATGCAGAGAAGATCTTAGAGGAACTACCAAGTAAAGGTAATTATTATATGACAGGGGCTGTAAGGGATGACTATCAAAACGATGCAGAGAAGATCTTAGAGGAACTACCAAGTAAAGGTAATTATTATATACCAGGGGCTGTAAGGGTTGACTATCAAAGCGATGCAGAGAAGATCTTAGAGAAACTACCAAATAAAGGTAATTATTATATGCCAGGGGCTGTAAGGGTTTACTATCAAAACGACGCAGGGAAGATCTTAGAGAAACTACCAAGTAAAGGTAATTATTATATGACAGGGACTGTAAGGGTTGACTATCAAAACAAGCACAGGAGATCTTACAGAAACTACCAAGTAAAGGTAATTATTATATACCAGGGGCTGTAAGGGTTGACTATCAAAACAAGCACAGAAGATCTTAGTGAAACTACCAAGTAAAGGTAATTATTATATGACAGGGGCAATAAGGGTTGACTATCAAAACAAGCACAGAAGATCTTAGAGAAACTACCAAGTAAAGGTAATTATTATATACCAGGGGCAATAAGGGTTGACTATCAAAACGACGCACAGAAGAACTTAGTGAAACTACCAAGTAAAGGTAATTATTATATACCAGGGGCTGTAAGGGTTTACTATCAAAACGATGCACAGAAGATCTTAGAGAAACTACAAATGTACCAAGTAAAGGTAATTATTATATGCCAGGGGCTGTAAGGATTGACTATTAAAACAAGCACAGGAGATCTTACACAGAAATTACCAAATGAAGGTAATTATTATATGTCAAGGGCTGTAAGGGTTGACTATCAAAACAAGCACAGGAGATCTTGGAGGAACTACCAAGTAAAGGTAATTATTATATACCAGCTGGGGCTGTAAGGGTTTACTATCAAAACAAGCACAGGAGATCTTACACAGAAATTACCAAGTGAAGGTAATTATTATATGCCAGGGGCTGTAAGGGTTGACTATCAAAACAAACACAGGAGATCTTAGAGAAACTACCAAGTAAAGGTAATTATTATATACCAGGGGCTGTAAGGGTTTACTATCAAAAGAAGCACAGAAGATCTTGGAGGAACTACCAAGTAAAGGTAATTATTATATGCCAGGGGCTGTAAGGGTTGACTATCAAAACAAACACAGGAGATCTTAGAGAAACTACCAAGTAAAGGTAATTATTATATGCCAGGGGCTGTAAGGGTTTACTATCAAAAGAAGCACAGAAGATCTTGGAGGAACTACCAAGTAAAGGTAATTATTATATACCAGGGGCTGTACAGGTTGACTATCAAAACAAGCACAGAAGATCATAGAGGAACTACCAAGTAAAGGTAATTATTATGCCTGGCATATACCATGGCAATGTAATGATTTATTAAAGATGACACAGGGAAGATCTTACAGAAACCACAGGTGCTCATGGCACGGAATCACACCACTTTTCAATTTTTAGCTCGCCTGTACAAAGTACAGGAAGCGAGCTTATGTCGTCACCTGTGCGTCGGCGTCCAATGTTAACGTTTGCGCTTAGGTCCAATGTAGACAAACTACTTGGCTCAGGTTGATGAAACTTCACATGTGAGTTTGTCGTGGACAGTTAAAAACACTGCACACAAATATAGGTCACTATGACCTACTATTTCTGCCTGAATGACTTTGACATTTTTGCGTTAGGTCCAAGGTAGACAAACTACTTGGTCCAGGTTGATGAAACTTCACATGTGAGTTTGTCGTGGGCAGTTAAAAACATCGCACACAAATATAGGTCACCGTGACCTACTATTTCTGCCTGAATGACTTCGACATTTTTGTGTTTGCGTTTAGGTCCGATGTTGACAAACTACTTGGTCCAGGTTGATGAAACTTCACATGTGAGTTTGTCGTGGACAGTTAAAAACACTGCACACAAATATAGGTCACTGTGACCTAATATTTCTGCCTGAATGACTTCGACATTTTTGCGTTTACGTTTGCGTTTAGGTCCAATGTAGACAAACTACTTGGTCCAGGTTGATGAAACTTCATATGTGAGTTTGTCGTGGACAGCTAAGAACATCGCACACAAATACAGGTCACTGTGACCTACTATTTCTGCTTGAATGACTTCAACATTTTTGCGTTAATGTTTATGTTTAGATCCAATGTAGACAAACTACTTGGTCCAGGTTGATGAAACTTCACATGTGAGTTTGTCGTGGACAGTTAAAAACACTGTACACAAATATAGGTCACCATGACCTAATATTTCTGCCTGAATGAATTCGACATTTTTGCGTTTAGGTCCAATGTAGACAAACTACTTGGTCCAGGTTGATGATACCTTCGCATGTGAGTTTGTCGTGGACAGTTGAAAACACTGCACACAAATATAGGTCACCATGACCTACTATTTCTGCCTGAATGACTTCGACATTTTTGCGCTAACGTTTAGGTCAAATGTAGACAAACTACTTGGTCCAGGTTGATGAAACTTCACATGTGAGTTTGTCGTAAACAGTTAAAAAAACATTGCACACAAATGTAGGTCACCATGACCTACTATTTCTGCCTGAATGACTTCAACATTTTTGCGCTAACATTTACGTTTAGGTCCAATGTAGACAGACTACTTGGTTCAGGTTGATGAAACTTCACATGTGAGTTTGTCGTGGGCAGTTAAAAACACTGTACACAAATATAGGTCACTGTGACCTAATATTTTTGCCTGAATGACTTCGACATTTTTGCGTTTAGGTCCAATGTAGACAAACTACTTGGTCCAGGATGATGAAACCTTCACATCTGAGGTTGTCGTGGACAGTTAAAAGTACTGTACACAAATATAGGTCACCATGACCTACTATTTCTGCCTGAATGACTTCGACATTTTTGCGTTAATGTTTACGTTTAGGTCAAATGTAGAAAAACTACTTGGTCCAGGTTGATGAAACTTCACATACGAGTTTGTCATGGACAGATAAAAACATCGCACACAAATGTAGGTCACCATGACCTACTATTTCTGCCTGAATGACTTCGAAATTTTTGCTATTACATATATATGTCCATTTTGAATACCATTAAATGATTTTCTTTTGGCTAAGCTGAAGTATTGTTCTTAACCAAATTAAACACTAACCACATGGTTATGACATTCACATGTAACTATAGATTGCACAGGTGAGCTGGATGGTCTGCCTTGCGACCAGCTATTTTTTAACTTATGGTGTACATATTTGTTTTCAATAAAATTTCTTTATTATTTCATCTATTTTCCCTTCATTTAACTTGTTCGTGTCCATATTCATGCAATCTTTTGTTAACAGCAACTTTCATGTGTCGAACCTAAGTTGCTGTTAACATATGCTTGTGGCATGGCAGCGGTTTCAATCAAGGCACCCAAGCTCCCTCCACCAATAAAGCTGACAGCCACAATACAACTGAAATATTCTTGACAGTAGCGTAAATACGCATACTGCATACTGGGAAGCTGTTGGTGGTATGTGGAAAAGCATTTCTGAATATTGTTTTAATACCCCTGCTCCCCAAAGGGGGAGAGGGGTATACTGTTTTACCTCTGTCCGTCCAAGATATTTTTCATCGCATTTTTCTCAGTAACTGTTGATGGCAGGAATCTGATATTTGGTCACAAGCTTCATATAGGTATACCATATTGTGGGTAGCGTTTTTGGACCCGTCAGATTCCTACTTCCTGTTTGCCGACTTAGTTGGTTTTTATACACATTGAACATATATCCACATTTTTGGTCACATTTTTCTCAGCAACTATTGATGACAGAAATCTGATATTTGGTCACAAGCTTCATATAGCCATTATAGGTACCCCCATATCGTGGGAAGCATTTTTGGACCCATCAGATCCCTACTTCCTGTTTGCCGATTTAGTTGGTTTTTATACACATTGAACATATATGCACATTTTTCGTCACATTTTTCTCAGCAACTATTGATGGCAGAAATCTGATATTTGGTCACAAGTTTCATATAGCCATTATAGGTACCCCCATATCGTGGGAAGCATTTTTGGACCCATCAGATCCCTACTTCCTGTTTGCCGACTTAGTTGATTTTTATACATATTGAACATATATGCTCATTTTTCGTCGGATTTTTCTCAGCAACTAATGATGGCAGAAATCTGATATTTGGTCACAAGCTTCATATAGGTACCCCATATCGTGGGAAGCGTTTTTTGACCCATCAGATTCCTACTTCCTGTTTGTCGAAGAGCGGGGGTATCATAAGTGAACATTAGCTCACAGTTCATCTTGTTTAGGGGGTGGATTTTCTATTATTTTGCTTTTTGACTCTTCTTGTTGATTTTGTTTTGTAGATTTAGACAACAGAACAGTGGTATGTTATTGTTCAGTGGGATATAGATCATCAATGGTTGTAGAAAAAGTTCAGGAATATTACAAGAAAACTGGTAAGGTATCACAGTACCTATAACAAACATTGAACTAAATTTCCCAAGCGTCTTCGGTGGTGTAATGTGATAGTGGGTTCGAGCCACGTTCGGGTCAAACCAAAGACTATAAAATTGGTATTTGTTGCTTCTCCGCTAAGCATGCAGCATTAAGGAGATAAAGCAAAGTCTGGTTGGCTCAGAATCAGAATAATGTGTTAGAGTGGAGCGACATGTCTACCCCCGGACTGTTGTTTCAGTGAGCTAGCACTATAAAAATCCAATTCAGCATGTTGGTCTAAAACAAAGCGGACCTCATCATCATCTCATTGAAAATTAAATTGTTCTCGCCAAGATATAGCTGAAAAATTGCTGAATTGGTGTTAATCAGCAGTCACTCATCGAAGCGTCTTGTATGTATCAAAAACGTAGATATCAAATTTAGTACGCACATCATGTTTCTCAAAATCGAAAGATTGGAAAAAAAAATTAATGCCAAATAATTTCAAAGTGTTTGGGAGCCATAAAACCAAACAGCCTAAACAAGATAGCCAAAATTGGTGTAATTAAATATATGCATACTTGTGGGTTGCTACACCATCTTTTACAATTAGTTAGTTGTTATGGTGTTTAACGCCACTTTCAACAATATTTCAGTTATATCATGGCACCCAGTTTAATTGCTGGAGGAAACGGTAATACCCGCAGAAAACCACCGCAAGTCACTGAAAAACTTTATCACATAATGTTGAACCGAGTACACCCCGCCTGAGCAGTATTCGAACTTACAACATTAGTGGTGATAGGCACTGATTGCATAGGTTGTAAATCCAACTACCATACGATAACTACCACAATGGTCCCATCCGATGAACAAATGATGCGATCTAAAAACAATACACATAGGTATACAAAAAATAGATTAAAATTTGGAAAACACGAACTCGGGTCAGATTCTCCTCCACCAATTACACCTTTCATGTAGCCACGACACAAGCAGTTTTGTACAGGACTACATTAAAACCAAATATATCATGTTACGATTATAGAAGAGCAAAGGATATGCCGAATATTTATACAGTGGAACATCGTGTTGTTGAAGTTGAAGGGATCGATGATTTAACATTGAAATATCGGAGTATTTGAGGAGCAGTCCGGGATAAATTAAGCTGACAGATTCTACTAGCAAATTTTAATTTTTGCAAAATTTGACAATGTATTGTATATCATATACAGTTGAAGAGCAGACTCGCAAAAATTCGAATTTTCCGGTCCGTGGAATATTTAAAAATCCAAGGGAGATAATCGTAAATATTTTCCGCTAGATGGCGCATCACAAACCCAAACAATTATATGTACTTGGAAAACTACGTTTTTCTTCTATTAAACCAATGAAAATGATTGAAATATGATTAAAAATCACATTTATATTTTTTAATGGTCATGATTTTCAGTCTGGTATAAAATCGGTCTGCGATGAATGTAAAAATAACATTTTTTTTTCTTTACCTCGGAAAATCGTAATTTTTTTTTATCGCGTATGTTTACACTTTTTGCATCTGACAGAATAAAGTTCCTGTGTATGAAAAAAATAAATAACTGGTTCCTTGGACAGAATAATATCTACACTTCATTGGGTAAAAGGGAATTTACATCACTCGTAACAGTTTAAGAAAAATAGTCCATATTCCAACGTCACCCAAACCGAGTCAAGGTTGAACAATTTGCTCCTCCCATTTTGCTCGTACAATCAATATTTACACATGTAAACAATGGAATAACGGTAGACATGTGAGGTAAAACACACTGTTTTGATGTACAATGCAAATTGTTTAGAAATTCGAAGCATTTATCCCATTCTGTCAATCGCGTGGGTTCACAACTACAACCCGAACTTGGTTATATGCACCCCCCTTTTCTGAATTATGCCACCAAAGTCAAACTGTCAACGGGTGCAGGCCTTTTAGTTTTAGTAAGGGACGGTACCAGGTACCCACTTAAAATAGTCATTGGTACCTCCTAATTTCAAAGAATGTTGTACAGCATGTTTATTTGCTCATTGTGTTTATATGACTGAGTGGTTTTTATTTGTAGATAATTTAAACAGGATTGTTAATTTTTAGGATTTATTTTTACTAATTTTAGTTGAAATATATAGGAAAATCAAAGACAATTTTTATTTGTTATATTTAAATTATGTACAAATAAAAACCACTCATATTAACATAATGAGCAAATAAACAGTCAAAATATAGACAATTCTGAATGTTTTGGTGTAAAATTTGTTAAAATCTATCCAGAAATGACTTCACAATAAATTTTTGAAAAAATATGGTTTTGGTTGATTATATAGGGATTTTTTTTACAGGTGGCAACACTTTTAGCCACATACTGTATAAGATATTCATGAAAAATGTTCAATTTTTAAGAAAAAGTACTGCCTGTAAATAGTGGAGTACTGGTACATTTGAAAATTTTGAAAGCCCTGCGGGATGCATGAAGCCATACCACCAAGCCCTTGCATAAACTGTAAACGAGAGTATGTGACTAAGCGCTACTGGCATCTCTCACAGGGGCGAAATCAACCACTGTTTTATACTTTTGTCAAAAATGCATATGCATTCAAAGATGATGACTATTTGTAGAATGTGTGGGGCTTGATTTAGAAAATCACTCAAAATGTCCCACGATACAGAAGCAACATCAAGCAAAAGAAAATTGAGAAAATATGGTTCAGCCATAGATACAAGCTGTGCATTTGAAACAAATGATTTAAATTTAACAACAGCAAACTTTGACAGCTATGGTAATGTGTCATTTGACCCATGTGAATTTACACTCCATACTGCGGCTAATGCAGAAAATAATGACTGTAGTAACAAACTTGTATGCTTTTTGCAACACATGAACATGTGTGAAAAAAATGGTGACCATTCGACATCAGTTAATGTTTACTTATTCCAGTCGTGCTTTCAGATTTAGCTAGATCAGAATAACAACAAAGCATGTACATCTAATCAATTTTTTTCTCTGTATTGATCACTACAAGAAATATAGAAATTTCAAATCCCAACTAGAATGTTGCTTTTGTGACAAAAGTATATACAGTCAAAGAAAGACCATTTAATTTAAGGGAAAGGATCTTCTAGAAAGAATAAAGTTAATTTTAAATTCTGATACATTTGTGTATGCAAATTTTCTATGGTAATGGCATCAGCATATTCAATTAGAATTTTAAATTAGAGCCCCATTCGGTTTTCTCCTATTATTCAAACGTTTTATTATTTTTATAGTTTTTGTGAATTTTATTTTGTAAAAAGTTATTAAATAATGGATCTTAGTACAGTATGATCTGCTTTTGTTTAAGAAAAAAAAGGTTAAAAACATTACACTCCTCGCCCCTTTTTTTAAAGAAACATCTATAAAATAGTAAATATTGGCTAACACGAGTTCTGCTCAAGAGTCATTACGAGGATGTACTATGCATGTGATAAAATTTTATATTTTTTTCATTATCATCATTTTCTTTCATTTGTTTTTTATAAGGTCATTTACAATGAAAAAAGTATCACTTGTATCAAGTACATTGACATCAACATGCTCGTGGTGGGTCGCTAGGGGGCGCTATACATGATTTGTATGGTGAATCCACCAATAAAACCGGTGGACGTGTTTGAATAGCCTTATATGTTAAAAAACAGTTGAAAGTAATTTTTAATATTCCATGATTTACCATTGCATATGAAAATATCACTGGTTTTTTTTTCTCAAGTTCAATCGTTAAATTAGTAGGATTACTTTTACAGTAATATAATTGCTCCTTACTTAATACTGTTGTGGTTCCATAAAATCTCAAATTTGGACTCATCTGTTAAATTATATTTGATCAATTTAATAGCTGTAGATATAATAAACAATTATTCTGACTAATTTCAACATTTTTAATACAAAATAATATTTGTTTTATTGAGAAAACATGCATTTACTTACACTCGTTCTATAAATAGAACGTTAAAAATTACGGAGTATGTGATGATTCTAGTTACCTCCCTTGAATCCAACCAAAATATGACACGATCCATCTGATAGAAAAAAGTTCTATTGTATGTTTAATTACAGAAAATGTTTCTTTGAAATACTAATTTAGAAATCTATGGAACTATATATATGATTTTCCATCACCCTTTCAGCAAATATTTTAATTTTTTATTTTTCGTGTTTTTTGAAACAACTTCCGCCATTTCCGTGTCGTTTTAATTTCTGCATTAGGTGTCAAACCAGTAATTCAACCAATCAGAGCTAAGAACATTACAAAAGTAGTCCCTTTTAAAAAAAAGTTCCTTTCACTTTGTTGTATCGTGACAAATACTGAATGGAATGGAATAATTAAATTGATAATTGAAGTTAAATGTATAAGGATTATTTTGAGCCCAAATTTGATTGATTTAATTGTATTTTAATATGGATATGGAGGATTTGATGCATGACCTATAAATAGGGAATTTCTGGGGGATGACAGAGCTATTTTTAGAGTAGGTATTTTCCATAGCCTGGCATTTCACTGCAAGACTTTAAACATGGCCTGATATTTTGACAGAACGTAGAGGAATCATGGACGTTTCAGAAAATGTATGGTCTTCGAAAGGTTAAACTTAAGATAAAATGGCCAGGTAGGCTCGAAAAAACACAAATTTAGTAGAAAACCTTAAAGAAATTAATAATAGGTTTCACACCATTACTCCTTTGTTCTTCTTCACATTTTTTTTTTTTTTTTTTTTTTTTTTTCTGGCCGTCCTTCACTACTGAAGATTATTGTTACAAAAAGTTCAAGCACCAGGCCTCAAATTTATATGAAAGAAACAATTTTCTATGTTTTTCTCGCTTCTTCGGTTATATTTGACGCTCGCAACGATTAAAACGAGTGAATTTTCAACACTTGGTCGATGTATTCTAAAACGTGTCCGATTCCGGTAAAAAATGTACGTGACAAATTAATTGAAACGACGCCATTATCGAGTCTGCTCTCCGACTGTATACTATTGTATCCAGTACAATAGCATTTTAACATCACAACTGTATTGCTATATTTTAGGTGATGAGAGTGGTACAACTCCATTTGAGATGTACAATCTGAAAGGTAGTTTGTTTAAGTGGGCAAACGAGGGCAGACCAATGATTAATGTTAACAATGTAAAAACTCCATACGCCCATCCATATCACCCTGTGTTTGGTAAATTGTTGGACAGCAGTTTACGGAGAGATAAAGTTCAAGATACTTAGTGTTGAAAGATACCATACTGTTTGTGTTGTTTCTAATAATTGAATCTCAATGTGATATCTCATCAAGAGTTTGTTTATTGCTAAGGAAACCTGGTGTTGTGAAGACATTAAGTTATTATTTTTATGCCCCCGCGACAAAGAGTCGGGGGGGGGGGGCATATTAATTTACACCCTGTCCGTTCGTCCGTCCGGATATAGCTACATGGTTTGTCTGGCTATCTCCTCCTACAGTTATGGAGCTACAGATTTAATATTTTGTAGGATGTTTATACACATAATGGAGGTGTGCATGTCCACAGGATTTTGATTTTCTTCAAATATTCTCAAAATGACAGGTAGTTGGACTTCGTCATTTTTTTCGTACTAACTGCATAAAGGGAACATGGTTTGTCCGGCTAACTCCTCCTACAGTTTTAGAGCTACAGCTTTACTATTTTGCAGGATGTTTATACACATAATGGGAGTGTGCATGTCCACAGGATTTTGATTTTCTTCAAATATTCTCAAAATGACAGGTAGTTGGACTTAAGTCATTTTGTTCGTCCGTCCGGATATAGATACATGGTTTTTCCGGCTATCTCCTCCTACAGTTTTGGAGCTACAGCTTTAATATTTTGTATGATGTTTATACACATAATGGAGGTTGACTTGTTTATAATTTCTTATGATCAGGTGGGGGCATCATTTGTGTCTTACAGACACACTTCACTTTTTAAAAATCACTCCTAACAAAACAAATTTGTTCATAATTATCAAGTGTGAGGGCATACTTCTTTTCTAGTTTTTTATCTAATTTATGTTAAACAATATATATTTTTAGCATTTTGTTATGTGATGCTTGCACATAGTACTTATAATGTTCATATTTTTGTCATTTACAGAAAATATGATAATAAAGTATACCGTTACTTGTTTTACATTTGAAATTATTAGTATATTATTGTTGACTTGGAGTACATTGATATCTCCCCTGTTCCAATACTAAAGTGCGAGAATACTTTATTGGTGTTGCACTACGCCCGGAAGAAGAAGAATTAAACAGTACCAAATATGTTTATACAACACCAGTCATATTTATATATTATTTAATTAATTTATGCCAACATTTTTTTCTGACCTTTTTATACTTATTTTTGTTTAAATGTTGGCACAGGTTGAATGAACCGGTCAAAGATATTGTTATATACAACCAAGAATTGTATGTTATTATATTATTGTACTCTATTTATTCTGTATTGATGTATTTTGAAATTGAGAAAAAAAATGAATAAAAAAAAAAAGAATTGTATGTTGCAAAGGTTAATATTGATATCAAAGCATAAGCAATTAATTGAGCTACCGATAGTGCATTATAAATTCAATTGGAGGTTTAACCCAACTACATTTTTGTGCATGTACCAAGCCATGACTTGGATTTCCAACATCATATGTCGTGGTGTTTACTGTGTTCAATGAGTTATGGTGAGAGGTGATTGTTCGTTTTGTTGATATTAGTGAAACTGTTACCATCACTGATTATACTCTCTTTTCATCATTACATAAAGGGCACAATTTACATCATCGTGAATTGGTCGACCATTACCCGATTTCCTTGTCTCAACTGTATTCAAACACTTTCCTGGTGTAAATATTACATGTGCGCTGTCTTATTTTACCTACTTTTTGCCAAAAGAGTGTGTATTTAATTTGATCATTTGTTTAGTTCGATATTCGTGTCGTTGGCATATATGAAGCAGGTCAAGTGGATCTGTTTTTGATGATTTTTATGCCCCCATGACAAAGAGTCGGGGGGGAGGGGGGGGAGCATATTAATTTATCCCTGTCCGTCTGTTCATCCGTCCAGACATAGATACATGATTTGTCCAGCTATCTCCTCCTACAGTTTTAATATTTTGTAGGGTGTTTATACACATAATGGAGGTGTGCATGTCCACAGGATTTAGATTTTCTTCAAATATTCTCAAAATGACAGGTAGTTGGACTTGGTCATTTCTTTTGTACTAGCTGCATAAAGGGAACATGGTTTGTCCGGCTAACTCCTCCTACAGTTTTAGAGCTACAGCTTTAATATTTTGCAGGATGTTTATACACTTAATGGAGGTGTGCATGTCCACAGGATTTTGATTTTCATCAAATATTCTCAAAATGACAGGTAGTTGGACTTGGTCATTTTGTTCGTCCGTCCGTATATAGATACATGGTTTGTCCGGCTATCTTCTCCTACAGTTTTGGAGCTACAGCTTTAATATTTTGTATGATGTTTATACATATAATGGAGGTTGACTTGTTTATTATTTCTTATGGTCAGGTGGAGGCATCATTTGTGTCTTACAGACACCTTTCATTTTTTTTAAATCACTCCTAATAAAACAAATTTGTTCATAATTATCAAGTGCGGGGGCATACTTCTTTTCTTGTTTTTTATCTAATTTATGTTAAACAATATATATTTTTAGCATTTTGTTATGTGGTGCTTGCACATAGTACTTATAAAGTTCATATTTTTGTCATTTACAGAAAATATGATAATAAAGTATACCGTTACTTGTTTTACATTTGAAATTATTAGTATATTATTGTTAACTTGGAGTACAATGATATCTCCTCTGTTCCAATACTAAAGTGCGAGAATACTTTATTGGTTTTGCACTACGCCCGGAAGAAGAAGAATTAAACAGTACCAAATATGTTTATACAACACCAGTCATATTTATATATTATTTAATTAATTTATGCCAACATTTTTTTCTTACCTTTTTATACTTATTTTTGTTTAAATGTTGGCACAGGTTGAATGAACCGGTCAAAGATAATGTTATATACAACCAAGAATTGTATGTTATTATATTATTGTACTCTATTTATTCTGTATTGATGTATTTTGAAATTGAGAAAAAAAATGAATAAAAATAAAAAGAATTGTATGTTGCAAAGGTTAATATTGATATCAAAGCGTAAGAAATTAATTGAGCTACCGATAGTGCATTATAAATTCAATTGGAGGTTTAACCCAACTACATTTTTGTGCATGTACCAAGCCATGACTTGGATTTCCAACATCATATGTCGTGGTGTTTACTGTGTTCAATGAGTTATGGTGAGAGGTGATTGTTCGTTTTGTTGATATTAGTGAAACTGTTACCATCACTGATTATACTCTCTTTTCATCATTACATAAAGGGCACAATTTACATCATCGTGAATTGGTCGACCATTACCCGATTTCCTTGTCTCAACTGTATTCAAACACTTTCCTGGTGTAAATATTACATGTGCGCTGTCTTATTTTACCTACTTTTGGCCAAAAGAGTGTGTATTTAATTTGATCATTTGTTTAGTTCGATATTCGTGTCGTTGGCATATACGAAGCAGGTCAAGTGGATCTGTTTTTGATGATTTTTATGCCCCCATGACAAAGCGTCGGGGGGGGGGGGGGGTGGGGGGGAGGAGCATATTAATTTATCCCTGTCTGTCTGTTCATCCGTCCAGACATAGATACATGATTTGTCCAGCTATCTCCTCCTACAGTTTTAATATTTTGTAGAGTATTTATACACATAATGGAGGTGTGCATGTCCACAGGATTTAGATTTTCTTCAAATATTCTCAAAATGACAAGTAGTTGGACTTAGTCATTTCTTTTGTACTAGCTGCATAAAGGGAACATGGTTTGTCTGGCTAACTCCTCCTACAGTTTTAGAGCTACAGCTTTAATATTTTGCAGGATGTTTATACACATAATGGAGGTGTGCATGTCCACAGGATTTTGATTTTCATCAAATATTCTCAAAATGACAGGTAGTTGGACTTAGTCATTTTGTTCGTCCGTCCGTATATAGATACATGGTTTGTCCGGCTATCTTCTCCTACAGTTTTGGAGCTACAGCTTTAATATTTTGTATGATATTTATACACATAATGGAGGTTGACTTGTTTATTATTTCTTATGGTCAGGTGGGGGCATCATTTGTGTCTTACAGACACACTTCACTTTTTTTTAAATCACTCCTAACAAAACAAATTTGTTCATAATTATCAAGTGCGGGGGCATACTTCTTTTCTAGTTTTTTATCTAATTTATGTTAAACAATATATATTTTTAGCATTTTGTTATGTGGTGCTTGCACATAGTACTTATAAAGTTCATATTTTTGTCATTTACAGAAAATATGATAATAAAGTATACCGTTACTTGTTTTACATTTGAAATTATTAGTATATTATTGTTGACTTGGAGTACATTGATATCTCCCCTGTTCCAATACTAAAGTGCGAGAATACTTTATTGGTTTTGCACTACGCCCGGAAGAAGAAGAATTAAACAGTACCAAATATGTTTATACAATACCAGTCATATTTATATAATAATTAACTTATGCCAACATTTTTTTCTGACCTTTTTATACTTATTTTTGTTTAAATGTTGGCACAGGTTGAATGAACCGGTCAAAGATAATGTTATATACAACCAAGAATTGTATGTTATTATATTATTGTACTCTATTTATTCTGTATTGATGTATTTTGCAATTGAGAAAAAAAATGAATAAAAAAAAAAGAATTGTATGTTGCAAAGGTTAATATTGATATCAAAGCATAAGAAATTAATTGAACTACCGATAGTGCATTATAAATTCAATTGGAGATTTAACCCAACTACATTTTTGTGCATGTACCAAGCCATGACTTGGATTTCCAACATCATATGTCGTGGTGTTTACTGTGTTCAATGAGTTATGGTGAGAGGTGATTGTTCGTTTTGTTGATATTAGTGAAACTGTTACCATCACTGATTATACTCTCTTTTCATCATTACATAAAGGGCACAATTTACATCATCGTGAATTGGTCGACCATTACCCGATTTCCTTGTCTCAACTGTATTCAAACACTTTCCTGGTGTAAATATTACATGTGCGCTGTCTTATTTTACCTACTTTTGGCCAAAAGAGTGTGTATTTAATTTTATCATTTGTTTAGTTCGATATTCGTGTTGTTGGCATATATGAAGCAGGTCAAGTGGATCTGTTTTTGATGATTTTTATGCCCCCATGACAAAGAGTCGGGGGGGGGGGGGGCATATTAATTTATCCCTGTCCGTCTGTTCATCCGTCCAGACATAGATACATGATTTGTCCAGCTATCTCCTCCTACAGCTTTAATATTTTGTAGGGTATTTATACACATAATGGAGGTGTGCATGTCCACAGGATTTTGATTTTCATCAAATATTCTCAAAATGACAGGTAGTTGGACTTATTCTTTTTTTTCGTACTAGCTGCATAAAGGGAACATGGTTTGTCTGGCTAACTCCTCCTACAGTTTTAGAGCTACAGCTTTAATATTTTGCAGGATGTTTATACACATAATGGAGGTGTGCATGTCCAGAGGATTTTGATTTTCATCAAATATTCTCAAAATGACAGGTAGTTGGACTTAGTCATTTTGTTCGTCCGTCCGTATATAGATACATGGTTTGTCCGGCTATCTTCTCCTACAGTTTTGGAGCTACAGCTTTAATATTTTGTATGATATTTATACACATAATGGAGGTTGACTTGTTTATTATTTCTTATGGTCAGGTGGGGGCATCATTTGTGTCTTACAGACACCCTTCATTTTTTTTTAAATCGCTCCTAACAAAACAAATTTGTTCATAATTATCAAGTGCGGGGGCATACTTCTTTTCTAGGTTTTTATCTAATTTATGTTAAACAATATATATTTTTAGCATTTTGTTATGTGGTGCTTGCACATAGTACTTATAAAGTTCATATTTTTGTCATTTACAGAAAATATGATAATAAAGTATACCGTTACTTGTTTTACATTTGAAATTATTAGTATATTATTGTTGACTTGGAGTACATTGATATCTCCCCTGTTCCAATACTAATGTGCGAGAATACTTTATTGGTTTTGCACTACGCCTGGAAGAAGAAGAATTAAACAGTACCAAATATGTTTATACAACACCAGTCATATTTATATATTATTTAATTAATTTATGCCAACATTTTTTTCTTACCTTTTTATACTTATTTTTGTTTAAATGTTGGCACAGGTTGAATGAACCGGTCAAAGATATTGTTATATACAACCAAGAATTGTATGTTATTATATTATTGTACTCTATTTATTCTGTATTGATGTATTTTGAAATTGAGAAAAAAAATGAATAAAAAAAAAAAAGAATTGTATGTTGCAAAGGTTAATATTGATATCAAAGCGTAAGAAATTAATTGAACTACCGATAGTGCATTATAAATTCAATTGGAGGTTTAACCCAACTACATTTTTGTGCATGTACCAAGCCATGACTTGGATTTCCAACATCATATGTCGTGGTGTTTACTGTGTTCAATGAGTTATGGTGAGAGGTGATTGTTCGTTTTGTTGATATTAGTGAAACTGTTACCATCACTGATTATACTCTCTTTTCATCATTACATAAAGGGCACAATTTACATCATCGTGAATTGGTCGACCATTACCCGATTTCCTTGTCTCAACTGTATTCAAACACTTTCCTGGTGTAAATATTACATGTGCGCTGTCTTATTTTACCTACTTTTGGCCAAAAGAGTGTGTATTTAATTTTATCATTTGTTTAGTTCGATATTCGTGTTGTTGGCATATATGAACCAGGTCAAGTGGATCTGTTTTTGATGATTTTTATGCCCCCATGACAAAGAGTCGGGGGGGGGGGGGGGCATATTAATTTATCCCTGTCCGTCTGTTCATCCGTCCAGACATAGATACATGATTTGTCCAGCTATCTCCTCCTACAGTTTTAATATTTTGTAGAGTATTTATACACATAATGGAGGTGTGCATGTCCACAGGATTTAGATTTTCTTCAAATATTCTCAAAATGACAAGTAGTTGGACTTAGTCATTTCTTTTGTACTAGCTGCATAAAGGGAACATGGTTTGTCCAGCTAACTCCTCCTACAGTTTTAGAGCTACAGCTTTAATATTTTGCAGGATGTTTATACACATAATGGAGGTGTGCATGTCCGCAGGATTTTGATTTTCATCAAATATTCTCAAAATGACAGGTAGTTGGACTTAGTCATTTTGTTCGTCCGTCCGGATATAGATACATGGTTTGTCCGGCTATCTCCTCCTACAGTTTTGGAGCTACAGCTTTAATATTTTGTATGATATTTATACACATAATGGAGGTTGACTTGTTTATTATTTCTTATGGTCAGGTGGGGGCATCATTTGTGTCTTACAGACACCCTTCATTTTTTTTTAAATCACTCCTAACAAAACAAATTTGTTCATAATTATCAAGTGCGGGGGCATACTTCTTTTCTAGTTTATTATCTAATTTATGTTAAACAATATATATTTTTAGCATTTTGTTATGTGGTGTTTGCACATAGTACTTATAAAGTTCATATTTTTGTCATTTACAGAAAATATGATAATAAAGTATACCTTTACTTGTTTTACATTTGAAATTATTAGTATATTATTGTTGACTTGGAGTACATTGATATCTCCCCTGTTCCAATACTAAAGTGCGAGAATACTTTATTGGTGTTGCACTACGCCCGGAAGAAGAAGAATTAAACAGTACCAAATATGTTTATACAACACCAGTCATATTTATATAATAATTAACTTATGCCAACATTTTTTTCTAACCTTTTTATACTTATTTTTGTTTAAATGTTGGCACAGGTTGAATGAACCGGTCAAAGATAATGTTATATACAACCAAGAATTGTATGTTATTATTTTATTGTACTCTATTTATTCTGTATTGATGTATTTTGCAATTGAGAAAAAAAATGAATAAAAAAAAAAAGAATTGTATGTTGCAAAGGTTAATATTGATAGCAAAGCATAAGAAATTAATTGAACTACCGATAGTGCATTATAAATTCAATTGGAGGTTTAACCCAACCACATTTTTGTGCATGTACCAAGCCATGACTTGGATTTCCAACATCATATGTCGTGGTGTTTACTGTGTTCAATGAGTTATGGTGAGAGGTGATTGTTCGTTTTGTTGATATTAGTGAAACTGTTACCATCACTGCTTATACTCTCTTTTCATCATTACATAAAGGGCACAATTTACATCATCGTGAATTGGTCGACCATTACCCGATTTCCTTGTCTCAACTGTATTCAAACACTTTCCTGGTGTAAATATTACATGTGCGCTGTCTTATTTTACCTACTTTTGGCCAAAAGAGTGTGTATTTAATTTGATCATTTGTTTAGTTCGATATTCGTGTCGTTGGCATATATGAAGCAGGTCAAGTGGATCTGTTTTTGATGATTTTTATGCCCCCATGACAAAGAGTCGGGGGAGGGGGGGGGGAGCATATTAATTTATCCCTGTCCGTCTGTTCATCCGTCCAGACATAGATACATGATTTGTCCAGCTATCTCCTCCTACAGTTTTAATATTTTGTAGAGTATTTATACACATAATGGAGGTGTGCATGTCCACAGGATTTAGATTTTCTTCAAATATTCTCAAAATGACAAGTAGTTGGACTTAGTCATTTCTTTTGTACTAGCTGCATAAAGGGAACATGGTTTGTCCAGCTAACTCCTCCTACAGTTTTAGAGCTACAGCTTTAATATTTTGCAGGATGTTTATACACATAATGGAGGTGTGCATGTCCACAGGATTTTGATTTTCATCAAATATTCTCAAAATGACAGGTAGTTGGACTTAGTCATTTTGTTCGTCCGTCCGGATATAGATACATGGTTTGTCCGGCTATCTCCTCCTACAGTTTTGGAGCTACAGCTTTAATATTTTGTATGATATTTATACACATAATGGAGGTTGACTTGTTTATTATTTCTTATGGTCAGGTGGGGGCATCATTTGTGTCTTACAGACACCCTTCATTTTTTTTTAAATCACTCCTAACAAAACAAATTTGTTCATAATTATCAAGTGCGGGGGCATACTTCTTTTCTAGTTTATTATCTAATTTATGTTAAACAATATATATTTTTAGCATTTTGTTATGTGGTGTTTGCACATAGTACTTATAAAGTTCATATTTTTGTCATTTACAGAAAATATGATAATAAAGTATACCTTTACTTGTTTTACATTTGAAATTATTAGTATATTATTGTTGACTTGGAGTACATTGATATCTCCCCTGTTCCAATACTAAAGTGCGAGAATACTTTATTGGTGTTGCACTACGCCCGGAAGAAGAAGAATTAAACAGTACCAAATATGTTTATACAACACCAGTCATATTTATATAATAATTAACTTATGCCAACATTTTTTTCTAACCTTTTTATACTTATTTTTGTTTAAATGTTGGCACAGGTTGAATGAACCGGTCAAAGATAATGTTATATACAACCAAGAATTGTATGTTATTATTTTATTGTACTCTATTTATTCTGTATTGATGTATTTTGCAATTGAGAAAAAAAATGAATAAAAAAAAAAAGAATTGTATGTTGCAAAGGTTAATATTGATAGCAAAGCATAAGAAATTAATTGAACTACCGATAGTGCATTATAAATTCAATTGGAGGTTTAACCCAACCACATTTTTGTGCATGTACCAAGCCATGACTTGGATTTCCAACATCATATGTCGTGGTGTTTACTGTGTTCAATGAGTTATGGTGAGAGGTGATTGTTCGTTTTGTTGATATTAGTGAAACTGTTACCATCACTGCTTATACTCTCTTTTCATCATTACATAAAGGGCACAATTTACATCATCGTGAATTGGTCGACCATTACCCGATTTCCTTGTCTCAACTGTATTCAAACACTTTCCTGGTGTAAATATTACATGTGCGCTGTCTTATTTTACCTACTTTTGGCCAAAAGAGTGTGTATTTAATTTGATCATTTGTTTAGTTCGATATTCGTGTCGTTGGCATATATGAAGCAGATCAAGTGGATCTGTTTTTGATGATTTTTATGCCCCCATGACAAAGAGTCGGGGGAGGGGGGGGGGAGCATATTAATTTATCCCTGTCCGTCTGTTCATCCGTCCAGACATAGATACATGATTTGTCCAGCTATCTCCTCCTACAGTTTTAATATTTTGTAGAGTATTTATACACATAATGGAGGTGTGCATGTCCACAGGATTTAGATTTTCTTCAAATATTCTCAAAATGACAAGTAGTTGGACTTAGTCATTTCTTTTGTACTAGCTGCATAAAGGGAACATGGTTTGTCCAGCTAACTCCTCCTACAGTTTTAGAGCTACAGCTTTAATATTTTGCAGGATGTTTATACACATAATGGAGGTGTGCATGTCCACAGGATTTTGATTTTCATCAAATATTCTCAAAATGACAGGTAGTTGGACTTAGTCATTTTGTTCGTCCGTCCGGATATAGATACATGGTTTGTCCGGCTATCTCCTCCTACAGTTTTGGAGCTACAGCTTTAATATTTTGTATGATATTTATACACATAATGGAGGTTGACTTGTTTATTATTTCTTATGGTCAGGTGGGGGCATCATTTGTGTCTTACAGACACCCTTCATTTTTTTTTAAATCACTCCTAACAAAACAAATTTGTTCATAATTATCAAGTGCGGGGGCATACTTCTTTTCTAGTTTATTATCTAATTTATGTTAAACAATATATATTTTTAGCATTTTGTTATGTGGTGTTTGCACATAGTACTTATAAAGTTCATATTTTTGTCATTTACAGAAAATATGATAATAAAGTATACCTTTACTTGTTTTACATTTGAAATTATTAGTATATTATTGTTGACTTGGAGTACATTGATATCTCCCCTGTTCCAATACTAAAGTGCGAGAATACTTTATTGGTGTTGCACTACGCCCGGAAGAAGAAGAATTAAACAGTACCAAATATGTTTATACAACACCAGTCATATTTATATAATAATTAACTTATGCCAACATTTTTTTCTAACCTTTTTATACTTATTTTTGTTTAAATGTTGGCACAGGTTGAATGAACCGGTCAAAGATAATGTTATATACAACCAAGAATTGTATGTTATTATTTTATTGTACTCTATTTATTCTGTATTGATGTATTTTGCAATTGAGAAAAAAAATGAATAAAAAAAAAAAGAATTGTATGTTGCAAAGGTTAATATTGATAGCAAAGCATAAGAAATTAATTGAACTACCGATAGTGCATTATAAATTCAATTGGAGGTTTAACCCAACCACATTTTTGTGCATGTACCAAGCCATGACTTGGATTTCCAACATCATATGTCGTGGTGTTTACTGTGTTCAATGAGTTATGGTGAGAGGTGATTGTTCGTTTTGTTGATATTAGTGAAACTGTTACCATCACTGATTATACTCTCTTTTCATCATTACATAAAGGGCACAATTTACATCATCGTGAATTGGTCGACCATTACCCGATTTCCTTGTCTCAACTGTATTCAAACACTTTCCTGGTGTAAATATTACATGTGCGCTGTCTTATTTTACCTACTTTTGGCCAAAAGAGTGTGTATTTAATTTGATCATTTGTTTAGTTCGATATTCGTGTCGTTGGCATATATGAAGCAGGTCAAGTGGATCTGTTTTTGATGATTTTTATGCCCCCATGACAAAGAGTCGGGGGTAGGGGAGGGAGCATATTAATTTATCCCTGTCCGTCTGTTCATCCGTCCAGACATAGATACATGATTTGTCCAGCTATCTCCTCATACAGTTTTAATATTTTGTAGAGTGTTTATACACATAATGGAGGTGTGCATGTCCACAGGATTTAGATTTTCTTCAAATATTCTCAAAATGACAGGTAGTTGGACTTAGTCATTTCTTTTGTACTAGCTGCATAAAGGGAACATGGTTTGTCCGGCTAACTCCTCCTACAGTTTTAGAGCTACAGCTTTAATATTTTGCAGGATGTTTATACACATAATGGAGGTGTGCATGTCCACAGGATTTTGATTTTCATCAAATATTCTCAAAATGACAGGTAGTTGGACTTAGTCATTTTGTTCGTCCGTCCGTATATAGATACATGGTTTGTCCGGCTATCTTCTCCTACAGTTTTGGAGCTACAGCTTTAATATTTTGTATGATATTTATACACATAATGGAGGTTGACTTGTTTATTATTTCTTATGGTCAGGTGGGGGCATCATTTGTGTCTTACAGACACACTTCACTTTTTTTTAAATCACTCCTAACAAAACAAATTTGTTCATAATTATCAAGTGCGGGGGCATACTTCTTTTCTAGTTTTTTATCTAATTTATGTTAAACAATATATATTTTTAGCATTTTGTTATGTGGTGCTTGCACATAGTACTTATAAAGTTCATATTTTTGTCATTTACAGAAAATATGATAATAAAGTATACCGTTACTTGTTTTACATTTGAAATTATTAGTATATTATTGTTGACTTGGAGTACATTGATATCTCCCCTGTTCCAATACTAAAGTGCGAGAATACTTTATTGGTTTTGCACTACGCCCGGAAGAAGAAGAATTAAACAGTACCAAATATGTTTATACAATACCAGTCATATTTATATAATAATTAACTTATGCCAACATTTTTTTCTTACCTTTTTATACTTATTTTTGTTTAAATGTTGGCACAGGTTGAATGAACCGGTCAAAGATAATGTTATATACAACCAAGAATTGTATGTTATTATATTATTGTACTCTATTTATTCTGTATTGATGTATTTTGCAATTGAGAAAAAAAATGAATAAAAAAAAAAGAATTGTATGTTGCAAAGGTTAATATTGATATCAAAGCATAAGAAATTAATTGAACTACCGATAGTGCATTATAAATTCAATTGGAGATTTAACCCAACTACATTTTTGTGCATGTACCAAGCCATGACTTGGATTTCCAACATCATATGTCGTGGTGTTTACTGTGTTCAATGAGTTATGGTGAGAGGTGATTGTTCGTTTTGTTGATATTAGTGAAACTGTTACCATCACTGATTATACTCTCTTTTCATCATTACATAAAGGGCACAATTTACATCATCGTGAATTGGTCGACCATTACCCGATTTCCTTGTCTCAACTGTATTCAAACACTTTCCTGGTGTAAATATTACATGTGCGCTGTCTTATTTTACCTACTTTTGGCCAAAAGAGTGTGTATTTAATTTTATCATTTGTTTAGTTCGATATTCGTGTTGTTGGCATATATGAAGCAGGTCAAGTGGATCTGTTTTTGATGATTTTTATGCCCCCATGACAAAGAGTCGGGGGGGGGGGCATATTAATTTATCCCTGTCCGTCTGTTCATCCGTCCAGACATAGATACATGATTTGTCCAGCTATCTCCTCCTATAGCTTTAATATTTTGTAGGGTATTTATACACATAATGGAGGTGTGCATGTCCACAGGATTTTGATTTTCATCAAATATTCTCAAAATGACAGGTAGTTGGACTTATTCTTTTTTTTCGTACTAGCTGCATAAAGGGAACATGGTTTGTCTGGCTAACTCCTCCTACAGTTTTAGAGCTACAGCTTTAATATTTTGCAGGATGTTTATACACATAATGGAGGTGTGCATGTCCAGAGGATTTTGATTTTCATCAAATATTCTCAAAATGACAGGTAGTTGGACTTAGTCATTTTGTTCGTCCGTCCGTATATAGATACATGGTTTGTCCGGCTATCTTCTCCTACAGTTTTGGAGCTACAGCTTTAATATTTTGTATGATATTTATACACATAATGGAGGTTGACTTGTTTATTATTTCTTATGGTCAGGTGGGGGCATCATTTGTGTCTTACAGACACCCTTCATTTTTTTTTAAATCGCTCCTAACAAAACAAATTTGTTCATAATTATCAAGTGCGGGGGCATACTTCTTTTCTAGGTTTTTATCTAATTTATGTTAAACAATATATATTTTTAGCATTTTGTTATGTGGTGCTTGCACATAGTACTTATAAAGTTCATATTTTTGTCATTTACAGAAAATATGATAATAAAGTATACCGTTACTTGTTTTACATTTGAAATTATTAGTATATTATTGTTGACTTGGAGTACATTGATATCTCCCCTGTTCCAATACTAATGTGCGAGAATACTTTATTGGTTTTGCACTACGCCTGGAAGAAGAAGAATTAAACAGTACCAAATATGTTTATACAACACCAGTCATATTTATATATTATTTAATTAATTTATGCCAACATTTTTTTCTTACCTTTTTATACTTATTTTTGTTTAAATGTTGGCACAGGTTGAATGAACCGGTCAAAGATATTGTTATATACAACCAAGAATTGTATGTTATTATATTATTGTACTCTATTTATTCTGTATTGATGTATTTTGAAATTGAGAAAAAAAATGAATAAAAAAAAAAAAGAATTGTATGTTGCAAAGGTTAATATTGATATCAAAGCGTAAGAAATTAATTGAACTACCGATAGTGCATTATAAATTCAATTGGAGGTTTAACCCAACTACATTTTTGTGCATGTACCAAGCCATGACTTGGATTTCCAACATCATATGTCGTGGTGTTTACTGTGTTCAATGAGTTATGGTGAGAGGTGATTGTTCGTTTTGTTGATATTAGTGAAACTGTTACCATCACTGATTATACTCTCTTTTCATCATTACATAAAGGGCACAATTTACATCATCGTGAATTGGTCGACCATTACCCGATTTCCTTGTCTCAACTGTATTCAAACACTTTCCTGGTGTAAATATTACATGTGCGCTGTCTTATTTTACCTACTTTTGGCCAAAAGAGTGTGTATTTAATTTTATCATTTGTTTAGTTCGATATTCGTGTTGTTGGCATATATGAAGCAGGTCAAGTGGATCTGTTTTTGATGATTTTTATGCCCCCATGACAAAGAGTCGGGGGGGGGGGGGGGCATATTAATTTATCCCTGTCCGTCTGTTCATCCGTCCAGACATAGATACATGATTTGTCCAGCTATCTCCTCCTACAGTTTTAATATTTTGTAGAGTATTTATACACATAATGGAGGTGTGCATGTCCACAGGATTTAGATTTTCTTCAAATATTCTCAAAATGACAAGTAGTTGGACTTAGTCATTTCTTTTGTACTAGCTGCATAAAGGGAACATGGTTTGTCCAGCTAACTCCTCCTACAGTTTTAGAGCTACAGCTTTAATATTTTGCAGGATGTTTATACACATAATGGAGGTGTGCATGTCCGCAGGATTTTGATTTTCATCAAATATTCTCAAAATGACAGGTAGTTGGACTTAGTCATTTTGTTCGTCCGTCCGGATATAGATACATGGTTTGTCCGGCTATCTCCTCCTACAGTTTTGGAGCTACAGCTTTAATATTTTGTATGATATTTATACACATAATGGAGGTTGACTTGTTTATTATTTCTTATGGTCAGGTGGGGGCATCATTTGTGTCTTACAGACACCCTTCATTTTTTTTTAAATCACTCCTAACAAAACAAATTTGTTCATAATTATCAAGTGCGGGGGCATACTTCTTTTCTAGTTTATTATCTAATTTATGTTAAACAATATATATTTTTAGCATTTTGTTATGTGGTGTTTGCACATAGTACTTATAAAGTTCATATTTTTGTCATTTACAGAAAATATGATAATAAAGTATACCTTTACTTGTTTTACATTTGAAATTATTAGTATATTATTGTTGACTTGGAGTACATTGATATCTCCCCTGTTCCAATACTAAAGTGCGAGAATACTTTATTGGTGTTGCACTACGCCCGGAAGAAGAAGAATTAAACAGTACCAAATATGTTTATACAACACCAGTCATATTTATATAATAATTAACTTATGCCAACATTTTTTTCTAACCTTTTTATACTTATTTTTGTTTAAATGTTGGCACAGGTTGAATGAACCGGTCAAAGATAATGTTATATACAACCAAGAATTGTATGTTATTATTTTATTGTACTCTATTTATTCTGTATTGATGTATTTTGCAATTGAGGAAAAAAATGAATAAAAAAAAAAGAATTGTATGTTGCAAAGGTTAATATTGATATCAAAGCATAAGCAATTAATTGAGCTACCGATAGTGCATTATAAATTCAATTGGAGGTTTAACCCAACTACATTTTTGTGCATGTACCAAGCCATGACTTGGATTTCCAACATCATATGTCGTGGTGTTTACTGTATTCAATGAGTTATGGTGAGAGGTGATTGTTCGTTTTGTTGATATTAGTGAAACTGTTACCATCACTGATTATACTCTCTTTTCATCATTACATAAAGGGCACAATTTACATCATCGTGAATTGGTCGACCATTACCCGATTTCCTTGTCTCAACTGTATTCAAACACTTTCCTGGTGTAAATATTACATGTGCGCTGTCTTATTTTACCTACTTTTGGCCAAAAGAGTGTGTATTTAATTTGATCATTTGTTTAGTTCGATATTCGTGTCGTTGGCATATATGAAGCAGGTCAAGTGGATCTGTTTTTGATGATTTTTATGCCCCCATGACAAAGAGTCGGGGGAGGGGGGGGGGGGGAGCATATTAATTTATCCCTGTCCGTCTGTTCATCCGTTCAGACATAGATACATGATTTGTCCAGCTATCTCCTCCTACAGTTTTAATATTTTGTAGAGTATTTATACACATAATGGAGGTGTGCATGTCCACAGGATTTAGATTTTCTTCAAATATTCTCAAAATGACAAGTAGTTGGACTTAGTCATTTCTTTTGTACTAGCTGCATAAAGGGAACATGGTTTGTCCAGCTAACTCCTCCTACAGTTTTAGAGCTACAGCTTTAATATTTTGCAGGATGTTTATACACATAATGGAGGTGTGCATGTCCACAGGATTTTGATTTTCATCAAATATTCTCAAAATGACAGGTAGTTGGACTTAGTCATTTTGTTCGTCCGTCCGTATATAGATACATGGTTTGTCCGGCTATCTTCTCCTACAGTTTTGGAGCTACAGCTTTAATATTTTGTATGATATTTATACACATAATGGAGGTTGACTTGTTTATTATTTCTGATGGTCAGGTGGGGGCATCATTTGTGTCTTACAGACACCCTTCATTTTTTTTTTAATCGCTCCTAACAAAACAAATTTGTTCATAATTATCAAGTGCGGGGGCATACTTCTTTTCTAGGTTTTTATCTAATTTATGTTAAACAATATATATTTTTAGCATTTTGTTATGTGGTGCTTGCACATAGTACTTATAAAGTTCATATTTTTGTCATTTACAGAAAATATGATAATAAAGTATACCGTTACTTGTTTTACATTTGAAATTATTAGTATATTATTGTTGACTTGGAGTACATTGATATCTCCCCTGTTCCAATACTAATGTGCGAGAATACTTTATTGGTTTTGCACTACGCCTGGAAGAAGAAGAATTAAACAGTACCAAATATGTTTATACAACACCAGTCATATTTATATATTATTTAATTAATTTATGCCAACATTTTTTTCTTACCTTTTTATACTTATTTTTGTTTAAATGTTGGCACAGGTTGAATGAACCGGTCAAAGATATTGTTATATACAACCAAGAATTGTATGTTATTATATTATTGTACTCTATTTATTCTGTATTGATGTATTTTGAAATTGAGAAAAAAAATGAATAAAAAAAAAAAAGAATTGTATGTTGCAAAGGTTAATATTGATATCAAAGCGTAAGAAATTAATTGAACTACCGATAGTGCATTATAAATTCAATTGGAGGTTTAACCCAACTACATTTTTGTGCATGTACCAAGCCATGACTTGGATTTCCAACATCATATGTCGTGGTGTTTACTGTGTTCAATGAGTTATGGTGAGAGGTGATTGTTCGTTTTGTTGATATTAGTGAAACTGTTACCATCACTGATTATACTCTCTTTTCATCATTACATAAAGGGCACAATTTACATCATCGTGAATTGGTCGACCATTACCCGATTTCCTTGTCTCAACTGTATTCAAACACTTTCCTGGTGTAAATATTACATGTGCGCTGTCTTATTTTACCTACTTTTGGCCAAAAGAGTGTGTATTTAATTTTATCATTTGTTTAGTTCGATATTCGTGTTGTTGGCATATATGAAGCAGGTCAAGTGGATCTGTTTTTGATGATTTTTATGCCCCCATGACAAAGAGTCGGGGGGGGGGGGGGGCATATTAATTTATCCCTGTCCGTCTGTTCATCCGTCCAGACATAGATACATGATTTGTCCAGCTATCTCCTCCTACAGTTTTAATATTTTGTAGAGTATTTATACACATAATGGAGGTGTGCATGTCCACAGGATTTAGATTTTCTTCAAATATTCTCAAAATGACAAGTAGTTGGACTTAGTCATTTCTTTTGTACTAGCTGCATAAAGGGAACATGGTTTGTCCAGCTAACTCCTCCTACAGTTTTAGAGCTACAGCTTTAATATTTTGCAGGATGTTTATACACATAATGGAGGTGTGCATGTCCGCAGGATTTTGATTTTCATGAAATATTCTCAAAATGACAGGTAGTTGGACTTAGTCATTTTGTTCGTCCGTCCGGATATAGATACATGGTTTGTCCGGCTATCTCCTCCTACAGTTTTGGAGCTACAGCTTTAATATTTTGTATGATATTTATACACATAATGGAGGTTGACTTGTTTATTATTTCTTATGGTCAGGTGGGGGCATCATTTGTGTCTTACAGACACCCTTCATTTTTTTTTAAATCACTCCTAACAAAACAAATTTGTTCATAATTATCAAGTGCGGGGGCATACTTCTTTTCTAGTTTATTATCTAATTTATGTTAAACAATATATATTTTTAGCATTTTGTTATGTGGTGTTTGCACATAGTACTTATAAAGTTCATATTTTTGTCATTTACAGAAAATATGATAATAAAGTATACCTTTACTTGTTTTACATTTGAAATTATTAGTATATTATTGTTGACTTGGAGTACATTGATATCTCCCCTGTTCCAATACTAAAGTGCGAGAATACTTTATTGGTGTTGCACTACGCCCGGAAGAAGAAGAATTAAACAGTACCAAATATGTTTATACAACACCAGTCATATTTATATAATAATTAACTTATGCCAACATTTTTTTCTAACCTTTTTATACTTATTTTTGTTTAAATGTTGGCACAGGTTGAATGAACCGGTCAAAGATAATGTTATATACAACCAAGAATTGTATGTTATTATTTTATTGTACTCTATTTATTCTGTATTGATGTATTTTGCAATTGAGGAAAAAAATGAATAAAAAAAAAAGAATTGTATGTTGCAAAGGTTAATATTGATATCAAAGCATAAGCAATTAATTGAGCTACCGATAGTGCATTATAAATTCAATTGGAGGTTTAACCCAACTACATTTTTGTGCATGTACCAAGCCATGACTTGGATTTCCAACATCATATGTCGTGGTGTTTACTGTATTCAATGAGTTATGGTGAGAGGTGATTGTTCGTTTTGTTGATATTAGTGAAACTGTTACCATCACTGATTATACTCTCTTTTCATCATTACATAAAGGGCACAATTTACATCATCGTGAATTGGTCGACCATTACCCGATTTCCTTGTCTCAACTGTATTCAAACACTTTCCTGGTGTAAATATTACATGTGCGCTGTCTTATTTTACCTACTTTTGGCCAAAAGAGTGTGTATTTAATTTGATCATTTGTTTAGTTCGATATTCGTGTCGTTGGCATATATGAAGCAGGTCAAGTGGATCTGTTTTTGATGATTTTTATGCCCCCATGACAAAGAGTCGGGGGAGGGGGGGGGGGGAGCATATTAATTTATCCCTGTCCGTCTGTTCATCCGTTCAGACATAGATACATGATTTGTCCAGCTATCTCCTCCTACAGTTTTAATATTTTGTAGAGTATTTATACACATAATGGAGGTGTGCATGTCCACAGGATTTAGATTTTCTTCAAATATTCTCAAAATGACAAGTAGTTGGACTTAGTCATTTCTTTTGTACTAGCTGCATAAAGGGAACATGGTTTGTCCAGCTAACTCCTCCTACAGTTTTAGAGCTACAGCTTTAATATTTTGCAGGATGTTTATACACATAATGGAGGTGTGCATGTCCACAGGATTTTGATTTTCATCAAATATTCTCAAAATGACAGGTAGTTGGACTTAGTCATTTTGTTCGTCCGTCCGGATATAGATACATGGTTTGTCCGGCTATCTCCTCCTACAGTTTTGGAGCTACAGCTTTAATATTTTGTATGATATTTATACACATAATGGAGGTTGACTTGTTTATTATTTCTTATGGTCAGGTGGGGGCATCATTTGTGTCTTACAGACACCCTTCATTTTTTTTTAAATCACTCCTAACAAAACAAATTTGTTCATAATTATCAAGTGCGGGGGCATACTTCTTTTCTAGTTTATTATCTAATTTATGTTAAACAATATATATTTTTAGCATTTTGTTATGTGGTGTTTGCACATAGTACTTATAAAGTTCATATTTTTGTCATTTACAGAAAATATGATAATAAAGTATACCTTTACTTGTTTTACATTTGAAATTATTAGTATATTATTGTTGACTTGGAGTACATTGATATCTCCCCTGTTCCAATACTAAAGTGCGAGAATACTTTATTGGTGTTGCACTACGCCCGGAAGAAGAAGAATTAAACAGTACCAAATATGTTTATACAACACCAGTCATATTTATATAATAATTAACTTATGCCAACATTTTTTTCTAACCTTTTTATACTTATTTTTGTTTAAATGTTGGCACAGGTTGAATGAACCGGTCAAAGATAATGTTATATACAACCAAGAATTGTATGTTATTATTTTATTGTACTCTATTTATTCTGTATTGATGTATTTTGCAATTGAGGAAAAAAATGAATAAAAAAAAAAGAATTGTATGTTGCAAAGGTTAATATTGATATCAAAGCATAAGCAATTAATTGAGCTACCGATAGTGCATTATAAATTCAATTGGAGGTTTAACCCAACTACATTTTTGTGCATGTACCAAGCCATGACTTGGATTTCCAACATCATATGTCGTGGTGTTTACTGTATTCAATGAGTTATGGTGAGAGGTGATTGTTCGTTTTGTTGATATTAGTGAAACTGTTACCATCACTGATTATACTCTCTTTTCATCATTACATAAAGGGCACAATTTACATCATCGTGAATTGGTCGACCATTACCCGATTTCCTTGTCTCAACTGTATTCAAACACTTTCCTGGTGTAAATATTACATGTGCGCTGTCTTATTTTACCTACTTTTGGCCAAAAGAGTGTGTATTTAATTTGATCATTTGTTTAGTTCGATATTCGTGTCGTTGGCATATATGAAGCAGGTCAAGTGGATCTGTTTTTGATGATTTTTATGCCCCCATGACAAAGAGTCGGGGGAGGGGGGGGGGGGAGCATATTAATTTATCCCTGTCCGTCTGTTCATCCGTTCAGACATAGATACATGATTTGTCCAGCTATCTCCTCCTACAGTTTTAATATTTTGTAGAGTATTTATACACATAATGGAGGTGTGCATGTCCACAGGATTTAGATTTTCTTCAAATATTCTCAAAATGACAAGTAGTTGGACTTAGTCATTTCTTTTGTACTAGCTGCATAAAGGGAACATGGTTTGTCCAGCTAACTCCTCCTACAGTTTTAGAGCTACAGCTTTAATATTTTGCAGGATGTTTATACACATAATGGAGGTGTGCATGTCCACAGGATTTTGATTTTCATCAAATATTCTCAAAATGACAGGGAGTTGGACTTAGTCATTTTGTTCGTCCGTCCGTATATAGATACATGGTTTGTCCGGCTATCTTCTCCTACAGTTTTGGAGCTACAGCTTTAATATTTTGTATGATATTTATACACATAATGGAGGTTGACTTGTTTATTATTTCTTATGGTCAGGTGGGGGCATCATTTGTGTCTTACAGACACCCTTCATTTTTTTTTAAATCGCTCCTAACAAAACAAATTTGTTCATAATTATCAAGTGCGGGGGCATACTTCTTTTCTAGGTTTTTATCTAATTTATGTTAAACAATATATATTTTTAGCATTTTGTTATGTGGTGCTTGCACATAGTACTTATAAAGTTCATATTTTTGTCATTTACAGAAAATATGATAATAAAGTATACCGTTACTTGTTTTACATTTGAAATTATTAGTATATTATTGTTGACTTGGAGTACATTGATATCTCCCCTGTTCCAATACTAATGTGCGAGAATACTTTATTGGTTTTGCACTACGCCTGGAAGAAGAAGAATTAAACAGTACCAAATATGTTTATACAACACCAGTCATATTTATATATTATTTAATTAATTTATGCCAACATTTTTTTCTTACCTTTTTATACTTATTTTTGTTTAAATGTTGGCACAGGTTGAATGAACCGGTCAAAGATATTGTTATATACAACCAAGAATTGTATGTTATTATATTATTGTACTCTATTTATTCTGTATTGATGTATTTTGAAATTGAGAAAAAAAATGAATAAAAAAAAAAAAGAATTGTATGTTGCAAAGGTTAATATTGATATCAAAGCGTAAGAAATTAATTGAACTACCGATAGTGCATTATAAATTCAATTGGAGGTTTAACCCAACTACATTTTTGTGCATGTACCAAGCCATGACTTGGATTTCCAACATCATATGTCGTAGTGTTTACTGTGTTCAATGAGTTATGGTGAGAGGTGATTGTTCGTTTTGTTGATATTAGTGAAACTGTTACCATCACTGATTATACTCTCTTTTCATCATTACATAAAGGGCACAATTTACATCATCGTGAATTGGTCGACCATTACCCGATTTCCTTGTCTCAACTGTATTCAAACACTTTCCTGGTGTAAATATTACATGTGCGCTGTCTTATTTTACCTACTTTTGGCCAAAAGAGTGTGTATTTAATTTTATCATTTGTTTAGTTCGATATTCGTGTTGTTGGCATATATGAAGCAGGTCAAGTGGATCTGTTTTTGATGATTTTTATGCCCCCATGACAAAGAGTCGGGGGGGGGGGGCATATTAATTTATCCCTGTCCGTCTGTTCATCCGTCCAGACATAGATACATGATTTGTCCAGCTATCTCCTCCTACAGTTTTAATATTTTGTAGAGTATTTATACACATAATGGAGGTGTGCATGTCCACAGGATTTAGATTTTCTTCAAATATTCTCAAAATGACAAGTAGTTGGACTTAGTCATTTCTTTTGTACTAGCTGCATAAAGGGAACATGGTTTGTCCAGCTAACTCCTCCTACAGTTTTAGAGCTACAGCTTTAATATTTTGCAGGATGTTTATACACATAATGGAGGTGTGCATGTCCGCAGGATTTTGATTTTCATCAAATATTCTCAAAATGACAGGTAGTTGGACTTAGTCATTTTGTTCGTCCGTCCGGATATAGATACATGGTTTGTCCGGCTATCTCCTCCTACAGTTTTGGAGCTACAGCTTTAATATTTTGTATGATATTTATACACATAATGGAGGTTGACTTGTTTATTATTTCTTATGGTCAGGTGGGGGCATCATTTGTGTCTTACAGACACCCTTCATTTTTTTTTAAATCACTCCTAACAAAACAAATTTGTTCATAATTATCAAGTGCGGGGGCATACTTCTTTTCTAGTTTATTATCTAATTTATGTTAAACAATATATATTTTTAGCATTTTGTTATGTGGTGTTTGCACATAGTACTTATAAAGTTCATATTTTTGTCATTTACAGAAAATATGATAATAAAGTATACCTTTACTTGTTTTACATTTGAAATTATTAGTATATTATTGTTGACTTGGAGTACATTGATATCTCCCCTGTTCCAATACTAAAGTGCGAGAATACTTTATTGGTGTTGCACTACGCCCGGAAGAAGAAGAATTAAACAGTACCAAATATGTTTATACAACACCAGTCATATTTATATAATAATTAACTTATGCCAACATTTTTTTCTAACCTTTTTATACTTATTTTTGTTTAAATGTTGGCACAGGTTGAATGAACCGGTCAAAGATAATGTTATATACAACCAAGAATTGTATGTTATTATTTTATTGTACTCTATTTATTCTGTATTGATGTATTTTGCAATTGAGGAAAAAAATGAATAAAAAAAAAAGAATTGTATGTTGCAAAGGTTAATATTGATATCAAAGCATAAGCAATTAATTGAGCTACCGATAGTGCATTATAAATTCAATTGGAGGTTTAACCCAACTACATTTTTGTGCATGTACCAAGCCATGACTTGGATTTCCAACATCATATGTCGTGGTGTTTACTGTATTCAATGAGTTATGGTGAGAGGTGATTGTTCGTTTTGTTGATATTAGTGAAACTGTTACCATCACTGATTATACTCTCTTTTCATCATTACATAAAGGGCACAATTTACATCATCGTGAATTGGTCGACCATTACCCGATTTCCTTGTCTCAACTGTATTCAAACACTTTCCTGGTGTAAATATTACATGTGCGCTGTCTTATTTTACCTACTTTTGGCCAAAAGAGTGTGTATTTAATTTGATCATTTGTTTAGTTCGATATTCGTGTCGTTGGCATATATGAAGCAGGTCAAGTGGATCTGTTTTTGATGATTTTTATGCCCCCATGACAAAGAGTCGGGGGAGGGGGGGGGGGAGCATATTAATTTATCCCTGTCCGTCTGTTCATCCGTTCAGACATAGATACATGATTTGTCCAGCTATCTCCTCCTACAGTTTTAATATTTTGTAGAGTATTTATACACATAATGGAGGTGTGCATGTCCACAGGATTTAGATTTTCTTCAAATATTCTCAAAATGACAAGTAGTTGGACTTAGTCATTTCTTTTGTACTAGCTGCATAAAGGGAACATGGTTTGTCCAGCTAACTCCTCCTACAGTTTTAGAGCTACAGCTTTAATATTTTGCAGGATGTTTATACACATAATGGAGGTGTGCATGTCCACAGGATTTTGATTTTCATCAAATATTCTCAAAATGACAGGTAGTTGGACTTAGTCATTTTGTTCGTCCGTCCGGATATAGATACATGGTTTGTCCGGCTATCTCCTCCTACAGTTTTGGAGCTACAGCTTTAATATTTTGTATGATATTTATACACATAATGGAGGTTGACTTGTTTATTATTTCTTATGGTCAGGTGGGGGCATCATTTGTGTCTTACAGACACCCTTCATTTTTTTTTAAATCACTCCTAACAAAACAAATTTGTTCATAATTATCAAGTGCGGGGGCATACTTCTTTTCTAGTTTATTATCTAATTTATGTTAAACAATATATATTTTTAGCATTTTGTTATGTGGTGTTTGCACATAGTACTTATAAAGTTCATATTTTTGTCATTTACAGAAAATATGATAATAAAGTATACCTTTACTTGTTTTACATTTGAAATTATTAGTATATTATTGTTGACTTGGAGTACATTGATATCTCCCCTGTTCCAATACTAAAGTGCGAGAATACTTTATTGGTGTTGCACTACGCCCGGAAGAAGAAGAATTAAACAGTACCAAATATGTTTATACAACACCAGTCATATTTATATAATAATTAACTTATGCCAACATTTTTTTCTAACCTTTTTATACTTATTTTTGTTTAAATGTTGGCACAGGTTGAATGAACCGGTCAAAGATAATGTTATATACAACCAAGAATTGTATGTTATTATTTTATTGTACTCTATTTATTCTGTATTGATGTATTTTGCAATTGAGAAAAAAAATGAATAAAAAAAAAAAGAATTGTATGTTGCAAAGGTTAATATTGATAGCAAAGCATAAGAAATTAATTGAACTACCGATATTGCATTATAAATTCAATTGGAGGTTTAACCCAACCACATTTTTGTGCATGTACCAAGCCATGACTTGGATTTCCAACATCATATGTCGTGGTGTTTACTGTGTTCAATGAGTTATGGTGAGAGGTGATTGTTCGTTTTGTTGATATTAGTGAAACTGTTACCATCACTGATTATACTCTCTTTTCATCATTACATAAAGGGCACAATTTACATCATCGTGAATTGGTCGACCATTACCCGATTTCCTTGTCTCAACTGTATTCAAACACTTTCCTGGTGTAAATATTACATGTGCGCTGTCTTATTTTACCTACTTTTGGCCAAAAGAGTGTGTATTTAATTTGATCATTTGTTTAGTTCGATATTCGTGTCGTTGGCATATATGAAGCAGGTCAAGTGGATCTGTTTTTGATGATTTTTATGCCCCCATGACAAAGAGTCGGGGGTAGGGGAGGGAGCATATTAATTTATCCCTGTCCGTCTGTTCATCCGTCCAGACATAGATACATGATTTGTCCAGCTATCTCCTCATACAGTTTTAATATTTTGTAGAGTGTTTATACACATAATGGAGGTGTGCATGTCCACAGGATTTAGATTTTCTTCAAATATTCTCAAAATGACAGGTAGTTGGACTTAGTCATTTCTTTTGTACTAGCTGCATAAAGGGAACATGGTTTGTCCGGCTAACTCCTCCTACAGTTTTAGAGCTACAGCTTTAATATTTTGCAGGATGTTTATACACATAATGGAGGTGTGCATGTCCACAGGATTTTGATTTTCATCAAATATTCTCAAAATGACAGGTAGTTGGACTTAGTCATTTTGTTCGTCCGTCCGTATATAGATACATGGTTTGTCCGGCTATCTTCTCCTACAGTTTTGGAGCTACAGCTTTAATATTTTGTATGATATTTATACACATAATGGAGGTTGACTTGTTTATTATTTCTTATGGTCAGGTGGGGGCATCATTTGTGTCTTACAGACACACTTCACTTTTTTTTAAATCACTCCTAACAAAACAAATTTGTTCATAATTATCAAGTGCGGGGGCATACTTCTTTTCTAGTTTTTTATCTAATTTATGTTAAACAATATATATTTTTAGCATTTTGTTATGTGGTGCTTGCACATAGTACTTATAAAGTTCATATTTTTGTCATTTACAGAAAATATGATAATAAAGTATACCGTTACTTGTTTTACATTTGAAATTATTAGTATATTATTGTTGACTTGGAGTACATTGATATCTCCCCTGTTCCAATACTAAAGTGCGAGAATACTTTATTGGTTTTGCACTACGCCCGGAAGAAGAAGAATTAAACAGTACCAAATATGTTTATACAATACCAGTCATATTTATATAATAATTAACTTATGCCAACATTTTTTTCTTACCTTTTTATACTTATTTTTGTTTAAATGTTGGCACAGGTTGAATGAACCGGTCAAAGATAATGTTATATACAACCAAGAATTGTATGTTATTATATTATTGTACTCTATTTATTCTGTATTGATGTATTTTGCAATTGAGAAAAAAAATGAATAAAAAAAAAAGAATTGTATGTTGCAAAGGTTAATATTGATATCAAAGCATAAGAAATTAATTGAACTACCGATAGTGCATTATAAATTCAATTGGAGATTTAACCCAACTACATTTTTGTGCATGTACCAAGCCATGACTTGGATTTCCAACATCATATGTCGTGGTGTTTACTGTGTTCAATGAGTTATGGTGAGAGGTGATTGTTCGTTTTGTTGATATTAGTGAAACTGTTACCATCACTGATTATACTCTCTTTTCATCATTACATAAAGGGCACAATTTACATCATCGTGAATTGGTCGACCATTACCCGATTTCCTTGTCTCAACTGTATTCAAACACTTTCCTGGTGTAAATATTACATGTGCGCTGTCTTATTTTACCTACTTTTGGCCAAAAGAGTGTGTATTTAATTTTATCATTTGTTTAGTTCGATATTCGTGTTGTTGGCATATATGAAGCAGGTCAAGTGGATCTGTTTTTGATGATTTTTATGCCCCCATGACAAAGAGTCGGGGGGGGGGGGCATATTAATTTATCCCTGTCCGTCTGTTCATCCGTCCAGACATAGATACATGATTTGTCCAGCTATCTCCTCCTACAGCTTTAATATTTTGTAGGGTATTTATACACATAATGGAGGTGTGCATGTCCACAGGATTTTGATTTTCATCAAATATTCTCAAAATGACAGGTAGTTGGACTTATTCTTTTTTTTCGTACTAGCTGCATAAAGGGAACATGGTTTGTCTGGCTAACTCCTCCTACAGTTTTAGAGCTACAGCTTTAATATTTTGCAGGATGTTTATACACATAATGGAGGTGTGCATGTCCAGAGGATTTTGATTTTCATCAAATATTCTCAAAATGACAGGTAGTTGGACTTAGTCATTTTGTTCGTCCGTCCGTATATAGATACATGGTTTGTCCGGCTATCTTCTCCTACAGTTTTGGAGCTACAGCTTTAATATTTTGTATGATATTTATACACATAATGGAGGTTGACTTGTTTATTATTTCTTATGGTCAGGTGGGGGCATCATTTGTGTCTTACAGACACCCTTCATTTTTTTTTAAATCGCTCCTAACAAAACAAATTTGTTCATAATTATCAAGTGCGGGGGCATACTTCTTTTCTAGGTTTTTATCTAATTTATGTTAAACAATATATATTTTTAGCATTTTGTTATGTGGTGCTTGCACATAGTACTTATAAAGTTCATATTTTTGTCATTTACAGAAAATATGATAATAAAGTATACCGTTACTTGTTTTACATTTGAAATTATTAGTATATTATTGTTGACTTGGAGTACATTGATATCTCCCCTGTTCCAATACTAATGTGCGAGAATACTTTATTGGTTTTGCACTACGCCTGGAAGAAGAAGAATTAAACAGTACCAAATATGTTTATACAACACCAGTCATATTTATATATTATTTAATTAATTTATGCCAACATTTTTTTCTTACCTTTTTATACTTATTTTTGTTTAAATGTTGGCACAGGTTGAATGAACCGGTCAAAGATATTGTTATATACAACCAAGAATTGTATGTTATTATATTATTGTACTCTATTTATTCTGTATTGATGTATTTTGAAATTGAGAAAAAAAATGAATAAAAAAAAAAAAGAATTGTATGTTGCAAAGGTTAATATTGATATCAAAGCGTAAGAAATTAATTGAACTACCGATAGTGCATTATAAATTCAATTGGAGGTTTAACCCAACTACATTTTTGTGCATGTACCAAGCCATGACTTGGATTTCCAACATCATATGTCGTGGTGTTTACTGTGTTCAATGAGTTATGGTGAGAGGTGATTGTTCGTTTTGTTGATATTAGTGAAACTGTTACCATCACTGATTATACTCTCTTTTCATCATTACATAAAGGGCACAATTTACATCATCGTGAATTGGTCGACCATTACCCGATTTCCTTGTCTCAACTGTATTCAAACACTTTCCTGGTGTAAATATTACATGTGCGCTGTCTTATTTTACCTACTTTTGCCAAAAGAGTGTGTATTTAATTTGATCATTTGTTTAGTTCGATATTCGTGTCGTTGGCATATATGAAGCAGGTCAAGTGGATCTGTTTTTGATGATTTTTATGCCCCCATGCCAAAGCGTCGGGGGGGGGGGGGGGGGGGGGGGCGGGGGGGAGGAGCATATTAATTTATCCCTGTCTGTCTGTTCATCCGTCCAGACATAGATACATGATTTGTCCAGCTATCTCCTCCTACAGTTTTAATATTTTGTAGAGTATTTATACACATAATGGAGGTGTGCATGTCCACAGGATTTAGATTTTCTTCAAATATTCTCAAAATGACAAGTAGTTGGACTTAGTCATTTCTTTTGTACTAGCTGCATAAAGGGAACATGGTTTGTCCAGCTAACTCCTCCTACAGTTTTAGAGCTACAGCTTCAATATTTTGCAGGATGTTTATGCACATAATGGAGGTTGACTTGTTTATAATTTCTTATGATCAGGTGGGGGCAAATATTCTCAAAATGACAGGTAGTTGGACTTAGTCATTTTGTTCATCCGTCCGGATATAGATACATGGTTTGTCCGGCTATCTCCTACAGTTTTGGAGCTACAGCATTAATATTTTGTATGATGTTTATACACATAATGGAGGTTGACTTGTTTATAATTTCTTATGATCAGGTGGGGGCATCATTTGTGTCTTACAGACACACTTCACTTTTTAAAAATCACTTCTAACAAAACAAATTTGTTCATAATTATCAAGTGCGAGGGCATACTTCTTTTCTAGTTTTTTATCTAATTTATGTTAAACAATATATATTTTTAGCATTTTGTTATGTGATGCTTGCACATAGTACTTATAATGTTCATATTTTTGTCATTTACAGAAAATATGATAATAAAGTATACCTTTACTTGTTTTACATTTGAAATTATTAGTATATTATTGTTGACTTGGAGTAAATTGGTATCTCCCCTGTTCCAATACTAAAGTGCGAGAATACTTTATTGGTTTTGCACTACGCCCGGAAGAAGAAGAATTAAACAGTACCAAATATGTTTATACAACACCAGTCATATTTATATAATAATTAACTTATGCCAACATTTTTTTCTGACCTTTTTATACTTATTTTTGTTTAAATGTTGGCACAGGTTGAATGAACCGGTCAAAGATAATGTTATATACAACCAAGAATTGTATGTTATTATATTATTGTACTCTATTTATTCTGTATTGATGTATTTTGAAATTGAGAAAAAAAATGAATAAAAAAAAAAAGAATTGTATGTTGCAAAGGTTAATATTGGTAACAAAGCGTAAGAAATTAATTGAACTACCGATAGTGCATTATAAATTCAATTGGAGGTTTAACCCAACTACATTTTTGTGCATGTACCAAGCCATGACTTGGATTTCCAACATCATATGTCGTGGTGTTTACTGTGTTCAATGAGTTATGGTGAGAGGTGATTGTTCGTTTTGTTGATATTAGTGAAACTGTTACCATCACTGATTATACTCTCTTTTCATCATTACATAAAGGGCACAATTTACATCATCGTGAATTGGTCGACCATTACCCGATTTCCTTGTCTCAACTGTATTCAAACACTTTCCTGGTGTAAATATCACATATGCGCTGTCTTATTTTACCTACTTTTGGCCAAAAGAGTGTGTATTTAATTTGATCATTTGTTTAGTTCGATATTCGTGTCGTTGGCATATATGAAGCAGGTCAAGTGGATCTGTTTTTGATGATTTTTATGCCCCCATGACAAAGAGTCGGGGGAGGGGGGGGGGAGCATATTAATTTATCCCTGTCCGTCTGTTCATCCGTCCAGACATAGATACATGATTTGTCCAGCTATCTCCTCCTACAGTTTTAATATTTTGTAGAGTGTTTATACACATACTGGAGGTGTGCATGTCCACAGAATTTAGATTTTCTTCAAATATTCTCAAAATGACAGGTAGTTGGACTTAGTCATTTCTTTTGTACTAGCTGCATAAAGGGAACATGGTTTGTCCAGCTAACTCCTCCTACAGTTTTAGAGCTACAGCTTTAATATTTTGCAGGATGTTTATACACATATTGGAGGTGTGCATGTCCACAGGATTTTGATTTTCATCAAATATTCTCAAAATGACAGGTAGTTGGACTTAGTCATTTTGTTCGTCCATCTGTATATAGATACATGGTTTGTCCGGCTATCTTCTCCTACAGTTTTGGAGCTACAGCTTTAATATTTTGTATGATATTTATACACATAATGGAGGTTGACTTGTTTATTATTTCTTATGGTCAGGTGGGGGCATCATTTGTGTCTTACAGACACCTTCATTTTTTTTTAAATCGTTCCTAACAAAACAAATTTGTTCATAATTATCAAGTGGTGGGGCATACTTCTTTTCTAGTTTTTTATCTAATTTATGTTAAACAATATATATTTTTAGCATTTTGTATTGTGGTGCTTGCACATAGTACTTATAAAGTTCATATTTTTGTCATTTACAGAAAATATGATAATAAAGTATACCGTTACTTGTTTTACATTTGAAATTATTAGTATATTATTGTTGACTTGGAGTACATTGATATCTCCCCTGTTCCAATACTAAAGTGCGAGAATACTTTATTGGTGTTGCACTACGCCCGGAAGAAGAAGAATTAAACAGTACCAAATATGTTTATACAACACCAGTCATATTTATATATTATTTAATTAATTTATGCCAACATTTTTTTCTTACCTTTTTATACTTATTTTTGTTTAAATGTTGGCACAGGTTGAATGAACCGGTCAAAGATAATGTTATATACAACCAAGAATTGTATGTTATTATATTATTGTACTCTATTTATTCTGTATTGATGTATTTTGAAATTGAGAAAAAAAATGAATAAAAAAAAAATAAATTGTATGTTGCAAAGGTTAATATTGGTAGCAAAGCGTAAGAAATTAATTGAACTACCGATAGTGCATTATAAATTCAATTGGAGGTTTAACCCAACTACATTTTTGTGCATGTACCAAGCCATGACTTGGATTTCCAACATCATATGTCGTGGTGTTTACTGTGTTCAATGAGTTATGGTGAGAGGTGATTGTTCGTTTTGTTGATATTAGTGAAACTGTTACCATCACTGATTATACTCTCTTTTCATCATTACATAAAGGGCACAATTTACATCATCGTGAATTGGTCGACCATTACCCGATTTCCTTGTCTCAACTGTATTCAAACACTTTCCTGGTGTAAATATTACATATGCGCTGTCTTATTTTACCTACTTTTTGCCAAAAGAGTGTGTATTTAATTTGATCATTTGTTTAGTTCGATATTCGTGTCGTTGGCATATATGAAGCAGGTCAAGTGGATCTGTTTTTGATGATTTTTATGCCCCCATGACAAAGAGTCGGGGGGAGGGGGGGGGAGCATATTAATTTATCCCTGTCCGTCTGTTCATCCGTCCAGACATAGATACATGATTTGTCCAGCTATCTCCTCCTACAGTTTTAATATTTTGTAGGGTGTTTATACACATAATGGAGGTGTGCATGTCCACAGGATCTAGATTTTCTTCAAATATTCTCAAAATGACAGGTAGTTGGACTTGGTCATTTCTTTTGTACTAGCTGCATAAAGGGAACATGGTTTGTCCGGCTAACTCCTCCTACAGTTTTAGAGCTACAGCTTTAATATTTTGCAGGATGTTTATACACTTAATGGAGGTGTGCATGTCCACAGGATTTTGATTTTCATCAAATATTCTCAAAATGACAGGTAGTTGGACTTAGTCATTTTGTTCGTCCGTCCGTATATAGATACATGGTTTGTCCGGCTATCTTCTCCTACAGTTTTGGAGCTACAGCTTTAATATTTTGTATGATGTTTATACATATAATGGAGGTTGACTTGTTTATTATTTCTTATGGTCAGGTGGAGGCATCATTTGTGTCTTACAGACACCTTTCATTTTTTTTAAATCACTCCTAATAAAACAAATTTGTTCATAATTATCAAGTGCGGGGGCATACTTCTTTTCTTGTTTTTTATCTAATTTATGTTAAACAATATATATTTTTAGCATTTTGTTATGTGGTGCTTGCACATAGTACTTATAAAGTTCATATTTTTGTCATTTACAGAAAATATGATAATAAAGTATACCGTTACTTGTTTTACATTTGAAATTATTAGTATATTATTGTTAACTTGGAGTACAATGATATCTCCTCTGTTCCAATACTAAAGTGCGAGAATACTTTATTGGTTTTGCACTACGCCCGGAAGAAGAAGAATTAAACAGTACCAAATATGTTTATACAACACCAGTCATATTTATATATTATTTAATTAATTTATGCCAACATTTTTTTCTTACCTTTTTATACTTATTTTTGTTTAAATGTTGGCACAGGTTGAATGAACCGGTCAAAGATAATGTTATATACAACCAAGAATTGTATGTTATTATATTATTGTACTCTATTTATTCTGTATTGATGTATTTTGAAATTGAGAAAAAAAATGAATAAAAATAAAAAGAATTGTATGTTGCAAAGGTTAATATTGATATCAAAGCGTAAGAAATTAATTGAGCTACCGATAGTGCATTATAAATTCAATTGGAGGTTTAACCCAACTACATTTTTGTGCATGTACCAAGCTATGACTTGGATTTCCAACATCATATGTCGTGGTGTTTACTGTGTTCAATGAGTTATGGTGAGAGGTGATTGTTCGTTTTGTTGATATTAGTGAAACTGTTACCATCACTGATTATACTCTCTTTTCATCATTACATAAAGGGCACAATTTACATCATCGTGAATTGGTCGACCATTACCCGATTTCCTTGTCTCAACTGTATTCAAACACTTTCCTGGTGTAAATATTACATGTGCGCTGTCTTATTTTACCTACTTTTGCCAAAAGAGTGTGTATTTAATTTGATCATTTGTTTAGTTCGATATTCGTGTCGTTGGCATATATGAAGCAGGTCAAGTGGATCTGTTTTTGATGATTTTTATGCCCCCATGACAAAGCGTCGGGGGGGGGGGGGGGGTGGGGGGGAGGAGCATATTAATTTATCCCTGTCTGTCTGTTCATCCGTCCAGACATAGATACATGATTTGTCCAGCTATCTCCTCCTACAGTTTTAATATTTTGTAGAGTATTTATACACATAATGGAGGTGTGCATGTCCACAGGATTTAGATTTTCTTCAAATATTCTCAAAATGACAAGTAGTTGGACTTAGTCATTTCTTTTGTACTAGCTGCATAAAGGGAACATGGTTTGTCCAGCTAACTCCTCCTACAGTTTTAGAGCTACAGCTTTAATATTTTGCAGGATGTTTATACACATAATGGAGGTGTGCATGTCCACAGGATTTTGATTTTCATCAAATATTCTCAAAATGACAGGTAGTTGGACTTAGTCATTTTGTTCGTCCGTCCGTATATAGATACATGGTTTGTCCGGCTATCTTCTCCTACAGTTTTGGAGCTACAGCTTTAATATTTTGTATGATATTTATACACATAATGGAGGTTGACTTGTTTATTATTTCTTATGGTCAGGTGGGGGCATCATTTGTGTCTTACAGACACACTTCACTTTTTTTTAAATCACTCCTAACAAAACAAATTTGTTCATAATTATCAAGTGCGGGGGCATACTTCTTTTCTAGTTTATTATCTAATTTATGTTAAACAATATATATTTTTAGCATTTTGTTATGTGGTGTTTGCACATAGTACTTATAAAGTTCATATTTTTGTCATTTACAGAAAATATGATAATAAAGTATACCTTTACTTGTTTTACATTTGAAATTATTAGTATATTATTGTTGACTTGGAGTACATTGATATCTCCCCTGTTCCAATACTAAAGTGCGAGAATACTTTATTGGTGTTGCACTACGCCCGGAAGAAGAAGAATTAAACAGTACCAAATATGTTTATACAACACCAGTCATATTTATATAATAATTAACTTATGCCAACATTTTTTTCTAACCTTTTTATACTTATTTTTGTTTAAATGTTGGCACAGGTTGAATGAACCGGTCAAAGATAATGTTATATACAACCAAGAATTGTATGTTATTATTTTATTGTACTCTATTTATTCTGTATTGATGTATTTTGCAATTGAGGAAAAAAATGAATAAAAAAAAAAGAATTGTATGTTGCAAAGGTTAATATTGATATCAAAGCATAAGCAATTAATTGAGCTACCGATAGTGCATTATAAATTCAATTGGAGGTTTAACCCAACTACATTTTGTGCATGTACCAAGCCATGACTTGGATTTCCAACATCATATGTCGTGGTGTTTACTGTGTTCAATGAGTTATGGTGAGAGGTGATTGTTCGTTTTGTTGATATTAGTGAAACTGTTACCATCACTGCTTATACTCTCTTTTCATCATTACATAAAGGGCACAATTTACATCATCGTGAATTGGTCGACCATTACCCGATTTCCTTGTCTCAACTGTATTCAAACACTTTCCTGGTGTAAATATTACATGTGCGCTGTCTTATTTTACCTACTTTTGGCCAAAAGAGTGTGTATTTAATTTGATCATTTGTTTAGTTCGATATTCGTGTCGTTGGCATATATGAAGCAGGTCAAGTGGATCTGTTTTTGATGATTTTTATGCCCCCATGACAAAGAGTCGGGGGAGGGGGGGGGGAGCATATTAATTTATCCCTGTCCGTCTGTTCATCCGTCCAGACATAGATACATGATTTGTCCAGCTATCTCCTCCTACAGTTTTAATATTTTGTAGAGTATTTATACACATAATGGAGGTGTGCATGTCCACAGGATTTAGATTTTCTTCAAATATTCTCAAAATGACAAGTAGTTGGACTTAGTCATTTCTTTTGTACTAGCTGCATAAAGGGAACATGGTTTGTCCAGCTAACTCCTCCTACAGTTTTAGAGCTACAGCTTTAATATTTTGCAGGATGTTTATACACATAATGGAGGTGTGCATGTCCACAGGATTTTGATTTTCATCAAATATTCTCAAAATGACAGGTAGTTGGACTTAGTCATTTTGTTCGTCCGTCCGGATATAGATACATGGTTTGTCCGGCTATCTCCTCCTACAGTTTTGGAGCTACAGCTTTAATATTTTGTATGATATTTATACACATAATGGAGGTTGACTTGTTTATTATTTCTTATGGTCAGGTGGGGGCATCATTTGTGTCTTACAGACACCCTTCATTTTTTTTTAAATCACTCCTAACAAAACAAATTTGTTCATAATTATCAAGTGCGGGGGCATACTTCTTTTCTAGTTTATTATCTAATTTATGTTAAACAATATATATTTTTAGCATTTTGTTATGTGGTGTTTGCACATAGTACTTATAAAGTTCATATTTTTGTCATTTACAGAAAATATGATAATAAAGTATACCTTTACTTGTTTTACATTTGAAATTATTAGTATATTATTGTTGACTTGGAGTACATTGATATCTCCCCTGTTCCAATACTAAAGTGCGAGAATACTTTATTGGTGTTGCACTACGCCCGGAAGAAGAAGAATTAAACAGTACCAAATATGTTTATACAACACCAGTCATATTTATATAATAATTAACTTATGCCAACATTTTTTTCTAACCTTTTTATACTTATTTTTGTTTAAATGTTGGCACAGGTTGAATGAACCGGTCAAAGATAATGTTATATACAACCAAGAATTGTATGTTATTATTTTATTGTACTCTATTTATTCTGTATTGATGTATTTTGCAATTGAGAAAAAAAATGAATAAAAAAAAAAAGAATTGTATGTTGCAAAGGTTAATATTGATAGCAAAGCATAAGAAATTAATTGAACTACCGATAGTGCATTATAAATTCAATTGGAGGTTTAACCCAACCACATTTTTGTGCATGTACCAAGCCATGACTTGGATTTCCAACATCATATGTCGTGGTGTTTACTGTGTTCAATGAGTTATGGTGAGAGGTGATTGTTCGTTTTGTTGATATTAGTGAAACTGTTACCATCACTGATTATACTCTCTTTTCATCATTACATAAAGGGCACAATTTACATCATCGTGAATTGGTCGACCATTACCCGATTTCCTTGTCTCAACTGTATTCAAACACTTTCCTGGTGTAAATATTACATGTGCGCTGTCTTATTTTACCTACTTTTGGCCAAAAGAGTGTGTATTTAATTTGATCATTTGTTTAGTTCGATATTCGTGTCGTTGGCATATATGAAGCAGGTCAAGTGGATCTGTTTTTGATGATTTTTATGCCCCCATGACAAAGAGTCGGGGGAGGGGGGGGGAGCATATTAATTTATCCCTGTCCGTCTGTTCATCCGTCCAGACATAGATACATGATTTGTCCAGCTATCTCCTCATACAGTTTTAATATTTTGTAGAGTGTTTATACACATAATGGAGGTGTGCATGTCCACAGGATTTAGATTTTCTTCAAATATTCTCAAAATGACAGGTAGTTGGACTTAGTCATTTCTTTTGTACTAGCTGCATAAAGGGAACATGGTTTGTCCGGCTAACTCCTCCTACAGTTTTAGAGCTACAGCTTTAATATTTTGCAGGATGTTTATACACATAATGGAGGTGTGCATGTCCACAGGATTTTGATTTTCATCAAATATTCTCAAAATGACAGGTAGTTGGACTTAGTCATTTTGTTCGTCCGTCCGTATATAGATACATGGTTTGTCCGGCTATCTTCTCCTACAGTTTTGGAGCTACAGCTTTAATATTTTGTATGATATTTATACACATAATGGAGGTTGACTTGTTTATTATTTCTTATGGTCAGGTGGGGGCATCATTTGTGTCTTACAGACACACTTCACTTTTTTTTAAATCACTCCTAACAAAACAAATTTGTTCATAATTATCAAGTGCGGGGGCATACTTCTTTTCTAGTTTTTTATCTAATTTATGTTAAACAATATATATTTTTAGCATTTTGTTATGTGGTGCTTGCACATAGTACTTATAAAGTTCATATTTTTGTCATTTACAGAAAATATGATCATAAAGTATACCGTTACTTGTTTTACATTTGAAATTATTAGTATATTATTGTTGACTTGGAGTACATTGATATCTCCCCTGTTCCAATACTAAAGTGCGAGAATACTTTATTGGTTTTGCACTACGCCCGGAAGAAGAAGAATTAAACAGTACCAAATATGTTTATACAATACCAGTCATATTTATATAATAATTAACTTATGCCAACATTTTTTTCTTACCTTTTTATACTTATTTTTGTTTAAATGTTGGCACAGGTTGAATGAACCGGTCAAAGATAATGTTATATACAACCAAGAATTGTATGTTATTATATTATTGTACTCTATTTATTCTGTATTGATGTATTTTGCAATTGAGAAAAAAAATGAATAAAAAAAAAAGAATTGTATGTTGCAAAGGTTAATATTGATATCAAAGCATAAGAAATTAATTGAACTACCGATAGTGCATTATAAATTCAATTGGAGGTTTAACCCAACTACATTTTTGTGCATGTACCAAGCCATGACTTGGATTTCCAACATCATATGTCGTGGTGTTTACTGTGTTCAATGAGTTATGGTGAGAGGTGATTGTTCGTTTTGTTGATATTAGTGAAACTGTTACCATCACTGATTATACTCTCTTTTCATCATTACATAAAGGGCACAATTTACATCATCGTGAATTGGTCGACCATTACCCGATTTCCTTGTCTCAACTGTATTCAAACACTTTCCTGGTGTAAATATTACATGTGCGCTGTCTTATTTTACCTACTTTTGGCCAAAAGAGTGTGTATTTAATTTTATCATTTGTTTAGTTCGATATTCGTGTTGTTGGCATATATGAAGCAGGTCAAGTGGATCTGTTTTTGATGATTTTTATGCCCCCATGACAAAGAGTCGGGGGGGGGGGGCATATTAATTTATCCCTGTCCGTCTGTTCATCCGTCCAGACATAGATACATGATTTATCCAGCTATCTCCTCCTACAGCTTTAATATTTTGTAGGGTATTTATACACATAATGGAGGTGTGCATGTCCACAGGATTTTGATTTTCATCAAATATTCTCAAAATGACAGGTAGTTGGACTTATTCTTTTTTTTCGTACTAGCTGCATAAAGGGAACATGGTTTGTCTGGCTAACTCCTCCTACAGTTTTAGAGCTACAGCTTTAATATTTTGCAGGATGTTTATACACATAATGGAGGTGTGCATGTCCAGAGGATTTTGATTTTCATCAAATATTCTCAAAATGACAGGTAGTTGGACTTAGTCATTTTGTTCGTCCGTCCGTATATAGATACATGGTTTGTCCGGCTATCTTCTCCTACAGTTTTGGAGCTACAGCTTTAATATTTTGTATGATATTTATACACATAATGGAGGTTGACTTGTTTATTATTTCTTATGGTCAGGTGGGGGCATCATTTGTGTCTTACAGACACACTTCACTTTTTTTTAAATCACTCCTAACAAAACAAATTTGTTCATAATTATCAAGTGCGGGGGCATACTTCTTTTCTAGTTTTTTATCTAATTTATGTTAAACAATATATATTTTTAGCATTTTGTTATGTGGTGCTTGCACATAGTACTTATAAAGTTCATATTTTTGTCATTTACAGAAAATATGATCATAAAGTATACCGTTACTTGTTTTACATTTGAAATTATTAGTATATTATTGTTGACTTGGAGTACATTGATATCTCCCCTGTTCCAATACTAAAGTGCGAGAATACTTTATTGGTTTTGCACTACGCCCGGAAGAAGAAGAATTAAACAGTACCAAATATGTTTATACAATACCAGTCATATTTATATAATAATTAACTTATGCCAACATTTTTTTCTTACCTTTTTATACTTATTTTTGTTTAAATGTTGGCACAGGTTGAATGAACCGGTCAAAGATAATGTTATATACAACCAAGAATTGTATGTTATTATATTATTGTACTCTATTTATTCTGTATTGATGTATTTTGCAATTGAGAAAAAAAATGAATAAAAAAAAAAGAATTGTATGTTGCAAAGGTTAATATTGATATCAAAGCATAAGAAATTAATTGAACTACCGATAGTGCATTATAAATTCAATTGGAGGTTTAACCCAACTACATTTTTGTGCATGTACCAAGCCATGACTTGGATTTCCAACATCATATGTCGTGGTGTTTACTGTGTTCAATGAGTTATGGTGAGAGGTGATTGTTCGTTTTGTTGATATTAGTGAAACTGTTACCATCACTGATTATACTCTCTTTTCATCATTACATAAAGGGCACAATTTACATCATCGTGAATTGGTCGACCATTACCCGATTTCCTTGTCTCAACTGTATTCAAACACTTTCCTGGTGTAAATATTACATGTGCGCTGTCTTATTTTACCTACTTTTGGCCAAAAGAGTGTGTATTTAATTTTATCATTTGTTTAGTTCGATATTCGTGTTGTTGGCATATATGAAGCAGGTCAAGTGGATCTGTTTTTGATGATTTTTATGCCCCCATGACAAAGAGTCGGGGGGGGGGGCATATTAATTTATCCCTGTCCGTCTGTTCATCCGTCCAGACATAGATACATGATTTATCCAGCTATCTCCTCCTACAGCTTTAATATTTTGTAGGGTATTTATACACATAATGGAGGTGTGCATGTCCACAGGATTTTGATTTTCATCAAATATTCTCAAAATGACAGGTAGTTGGACTTATTCTTTTTTTTCGTACTAGCTGCATAAAGGGAACATGGTTTGTCTGGCTAACTCCTCCTACAGTTTTAGAGCTACAGCTTTAATATTTTGCAGGATGTTTATACACATAATGGAGGTGTGCATGTCCAGAGGATTTTGATTTTCATCAAATATTCTCAAAATGACAGGTAGTTGGACTTAGTCATTTTGTTCGTCCGTCCGTATATAGATACATGGTTTGTCCGGCTATCTTCTCCTACAGTTTTGGAGCTACAGCTTTAATATTTTGTATGATATTTATACACATAATGGAGGTTGACTTGTTTATTATTTCTTATGGTCAGGTGGGGGCATCATTTGTGTCTTACAGACACCCTTCATTTTTTTTTAAATCGCTCCTAACAAAACAAATTTGTTCATAATTATCAAGTGCGGGGGCATACTTCTTTTCTAGGTTTTTATCTAATTTATGTTAAACAATATATATTTTTAGCATTTTGTTATGTGGTGCTTGCACATAGTACTTATAAAGTTCATATTTTTGTCATTTACAGAAAATATGATAATAAAGTATACCGTTACTTGTTTTACATTTGAAATTATTAGTATATTATTGTTGACTTGGAGTACATTGATATCTCCCCTGTTCCAATACTAAAGTGCGAGAATACTTTATTGGTTTTGCACTACGCCTGGAAGAAGAAGAATTAAACAGTACCAAATATGTTTATACAACACCAGTCATATTTATATATTATTTAATTAATTTATGCCAACATTTTTTTCTTACCTTTTTATACTTATTTTTGTTTAAATGTTGGCACAGGTTGAATGAACCGGTCAAAGATAATGTTATATACAACCAAGAATTGTATGTTATTATATTATTGTACTCTATTTATTCTGTATTGATGTATTTTGAAATTGAGAAAAAAAATGAATAAAAAAAAAAAAGAATTGTATGTTGCAAAGGTTAATATTGATATCAAAGCGTAAGAAATTAATTGAACTACCGATAGTGCATTATAAATTCAATTGGAGGTTTAACCCAACTACATTTTTGTGCATGTACCAAGCCATGACTTGGATTTCCAACATCATATGTCGTGGTGTTTACTGTGTTCAATGAGTTATGGTGAGAGGTGATTGTTCGTTTTGTTGATATTAGTGAAACTGTTACCATCACTGATTATACTCTCTTTTCATCATTACATAAAGGGCACAATTTACATCATCGTGAATTGGTCGACCATTACTCGATTTCCTTGTCTCAACTGTATTCAAACACTTTCCTGGTGTAAATATTACATGTGCGCTGTCTTATTTTACCTACTTTTTGCCAAAAGAGTGTGTATTTAATTTGATCATTTGTTTAGTTTGATATTCGTGTCATTGGCATATATGAAGCAGGTCAAGTGGATCTGTTTTTGATGATTTTTATGCCTCCGTGACAAAGAGTGGGGGGGGGGCATATTAATTTATCCCTGTCCGTCTGTTCATCCGTCCAGACATAGATACATGATTTGTCCAGCTATCTCCTCCTACAGTTTTAATATTTTGTAGGGTGTTTATACACATAATGGAGGTGTGCATGTCCACAGGATTTTGATTTTCATAAAATATTCTCAAAATGACAAGTAGTTGAACTTAGTCATTTTGTTCATCCGTCCGCATATAGATACATGGTTTGTCTGGCTATCTCCTCCTACAGTTTTGGAGCTACTCACTAGGAAATAGAAATTGCAAATATGCTCGTTTTTTTGCAAATATAACCAGTAAAATGCAAATAATTAAAGATTACCAGTTATATTAGCATTTACCGGCTATCTTCTCCTACAGTTTTGGAGCTAGTACAGCTTTAATATTGTGTATGATGTTTATACACATAATGGAGGTGTGCATGTCCACAGGATTTTGATTTTCATCAAATATTTGATAATGATAGGTAGTTGGACTTAGTCATTTTGTTATGCCCCCAGGACTGAGCTGATTCTAGATAGAATTATACCCATTTCACCACAGGTAATACTTTTATATTTACATATCAGGAATGAAAAATTAAAGGTACTATCTGTATGCAAGTTGAGTATGATAGAACATCATACATAGTGTTAAAGAACTTTTGACTTGTTTATAATTTCTTATGGTCTGGCGGGGGCATCATTTGTGTCTTGCAGACACACTTCATTTTTAAAAAATCATTCGTAACAAAACAACTTTGTCCATAATTATCAAGTGTGGGGGCATACTTCTTTTCTAGTTTCTTCTTGTTTTTTGGTTCTTCCTTCTGTCACAACTGTAACATTGTTCTCTTATATTGTGGATTGTTGATTTATTAGATATACATTGATATATATGTTCTTTGTATTTCTAAAGAACGATATTATCAAGTGTGAAGAATTAACGGTCAAGTTATCTTGGTCATGACATATTCTGGTTCTGATATAAACTACATTTGTATAGCCATATGGCATATTAATCTGCTAAGAAAAGCTTGAAGATACCAAAGTGGGTATTCAGAAGCCATCAATCAAAGGACAAGAACAAACAATAATACAAAACACTACACAGAAAACTAAATACTGAGCAACACAAACCCCATCAAAAACTGGGGATGAGCTCAGGTGTTCTGGAGTGTTAGTAGTTCCTGCTCCACATGTGACAACCACCGCAGCACTCTTCTTAAAAACCCAGTGATAAGTCACGAATGAGGAAAGCACCGGATTGTGATTACGAAAACGGAACATATTCGTGGTCATTTGTGACATAGATACAGGCAATATCAAAATATGTGCATTCTGACTAATAAATATGATATATATTGAGTAATTAATTGACATTACGAATATGAATTTGATCCTGTTGGGTGTGCTCCTGAGATAGGAGGAAAATACCAGTAACAGTAATATGCTTCAGAACTTATGTGGTCATGATCATGAGTTAGTAATAAAACCATACGCTGAATTTCAGTTTTCAGTTAATTGCAGATATGTTTCTATTATGAACTAACCAATGTTTTAACTTTCAGTACTAATTAGTAAGGCAAAAGATACCAAACCCTTTCTAGTCACCTCATCTCACCTCTGGCTTTAGTTAAGAGTTTCGTTTTGTTATGTCTAAATATTTCTACTGTAGTGCTTTTGTATCCATTTTGCTCATAATAATAATAATAATAATAATAATAATAATGATAATAATAATAATAATAATAATGAAAACAAATACAATAATACAAATGTCAATACATTACAAGTATAATTAGTAATTTGCATTCAAACCACACACACACACAGAATCAACATGTTTTATATGATATACTAAAATATATTTAATCATGTTCTTGTTGTAATAACAAATATTCAGAATATTTCTTTTTGAAGATATCTACATTTTTTACTGTCTTCAAGTATGATGGTAATGCATTATTTAAAATAGTACAAAAAAAGTACCTGAATAATGCAATGTAATTTTCATAAATTTTAATTTGGTCTAGGTATAAATAAATTGTTAGTATTTGTAGATCTTAGGTACACAGAAACAAATAAGGCTCATCATAGGCTAAACTTCCCAGCAGACAAACACATTTCTGTCAAATGTACCGTTAGTGAAGTCAAAAGCCACATGGTACTTTCAAAAGCTAAGAGATAACCAGAATAACACAGAACATTGTAGAAATAAATACGTGCCTTAGGTGGTATCATACGTTATCAGTCTCGAGATGTTATCTATCCCGTTTTAGAGGGCAGTGGTTTTGTTAAACGGTTCGGCTGTCAGCCGAACCGTTTGGCAAAGCCACTGCCCTTTGAGACGGGATAGATAACATCTCGAGACTGATAACATTTTTATCTGAATGTTCTAACATTAATAAGTATGTCCTTATTATAGGAAAAACATAAATACAACATGTACGTGTATCTTTGGAAAAAGGTCACAGAGAGCGATTATTTATTTTCTGTGCCGTATGTTTGTCGTCTGCTACAATGACGTCAATGTAAATTGAATACACAGCACAGGCAATAGGTGAGAGCGATTATTGATTTTCTGTGTCGTATGAAATACACAGCACGGCTTCCATGAAGTGTTAGAAGTAAATTTTTAGCCAATCGAAATTCTACATGCCACAAGAACATCAGATAATATATATTATTAATTTTACCGGCAAGCGGCATATAATGGAATATACATGGCATATTTTACGAGAATCCATTATGTGTTCCACTAACTGTTTCATCAAAATTTAATGTTTTCAACGATATTGCTGATCGTTCATATGAGAATACTGAGTCAGCTAAAGATGCCATACCACAACATTTTTTTTGAGTGAATCGTTATTGTTATGGTACTCTAGATGTGATGAAATTGTATTATGTATTGTTAAATATGGACAAAATGTGTTCTTCCGTTTTGATGCGTTTTCTATGTAAGACAAGCCATAAAGACAGCTGCGCGTGACCTTGTCTTACATGGCATTGTCGGCCAATCAAATCGTCCGAGTATAATCAATAGAGTCCGCTTCTACGACTGCTGTAGTAATATAAATTGTGGTCTTAGTAGATCTAAAAAAGCTTCAAATATCAATTTTACCTGAATTTTAACTGATTTCCCCTAATAGATTTAATGCGGTTTTAAATAAGTCTGTATTTACTGCATTACACGTGGCGTTGTAATATTTTGTGTAGTAAACATGACATTCACATGCGAATGAATGAATGAAATCGACATGCTTTGTTTTTAATTTGAAACGGAAGAAACAGGTACTTGCACTCGTCCTTATTGAAGATCTGGGATTTCTTCCACTCGTGAGAGAAATTCAGCGTCTTTCCACTCCTTTCGCTACGCTCCACTCGTGAAAAGAAGGAATTTCTCACACTCGTGGAAGAAATCCCAGATCTTCAATAGGGACTCGTGTAAGAACCTATTAATCTGTCACGGGCCTTCTGACAATTGTCTATCTGCATGATTTACATTTGCTAGAGTATAAATGTAAAGGAAATTTTATATTGACTATAGTTTAAGACTTGTCAACACAACTGATGCAATTTCATATTTGTCTTTTGCTGTCAGGGGGCCGTCGTGGTCATGATCGCATAGTATTTGGATTTATAACTACATAAACAACCAGTGCCTATCACTCTTAACGTTGTAAGTTAGATTCATGCTCATGGCGAGGTGTACTCGATACAGCATTATGTGATATAATTAGTCACTGACTTCCGGCAGGTCGGTGGTTTTCTCTAGGTACTCCGGTTTCCTCCGCCAATAAAACTGACTGCCACGATATAACTGAAATATTGTTGAAAGTGGCGTTAAAAACCATAACCCATTTATGTTGTCAACAATTAAGCTTTCCTAATAAACTAAACATTCATTGTGGTGTTCTAATAGATAGTAAAAAAAGAAAAAAACATACATAATATTCTTTTTTCTCCTGAAACAAGAAATTTTTTATCATTAGGTGACATTTAAATACTTTTTTTGTCTGGCAACACGTGATAAAATGGTAAGATTATTTTGTTATCATAGTACATGTACTTGTTTTTGTCAAAAGCTGTAAGAATTAGGTCAAAATATTTTATGCACGTGCCAACGATGATAGCTATGATTTTTTAGTTCGCAGTTTCATCTTCGATGTAGTAGTGCATGCAATATTTACAATATTTACAATATTTATTTTAATATTTTACATGTATATCAGACTAGATGTCATTTTCAAAGTATTCTACATGTAGTGCTTAATTATAGACTTATTTGCTTAAGAATAGACTGCTTATAATTTGCATGAATGTAATGGGTGCTATAAATGTCGGCATCTATTTTCTGTTTTGACTTCTGGTCCTATGACAGTAAGTGCACAGTGAGACACATGCGCACTGGCTGTAGGGGTCCAGAAGTCAAAACACAGAAATGTATGGATAAATATTATCTGGATATGTATTAATTTTGCATTACATGACATGTTTTATTGTGCTGTATTTAATTTATGTAATTTATTATGCATGTCGGTTTGAAAAGCTCTTAAGAGCTTATGTTGTACTGTTATAAAATGTACCGACTTTAAATAAAACTTGAAGTAAAACTTTATTTTGACTGAGATGGTGACATAGTGAGAGATACAGTGTATATTGTACGTACTATAGTACCTCATTCGAATTACCCGACGCTTGTATCGTTTAGCTCCTCAAATCACAAATATTTGAGCAGTATTTTCAAGACTTTCAATATTTTTACGCTTGTCAAATGGAATTTTTAAAATGTTGTACAATATAATACCCGCTGCCATATGCTATTTTAAATGCGCTCTCTAATATCAGTTAGAGGCCGCTGATACAGTCTACTAATACATGTCGATGTTTTTGCAGTTCGTTGTATGAACGAGTTTAAGAATTTGACCACTAATTAGGTCAACTCGTTCACAAGCAAAACTGTTTTTTATCTTATGAATTATAACACCATTATTGTACAAGTTAGATACATTACTATTGAAAGAAAAGGAGTTGCCCGCATTGGATGGGTTTCTTTTTCCGCATCCATACTAAAGTGAAGGCATTGGTGTTTCAATAGTACTGTATCTTGTATATAACCAGACTAAATATTTGAAAAGACAACGTTAACTTGTTGATATTATCTTATATGTCATTAGTATTCATTATGAAATCATATCTTAGGCGTACATGTATCAACATTTGTCATGCATATCTTACTTTACTTGGTCACTCATCCATGACATTCATTTGGTAATAATATACCTTTCAACAAGACACTAACGTGTTACAAATATGTTTTTTGCTCTTTTTTTAAATTGTTATTGGTTCATGTAATTTGTGATGATATCAATGTTAGCCTTTTGCGAGATATCCCCTTTAATAAGCTGGAGGGGCCATCGTTGCCATGATTGTATAATAGTTCGATTTACAATAGTTTTACAATTACCACTTAAGTTGCGAGCCCGATTCCTGCTACATGTAATTGCGAGTTGTACTGGATGTAATTTTTACGTGATAAAGTTTGTCAGTGACTTGTGGTCTGTCTGTTGTTTTCTCTTGTTACTGGATGTAATATTTACGTGATAAAGTTTGTCAGTGACTTGTGGTCTGTCGGTTGTTTTCTCTTGTTACTGGATGTAATTTTTACGTGATAAAGTTGTCAGTGACTTGTGGTCTGTCTGTTGTTTTCTCTTGTTACTGGATGTAATTGTTACGTGATAAAGTTTGTCAGTGACTTGTGGTCTGTCTGTTGTTTTCTCTTGTTACTGGATGTAATTGTTACGTGATAAAGTTTGTCAGTGACTTGTGGTCTGTCGGTTGTTTTCTCCTGTTACTGGATGTAATTTGTACGTGATAAAGTTTGTCAGTGACTTGTGGTCTGCCTGTTGTTTTCTCTTGTTACTGTATGTAATTTTTACGTGATAAAGTTTGTCAGTGGCTTGTGGTCTGTCTGTTGTTTTCTCTTGTTACTGGGTGTAATTTTTACGTGATACAGTTTGTCAGTGACTTGTGGTCTGTCGGTTGTTTTCTCCTGTTACTGGATGTAATTTTTACGTGATAAAGTTTGTCAGTGACTTGTGGTCTGTCTGTTGTTTTCTCTTGTTACTGTATGGAATTTTTACATGATACAGTTTGTCAGTGACTTGTGGTCTGTCTGTTGTTTTCTCTTGTTACTGGATGTAATTGTTACGTGATAAAGTTTGTCAGTGACTTGTGGTCTGTCTGTTGTTTTCTCCTGTTACTGGATGTAATTTGTACGTGATAAAGTTTGTCAGTGACTTGTGGTCTGTCTGTTGTTTTCTCTTGTTACTGGATGTAATTTTTACGTGATAAAGTTTGTCAGTGACTTGTGGTCTGTCTGTTGTTTTCTCTTGTTACTGGATGTAATTTTTACGTGATAAAGTTTGTCAGTGACTTGTGGTCTGTCGGTTGTTTTCTCCTGTTACTGGATGTAATTTGTACGTGATAAAGTTTGTCAGTGACTTGTGGTCTGTCTGTTGTTTTCTTTTGTTACTGTATGGAATTTTTACATGATACAGTTTGTCAGTGACTTGTGGTCTGTCTGTTGTTTTCTCTTGTTACTGGATGTAATTGTTACGTGATAAAGTTTGTCAGTGACTTGTGGTCTGTCGGTTGTTTTCTCCTTTTACTGGATGTAATTTGTACGTGATAAAGTTTGTCAGTGACTTGTGGTCTGTCTGTTGTTTTCTCTTGTTACTGGATGTAATTTTTACGTGATACAGTTTGTCAGTGACTTGTGGTCTGTCTGTTGTTTTCTCTTGTTACTGGATGTAATTTTTACGTGATAAAGTTTGTCAGTGACTTGCGGTCTGTCGGTTGTTTTCTCGCGATATTCCAATTTCATCCACAGATAAATCTGCCAGGCACAATATATTATAAATATATATATAGTTTAAATGTTGAAAATTACTATTAACATCCATAATCCTTACTCTTAACTTGTTGTTAGGAATGCTATCCATGGTTAGGTATATTTATACTATATGTATGTTTTTATTAGTTAGTAATTTTTGGTGTCGTCAGTGACAATCCTTATTTGTGTGGGATATTCTAACTTTTGATTTCGACACAACGAGGCTCAGTTGTACATTATTGACATGACAAAAATGGTGGGAGTCACTAGTGTAGCAGGAACTTCTTACCTTTAAGGTACACACGAGTTCTTGCCCGTGTTTTAATGAGAGATGTTTCTCAATATCTCGTGTAGCGTTTTGTTGACTATTGTTTCGTTCTTGTTCCTGTGGACATTGTATAGTCTGTCCTTCGACCTTCAACCTTTTCTTATTATGAAAGACCAAACGTAAGGCATTGAACGATGAGATAGTATCACAAAGCTATCAAGAAGAAAATATATATTTCGAATATAGAATAGAAGACTTTTTACTCTCCTAGATACGAGGATATCGAATAGAAGACTTTTTACTCTCCTAGATACGAGGATATCGAATAGAAGATTTTTTACTCTCCTAGATACGAGGATATCGAATAGAAGACTTTTTACTCTCCTAGATACGAGGATATCGAATAAAAATGCAGCAATGATAACAAAATAAATATGTTAAGATGGAGGATTTGAAGCCTGTGGTTTATATCTAATGTGAAGAGTAGCACACGACTGTACATGTATATATATATTGTACAACAATAAGAACAGTTGTTTGGATGATATTTTGTTATGGAACATGTACAATTGTGTGCTACTCTTCACATTAGATATATATATATATATACACACAAAGAAAAAAGTTAAGCACCCCCTGATATATTAAAACATAATAAGTTACACTAAGTTTAGATTCTAATATTTATATTGATTATAGCAAGAACAATGTTCCATTAAAAAGATGTGCTAACACAGGTGTGACCATTATGTCTAATATCGACTAGTCATGCACGTGAACCATGCCTCTCGCGCATTACTCAAAATTCAGTATGTTCACGCTTCGAATTTGGGTATTTAAGTCGGGTGTTTTAGAAATTTATTCATTCTCAGTAAGCATGGTACGAAGGCGAATATCAGAAGCACAATTTAAAGATGGCAAATAATCGGCATGTATACAACAGGGATGTCTTTCAAAGCTATTGGACGTCAGATGGGCTACCACTATGCTGTAGTCAGCCGACTGGTGAGAAAACACACACAAACCAACAATGTGAAAGACTTGCCAAGATCCGGCAGACCACGGGTAACATCTGATCGTGACAACAGGGCATTGCAGCATTTGGTTAGACGAATGTCATTCGCAACCAGTCCCGTACTCAAACAACACTGGCTGCCCAATAGACGTCTGTCAACAAGAACAGTTAGAAACCGTCTGAAATCAGCGGGACTTACGTAAAGGAGAGTCATTAAACGTCCACTGTTGGCAGACCGACATCGACGATCACGTTTGGCATGGTGTTTAGCACGACGTGGTTGGAACTTAAGGACATGGCGCAAGATCCATTGGTCAGACGAGAGCCGGTTTCTGTTTCATGTAACCGACGGTCGGATGACGGTTTGGAGACACAAAAATACAGCCTATACCCCAAGGAACATCCAGCCAACTGTCCCTTACGGTGGAGGCTCAGTAATGGTTTGGGGGTGTATCTCTCATGACTGCAAGCTGGATTTAGTCCCCATACAAGGCAACCTAACTGGTGATCAGTACATCAGAGACGTCTTGCAACCAGTTGTTGTCCCCCATTTCGACAACCACCCACTAGCTACAAGGCCTGTGTATATGGATGATAACGCCAGGCTTCATCATTCAAGAGCAGTAAGCGCCTACCTCCAAAGCGAAGCCGTGACTTCTGTTCCTTGGCCAGCCATGAGGCCGGATTTGAATTCCATAGAGCATATTTGGGACATGTTAGGCCGTCGTATACAGGCTCGGGAACCTCCTGTGAAAAACATTCGTCAGTTGGAAGTAGCATTGCATCGGGAATGGCAGCAGCTATCACAACAGGACATCCGACGTCTAACTGGATGGATGAGACGCAGGGTTGAGGCCGTCATCCAAGCACGTAGGGGTTAAACCCGGTACTGAACTTTGAACAATAGATGTCGTCAAGTGATTCATAAGTGACGTTTTGAAAGTGATATGACAATCTTATCGTTCTTTGTGAACTGTGAAGGTCAATACTTAAAATGGACATGCTTTACTGCAAAAACTGGCCTTGTGATATTGTGATTAAATATTCATTATTTTAACATTTTTCTTGATTTATTTTGTGGTTTCTTACAGCCAATGTAATGTCCTAACAGGTCACCATTGCGTTCTTGAGATTATCTGGTCAGTAATTTCGTGATACTTGTCGTATCATTTGTCATTTCAAAAAAACATGGGGGTGCTTAACTTTTTTCTTTGTGTATATATATCTTACGAGACAAGGTAACGCTTCGACTATTGAAGCTATATTTTTATATAGCGGATGTGGCCGAGCTCGAGTGGTCTATGGTGCTGGACATAAGACTAAGCGATTGGTGCTGTGGTGTATTAATGGTGTGAGTTCAAATCCCGTCGAGGGAAGAACAATAATTTGTCAGCTCAAAGATCTAATTCTAATACTGTTTGGTTTAATTTTCAGAAGTATGTATATAACTATATATATATTATAGATTCAATTGAAACAAAATGAAAAGCAAAAAAAAAAATAAATAAATAAAAAAATAAATAAAAAATAAAAAATACCACACTGTCGGTGTAATTACGTCAAATGCATTTGCAATAAAAACTTAGATATCAAATTTACTGTGCACGACGCGTTTCTGGAATAACCTTCATCATGTACGCTCAATATCGAAATATTGGGAAGCCAAATAATTTAAAAGTGTTTGGGAGCAATAAATCAAAGGGTCTGTTCATCACTTGCCGGATAATAATTATATAAACATTTTATTGTTATTGTCTAATTAAGAAATAAATCATGGAAGCCAGAATGTGTTTTGAATTTTAATATGGGTTGACGGATAAAATCTACTAATATCCACCAACCCGTGTTAAAACTCAAAACACATTCTGGCTTCCATGAATTATTTCGATTCTGATATGTCTAAGAGTATAAATATGGTAGTATGCTTTGATTGGAAAACGGTAATTTATATTAAGGTTTGCGGACAATGTCGCACACAATTTATGCTGCCAAATTTCGAGCAGACGATAATCCATCAACATGTACATTTACGACGGGAAAGTCAGTCACATATACATTTACGACGGAAAAGTCAGTCGTATTGATGGAGCATCTGTAGCAATAATATTATGTTTGCATGTTTTAATTGCATATTATTAATTTTGGATATGCTGATTATTTTCAGTGAATATAGATGTTAAAACGTTAACAACCGTGTAAATAATTTTATTTAATTATTTGTTTGTCTTAAATGTGTGCACCGGCGCATGTGCTAATGAGACTATACCTAATCGATAAATCGCTCGTTTGTTTACAAAGCGAAAGAAGGACGTGATGTTAGAATCATTAGTAATGTCTTTAAAGGTCTGTAAGCATTAAAACAAGAGCAGTATAACACATTTAATGGCAGACATTAGAAAGTTGTGTGTTATATAATCTTAAACGTCTACATACAGAAGTAAGTATGTGTCCTTCTGTTCAGCTACACGATATTTAGGATTTTAATGACTCTGAACATCATTGTATGATCATTTGAACACGAGTTCGCATTAACTAAAAATATAAGAGAGGACTATGTTGCAACAATCCAGTCCTAGCAACAATCCAGTCCTAGCAACAATCCAGTCCTAGCAACAATCTAGTCCTAGCAACAATCCAGTCCTAGCAACAATCCAGTCCTAGCAACAATCTAGTCCTAGCAAAAATCCAGTCCTAGCAAGACATCTGTTGACACAAATAGACTGCTGAATAAAAGAACTTTGATCTAAAAATACTATGGTTGTAACGACAAAATTAATGGTAAAAGAATTATATCAATAGCTGGGTAAATGTGATGGATAATTTCCTCTCCTCTGATCAGCGTAGACTAAGACATGGTTGTCGTCATTATAAATATCATCATTTATATTCCATATTTCACTAAATGACCATTAACCATTTAATCTGATTTTCTCCTCATTCATGACCTATCGCCGGGTTTGTAACAAGAGTAGTATGACCGACTGATGCCACTAGTGGAGCAGGAATTGCATACCCTTCCGGAGCAGCTTAGTTCATCCCCTTTTTCTAGCGGGGTTCTTGTTGCCCAATCTGTAGTGTAGTGCTTTGTAGATAATTGTTTGTCCTTTTTCTGTGGACAATGTATTGTCAGTCCATCTTCGGCTTACGTCTTCTGGTTAATCCATCATTGTCAGCCCATCTTCGACTTACGTCTTCTGATTAATCCATTATTGTCAGGCCATCTTCGGCTTACGTCTTCTGATTAATCCATTATTGTCAGTCCATCTTCGGCTTACGTCTTCTGATTAATCCATTATTGTCAGTCCATCTTCGGCTTACGTCTTCTGATTAATCCATTATTGTCAGCCCATCTTCGGCTTACGTCTTCTGATTAATCCATTATTGTCAGTCCATCTTCGGCTTACGTCTTCTGATTAATCCATTATTGTCAGTCCATCTTCGGCTTACGTCTTCTGATTAATCCATTATTGTCAGCCCATCTTCGGCTTACGTCTTCTGATTAATCCATTATTGTCAGGCCATCTTCGGCTTACGTCTTCTGATTAATCCATTATTGTCAGCCCATCTTCGGCTTACGTCTTCTGATTAATCCATTATTGTCAGTCCATCTTCGGCTTACGTCTTCTGATTAATCCATTATTGTCAGCCCATCTTCGGCTTACGTCTTCTGATTAATCCATTATTGTCAGCCCATCTTCGGCTTACGTCTTCTGATTAATTCATTATTGTCAGCCCATCTTCGGCTTACGTCTTCTGATTAATCCATTATTGTCAGGCCATCTTCGGCTTACGTCTTCTGATTAATCCATTATTGTCAGTCCATCTTCGTCTTACGTCTTCTGATTAATCCATTATTGTCAGTCCATCTTCGGCTTACGTCTTCTGATTAATCCATTATTGTCAGTCCATCTTCGGCTTACGTCTTCTGATTAATCCATTATTGTCAGTCCATCTTCGGCTTACGTCTTCTGATTAATCCATTATTGTCAGTCCATCTTCGGCTTACGTCTTCTGATTAATCCATTATTGTCAGCCCATCTTCGGCTTACGTCTTCTGATTAATCCATTATTGTCAGTCCATCTTCGGCTTACGTCTTCTGATTAATCCATTATTGTCAGCCCATCTTCGGCTTACGTCTTCTGATTAATCCATTATTGTCAGGCCATCTTCGGCTTACGTCTTCTGATTAATCCATTATTGTCAGCCCATCTTCGGCTTACGTCTTCTGATTAATCCATTATTGTCAGTCCATCTTCGGCTTACGTCTTCTGATTAATCCATTGCTATCTTCAAACTTGTCTTATTCGGGAGCCGTGGATTATGCATCACGTTCACACAGAACTATATTCACCGTCTTTTCAAAACGAAATAATTTGTGCTACTCGTGTTTGGCAAATAAATTAAAAACATAACTTTATAATTCTTATTGATTCCATCGAGGATTGTGAGAACTCGTACAACATCGATCTTCAAAGACCTAAATGTTGCTAAACACATGTCGTACCTCATTAACAAGTTATGTTGTTGTTTGCAGACAAGGCCATTAACGATGTCTTTTTGTATGTAAATCACATTTCATAGACTCCTTGATAATGACAATTCGCTTAGCAAGTTATATTTACAGAACAAGTGATAATTTGTATCTGTTTTACAGTGAAGGGGAGTGTCAATATTCAAACGAGTCCGCAAGGACGAGTATTGAATTGACACGCCCCTTCACTGTAAATCAGATACAAAATAAGCGTCTTTATGTTCTCCTTCACTATGTTGATTTTTCTTGCAAACCTATTTTAGCATCTATCTCTAAACACAGTTCTTGTTTCTGTTTTTGTAGAACGTTATCTAATTGCCTGGTAAACATATATAGCTAAAGCATCGGCAGGAGAAAAAGCGTCCGTCAGATGAAATGTCTTGTCGAGAAGCGGGCGCGCCTTCGTTAGCCATTGCTTGAATATCTGAATCGTTGTCGCTCATAATAATTAACTTGTCGAACTAGTTACTGGTTTTTCTCGACATCTAACATACGCGCCAAAATACACGTAAATACACCCTGAAGTCGAATTACTGCTCAAGCAATTAATGCGCTATGCACTTCTTTACAACAAGAAATACATTTATAAACAGTATTATATTTCCTAGTCAGCTAAATGCTCCACAAAACCTCTTCAAATTATTAACATCTATTCTATCAGCAGAAAAACCGGACTTCCGAGTGGCTGTGACACCAACTACTCTAAGGGTGATGTGAATCCGATGTAGATTCGAAAAAATTCTAAAGATATGTTAGAGCATATACAATCATGATCACTCTCTTTATGCAATAGCATTAAAAACATTTAACTTCTCTACCCTAAGGGTGATGTGAAACCGATGTAGATTCGGAAATATTCTAAAGATATGTTAGAGCATATACAATCATGATCACTCTCTTTATGCAATAGCATTAAAACATTTAAAGGCACACAGGCTGTCAGAATTGAATTTTATGTTTATATTAAAAGTTGCTAATATTCGATGTTTTATACTAATAAAATGTTCTGAACAAAAAGCCAGGTTTAAAAAATCTGTTATAATGTCGTAATTAGTGAAAAGAATTCGAATGTTTAGCATCGTCTGTTGGTGGAATCGCCATTAAAACGTCATTAAATATAAATCGTCTGCAGTTCCGAAGTTTGCCGAGCAGCGTGTGATAACTGCTATAAATACCTGAGAATGGATTCATCACCTATATGGATACTGTGGTTTTGTTGTATTTTGCGGAATCCTCCTTTTTGTGTCGTTTTCGTGTAGAATCGGTCAATGTTTTTGTTCTTCCACGATTCGATTTTTGCACATCCGACATTTTCTTCATCAACAAACAATTTCGCACATGCGCAAACGCTTTCCCGAATGAATTCACTGTCCGGTTGTATGAATATTGAGCGGGTCAACATTGAATTCTTTCCTGGATGGAAGAAAATGAAACAGCGACGTATTTCCTTCGTTCTAGGCTATTTACGTATGATATTATGAAAAATTTCAACTGTAATATATCTTTATGGTTTTTTAAATCAAAGCTTAGGTCTTATATTGGGAAACATTTTTTTAATTAAAATAACGGCCTGTGTGCCTTTAACTTCTCTACCCTTTTACACATTTTCCCGCACTATTAATTAAAACACAGATTAAAAGAATACGTTAAGCTTTGTTTCATAAAACAAATGGCCAACGTAGATAAAAAAAATATCTGCTTTTAGGAAGTCACAAATCTTATTTTGTAAAACAAAGCAAAAAACAAAAACAAAAACAAAAACAAAAAAAACCACTCTGATTCTAGCAAAATTGAAGTTCCTAAAACAAACATCATTAGCATGTTAGAGTATTTGATTGACAACATATTTGTTATGCTTAATGGATATGCTTTTCAGCAGACATTTGGTATTCTAACGGGTACCAACTATGTTTCTCTTCTCGGCAACATATTCCTTTATTCAAACGAAGCAGACTTGATGCAGGGGCTTCTCAGGAAAAATAAAAAGAAGCTAGCCTGACCCTTTGATCTCACGTTCCGCTGTATAGATGATGTCCTTTCACTGAATAATTCCAAGCTTGGTGACTATGCTGATAGAATTTATCCCATTGAACTTGAAAGAAAGAAACACCACAAATACAGCTTGATCTGCCTATTACATTGTGAACTTTCCAATTATATACAGCACCCTTCCAACAACACATGCATATGGAATATATCTTGTTGATGTCTTTTTTCAGACCTTGTGGTTCAAATCATGCTCTCTTTGATAGTGAACAAGGTAGCTACTGAATCAATGGTTCCTAATGATTAGTTTGAAGCCATCACATCGAAAGTTTACCGGTTGCCATCATTACTTGATTAACCTTTATGGAATATCTGTGTCACAGACGACCACGGATATGTTCCATTCATCGTAGTCACTATCTCACCATCTTTTCTTCTTTAATAACGTATCAACTTTAAAAAGAGTAACATGACGAGTGCCATTAGAGGAGCAGGAACTGCTTAACTTTTGGGAGCATTTTGGTTCATTTCCGGTTTATAGTTGGGTTCGTGATGCTCAGTCTCAACTGTTCTGTGTAGTGTTCTGTCAACCATTGTTTGTCTTTTTGTCATATTATTTTGTCTATTGTACTGTCTTTTGTCTATTGAAATGTCTTTTGTGTATTGTACTGTCCTTTGTCTATTGTACTGTCTTTTGTCTATTGCACTGTCTTTTGTCTATTGAAATGTCTTTTGTGTATTGTACTGTCCTTTGTCTATTGTACTGTCTTTTGTCTATTGCACTGTCTTTTGTCTATTGAAATGTCTTTTGTGTATTGTACTGTCCTTTGTCTATTGTACTGTCTTTTGTCTATTGTACTGTTTTTTGTCTATTGTACTGTTTTTTGTCTATTGTACTGTCTTTTGTCTATTGTACGGTCTTTTGTCTATTGTACTGTCTTTTGTCTATTGTACTGTCTTTTGTCTACTGTACTGTTTTTGTCTATTGTACTGTCCTTTGTCTATTGTGCTGTCTTTTGTCTATTGAAATGACTTTTGTGTATTGTACTGTCTTTTGTCTATTGTACTGTCTTTTGTCTATTGCACTGTCTTTTGTCTATTGTAATGTATTTTGTCTATTGTACTGTCCTTTGTCTATTGTACTGTCTTTTGTCTATTGTACTGTTTTTTGTCTATTGTACTGTTTTTTGTCTATTGTACTGTCTTTTGTCTATTGCACTGTCTTTTGTCTACTGTACTGTTTTTTGTCTATTGTACTGTTTTTTGTCTATTGTACTGTCTTTTGTCTATTGTACGGTCTTTTGTCTATTGTACTGTCTTTTGTCTATTGTACTGTCTTTTGTCTACTGTACTGTTTTTGTCTATTGTACTGTCTTTTGTCTATTGTACTGTCTTTTGTCTATTGTACTGTTTTTTGTCTATTGTGCTGTCTTTTGTCTATTGTACTGTCTTTTGTCTATTGTACTGTCTTTTGTCTATTGTATTGTCTTTTGCCTATTGTACTGTTTTTTGTCTATTGCACTGTCTTTTGTCTATTGTACTGTCTTTTGTCTATTGTACTGTTTTTTGTCTATTGTACTGTTTTTTGTCTATTGTACTGTCTTTTGTCTATTGTACGGTCTTTTGTCTATTGTACTGTCTTTTGTCTATTGTACTGTCTTTTGTCTACTGTACTGTTTTTGTCTATTGTACTGTCTTTTGTCTATTGTACTGTCTTTTGTCTATTGTACTGTTTTTTGTCTATTGTGCTGTCTTTTGTCTATTGTACTGTCTTTTGTCTATTGTACTGTTTTTTGTCTATTGTACTGTCTTTTGTCTATTGTACTGTCTTTTGTCTACTGTACTGTTTTTTGTCTATTGTACCGTCTTTTGTCTACTGTACTGTTTTTTGTCTATTGTACTGTCTTTCGTCTATTGCAATGTCTTTTGTCTATTGTACTGTCTTTTGTCTATTGTACTGTCTTTTGTCTATTGTACTGTTTTTTGTCTATTGTACTGTTTTTTGTCTACTGTACTGTTTTTTGTCTATTGTACTGTCTTTTGTCTATTGTACTGTCTGTGGTCTATTGTACTGTCTTTCGTCTATTGTACTGTCTTTTGTCTATTGTACTGTTTTTTGTCTATTGTACTGTCTTTCCTTCTTCAATTTACTGTTTCCTTCTACCCCTATATATGGCGTCTTCAAACGTTTTTTTTTTTTTTTAAATAACTTTCTTAATACAAGAATAGAATAGCAAGTCTCAAGAACAATGGCTTGGTTTAGGCTTATGGTGTTTACGCCACTTTCAACAATATTTCAGCTATATCGCCTCGGTCGCAAGTCACTGACAAACTTTATCACATAATGTTATATCGAGTACACCTCGCCATGAACGGGGTTCGAAATCGCAACGTTAGTGGCGATAGGTCATGATTGTACAGGTAGTTGTAAATCCAACTAACATACGATCACGATCACGACGACCCCTTCAAGAACAACGTAAATACTTAACAACAATATCAACATATAACACAGACACCATAAGAACATGACGAGATGGTGTCGAAAGGTTTGATTACTTCACAAACCTTCTTCACTGACGGATCGAGAGCCCCAATTTTCTTCATGATAGTACAGTATATTACCAATGAATAATTTGTAGTGTAATGTTGTATGGGCTTCATGTCATTATTATCACTTTAATATATCTACTAAAATGTTTTATCTGTTTCTGGCAAGTGATAATATTAAATACTACAATATGATGACCACAAAGTCAAGATTTCACAAGAAAAGATGATTTTAATATTTGATGTATTTTAGCCTAAGGACTATATAAACATATCTGCTCATCATACCTTTAATGCAATTTAAATACATTTGTTAAAGTTACCTGTCGTCTTAAATGAAAATTGTATATTTTGATGTAAAGTGATTTCTTGTGAAATATGATAAATGATAACATATATTATTTGACCTCTCGGTGTTACAGGTGAAAACATTACCGGTGAAACAATGGGACTGAAGTCGTCATTGAAAAGGTTTTTCTCAAATATTTGGGCCATTAGGAGTATAATCATTGTTGTGATAGCCTTTTTCGCACCCATAGAGCTTGCTCTAGACGACAGTAAGGTAGGTATTCTCTTATATATATATTTTTATTTTCTAAGTGTTCTATTTTTGATTTCATGCTTCAACACAAAAATAAGAGAATGGAGGAAAATAATAAAACTGGGTTTATGAAGGCATGGCTAAGAAGAAAATTAGAGAAAGCAAATGTGAATAATGAAAAAAAAAATGGCAATGTTTTGATGAACTGTTTGAAAGTGTATATTAAATTACTGTTAACTACAGGTAAACGTTCAGGTGAAGGGTACAATACATTATTGTACAGATTTACATTACTAGTTTGTAATCTATATGACACCTTATTAATACATTCTAATATGTACACTGTAATCTTCTACTTCAGAAATACAATTTTGTGATAATTTGAATAAACGTTAGAGAATACCGAAGGGGCAACCAAAAAAGGGCAATCCAGAGAAACTAGCAACATAGGGTACACAAGACGGGGAAAAATAAAACAAAGAACAACAACATAATATGCGTTGGACAACACAATACACAAGCAAACACAAATAACGTAAATAAGACATGCGCCCTTCTACAAACAACTGGAAGAAAAGGCGAACCGAACATAGTTTTTCTTTTGACGGAAATCGTATAGGACATCACAACACGGAACTCAGAACGTAAAGACACATAATAGGACAACGCAAAAACAAACATAAAAAAAAACAAAAAAAAAAACAACAACAACAAAAAAACAAGATGAGCAACACGGACCCAGCAAAAAACCGGGGTGAACTCGAGTGAAATTAACAATTAAAAAATGGTGGTAAGCCATTGACATGAAATAAGGGTAATAACAAAATTACCGAACTCCGAATTGAGTCACTGTCAAAATATTCATTCACTAGACCCAAGGTAAATTTTCTATATTACCAGAGCGGTAATATCATTTTCATTTGGTTTTAAAATAGATTGTATGTTGTATCACTCCTTTTTTGTTTGTTTAAAACTTCACATCTACTTACTGACATTTCCATTTATTATACAGTATATTGTAGAGAGTGTTTTACTTATATAAAATGACATGCTACAAAAAAGGAAGCTACACGTTTTGTATATCAATTACACTGTCAACTTATATAGGTACTGTATGTATACGAAATAGTGCCGTATAATGTACGTGTGTACAGGTAATGACACTGTCTGGACATGTAATGGTATTTTATATAGATGTAATGGTACTGTATATGCATATAGCGGTAACGCACACAATCCGGATACAAAACAGCAACCATACAATTAACACAGACTGGAGTTAATAAATGCAAATTTTCGAGGTAGTTCAATAACAACTGAGAATTAGATTAGGTCTTCTAAGGACCGCTGGTGTCCTCTTTATACACTAAAGATGCCCGAGGCCTTCTTGGTGCAACGACGTGGTCATAGTATCTTTGTGGCTCATTTCAGAAAACAAGAAATATGCTTAGGACAACTTTAACATCTCCGAAATCGTATATGATAATTAAATGAATATACGTAATTTTTCAAGTGTCAAAAGTCAAGTTGAATAGTGAAAAGAGATTAAAAATATGGAATAAAGTCAAGTTGAATAGTGAAAAGATATTAAAAATATGGAATAAAGTCAAGCTGAATAGTGAAAAGTTATTAAAAATACGGAAGAAAAGTAAGTTGAATAGTGAAATGATATGGAAAATATGGAAGAAAATTAGGTTGAAAAGTGAAAAGATATGGACAATATGGAAGAAGGGCAAGTTGAATAGTGGAAAGATATGAAAAATATGGAAGAAAAGTAGGTTGAATAGTGAAATGATATGGAAAATACAGAAGAAAAGTAAGTTGAATGTGAAAAGATAGGGAAAATATGGAAGAAAGATAAGTTGAATAGTGAAAAGGCATGGACAATATGGAAGAAAGGCAAGTTGAATAGTGAAAAGATATGAAAAATATGGAAGAAAAGTAGGTTGAATAGTGAAATGATATGGAAAATACAGAAGAAAAGTAAGTCGAATAGTGAAAAGATATGGAAATTATGGAAGAAAAGTAAGTTGAATAGTGAAATGATATGGAAAATATGGAAGAAAATTAGGTTGAAAAGTAAAAAGATATGGACAATATGGAAGAAGGGCAAGTTGAATAGTGGAAAGATATGAAAAATATGGAAGAAAAGTAGGTTGAATAGTGAAATGATATGGAAAATACAGAAGAAAAGTAAGTTGAATGTGAAAAGATAGGGAAAATATGGAAGAAAGATAAGTTGAATAGTGAAAAGGCATGGACAATATGGAAGAAAGGCAAGTTGAATAGTGAAAAGATATGAAAAATATGGAAGAAAAGTAGGTTGAATAGTGAAATGATATGGAAAATACAGAAGAAAAGTAAGTCGAATAGTGAAAAGATATGGAAATTATGGAAGAACAGTAAGTTGAATAGTGATAAGATATGGACAATATGGAAGAAAAGTCAGTTGAATAGTGAAAAGATTTGGAAAATACAGAAGAAAAGTAAGTTGAATAGAGAAAAGATAGGGAAAATATGGAAGAAAGGCAAGTTGAATAGTGAAAAGATATGGACAATATGGAAGAAAGGTCAGTTGAATAGTGAAAAGATTTGGAAAATATGGAAGAAAGTCAAGTTGAATAGTGAAAAGATGTTAAAAATATGGAAGAAAAGTAAGTTGAATAGTGAAATTATATGGAAAATATGGAAGAAAAGTAAGTTGAAATGTGAAAAGATATGGAAAATATGGAAGAAAAGTAAGTTGGATGTGAAAAGATAGGGAAAATATGGAAGAAAGATAAGTTGAATAGTGAAAAGGTATGGACAATATGGAAGAAAGGCAAGTTGAATAGTGAAAAGATATGAAAAATATGGAAGAAAAGTAGGTTGAATAGTGAAATGATATGGAAAATACAGAAGAAAGGTAAGTTGAGTAGTGAAAAGATATGGAAATTATGGAAGAAAAGTAAGTTGAATAGTGAAAAGATATGGACAATATGGAAGAAAAGTAAGCTGAATAGTGAAAAGATATGGAAAATATGGAAGAAAGATCAGTTGCATAGTGAAAAGGTATGGACAATATGGAAGAAAGGTAAGTTGAATAGTGAAAAGATATGGAAAATATGGAAGAAACGTGAGTTGAATAGTGAAAAGATATGGAAAATATGGAGGAAAAGTAAGTTGAATCGTGAAAATGTAGGGAAAATATCGAAGAAAGGCAAGTTTATAGTGAAATGACATGGAAAATATGGAAGATTTCTGTGTTAGTCATAATTACACCTAAAGAAACCTCATCCTCCTCCATCCCCTCCGCCTCCTCCTCTCCTCTTCCTATTCCTCCTCCTCCCTTCCGCCTGTCCTTCTCCTCCTCCTCCTCTTTCTCCACTAACTGATATTTCAAACGTTGTATTTCAAACGTTGCGGTTTGAAAAAGTACAGGAAAATATTACGGGAAAATTAAATGTTTTATAACGTCATGTACTAGAAAAGCAAGTAACGTTGCATTTCAAACGTTGCAGTTTGAAAAAGTACGGGAAACAAGTACGGGAGAATGAAATGTTTTACAACGTCATGTACTAGAAAAGCAAGTAACGTTGCATTTCAAGCGTTGCCGTTTGATAAAGTACGGGAAAAAAGTACGGAAAAATAAAATGTTTTATAGCGTCATGTACCAGAAAAACAACTAACTGATATCTTAAAAGTTGTGATTTGAAAAAGTACGGGAAAAAAGTACGGGAAAATGAAATGTTTTATAACGTCAGGCGCTTCCCATGAAAATAAAATGGCGGAGAAAGGGGCAGATAACCAGTGAAAGGGCTAGAAAATGATAAGGTTATAGGACGCAGATGTCATAGAGAGCACCCCAAGGGCATTTCCAATCACGCATGCGCACTCGCATATTTTCCAGGGGATGGTGACGTTTCAAAGCGTCATTTCCGGTCAAAAGGCCCCACTAGGGATGATATTGCGCAACTTCCGGTTGCGCATGCGCGCACCCATGGGAATCTCCTTCGGGATCACGTGACCTTCGGTTACTTAAGAAATGCATTGATAATAGACGCTTTTGCAACAAATCCATTAAAGTAGTAAGAAAACAAATAAGACGAAATTTAAGTATAGAAAACCAATAAATATTCAACAGAAAGAATTCCTAAATAATGTGTTATAGACCTCATTCGGAAAAGTCTTCTAGATCTCTTTCTTGTCATCAAGTTAGTAGTCTGATAAAAATAAATCTTCTAGAAGTCAGTTAACAGTCTGGTAATAGTGACTTTGTCTGTACATTTGTCTTCACACTGATATAATAACCTGGCAACAGTAAAGTTGTGGGACCTCTCTCTGTAATCATAGTTAATAATTATATACTGATTTGGCAATACGTTAGTATTAAATACGAATATCCAAACCAGAGGAAAGGGCCGATCCAGATAAAAATAATGATATACAAATATAACGTTAACACAAGCCAAATAAACACAAAAGTTTAAGAAACATGAGCAACATTTTATTTAAGTTTCAAACTTTGAATATATTTGTGGAGTACAATGTTTAGTAACATCATCTGAAATCACAATCTATTACAAAACAGGAAAATATTTCACAAAAACACACAATGTCACAATCCAGTACAGCACACAAAATTACTAAATAAAGAATCACAACATATAAAGTTACAGTCTAGACTAAATCATAATCTACATCAGCAATAAAAGTGGTCTGTTTTCGATTTCATGCTTCAATTAACACAAAAAATAAGAGAATGGAGGGAAATGATTAAACTAGGTTTATGGAGGCATGGCTTAGAAGGGAAAAAACGAGAGAAAGAAAATGTGAATAATGAAAAACAATAGGAATGTTTTGATGTAGTAATCTAGATATTACACCTGTTTGACCGTGTATATTAAACTACTGTTATCTACAGGTAAACGTTCAGGTGAAGGATACAATACATTATTGTACAGATTTACATTACTAACTGTAGTCTTTATAACACCATATTTAGATTCATGCATTCTAATATGTAAAATGTAATCTTCTACTTCAGAAATACAATTTTGTGATAATTTGAATAAACGTTAGAGAATACCGAAGAGGCAACCAAAAAGGGCAATCCAGAGAAACTGGCAACATAGGATACACAAGACGGAGAAAAATAAAACAAAAAACAACAGCATAATATGTGATGGACAACACGTACACAAACAAACACAAATAACGTAAATAAGACATGCGACCCCCTACAAACAACTGGAGGTAAAGACGAACCGAACATAGTTTTTCTTTTACGGAAATCGCATAGGACATCACAACACGGAACTCAGAACGTGAAGACACACAATAAGACAACGCAAAAAAAAACAAAAAAAAACAAACAAAGCAAAAACAACAACAACAACAAAAAAAGATGAGCAACACGGACCCAGCAAAAAACCGGGGTGAACTCGGGTGAAATTAACATTTTAAAAATTGTTGTTGTCTGTACATTTTTCTTCACACTGATATAATAACCTAGCAACAGTAAAGTTGTGGAACTTCTCTCTGTAATCATAGTTGATAATTATATACTGATTTAGTAATACGCTAGTCTTAAATACGAATGTCCAAACCAGAGGAAAGGGCCGATCCAGACAAAAATGAAAATAACGTTAAAACAAGCCAAATAAACAAAAGTTTAAGAAACATGAGCAACATTTCATTTAAGTTTCAAACTTTGAATATATTTGTGGAGTACAATGTTTAGTAGCATCATCTGAAATCACAATCTACTACAAAACAGGGAAAACATTTCACAAAAACACACAATGTCACAATCCAGAACAGCACACAAAATTACTAAATAAAGAATCGCAACAACATATAATGTTGCAGTCTAGAATAATTGACAAAATCATAATTTAGATCAACACTCGTATAGAAGGAACAGAAAAAAATGCACAGTCCTGAATACCACCTGAAATTGCAGACAATAGTTCATCAGAATATATCAAAATCCAGAGTTTATAAAACTAACATTCCAGAGCAGCAGAAAACGAAGCAATCCACAATAACAACACACTACAAACAAAAACACCACACACAATCCAATTCGACAATACACAATCCAGAACATAGCACAATCTCACAATCATGATCTAGAAAAGCACACACAAATACCAACCAGAATAGCAAACAAGATCACAATTCCGGATAGCAAACCAAATCACAATCCTGACAAAAGGCATAAGTAGACGAACGGTGCGCCTAGATGCTTTGAAACGTCAATGCTATGTTATAGACAAAAGATATGAACATTGAGAATTATGATGGATGTGAAAAGATATAAAATACAGTATCCAACATCTCATCAAATCAAGATAACTGGAATGTTATTGAGAATGTTGGCCGACTATAATGTTGTATCATTACAGGCAACAAAATGTGCATATGGACTGATTGTCATGGCTATACTATGGTTAACAGAAGCTCTTCCGATCCCTGTGACGGCATTGCTTCCGGTTGTGCTGTTCCCGTTATTAGGTGTATCTCCGGGGAAAACAGTATGCGAAAAATTTCTCAACGTAAGATGTTTCTTCTTTTTGTTTCTTAATTCTATTATTTTATAAATGAGATGAATTGTTTACTATTACTGAATGTATGCCCATATTTGACTGCCAATCTCGTACAGAAATATGATACTGTTGCAAATAAAAGGTAGAGGGTTAGAGTATGGTTATGGTGTTTAACGCCACTTTCAACAATATCTCAGCTATATCAGTTTTTTTGGTGGAGGAACCGGAGTACCCGGAGAAAGCCACCGACCTGTCGCAAGTAACTGACAAACTTTATCACATAATGTTGTATCGAGTACACCTCGCCATGGGCGGGATTAGAACTCACAACGTTAGTGGTGATAGGCACTGATTGCACATGTAGTTGTATATCCAACTCCCATTCGATCACGGCCACGACGGCCCCAGCAGATGAAAGGTTAAAAGTCATGGTCGAAAAAATAACCACAGCATGAACCACCTCTTTGACAAACATCACAAGTCCTAAGGATAAACATGACTACGAGAGCTAAAAAAATATGACATGATTAATGGAATTAAATCTTGTGTATAAGACACAGTGGGATAAAGGACTTTACTATGTTTAAAACCCAACCCATATTACATCCAAATTTGAAGAAATGTTGGACCAAAAGAACACTCTGAATACCAAGCACAATTGACACGACAAGCACAAGCGTCACATAAAGCAAAAATGACAATCTAGGACAATGCAAACGCCCATAATCACCGGAAGTGAAATCGGATGCACTGGATTGGTAGGCTTTGCCTGCTACACATATGATATCCTTCGTGTACTGTATGAACGACTTGCACGTCGCTTAAATGCAGATTAGGGACGAGATTATGAGTGATTTTGTCTTTATCTAAATTGTACTGGTAGTGTTTATCGTCACTCAAGATATAGGACAAAATTCCCCCGGACATAAGCTTACTGTACAAAAGGTGCCCCTCCCCACCCCATAGGACAGCAATTGTTCAGCTTGATCATGATTACCGTATTTACCAGTGAAGTCACCTACCATAGTAAGTGTCTTGAAACCTCAACACTTGGATTGGGTATAGAGGCGATAATTCACCTTAGTGGTTTGTAGATTGAGGTCAGAAGTCAGAAGTCAATGACTTGAACCCCTCGGATAACCCAGGCCCCCTATCATGTTGTATTACATCATATGCTACTAGTATGTCACATTTTAGGAAATCGCATCGGTGGTGTAATGGTTAGCGTGCTCGCCTCCAGTGCGGTAGATCGTGGGTTCGAGCCCCGGTCGGGTCAAACCAAAGACTATGAAATTGGCATTTGTAGCTGCACCGCTAGGTATGCAGCATTAAGGAGCAAGAGCAAAGACTGGCTGGCTCGGAATCAGGATAATGTGCTTAACTGGGGCGACATGTCTATCCGCGAATTTCTTCAGTGAGATAGCACTATACAAATCCTACTAAGCCTGCTGGTCTAGTACAAAGTGAACATCATTATCATCTCACTGAAAAGTAACATGTTTTCGCCATGATATAGCTGAAAAATTGCTGAGTTGGCGCTAAGTAACAGTTGATCACTCATTCATATTCAAGGATAGTAGTATGTCGCATTTTATGATAGTAGTATGTCACTTTTTATGATAGTAGTATGTCACTTTTTATGATAGTAGTATGTCACATTTTATGATAGTAGTATGTCACATTTTATGCTAGTAGTATGTCACATTTTATGATAGTAGTATGTCACATTTTATTATAGTAGTATGTCACATTTTATGATAGTAGTATGTCACATTTTATGATAGTCGTAGGTTATAGTAGTTTTCCTGTTCATTGTAGGATACCACTATGTTGTTTATTGGTGGACTGATTGTAGCAGTGGCAGTAGAGGAAGTAGGATTACATAACAGGATAGCCATGGGAATTATCTCTGTCCTAGGATCGAATCCAAATATGTAATATTGAAAGAATAGTTAAGAAATCATAATATATTTTACATTTTAATACAAGTGTTATTACAATCAAAATAAAAATGCCTGTGTCGAACCACGCGAAAGAGAGAGGTAAGAAAAAGTTGAAGATACCAAAGGGATAATCAGAAGCCGAAAATCGAAAAGGGACAAATAATGTAAAGGCCAAACGACAAAAGGAGAGCTAATGATATATATAAAAAAAAAAACACTACACAGAAATATAAAGATCGAGCAACACAAAACCCACCAAAACCGGTGGTGAACAATGGCTTAGAAGGGCAAGCAGTTCCTGCTCCACATGTGGCACTCGTCCCGTTACTCTTGTTACAAAAAGTCATGAATCAAGAAAGGACCGGATTATAATTCTTACAAATAGAACATATCCGTTGTCATTTGTGACGCAGATTTATCAGGTCATGATGGCGACGTATAACTTTCGAATTATTGACTTCAACTTAACCACTAGAAACCCTTGATAACGTTACATAATGTACATTTGTATATAATTAATTGGTAAGTTGTTCTTCCTCATCAGTATGTCAGCTAAAGTGTATGTCCTCATTCTATTTCTGACTTCTTATTACTTCTTTGGCATCTTTAAACTTTTCTATTTTCATGACGAGAACAATTGTATATTAATAATAATTAATAAATCATTTAGGTTAATATACCACACTGGGTGGCCCTAAGGGGTGAAGTATATAATTTCACAAGAAAAAATGATATATTGGATAGAGTCGATATTTTTATCTTGTAATAGGCTATCAAAACAGCTCTTATTAAGCTGTTGCCTAATTGGAACCACGGGAATCTCCAAACACGAGGCACTCATAAAATGCTCCATCGAAACCAGTAGTTTATTTTATACATAACACATTGGTATATGATATATTTATATAATAATGTGGTCTTGTCCAGGTAATATGCCACAAGACCACATTAATATCATTATTATACTGAGTGTCTAATTGTCCATGTAATATGCCAAAATATTACCCAGGTAATATGCCAAAATATTACAGTACCAAATATCACTACAGAAACTTACACAGTATAGCAATGCCTGATAGATAAAATGTTATTCTAATCTAAACAGTGATACGCAATAAGTATATCTATCACAATGCTCATTTCAATTGTTCTTCAATATGTAATTATTAAAAAATGACCCTCACCCCTCAAATCAAGAGTTTTTTTTTCTAATAGTATTACAGTATCATTGATAAATTGGAAACAACAACTTGTGATGTTACCATTGCTTGAAGTATGCATTGGGAATGTTACATGTACGAAACAATACCCTCTCGGCTAATACAGAAAGAGTTCTAAACAACAATACATTATGCTGTTTGGTGTGATCAATTGAATCCAATCATGTTACAGGTTCAGCGTAAGAAGAGTTTGAAAATATCAAAGGGAGGTAATCAGATTCCGTATATCGAAGAAGAACAGACAACATAATGGCCAAACGAAAAAGTACAAAAGGACAAACAACGATCCACAAAACATACACATAAAACTAAAGATGGAGTAAATTCACATGAGCTATATATGTATCTACAGGTTGATGTTAGGACTGATGTTACCCACGTGGTTCCTGTCGATGTGGATCAGCAATACAGCAGCGACATCTATGATGATTCCGATTATCCAGGCTGTAATGACGCAAATCAGGGAAGCCGAGTTAGGACCTTCCAACTCAAGTGATGGTATATATCAGGTATTATATGGATATAACGCCCTGCATAAATCATTATATAGGAATAATGACAATCTTTTAAATTCAGTTTACATCGCTGATAATGTCTAGTTATAGTGATTGTTAGTTTTTAGATTTTTTCTATGTTGTCCTATTAAATGTCTACGTTCTGAGTTCCGTGTTGTGAAGTCCGTTACGATTTCCTCATAAACACGATGTTCGGTTCGTCTTTACCTCTTGTTGTTTGCTGGAGAGCTCATTCTTATTTACGTTATTTGTGTTTGTTTGCGCATAGTTATGTCCAACACATATTGTGTTGTGTTTTTATTTCGTTTTTCTAACGTTTATTTACATGTTATAAGCTCAATACTGTGTGTAACAGTCTTTTACCAACATATTATACCTTCTTATCTAGTAGTCTGTAAACTAGAAACATTCACTTATCCTACTAATTAGTGTACTGTCCATGCATGTTTATGTTATCTTTCATTTTTGTGATATTGTGTGGTCTTCTTGGGTGCAGCCTTATCTGTATATATCTGTATGGTCGTTGGATATCAAATAATCAGAGAAGGGTTAAAGTCCCAATAACCGGCTTAAGTCACCACATTTTTTGTACCTCTTCGAAGTCCGGACATAAATTTCCAACGCCATATATGTCGTGGTGTTTTTGTGTTCTATTATTGGAGGTGACAGGTGGTACTTAATGTTTTGTTGATAGAATTGTTGACCATCACTGTTTAAACTTACTTTTCATAACATTTGTAGTATTACACGGACTTTTAACTTTCTAGCAAAGCTGCAAGTGGCCACAATCGAAAAGAGTGACTTGAACAATATTCTGAAATATTTAATATGAATTATATTTGTCATTGAAGATTACACCGTTATTGTGAGATGAAGCATGTGTAAAACACGGTATCATGATCATTAACAACATTTGTTATTTAGAAAACTCCATGTTGATCGTAAACGATCTTCGGAATATTTTATTTCAGGATGATTTATGGTCTATGGTGTTTAACGCCACTTTCAACAATATTTCATTTACATCGTGGCGATCAGTTCAGGCGAGGTGTACTCGATAGAACATTATGTTTGTCAGTGACTTCCGGCTTATCGGTGGTTTTTTCCGGGTACTCCGGTTTCCTCCACCAATTAAACTGACCGTCACTGAAATATTGTAGAAAGTGGCGTTAAACACTATAACCCCACTGAATATTATATCTATAATACGACACCCTTATGTCTGTTTAGGACACGGGCATGATAACGTTGCCTTTGAAAGAATGGAAGTAACAGATTTGGAACTAAAACCACGTGAGAAGAAATATAAATTAAATGGTGACGACGTAGCGGTCTCAACTGATGAAATCCAGAGTACCGAGCACATACCTAGCAAAGCCAAAGAGGCAGAACTTAAACGGTTTGGCAAAGGACTGGCATTGAGCGTGGCCTATGGAGCCAATGCGGGTGGTATTGCTACATTAACTGGTACACCGCCGAATCTGATTCTACAAGGACAGGCTAATAGGTAATGTCATATGTCATCGATGTTAGCTGGGAATAGTAATATTTTGTTATTACATGTTGTCTATGAAAACAATATGTTGGCTGGTTGCTTCGTCGAGTCTTATTATACAAGAACAGACGAATACGTTGTCTTGTATACTCGAATGTAATTGATTTGACACATCACTATCTTTAGGTGTAACTTTCGGTGCTATTAGTATTGTTATAGCTACAGTGACTGGTGGATATCTAAATATGATTATCCATGAGAGATACGACTAATGTATAGAGTACATATAATGCATCTGAGTGTAAAGGTAGAAGTCATGTGTTGTTTTTATACACGACGAACATAGTGTTCTTTATTGCAATTTGTCTTTTGAAAATCATGGTGGCGGTGCAAAACACAAAAACATGAAAAATAATTAAACCTAATCTTTAATGTGCTAATTTGTTATATATGCTATAAATTTGATGACTCTGTCAACAGTATTAAGCAATTAAAAAATGAAACAATGAAATTTGAAATTTGTCCCGGGCGATAGATATACGGAGAGAGATATCAGTATTTTAAACTGAATGTGATTGTTGTCTCACAGTTAATGTGTTATTTTTCACAGTATATACAAAAGTTATGAAGAAGGAGCTGATGCTGGTATTACCTTTGCTAACTGGATGGCCTTTGCCTTTCCATTGTCTGTTATTATATTGGTATTGTGTTGGTTGTGGCTACAGCTGTTCTTTCTGAGATCTCTGTAAGTTTATTAAAGCAATACAATATCTGAAATACAAGTGCTGTACATGTTATCAGCTAAATATCTTCAAAATAGCTGAAATCACAGTCCCTCTTCCATATGTTTTCTAATCCATATTATGCCGATAACAGTAATTCTTACTACTGATTTCATAATACACAATGTAACTTTTTAATAAAAACCAAATTTGAATTAATTAAACGTCACTTAATAGATGAATGGATTTATTTTAGATTAACGTCAAAAGAGTAGTATTTATTCGGGGTTATGATTAGGATTATGGTGCTTAACGCCACTTTCAACAATATTTCAGTTATATCGTTGAGGTCGATTTTATTGGTGGAGGAAACCGGAGTATCCGGAGAAAACCACAGAACCACCGCAAGTCACGAACAAACTTTGTCACATAATATTGTATCGAGTACACCTCGCCTAAATCCAACTACAATACGATCACGACGGCCCCTAACTTATTTATTCGCGAAGAGGTCAAATCTACAAATAATAAAAACAAATGATGTAGAAAAATGATGGTAATGGACAGAAATGTACATTAACCAGATGATATAATGGATAGGACCGGAAATTGTACCTTCAATCAACCACTCATAGCAAACTCATACAAGCCTATCACCAATACGGCATGGGTTAGCACCCAGCTTTGTAAATTACAAAAAAGGGTGCACTCGACTCGCAGCCGCAAGTGATAAAGTTTACCAGTTGCTTGCCCTTGGTCGGTGTTTCTCTCCGGGTACTCCGGCTTCTTCCACCACTAAAACTGGTCGCCATGATATAGCTGAAATATTGATGAAAGTGGCGTTAAACACCCCATTTAAATCAAATCCAATGGTTTGTATCCCGTAGCGGAGAAACTCATTAACTGATATCCATGCTGCATTAATAGCTCTAAATCCGAAGCGAGATGTCAAAACTAACCACAATATTTGTCATAACGAGGACCGGATTATCCTATAGGCGAGTACAGACTGCAGCCTAGGGCCCCTCAAGCTTGGGGACTTCATACTAGTTTATCTAAAGAATTTGCGATAATTTTACTTCAAGCTACGTAAATGTCGCTAAAATATATCACAAGTAAAAATCAATTAAAGACGGATGGGGGCGTGTTAGAGAGTGGTTCCGTCTGAGGGGGGGTCCCATAATTTTATTAGCCTAGGGGCCCCAAAGGTCATAATCCGGCCCTGGTAATAACGTAAATAAAAATGAAAAAAAAATTAGGACGACGTCTGGTGGTGTACATCTCTCTCTCTCTCTCTCTCATGACATTTCGACAAAATATGTCTTGAATGTGTAAGTTTGGCAATTTAGTAAGGACTGATTTATCATAACATTACTGTATTGAAAGACTAAGTAATGGAGCAGGAATAGCTTACCCTTCCGGAGCATCTGACTTCATCTCGGTTTTTAGTGGGTGCGCGTAACTCGATCTTTAGGTTTATGTGCAATGTTTTGTAGATCGTTGTTTGTATTTTTATCAAATCGATATTACAATGTAATACAATTATAATTTTAGATGTTGTAGACGTACTGACAACAATAGAAAGAACGCTATTGAGACAGCTATAAAGAAAGAAAAGACAAAACTAGGAAAACTGACGTAAAATAATTATATATTTCATTAGTTATGGCAAGTCATAAGTTGAGTGGTTGAAAAATATTTTAAAAAGAGAGGAATTTCGAGCTTACACTACCTCTAAATGAAAATCACCCTATATACTGTAGTTCGGTAGTATATCTGTATTTCTGCTGTTATCTAAATATCATTCTAATATGACGTCCTTCTTTCGCTTTGTAGACAAACGAGCGATGTATCGATGGTATAATATCATCCGCACATTCGCCGGTGAATGTGACTGACTTTTCCATTAGCAGCATAAATTGTGTACGACATTTTCCGCAAACGTAAATATAAATTCCCGTCTTCCAATCAAAGTATACTACCGTATTTGTACTCTTAGACATAGCAGAATCGAAATAAATCATGGCTCGGGATAAAATACTAATATCCGCCAACCCATGTTAAAACTCCCAACACATTCTGGCTTCCATGATTTATTTCTTAAGTAACACAAACACAATATAGGTCACTGGAGTTCAGGCAAAAATATTCCCATCCAAAAAGAGAGCCTTCTTCTTTTAAGGTTCGTTTTGCATTCTATTTGTTACCTGGTGGTCTTTTAATTTGTTTTACTCTGTCGAATGGTCATAAAGATCATTGTGTAAAATATCTTGATAAGATAGATATAGGAGGTTAAGGTTGTGTAGTTAAAAGCCACTTAAAAAAAATATCTCAGTTATATCGTGGCGGTTAGTTTTATTGGTGGTGGAAACGGGACTACTGGAAGAAAACCTCAGACCTGTCGCAAATCAATGACAAAATTTGTCACATAATGTTGTATCGAGTACACCTCACAATGAGCGGGATTCGACTTCATGACGTTAGTGGTGATAGGCACATGTAGTTGTAAATCCAAAAACCATTACGGCGGCCTCTATATAAAAATATACCACCACCACTGAGGGTAATACTAGTATATCATGTAATCAATTTTAGACTAACATACAGTTCATGTTTGTCATCGCATAATCTAACGAAATATGCAGTAACTAAAATTGACCAATCGTTGACAACAATTTAATACATAATTTTATTCATAAAGACATCGACATCAATATTCTACAATATAGAAACCATGTTAAAATTATACAATATTACAACTTTTTATATAAATAAACGTTAGAGAATACCGTAAAGGGCAATAGTAACGTGCCGAGCGGAGAGGCTACACAACCGGTGAGCGGTCAATTGGTTCGTACCACTTTCCTGGGATTTGATAGTGATTAAATAGCTTTCTGTATAAAACCTAATATGTCCTATTCTTTATTATGGTTGTCAATATATATATCAAACTATATCTTATAGGTCTATGGTTCAGACCTATGTCTCAGACCCTATGGCTGGAGACATATGTCCCAAACACCTATTCGTCTCAGACATATGTTTCAGACCCTATGGCTGAAGACCTATGCCCCAAGCACCTATTCGTCTCAGACCTATTTTTCAGACCCTATGGCTGGAGACCTATGTCTCAGACCCCTATGACTGGAGACCTATGTCTCAGACACCTATGGCTGTAGACCTACGTCTCAGACCCCTATGGCTAGAGACCTATGTCTCAGACACCTATGGCTGGAGACCTATGTCTCGGACCCCTATGGCTGGAGACCTATGTCTCAGACAATCATACACTTATCGAGCTGTTAATTAGCTACGCTTTGTATGTAGTTCCAAGCTATGCTGCTTTTCCGATACAATAAACTTGTCTGGCGACCTATGGTGTCAGACACTGTTTATGTACCGATCCAGGGTCTGCTTACAAGACCACTACTAACCATGAGACAACGCGAACACCCACTTGAACCAATTCGGCAAGTGTTCGAGACCTAGTCATAGACTACAATACCCCGTTATCTATGACAACGGTTGTGACCACCTTGTCTTCAGACTACCTGGCTGTATATATAATGATATAGCTTAAATATTGTCCTATTCAACGACAAGCTTCGTCTCATAAATATTAATCAAAGCGCAATTAGATGTGTACAATCCAAGGATGCGATCGAGAATTATTGCGCCAGATTACCTTATTGTTAGAGAGAAGGGAAAAAAATAAACTCTTTATTTGATAAAACTTTGATTTTTTTAAAAGTTATTTCGAACAAGAACACGCTGTTGTAATCTCTTTATATAGTCCAAAAGCGGACCTCGAGGAAGACACCCCTCTTATATATGATGTTGTATGTTTATAATGTATGTATGTTAAATTGTTCTTGTTTTTGCTTGACCCTGACGGGTGTAATTTGCAATAAAGTATTATATATATAAATAATGATTTGATAAACTAAAGTGTTGATTCCGTATTGCTTATGTAAATAATGCTTCGACAAAGTGTTGATTCTATATTGTTTCTCTCGCTTCGCAATCAAAAATTGTCCATCAAGAGAAACTGGCAACATAGGGCACACAAGACGAAGAAAAACAAAATAAAAAACACAACACAATATATGTTTGACACCACTATACCGTAAACAAATACAAACAACGTAAATAAGACATGAACCCTCCTACAAACATCTGGAGGTAAAGACGAAACGAACATCGTTTTTATTACATTTCAGGTTTGGAGAAGTCGTTGTAATGATATGTTTCATTTCTCTGGCTTTACTGTGGATATTTAGGGATATACCAGGTTTTGGTGGATGGGCGGATTTGTTTACAAGAACTAACAAGTATGTTGATATATATCTGAGATATTCTGTGTTTTTATTGCAAGTGATAATGTGTTTAACGAGAAGATACCCTCCTAGTATTCTAAAAGCTTTCTAGATTAACTCGCTTTCAAAATTACCAAGTGGTACGTCAGGTTTACATGATACAACTGTGTCTTAGCCTGTCTTTTAACATTAATACCACTTTACAACATAACTATTGAAGTTATGACAAGGTTTAAAATCAAACATCAGTTTAGTTTTATATGTTTAATTTGTGGTGCTTAACGCCACTTTCAACAATATTTCAGTTCTTTCCTGGTGGTCAGTTTTATTGGTGGAGGAATCCGGAGTACCCGGCGAAAACCACTGACCTGTCACAAGTCACTGACAAACTTTATTACATAATGTTGTATTGAGTACACCTCGCCATGAACCGGATTCGAACTCACAACTTTAGTGGTGACAGCCGCTGATTCAGCAGGTAGTTGTAAATCCAATTACCATACGATCACGACCACGATGGCCCCATTTTGGTTTGATACAAAGTTGCTTTGACTTGATACCTGTATAAATTTAAGATGATGTTCAGCTTTCAAAATCCAGTTTTCTAAATAAAAGTTACAAAATAAAGTGTCATATGATATGTTTATTTGTCTTATTCTAAGAGATGGTGCCTTTACATAATTTAGTTTTTTTAGTAATATCCGATATTATTTTACTTTTAGTTAATATGAGTATAAATTTAAGATGATGTTCAACGTTCATGCACAATCCAGTTTTCTAATTATGTTAACATAAATAAAAGTTACCAAATTAAAGGGTCATATAATTTGTTTACTTGCCTTATTTTAAGAGATGGTGCCTTTGCTAGAGACTCTACATCTGCCATGTTAATAGCCATTTCTTTATTCATTTTGCCGAGGAAAATACCAAATATATTTTGTTGGATATCAGGAGACGGTACGTAGAGATAGACATTTTGTCATTTTAAAATTTGCATAAATGTTCTGGTTGTCAGTCTAGTTTCTTCTTTAATACATATGGAGTATAGATTCCACGCCATGTTCTTGGTTGATTAGAGAGTAAAAAGGGGTTGAAGATACCAGGAGATATTCAGAAGCCGTCAATAGAAGGACAGACAGTACAATGACCAAAAGATTGATTGATTTGATATGATTTATTGTGTTTAACGCCACTTTCAGCAATATTTCAGATATATCATGGCGACCAGTTTTAGTGGAGGAAGAAGCCGGAACACCCGGAGAGAACCACTGACCATGGGCAAGCCACTGATAAACTTTATCACTTGCGGCTGAGAGTCGAGTGCACCCTTTTTTGTAATTTACAAAACCGAGCGCGAACCCACCCCGAATTGTTGATTGGCTTATATGAGTTGTTAGGTAATCCAACTACCTAACTCATTGAGCCACCCGGGTCCTTTTGACCAAAAGAAACATGATAAAAGGATGATGCTATATACACAGAAAACTAAAGATTGAGCAACAGGAATCTCACCAAAAAACTGGGGGTGAACGCCGGTGCCTATGAAGGGTATGCAGTTCCTGTTCCACTAGTGGCACCTGTCGTGTTTCAGGTGATAAGTCATAAATGGTAAGATAATGTGGATTACGACAAACAAAGCATATCTGTGATAATTTTTATACAGATATTTTGTAATGGTAAAACTTTAGTAGGTGGTGACTTCAACCTAAAGTTCTAGAAACCCTTGGTTCAGTAGCTTCGTTGTAAGTTTTACAGTAACTGTAAGATCTGTTAATGATATATAAAAGTCATAGAAATCAATGTTGGTATATTGCAGTGTGGTATATATTATTTCAATTCATATCTCCTTTGTAGAGAAACCCTCCTACACACCCATTTTGAATTGGGAAACTGTAGTACATAAAATACCGTGGGGTATAATTATATTGTTAGGTGGAGGTTTTGCCTTAGCTGATGCCAGTAAGGTAAGTTTGATTTCATTGAATAGTTTGTAGTCCTCATTTCTACATAGCTTGAATAACTACATTTTATCCGGCACTTGATCTATTTGAGCAGTTAATGCACTTGTTCTATTTGCGCAGTTAATGCACTTGTTCTATTTGAGCAGTTAATGCACTTGTTCTATTTGAGCAGCTAATGCACTTGTTCTATTTGAGCAGTTAATGCACTTGTTCTATTTGAAGTCAAATTGTGTTGACTGGATACATTTTTGCTATATACTGTCACTGCCCAACAAAGAGCTTTTCTGGTACACCTTTCACGTGTTTTACCTGTTAAGCTTTGAAAAACTACTTATAAATCCAGTTCCCTTCCTGTTGACAGAAAATATCAAAAGGGGCAATTAAGGAATAATTGTATACTTTTATTATTAAATATAACATTGATTCTCGTTTACCAATAACGAATTAATTATTGAACATTATTATTATTATGTTCCTATCCAGTGTTTAAAAATCATCTTATGAAAGGGTGCTTTTCAGTTCAGCTTTTTCTTTGTGTTTGCATGCCTTTTTGATGGTTGGAAAGATTGCAGTTAGTAATAATTCTAGTAAACACCTACCTTTACCCAAGAATATTAAGATATTACAAAGACACAATGAACTCCTACTCATGTCTTCAAAAAACGTTAGTGTTGTTCGAGCATAGATTGACAGAGTAGTTAGTTTTGTTCGAGCATAGATTGACAGAGTAGTTAGTTTTGTTCGAGCATAAATTGACAGAGTAGTTAGTTTTGTTCGAGCATAGATTGACATAGTAGTTTGTCCATTCACTTTGTTAAGCAGTTATTTGCATTACCGACCCATATATGGAGCGCCTTTATTTTTCTCTCATTACAATGGAATAATGATATTATTCGAAATGCGCATGTGTTATATTGATAGATTAAATTTGTATGTGCATTTCAGGTTATGATGCACGATTTTAACCAGTCCTAGAGATGTGAATTCTATATTTGTTCCGCCCAATATTTATTCATTTGCATAGACAATTTATCATTAACAACTCAACAGACAACAGTTTACATGGCGTAGGAAAGACAAAACACAAGCTAGTCGGATTGATATGATTCTTTTAGGAAAAGATTTTTTATCGCTTGTTCAAAGCTGTAAAATTAAACCTGCGGTCATACAGTATACTGATCATCAAAGTGTGGTTTTAACCTTTCGGTCGGGTGTGTCTGAAAAGAGAAGAGGGTATTGGAAAATTAATAATTCTGTAATACAGGAATATGATTATAAACAGTTAATAAATAAAGTAATTGATAAATATTTAATACAGTATCATAATAATAAGATCGACATAAGATTATTATGGGACGCAATGAAAGTTGAAATTCGAGAAGTAACCACTATGTATTGTAAAAACAAATCAAAATTAACTAGAGAACTTAGACATAAATTAGAAAGAGAATTAGAAAAAAAATATTAGGGTAAGGGATAATCAAAGCGAGGAAAACGATAATTTAAATAAAGTTATTCATAATATTGAAATAGAACTTGTAAAAATATATGACCAAAAATCTAAAGGGGCACAAATTAGATGTCGTGAGAAATGGGTGGAATATGGGGAAAAAATAACTCATATTTTCTAGGTCTGGAAAAACAGAGGCAAATTAAAAAGTCAATAAACAAATTAATAGATGAAAACAATGAAATAATAACTGACCAGATGCACATTCTTAGTACTATTAAATCGTATTATGAAAAATTGCATACTACAAAATATCCTGATGAAAATCTAACCAGTAATTATATTTTTGATACAAAATTAGAAAACAGGCTTCAGGATCAGGATCAATCAATTTGTGATGGAAAGGTAACTGAAGAAGAGTGTTCTAATGCAATAAATAATATGAAATCAAATAAAGCCCCAGGTGTGGATGGACTAACAGTAGAATTTTATATAGAATTTTGGGGAAAAGTCAAATTGTTTTTAATTGATGTTCTAAATAAAAGCTATGATGAAAAGCTACTAAGTTTTTCTCAGCGGACTAGTGTTTTATCTTTATTGTTTAAAAAGGGGGATCCCTTAGTTCTAGATAATTATAGACCAATTTCTCTTTTAAATGTTGATTTAAAACTTCTTTCTTATGTTCTAGCACAGCGTTTAAAAAAAGTTTTAGAAAAAATTGTAAATAATGACCAAACTGGATATATTAAAAACAGGTTCATTGGCTTTAATCATAGACAAATACAAGACATTATTGATCTTGCTGAATCTTATAATGTTGAAGGGGCAATAGTCTTTGTTGATTTTAAAAAAGCGTTTGACTCACTTGAATGGACATTTATCTTGACAACTTTAAAACATTTTGGGTTTAATGAATCGTTTATAATTTGGGTTAAAACTTTATACAGTAATATTCAAACTTGTATAATGAACAATGGCTGGATATCAGAGATTTTCAAAAACTCGCGCGGAATACGCCAAGGTTGTCCTTTATCTGCTTTGCTATTTGTTTTATCAGTTGAAATCATGGCTCTTCGAATAAGAAATAATAAGGATATCAAGGGTTTTCAGATAAAAATAGTATAAAAATTTCGCAATTAGCAGATGACACAACACTATATTTTAACTCTAAAAACGATATATCTGTTGCTATGAACGAAATTGAAATTTTTGGTAATTTTTCAGGTTTAATGATAAATAGAAATAAGACAGAGGGGTTGTGGATTGGGAAACTAAAACACAGTAAAGATAAGGAAGAAAATATTAAATGGACAAACAAACCAATAAAGACCTTAGGTATTTATTATGGTCATGATTACATAGAATGTGAAAAACTTAATTGGGAAAAAAAATTGAAAAAATGAATAGCTTATTTTTGTCATGGTCAAAGCGAAATCTCTCAATATTGGGCAAAGTACTAATCATTAAAGCTTTGATTATACCTATTTTTACTTTTATTGTTAGTTCATGTGTTATTCCAGAAAAATACAAAAAAGAGATAGAGAATAAGTGTTTTAAATTTATATGGAATGGGAAACCAGATAAGGTAAAAAGAAATACATTGATAGGAGATTTTGAGAAGGGTGGACTGAAAATGATAGATATAGAGAGTTATTTTATATCTTTGAAGGCATCATGGGTAAGCAGATTAGCTGACTCAAAATTTTCGAATTGGAAATTGATACCACTATAATATTTAAATGTATTTGGGAAAATATGGCTTATTTTTAAAATGAACATAGATGTGAAAAAACATAAACAGTTTCTAAATAATATCCCCGAATTTTACAAAAATGTTTTGACCAGTTGGATAGAAACAGGTGGTGGTCAATTAAGTTCACCATTGACATTCAGTAATGTAAGAAAGCAAATTTTATGGGGAAATAGATTTATTACATTTGAAAAAAAAAAAATTTTTTTTAAAGAATGGATTAATAGTGGAATATTTTTTGTTAATGACATAATAGATAATAATGGTAAAATTACGCAAGAATTTATTCTTCACAAGTTAAAAAATAAATCTAATTGGATATCTGAATTTAGTATTCTTAAAAAAGCTTTTCCAAAAAATTGGATAGACATTTTAAAAACAGAAAGCTCAGTTAAAAGCATTGTAAATATCAAAAAAGATTATTTCATCTGGAACAATCAGTTTATTAATTTATCTACATTGTCTAATAAGTTATTATATAATAAACTGGTGATTGTTAAATTTTCAAACCCTATTGGTGCACATTATTGGATTAATTATTTAGTGTTGTCTGAAAAACCAAATACAAGTAGTCTATGTTTTTTCATTTTCAAATTTCTTGACGAAAACAAACTTAAAATGTTCAGATGGAAACTTTTTCATTTTATTATACCAAATAAAGTTTTACTTTCCAAATGGAAAATTGTTGAGAATAGTTTATGTAATTTCTGTAAATTAGATGAAGATTACTCTCATTATTTTATTACGTGTACCTTTCTAAAAGAGTTTTGGACAAAATTTCAGAATTTAATGAAAGGTTTGGTTATCGAAAGCAAAATTACTTTGAAACATATAGTACTTGGATACAAGATAGATGATAAAAACTATCTTGCATTAAATTTTTTGATAACAGTTGTAGGGTTTTCCATCTACAAATCGTACTATATATCTGAACAGAAAACAAAGTATATTGATGTTTATAGAATATTTGCCAATGAATATATTAAAAGAATAAATGAAAATAAAACACTTCAAATGTGTACATTTTTAATGAAAGTAAAAAATTATATAATAAATGCAAAATAAATAAATGTTTTCAAAAGGTATTAAATAGAAATTGTATTTAGGTTGTATATATATTTCATGTAATTCTGATTATAGCCCTGGATAATCAGAACAAGATGTAACAGGGAAACACCAAAAAGAGCTTGGACTTTTGGCGTGTTAATTGTAGCAAGCATTTGAATAAAATATATTACGTTGTTAAAAAAACACAAAAAACTCAATTATATCTTCTATCAGGAACAACTACTCTATATGGTTTTTCTTCAAATAAACAAACAGCTCATCTCAAAGATCACTAAAACGACAATTGTCAGCCCCAGTAATATTCTAAATTTGAGCTTGGTAGGGAAACTGATAAGATTTCATAGTTTTGTTTTCAGAATTAAAGCCCCAATAATATTCTAAACTTGAGCTTGGTAGGGAAACTGATAAGATTTCATAATTTTGTTTTCAGAATTAAAGCCCCAATAATATTCTAAACTTGAGCTTGGTAGGGAAACTGATAAGATTTCATAGCTTTGTTTTCAGAATTAAAGAACAAAATGTCAAGGTACTCCACCCTCAGACATAGATGACTTTAGCTGATGTTGGCTATTCTTGTGTAGGTTCTTTGGTTTTCTTGCTCCCAAAGAATCAAAAAATATGTTTGGCTTTGAGAGTATATGATGAGCAATTTTTCAGCTATTTCATGGCGATCGTGAGGAAAAGTTAATTTTCAATGAGATGATGAGGGGATCTGCTTTGTACTAAACAAACACGCTTAGTTAGATTTTTATTGTGCTAGCTCACTGAGACAACAGTCCTCGAATAGACATGTCGTCCACTCGGACACATTATACTAATTCCGAGACCTTGTCTTTGTTCTTTCTCCTTTTTGTTGCGTACGTAGCGGAGAAGCAACAAATACCAAAGAGCACGCTAACCCAAATGTATATTCAATTTTTGTTCTCATCAAATTAAAAATATATTATCTAATAAAAATCAAATAAAATATCAATAACGTTTTAGACGTCTGGTCTGTCAAAAATGATTGGATGTAGGCTTAGGATCTTCAGCAGTTTGGATCTGAAGGTGATGAATCTCATTATTTGTTTAATTGTTGCTGGTGCTACAGAAATTACAAGTAACAGTGCCACGGCAACATTGTTGATGCCAATAATGGCGGAGTTGGTAAGTGGATTAGCTTTATACCTTAGATTCTGTGTATTTTTATAAACAAAACACCATAGTTATCAATTGATCAATCATTGACAGTTCAATGTCTAATGAGGGGCCGTCGTGGTCGTGATCGTATAGTAGTTGGATTGAAAAATACCTATGCAATGAGTGCCTATCACCACTAACGTTGTGAGTTCAAACTCCGTTCATGGAGAGGTGTACTCGATACAACATGATGTGATAAAGTTTGTCAGGGACTTGCGACATGTCGGTGGTTTTCTCTGGGTACCCTGGTTTCCTCCACCAATAAAACTAATTGCCCCGATATAACTGAAATGTTTTTGAAAGTGGCATTAAACACCATAACCACCTGAATGTTAAATGGAAACGCTATTCAAATATTGTTGAAAGTGGCGTTAAACACAATAACCACCTCAATGTCAAATGGGAACGCAATTCAACATAGCAACCCACAGACAGACATATTTCGAGAAGAAGCAATCTAAAAGATCCCATTGGAAATACGTGGAAACGCTTTCATGGGTCATCCTTGGATGGATATCAACATACAAGTACATTATAGCCTTCACATTCTTGCTTTATTTCATACTATTAAATACACATATTTTTAAACTACACTTATATATAGTAGTTGGTATCGATTCCTAAATGAAATTTACCTTTTATCTTTTAATGTAATAAAAACGTATATCAAATGTAGTGCACACAACGCGGTCCTGGAATAACCTTCATCAGATATAACGCGGTCCTGGAATAACCTTCATCAGATATAACGCGGTCCTGGAATAACCTTCATCAGATATAACGCGGTCCTGGAATAACCTTCATCAGATATAACGCGGTCCTGGAATAATCTTCATCAGATATAACGCGGTCCTGGAATAACCTTCATCAGATATGACGCGGTCCTGGAATAACCTTCATCAGATATAACGCGGTCCTGGAATAACCTTCATCAGATATAACGCGGTCCTGGAATAACCTTCATCAGATATAACGCGGTCCTGGAATAATCTTCATCAGATATAACGCGGTCCTGGAATAACCTTCATCAGATATAACGCGGTCCTGGAATAACCTTCATCAGATATAACGCGGTCCTGGAATAACCTTCATCAGATATAACGCGGTCCTGGAATAATCTTCATCAGATATAACGCGGTCCTGGAATAACCTTCATCAGATATAACGCGGTCCTGGAATAATCTTCATCAGATATAACGCGGTCCTGGAATAACCTTCATCAGATATAACGCGGTCCTGGAATAATCTTCATCAGATATAACGCGGTCCTGGAATAACCTTCATCAGATATAACGCGGTCCTGGAATAATCTTCATCAGATATAACGCGGTCCTGGAATAACCTTCATCAGATATGACGCGGTCCTGGAATAACCTTCAGCAGATATAACGCGGTCCTGGAATAATCTTCATCAGATATAACGCGGTCCTGGAATAATCTTCATCAGATATAACGCGGTCCTGGAATAACCTTCATCAGATATAACGCGGTCCTGGAATAATCTTCATCAGATATAACGCGGTCCTGGAATAACCTTCATCAGATATGACGCGGTCCTGGAATAACCTTCAGCAGATATGACGCGCTCCTGGAATAACCTTCATCAGATATAACGCGGTTCTGGAATAACCTTCATCAGATATGACGCGGTCCTGGAATAACCTTCATCAGATATGACGCGACCCTGGAATAACCTTCATCAGATATGACGCGGTTCTGGAATAACCTTCATCAGATATGACGCGGTCCTGGAATAATCTTCATCAGATATGACGCGGTCCTGGAATAACCTTCATCCGATATGACACGGTTCTGGAATAACCTTCATCAGATATGACGCGGTCCAGGAATAACCTTCATCAGATATGCTCAAAATCAAAAGATTGGAAAGCCAAATAATTTAAAGTTTAAAACATGCTGGAATATTCTTATCGAATGTAATATTAGTCTCTGTTCTCTGTGGATATTCGTTGTAACCGATGACATCCATTGTTTCAAACCATTGGAGCGTATCCGTTGTACTTGACGCCATCCATTCTCATTATTATTGGGTTTTTTTGTCTCCTCTTTTTGAAAAATTCGTCTGCTATTATTTCAACGATTTCTTTTGGAGAACATTCGTTGTCTACGTTGTACTTGTTCCAGGCCATCTCTGTTTGAGAACATTTATTGTAACTAATAATATATCAATTACGTTTTACGTTTTAGTAAGATCATCGTCTGTTGTAAATAAACGTTAGAGAATACCACAGGGCAATCAAAAATGGACAATACAGAGAAACTGGCAACATAGGGTACACAAGACGAATAAAAACAAAACAAAAACACAACACAAACTTGTTCAACAATCTTCTATGTAACCTCCTGGTCAATTTAAACTTGAATTATCTTTTTATCTAAAGTGAAATTTGTTTCCTAAGATCTCAACATCCAACAAAAATGGCTGCCGCTCATTAGTATAAATACATGTTCCAACCAACATTAGCTTTATGTACGTATGTAGTGGGTAGTTACGAGTATTGTAGGATGATATAAATGACTTCTACAATCACTCAAGCCAATTTACATCAAAGTTCACCTGAATTACCTTTTTTGATGGCTTCTTTCAAATTAATGTCTGACGACCTAATCAAACAACCCGTTATATCCAATACGGACAACTTCTTTTGTTTCAATAGTAATGTATCTAACTTGTACAATAATAATGTTATTATTAAACAACATTATTAAGAAAAAACGGGTAGAACGTGCTAAAGTGGGTCACTTGTCACTGTAATCGGGCGGCTGTATCGAGAAACAGATACGGTGTTGAAAAAACTGTTGATACTCATAAAATATTGATAAATGCAATAAATGTTATGTTTGTCTTCAAGAAATATGATAGACAAAACCATGTGTGAAGTTTTATGACGAAATATCTCCGATTTCTATGTAAATTTACGAGTTGAAGTGGGGAAACACCCACAGGTAATTTTAGCGATGTATTTTTATCTTGGACAAGAATAATGAGCGTCCTGATTGGATGGCCGATTTAAAACGCACTGACTCCGCATGGTAAAGAGATGCATGTAAAAGCAATCTATGTTATATTTATTCATTTGTTTGATTCTGGAATATTGTTGATCATTGATTTATTATCAATGATACAATTCTATATCCCTTGGGAGGGGGAGGGGGGCTATGATGAAAATTTGAAATAAAAAAACAGGACCGGATTTTAAGCAAAAATAATAATCCAGGATTAGTTTTTTATTAAAAAAAATCCAGGACCCCTGTGTCCATGATTTTTTTTTTTTTTTAAAGTTAATAAGATTATTTATTGCACAGAAATTGCTTTTTGCTACTCCATATGTTAGAAAATGGAATATCACGTGTATTGCTTCTGGTCAATAGAAAAACAGTAAAATAGAGCCTTATGTAATAATATGAAATATTGACATCCACACTTGCCTTTTGGACAGTACATTTCTGTGTCCACACTTGTTTAGAAGATAAAAAAAAAGTCGTGAGTATAGTTTTGTATGTTCACTAGTTTACCTAATTTTTCTAGTACAACAACATTGGTCAAATTCTTAAGTTCGTTCATTAAAAGAACTGTAAAATCATCGGTCTGTAACATCGGCCTGTATGAGCGACTTCTAACAGCAAATTATAACAGCGGCATGTACAACTGATATTAAAGGCCGCATTTACAATAGCATTGCTGTGGGTATTATTATACAGATTGCAGGATTTCTCTAATGATATTTTCTGTTGTTTTTTCCAGGCTATTTCTCTAGGAGAACATCCACTTTATTTAATGATATCTTCTGCCATTGCCTGCTCATTTGCCTTTATGTTACCAGTGGCGACACCACCAAATGCTATTGTTTTCTCCACGGGATATATCAGAATTGTTGATATGGTGAGTTTTATCAATTAAATCAAACCCTTGAAAATCGTGGGTTTAATTCAATAAAATTCCCTGTTAGTAAGAAACGATATGGATGTAAATGAACATGAGAGACTATCCACCATTACGGGCGTATTACGTTTGCGCGACTCTTTAAAATAAAAATGAGAGCCACCATATTGATGAACTACTGCTAAAGTTGGCATTAAACACCAATCAATCAATCAAAAAATGAGAACTCATTTGCGCGACTTTAAGCAAAATATTTTATGAACTTCTCTGGGACTTTATTTTTTACATTGGTAACTCAGGTATGTATACGCTTGGCGACTTTGATATACTTAATCCCGGTAGCTATAAATTGTGGATGGAATACATACACATATACATGCCCACTAAACTGAATTGAACTCACTGGTGAGTGATTATTTATACTTAAAAATGATGAATAAGTGACAGGCGTTCGTGGCACGGACTTACCACCACCCTTTTTCTAACTTTCTGTTTGCAAATTTATTTTCAATAACATTTCTTTATTTCTTTTTTATTTCATCTCTTTTTCCTTATTTTAACTTGTTCGTGTCAATATTCATACAATCTTATGTTAACATCAAATTGCATGTGTCGACCCTATATGGATACTAATAATCCACTTATCTATTTTATTAGTGTGGTGGTTTGCTCAAATTAAATTAAATCCCTGATATGGTGAATTGGTCCAAAAAGAAAAAAGAAAAAACCAAAATAACATCCAATTATAATACATTCGATCTCTGATATCTCTAGTTAACTACATGTACCTTGTAAAATGGCCCCTTTTAAAACACTAGACAAATTAAATTTCCAAATTTATTTACTCCTGTTTTCTGTTATAATGTTCCTTGGGTACGGAATAAGTATTGTTACTCACACTGGTGTTATGACACATGTAAGTATTGTTACTCACACTGGTGTTATGACACATGTAAGTAGTGTTACTCACACTGGTGTTATGACACATGTAAGTAGTGTTACTCACACTGGTGTTATGACACATGTAAGTAGTGTTACTCACACTGGTGTTATGACACATGTAAGTAGTGTTACTCACATTGGTGTTATGACACATGTAAGTAGTGTTACTCACACTGGTGTTATGACACATGTATGTAGTGTTACTCACACTGGTGTTATGACACATGTATGTAGTGTTACTCACACTGGTGTTATGACACATGTATGTATTGGTACTCACACTGGTGTTATGACACATGTAAGTAGTGTTACTCACACTGGTGTTATGACACATGTAAGTAGTGTTACTCACACTGGTGTTATGACACATGTAAGTAGTGTTACTCACACTGGTGTTATGACACATGTAAGTAGTGTTACTCACACTGGTGTTATGACACATGTAAGTAGTGTTACTCACACTGGTGTTATGACACATGTAAGTAGTGTTACTCACACTGGTGTTATGACACATGTAAGTAGGGTTACTCACACTGGTGTTATGACACATGTATGTAGTGTTACTCACACTGGTGTTATGACACATGTATGTAGTGTTACTCACACTGGTGTTATGACACATGTAAGTATTGTGTACTCACACTGGTGTTATGACACATGTAAGTAGTGTTACTCACACTGGTGTTATGACACATGTAAGTAGTGTTACTCACACTGGTGTTATGACACATGTAAGTAGTGTTACTCACACTGGTGTTATGACACATGTAAGTAGTGTTACTCACACTGGTGTTATGACACATGTAAGTAGTGTTACTCACACTGGTGTTATGACACATGTAAGTAGTGTTACTCACACTGGTGTTATGACACATGTAAGTAGTGTTACTCACACTGGTGTTATGACACATGTAAGTAGTGTTACTCACACTGGTGTTATGACACATGTAAGTAGTGTTACTCACACTGGTGTTATGACACATGTAAGTAGTGTTACTCACACTGGTGTTATGACACATGTAAGTAGTGTTACTCACACTGGTGTTATGACACATGTAAGTAGTGTTACTCACACTGGTGTTATGACACATGTAAGTAGTGTTACTCACACTGGTGTTATGACACATGTAAGTAGTGTTACTCACACTGGTGTTATGACACATGTAAGTAGTGTTACTCACACTGGTGTTATGACACATGTAAGTAGTGTTACTCACACTGGTGTTATGACACATGTAAGTAGTGTTACTCACACTGGTGTTATGACACATGTAAGTAGTGTTACTCACACTGGTGTTATGACACATGTAAGTAGTGTTACTCACACTGGTGTTATGACACATGTAAGTATTGTTACTCACACTGGTGTTATGACACATGTAAGTAGTGTTACTCACACTGGTGTTATGACACATGTAAGTAGTGTTACTCACACTGGTGTTATGACACATGTAAGTAGTGTTACTCACATTGGTGTTATGACACATGTAAGTAGTGTTACTCACAGTGGTGTTATGACACATGTAAGTAGTGTTACTCACACTGGTGTTATGACACATGTAAGTATTGTTACTCACACTGGTGTTATGACACATGTAAGTAGTGTTACTCACACTGGTGTTATGACACATGTAAGTAGTGTTACTCACACTGGTGTTATGACACATGTAAGTAGTGTTACTCACACTGGTGTTATGACACATGTAAGTATTGTTACTCACACTGGTGTTGACACATGTAAGTATTGTTACTCACACTGGTGTTATCACATGTAAGTATTGTTATTCACACTGGTGTTATGACACATGTAAGTATTGATACTCACACTGGTGTTATGACACATGTAAGTATTGTTACTCACACTGGTGTTATGACACATGTAAGTATTGTTACTCACACTGGTGTTATGACACATGTAAGTATTGTTACTCACACTGGTGTTATGACACATGTAAGTATTGTTACTCACACTGGTGTTATGACACATGTAAGTATTGTTACTCACACTGGTGTTATGACACATGTCTTTTATCTTAATTTCAAACAATGAATCAAACATAATAACTGTTATATCTATATACTTTTCTGATACACCAACAAGAACATTCTGTAGATACCAAAGATGTTAATCGATATATGAGAGGATGTAAATCAAAGGACAGACAATACAACGGACAAAAGAAACAAGACAATGAGACAAGCAATTACACAGACAAACTAAAAATAGAACAATTACACAGACAAACTAAAAATAGAACAACTTGAATACCACTAAAGCAAGGGGTGAACTATGATGCTCTAGAAAGATAAGCAGTTACTGCTCCACTAGTTACATCCGTCATGTGATTTTAAGAAATTGTTCACCTAACTCCCAATAGTGTAACAAAAAAAATTATCCAATAAAAATTAATATATACTTTGGATATAGAAATATACGTATGAAAGTTAAGTATACAGTGTAATTCAGATTTATTTTTATTTCAGGCGTCTGCAGGAATAATGATGAATGTTATAGCCATCTTAGCATTAACCTTGGCAATAAATACATGGGGAATCGCCGTGTTTAGTTTGGATGTTGTTCCAAGTATATTTAATGTAACGGGAACAAATTCTACTTGTCCTTGACACTTTGGTTGTACTGTAAACATGACCTTGACATTGTACTATGTTCTGAAATATACATATCAAATTGAAAATTTTAAAAATGTTTGATATTTTTATTATATAAATATATTATTTCATATGTTTTTTTACTTTCTTGCAAAAGGGTAAATTCTTCTAAATTGAATAAAAATGTTAATATTGTTATTGTGTGAACTATAAAAACTTACCTTGGTTACTTCAAAATATTATCACAATTTAGAATTAACAATTTCCAAAAGTTCACGATGGGCCGTCGTGTTCGTGATCGTATGATAATTGGATTTACAACTACTTGTGTAATCAGTGGCTATCACCACTAAAGTTGTAAGTTCGAACCCCGTTCATGACGATGTGTACTCGATACAACATTATATATTTAACAAATAGTTCATGGCACTAAGGGCCATATGGCAGTTTATGGACCGGGATGTTACCCACAAAATATTATACGGACCGAAGCGAAGCTGAGGTCCATATAATATTTTGTGGGTGACGGACAGGTCCATAAACTGCCACTTGGCCCGAAGTGCCATGAACTATTTGTTATATTATACACAATACTTGAAAATCTGTCAGACGCCATGATTTTTTGCTATTGCATATCTAAGACCAAAAACGAGTTCGGACAAAATCCGGAAGAAAACATTTTATTATATAGATATCGATGAAATACCGTGATTTCCAAGTTAAATAAAAACGATAATTTCACTAGTGAAATTAGCTAATTACCATTTTTATTTCACTCGCTATATTTCGCGCCATTTCGTTGTCGACGTCATATGAAGACTTCCAGTTTGAAACGTACAAATTAGACGTTATTTGGTTTCGTGTAACTTCAATTTGGATCAAATTTAACTAAAATAATATTTCAAGGTAAGCATTTGAATTATTTTATTGTCGTGGGTGGGTGGCGCCATGTTTTTTGAAGCGATACACATTATAGTGTATCCCTACGCTACACACGTAATATAGTGCAATTAAGCTCATTTTATATTAAATTCGATTCGAAACATTTTTTTTTATCTATATAATAAATACTATAACTAATTGACGAGTTTCATTATCAAAAATATGTCACTCATGACCAAATAACGTTGCAACTCACTCATGCGCTGCGCGCATTCGTGAGTTACTGTGTTATTTGGTCATTCGTGACATATTTTTGATAATGAAACTCGTCAATTAGTTATAGTATAATTATTATATAGATAGCTGTGAATTACAGAATTTTCCAAGTTAAATAAAAACGATAATTTCAAAGTGAAATTATCGTTTTTAATTTCACTCTCGCTATTTTTCGCGCCATTGTCGACGTCATATGAAGACTTCAAGTTTGAAATGTAAAAATTAGACGTTATTTGGCTTCGTGTACGATTCAATGTTGATCAAATTTAACTAAAATATTATTTCAAGGTAAGCATTTTAATTATGTTATTGTCGTGGGTGAGTGGCGCCATGTTTTTTTTTTAAAGCGATACACATTATAGTATATCCCTACGCTGCAATTAAACTCATTTTATATTAAATTCGATTCGAAGCATATTTTTTATCTATATAATAAATACTATAACTAACTGACGAGTTTCATTATCAAAAATATGTCACTCAAGACTAAATAACGTTGTAACTCACTCATGTGCTGCGCACATTCATGAGTTACTGCGTTATTTGGTCATTCGTGACATATTTTTGATAATGAAACTCGCTCGTCAATTAGTTATAGTATAAATATTGACTGGGCCCGGTCAATATACTGTTATATATATATCCTCGTCTGACAATAGGTCGGTCAGTCATTGGATAATGTTTGATTATTTTTTTCATGTTTGAAAAGTAAACATTTTTTTCTTTTTAATTATGTTCCTCATCTATTCTTGCTCACATGTGTAAAGTTCCATGGAAAAAAGATCGATAATAATAACACACTGACCTGTATTTGTTTACCATCCATTTTCCAAATGGCGTCGTATGACGTCACATAAAGCCGGTCAAAGTTCAATAAAGCACATGATTTTGTCATAGGCCAACCAAGCTTAAAAAGTAAACCAGATTAAGAAAGTACAGTATTTTAGCTTTTTCAGTGTAATTGATTTGTCTGAAAAATTTCAAAAGTTGGGTTTTTTTAAATAGTTTGAAATTGAAGTATTAAAAATTAATTATGTGATGCAAAAATTAAACTTGCTTACCCACATAAAAAGTATTTAATCCAGTGAATTTTGTGTTTTTGCTTTTGTCAATACAATCTATTAGACCGACATATTTTGGTAAAACAATTAATGACTAATTTCAATTTATTTTAATCACATTTATTATCACAGAGTGGTAACAATACAGTTTTGTTGATGCTATTTGTAATAATGACAGGTTTTTTTTTAACCCAGATAATCTCATTTTTCTGTCTGGTTTAATTTAATTCTCTGTTCAATTTATGCTATAAATTTTGATTATTGCTGTTAAATTAATTCTTTTTCTATCTTCTCTGTGAATTTCATTTCAATACCCCAAGAAGTAAGGGGTATATTTGTTATTAAAGCAGCAGTGGAAATGCAAAATAATCTTCCATTTTGTGACTAATGGAGAGCACTTGCATGTATTTTCCCGGTAAAATCGGCCATTTTCTAGAAAATGGTGGAATCTGAATGATCAATCATCATATTTTCAAAGTATTTTAAAATACAATTTGCTTGGCCTACATTCCAGAAACGGTCATGAACTGTGATGACGATTATGTCAACAAACCGGAAAAATACAAATGTTTGGGGAATACCATCGATGGAAACATATTTAACAAGCATAATGATCAGGAAAAAAAAACATTAGTAAAAAGGATCTTTTTTACTTGCATGGAATTTATTCAATTCAAACTTCTCTGTTTTAATCTCATCTTGTAATTTTGACGTTGAAAAGTATTCCCTCAGTGTTTATGTACGCTATGAATATACAGAATGACGTCATTGGTCTCGTGCTGCGCGAGAATTGTAAATCAAAACAAGTGATCGACTTTATTGCATGACCGAGCAGATGTCACGGTAGGATATATATATATATATATATATATATATTTGATTTGATTTCATTTTTGGTGTTTAACGCCACTTTCAGCAATATTTCAGCTATAGCATGGCGACCAGTTTTAGTGGTAGAAGAAGCCGGAGTACCCGGAGAGGACCACCGACCATGTGCAAGCAACTAGTAAACTTTATCACTTGCGGCTGCGAATCGAGTGCACCCTTTTTTGTAATTTACAAGGCCGGGCGCGAACCCACGCCGTATTGGTGACAGGCTTGTATGAGTTGTCAGATAATCCAACTACCTAACCCATTGAGTCACCCGGGCCCTTATAAACATATATGTGTGTGTATGTGTAATAAAGTTGGTCAGTAACATGCGGCAGGTCTGTGGTTTCCTCCACCAATAAAACTGACCTCCACGATGTAACTGAAATATTGTTGACATTGGCGTTAAACACCATAAACCAACCAAAGGTTCACAAGAATCAATGACTAGAATTTAATACAAAACGATATTTATATATTCTTGAAACTCCTGAAAATATCGACATTTCCCATAGATTATGCCAAAATATAGTCAAATTACAGGGACTTGCTCCCGTCCACTAAATGTGTACCACTGAATTTTTTTTACTGTCAATGTATTACCCACAAGGGATGACCGCATTACTAAACTCGTTTCAATTCGTTACTATTTTTATTTCTCTTCAATTTCTCACCTTATCGCTTGTACGATTCTTGTAAATATCCCTTTTGCAATGATTTGTCACATAATTTATCCTTTGAGCACCTTACATCCAATTATCGATCCAAACAGCAAAAACTTTCGAAAACTATTCCCGCCTTTCAAGTTTCATACAAGAATAAAATAGCTTTGAAACGACTTTAATGGTAGTCAGAAACGACTTTAATGGTAGTCAGAAACGACTTTAATGGTAGTCAGAAACGACTTTAATGGTAGTCAGAAACGACTTTAATGGTAGTCAGAAACGACTTTAATGGTAGTCAGAAACGATTTTAATGGTAGTCAGAAACGACTTTAATGGTAGTCAGAAACGACTTTAATGGTAGTCAGAAACGACTTTAATGGTAGTCAGAAACGACTTTAATGGTAGTCAGAAACGACTTTAATGGTAGTCAGAAACGACTTTAATGGCAGTCAGAAACGACTTTAATGGTAGTCAGAAACGACTTTAATGGTAGTCAGAAACGACTTTAATGGCAGTCAGAAACGACTTTAATGGTAGTCAGAAACGACTTTAATGGTAGTCAGAAACGACTTTAATGGTAGTCAGAAACGACTTTAATGGTAGTCAGAAACGACTTTAATGGTAGTCAGAAATGACTTTAATGGTAGTCAGAAACGACTTTAATGGTAGTCAGAAACGACTTTAATGGTAGTCAGAAACTACTTTAATGGCAGTCAGAAACGACTTTAATGGTAGTCAGAAACGACTTTAATGGTAGTCAGAAACGACTTTAATGGTAGTCAGAAACGACTTTAATGGTAGTCAGAAAATTTAGCGGAGAAAACCATGCACCGACCTGTCTCAAGTCACTGACAAATTTCATCACATAATGTTTTATGGAGTACACCTCGCCATGAACGGAATTCAAATTCAAAATTTTAGTGGTGATAGACACTGATTGCACAGGCAGTTGTAAATCCAACTACCATACGACCTCAGCCACGACGCCCCCTTGTCTATTTGTAATTTTCAATGAAACCACATGACCAATTGGTGTCCGACTTGGTAGGATTGTTTATTGCATGATTCTCTAAAAGTTTGTGTGTTTTTGTTTTGGTTGATCGGAAATACACAAAAGAAACAAGAAGTCCAATTGGAACGCATATGTTGTTGTCTGTTTTCAATCTTCTCTGAAACCACATGGGGTCAATTGGAATCAACCTTGGCAGGAACGTTCATTGGATGGCCCTCTAGAAAGTTTATGTTATTTTCGTTGATAGGAAGTATACAAAGATGACAAATGGGTTGTTGTCTGTTTTAAATCTTCCTCTCTGAAATCACTGTGCCAATTGGAACCAAGCTTGGTAGGAACGTTCATTATATAGTCCTCTAGACAGTTAATTTTTTCGTTGCAATAGGAAGCACGCAAACGAAAACAAAAAAGAAGCCCAAATGTGTGAAACGGGGGTGTTGTGTGTTGTTGATCAGTACAAAAGAGAAAGAAGAGACCCACAGGTGACACATATGTTGTCTTCTTTTCTAAAACCACTTGGTCCGCTGGAACCAAACTTGGTAGGAATGTTGATTTAATGGTTATCTAGAAAGTATTTTTCGTTGATAGAAAGTATACAAAAGGAACAAGAGGCCCAAAGGAGCACGAAAAGGGGTGTCGTTTGTTTTTAATCTTCTTTTTTCAGAAATCAGAGATCCAATTGGAATCAAACGTGGTTGGAATGTTCATTGGATGTCTACAGACTTAATTCATTTGTTTTTATATATATTCCATAATTCATTCACTTTTGTGCTATCTTGATTCACAAATTGACCATCACCTTGAAATCGACAACGGAGGAGGATTAAAAACAAACGCGACGAATTCAATAGTTAACTTCCCCTTCATCAGTAGCAATATTCCAGCATCACCAGCGTATGACATTTACATTTCACATATCATTCGTTATTCTAGAGCTTGTTTCCAGTACAGTGATTTTCTTCTTCTTCCCGTAAGGAGTGTACTCAAGGCTGAGTGTAAATACTCCGTGCATGTCCGGATTGTACAGTTAAAATCAGTATTATTTATAGCTAAAAACAGGGTGGAGCACTATTTACCCCCTGGGACTGCACGGGAAGGGTAATAGACCCTAGCCCTGCCTGGAACTGGCCTGATATACATCTGGTGGTATGCTGTTCCAGGTGATGATGGTACGAGGGAAGAAGGAAAGCGATATACATCTGCTCGTGTATATATAATCCTGAAGGCTGCAATACCTCTAGTTCTACTATCAGCTGGTATGAGTAGATGTTCTGCATGGATTTCAACTAAGTTATGTACGGTCTTATACAGACGGAGCTCAGCTGCTGACGCGAAAGCTACTCAAACAAGGCTACATTGTTCCTAGATTGAAGTCATTGCTAAAAAAAAGGGATTTTCTTAAGAAATGTATTAAAAAAATCCTCATAAAAAACAAATGAACAATAAATAATTTATACCCATATTGTAAATATTCAAGACGAAATCTGCAGAAATCAACTGTTCCTTAGACAATCATTGTACAAACACAGAATGTTGAATACCACTTGATCTTGTATCCTCTGGACAAATTTTGTGAGAACCGTGTCTGTTATGTACCGGTAATGGTCAGAGTGCAGTATGATTGTGGCTTCGAGCATGGATCAAATCAAACTAAATACTATGAAATTGGTATTTACTGCTTCTCTGCTAAGCATGCAGCATTAAGAAGTAAGATCAAAGACTGGCTGGCTCGCAATCAGAATAATGTGTCAGAGTGGTGCAACACATCTCCCCACAGACTGTTGTTTCAGTGATCTAGCACTATAAAAATCCAACTAATCGTGTTGGTATAATACAAAGAGGATATCATCTCGTTGAAATGTGACTTGTTCTTGCCATGCTGAAAATTGCTCATTTGAATGGCGTTCAATAAATATCAATCACTCTCTCTGCAGATAGTCATAGTATCAGATGTCTTGTGTTTATTACAGATAGTCATAGTATCAGATGTCTTGTATTTTTTACAGATAGTCATAGTATCAGATGTCTTGTATTTTTTACAGATAGTCATAGTATCAGATGTCTTGTGGTTTTTTTTACAGATAGTCATAGTATCAGATGTCTTGTGTTTATTACAGATAGTCATAGTATCAGATGTCTTGTGTTTATTACAGATAGTCATAGTATCAGATGTCTTGTGTTTATTACAGATAGTCATAGTATCAAATGTCTTGTGTTTATTACAGATAGTCATAGTATCAGATGTCTTGTATTTTTTACAGATAGTCATAGTATCAGATGTCTTGTGTTTTTTTTTACAGATAGTCATAGTATCAGATGTCTTGTGTTTATTACAGATAGTCATAGTATCAGATGTCTTGTGTTTATTACAGATAGTCATAGTATCAGATGTCTTGTGTTTATTACAGATAGTCATAGTATCAGATGTCTTGTATTTTTTACAGATAGTCATAGTATCAGATGTCTTGTGTTTATTACAGATAGTCATAGTATCAGATGTCTTGTGTTTATTACAGATAGTCATAGTATCAGATGTCTTGTTTTTATTACAGATAGTCATAGTATCAGATGTCTTGTGTTTATTACTATGTAAGCAACTTGTTTTTAAGTCTTGGAGAAGAAGACTTCATAAGTTTGTTTAACTTGTGTCTAATCCATTTTGTCCATTTAATTGGCAAATAAAATGATTAAACTAAACTTGTTTTTAAAACTGGTTAATGGTCCTTTAAATACTAGTAAATAGAAACAGGTCTACTATCTACTAAAGCTTGAATCCTTTCTATTTCGAAAAATGGATTAGACATTTCTCAATATTATCTAGAACAAACTTCTTATTGATATATAAGACATCTCTTCAAATGATCTGTCAAGAAAAGCTCCAACAATAGTACAGAGAACAGAAGTCAATAAATAAGAACAACTGACCCATACCGTTATATGAGACAATTATTAACTCAGTTTTCTATATTTCAGAGAAACAAAAAAAAAAAAAAAAATCCTATTTCCAGAAAATAAGGGGATATAACTCCATCAAAATAGAAAATTATCTGAAGCTCTGATCATGACCATTTCATATGTAATAACTTGTGATATAGGTATTAATTCAATACATCAATATATATCCAGATCAGAAAAATACCTATATAGTGTGTGTAATGTCTAGTTGTGTAAATGAATGGTAATATCTGTATTGTTTAAAAAAAGCGAAAATTACAACAAAATTTAATAAAAAAAAACAAAAAAAACACAATAAATTGTATTTCTGTGACTTCAGATAAGAAGATTAAAATGTGTAAGTTTACGGATGCTGGACGAAGAACACCACATGAAAGCTCACCTGACGCTTTGGGTCAGGTGTTCTGAAAATAGAAATTGTCACAAAAATACTACAAATTGACAATTCAAGCCCACAATAATGTCTGTGGGCATTGATGATCAGGTAAACATTTCCATAAATCTCTTAAAAGTGCATCACTAACATTGTGAGTTCGAATCCCACTCAGACGAGGTGTGCTCGATACAAAATTATGTGATAAAAGTTTGTCAGTCACTTGCAGTAGGTCGGTGGATTCCTCTACCAATAAAACTGACCGCCACGATATAAGTGAAATATTGTTGAAAATGGCGTTAAACACCATAACCAACCCCTTTAAAAAGTATGTATTGCTTGCTGAGGAACAACAAATCATTTTAACATAGTAATATTTAATAAATAAATAACTATTTGTAAATATTTATAAATTTAAATTGTTTACAACATATATGTTAGTAAAGCACCACAATGAAATCACAAAATTTATATGTAACTAGAGGCTCAGTGGGCTGAGCCTGTGTCGTTCACCTTTCATTATGCTTTGAGGAAACTAAATACAGAACCTTCCATAGATGCTTCCCACCAAGTTTCGGTTCATTTGGCTAAGCAGTTACAGAGAAGAAGAATCTTAGGAATCAACCAATCAGAAACAAGAATTGCCTGTGGTGGCCATGTTTATTAATGGATCACAACTAAATGTGCAATCTTTATAGAGGACCTTCCAAGAATGTTTCTTACCAAATTTCAATTCATTTGGCCAAGCGGTTACAGAGAAAAAGATTTTTTTAGAAATCAACCAATCAGAAACAAGAATTGCCTGTGGCGGCCATGTTTGTTAACGGATCGGGACGAAATGAGCATCTTTGTAGAGGTCCTGACATAGATGCTTCCTCACAGGTTTTGATTCATTTGGCCAAGCAGTTTCAGAGGAGAAGATTTAAAAAAATCGGCCAATCAGAAAGAAGAATTGCCTATGGTGGTCATGTTTGTTAACGGATCAGAACTAAATGAGCAATCTTTAGAGGACCTGCCACAGATGCTTCCTACTAAGTTTCGATTCATTTGGCAAAGCGGCTTCAGAGGAGAAGATTTTTTGGAAATCAACCAATCAGAAACAAGAATTTTCTGTGGTGGCCATGTTTGTTAACGGATTGGGACGAAATGAGCAATCTTTATAGAGGACCTTCCAAGGATGCTTCCTACCAAGTTTCAATTAATTTGGCCAAGCAGTATCAGAGGAGAAGATTTAAAAAAAATCAACCAATCAGAAACAAGAATGGCCTGTGATGGCCATGTTTGTCAACAGATCGGCACAAAATGGGAAATCTTTATAGATTACCTTCCATAGATGCTTCCTACCTAGTTTCAGTTCATTTGACCATGCGGTTTCAGAGGAGAAGATTTGCTAAATTCGACCAATCAGAAACAAGAATTGCCTGTGGTGGCCATGTTTGTTAACGGATCAGGATGAAATGAGAAATCTTTATAGAGGACCTTCCATAGATGCTTCCTACCAAGTTTCAGTTCATTTGGCTGAGGGGTTTCAGAGAAGATAAAAATGTGAAAAGTTAACGGATGACAGACGACGGATGCCAAATGATGGCAAAAGTTCACATTGCCTTCTAGTAAGGTGAGCTAAAAAGTATCACAAAAATTATACATCTATCACAAATGTACAAGTAAATTTCTGAATTAGGTCACATCCTACAATCATTAGTATATATACACATATTATTTATCCCTCACATGGAACTATTACATACCTAATTGGGGCCATTGTGGTCGTGATCGTATGGTAGTTGGATTTAAAACTAATTATGCAATCAGTGCCTATCACCACTAAAGTTGTGAGTTTGAATCTCGCTCATGGTGAGGAGTACTCGATACAGCAAAAACATTATGTGATAGTTTGTCAGCGACTTGTTGCAGGTTGGTGGTTTTCTCCGAGTACTCTGGTGTATTCCACCAATAAAACTGAAATATTGTTGAAAGTGGCATTAATCACCATAACCCCTCCCATAACTAATTCACACGATGACAAACTATATATATAGGTATTATCTAACTTTAGGTATATACATATTTCAATCAGCTATGACAAAAACAGGAGCTGTGAATAGCAAATAAGCTCTATTGAATGTGCCAGAAAGTTAATATTCCAAGAAGCAAGACCATATTTGACTAATAAAATGTCAAATAATATTCTTGTCTCATTTCGAACCTACAGTTTTAGGGTTATGGTGTTTAATGCCACTTTCAACAATATTGCAGTTATATATTGTTGTGGTCAGTTTTATTGGTGGAGGAAACAAGAGTACCTGCAGAAAACCACAGACCTGTTGTATGTCACTGACAAACTTTATCACATAATGTTGTATCAAGTACACCCCGCCATGAACGGGGTTCGAACTAACATCCTTAGCGGTAATAAGCACTGATTACACAGATAGTTGGTAATTCAACTACCATACGATCACGGCCACGACAGCCCCTCTAAATCAGATCAGAAGTGACTTCAAAAGAAGTGATAACATTTAGTCCACTTTTAATAAGTTCAGATCACCATCTGAGATCTGACTTTACAAACTAACATAGTGGTAAGGAAATACAACAAAGAACAAAACTAAACAACAGAAGAAACACAAGACATTTAATTATTACTTTGACTTTCATTTCAAAAGTTATTGTAATACTTCTGTCCATTTTAAGGGCCATTCAATTAAACCCTACATGACACCCATGGATGGCACTTTGACAAGTGGATGTGGTCCGTTTTTAATGTGTCAAAATGAAGCAAAAGAAGGTTAAATTGCCCCTGTATGTGGTCACCCTATTTTTAAAGTGCCATCACTGAGTACGGTGTATATTTAGAAAGAACAGCCCTAATTATTTCTAATGTGACATGTCCTTTATACTTCTTGAATTTTTTTAAAGCTTGTATACACAAAAGGTGTGCAAAACTAAATTCAAGGTGTTTTTTTTCTTTTCTGAAAGAGGTCTTTATGTAAAATGTAAACACCACCCCCAAAAGAAAAAGAAACAAACAGAGGACAACAGTTTTTCAGAATGAAACATTAGAAATGAATCAATCTTTGCAGTCACCCAGAAACAATCTTGCTTCAAGTACTATCCAGTCATCATTTTGCTGTAATAATAATTTTTTTAAATTGACAAGCCTCACTATATTATGTAAATAAATGGTGTATTATGAACAGATATATCATGTTTGGGAGGGGTATTTGCGAAAAATACAAGTTGAGAGACGAAATAAATTTCCTGATCCGATAGGCAAGGGAAATTTAGTCTCAAGACTGGTATTTTTGGCAAATACCCCTCCCAATATGATATATCTGTTTCACCGAATATTATTTAGAACACTGGTTAAATAAATAATACCTTTTGTTTGTCGTTTTCAGGAATATTCTGTTTTTATTGTTTGTTTCGGGAATGTTCTAACTTGTTATAAACCTTTTGAGGAATTTTGATTATGTTATTTTTGTACAGCAGCCGTGCTGTTCCGGGTTTCAAATTTGATTAATCACATTACCTTACGTATAAAGGTAAAGAAGAAATATTCCGAATGAATTTGGTGGTTTGAGTCACGCGAGTATAAAAAAGTGAAATACGTTTATGCAAATACCACGGCACAGAGGGAAAAAAGTTAAATCCTCATGCAAATACCTCGGCAGCAGTAAAAATGAACGAAATTAATCCTAAATATGAAAATGCACGAAAAACACACAGGTTATTAACCAATCAAAATCCAGGATTCTTACAATACAAACAAGTCATCAGATCTTTCTTCTAGTGTTTTGTTTGTATTATACATACAATACAAACAGTCATCAGATCTTTCTTCTAGTGTTTTGTTTGTATTATACATACAATACAAACAGTCATCAGATCTTTCTTCTAGTGTTTTGTTTGTATTATACATACAATACAAACAGTCATCAGATCTTTCTTCTAGTGTTTTGTTTGTATTATACATACAATACAAACAGTCATCAGATCTTTCTTCTAGTGTTTTGTTTGTATTATACATACAATACAAACAGTCATCAGATCTTTCCTCTAGTGTTTTGTTTGTATTATACATACAATACAAACAGTCATCAGATCTTTCTTCTAGTGTTTTGTTTGTATTATACATACAATACAAACAGTCATCAGATCTTTCTTCTAGTGTTTTGTTTGTATTATACATACAATACAAACAGTCATCAGATCTTTCCTCTAGTGTTTTGTTTGTATTATACATACAATACAAACAGTCATCAGATCTTTCTTCTAGTGTTTTGTTTGTATTATACATACAATACAAACAGTCATCAGATCTTTCCTCTAGTGTTTTGTTTGTATTATACATACAATACAAACAGTCATCAGATCTTTCCTCTAGTGTTTTGTTTGTATTATACATACAATACAAACAGTCATCAGATCTTTCCTCTAGTGTTTTGTTTGTATTATACATACAATACAAACAGTCATCAGATCTTTCCTCTAGTGTTTTGTTTGTATTATACATACAATACAAACAGTCATCAGATCTTTCCTCTAGTGTTTTGTTTGTATTATACATACAATACAAACAGTCATCAAATCTTTCTTCTAGTGTTTTACTGGCTCATTTAAAAACTAACAACATAATATATATCAGTAACATATAGAAAACCCTTTCATCTCTCATCATCGGTAACTTACAGTTTATTATGGATTTCCCTCCTTCATTACCAGTGGGTTAATTTATATGAAAACCATTTGTTTCGGGTTTGTTCTGTAAATGATCTATATTTTGTATTTTTCTTAAGAAAACTCAAATTTTCCTATTAGCTGAACAGGTAATGATAGACAAGATCTGATTGGTTGATATAGTATTAGAATTTTGTAATGTGACCAATGAAATAGGCCCATGAATTAGTTATGAAAATGAAGGTTTTCAAATAAATTGACCAATGAGTGGTGGATGTTAAACGAGCATAATAAACTGTGGGTTACTGACGATGTATATCTCTATAAATAGATAATAAATGATACCTGTTCAGTTTTATAAGAAATGTGTTCTGAGGACAATGTATCTAATATAAAATAACAGCAGTCTTGAAAGAGAGTCTGACTAGGATAAGTTGTGATACTAGTGAGAATGTAGGTCCACACCAAAAGATAGTCTGACTAGGATAAGTTGTGATACTAGTGAGAATGTAGGTCCAGACCAAAAGAGAGTCTGACTAGGATCAGCTGTGATACTAGTGAGAATGTAGGTCCAGACCAAAAGAGAGTCTGACTAGGATAAGCTGTGATACTAGTGAGAATGTAGGTCCAGACCAAAAGAGAGTCTGACTAGGATCAGCTGTGATACTAGTGAGAATGTAGGTCCAGACCAAAAGAGAGTCTGACTAGGATCAGCTGTGATACTAGTGAGAATGTAGGTCCACACCAAAAGAGAGTCTGACTAGGATAAGTTTTGATACTAGTGAGAATGTAGGTCCAGACCAAAAGAGAGTCTGACTAGGATAAGTTGTGATACTAGTGAGAATGTAGGTCCAGACCAAAAGAGAGTCTGACTAGGATAAGTTGTGATACTAGTGAGAATGTAGGTCCAGACCAAAAGAGAGTCTGACTATGATCAGCTGTGATACTAGTGAGAATGTAGGTCCAGACCAAAAGAGAGTCTGACTAGGATAAGTTGTGATACTAGTGAGAATGTAGGTCCAGATCAAAAGAGAGTCTGACTAGGATAAGCTGTGATACTAGTGAGAATGTAGGTCCAGACCAAAAGAGAGTCTGACTATGATCAGCTGTGATACTAGTGAGAATGTAGGTCCAGACCAAAAGAGAGTCTGACTAGGATAAGTTGTGATACTAGTGAGAATGTAGGTTCAGACCAAAAGAGAGTCTGACTAGGATAAGTTGTGATACTAGTGAGAATGTAGGTCCAGACCAAAAGAGAGTCTGACTAGGATAAGTTGTGATACTAGTGAGAATGTAGGTCCAGACCAAAAGAGAGTCTGACTAGGATAAGCTGTGATACTAGTGAGAATGTAGGTCCAGACCAAAAGAGAGTCTGACTAGGATAAGTTGTGATACTAGTGAGAATGTAGGTCCAGACCAAAAGAGAGTCTGACTAGGATAAGTTGTGATACTAGTGAGAATGTAGGTCCAGACCAAAAGAGAGTCTGACTAGGATAAGTTGTGATACTAGTGAGAATGTAGGTCCAGACCAAAAGAGAGTCTGACTATGATCAGCTGTGATACTAGTGAGAATGTAGGTCCAGACCAAAAGAGAGTCTGACTAGGATAAGTTGTGATACTAGTGAGAATGTAGGTCCAGACCAAAAGAGAGTCTGACTAGGATAAGTTGTGATACTAGTGAGAATGTAGGTCCAGACCAAAAGAGAGTATGACTAGGATAAGCTGTGATACTAGTGAGAATGTAGGTCCACACCAAAAGAGAGTCTGACTAGGATAAGTTGTGATACTAGTGAGAATGTAGGTCCAGACCAAAAGAGAGTCTGACTAGGATAAGCTGTGATACTAGTGAGAATGTAGGTATAGACCAAAAGAGAGTCTGACTAGGATAAGCTGTGATACTAGTGAGAATGTAGGTCCAGACCAAAAGAGAGTCTGACTAGGATAAGCTGTGATACTGGTGAGAATGTAGGTCCAGACCAAAAGAGAGTCTGACTAGGATAAGTTGTGATACTAGTGAGAATGTAGGTCCAGACCAAAAGAGAGTCTGACTAGGATAAGCTGTGATACTAGTGAGAATGTAGGTCCAAACCAAAAGAGAGTCTGACTAGGATAAGCTGTGATACTAGTGAGAATGTAGGTCCAGACCAAAAGAGAGTCTGACTAGGATAAGTTGTGATACTAGTGAGAATGTAGGTCCAGACCAAAAGAGAGTCTGACTAGGATAAGTTGTGATACTAGTGAGAATGTAGGTCCAGACCAAAAGAGAGTCTGACTAGGATAAGCTGTGATACTAGTGAGAATGTAGGTCCAGACCAAAAGAGAGTCTGACTAGGATAAGCTGTGATACTAGTGAGAATGTAGGTCCAGACCAAAATGGACTTTATTGTTTTTATCGGTATTAAACATCATAATGTGAAGTCACATTGATCAATATATATTGAGTAACCGCAGTTTGAAGGTCGAGACAGACATTATCGCTAGTATCCCTGCAAGTCTGACAGGATGAGCTGTGATTCTAGTGATAATGTATGTCAAGATCTTCAAAACTGTGGTTAATGTTTTTATCTGTGACGTAAAAATGTGTTTGACGTCACACTGGCCTATAATTTTCAATATCAGAGTCAGTTATTACTCATGCAAGTTACTAACTGACCTAATATTTTTGTGGATCAAGGTCAGTTCAGTGAGCCAGACTTTATCAGCGCACACATCAAAGGGAAAATGTCAAATTTGACGATATTTTCCAGTATCAGTCACACAGTTGATACTGATACTATCACTTTATGAAATCAAAGGAAAAATGTCAAATTAAAAAATACCAATGAAGATAAAGAAATTCACATGTTTTACGAACCATACAAAAGTAATTGTTAAAGACACATGATAACAAAAATACAAGTTTAGAAGCCAATTCTGTCATTAAAACATCATGTGTTTACTGACTAGAAAAATGTACATTCATGAACAATGTTCTCATTATATAGGTAGTGCCTTTGGAAGAATATTGCTCTTGATTCTTTCCTTCAGTGTGCAACGATCTACAAAATAATTTATCAAGTCAGTCAATTTTTGTATGGTAAATTTATTATCTAATATGCTCCTTTTATCCTGAGAAAACCTTGGAATTAAAACAAATACGAGATTATTGGCAGTTTTTGGCCACAGCTTTAATTCAATTGTTCGTATACAGAGATAGATAAATAGATACTAGTACATTTTGTATAAATAATTAGTTGATTAAACGAAGACAACTAGCTTCGTACTTTCAAATGTTCAAAGGTTGCCGAATTTTGTAAATGGCAACAACTAGATAGATAAATAGTTAATATCGATATAGAAATTGTAGGAAAATCACAAGTCGCCCCGGGAAACAGAGGTAACTGACGTTATCCGTTAACAAAAACCTAGACTGTGACCCTGGGTGCTTGCTATTGACTTGAAGGTAAAATGACGTGTCTTTGTCGGTTCATATTTTTTACTCATTTTGAAAAATAAACTACAATAAGAAAATATTAAAAACAATTTGTTTGTTCTGATTTTTTCAACCATATCCGTTTCTGTTTGTAAAAAGGGGAGATAATCAGAATTTGCTATCGGGGGGGGGGGGGTGGGAAAGCATCACAATATGTGAGTGGTTTTTCTAGTGCTATATTAATCTGAACACTCCAGTAAAATATAATTGTTATTAGGGCTTCACAGGGGATACATGTTTATATTCCTTATCTATTTTCTATATCCCCAGGGGATACACAGGGGATATAGAAAACAGACAGGGAATATGAACCCGTATTCCATTAGAAGATCATGAATAACATATAATCTGGCTATATCGCTTTACACAAGTGGGACAATTCATTTTGTTTAGAATAGACAGGTGTTCAGATTAGACAGTTAAAGTTACGTAGATTTCAGATATTGAGGCAGAAATTCATTCTCGGTTTACAAAGGATTTCAGTTTAATTAGCATAGATAGGTATCAGTATATATTATTGTTTTACTTACCACACAGAAGTGTCCATTTTTGCCTTTTTTCATGCTATCAACAGATCCTTTAACAAAATCTATAGTTCCTGCTTTACCACCAGACAAAACATGGGTAATACTGAAAAATAAATAAAATTATATTTAGAGTACAACAGTCAACAGCTCGTGTCATAATTATATCAATAGCTTTTAGCTTACTTCCATAATAGCCATGGCCAATACAAAAGTTTTTCTCTATTTACCCACAGAAAAGTCACGACAATTAAAAGAGATAAGACATGGACTTTATTATCTATTTATATCTTATATCTTAACATAACTCGTTGTAACACAAAATTTCCCTATATTGTTTGTCTGATCAGAACGAAATGGTGAATCTTTTATGATGACCATATCTAGGTCACTCCTTCAAAATATTGGTTCAAAAGGCTCTATGGTTTAAAGGTTGAAGATCAAGAACTGATGGAGGGACTGGGAAATTAACAAATGACTGACTATGGATACCAAGTGATGAAACAAGCTCACATGACCTTAAACAGTGTAACACTATCCAAATAATGAGGTCAGCAACATAACTTTATTGCCATAAAGGTTTCTGACAAGAACAGAACATTTCTGGTCACCTCCCAAAACTGGATGCTGTCATTTTGTTTGATTCAATTGGTGGTCAGTCTTTTGATGTTCCATGGAATTGGGACATTAATGATTCCATTTACACATTTTCAGGTCAAGGGTTGGGGTTATGGTGTTTCATTCCACTTTCAACAATATTTCAGTTATATCTTTGCAGTCAGTTTTATCTGTGGAGGAAACCGGAGTACCCGGAGAAGACCACCGATCTGCCACAAGTCACTGACAAATTTTATCACATAATGTTGTATCGAGTACACCTCACCATAAGCAGAATTTGAACTCACAACTTAAGTGGTGATAGGTACTGACTGCATATGTAGTTGTAAATCCAACTACCATACAATCATGATGCCTTTTTCAGGTAAATCAGTTTTGTAATCACTTTACCTACATTTGATCACGGCTACCACTATTCTATACTGAAACATGACAATTTTTGTAATAACATGAACTACCTTTGATCACTAACAACTCATATAACCTTTGTTGTCTGACCAATCAGAGCAAGTTTTGTAAAAATATGACCTATCATTGATCACTGTCGACCCTTATAACCTCTGTTCTCTGACCAATCAGTACAAGTTTTGTAAAAACATAACCTATCATTGATCACTGACGAACCTTATAACCTCTGTTCTCTGACCAATCAGTACAAGGCTGTGTAAAAACATCACTTACCTTTGATCACTGAAGACCCTTATAACCTCTGTTCTCTGACCAATCAGTACAAGCTGTGTAAAAACATGACTTACCTTTGATCACTGATGACCCTTATAACCTCTGTTCTCTGACCAATCAGTGCAAGCTTGGTAATCACTTCAATAACTTCTTCACTTCTTAATATCAAATCACCCTAAAGAATAAACCTTGTATTTTATTTCCTATTAAATATTTACAGTGAAATCGATGATACACTAATAATAATGTTAGACTGGCTAATTGTTTATCAGGTCTAATCTCTTCCAAATAATTGTTTTATCGTATTAGGGCGTAGGAAGAGGTATGATTGAAATGGCTGTAAAATTATTTCAGATCCTGTGCCACCTTTATAATTATTGTTCTTATCAACACAACTTTGAGGGAACAACCCATTTGATATGAAGGTTAGGAATAAAGGTATTCAATGCCACTTTTAACAATATTTCAGTTATACCATGGTGGAGGAAACCAGAGTTAGTCAGAGAATGCCACGAACCTGTCACAAGTCACTGAACAACTTTTATCACATTATGTTGTTTACACAGCAATCAGTCTAATTACTGCCTGTATAAAAGTGTACATAAACCTATGCTTTATAAATCTACTAAACTTATAAAGTCTCCTGGTACCCTGGATAGAGTAAAGGGCAATAGACACTATGGATGTGAATTAAACTCAAAACTTAAGTGGTGATTTTTGCATAGATTGATGTAAATAAAATCATCGCTATGACAGCCTTCACATATGATATTAGTATGTTCATGGTTATTAAAAGATTGAAATAGAATAAATATTACAATGTCTGATAAAGACTTAAAATGGGTGTGCTTAAAAAAAAATTTGGCCTCCCGAATCTTTCTCCATAAAATTCTGTTTAATAACATGTATGACTACGTACATACCTTGACACCATTCTTGTCTTGGGTCACTGTTACAATAAACAACCCATCACTATAAGAACTGGTTAATATCCCTTAAATAAAAAAAAATGTATTCACACAGACTTCAGTCTAATTTCATGCAAAAACCAAATAATTTCATCTCATGTATTGCTAGTACAAAAACAAAATACATACATTGAGTACAAAATGAAGTTTCTAAGTGTAATCATTATGTAGCTACAGTTTAACTTACATTCGTCTCAAATAATAGTGAGCAAGTGAGTGATTGTTGTTAAATGCCAATGCAGCAATTGTTCAGTTATATCATGACGAGAATAAGTTAATTTTCAATGAGAAGATGATGAGGTCTGCTTTGTGCTAGACCTACATGTTTAGTTGGATTATTATAGTGCTAGTTCACTGAAACAACAGTCCGTGGATAGACATACCGCCCCACCCTGACACATTATCCTGATTCCAATCCAGCCAGTCTGTTTTCTTTCTCCTTCATGCTGTGTGCTAAAGCAGAGAAGCAATAAATACCAATTTTTTTAGTCTTTTGTTTGACCCGATCAGGGTTCAAACCCACGATCTACCGCACTCGAGGCGAGCATGCGACCCATTACATCACTGATGCGGTTTATTATTTCTTGGATTTGGTCAAGTAACATTACCTTTGATCTGGTCATACTGTATTTTATCCTTAAGACTACAGTCTTTGTCAGTTACTAAATACAAATGTTTGTCTGTAAGAACCAGCAAACGTCTCCTTGGCTTGTAACCATGACGATCAAATTTAGTTACTATGGAAGAATACTGAAAAGAAGAAATGTAAAAATTATTAATCCAATGCTCCTCAATTGAAGTTTATTTGTAATCCTTTTGAATTAGTTCAATAAAATGATATACGATTTAATGTTGTTCTTTGCAGGTTGGTCCATTTTGTGCACAATCGATCACATGGTGTCACAAACAATAATTCGGGATTCAAATTCACAACTTTAGTGGTGATAGGCACTGATTGCACAGGTAATTGTAAATCTAACTACCATACAATCATGACAGCCCCGGCAGACACGATAAAGCTGGACAATTGTTGAATGTGATGATAGACACCAATAACTCCAACTAAACTCATCTAAACCTTTTCTTAATAAAATGAGCAAGTTTCAGAAACATAAATTTCACAAATCACTGGACTGTTAAAGATTGTCTAGTCATAGAAATCATGTACATTATAGATACTAAGATGTACCAATACTCTAAATATCATTAATCTACAATGTGTGTTGCATCCATGGCTATAAAACAACACCTAAATCTTGTCTTCCATGACTCTAGGTAAGACCCAAATCAGGGAGAGAATTCATTTTTACTTCTTGGAAGTTTTCAAAGTAGATGGAGCTGGAAACTGTGTAATACAAGAGATGAAATGCCAAGTACATGAGAACTTGGAAATCACTATCAATCTTTCAACCTCTATATATTTCATGGTTGTAATTATTGGTGAAATTGTTGACAATAACCTATTTACCCCTATTTAACATACACTAGTCACAAATTGCACAATACAACTTGTATCTTTCAAGTCACCTTGACCTTCCCATCCCTAGTTTAATAATCTTTAGAACTGACCTTGACTTTTTCCTCCATAGATTTGACCTTTGAATCAAACACTGATGAGATCAATCTTTCTTGTTGGTCAACTGAAAAATAGAAGAACATCTACAATATTCATCTTATCCTCCTTTTCCTAATCTTGTGGTGGGGGGGCATAGAGGAAATGCTAACATTTCCACTTGTAAAGTATCTGTGATAATGAGTTTCTACTGTATTAGTGTTCATATTTATTGAATTTATCTATGACCTTGACATTGACAATCATTATACAGTAAAACCTGCTTTCAAGGGTACCTCTATATAAATAAATCACTTTTCATAAAGGACAGCCTCATTTTCCCATAAAAGAATAGTGCTTATAATTTTAACCTCTATGTAAAGAGCACATTTTCAGGTTCCCTTGAGTGCTGGCCCTTTATATACATGTTTGTCTGTATAGTACATTAACTATTAAATTCATGATATCATAGACAGTTCAAAGGTTATATAACTATTGACATACCAAGTCTACTTTGTACAAACATGTCTTTAACACTTTCTAGGTATGAAGCTTTCTTTCCTTTAAACAGAGATTCGGTCATTACTTTCTCTTCCATCTGAAAAAGAATAATCTTTAATTAAAAAATCATCATTTTTTGTGTGCAAACAGTATATTATTTAGCATAAATTTATATTTTTGAGATTCAGTCAACAGACAGCACTCCACTGTCTTTGTTTCTAAGACTACTGCTGTTAAATGTTTAATATGAATTGTGCATATTGCTTATTTTACAGTACAGTACACCTTTGTGATTTGTTTATTGTATTGAGCACGGATATCCACCTAAAGTGATTTGTTTATTGTATTGAGCATGGATATCCACCTAAAGTGTTTTGTTTATTGTATTGAGCACGGATATCCACCTAAAGTGATTTGTTTATTGTATTGAGCACGGATATCCACCTAGTGATTTGTTTATTGTATTGAGCACGGATATCCACCTAAAGTGATTTGTTTATTGTATTGAGCACGGATATCCACCTAAAGTGATTTGTTTATTATATTGAGCACGGATATCCATCTAACGTGTTTTAAAATTTATTTGGCTTTCCAATCTTTCGACTCTGAGCATACCCAATGAAGGTTATTCGAGAAATGTCTCGTACACACTAAATTTGATATCCACTGGGTTGATATCTCTGCTGATGGACTATTAGTTCCTGAGGGTATCACCCTCCCAGTAGTCAGTGTTTTGGCACGGACATGGTTTATTAGATATATTTATTACGGAAATTTATAGTTCCTAAATTATGTAATTATTATTAAAACTAAGGTTCTACTCCCTCAGTTATGAGTGACCCAGATTTGGCTATCGTGTTTATGCCTTTTGGTTTTATTCCTCCCAAATTTTTTAAAAATTATTTGGCTTAACAATCTTTTGTTTCTGAGTGTACCTGATGAAATTTATTCTAGAAACATCTTGTGCACACTAAATTTGATATCTAAGCTTGTATTACTATCACTGGGTCGATACCTCTGTTGGTTGGCTATTAGTTCCCAAGATTACCATCCTCCCAGTAGTGAAGTGTTTCAGCACTGACATGGTTTATTAGATATATTTTTTTCTCTCTCGAAATTTCCAGTTCCTAAATCATGTAATTATTATTAAACCTAAGATTCTTGTCCCTCATGTATAGGTGACTTAGCCGAATTTGGCTATCCTGTTTAGACCTTTTGGTTTTAGTGCTCTAAAAGATTTCAAATTTTTTTTGCTTTCCAATCTTTCGACTCTGAACGTACATGATGATGGTTATTCTAGAAATGTGTCGTGCACTATAAATGTGATATCTACATTTCTATTTTCAGACACCTACCCAAAGTCACATTTCACTAATCAATTCATTTCAATTGTAAGAGTTTTCCTCTCTCAATACGTCTTATAGTGATAATATAACAGAATGGGATGATAAAGATCTATAACCTTCAAAATTAAGGTCTTCATACACAAACAACAATCAATGTGGTCTGCCATTATTGAATTAATCAATACATCCTTTTTCATGCTGTAATGTTTCTTTCATTGTCTCAGTGATATCCTCTCAAGTTAACAGATGATAATGGATATAATGTGATTCTTTATTTAGAGGGGTTAGGTTTATAGTATTTAATGCCACTTTCAACAATATTTTAGTTATATCGTGATGATCAGTTTTATTGGTGGAGGAAACCTGAATACCTAGAGAAAACCACTAGCCTGTTGCAAGTTACTGACAAACTTTATGACATAATGTTGTATCGAGTACGTACACCTCCCCATGAGCGGGATTCGAACTCACAACGTTATTGGTGTTAGACAATGATTGCATAGGTAGTTATAAATCCAACTACCATACGATCACGACCTTGACAGCCCCTTAAGGTTTTCGGACAACCTACCATAATTCATGAGGTTTCATCAGTCAATTTGTTATAAATATCAGGGTTTTCCTCACCAACGGCCATGACAACACCTTCATTTAGATATCTTATTTGATATACATATAAAGTTTTAGCTAAAATTTTAAAGTCAGATATTTATATCAGATAACAGATGTGATATTGTCAATATTTGTTTACCTTTTCTTTAAGTTCAGGAGTGACTTTCTTGACATATTTACCTTTTCCTTCAGTTCAGGAGTGACTTTCTTGACATATTTACCTTTTCCTTCAGTTCAGGAGTGACTTTCTTGACATATTTCAGTACCAGATTCTTCATACATAAGGCTCTCAGTAAAGCTGATGTCTGTAATGATATCAATATGACCAGTCAAGGGATAATGAGATTCAACTGTACTTTGTGAACGCAACTTCTCTGAGGTTGTTGGTCCAATATATAGCTATCATATATGATACGATGATTGGTCATGATGTGTAGTCGACCATATTATTTAGTGGGGCATAGTGTCCTATGAACACAGTAGATGTTTGTTGAAAAATTATGGTAATTACAGTATTATAGTTTTGGTGCTTGATAATTGTTTCTTACATATTGTTAACTAAAAGACAGTGACATGAAACAGACAACTATCGTATGCTGGGCATAAAAATACAATTCAATGGTTATAATCTATTAGACAAGAGACATGCAAAGAAATCTTTAAATCAAGACACTTGACAATTACTTAAACTACTGCAAGAAAAATGTAACCTATATCTCAGATTGTCATTGTTAAAGTAACCTTTCAACTATCATACCTGTTAACCTCTGGGAACTGCTAGGGGGGAGATCTCCCCCCTACCAACTCTTCTAAGGGGGAGATTTTGTGCGTCGCCTTTAAGCGCACAAAATCGTACCTTGTAGTTGCATACATGTGATAGAGTTGCTATGCTACAACTGGAGATTTGTAAATTTTTGGCTGGAGATTTAGTCTCGTAACTGGAGATTTTTTATTGACGTATTTGATGCATGTTTTTATTGTTAATTGATGTTTTCTTTTTGTTTGTTTCAATATATATTGTTTACATTTCTGTCTTATTAGTAGTGTTTCATATGATGAATGAAGGATAAAAACTGTATTTATAATTTATTCATAATCATTCATAATCATAGGGTTATAACAAAGCAATAACAATGAAGACAGAATGCTCTGAACAATAAAGTCATAGAGCACTAAAATTAAAAAGTCACTTTGCTGCTGGTGCGTTGGGTGATAGCATACATTTTGGCATTTTTGTGGTTTATTAATTCCATCCTGGAACTTAGTCCTTAAATAATACTTTGATCGGCTTTGGTCTCAAACAAGCCATAACAACTCAATCCGAGATGAATTCATTGCACGTTTTCCTCTGCATCAAAGGTTGTCCGACTCCTGTTTGCACAACTGTTTATAACTATTTTTAATTGCCGCTATCACACTTCTAATCATCTAAGCATGTGCCACAAACCCACTTCCTTATCCCCAATTAACTGTCAATCAGTGGATAATTGTTGTATAATCATCAACACCTTAATTAATCTCCATGACCCAATTTACCTGTAAAGGTGTCAAACAGATCAATAACCGGATATCATTTAAACACCTTTACCATTCGTATCTCTCGGCGTTTTTCATCAGCGCAGGAGTTCCAAATGGGGAATTTCCAAAAATATTGATCGCAAAATGTAAGTCAAGATTTTATTGTACTTGATTTTTTTGTTGGGGGGAGACAGTGCGGGAGGAAAAGGTGTGTGCGGGAGATTAATGTCTCCCGCACATGAGACCCAGTCCATGTGGAAGATAAGGCTCTTACGCGGGAGACTCCCACGAAAAGGGGGAGGGTTAACAGGTATGAACTATTAGATGTGGATATGTAACTAATCAGAACCTACCTCTTGTAACAGGGCTGGAGCTGAAGGCCAACTTTTAGACAGGACAGTCTTTGGAAGATTATGTCGTAATTTTGACAAATAATTATATTTTGTGAACTGTATAAATTCTCTGTTCTCATCACATTCTTCGTCCATTCGATGCATGAATCCATTTATAAATCTAAAGTACAAAACAGATACAGACTTTACAGATTGTTGTTTGGCTAATCAAGTAGGGGGGTATGAGCATGTATCCCATAGTAAAGGATGGAGAATTTGGGTAAGGTTTCCAAATCAGGGATTCACCGTTGTTTCATGTATTTATTAAAATAAATAACGTTACAGAATTTATTTTAATATATGTTCTTAACTTAGTTTTGTGTAAAGGTAAGAGGAATATTAATTACATTGTACATTTTAGTAATTTTCATTATGACATATTTCTTTAAACATTAATAAATAGCCTCCTCATACAATCAACCTGTGTTTATCTTGATCTGTTACCACACTTTAAATGAATGTTAACAGAAATATTTCCCTGGATCCAGTACTTCATAATTCAATAATTTTCAAAAACCCGATTATTTATTTATAAAAGTGAAGGATTAAAACGGTATTTTCTATAGGAAACAATTTTAAATATTTGATATAAATAAGAAATAAAAAAAAATAAAAAAACCAAAACAATAATAAATCTATTTTTATAACGTGTACAACTTACATGTAAAAAAAAAATGGCGGTCGAACACAATGACGTTATCGTGGCTTCATTTAATATGAAAAATCTATTATTATGAACTAGTAACAGGTAGGGACTTTGTAAACATGCACTTTTGGGAGTGAGGGTTTAGGAAACATAGATGTTGTCAGTAGATCATGCAAATATCGGCTAGAGGGATAGTGGCAACAATCGCTGAATCAGTTGGGAAAACAGAAATAAAATGGAATTTATTTTATTTAATTATAAATTGTTCCAAAGTTGGGACTGTGTTTGTTTATTTATTATCTAACTTCCGGTTTGATAATAATCTTCCAATAGTCGTTATACGTAGGATTTTCAGCCATAAAACACGGTCGTTAGTCGGGTTAGACAGTGGGTCATTATATAAAGGTCAAATGCACGGGAAAATGCTGGGGAGGAATAAATAAGGTCGGATAACAAAGGAAGTTGTTTTATGGAGGGGGTCACTAAGACAAGTTTAACTGTACTTGTGTACAGCTTGTACACTATTTTGTACATATATACTCCTGTATAATTTGGATACCATTTTTGTACATACTTGCGTATAACCTGTACTGCATGCTTTCTTTTTTCACTGAGTTTTTTGGCTGTATACTGCCTCCAATAACTCTGAAGTGTGATAGCTGTAATAAAAACATAGATATCAAATTTAGTGTACATGTGCACAACACGTTTCTGGAATAATTTAAAAGTCTTTGGGTGGAATAGAACCAAAGTGGCTACTGTAGAGTAGCAAGATGAAGAAGTTTGACACTTAAATCTTGAAAGATCTCGGACTTACGGCCAAACAACTTTTGAACATGAGTTTGTTCTCGTACTCGAAAAAGCAGCCAATTAGAAAACTGTATCAAATGAATACTTTGTACTTATTGAAAAATTTTGAAGTACGAAAACCTAAATCATACTCAAAAGTTCAATGAATGCAAGCACTGATACATGTATATCGAGGTCCTATGGTACCGTGATAGTTAAATTAAAAAAATGGCAGTGAAAATTGATCAAAATAGCATGTGAATATGCAGTATAGGATTCACGGTATCATAGGGTCAGACTATTTATAATATAGTCAATTCATCAAAAATTGACAACAGACAAAAAATCCACTTTTAAAAATTGATTTATATACAGCATTTTCCAAACAAACAGTTAAAATTTATATAAAATAAACAAAAAATTTACATAGTCTTTGGTCAGGTAAGCCATCAATATGATAGGTCTTTCTTTACTTACTTGAAATCTTAAGAGTCTTAAATTTCTTCTTTTGTGCGAATCCTCTGTACTGAGCCTGTATTAGTGTGACTGTGAAAGTAAAACATGCATGATTAATAAAGAAGTAAAAGGAATCATTATGTTAGGCCATCAATACAATTGTTTGGTTTGCAACCCACCAAAACTGCCATTACCTACTCCAAACAAATTGTATCAGTAATTCAAAAGAATTTTGTTTTTAGCATTAAATCAAGTTTTTTCTCAGTTATTTGAAAGAAAATAATAATCAGCCTAACTACCTACCAATTTGGAAAAAATATATGATGGATTACAACACATATGTATTTTGATATTGATGGCCTCATACAATTAAATTTTCTCTATTTCACTTCAGGAATTTTTGTATTTCTAAGATAATGTTTTTTTTCTAATATTTGATATGTTCATGTTCAATCTGATCAAAATCACTTCTCTCATCTGCTTCTCTTACTGATATGTCATGGCATGTGAGATCTGAGGAAACTCCCATCACATGTCACATGTGGGTGACCCTATGTTACCGTCCAATGAAAATGGTGATTAGGAGACTATGAAAGCACTACAAATTAAAATTAAACTGCTTTGTTTACTACGAGCAATCAGATTGGTAAAAAATGTCATATCACATGTTTATCATATCATTTAATATTCATCACATGGGGTCACTCGCAACATGACCTGTAATAGTTTCTTCACATTTCTCACAATGCAACACATCAGTAAAGGGGAACAAATGAGAGATATGATTTTAATTAGATTCTTTCATGTCTACTTCCATTTAGACAATAAGTTGACTAATTAAAGTTAATTCATTACCAAAGAAATATTGAAATTCATGATTAGTTTGACCAACATTCTGTTTATGTTTCATTGTTTATTCATTTGGGAGCCATCATGGTCGTGATCGTATGGTAGTTGGATTTATAACTAACTATGCAATCAGTACCTATCACCACTAACATTGTGAGTTTGAATCCCACTCAGATGAGGTGTACTCCATACAACATTATGTGATAAAGTTTGTCAGTGACTTGTGACAGGTCAGTGATTTTCTCTAGGTACTCCGGTTTCGTCCACCAATAAAACTGACCGCCACGATATAACTGAAATATTGTTGAAAGTGGCATTAAACACCATAAACCTAAATCAAACCAAATTCATGTATTCACTAGAAATGAGATGCTGATTGTCAAACATTTGAAATTTTGACTAACCTTTCATATCCCATGTTAAATAAACACTCAATTTTATGTGTTGGTTATTATACATGAAAGCCAAGAACTTCTTACGTAAAAAGTATTAGTGAATTTAAAAACTATGAAATAAGTTTTACTGGCTCTACATTAAAATCTTACCTAATTCATTTTTCCTCCGTTGGAAGGCATCTTCTGTTGCAAATAACACTCTGGGAAATCTTATGAATAGCTTTGTCCTGTGAAACAAAAATAAGTCTAAATATGTTTATAATTTACATCAGAGTGTGGCATTGGCTATGGTAAACTATAATCTAGAAAATCTATCAGAGAAACCTTGTGGAGCTATAAATACAGCATGCCCACAGGTTTTTCATCTGAGGGTACATGTACCCTTTACCTTCATTTTTGAGGGTACATCCAAATTTTTGGGGGTGCAATGTACCCTCTAACTCTTCATTTGGGGATACAAAGAAAATGAACTGCATTTTTCTCATTTCACATGTCCAGTTTTTGTATATGTGTGTTTTTTTTTAAGCATATGAAATAAAATTTCAATTTGTTGTTGTTTTGAAAGTTTTTTGGCCGTTTAGAATTTAGGTTTTTTTGCCGGAGTTGGTACTGGTTCACTGACATTAGTTACAATATTGTTAGGATCGGCACTGTCATCGTCGCTGTTACTGTCATGTTTTCTTTTAACAGTTTCGTTTCTATTTTTGGCAAAGAAATCATTCAAGGATCGCTGCATAGTATAATACCAAGTAGGTCAGTAGGCTGATAGATAGAACGTCAAGGTCGTGCACCATGCTGTTTTTTGTAAATATTACGGGTTTTAACAGTAACAGTTCTTCTGATTGGACAAGTAAAAAATAAGGAGCCAATAGAATTGGGCGATCTATAAATCATATCATCTCACTTAAAATATGCAAGGAACGCTCTGATTAGATAATATTGCCAAAATTAACTAATCAGAACAACTCTATTATACATACTTTGAAGTGAATTGTAAACAAAAGGTAATTTTTATACAGTGCTCGCAATGGGTTCTTTACATGCACGCACGTAGGGTTCTTTCAATTATATGTGCATGATTTTTATTCTATGTGAAACACGTACTGCAGTACGTGAATGGGCATGCTGAAATAAACAAAAGCTGTTTGTTTTAATTGAAAATGCAATACTTGCTCTGCCATCTGACTGATACTGATACATACTGAAGTTACACATCCCCAGTATACATCTCATACGTCTCCTAAAATGTTTGACAATATAGAAATCGAAGTGGAGATGATAGTTATTGAATTATTTTCTTAATTAAATTTAACAATAAAATATGAAACACCAGCTGATTGGATTAAGGTTAGGGACATGGTGTTTAACACCACTTTCAACAATATTTCAGCTATATTGTGGTGGTCAGTTTTATTGGTGGAGGAAACCGGAGTACAAACTTTATCACATGGTGCTATATCAAGTACACCACCTGAGTGGGATTCGAACTCACAACATTAGTGGTGATAGGCACTGATTGCATAGGCAATTGTAAATCCAACTACCATATGATTACAACCACGATGGCCACTCTTGGAATTAGTAAATGAACATTAATAATCAAATATAAAAATGTGTTGGAAAAGTCAGAAAAAGTGTTTAAACATAGAAATGTACTTGTATGAAAGCAGCACAATTTACATACTTTCCAATCCTGTACTCTTCAGGGTCATAGTCCAGATGTCGTACCAACACATCTACCCCTTCCTTGGCTGGGCCTCTAAACACAGGCCAGGTCTCTGGACACAGACATTTATACCTTGTAATATATAATAGTAAATTTGCCTCAAGCTAGAAATTACAACATAATATTTTTTTTAACTTTTTTATAATGATTAATGGATAAACTTAAATATAAACACTTTATTAGACTGAAACAGTGATTCAATAAATTAACTTTTTATATTCTTTGGATCAGACTGTTTGAAGCCAGAAGCCCCACAGGCTCATAGTTATCTTTTTAAACTGGCAGATAATTGGATGAATAAGCATTATTTTTTGGTACCTTAGGGCCTCTTGTTTCTGTAGTGGATTTTTGTTATTGGAATTAACATACATGTATTTGTAGAGGACATTCCCATGAACATTCTCACCAAGTTTAATTACAATGGGTTTAGTTAGTTTTGGAGTAGATCATAATGTGACAACACAACAAAAGTGATGACAATACCTCAAGGTGAACTGAAAATGAATTTTTGAATGGATGTCTCAGAGCAATATCACATCAAAGGTGAAGCATGAGATGTGAGATGTCTCAGAGTAATATCACATCAAAGGTGAAGCCTGAGATGTGAGATGTCTCAGAGCAATATCACATCAAAGGTGAAGCATGAGATGTGAGATGTCTCAGAGCAATATCACATCAAAGGTGAAGCCCGAGATGCGAGATGCCTCGGAGTAATATCACATCAAAGGTGAAGCCTGAGATGGGAGATGTCTAAGAGCAATATCACATCAAAGGTGAAGCCTGAGATGTGAGATGTCTCAGAGCAATATCACATCAAAGGTGAAGCCTGAGATGTGAGATGTCTCAGAGCAATATCACATCAAAGGTGAAGCATGAGATGTGAGATGTCTCAGAGCAATATCACATCAAAGGTGAAGCATGAGATGTGAGATGTCTCAGAGCAATATCACATCAAAGGTGAAGCATGAGATGTGAGATGTCTCAGAGCAATATCACATCAAAGGTGAAGCCTGAGATGTGAGATGCCTCAGAGCAATATCACATCAAAGGTGAAGCCTGAGATGTGAAATGTCTCAGAGCAATATCACATCAAAGGTGAAGCCTGAGAGGTGAGATGTCTCAGAGCAATATCACATCAAAGGTGAAGCCTGAGATGTGAGATGTCTCAGAGCAATATCACATCAAAGGTGAAGCATGAGATGTGAGATGCCTCAGAGTAATATCACATCAAAGGTGAAGCCTGAGATGTGAGATGTCTCAGAGCAATATCACATCAAAGGTGAAGCATGAGATGTGAGATGTCTCAGAGCAATATCACATCAAAGGTGAAGCCTGAGATGTGAGATGCCTCAGAGCAATATCACATCAAAGGTGAAGCATGAGATGTGAGATGTCTCAGAGCAATATCACATCAAAGGTGAAGCCTGAGATGTGAGATGTCTCAGAGCAATATCACATTAAAGGTGAAGCATGAGATGTGAGATGCCTCAGAGTAATATCACATCAAAGGTGAAGCATGAGATGTGAGATATCTCAGAGCAATATCACATCAAAGGTGAAGCATGAGATGTGAGATGTCTCAGAGAAATATCACATCAAAGGTAAAGCATGAGATGTGAGATAAGCTGTGCCGTCCATTTCAAGCAAAGCTTATTTAGTAATGTGACGTCAATGACTTCATTATAACATCATATTAGAAAACAGCGATATTATGTTAATATCATGCTAGTTGCTTGGTAATAGATATCATTGCATGTAAAGATCAAAGAGAAAATGTACAAATCATCAAAAAACTGTAACTACAGAACAGTGAACTCTGAATATTGAATGTTGGAAGATGAATATTGATTGTTGAACTGACTTTTTTTCAATGTTGAATGTTGAATAAGTAACTGAATTAATAGACTGTGCTATGTTATTAGACTAATGAAAGAATATCACATGTTATGTAGTATATGATAAAATCTACATGCTATGTGATAGGTGAAAATATCAGTTTATAATTTTAGAAAAATTCATTATTGAACATGATAAGTTAAGTTACGTAGTAAAAGTCAATAATACAGCCAACCATAAAAATGAAGCGATCTTCTGGCAAACTCACAACTGTCAAACATAGATCTTCTGGCAAACTTACAACTGTCAAACATAGATCTTCTGGCAAACTTACAACTGTCAAACATAGATCTTCTGGCAAACTTACAACTGTGAAACATAGATCTTCTGGCAAACTTACAACTGTCAAACATCAATCTTCTGGCAAACTTACAACTGTCAAACATAGATCTTCTGGCAAACTTACAACTGTCAAACATCGATCTTCTGGCAAACTTACAACTGTCAAACATAGATCTTCTGGCAAACTTACAACTGTCATAGATCTTCTGTCAATCTTACAACTGTCAAACATCGATCTTCTGTCAATCTTACAACTGTCAAACATAGATCTTCTGTCAAACTTACAACTGTCAAACATAGATCTTCTGTCAAACTTACAACTGTCAAACATCGATCTTCTGTCAAACTTACAACTGTCAAACATAGATCTTCTGGCAAACTTACAACTGTCAAACATCGATCTTCTGTCAAACATAGATCTTCTGTCAAACTTACAACTGTCAAACATCGATAAGATGACTGAACTGATGGAAATTAGGTCTGGTTGTGAATGGCACCAAAATGTGGCTAAACCGTTATTGGAATCTGACCGTACTCCTATGATATCTATATCTCCATTTTCCAAACATAAATATTGATTGATTGATGTTTAATGCCAACTTTAACAGTATTTCAGCTGTATTGTGGCATGAACATATTTTATATATTAGACACGTAAATCAAACATAAATATTGATTGATTGATGTTTAATGCCAACTTTAACAGTATTTCAGCTGTATTGTGGCATGAACAGATTTTATATATTAGACATGTAAATCAAACATAAATATTGATTGATTGATGTTTAATGCCAACTTTAACAGTATTTCAGCTGTATTGTGGCATGAACAGATTTTATATATTAGACACGTAAATCAAACATAAATATTGATTGATTGATGTTTAATGCCAACTTTAACAGTATTTCAGCTATATTGTGGCATGAACATATTTGATATATTAGACACGTAAATCAAACATAAATATCATGTTTTAGAATATTAATATATCATAAAAATCACACATTGTTAGGAGATTTTACCTTTTAAGGAAAACTTCATAAGGTCTTCTGTAAGCAAAGCCTGCTCTACGTACTCGAAGGTTCTCCATCAAACCAAGGTATTTCACCTGATGGAATACTATCTTTTCATCAAACAAACCTGTTAATAAAGTATAAATTAACCATTTAAGGTATATAATAAAAAAAAAAAAAAACTTTCTCAAGTGTATCATGACTACCAGAACTTGCTTGATGAGAAGGGGCCGTCGTGGTCATGATAGTATGGTAGTTGGATTTATAACTACCTATGCAATCAGTGCCTATCACTACTAAAGTTGTGAGTTTGAATCCCGTTCATGGCAAGGTGTACTCGATACAACATTTTGTGACAAAGTTTCTGAGTAACTTGCAACAGGTCAGTGGTTTTCTCTAGGTACTCCGGTTTCCTCCATCAATAAAATTGACCACCACGATATAACTGAAATATTGCTGAAAGTGGCATCAAACACCATAAACCTAAACCAAACCATCATGACTACCAGAATTTGCTTGGTGAGGAAAACCCTGCTATTTAAAACAAACTGACTGATGAAACCTGATGCTTTGGGTAGACGTCAGAAAGCTTATTAGTATATTGTGTAGTATATATATAACAGAATACTCTTTAATTTTACACTTTCTACAGATCGTAGAAAGGGAACTGTGTTGTTCCTGTGATTCTTTATCTCAGTTACATTGAGACCTCAATAATCAGCGATTGCAACTGAATGACATTCTCTCCTCTCGATCCCAGAAAACCCTTGTGTATTCATTAAAGTTATTGATTTGATGAAAGTAAATTCTGCCCTAAAAAAAGTCAGTCAAAATATCACCAGTATTAAATTAAATTGATTTGAAAGTGAAAAACAGTTTAGAAAATATTTTTGATTAGTAAACAATTTTTTTTTTAACTCAAATAAATTTTTCCAGTGATAGGCACTGATTGCACAGGTAGTTGTAAATCCAACTACCATATGATCATGAACACAACGGCCAATATAACAACTTCCTGTTTGTGCATTTAAAGTACCTTTCTTCTTGTAGTCGTTTGGTTTAATACATCTGACATACGATGGTTCTTTTGACATCAATATAACCATTAGCTGAGATAAACTGCTCTTAAACTGGGTCCCTGCCTGAAACAGTAATAGCAATACTAGGTAACAAGTTATAGGGTTAAAGTGTACTACCACTAAACATGGGTACCAGTCGAAAAGAACGTATGGGAAAGTAGTACGTAAACACAAAATAGATTCCTACATTGTTGGATAAAAAATAAACCCTATTAGATACTGCAAAATACTGAATGTCAACAGAAACCTACATATTTTAGGATAATTTTATGCCCATATTTGATGACCTTGTGGTTTTAAATAAAAAATTGATTGCATTGGAAAGAAACCACCTGAATTTGTGTTAAATTGAAAGTGAAAGTAGGATTTTTGACAGTAGACATCTTCAGACTGTCTGTTTTTTCTTATATGTCATTAAATGTATGTTGATTTTTGGAGTTAAGCTTCCAATTAGGTACCCCTTCCATGAGATATGAGTGTCACTTAGATTAAACTTAAGATGAATCTTGTATGAAAGCTCATTTTTTTTTATCTAACATAGAAGACTATGGAGAATTCTTTAGTGGTATTACACCTTAATTTCCATGAGGTCTCAATTACACACAAAAACATAGTAAATGATATGAAATTAAAATTTAATACATTAAAATTATTGCACAAAAAAAGTACAGTAAAAATATTGCACAAAATCATTACAAATTAAAGTGTACTGGAGTATGCAATTATTGCAATAATTAGAATTAAAAGTTCACAACTGTATACATGTTGAACACAAATATTATAAATAAGTGTACTGCACTGAACATGTTGCATGACATTATTACAAACCAGAAGTTCAGAAGGCCTGTATCGCATACTTGAAAAATGTTATTTATAATCATCAGTTGGATAGAGCATTACTAAATAATAGGACTAGGGTTACGGTGTTTAACACAACTTTCAACAATATTTCAGTTATATCGTGGCAGTTAGTTTTACTGGTGGAGGAAACCCACCAAACCTTACCATGAGTGGGATGAGAACTCACAACTTTAATGGTGATAGGCACTGACTGCATAGGTAATTGTAAATCCCACTACTATACGATTGCAACCATGACAGCCCCCAACTATATAATAAGTTTCATTGAGGTAGAAACTTACCGTATCTGGTCGCTTCTTGTTGAGAAATTCCTGTTTAGGAAAACACTTTGACAGAATAGTGTTGGATGTCTCGCTCATAGCCTGTTAATATAAAGAACATTGTTCATCACAGATTGTTCATGTAAATAATGTCTCAGTATTGCTCTGTTAACAGAAACAATAGGCTCACCTGCACAACTGTACCATTCACCCTCATACTACTTAGTTTAATCATTCTACGATATAATACATCTAAACTTTGTTTGAACCGCATCGGTGGTGTAATGGTGGTGGTGCTAGCCTCGAGTGTGGTAGATCGTGGGTTCGAGCCCCCATCGGGTCAAACCAAAGACTATAAAATTGGTATTTGTTGCATGCAGAAGTAAGGAGAAAGAGCAAAGACTGGTTGGCTCAGAATCAGGATAATGTGTCCGAGTGCAGCGACATGCCTATCCACAGATTGTTGTTTCAGTGAGCTAGCACTATAAAAAAATCCAACTAAGCACGTTGGTCGAGTACAAAGCAAACCTCATTATCATCTCATCGAAAATTAACTTGTTCTTGCCATGATATAGTTGAAAAATTGCTGAGTTGGCATTAAAACAATAATCATTCAATCACTCCTCATTGCAGCTTGTGCTAAAATTTGGTCTCTAGCTAAGAACTTGGACCCTGTATACAAATGACACGTCTGTAAAAACTTTAAGCTCAACTTCACAAGGATACATTTTGTGAAACACAATTATATATCTATTGGTGGTTCTAGAGAACACTTTTTAAATATTTTACCATTGCAGCCTGTGTAAAAATTTGAAAAGTTGAGCTATAAAATTGAACACATTACCTCCTTAAGATCTCTGAACAAAAGATCATTGTTTTTGTCAAGGAATCCTTTGACCTTATAGGTTACCTCCCCTGCATAATGGATCAGTCTGAACTCCTACAAATAGCAATTTATAAATCATTAATTGTTTAAAACAGTATACACTTATTACTGTTTACCAGAGACATCAATTATTGCCTGAGGTGAAGCCAAGATCAATAGTTAGTGTCTAGGGGGACAATATACTTTCTAGTACAATGTACCCGAATATCCAGTCAGTAAGTGTTTTATTATACCGAACAACATAGAGGACTATCAGACACAGAACTTGCTTGCAATGTTTATTGTTGTTGTCTGCAGGTTTCAGGATTTTAGCTTAGTATAGGAAAAATCCACAGAATTTTGCATGCCCATTACGATGTTTCCGCCAATGAATCAAGAGGATTAAAAATCCAGCAAAAATATATCATGTCTCTGGTGAATAGCACAGGAGAGAGGTGAATAGTCTTTTTGACTATTCACCGCTGAATAGTTTATTACACAATATACCAGTAATTATTACTCTTCATGTAAGAAACTTTCATTATAATTGACATGATATTATCGAAACATAATTTTACAAAGAATAAATAGCGTCGTTGTACTATGCACTCGCATATGGAGTCATTACTATGCTGATGGGCGGAGTTTAGAACAATGTTACGTCATTTAAATAGGCAGGGTCTAAACAGGATCACCCGAGTGCTTTTAACAGTGTACAATTTACAATGTATTATACGTTTTTCTTTAACGTTGATGCTGTCGTCTGTCAAAACAATGGCCAGTTCCAGATTTGGGAATTAAATATTTGACAGTTCATTGATATTGTTGAAATTAAATATTTCTTGAATTTAAATGAATATTATTTGCCAATCTTTACACTATCAATTACATTTTAGACAAATTTCATTTTTTTAAATCACAAAAGACATTCAGAGTAATAATAACAATAATATTGTGTTGTCCATGTTATATGCCGAAATATGTCCCAAGGTCGGGTCGTGCATTATGCCTTCTAACCTTGGGACATATTTCGGCATATAACATGGACAACACAATATTATTGTATAAATACAATATATATGAACATGTCTTTTTAATATGAAAACTTATACAGCGGTATAACATAATAACTATTTAAGGCTTTCATCTTCTGTTTACAATGTATAAGTTTTTAAATTGATTCATGTGAAAGTATTTGTTAGTTCCATCAGTGTTTAAAAAGATTAATACAGGAAAACATTGTGAATTTGGAGTCTGAAACCAATCATTTGCTGCTGCCAGTTTGTTCAATGGGAAACAGTTAGTATTGAGATATTCACCATATTTCAATTCATAATAATAATATAAAATATATTTGATTTCTATTTGCCATTTATTTTGAACAGATATATCATGTTTGGGAGGGGTATTTGCGAAGAATACCAGTCGAAAGACGAAAAATTTTCCGAGCCAAATGGCAAGGGAAATTTAGTCTCAAGACTGGTATTTTTCGCAAATACCCCTCCCAAACATGATATATCTGTTTAATTACACTGAATATTATTTAGAACACTGGCTAAATAAATAATACCTTTTGTTTGTCGTTTTCAGGAATATTCAATTTGTTTTGTTAGACAGTGGTTGAAGTATTCTGAATGAATTTGGCAGTTTGCGGCATGTGAGGGTAAAAAAGTGAAATACGTTTTTGCAAATACCACGGCAGAGGGGAAAAATGTTAAATCCTTTACTTCAGAACGATTCCGGGTTTCAAATTTCATTAATCACGATACTTTACATATAAAGCTAAAGAAGAAATATTTCGAATGAATTTGGCGGTTTGATGCACACGAGGGTAAAAAAGTTAAATCCTTTCATGCAAATACCCCGGCAGTGGCAAAAATGAATGAAATTAATCCTAAATATGAAAATACATGAAAAATACACCGGCTATTAACCAATCAAAATCCAGGATTCTTATATAAGGTGTAATTAAAAAAGAAATAACAGCCCATAACATCGCTACTTATACACTAATATATGGCACAACATAATAAATAAACAATCACATAACTTTTAAAGTAGCAAACAAAACAACAAGGGAGATAAGTGTGAATATCTAAAGTGACAAAATATAAACAAAGGAGATAAGTGTAAATATCTAAAGTGGCAAAATATAAACAAGGGAGATAAGTGTAAATATCTAAAGTGGCAAAATATAAACAAGGGAGATATTAACTTTCATTAAATAGCATTTTCTTCTCAAGACCGTTGTCTGGAATGGTTTACAGAAATTATATATACCTCATACAATTCACTACCTTAAAGTTACACATTCAACACCTCAAATATCAGCATATTCAAGTATTACATGAAGATAATTTCATAATTTTAAGAATGGTGACTATCTTGGATGGAGGACAGGGCTAGACAGGTTTCAGAGAACAAGACTAATATGTGAAAAGTTTAGCAACGATGGAAGATGATTGTCACTTGATAGCTAAGGCCATTTTTACTAAATAATTATAATTGTTTAATATTGAAAGCTGTACAAAAGGCCAAAAACTGATATGCCACTGTTGGCATGATTTGTAGATGGAATGGTCAAACAAATTTTGTATAATAACATGGACCTGATGATTCTGTAAATCTGTTGACATATTTTGAAATTTGTTTTTTAAGTACTTCAGTGATAGGAACCAATTAAATTAATAAATTATGTACTTTGAACCAAGTAAATCATTGAATTAGAACACAAATTTCAGTTTCACATGAGATTCAAGTTTTAGAATCTCTATTTTTAGACAAATTTTGGGTTAAATAATGCATCCTGTCTATACATCATTGCTGAGATTTGAAATGAAAGTTTTATCACTGTAAGTTCTGTTCTTGCTGTTACCCAACAAGTTGATGGCTCCAACAAGTCTGGAGGTCGTCATGGTTGTGTGGTAGTTGGATTTACAACTACCTATGCAATCAGTGCCTATCACCACTAAAATTGTGAGTTCGAACCCTGTCTATGGCAAGATGTACTCGATACAACATCATATGATAGTTTGTCAGTGACCAACAACAGGTCTGTGGTTTTCTCCGGGTACTTCAGTTTTCTCCACCAATAAAACTAACTGCCATGATATAACTGAAAATATTGTTGAAAGTGACGTTAAACACCAATTCTAACAGTCTATAATACATACATCTCTAGTCATAGTTTTCTTAGTAGAATTATCTGCTGTGGTGTGACTCAGAAAATGTGGGTGTCTCCCTACTGTTTCTGATAACTTGTTCAGGAATGTCAGGTCTGTTGTGTCTCCTGGTCTCAGACATTCTTCATCCTGTTAAATTATTTAAACATATCATTGTGTTATGATTATAGCCATATGATAGAATAAATAAAAAGATTTAATGTCCTTATGAGAAACCTGAGAATTATGTACTTAAAAACGTGTAATTTAAGTTATTTGGGAAATTTAATTCAACAATAACTTTATCAAAACATGTGTCATCTGCCTTTTATTTTACTTAAAAAAATATTTGAATTTCGTGATCTACATACATTTACAATAAAATCTGATAGATTAACGTTTCATAGTATGATTTGACTGAAAAAGTACATCTTGACATCCACCTTGCTTGAACAATGAACATATGTGTGAACATGCTCTTTGATTCTCCATGAACTATAATTTGGTCTAGTGTAAGACGGCTCAATGGTTCAATATCCAGGCCTTTCTGTAAGGGGCGGTGCCAGGTACTTTTATCTACTTAAAATGGTAATTGGTACCTTCTAATTTCAGACTGTTGCATAAGATATTCATGAAAAAGAAAAAGTACTGTCTAAATAGTGAAGTACTGATACACTGATACATATTGAGAGTCCTGAATATCACAAGTGTAATTACTTCAAACTAATATTAAGTAATGCCTAAGGGAGACAATATACCTACCAGTAGTGTGATGATTCTTAAGGGAGACAATCTACCTACCAGTAGTGTAATGATTCTTAAGGGAGACAAACTACCAACCAGTAGTGTAATGTTCCTAAGGGAGACAATCTACCTACCAGTAGTGTGATGATTCCTAAGGGAGACAATCTACCTACCAGTAGTGTGATGATTCCTAGGGGAGACAATCTACCTACCAGTAGTGTGATGATTCTTAAGGGAGACAATCTACCTACTAGTAGTGTAATGATTCCTAAGGGAGATTATCTACCTACCAATAGTGTGATGATTCCAACTGGTTTCCCTTCCACCAGATCACATATAATCTTGTTGTTGAAATATTGTACAGGTTCCCACTAAAATAATTTATAAATTAACACTTTTTATGAATTTTATTTTCCAAAAATGAAACAAATAAAATATCAGGATAATAATATAATCATAAGAGTTTTCCAATCTATAATACAATATAATTGAAATATTGTTTTAAGTGACGCTAAACACCATCAGTTTTATTGGTGGAGGAAACTGGATTAATCATAGAAAACCACCGACCTGTCGCAAGTCACAGACAAACTTTATCACATAATGTTGCATCGAGTACACCTCGCCATGAACAGGGTTCGAACGCAGAACTGTAGTGGTACTGATTGCATAGGTAGTTGTAAATCCAACTACCATATGATCACAGCAACTATGCCCCCCTCACAGAAAGAAAGGAAAGTACATTAGCAGAGTAGCTCATTGTAACTCTTAATCAGACTGAAAGAGATGGGTTGGGGAGAAAATCCTGATGAGTCAAGATCATAGTAAAATGTGTAGTACACCACAAACAAAACCTTAATATAGTAAGAAAGCCCAGAAGGATCATTCGAAATTCGAGATTCAATATCTGAAATTCAAGATTCGAGATTCGAAATTCAATATACTGATTAACCAATGGGAGGAAAGATAACAAACTGGTGTTCTTTATGAGAAAAATGCCATTTAACAAATTACTGCACAAGTAATTAAAACAATGAAAATGGCAACAATTTTTCGTCAAGATAATTGTTTGCGGTATTTAAGAATATATTCTTTCATAATTGAAAATAATTTCACTCTTGACGAAGTAGTTAAGATATTATTATTTATAACAAGGGCAACGCAAAGCGTGGTGTGTCCCCTTGCCTAAAAATTTGACCTGGTGACCTTGACCTTTGACCTAGAAAATCAATAGGGTTTCAGATTCTCTTAAGGACAAAGTATGTACCAAGTTTGGTCAAAATCCATTGAAGGATGTTGATTCTAGAGTGTTCACAAAGATGTTACGTGGTAAAAATTTGACCCGGTGACCTTGAAAATCAATAGGGTTCCAGATTATCTTAAGGACTAAGTATGTACCAAGTTTGGTCAAGATCCATTGAAGGATGTTGATTCTAGAGTGTTCACAAGGATGTTACACGGTAACAATTTGACCTGGTGATCTTGACCTTTGACCTTGAAAATCAATAGGGTTCCAGATTTTCTGAAGGACTAAGTATGTACCAAGTTTGGTCAAAATCCATTGAAGGATGTTGATTCTATAGTGTCCAAAAGGATGTTATGGAAGGACGGACGGTAGCGTTACTATATCCCTTCGCAACTTTGTTGGCGACGGGATAATTATGCATCCGCTCATGGCTCTAATCAAAATTTCATCTCTTTCCAATTTATGGTTATATAAAACTCTCATCACACACTGACAGGTCCGAAGTAGAAGAGGGGCCAAAGGGGTGCCCTATATTATTTTGCCAAAATTTATAACTTTCACTTCGCAAATTATGTCAAACTATAATTGTGTACATATTTGTGTGAACTTTTGGCATGGTTTGTGTTCTGAATGGATTTTTCTTGGGGATTTGTGTTTTTAAACTCCCTTATCATGCTCGCCTTGTTATGCAGCACACACATTTTTCAGCATTACAAAAAACTATTTTGCACCTCATCTCAAATAAAATGTGCTCCTACTGCCTGACTGATCAAGTTACTGAGACTCAATGGATCGTTTATACCAGTGAATATGGATACTGATTTCTCCGAAACCCAGACTTGTTTTTCCCATAATATGCAATCAGTGCTTATTACTACTAACGTTGTGGGTTCCAATTCCGCTCATGGCTACATGTACTCGATACAATATTATGTGATAAAGTTTGTCAGTGACTTGTGACAGGTCTGTGGTTTTCTCAGGGTACTCCGGTTTCCTCCACCAATAAAACTGACCACCACGATCTAACTGAAATATTGTTGAAAGTGGCTTTAAACACCATAACTCTATCTATCAAGATTACATATTATACTGTAGTTCAGACCTATTTCTAAATATAATTTGGCACATGTTGACAAATAGCATAATCCACCAGGCTTCAATTCTCTGATTGGAAATACTCTTATCATTAATGAAGCTTTATTACGAAGTTCACGATCACTTAGAGCATGGAAAAGTACTTGTAGTTCCTCAATTGTAGTATTCTCTGTACCTCAATCGCACCTACACACTTATGGCCAGCCTCTTAATTTCTTTATTGCTTAAGAGCAATTATATTATGAGTTTTTGTAACTTGGACCCACCTCTAGCCAATGAAATCTGTCTAGATTAACAATTTATTTATTCCTTGTAGAGGAAATGTGGATTGCAGGGCACAACCCTATAATAATGTTATGTGGATAACTAGGATACCCCTCCTACAGACTCTCAATGCAGTAAATAATATTTAATCGAAAACTACCTTGCACACAGTGGACATGATAAAAGCTTGGATGCCGATTACAGGTCGTTAATTTCTCATATCACTACTTTGGACCCCCAAAATAAATAACCTTTTGAAAAAGCATAATGCACAACTACATTGCACACATCATATGTTGTGTAAGTTTCACTTCAATTCGTTTATTGGCTATAAATGAGTTGTGAATTGATGGGTATAATTAACCTATCCTAATTAAATATCATAAAAGTTCCCATCCATGCATTCTCGACTGCCATGAACTAGTGCAGTTTATAAACAAACAAATCTAATCGTTGTTTTCATTTATCTATTATTAATTTTATTTTGTTCAGGTTTATGAATTAATTTATTTCATATAGTGAAAAAGGTTTTATTTGTTTCTCTCTCCTTCTAGTTTGGTCTTTATGGAATTATGTTAAAAGACATTTCATTGGCCATAAACAATTCTTAATGTAAAAGCTTACTCTTGATTGGTTGTTTTAGAGATTGAATTTCGAATCTTGAATTTCAATATCTGAAATTCGAGATTCGAAATTCAATATCTAAGCATTTAGGATACTGAATTTCAAATCTCAAATGATCCTTCTGGGCTTTCGTAATATAGACATGATAGTAGAGTTTATACATCTTCAGATGACATCTCTCATTGCGTTACTTAGAATTAATTTATTAAGTTAGAATTTTCCAAGTAATTAATGAAGTCTCCCGAACCGGTCACAGACAACCAGCTTAAAAAATAAATTAAAAGCTACCTTTGAAATCGAACAATGTTGAATTTTTGCAGTATTGTGACGGCCATTTTGAAAATGGCGACTGGTAGAAATTTTTCAATGTCGGGAATCAATTCAGGACGTTGAAATCAAACAATGTTGAATTTGTGTGGCATTGTGGCGGCCATTTTGAAAATGGCGACCGGTAGAAATTTTTCGATGTCAGCAATCATTTCGGGACATCATAATCTACCCACATATGAAATGGCGTTGAAATCGGACAATGTTGAATTTGTGCGGTATTGTGGCGGCCATTTTGAAAATGGCGACCGGTAGAAATTTTTCAATGTCAGGAATCAATTTGGGACATCATTATCTACCCACATATCAAATTTTGATGATATCGGACAATGTTGAATATTTGCGGTATTGTGGTGGCCATTTTGAAAATGGTGACCGGTAGAAATTTTTCAATGTCGGCAATTAATTCGGGACATCATTATCTACCCACATATCAAATTTTGATGATATCGGGCAATGTTGAATTTTTACCACCCATTTTTTATACGGTGTTTTGGCAACCATTTTGAAAATGGCAGACATCTCGAAAATTTTGAAAATGCAGAATTGCTCCTCTAATGGTGATCTATCACTATGTCAAATTTTATGTCTCTATCATTATACATTTAGAAGTTATCAACATTAATGTACGAAATTTCAACTTTCCCATAGGATTCTATAGTAACCCCCACCCCCTTTGAACCCCTCAGAATATGACTTTGACCCCCTTTACCACAAAGCTGAAAACTTTAGGACCAACTAGAAACATATATCTATAACTCCACAAAGTTTCATGAAATTCTGTCCAGTAGTTCCTGAGATCTGCCGTGGACAAGTTCATGGTCTGCGAAAGAAAGGAGAAAGAGGAGAAAGAGAAGAATAAGAATAATAATAATAATAATAATAAGAAACGGAGCAAAAACAATAAGTCTCCCAAACAAAGATTTAAATACTTGTATTCTACTAAGGGACATAACTCATTGATTTTAAACTTAGGCAAGATACCATTGATATAACTGAAAATAAGTCCTAAAATTCTTGAAATGTTTCAACTTAAGATATATAGTTTGTACATAAATTTGATAAGAATTGACCTGTCTGAGTGTTTCAGCTAGACTTTGAAATCTTCAGAACAATTGTTAGTTTTATCAAAATTTCTTCAGGTCAATTTGAGAAAGAGGTGAACAAATGTGCTGAGACCGGTGCCTAGTGGAATGACTGTGTCTACCTACCTCTATACCCTCCCTCTGGTACTCCTCTTGTTCAGATTTCAGTGTCAGTTCTATAAAGAGCTGCTGCAGCTTCTCATTACAGAAGTTGATACAAAACTGTTCAAAACTACAATGTATATAAAGATTTGATATTATTGTGTTTAACGCCACTTTCAGCAATATTTCATCTATATCATGGCGACCAGTTTTAGTGGTGGGAGAAGCCGGATTACCTAGAGAGAACCACCGACCATGGGCAAGCAACTGGTAAACTTTATCACTTGCGGTTGCGAGTTGAATGCACCCTTTCTTGTAATTTACAAAGTCGGGCGCAAACACAAGCCGTATTGGTGACAGGCTTGTATGAGTTGTTAGGTAATCCAACTACCTAACTCATTGAGCCACCGGGCCCTTATATAAAGATTAACACAGAATAAAATCACATTTAAAAATAATGGTATCATCTGCATGTGAAGCTTATAAAGTTGGACTGCTATCCAATAAATGCTATATGAGAAGCTTGAGAATTATATTTTCAACCAGATTAAGGATTTAAGTTTCTAATGTTATGGAGGAAAAAAATCAAGGACTATTTTAGAAATTTAAAGGAGTTTAGATATAGGGTTTTATCTTGAAACCCAAAAATCACAAGCTAAACATCTAGCTGATAAAAAATAAATGTAAATATGATGGATTACTTACAAAAAAAAAGGATGTTTTATTTAATCATTATATTTATACCTATTAGTTTCAAAGATTTCAAATCCATATATATCTAACAGTCCCATCAGGCTGCACTTTGACCTTTTCTGAAATGACAAAATATACATGTATATTAATTTTGAATTTTTTTTAAACTGTTTTAATGGAAAAAAAAAATCACAATACAGTATCACTAAAGTATTTTGAATTAATGCTGAATTCATCGCATGAAATTAAGATAAATGTATAAAAACAAAGTCCTTTACACATCTAATTCATTTGAGGCCTTTTATCACATAATGTATTATACTAGTTCTACTTTATTGTTCAAAAAAGAATCTGAAAAGATGTTTTTGTGTTGCTAAATATAGCATGTCCTTTCTTTCCTGCACACTGATCCTGTCACCATAAATCTTGAACTCACTAAGAAATCTAACTTGAAAACTATAGATATATAAAATTATCTCTCTTATAAAACTATTTTTTATATATAATATGGCCAAAAAAATTTATTATCCAGAAAGCAACAAAACATTCTGAATAGGTCACAATACTTTCTAAACAGGCTACGATACTTTTTGAACAACAGGCCATGATACTTTTTGAAATTACCACAATGTTTTGTTAGAACAACATGCCAAAAATGTCATAAAGAAATGCAATTGATAAAAAAAATATATCAAAATATTGCTTTTCCCACATATTTTCCCCGAGACCCCAATGTAAAAAGTTGGCATGCAATAGTAACAATATAATTATTAAATCTATTCCTTAAAATCAAGATTTAAAAAATAATTCAGATAAATTCACATTGACTGATATAACATACAGAGATGAATATCCAAGAGGATTCAAGTTTAACCCTAAATTTAGGCAGGGATATAAAAAGATGTCACCATACATTTTTAGAAGCTTCTTAGTTTTTACTTCTGAGTGATCCATGAGTTACTTACCCTGCTAGTTAGAGACTCGTTGATTTTCTGTACAATCCATGTAAACAATCTATCATAGATTCCCTTAGCTAAGGCATCCCTCACATACAGTCCTTGTTCTTTTGTCAAGGCAGATTTCATCTGTAAAACAAACAAAATATTATTGTACATTTACAGGACTATGCATGAGAATTCAACATCTTGTGTATCTAAAGGACCATGACTTAATGCCACATCTATGATGAATATCAAAGATAACAATTATCATTGAAAAATTTGATATTTTTTCCTTTGATATCACAGAGTAATATTGTCAGTATCAACATGGTGACTCTGATACTAGAAATATTGGTCAGTGTGACGTCACATTATGATATTTAATAAAGATGAAAACAGTACTACCAGTTTTGAAGGTCTCAACATACACTGTCACTAGTATCACAGTCCGTCCTATCAGACTCACTGTTATACTAACGATAATATCTGTCCTGACCTTCAATACTGCTGTAATTCTATATGTATGATAAATATAGAGAACAATAGAAAGGATGATCTCTATGTCTTACAGGGTAAGGTTAGGGTTTTGGTGCTTAACACCACTTTCAATAATATTTCAGTTATATCGTGGCAGTCAGTTTTATTAGTGGAGGACATCGGAGTACCTGGTGAAAACCACTGACCTATCTTACTTCTTCTAAATGTGACTGTATGTGTAAAAGTGAAGAGTACATATATATTTTACTTCATTGTGTAACGCCATGATATAGCTGAAAAATTGCTGAGTTGGCATTAAACAACAATCACTCACTCATTGTGTAAAAAACGATTGTCATGTTAATACATTTACTAATGATCTAATTAAATTATAAACCCCTAAGAGAAATGTTATGTATGTTAACTTTCACTAACCTTTTCTCCATTAGCTTCAATGGTTTTATTCTGTAATGCAGAAAACAGCACATCTTCTGGACATCCAAGTAACTGAAATATATCTAGATATGAATGTCACCTCCATAAAATGAAAAAATAAACAGCTGCGCCAAGAGCGCATGATACGCCCGTCGTCAACATTCATACAATATTTGTAAAGACTTTCTTTCCCATAACTCTTGAATGAAAAATCTAAATTTCACCAACAGCTGCACCATAAACATGAATTGGAACATTTATACAATATTTATACAATTGAAAACAACATTTTTTGAGAAATCAGTAAAGACTATCAATTCCAATAACAGTACGAAGTTTGAAGTGAATTGGCGAAGGGGTTCTCAATTTACAGCGCGACATACGAAAAATCGCCTACAATTTGATGAATAAAGTCCCATAACTCTGGAATGAAAAATCGAAATTTCACCAGAAAGTATACAGACCGTAAGAATATCAATTCCAATAACTGTGCGAAGTTTAAAGTGAATTGGCCAAGAGGTTCTCAATTTATAGTGTGACATACAAAAAATCGCCTACAATTTGATGAATAAAGTCCCATAACTCTGGAATGAAAATTCGAAATTTCACCATAAAGTATACAGACCGTAAGACCATCAATTCCAATAACTCTGTGACATTTGAAGTGAATTGGCCAAGGGATTCTTAAGTTAGAGCGTGACATGTGAAATGGACGGACGGAGAGACATTGGTATACCATAATACGTCCCGTTTTAAAGATGGGCGTATAAAAACTTTCATGTTACCTGGTCAGAGGGTGTATGTTACCTGCCATCCACTCTATTCAGAGGGTGTTTCCTTGTGTCAATGTACAAATAACATACTTCAGCTGCAGTTTTTGGGGTAGTAAACAACATATCTGATCGGATGCTTCTCAATATAACAACTAATCAAATGTGTATCCTAACTTAAGCTGCAGTTTTATTTTTGGCAGGTAAACAACATATCTGATTGGATGCTTCTCTATATATAACAACCAATCAAATGTGTTTCTTAACTTAAGCTGCAGTTTTTGGGGCTAGTAAACAACATATCTAATCAGATGCTTTTCCATATAACAACCAATCATATGTGTATCCTAACACATACATACACAACTAGAGGCTCCCAGGAGCCTGTAATCGCTCACCTGGTTTTCAATTTGACATCTAAAGTTGATAGAAAATGGGGGCGTTGCACGTAATTTGGAAAGTGGGCCACCCAAAGATCATTTCAACTCAAATTTCAGAGCAAAAGATTTAGATGTGATTTTTATCTCATAATATTCCTAAACGGAATAAACTGGCTGATAAAATCACACAGAAAAACCAGGAATATATGTTAAACTACTCGTTGCCATGTAGCTGCAGTTAAAATTTGAGCTCATTTTGACTTGTACTAAAGCAGAAATGGACAATTGAAGAAATTTCTATTTTTAGTAACAGCAGCCATCTTGAATGGAGGGCGGGGCTGTCGGACACAATTTTGAAAGGGATCCACCCAAGAACCATCCCTGCCAGGTTTGGTTTAATTTGGTTCAGCGGTTTCAGAGGAGAAGATTTAAATGTGATCTTTTATCAAAATATGCCTAATTTGCATAATCGGCATAAATCGGCTGAAAGAAAAATTTCACAGAAAAACCCGGAATATATGTTAAACCACTCGTTGTCATGTAGCTGCAGTTAAAATTTGTGCTCATTTTGACTTATACTAAAGCAGCAATGGACAATTAAAATTTCATCCCCCCTTTTTTCTATTTTTAGCTTGGTGGCCATCTTGGTTTGAAGTAGGGATCACAGGACACAATTTTGGAAGGGGGCCATCCAAGGACCATTCCACCAAAGTTTGGTTCAAATTGGCTCAGTGGCTTCAGAGGAGTTGATTAAAATGTGAAAAGTTAACGGACGGACGGACGACGGACGCTCAGTGGTGACAATAGCTCACCTGACCCTTTGGGTCAGGTGAGCTAAAAATGTCAAATGTTTGTTTCTATTAGCTATACTGTATGTTTGTTGTCATTGGGTGGACAGTGCACTTAGTAAGAAAGGATATGGATGTAAATGAACATGAGAGACTATCCAACATTACACTTGCCTAAATTAAAGTAAAGGAACAGTGCTTTTATTACTGTTAAATATATATTTCATAGTCACAGTCACAGTCACAGTCACAGTAGGGTCTTCAACAATGAGAATAGCTCATACCCTAAAATGAGTGTGAAGTGGCTAATAGCCTGCAGTTGAGTGGTACTTTAGTGGCTAATAGCCTGCAGTTGAGTGGTACTTTAATTCTGCCAAGAAATGCTACATCTGGACATTTTTATCAATCCTATCCCAGATACTGAGTTATCAACAAGTAAATATAATATGGGTGAATTAATCATACATATACCATCATCAATATGCTTGACATCACTAGGCTACAAATACAGATAAAAAACCACAGTACCCCCATCAGGTAACCAGCTAGAAAACTGACCAGCTTGATAGTTTGAAGGTAACCAGTTAGAAAACTGACCAGCTTGATACAGTTTGAAGGTAACCAGCTAGAAAACTGACAAGCTTGATACAGTTTGAAAGTAACCAGTTAGAAAACTGACCAGCTTGATACAGTTTGAAGGTAACCAGCTAGAAAACTGACCAGCTTGATATAGTTTGAAGGTAACCAGCTAGAAAACTGACAAGCTTGATACAGTTTGAAGGTAACCAGTTAGAAAACTGACCAGCTTGATACAGTTTGAAGGTAACCAGTTAGAAAACTGACCAGCTTGATACAGTTTGAAGGTAACCAGCTTGATACAGTTTGAAGGTAACCAGTTAGTAAACTGACCAGCTTGATACAGTTTGAAGGTAACCAGTTAGAAAACTGACCAGCTTGATACAGTTTGAAGGTAACCAGTTAGAAACTGACCAGCTTGATACAGTTTGAAGGTAACCAGTTAGAAAACTGACCAGCTTGATACAGTTTGAAGGTAACCAGTTAGAAAACTGACCAGCTTGATACAGTTTGAAGGTAACCAGTTAGAAAACTGACCAGCTTGATACAGTTTGAAGGTAACCAGCTAGAAAACTGACCAGCTTGATACAGTTTGAAGGTAACCAGCTAGAAAACTGACCAGCTTGATACAGTTTGAAGGTAACCAGCTAGAAAACTGACCAGCTTGATACAGTTTGAAGGTAACCAGTTAGAAAACTGACAAGCTTGATACAGTTTGAAGGTAACCAGCTAGAAAACTGACCAGCTTGATACAGTTTGAAGGTAACCAGTTAGAAAACTGACCAGCTTGATACAGTTTGAAGGTAACCAGTTAGTAAACTGACCAGCTTGATAGTTTGAAGGTAACCAGCTAGAAAACTGACCAGCTTGATACAGTTTGAAGGTAACCAGTTAGAAAACTGACCAGCTTGATACAGTTTGAAGGTAACCAGCTAGAAAACTGACCAGCTTGATACAGTTTGAAGGTAACCAGCTAGAAAACTGAACAGCTTGATACAGTTTGAAGGTAACCAGCTAGAAAACTGACCAGCTTGATACAGTTTGAAGGTAACCAGTTAGAAAACTGACCAGCTTGATACAGTTTGAAGGTAACCAGCTAGAAAACTGACCAGCTTGATACAGTTTGAAGGTAACCAGCTAGAAAACTGACCAGCTTGATATAGTTTGAAAGTAACCAGTTAGAAAACTGACCAGCTTGATATAGTTTGAAGGTAACCAGTTAGAAAACTGATCAGGTTGATACAGTTTGAAGTGGACGGACTAATTAGATGGACTGTATATATAGATCCCTCCAAGTGTATCAACGATCAAACACTCAGGTCAGACACAGAGTTTTGTCGGACTTCACTCTTAAAATTGTCCGACAAATGTCCGACCAAATTGTCCGACCAAATCCTCCCAGGTCGGAGTGAGAGTCTCCACTCTCAGATAGTTAAACTGTAAACAGGAAACGTCCCCAAATTCTGCTAACCAATAAATTTGTGCATAAAGAAACAAGTGTATCTTAGTAAAGCTGAAGTAAATGAGTGATATACAGTGGTACGGAAAGTATAGATATGCTAACGGCTGTCACGGGCGATATATACAATAATATCCATGAATAAAATGTATTAACATGCAGTACCCATGTTTTAAGTGCACTAGAAGTGAATATTAATATGTCCCTATGTACTCGCGACAATCGATGCCAAGGCACTTTCACTTGCTGCAGACAGTTGCCGGTTTACGATATCGGGTGCGTTTGCTCTTTTACATGTTTGCCAAATGTAGGGCAAACGAACCCGGGTAAATAATTCTAATTTATACATTTATTTCTTTAAAGGCAAATTTGGATTAAAATTATTTAGTAAAATTTAAGTTTTATTTTGTTCATGGCGAATGGGTCATAAATCCGTAAATCCCGGTTGTTTTTTTCTTGAAAATTGGCAGTCTGCAGAGTCCTGATATAGGTGAAATAATATTTTATTAGTGTATTCTACAGTTTTTTTTTTAACAGTTTACCTGTCAAAACATAACCATCTCAGCATGTTGTTGCATCGTGCATTCATGATATACAAATACACCTATCACAGGTGTGAAAAAAAACATTGCTCAAGACTCTTTTTACTAAGACTTATAAACATAGATAACTATTCTGCGTTTTCGATTTTTCAAGCCGTCTTCCAATTTATTTGTACTTAAAAAATAAATTTATATCTTTTTTCTTATATATGTGTATAAATATCTTAATAAAATAAATACATTTACAGTGAGAAATTATTATACGTCATGATATCATTATTTAGGTAAATACTTATTAGACAGATTTTTTTTAAAACCATTTTTGTCTTTTTAATTGATAACTGACCCAAGCTAAATAAATGAAATGTGACTTAATGTGTTAATTATATAAATCCTTGCCTTCTATAAATTTTAATTTCTTATCTAATTCTTATTCTTATTTAACAATATGGTCAGGTTGTTATTTTCATTGAATGGCTTCACAGTAGGGGCTCTTCCTGTATATTGGTTACATCCTGTATATTACAACTGACTGCTAATGCATGACAAACAATTTTAATCAGCCATCATTATCATGAAATACATTTTTTAATCTTTATTTTGATGATGGCACCTAATTCCCATCACCTAATCCAAATTAGTCTAGTAGAGGAGTACCATATTTTTCGGACGATAAATCTAGATAAAAATGACGATTTTGTTCACAGTACAAAAAATGTATACCTTTATTTTGCTGTAGGTTTATTTCTGAATAAGAAGACTCGTATCATCGATGTTCTTGGTGTTATTTTTTTTGTAAATAAAGCAATAAAAGTATACTAACAGGGGGTGCAATTCTGGGGATAAAATATTCAACATTCGAAAAAATCAATATTCAATGATTGAAGTGTTATCGAAAATCAGTTCAATATTGTATTTTATAATAAAATATATACTATAAAAAATGTATCTTGTTGAAAAAAATCACAGGGTGGATCGATTTACAATATAAAATTATTATCACAAAATATCTAAATATAGCTATAGCTTTCCATCAAACACGAGCATGCGCACGTGATTGTAGCTAAAAATGGCGGTTGCAATACATCTCACAGTGAACGTGTAGAACAAGCTTTTTATACTAAATATACTGGAAAATAATTTATATCAATTTCGTTACTTAATCGATATTTTATTGCAATAATTTATATGAGGCTATGGGTGTTTAAACGTCGCTTTTCAACAATATTTCAGTTATATATTGACCTTTGAGCTACCTTTCCTGGCGCGAATATGGTGCAAGGTAGAAATATACTAGGGTATTTACGTAACCAGACATTCTACATACCCGAAAGAAAGTACGCTTACAAATATGCATCGATCACAAAATGTTTGACATGTTCACCTCGAGAAATGTAAAAAAAAATCTTTAAATATCCACTCTCACGTCCGACCAGATATGTAACTGGCAGTGTTGACTCTCAAATTAAATTTACTTCAATGATTGCAAATGTACCTACAAACAAATAGTAATAAAAAACAACAACATTAAATAGAATTAATTATAATTGTTCTCCCACTGGCACCTGGAAATTTGTGTCAACAAGATGTTCCTTCCATTATTGACACCTGTAACCTGAGCTAATTAATTCATATCAAGCTGGCTGTAATACCTAGTCCAATACACATATTGCCGTCACAGATGAACAAGAATAGGGACTTGAAATATTTGTAAACGGAATATTGTGTAACTTTAGCCGGTGATTTTTGCATCCGTTATTTCACCTTTATATGGATATCACACTCCGAAAGAATAATTTCTTATTCATTCATGTACACAGCCGTACCGGCCTCACTGACTTTTAAGTGACAACAGATTATTTTTTTTTAAATCGTCAGTGATTTCTCCAAACAAACAAAGTCAAAACGCAAACTTAAGTCGAGTTTTTACTCAAATTTAATTTGGTATGTTAAGAAAACTTTTTTCGAGAAATCCAAGCCAGGCTGGACTCGGCGAATATAATTTTAAAGTTTAGATTTCGGAAAAGTTACGATATTTCTAGCATTCCGATTGTAATGGTAAAATTTAAATGTACTAGAAAGATCTATTAAAATTAAACAGATTAAAGAAACACAAACGGTGTAACTCGAAATTATTGCACAATTCTTTGATTATGAGGTGCTCCTATGCATCGAATGACTGTTGTGCTCGAGCGTGACAAATATTGACCTTGGAGCTACCTTTCCTGGCGCGAATATGGTGCAAGGTAAAAATATACTAGGGTATTTACGTACCCACACATTCTACACACCGGAAAGAAAGTACGCTTACAAATACGCATCGATCACAAAATGCTTGACATATTCACCTCGAGAAATGTAAAAAAAAATCTTTTAATATCCACTCTCACGTCCGACCAAAATGTCCGACCAAATAGTCGGACTTAGAGAGTGTTGACTCTCAAATTTGTCGGACATTTGTCAAACATTTTGGGAGGAATATGTCGGACCTGAGAGTATGATCGTTGATACACTTGGAGTGTACTGTATGTTTTAGAAAATAACATCTAAAAATTGAAAGTTGAAGTAGTGTAAAAATTAAACACTCTATCATGCACATTGCATCCACAAATTTATAAATAAGTGATTGAGTGGACTGTTAATTATCATCTAGTCTGCTTTTTTTCTCCTCACTTTAAATCTAAGTACACAAAATATTATTTTATTGTACATTTTTGTGGACTTTCATTAAATGTCATTTAAATATTTCTACATACAGCTGACTATCGTTATCTCGAATTCGATGGGACTATGGAAAAAATTTGAGTCAACCGTAGTTCGACTCAAGAGGAGTTATGAAAATACCGGAAGTGTAGTTTGTTTAACAACGAAAGGAAGACAACTCAAGCGATATTTTGAAGAGCTTAAACCAGCATCGCATGTCACGATTCTCGGAACAATTTTAAATTTATTCGATGTTTTTGTTGCTGTTTTTTTTTTCTCTGTTAAATTCTTTGAATCTTGTGGAACGACTGATAACTTCTGGATATTTTTTTTTTTGTGTGTATGATTATGTTTATCTATTTTGTTTATGTTTTTCACCTGTTGCATTGTCATTAAACTTCACCCATCATGATGTATTTTTCTTTGTGCAATGCTGTTTATTTACAATAAATTTAAACTAAATTAAGAGTAACATTTTTTCAAATCTCTCAAAATTGAGAAATTATGCATCTTCTTTAATCAAAATTAATTTCTGACAAATAATTCAATAAATAAAATGCTTCCTTTGTATACTTTTCATAATCATTGATGTATGCCGACCCAAGTGCACTTATTATGAATCAATATTTTTTTATTGTACACATCTAATCTGTGTTATAATACCGAGCCAATTCAAATAGTATCACTAATTAATTTGACAGATTGTGAAATAAACATGTGAAATAGCCTAAGGTAAACATGTCAAAGGAAATGTCCGGATGTTTCACCTGTGATCCGATTTTAATCTCAAGGTAATACACATGTTTTGACAGGTAAATTCGACTTAACGAATGTAAATAATATGGCTTTCTACATCTCGGGACCAAAACTTTTATTCGAGACAACCGAAATTTCGACTCATCCGAATTTGACTCAACATGAGTCAAATTATACATATTTATACACAACGATGTTCGGGACTGCGATAAAAATTTGACTCCACCGGAAATTCGAGTCAACCGAGTTCGAGACAATGAGAGTAAACTGTAATTGTACAGTATATATAAAAATAGTATCAGCAAATAGTATTTAATTATTGTAACAGCAGAACACAAACCTGAGAGATGATTTCAACTGGAGCTTTATCACTGACAAATGCTGGTCCATCATTTTCATCCTCAAACTGTAAGTTACCAAGGTGTAAAACTGATGCCACTATAGAAAACACAGCCTGGAATCAGAATCAAGTCTGTCATGAAAGATGTGTCACTGAGCAGAAGGCATGCAAAATAACATGTATCTCATCTTCTTTATCACATTGTTGTCATTTGTGGTTGAAAGTTTACCCTGACAAGAGTGGGGGGGTTAGGGTTAGGATTATGGTGTTTAACACCACTTTCAACAATATTTCAATTATATTGTGGCGGTCACTTTTATAGGTGGAGGAAACTGGAGTACCCAGATAAAACCACCGACCTGTCGCAAGTCACTGACAAACTTTATCACATAATGTTGTATCAAGTACACCTCGCCAGAGAGGGATTCAAACCTACAACATTAGTGGTGATAGGTAGTCATAGATCCAACTATCATCCAATCATGACCACGACAGCCCCCTGACAAGAGTAATAATTATACATGAAGTTATAAAATACAAAATATCTTGGTTAGAAAAATTACATTAATAGTTGCTACAAATGTAAATGTACAAAGATGTCTCGCCTTTCCTTGAATAGATATACAGCAAGATCTCATGTATTGTTTCTTGTGCTTCTGCAATGCTGTGTCGTGTCTACTTTACTTGTATATCATCAGTGTCATCATGTAAAAAGTTATGATTATTGGTTTTACCTGTATTATTTATAGTGTGACCAATTGAATTTTCCTTTAGCATAGACACAATGTCTGAAAGTCTAGAATGAATTGTTAGGTCTTATGATTTATGTGTATACAAATATAGCTTTCAAGTAAAGAAATATTAAAACCCTACACTATTTGGATACTCTTACAAAATAATCAAACAAACATCTATTCTGATCATAATCAATATCTTACATCCTGGTCTTGTTTCTGAAAATCACAAACTTCCATTGCCATCTTCATAGCATGGTAATCTTTTTGATCATTCAAGGAATCTACACTAGTGCTATTTCCCTGTAGTAAAACAAACAATTTGGTAATTAAAGAATTATTTTTTGGTATTTTGTCCAATAAGATTAACATCACTGTTATTTTAATGAATTACTGGTAATTTGTATACCATTATTTTCAACAGAGTAGTAAAAAAAATGATAACTGATATCGCATTCCTCATGATGAGCACTGGCCCTCCAGCCCAAGACAAGTAAAACTTTGTTCACACCAGTAAATTTTTTCAGTTTTTATTTAGATATACATGTACATTGTATATATAAAAAAAAAATCAAGAATTTGATTCAGACCAGTAAATTCAAATTTTAATTTTGAGGACTGAATTATCGAAAAAAGCTAATTGTTGTCATGAGATAACAGGTCCTATAAAACTATGTAGCAGTTATTGTTATATGTTGTAACTGCTCTAAGAAGCTCCTTTAAGTCAACTCTAAAAAGAATCTTTATTACAACATAACTGCTCTAAAAAGATTCTTTATTACAACGTAACTGCTCTAAAAAGATTCTTTATTACAACGTAACTGCTCTAAAAAGATTCTTTATTACAACGTAACTGCTCTAAAAAGATTCTTTATTACAACGTGACTGCTCTAAAAAGATTCTTTATTACAATGTAACTGCTCTAAAAAGATTCTTTATTACAATGTAACTGCTCTAAAAAGATTCTTTATTACAACGTAACTGCTCTAAAAAGATTCTTTATTACAACGTAACTGCTCTAAAAAGATTCTTTATTACAACGTAACTGCTCTAAAAAGATTCTTTATTACAACGTGACTGCTCTAAAAAGATTCTTTATTACAATGTAACTGCTCTAAAAAGATTCTTTATTACAATGTAACTGCTCTAAAAAGATTCTTTATTACAACGTAACTGCTCTAAAAAGATTCTTTATTACAACGTAACTGCTCTAAAAAGATTCTTTATTACAACGTAACTGCTCTAAAAAGATTCTTTATTACAACGTGACTGCTCTAAAAAGATTCTTTATTACAATGTAACTGCTCTAAAAAGATTCTTTATTACAATGTAACTGCTCTAAAAAGATTCTTTATTACAACGTAACTGCTCTAAAAAGATTCTTTATTACAACGTAACTGCTCTAAAAAGATTCTTTATTACAACGTAACTGCTCTAAAAAGATTCTTTATTACAACGTGACTGCTCTAAAAAGATTCTTTATTACAACGTAACTGCTCTAAAAAGATTCTTTATTACAACATAACTGCTCTAAAAAGATTCTTTATTACAACGTGACTGCTCTAAAAAGATTCTTTATTACAACGTAACTGCTCTAAAAAGATTCTTTATTACAACGTAACTGCTCTAAAAAGATTCTTTATTACAATGTAACTGCTCTAAAAAGATTCTTTATTACAATGTAACTGCTCTAAAAAGATTCTTTATTACAACATAACTGCTCTAAAAAGATTCTTTATTACAACGTGACTGCTCTAAAAAGATTCTTTATTACAACGTAACTGCTCTAAAAAGATTCTTTATTACAACATAACTGCTCTAAAAAGATTCTTTATTACAACGTGACTGCTCTAAAAAGATTCTTTATTACAACGTGACTGCTCTAAAAAGATTCTTTATTACAACGTGACTGCTCTAAAAAGATTCTTTATTACAACGTAACTGCTCTAAAAAGATTCTTTATTACAACGTGACTGCTCTAAAAAGATTCTTTATTACAACGTGACTGCTCTAAAAAGATTCTTTATTACAACGTAACTGCTCTAAAAAGATTCTTTATTACAACATAACTGCTCTAAAAAGATTCTTTATTACAACGTGACTGCTCTAAAAAGATTCTTTATTACAACGTAACTGCTCTAAAAAGATTCTTTATTACAACGTAACTGCTCTAAAAAGATTCTTTATTACAATGTAACTGCTCTAAAAAGATTCTTTATTACAATGTAACTGCTCTAAAAAGATTCTTTATTACAATGTAACTGCTCTAAAAAGATTCTTTATTACAATGTAACTGCTCTAAAAAGATTCTTTATTACAATGTAACTGCTCTAAAAAGATTCTTTATTACAACGTAACTGCTCTAAAAAGATTCTTTATTACAACGTAACTGCTCTAAAAAGATTCTTTATTACAACGTAACTGCTCTAAAAAGATTCTTTATTACAATGTAACTGCTCTAAAAAGATTCTTTATTACAACATAACTGCTCTAAAAAGATTCTTTATTACAACATAACTGCTCTAAAAAGATTCTTTATTACAACGTGACTGCTCTAAAAAGATTCTTTATTACAACGTAACTGCTCTAAAAAGAATCTTTATTACAATGTAACTGCTCTAAAAAGATTCTTTATTACAACGTAACTGCTCTAAAAAGATTCTTTATTACAACGTAACTGCTCTAAAAAGAATCTTTATTACAACGTAACTGCTCTAAAAAGAATCTTTATTACAACGTAACTGCTCTAAAAAGAATCTTTATTACAACGTAACTGCTCTAAAAAGATTCTTTATTACAACGTAGCTGCTCTAAAAAGATTCTTTATTACAATGTAACTGCTCTAAAAAGAATCTTTATTACAACGTAACTGCTCTAAAAAGATTCTTTATTACAACGTAACTGCTCTAAAAAGAATCTTTATTACAACGTAGCTGCTCTAAAAAGATTCTTTATTACAATGTAACTGCTCTAAAAAGAATCTCGATGTTCCTTTAAAATAAAAAAAAAACTCCTTAAAAACTGTATCGGTACTCTAAAAGGATTAATTATAAATAAGTGAAGTATCTTCTTTACAATGGTACAACCTCAACATGTGAGCATGATAATAAATTCATCATTGAGACAAATCAAGGGGTATAACTCCAGAACAGAAAAAAGTATAAATTCAAACATGACCTGCCTGTTATGGTCCCTCATATTGTATGTATATTTCAAATAAAATTTACATAAGGTGATCTTAAGTTATTGAACCAAAGGTGGAAGAGACATATGGATGAACAGTGGTAAAAACTTGTTACCCTCGGCACTTGCTGTAGCATAAAAATACTCCTAGTGATAATTTAAGAAATAATTTTTGGAAGGGGTAAGTTTGTTGGAGATTTTAATATGGGTAACATTATCTTCATAAATTTTTTACCCCAAGCGATAGCGAGGGGTAAAATTTGCACAGATGTTGCTCATATTAAAATCTCCAACAAACTTACCCCTTCCATAAATTATTTCTATTCTAATAGGACACATACATTAAATTTTTAATCCACATTCCTTTATAGTGTACCCATATTAAAATCTCCAACAAACATACCCCATCCATAAATTATTTCTATGACATGCTGTTTTTGCTTTGTAAACAAAAGGGTATAATAGAACAGCCAAATATGTCATGATCATCAGCGTGTGTAAGTCATAATAAATCGGGGATTTTTATACCCTTTTGCTTACAAAGCCAAAACAGCACGTCATATTAGAATTATATATACACAGTCAAACCTGTATTAAGAGGTCACCTATGGAATAAAGACAAATTAGTCTTCTAAGACAAGTGACCTCTTAAAAGAGGCTCAATTCATATGAAATTGTATATGTCAGGACCAGAAAATGGTGACCTCTTAATACAGGTGACCTTTTAATACTGGTGACTGCTTAATAGAGGTAACTGTATGGGCAGTTTTGACTGTATCTACTTTGCAAATCTATAATTTACTCTATAATTACCTGTTTTAAGTAATGGTACAATGCTGGGTCTTTTTGAAGCTTTAATTTAGAAAGCAACATCGGAGATGCTCCTCGTATCAATTGGTAAAAAATGTGAAAATTTCTCTCTCCTTCTGAATGGTGAACTACTCTAGATTTCTCTAGTAGATAGTTCAAAATATGTCCCCCTACTGGGCCTCCCTACAATTAAAAACAATGAATTGATAAGTTTTATTCTGAACAGTGAGTGATTGTAACTATTTGTGAGTAATCTTGGATATACTAATTACTGGTTACTGCAGTAAATAATTAGAGGCTCAGTGGGCTGAGCCTGTGTCACTCACCTTTCAGACCAACCAGAAACAAGAATTGCCTATGGTGGCCTTCTTTACTAACAGATCGAGATGAAATAAACAATCTTTACAGAGAACCTTCCATAGCTGCTTAATTCATACCAAGTTTTGATTCATTTGGCCAAGCGGTTTCAGAGGAGAATATTTTTAGAAATTGACCAACCAGAAACAAGAATTGCCTATGGCGGTCATGTTTGTTAATGGACGCCATTGTAAGCGGTAGGCTTGGGTCAAGTTTGATGTGTAGTGAATTTCAATGTCCATGTCAATAAACCAGAATAAAACTTAATATCTGACACAATTTAATTAGAATCTGTTAACTTCGAGATTATTGTAATAAAATGTTAACTGAAATGAATTATAGATTATTAGCAGAGTGCATTCAATATACAAACATATTTCTATTCTTTAACTCTGGTTTGTTGCCAAACGTTGTGAGTTCACATCCTGTTCAGGCGAGGTGTACTCAATACAACATTATGTGATAAAGTTTGTCAGTGTCAGTGACTTGCAGAAGGTCAGTGGTTTTCTCCTGGTACTCCGGTTTCCTCCACCAGTAAAACTGACTGCCATGATATAACTAAAATATTTATTGAAAAATGCATTAAACACCATAACCCTAACCCATGGGTTACCATAACCTTAATCCCTGGGTTACCATAACCTTAACCCCTGGGTTACCATAACCTTAACCCCTGGGTTACCATAACCCTAACCCCTGGGTTACCATAACCCTAACACCTGGGTTACCATAACCCTAACCCCTGGGTTACCATAACCCTAACACCTGGGTTACCATAACCCTAACCCCTGGGTTGTTGCTTCTCTGTAGTTTAGTAGTGTGTTCCTCCCGTAAAGATAATGTCCATAATAACCTTATTTATTACTCCTTCCAGCCTTGGGGTATACTCCTTCTCAATTTGATAATTATGCATATTAACTTTTCTTGAAGACGATAATTGTATATTAAGATTAAAAATATCAATAATATACACAAGCGATAAAAAAATTATAATTTAACAAAAAGTGAAACTTAAAACGTTTGGGTTTTATTTGTTTTTTGTAAACTTCTGTTAACTACTGAAATTTCTATACTACTTCTTTAAATGTTCAAACAAAGGATAACCCAAGAAAACCTTTCAGCTGATTTCCAATGGGGTCCCTCATCAGTATCGACTTGTATTTTAAGGTCAAGTGTTAACATGTTTAGTATTCATTTCTTTTTCACACTTATATGAGTGGTCTTACCTTAAAATCAAACTGGATGTCCATGTATTTACCTTAAAATCAAATTGGATGTCCATGTATTTACCTTAAAATCAAACTGGATGTCCATGTATTTACCTTAAAATCAAACTGGATGTCCATGTATTTACCTTAAAATCAAACTGGATGTCCATGTATTTACCTTAAAATCAAACTGGATGTCCATGTATTTACCTTAAAATCAAACTGGATGTCTATGTATTTACCTTAAAATCAAACTGGATGTCCATGTATTTACCTTAAAATCAAACTGGATGTCCATGTATTTACCTTAAAATCAAACTGGATGTCCATGTATTTACCTTAAAATCAAACTGGTTGTCCATGTATTTACCTTAAAATCAAACTGGTTGTCCATGTATTTACCTTAAAATCAAACTGGATGTCCATGTATTTACCTTAAAATCAAACTGGTTGTCCATGTATTTACCTTAAAATCAAACTGGTTGTCCATGTATTTACCTTAAAATCAAACTGGATGTCCATGTATTTACCTTAAAATCAAACTGGATGTCCATGTATTTACCTTAAAATCAAACTGGATGTCCATGTATTTACCTTAAAATCAAACTGGTTGTCCATGTATTTACCTTAAAATCAAACTGGTTGTCCATGTATTTACCTTAAAATCAAACTGGATGTCCATGTATTTACCTTAAAATCAAACTGGTTGTCCATGTATTTACCTTAAAATCAAACTGGATGTCCATGTATTTACCTTAAAATCAAATTGGATGTCCATGTATTTACCTTAAAATCAAACTGGATGTCCATGTATTTACCTTAAAATCAAACTGGATGTCCATGTATTTACCTTAAAATCAAACTGGATGTCCATGTATTTACCTTAAAATCAAACTGGATGTCCATGTATTTACCTTAAAATCAAACTGGTTGTCCATGTATTTACCTTAAAATCAAACTGGTTGTCCATGTATTTACCTTAAAATCAAACTGGATGTCCATGTATTTACCTTAAAATCAAACTGGTTGTCCATGTACTTACCTTAAAATCAAACTGGTTGTCCATGTATTTACCTTAAAATCAAACTGGTTGTCCATGTATTTACCTTAAAATCAAACTGGATGTCCATGTATTTACCTTAAAATCAAACTGGTTGTCCATGTATTTACCTTAAAATCAAACTGGATGTCCATGTATTTACCTTAAAATCAAACTGGTTGTCCATGTATTTACCTTAAAATCAAACTGGTTGTCCATGTATTTACCTTAAAATCAAACTGGATGTCCATGTATTTACCTTAAAATCAAACTGGATGTCCATGTATTTACCTTAAAATCAAACTGTATGTCCATGTATTTACCTTAAAATCAAACTGGTTGTCCATGTATTTACCTTAAAATTAAACTGGTTGTCCATGTATTTACCTTAAAATTAAACTGGATGTCCATGTCTTTACCTTAAAATCAAACTGGATGTCCATGTATTTACCTTAAAATTAAACTGGATGTCCATGTATTTACCTTAAAATCAAACTGTATGTCCATGTATTTACCTTAAAATCAAACTGGTTGTCCATGTATTTACCTTAAAATTAAACTGGTTGTCCATGTATTTACCTTAAAATTAAACTGGATGTCCATGTATTTACCTTAAAATCAAACTGGATGTCCATGTATTTACCTTAAAATTAAACTGGATGTCCATGTATTTACCTTAAAATCAAACTGGATGTCCATGTATTTACCAAATCTACTAGAGTTATTGTTCCTGTTTGTCTTAGCATTACCAAAGGCCTGTAAACAATGAATATAAAGATGTTCAATACAATGCTTCAAATAGAACGAAGTTTATTCATAATTTTAACTTTAACTTTACGATTTACAACCTATATTTAATCTTTATATTAACATAATATATTCCATAGTTTACATAACTACCTTTGTTATCAGTGCCTATCACCACTAACGTTGTGAGTTCGAAACCCGCTAAGATGAGGTGTACTCAATACAAATCTGTCAGTGACTTATGACAGGTCAGTGGTTTTCTCCGGTTTCCTCCACCAATAAAACTGACTGCCACGATATAACTGAAATATTGTTGAAAGTGGCGTTAAACACCCTAACCCTAACCCCTAGTTTACATATACATCGATTCAATTTATATATAGTTAAAATTATTTCTTTAAGGATTGTTTTTAAGCAATATAAACGATTCATTAGAGCATTTTTTTTTTTTTTTTTTTATCTAGCTCGTTAATACATCACACAGCAATAAATAAAGTGACACACTAGGAAGGAACGACAGACTCACCTGTCAACTTCTATTGTTCTATAGAAAATCAAATGTGTAGCTAACAATTTCACTATTAACACTAGGCATAACATAATAACATCATATAGTCACCCTTCCCACCTTTGACCCTTGATCTCTTACCTCTAATAATGGATTAGATTGAAGTAGCCGATCTTTAACTCGCTCTAGATCTTTAGAGTGTACACTACTGGCTGCAATGTAATGTAGAATTTTTTTGGAGGCTTCCGTTTTTCCAGCTCCAGACTCACCAGATATCAGTACACATACATCTCTATTCTCACTTCTCATGTTCCTAAAAGCTGTATCAGCAATGGCATATCTACAAAGTCAAAATTGTTTACCGTAATCATGCTGCAACTATAGCTATCCAAGATAATAGTCAGTTATTCTGAGAACTGTCAATCTCCCTAATAATAAAATGTTACTTCTGAAATACCGTACAAGTGTTTTTTTCTCTTGAGAGTCAAATTTCGTGATTTTCTTCCAAATTAGTGGAATTTTTTTTTAACAGCATTTAATTTTCACGATCCTGAGTTTTAACCAAAATCAAATTTTATCGAATTGATCGCTATGTTCATTAATAACATTATCTGAATTGTTTGACCAACAATTCAAAATAGGAAATGTTTTTAAATAAATTGAGTAAGAGCTTTTTGTATGCAATTGGTGGTATTTTAGAATTGTATACATGTTCATTAATTGAAAATTGTGTAAGTATGTATGTATTATTACAAAACATTTACAAAAAATTAAAAACAGAGAAGTCTCATTAACAGACTCTAAAAAAATGTGATCAATTAACAGCAAAAAATGTTAACTTACAGGTCATTAAAAATCGTTAGGAAATGCTACTATTAATTAAGAAAGGTGTGTTATACAGCAACAACTATTCAAGATATTTAGTGTTTTTATAATAAAAAGATAATTAATTACATGTAAAATAATTTACCTGTTATTTGTCACCATATGCTTTGTTTTCGGGAAGGATGTTCCCCCCCCCCTTTTTTTTTAATAGATATTTTAAAAGCATCATTTCAACAACTTTAAGAATGGCAGTGACCATATAATTGCTAAATATTCAGTCATACATGTATTAGGGGAGATAGATGTTGCACAATTATTTAAGAAAACTAGAAAAGAAGTATGCCCCCGCACTTGATAATTATGGACAAAGTTATTTTGTTAGGAGTGATTTTTAAAAAATGAAGTGAGTCTGTAAGACACAAATGATGCCCCCGCCTGACTATAAGAAATTATAAACAAGTCAAAAGTTCTTTAACACTATGTATGATGTTCTATCATACTCAACTTGTATACTGATATATAGTACCTTTAATTTTTCATTCCTCATATGTAAATATAAAGTTATTACCTGTGGTGAAATGGGTATAATTCTCCATACAAACCATGTTTCCATTATGTAGCTAGTAAGAAGGAAATGAAGTCCAACTACCTGTCATTTTGTGAATATTTGACAAAAATCCCATTATGTGTATAAATATCATACAAAATATTAAAGTTGTAGCTCCAAAACTGTAGGAGGAGATAGCCGGACGGACGAACAAAATGACTAAGTCCAACTACCTGTCATTTTGAAAATATTTGATGAAAATCAAAATCCTGTGGACATGCACACCTCCATTATGAGTATAAACATCCTACAAAATATTAAAGCTGTAGCTCCAAAACTGTAGGAGGAGATAGCCGGACAAACCATGTATCTATATCTGGACGGTCGAACGGACAGGGGCATATTAAACATATTTATGTTGTAAAGGGTGGAAATTTACGCAGATTCTTTTTTTCGCTGATCGATGACTATTGCGAATAAAGCGAAAATTAGGTACCTGCGAAAAAAACCACTTATACGGTAACTGCAGCTGCCATTTTACTTTTATGAGTGAGCGAGTAATTTTTGTTGAACCCTAAATTTTCACCTACCTATATATCATGGCAAGAACAAGTTAATTTTCAATGAGATAATGATGAGGTCCACTTTATACTAGATTAACACACATAGTTGGATTTTTATAGTGCTAGCTCACTGAAACAACAGTCCGCTGATAGACATGTCGCCCCACTCGAACACAATTTCCTGATTCCAAGCCAACCAGTCTTTGCCCTTTCTCCTCAATACTACATGCTTCGAGGAGTAATGGCTAAATTTAAAACAGAAACATTTATCTCATTTCTCAATTTAATCTAATCAAAATACAGATAAACCTGCTTTAGTGACCACCTCTATTATGTTACAGTTAAACCTGCTTTAGTGACCTCTATTAAGTTACAGTTAAACCTGCTTTAGTGACCACTTCTATTAAGTTAGTCAAACCTGCTTTAGTGACCACTTCTATTAAGTTACAGTTAAACCTGCTTTCGTGACCACCTCTATTAAGCTACAGTTAAACCTGCTTTAATGACCACTTCTATTAAGTTAGTCAAACCTGCTTTAGTGACCACTTCTATTAAGTTACAGTTAAACCTGCTTTCGTGACCACCTCTATTAAGTTACAGTCAAACCTGCTTTAATGACCACCTCTATTAAGTTAGTCAAACCTGCTTTAGTGACCACCTCTATTAAGTTACAGTTAAACCTGCTTTAGTGACCACCTCTATTAAGTTACAGCTAAACCTGCTTTAGTGACCACTTCTATTAAGTTAGTCAAACCTGCTTTAGTGACCACCTCTATTAAGTTACAGTCAAACATGTTTTAGTGACCACCTCTATTAAGCTACAGTTAAACCAGCTTTAGTGACCACCTCTATTAAGTTAGTCAAACCTGCTTTAGTGACCACCTCTATTAAGTTACAGTTAAGCCTGCTTTAGTACCACCTCTATTAAGTTACAGTCAAACCTGTTTTAGTGACCACCTCTATTAAGTTACAGTTAAACCTACTTTAGTGACCACCTCTATTAAGTTAGTCAAACCTGCTTTAGTGACCACCTCTATTAAGTTACAGTTAAACCTGCTTTAGTGACCACCTCTATTAAGTTACAGTTAAACCTGCTTTAGTGACCACCTCTATTAGGTTACAGTTAAACCTGCTTTAGTGACCACCTCTATTAAGCTAGTCAAACCTGCTTTAGTGACCACCTCTATTAAGTTACAGTTAAACCTGCTTTAGTGACCACCTCTATTAAGTTACAGTTAAACATGCTTTAGTGACCACCTCTATTAAGCTACAGTTAAACCTGCCTTAGTGACCACCTCTATTAAGTTACAGTCAAACCTGCTTTAGTGACCTTAAGTTACAGTTAAACATGCTTTAGTGACCACCTCTATTAAGTTACAGTTAAACCTGCTTTAGTGACCACCTCTAATAAGCTAGTCAAACATGCTTTAGTGACCACCTCTATTAAGCTACAGTCAAAACTGCTTTAGTGACCTTAAGTTACAGTTAAACATGCTTTAGTGACCACCTCTATTAAGTTACAGTTAAACATGCTTTAGTGACCACCTCTATTAAGTTACAGTTAAACCTGCCTTAGTGACCACCTCTATTAAGTTACAGTCAAACATGCTTTAGTGACCTTAAGTTACAGTTAAACATGCTTTAGTGACCACCTCTATTAAGTTACAGTTAAACCTGCTTTAGTGACCACCTCTATTAAGCTAGTCAAACATGCTTTAGTGACCACCTCTATTAAGTTACAGTCAAAACTGCTTTAGTGACCTTAAGTTACAGTTAAACATGCTTTAGTGACCACCTCTATTAAGTTACAGTTAAACATGCTTTAGTGACCACCTCTATTAAGTTACAGTCAAACCTGCTTTAGTGACTTTAAGTTACAGTTAAACATGCTTTAGTGACCACCTCTATTAAGTTACAGTTAAACATGCTTTAGTGACCACCTCTATTAAGTTACAGTTAAACATGCTTTAGTGACCACCTCTATTAAGTTACAGTTAAACATGCTTTAGTGACCACCTCTATTAAGTTACAGTTAAACCTGCCTTAGTGACCACCTCTATTAAGTTACAGTTAAACCTGCTTTAGTGACCACCTCTATTAAATTACAGTCAAACCTGCTTTAGTGACCACCTCTATTAAGTTACAGTCAAACCTGCTTTAGTGACCTTAAGTTACAGTTAAACATGCTTTAGTGACCACCTCTATTAAGTTACAGTTAAACATGCTTTAGTGACCACCTCTATTAAGTTACAGTTAAACCTGCCTTAGTGACCACCTCTATTAAGTTACAGTTAAACATGCTTTAGTGACCACCTCTATTAAGCAATCATCTGTATTATTTGACCCTATTTCAATGTTCTTTCGGAGGGTTTGGGGTTTATGGTATTTAATGCCACTTTCAACAGTTCAGTTATATCGTGGCAGTGAGTTTTATTGGTGGAGGAAACGGGCGAAGTACTCTTCGAAAATCACAGGCCTGCCGTAAGTCACTGATAACTATCACATCAATGACAAAATGTTGTATCGAATACACCTCGCCTGAGCGGGATTCAAACTCCCAACGTTAGTGGTAATAGGCACTGATTGCATGTTCTTTTGGAAGGTCATATAAGACAGGTTTGACTATAAATTGTTTATGGTACTTTTATTAAATCTGGAGCTGCCATTTTACTTTTATGAGTGAGCGAGTAATTTTTGTTGAACCCTAAATTTTCACCTACCTATATATCATGGCAAGAACAAGTTAATTTTCAATGAGATAATGATGAGGTCCACTTTATACTAGATTAACACACATAGTTGGATTTTTATAGTGCTAGCTCACTGAAACAACAGTCCGCTGATAGACATGTCGCCCCACTCGAACACAATTTCCTGATTCCAAGCCAACCAGTCTTTGCCCTTTCTCCTCAATACTACATGCTTAGAGGAGTAATGGCTAAATTTAAAACAGAAACATTTATCTCATTTCTCAATTTAATCTAATCAAAATACAGATAAACCTGCTTTAGTGACCACCTCTATTATGTTACAGTTAAACCTGCTTTAGTGACCTCTATTAAGTTACAGTTAAACCTGCTTTAGTGACCACTTCTATTAAGTTAGTCAAACCTGCTTTAGTGACCACTTCTATTAAGTTACAGTTAAACCTGCTTTCGTGACCACCTCTATTAAGCTACAGTTAAACCTGCTTTAATGACCACTTCTATTAAGTTAGTCAAACCTGCTTTAGTGACCACTTCTATTAAGTTACAGTTAAACCTGCTTTCGTGACCACCTCTATTAAGTTACAGTCAAACCTGCTTTAATGACCACCTCTATTAAGTTAGTCAAACCTGCTTTAGTGACCACCTCTATTAAGTTACAGTTAAACCTGCTTTAGTGACCACCTCTATTAAGTTACAGCTAAACCTGCTTTAGTGACCACTTCTATTAAGTTAGTCAAACCTGCTTTAGTGACCACCTCTATTAAGTTACAGTCAAACATGTTTTAGTGACCACCTCTATTAAGCTACAGTTAAACCAGCTTTAGTGACCACCTCTATTAAGTTAGTCAAACCTGCTTTAGTGACCACCTCTATTAAGTTACAGTTAAGCCTGCTTTAGTACCACCTCTATTAAGTTACAGTCAAACCTGTTTTAGTGACCACCTCTATTAAGTTACAGTTAAACCTACTTTAGTGACCACCTCTATTAAGTTAGTCAAACCTGCTTTAGTGACCACCTCTATTAAGTTACAGTTAAACCTGCTTTAGTGACCACCTCTATTAAGTTACAGTTAAACCTGCTTTAGTGACCACCTCTATTAGGTTACAGTTAAACCTGCTTTAGTGACCACCTCTATTAAGCTAGTCAAACCTGCTTTAGTGACCACCTCTATTAAGTTACAGTTAAACCTGCTTTAGTGACCATCTCTATTAAGTTACAGTTAAACATGCTTTAGTGACCACCTCTATTAAGCTACAGTTAAACCTGCCTTAGTGACCACCTCTATTAAGTTACAGTCAAACCTGCTTTAGTGACCTTAAGTTACAGTTAAACATGCTTTAGTGACCACCTCTATTAAGTTACAGTTAAACCTGCTTTAGTGACCACCTCTAATAAGCTAGTCAAACATGCTTTAGTGACCACCTCTATTAAGCTACAGTCAAAACTGCTTTAGTGACCTTAAGTTACAGTTAAACATGCTTTAGTGACCACCTCTATTAAGTTACAGTTAAACATGCTTTAGTGACCACCTCTATTAAGTTACAGTTAAACCTGCCTTAGTGACCACCTCTATTAAGTTACAGTCAAACATGCTTTAGTGACCTTAAGTTACAGTTAAACATGCTTTAGTGACCACCTCTATTAAGTTACAGTTAAACCTGCTTTAGTGACCACCTCTATTAAGCTAGTCAAACATGCTTTAGTGACCACCTCTATTAAGTTACAGTCAAAACTGCTTTAGTGACCTTAAGTTACAGTTAAACATGCTTTAGTGACCACCTCTATTAAGTTACAGTTAAACATGCTTTAGTGACCACCTCTATTAAGTTACAGTCAAACCTGCTTTAGTGACCACCTCTATTAAGTTACAGTCAAACCTGCTTTAGTGACTTTAAGTTACAGTTAAACATGCTTTAGTGACCACCTCTATTAAGTTACAGTTAAACATGCTTTAGTGACCACCTCTATTAAGTTACAGTTAAACATGCTTTAGTGACCACCTCTATTAAGTTACAGTTAAACCTGCCTTAGTGACCACCTCTATTAAGTTACAGTTAAACCTGCTTTAGTGACCACCTCTATTAAATTACAGTCAAACCTGCTTTAGTGACCACCTCTATTAAGTTACAGTCAAACCTGCTTTAGTGACCTTAAGTTACAGTTAAACATGCTTTAGTGACCACCTCTATTAAGTTACAGTTAAACATGCTTTAGTGACCACCTCTATTAAGTTACAGTTAAACCTGCCTTAGTGACCACCTCTATTAAGTTACAGTTAAACATGCTTTAGTGACCACCTCTATTAAGCAATCATCTGTATTATTTGACCCTATTTCAATGTTCTTTCGGAGGGTTTGGGGTTTATGGTATTTAATGCCACTTTCAACAGTTCAGTTATATCGTGGCAGTGAGTTTTATTGGTGGAGGAAACGGGCGAAGTACTCTTCGAAAATCACAGGCCTGCCGTAAGTCACTGATAACTATCACATCAATGACAAAATGTTGTATCGAATACACCTCGCCTGAGCGGGATTCAAACTCCCAACGTTAGTGGTAATAGGCACTGATTGCATGTTCTTTTGGAAGGTCATATAAGACAGGTTTGACTATAAATTGTTTATGGTACTTTTATTAAATCTGGAGATCCACTAACATCTAACATCCTGTATCAGGTCACTTCCTGTAACCTTTCATTCATATTCAGAAGCTGTCTACTCATACATACAACTGCTATGCTGTTCCATACCAACAGATTTTATTAATTGATTGATTGATTGGTGCTTAATGCCAACTTTAGCAGTATTTCAGCTATATCGTGGTGTGAACAAATTTTATATTAACTTAAGATCAACAGATTTTGTAAGATCATCACTGATTGGTCATTTTAAATGTGACCTCTGACACAACCAGAATGTTTTTAGATATAAATGAATCACAGTGCAAAAAAAAATATGAATGCATTTTAATTTCTTATTTTAAATAATTAGATTAATTTAAATGCTGGAGATGATGAAGCTACACTTGATCAGGTAATCACTGACTTTAATACTGGGTGCCTCTCCCCATACAGACAGGTTTAAAACTTACATATGTGGTGGTAGTTCACAGAAGTCAACATTTCTATATGTCTGTATAAACTCTTTATTGTAGATATCTAACTGATGGTATGGTTTCCATGGTAATCCCCCCCCCCCCTCCCCCTACAGACAGGTTTAAAACTTACATATGTGGTGGTAGTTCATAGAAGTTAACATTTCTATAAGTCTGTATAAACTCTTCATTGTAGATATCTAACTGATGGTACGGGTTAACTGATACAAGTACTGGTCCGATGTATGTCTGAAATTTGAATCATATTGTAGGGTTAGTGTTATGGTGTTTAACGCCGCTTTCAACAATATTTCAGTTATATCGTGACGGTCACTTTTATTGGTGGAGGAAACAGGAGTTCCTGGAGAAAATCATTGACCTGTAGCAAGTCCTGACAAACTTTATGACATAATGCTGTATCAAGTACATCTCGCCATGAGCGGGATTTGAATTCACAACGCTAGTGATGTTAGGCACTGATTGCACAGGTTGTTGTAAATCCAATTACCATACGATCACGACCACGATAGCCTTTGAATCATATAGTTAAATATTAGATTTTTTATTATGTTTGAATGTTGACAACAAATTTAACGAAAAATTAGATTTATTCTGCAAATAACACATTTAAATTGTCACTATATACATTATTTGTTATGTCAGGAACCACTGATAAATGGTGACCATATTTTGTAAAGTTTGTGGTTTTTTTTGGGTACTATGGTTTCCTCATTCAATAAAACTAACTATCACGATATAACTGAAATATTGTTGATATTAGCATTAAACAGCCATTTAACCCAAGCCAACACCATCCTGTGTATTTTTCTTTTTTAAATTACACAAAATCCATCTTAAAGGCAGATAAATAGACAATATACATACTTTGTCATTAAATATAAAATTTATTTGTACAAACTTTAGAAACAGGTAGATAAGCGAGCCTTTGACTCTCTTGTCTACCCTGTTTCTGAGTGAGTGCAAATGAATTATATATTTTTCAACAATGGACATATATTGTGTTTATACTGCAATGTCAAAAATCCCACAACTGCCAAATTGTCTATAAAGAGACGGAACAATCGTTGTTCTAATTTGCATTTATGGTGTCATTATGTTTCTTACTGTAGCTCAACATAAATCAGGTTTCAGAAAAACTGTATCCATATATAACAAACATTTATGCATAAAAACGATGTTCGGTTTGTCTTTATCTCCAGTTGTTTGTAGGAGGGTTCATGTCTTATTTACGTTATTTGTGTTTGTTTGCGTAAAGTGGTATCCAACACATATTGTTTTGTGTGTGTGTGTGGTTTTTTTTTTTCTAAGTCGTGTGTATTCTATGTTGCCAGTTTCTCTGGATTGTCCATTTCTGATTGCCCTTCGGTATTCTCCGACATTTATTTATCCTGTCAATGCAATTTGACTGCTCAAATAGAACCAGTGCAGGATAAAGTAATATTCAGTAGGAATAAATTTCTACAAATCATCTTCCATTGTCAGGTTTCGATAATACATGTATTCTATATTCTTGTCTACACCACTTGAATAAAAAGATATTGAAATGTGTGCCTGTCATTTAAATTTCAGATGTCTTTGACCTCCAACTTACATAAATCAAATTTTCTGTAAATCTTTTCTTCAGATTTTCTACAAAGGCCTCTGGATGTGTATAGTCCTCTAGTAAAATAAAGTCTTGGACCCCGACATGATCACGTTTGGCCAAGTCATTCTCCATGGTCCCTGTTCCTTTAATTTATAACCTAAAATATAAGAACATCAGTTTTATTTTCATGGACACACATGATTAAGTAATTCCCAGACTGAGAGGTACCATAATTAATCTCTAAATTAAGATGTACTAAGGTCGTGCTTGACCACCTCATTTTCCATGGTTTCTATACTGTGTTAAGGTCGTGTTTGACTACCTATTTTTCCATGGTTTCTATACTGTGCTAAGGTCGTGCTTGACTACCTCATTTCCCATGGTTTCTATACTGTGCTAAGGTCGTGCTTGACTACCTCATTTCCCATGGTTTCTATACTGTGCTAAGGTCGTGCTTGACTACCTCATTTTCCATGGTTTCTATACTGTGCTAAGGTTGTGCTTAACTACCTCATTTTCCATGGTTTCTATACTGTGCTAAGGTCGTGCTCGACTACCTCATTTTCCATGGTTCCTATACTGTGCTAAGGTCGTGCTTGACTACCTCATTTTCCATGGTTTCTATACTGTGCTAAGGTCATGCTTGACTACCACATTTTCCATGGTTTCTATACTGTGCTAAGGTCGTGCTCGACTACCTCATTTTCCATGGTTCCTATACTGTGCTAAGGTCGTGCTTGACTACCACATTTTCCATGGTTTCTATACTGTGCTAAGGTCGTGCTTGACTACCTCATTTTCCATGGTTTCTATACTGTGCTAAGGTCGTGCTCGACTACCTCATTTTCCATGGTTCCTATACTGTGCTAAGGTCGTGCTTGACTACCTCATTTTCCATGGTTTCTATACTGTGCTAAGGTCATGCTTGACTACCACATTTTCCATGGTTTCTATACTGTGCTAAGGTCGTGCTCGACTACCTCATTTTCCATGGTTCCTATACTGTGCTAAGGTCGTGCTTGACTACCTCATTTTCCATGGTTTCTATACTGTGCTAAGGTCATGCTTGACTACCACATTTTCCATGGTTTCTATACTGTGCTCGACTACCTCATTTTCCATGGTTCCTATACTGTGCTAAGGTCGTGCTCGACTACCTCATTTTCCATGGTTTCTATACTGTGCTAAGGTCATGCTCGACTACCTCATTTTCCATGGTTTCTATACTGTGCTAAGGTCGTGCTTGACTACCTCATTTTCCATGGTTTCTATACTGTGCTAAGGTCGTGCTTGACTACCTCATTTTCCATGGTTCCTATACTGTGCTAAGGTCGTGCTTGACTACCTCATTTTCCATGGTTTCTATACTGTGCTAAGGTCATGCTTGACTACCACATTTTCCATGGTTTCTATACTGTGCTAAGGTCGTGCTCGACTACCTCATTTTCCATGGTTCCTATACTGTGCTAAGGTCGTGCTTGACTACCTCATTTTCCATGGTTTCTATACTGTGCTAAGGTCGTGCTCGACTACCTCATTTTCTATGGTTTCTATACTGTGCTAAGGTCGTGCTTGACTACCTCATTTTCCATAGTTTCTATACTGTCATGGGTAAAACTTTGTTCACACATAAGTATTATACTAATCTTATTAAAAAATACAACCTCTTTCTATAAATTATATTGTTTGATTGTTTGACAATTGCTTAATGTTCAGAGCTATACCAGTATTTTATCAATCTCAATGTAATTAATACGATGCTGGAAAACAAAAAGGTGCATAATCAGCAGTGGTGGCCATCTTAGATAATTAACCGAGTCAATGGACATAATTTTGAAATAGGGCTGCACAATGACAAGGTTAAATTTGGATTCATTCCATCTAGTGTTTCCTTGATTAAGAAGATTTTTAAAGATTTCCAATTTTTTAACCAATGACAACCATCTTGGATATTGGGCAAGGTCACCAGACACAATTTTAGAAGAGGAACATTCAAGGATTATTGCATCCTAGATTGGTTCAATTTGGCTCAGAGGAACAAAATGCAAAAAGTTAATGGACGGTAGAAGCCAAATGTTGGAGCGAAAAAATCAACTAAAAATGTGTACACAAAAATTAAGCATTTCAGTCTTGTGGTGGTTTAGCATTTGTCAAGGGAGGTAATTCAGATATATCTATCAGTTACAGTACTACACAATGCATCTTTTATTTTATGGCAATATGTTTACCCCAATATAAAAGTTTGTAAGCCTTCCTTTAGTGAATGAGATACCACATGCATCCAGCTCTTAATAACAATTTGAAATGGTATATGTTGCTGGTAAATTATGTTAAAAACATAAAACATCACACAGTGTCTCAGATCTTCTCAAGTCTCGTGATCTTATGGTAGTTGGATCTACAACTATCTATGCAATTGGTGCCTATCACCACTGATGTTGTGGGTTCGACTCCAGCTCACGGCGAGGAGTACAACATTATGTGAGAAAGTTTGTCAGTGACTTGCGGCAGGTCGGTGGTTTTCTCCGGGTCCTCCGGTTTCTATCACCAATAAAACTTACCGCCATGATACAACTGAAATATTGTTGAAAGTGGCGTCAAACACCATATAAACAAACCAAACCAGAACTTCATTTTTTTCATATATATATATATCAGTGATAATATACATACCATGTCAATTAAATACAATGTCTATAATCAAAATTTCAATCCAGTTTGTAAATATTTCACAACAATACAATGTACATGTAGCTTTCATTAAGATCATCTTCTGGGACTCTGGGACATGTATGAAATAAACATTGAAGGGGCAATCATGCAAGAATAGACAATCCAGAGTAACTGGCAACATTGGGCACACAAGGCCCAAAACAGACAAATAAAACAAAACAACACCACTATAATCAAACACAAGCACAAAACAACACAATACAACATGTGTTGGACACCACTATAATCAAACACAAGCACAAAACAACACAATACAATATGTGTTGGACACCACTATAATCAAACACAAGCACAAAACAACACAATACAATATGTGTTGGACACCACTATAATCAAACACAAGCACAAAACAAAGACAAACAAAACAACACCACTATAATCAAACACAAGCACAAAACAACACAATACAACATGTGTTGGACACCACTATAATCAAACACAAGTACAAAACAACACAATACAACATGTGTTGGACACCACTATAATCAAACACAAGCACAAAACAACACCACTATAATCAAACACAAGCACAAAACAACACAATACAACATGTGTTGGACACCACTATAATCAAACACAAGCACAAAACAACACAATACAATATGTGTTGGACACCACTATAATCAAACACAAGCACAAAACAACACAATATGTGTTGGACACTACTATAATCAAACACAAGCACAAAACAACACAATACAATATGTGTTGGACACCACTATAATCAAACACAAGCACAAAACAACATAATACAACATGTGTTGGACACCACTATAATCAAACACAAGTACAAAACAACACAATACAACATGTGTTGGGCACCACTATAATCAAACACAAGCACAAAACAACACAATACAATATGTGTTGGACACCACTATAATCAAACACAAGTACAAAACAACACAATACAACATGTGTTGGACACCACTATAATCAAACACAAGCACAAAACAACATAATACAACATGTGTTGGACACCACTATAATCAAACACAAGTACAAAACAACACAATACAACATGTGTTGGGCACCACTATAATCAAACACAAGCACAAAACAACACAATACAATATGTGTTGGACACCACTATAATCAAACACAAGCACAAAACAAAGACAAACAAAACAACACCACTATAATCAAACACAAGCACAAAACAACACAATACAACATGTGTTGGACACCACTATAATCAAACACAAGCACAAAACAACACAATACAACATGTGTTGGAAACCACTATAATCAAACACAAGCACAAAACAACACAATACAACATGTGTTGGACACCACTATAATCAAACACAAGCACAAAACAAAGACAAACAAAACAACACCACTATAATCAAACACAAGCACAAAACAACACAATACAACATGTGTTGGACACCACTATAATCAAACACAAGCACAAAACAACACAATACAATATGTGTTGGACACCACTATAATCAAACACAAGCACAAAACAAAGACAAACAAAACAACACCACTATAATCAAACACAAGCACAAAACAACACAATACAACATGTGTTGGACACCACTATAATCAAACACAAGCACAAAACAACACAATACAACATGTGTTGGAAACCACTATAATCAAACACAAGCACAAAACAACACAATACAACATGTGTTGGACACCACTATAATCAAACACAAGCACAAAACAAAGACAAACAAAACAACACCACTATAATCAAACACAAGCACAAAACAACACAATACAACATGTGTTGGACACCACTATAATCAAACACAAGCACAAAACAACACAATACAACATGTGTTGGACACCACTATAATCAAACACAAGCACAAAACAACACAATACAATATGTGTTGGACACCACTATAATCAAACACAAGTACAAAACAACACAATACAACATGTGTTGGACACCACTATAATCAAACACAAGCACAAAACAAAGACAAACAAAACAACACCACTATAATCAAACACAAGCACAAAACAACACAATACAACATGTGTTGGACACCACTATAATCAAACACAAGCACAAAACAACACAATACAACATGTGTTGGACACCACTATAATCAAACACAAGCACAAAACAACACAATACAATATGTGTTGGACACCACTATAATCAAACACAAGTACAAAACAACACAATACAACATGTGTTGGACACCACTATAATCAAACACAAGCACAAAACAACACAATACAATATGTGTTGGACACCACTATAATCAAACACAAGTACAAAACAACACAATACAACATGTGTTGGACACCACTATAATCAAACACAAGCACAAAACAACACAATACAACATGTGTTGGACACCACTATAATCAAACACAAGCACAAAACAACACAATACAACATGTGTTGGACACCACTATAATCAAACACAAGCACAAAACAACACAATACAACATGTGTTGGACACCACTATAATCAAACACAAGCACAAAACAACACAATACAACATGTGTTGGACACCACTATAATCAAACACAAGCACAAAACAAAGACAAACAAAACAACACCACTATAATCAAACACAAGCACAAAACAACACAATACAACATGTGTTGGACACCACTATAATCAAACACAAGCACAAAACAACACAATACAATATGTGTTGGACACCACTATAATCAAACACAAGTACAAAACAACACAATACAACATGTGTTGGACACCACTATAATCAAACACAAGCACAAAACAACACAATACAATATGTGTTGGACACCACTATAATCAAACACAAGTACAAAACAACACAATACAACATGTGTTGGACACCACTATAATCAAACACAAGCACAAAACAACACAATACAACATGTGTTGGACACCACTATAATCAAACACAAGTACAAAACAACACAATACAACATGTGTTGGACACCACTATAATCAAACACAAGCACAAAACAACACAATACAATATGTGTTGGACACCACTATAATCAAACACAAGCACAAAACAACACAATACAACATGTGTTGGACACCACTATAATCAAACACAAGCACAAAACAACACAATACAACATGTGTTGGACACCACTATAATCAAACACAAGTACAAAACAACACAATACAACATGTGTTGGACACCACTATAATCAAACACAAGCACAAAACAACACAATACAACATGTGTTGGAAACCACTATAATCAAACATAAGTACAAAACAACACAATACAACATGTGTTGGACACCACTATAATCAAACACAAGTACAAAACAACACAATACAACATGTGTTGGACACCACTATAATCAAACACAAGTACAAAACAACACAATACAACATGTGTTGGACACCACTATAATCAAACACAAGCACAAAACAACACAATACAACATGTGTTGGACACCACTATAATCAAACACAAGCACAAAACAACACAATACAACATGTGTTGGAAACCACTATAATCAAACACAAGCACAAAACAACACAATACAACATGTGTTGGACACCACTATAATCAAACACAAGCACAAAACAAAGACAAACAAAACAACACCACTATAATCAAACACAAGCACAAAACAACACATTACAACATGTGTTGGACACCACTATAATCAAACACAAGCACAAAACAACACAATACAACATGTGTTGGACACCACTATAATCAAACACAAGCACAAAACAACACAATACAATATGTGTTGGACACCACTATAATCAAACACAAGCACAAAACAACACAATACAACATGTGTTGGACACCACTATAATCAAACACAAGTACAAAACAACACATTACAACATGTGTTGGACACCACTATAATCAAACACAAGTACAAAACAACACAATACAACATGTGTTGGACACCACTATAATCAAACACAAGCACAAAACAACACAATACAACATGTGTTGGACACCACTATAATCAAACACAAGCACAAAACAACACAATACAACATGTGTTGGACACCACTATAATCAAACACAAGCACAAAACAACACAATACAATATGTGTTGGACACCACTATAATCAAACACAAGCACAAAACAACACAATACAACATGTGTTGGACATCACTATAATCAAACACAAGCACAAAACAACACAATACAACATGTGTTGGACACCACTATAATCAAACACAAGCACAAAACAACACATTACAACATGTGTTGGACACCACTATAATCAAACACAAGCACAAAACAACACAATACAACATGTGTTGGACACCACTATAGTCAAACATAAGCACAAAACAACACATTAAGACATGAGCCCTCCTACAAACAACATGTAATTTTCATAATCATGTTCTTCACTCCAAATTCAAAATCATTTATAAATCACACAAGTAACTACATGTACAGCAAGCATAAGATCAACTCTATCAGACTTAATATAATGTCAGTTTAATAAATAATTACAAAATTTAAATAAAACTTAATTCTGCCTAATTGTACATTTGAATGGTGCCACCTTATATGGGGGATAAAACCAGTTAAAATCTTGTACAACTCGCATCGTTCTGCATCATCACTGTTAACAAATTGTTATTGAAGTTCCTGTACCAAGCCAGGAAAGTGTGTCATGTATTTGTGTGTCAGGGGTTTAAATTTTACCTCTTTCTATGATTTTTCTATTGGACTTTGGAACTGTTCTGACAGTGTGCTAGTTTTCCTTTTCATTTTCTTATATCAAATAATTTCAAATAAAAAGAGAAAATTTATTTGTATAATTAGTTCATGCAACTATATAGCCGAAATACTGCTAAACTTGGCATTAAACATCAATCAATCAACCTAATAAAATGAAATCCAAAAAATTAGTAGAAGTAACAATTTTAAAATATAAAAAAAGTCAATATAATAATAAAAAACATGTTTTTTCTTCTTAAAATAATTAGTCTCTCTAGAAAATTATACCATAAAATTAATATTAAAAAAGAATTATTAAATAATATTAATAACATACCTTCAATCTAACAATCAACAGGTCATCATCAGTTATATATCAGTAAGTAATTGATGCATCTATAGTATATATTGTATTGTCACCTGGCTAAAATCAATACAGGTAAATATGAAGCTGATCTTACCGTACAGGTATATAATTACTTAACAGCTGACAGCATATATATATATATATATATATATATATAATATACTAAAATTTTTCTATGCCAGAATATCTATTTTTCATCTATTTGTTAAATACAAATCTTAGATGTGAAAATGATGACAAATATTATGTGATTTATTAGTCAGGCATTCGCAACACAAAAAAGATTATTTACGCTTACGAAATATCTTTTTTTTCTCTAACATATGACATGTTTTACCTGTATTTAAGGCCGAATGTCATCCATCCTCTTTAAATAAATGCAAATTAATTGAGTCACATGTAAAACATTTTAAAAAAATATATCTACCGGTAGTTACTTTTTGCTACATTAAACACGATATATAATATTTCATCCAAATTTTCTCTATGGTAATTTAAGTACATACATATAATATTGGTGACTAAAAGAAATATATAGCTAGTTTGTTTTCACACAAACATTACTTTTTGCCAGATTCACCATAAGAGAAAAATAGTCTGGATAAAGAGGTCGAGGAAAGAATGTCGTTTATCACCAAATTTAGAAATAGTTCAGCTATATCACGACAAGAACATGCTTTTTTTGATAAGATCTGGGTTTTTTTACAGGATCAACAGCCCAAGTTGGATTTGTACACTATGCAAGCTCATTGAAACAAGGGTTCACAGATAAGACATGTTAGACTCTGTCTAGGTAACCCAACTATTGTCTAAACAACAAGACTGCAAAACATCCATTTATGTTACGTTTAAAAGACTACATATATACAGGCTCAGTCGAACCTTGTTATTTCAAATTAGATTGATTGGTTGATTGATTGATTGCTGTTTAACACCAACTTTCTAATTCTAATAAGTCGTTTCCATTGAGAATTTGAACTAAAAATTTGGTTCATACATATTAGTTAGCAGCTTAATTAATCTTGAATGACCAGCTAATATTTCAAAGTAAAACCTTTCCAAATCAAAACAAGATTTGACTGTAATTTGGTATCTATAGCTGACTACTTCAGCTTGAAGTAAGTTTTCTTTGCTAAAAATATAGACAATCTCCTGGTAGAACTAGTATGCACAACTAGCAGTTAGTGTATTTATATTTCATTCTATATAAAAATAACTATTTTATGTTCAATATCTAATGCCAGTCCTCGAAATGAAAGTTTGAATTTACTGGTCTGAATCAAATTCTTGAATTTATTCTTATATGCATCAAAATAAAAATTAAAAAATTTACTGGTCCAAACAAAGTTTTACTGGACTTCGGCCGGAGGACCAATATTCATCGTGAGGACTGTAATTCTAACAAATTGATATCTCATGAAGACCATTAATTGTTAGTGACTAACTGATATTCCTTTAAATGTATCAGTTATGGTCTTTAAACACAATATCAACCATAGTTAGGGAACGACCATTTAACTTGAAGGGGGGGGGGGGTTTTATGGGTTTTTTCTAAAAAAATATTCCGAGGAAAAAAAAAAAAATCTGATTCAGAATTTTTGTCATATAACCTAATGTTAAATTCTGGAAAAAAAATTCATGCTTTGCACTACAAAAAATAATAATATTCTAACTCTTGTGTTGTCCGAAAAAAAACCCATAACCCCCCCCTTCAAGTTAAATGGTCGGTCCCTTAGCACATATTGTCAGTTACCTAATACCTAGCATTTATCGACCATGCTATTGAACTGTCCATGTTTACCTCTTTATTGTAATATCTTATAGGGTTAGGGTTATGGTGTTTAATGCCACTTTCCATAATATCTCAGTTATATCGTGGCCGTCAGATTTATTGGTGTACCTGGAGTAAACGGCCAATCTGCCGCAAGTCACCGACAAACTTTTATTACATGTTGTATCAAGTACACCTCGTCCGAGTGGGATTTGAACTCAAATGTTAGTGATGATAGGCACTGATTGCACAGGTAGTTGTAAATTCAACTACCATACGATCACGATGACGGTCCCACAATTAATTGGATGTTAGATATCATGGAATTTTTACAAAATATTTAACCAATTTGTGAGGCAGAGATGAAGATGATCAGACAAGAAAATTTCAATACAACTGATGGTTTAGGGTTTATGGTATTTAACGCCACTTTCAACAATATTTCACTTATTAATACAATTGAGGTTTAGCTTAGATCTTGCCATTACAATTTTCTGTAAATATTTTTTTTAGTTCAGATCTTAAGATTACAAATTTCTGAAAAGAACACTCTAGTTAAGATTCAGTCCTCACTATGAGCATTGGTCCTCCGGCCCAAGACCAGTCAAACTTTCAGTCCTCACTATGAGCACTGGTCCTCCGGCCCAAGACCAGTAAAACTTTCAGTCCTCACTATGAGCACTGGTCCTCCGGCCCAAGACCAGTAAAACTTTCAGTCCTCACTATGAGCACTGGTCCTCTGGCCCAAGACCAGTAAAACTTTCAGTCCTCACTATGAGCACTGGTCCTCTGGCCCAAGACCAGTAAAACTTTCAGTCCTCACTATGAGCACTGGTCCTCTGGCCCAAGACCAGTAAAACTTTCAGTCCTCACTATGAGCACTGGTCCTCTGGCCCAAGACCAGTCAAACTTTGTTTGGATCAGTAAATTTTTCAGCTTTTATTTAGAACTATATAAAAATAAATTCAAGAATTTGATTTGAACTAGTAAATTCAAATTTTCATTTCGAGGACTGCAAGAAGACTTATTTTACCTCCAATTTTCAGTGTAATACAACTGTTTTAACTTATATTTTCGTTAGAATTGTCTATGTCGAGGACATCTGTTTTTGTTCATATATAAAATACTAGATATTGATGTCTATAACACTTGTCTTAGTTATAAGTTTTACCTAGATGTCTTCAATGTATATTTTACCATCAGATTTGTTTTGCAAAGAACATTTGTTTTAGTCCAGTTTTGCTATATCTTCTAATGAAATAACTATAAATGAAATGAGAATCAATACATTTGTCTTACTAAAGATTACACACAGGTGGCTTATTATTTTTTTGTATTTATCATTAAAACATTTTCTTCACAAAATCAATACCATCATATAATTTGTAATATTTTCTTTTCAATCAACTAAAGTGTTTATTTTGCAAGAAATAATTAAATTTTTAGAAATTTGTTAATTTGACTAAATAAATCATCTGAAATCTGAAACCTTCTGATTGATATATAAATTACCATTATATATTAAAGTTTATGTCCTTGAAAAATCAAAAACAAGTCTGATAAACTCATTGCAATGATACTGTTGTCCCAGTCATTGTATTTTCACCAATATTGGCTTTGGCTTTTAGTGAGTAAACAGGATTTGATCATTGGCAGTACAATGTATATACAATCTATGAATCATTCATCACAAACTCAGGCTAGTTTGGTTTCATATATTGAGAAGTTTTGCAAGAGATAAAATATGGAAAAATAAACAACGACAGACAGATAAATGAGAGTTCCGGCTCACTTGGTCGTTGGCCAGGAGAGCAAAAATGAAGTAAATTCCACCACATGTCGTAAAAGGAGTTATGAATAAACAATAGCATGACGACAATGTAAGCAGATGGATATTGATCCATTTGATGTCAGCTCTGCTTAATGAAGATGACATCAAAATAATCCGCCCAGTAGTCAGTGCTTCTGCACCGACATGGTTTATTAGATATATTTGTTATTGAAATTTACAGTTCCTATATAACGTAATTGTTATTAAAACGAAGGATCTCCCCCTTCAGACATAGGTAACCATAGACGATTTTGGCGATCAGATATGGGCCTTTTGGTTTACTTTTATATAATTAACTTCTAAATAAAAACTTAAAAAAATGACTGGTCTGAACAAATGTTTACTGGTCTTTGCAGTGTGTGAAATTAACGGTAGACCTATAGACAATGTCTAGATGTAAAATCAAGCTGGTCTATGTCAAATTTTCAAAATTTTGTATATAATGTACAGTGAGGTCTATGATAACACATAATTGAGTTTCATACACTGTCTTGGGCCAGAGGACTAGTGCTCATCTTTAGGACTGCAGGTTAATTGTAAAATATATATGTAGTGTATTGCAGGACCATATTTACAATTATTAATTATATACATGTACACTCATATAACCTATGATGAAAAATTTAAAGTGAATTTTTTTTTTGGACACAAGATACTATATAACTACTGTATATACATTTGTATAGCTTTAAATATGACAAAAATGATGTTCTTTGATTAACAACTCTTTCACTTACTTACCTCTTTGTAGATTTATCCTCCCCTCTCTAAAAATGTTCTACCATTAAATTATATATTGCATTTAACTTAATTTCCAACTGAACCTATGTATTTAAGATATGACATCAAAGTTTTACCTGTACCAGGTGAGACCACTGTAAATTCCTTTATAGTCACTATAAACCAATAAACATTTCCTTCCTTCTTATCAAGGTATCCTGTAATCCCATTTTTAAGAGAACTTATTTTATCAGCAATAAAATAACAATTTTGTTGACAAGACTTCAACTTTTTACATTTTAAATGAGATCAGAGGTTTTAATTTTGACCTAGTGTGAGCTAGAAATGATGTGATGATGTTGATAAGACTTCAACTTTTTACATTTTAAATGAGATCAGAGGTTTTAATTTAGACATAGCGGGAGCTAGAGATGATGTTGATAAAACTTCAACTTTTTACATTTTAAAGAGATCAGAGGTTTTAATTTTGACCTAGCGGGAGCCGGGAGCTAGAGATGATGTGATGATGTTGATAAGACTCCAACTTTTTACATTTTAAATGAGATCAGAGGTTTTAATTTTCACCTAGCGGGAGCCAGACATGGGGTAATCGTAATTTGTAATTGTAATCAGTTGTAATCGATTACATTTTTTCATGTAATCGGATGTAATCTGAAATCAGCCATTTTTTAGATTACATGTAATCATAATGTAATCGATTACATTCATTTTGACTCTGTAATCATGATTACTTTCTGATTATATTTAGATTACTTTTCATCATTTTGACTTATTTTTTCTTAACTGAAACATATATCTCCTTAGATATTTAATGTATGATTTATGTAAATGAATTTTCTTCATGGAATTTATTTAACAAATAATGTAGAATAGTTTACTAGAAAACATATAAAGTTTATCGACATCTAAATAAAAAATATGTTATGAAATTCAATTGTTAAAAACTCAAAAAAAAACTCTATTAAAATAAAGTGGCAATCACAACATGATCAAAAGATATTCTTCTATGTTTAATTGCAATCAAAACTATCATAAGTACAAAAAAAATATTAAGTATGGCTTCAAAGACTTGATATTCAAACAAATAATATCTCAATTTCAATTTCTTTGGGGTTTAAAAATTTACGTGAAAACAGCTCTAAAATCTTAAATTATATTTTATTAAACCTATTTACATAAATTAAAGATTTAGTTTTCATATTTAGACTGAGAAATTATGCATATTTTTAAGCAAATTTTTAGAATCAGAATGACTTGGTTTTTTTTATCTTCTGAATTATATATCAAGGACACCCATGGAAATGGTGTGAAATTTAGTAATGATGATTGTTACATAATTTGGTGTCATAAATAAGACCTTAATTACAAATTTTATCTGTGGCTCAGGTTAACTGCTAGTTTATTATCCACAAAAAACTTTTGACAGGATGTTTGAAATTATTTGATATATATTATTAAAATGTGCAAATGTATGTTATAATATTTACTAATAGTATAAGATGGAATGAATATTGGTCATAGTAATAAGACACAACTTATTTTATGAAAAAAGGAAAATGAGAATTGCTATTTACAAATTACAACGTACTTACCCATTATTACGTGATGATTTCCGTATTGGCCTAGTTATTAGTCCGAGGGTAGCTGTATTGGCCTGAGGCGAAGCCAATACAGCTACCCACGGACTAATAACTAGGCCAATACGGAAATCATCACGTAATGATATATTTAGTAATTAACCATAAAATTTTATCTTATAATGAGTAATTATAAAATAATAAAATCGGCCAATATAAAAAAACTAAGCCAATATCGATACTGGTTTAGTTTTTTTTTATATTGGCCGAGTTTATGATTTTATATTGTAAAGACAGTTTAGGTTGTATTGACAACAATCATAGAGTTAATTAATAATGTATCTTATTGCATGTAATGATCACATTAAAACTGAATTGTAATTCATTGTTCTGAGTAAGAAATACATTAAACCAGAGGCTCTCAAGAGCCTGTATCGTTCACCTGGTAATAAAAAAAAACAATTGATCCTATGTAAAAACTATGTCCTGCAGTGGTAGTCATCTTGGAATTACAATCAACATAAAAAAACACAAAGTTTGTAAAGGACCTTCCAAAGATTGATGCACAGTTTAGGTTCAATCAGTGCAATAGCTTCAGAGAAGAATATATTTCTGTATTTTCTCCATATGGTCCTGTGTTAATACTATGACCTGTGGTGGCGGCCATCTTGGATTTCCGATCGGCATAAAAAACAGAGGACCTTCCAATGATCATTCCTGGGCAGTTTGGTTTCAACTGTCCAAGTGGTTTCAGAGAAGAAGCATTTTGAAACATTTTTCCCATAGGGTCCAATGTTAAACCAAGTCCTGCCGTAGCCGCCATTTTGAATTTCATATCAGAACAAAAAACGTAAAGTTTGTAGAGGACCATCCAATGAACATTCATGTACAGTTTGGCTTTAATCATATTTGTAGTTTCTGAGAAGAAGGCATTTGAACATTTTCCCATAGGGTTCAATGTTAATCTATGTCCTGCGGTGGTGGCCATCTTGGATTTCCGATCGGCATAAAAAACACACACCTTGTAGAGGACCTTCCAATGATCATTCCTGGGCAGTTTGGTTTCAACTGTCCAAGTGGTTTCAGAGAAGAAGCATTTTGAAACATTTTTCCCATAGGGTCCAATGTTAAACTAAGTCCTGCCGTAGCCGCCATTTTGAATTTCATATCGGAACAAAAAACCTTAAGATTGTAGAGGACCATCCAATGAACATTCATGTACAGTTTGGCTTTAATCATATTTGTAGTTTCTGAGAAGAAGGCATTTGAACATTTTCCCATATTTTCCAATGTTAATCTATGTCCTGCGGTGGTGGCCATCTTGAATTTTCGATCGGCATAAAAAACCAGAAACTTTGTAGAGGACCTTCCAATGATCATTTCTGGGCAGTTTGGTTTCAACTGTCCTAGTGGTTTCAGAGAAGAAGCGTTTTGAAACATTTTCCCCATAGGGTCCAATGTTAAACTAAGTCCTGCCGTAGCCGCCATTTCGAATTTCATATCGGAACAAAAAACGTACAGTTTGTAGAGGACCATCCAATGAACATTCATGTACAGTTTGGCTTTAATCATATTTGTAGTTTCTGAGAAGAAGGCATTTGAACATTTTCCCATAGGGTTCAATGTTAATCTATGTCCTGCGGTGGTGGCCATCTTGGATTTCCGATCGGCATAAAAAACACACACCTTGTAGAGGACCTTCCAATGATCATTCCTGGGCAGTTTGGTTTCAATTATCCAAGTGGTTTCAGAGAAGAAGCATTTTGAAACATTTTTCCCATAGGGTCCAATGTTAAACCAAGTCCTGCCGTAGCCGCCATTTTGAATTTCATACCGGAACAAAAAACGTAAAGTTTGTAGAGGACCATCTAATGAATATTCATGTACAGTTTGGCTTTAATCATATTTGTAGTTTCTGAGAAGAAGGCATTTGAATATTTTCCCATAGGGTCCAATGTTAATCTATGTCCTGCGGTGGTGGCCATCTTGGATTTCCGATCGGCATAAAAAACAGAAACCTTTGTAGAGGACCTTCCAATGATCATTCCTGGGCAGTTTGGTTTCAACTGTCCAAGTGGTTTCAGAGAAGAAGCATTTTGAAATATTTTTCCCATAGGGTCCAATGTTAAACTAAGTCCTGCCGTAGCCGCCATTTTGAATTTCATATCGGAACAAAAAACCTTAAGTTTGTAGAGGACCATCCAATGAACATTCATGTACAGTTTGGCTTTAATCATATTTGTAGTTTCTGAGAAGAAGGCATTTGAACATTTTCCCATAGGGTCCAATGTTAATCTATGTCCTGCAGTGGCGGCCATCTTGAATTTTCGATCGGCATAAAAAAAAAAGAAACTTTGTAGAGGACCTTCCAATGATCATTCCTGGGCAGTTTGGTTTCAATTATCCAAGTGGTTTCAGAGAAGAAGTGTTTTGAAACATTTTTCCCATAGGGTCCAATGTTAAACCAAGTCCTGCCGTAGCCGCCATTTTGAATTTCATACCGGAACAAAAAACGTAAAGTTTGTAGAGGACCATCTAATGAATATTCATGTACAGTTTGGCTTTAATCATATTTGTAGTTTCTGAGAAGAAGGCATTTGAACATTTTCCCATATTTTCCAATGTTAATCTATGTCCTGCGGTGGTGGCCATCTTGAATTTTCGATCGGCATAAAAAAACAGAAACTTTGTAGAGGACCTTCCAATGATCATTTCTGGGCAGTTTGGTTTCAACTGTCCTAGTGGTTTCAGAGAAGAAGCGTTTTGAAACATTTTCCCCATAGGGTCCAATGTTAAACTAAGTCCTGCCGTAGCCGCCATTTCGAATTTCATATCGGAACAAAAAACGTACAGTTTGTAGAGGACCATCCAATGAACATTCATGTACAGTTTGGCTTTAATCATATTTGTAGTTTCTGAGAAGAAGGCATTTGAACATTTTCCCATAGGGTTCAATGTTAATCTATGTCCTGCGGTGGTGGCCATCTTGGATTTCCGATCGGCATAAAAAACACACACCTTGTAGAGGACCTTCCAATGATCATTCCTGGGCAGTTTGGTTTCAATTATCCAAGTGGTTTCAGAGAAGAAGCATTTTGAAACATTTTTCCCATAGGGTCCAATGTTAAACCAAGTCCTGCCGTAGCCGCCATTTTGAATTTCATACCGGAACAAAAAACGTAAAGTTTGTAGAGGACCATCTAATGAATATTCATGTACAGTTTGGCTTTAATCATATTTGTAGTTTCTGAGAAGAAGGCATTTGAATATTTTCCCATAGGGTCCAATGTTAATCTATGTCCTGCGGTGGTGGCCATCTTGGATTTCCGATCGGCATAAAAAACAGAAACCTTTGTAGAGGACCTTCCAATGATCATTCCTGGGCAGTTTGGTTTCAACTGTCCAAGTGGTTTCAGAGAAGAAGCATTTTGAAATATTTTTCCCATAGGGTCCAATGTTAAACTAAGTCCTGCCGTAGCCGCCATTTTGAATTTCATATCGGAACAAAAAACCTTAAGTTTGTAGAGGACCATCCAATGAACATTCATGTACAGTTTGGCTTTAATCATATTTGTAGTTTCTGAGAAGAAGGCATTTGAACATTTTCCCATAGGGTCCAATGTTAATCTATGTCCTGCAGTGGCGGCCATCTTGAATTTTCGATCGGCATAAAAAAAAAAGAAACTTTGTAGAGGACCTTCCAATGATCATTCCTGGGCAGTTTGGTTTCAATTATCCAAGTGGTTTCAGAGAAGAAGTGTTTTGAAACATTTTTCCCATAGGGTCCAATGTTAAACTAAGTCCTGCCGTAGCCGCCATTTTGAATTTCATACCGGAACAAAAAACGTACAGTTTGTAGAGGACCATCTAATGAACATTCATGTACAGTTTGGCTTTAATCATATTTGTAATTTCTGAGAAGAAGGCATTTGAATATTTTCCCATAGGGTCCAATGTTAATCTATGGCCTGCGGTGGTGGCCATCTTGGATTTCCGATCGGTATAAAAAATAGAAAATTTGTAGAGGACCTTCCAATGATCATTCCTGGGCAGTTTGGTTTCAACTGTCCAAGTGGTTTCAGAGAAGAAGCATTTTGAAACATTTTTCCCATAGGGTCCAATGTTAAACTAAGTCCTGCCGTAGCCGCCATTTTGAATTTCATATCGGAACAAAAAACCTTAAGTTTGTAGAGGACCATCCAATGAACATTCATGTACAGTTTGGCTTTAATCATATTTGTAGTTTCTGAGAAGAAGGCATTTGAACATTTTCCCATAGGGTCCAATGTTAATCTATGTCCTGCGGTGGTGGCCATCTTGGATTTCCGATCGGCATAAAAACCAAACACCTTGTAGAGAACCTTCCAATGATCATTCCTGGGCAGTTTGGTTTCAATTATCCAAGTGGTTTCAGAAAAGAAGCGTTTTGAAACATTTTTCCCATAGGGTCCAATGTTAAACTAAGTCCTGCCGTAGCCGCCATTTTGAATTTCATACCGGAACAAAAAACGTAAAGTTTGTAGAGGACCATCTAATGAACATTCATGTACAGTTTGGCTTTAATCATATTTGTAGTTTCTGAGAAGAAGGCATTTGAATATTTTCCCATAGGGTCCAATGTTAATCTATGTCCTGCGGTGGCGGCCATCTTGGATTTCCGATCGGCATAAAAAACAGTAACTTGGTAAAGGACATTCCAATGATCATTCCTTTACAGTTTGGGTTCAGCCAGTTCATTAGTTTCAGAGAAGAAGATCTTTGAAATTTCAGCCAATCAGAGCATATTATTGGTCCTGGCAGCCATATTGAATATCCGACTGGAACGAAAAACAGTAACTTTGTAGAGGACCATCCAAGGAACATTCCTGCTAAGTTCGGTTCCAATCGGCCAAGTGGTTTCGGAGAAGAAGCTTGAAATGTGAAAAGTTTACAGACGACAGAAAACAGACGAGACGACGGACGCCAAGTGATGGCAATAGTTCACCTGGACCTTTGGTCCAGGTGAACTAAAAAGGAGATATTGGACAGATGCATACGAGACAAAATTATAACATAAAACACTAATATTGTTTGTCATGACATTAAATGTAATCAGTAATGTAATCGATTACATTTACAAAGTAATTGTAATTTAATCGATTACATTTGAAAATTGATGTAATGTAATCATGAAAATTGCAAAGTAATTGTAATGTAATCGATTACATTGAAAGTAATTGACCCCAAGTCTGGTGGGAGCTAGAGATGATGTGATGATGTTGATAAGACTTCAACTTTTTACATTTTAAATGAGATCAGAGGTTTTAATATTGACCTAGTGCGAGTTAGAGATGATGTGATAATGTTGATAAGACTTCAACTTTTTACATTTCAAATGAGATCAGAGGTTTTAATTTTGACCTAGCGGGAGCCGGGAGCTAGAGATGATGTGATGATGTTGATAAAACTTCAACTTTTTACATTTTAAATGAGATCAGAGGTTTTAATTTTGACCTAGCGGGAGCCGGGAGCTAGAGATGATGTGATGATGTTGATAAAACTTCAACTTTTTACATTTTAAATGAGATCAGAGGTTTTAATTTTGACCTAGCGGGAGCTAGAGATGATGTGATGATGTTGCTTCATAAAAATGACAGAAAATTATGACAATATATATATATATCCATATAAGGTTCAAAACTTACTTCATGGATCTATTGGGAAATAGATAGAACAAAATCTAAGTAATATTTATACCACGGTTTTCCGAGTTTAACGGTTAAATAATCGAACATGAAACCATTTAACCCATGAAACCGTGCAAAGCATGAAAGCATGCAATATCACATCTAGGTCGTTGATTATTGCACGGCTCTCAGAGAGTAATAAAACTACAGCCCAGATTTAAAGTGTGCAATATCTAGTATTGAGTGTATTATTTCATAGTTCTTACATTCTGGATAAAAAGATCAAAGGAAATGCTTTCAAGTTACAAGATAGCTATAGTGAATACTAAATTGGTCTTAACAAAGTCACAGAGCCTTTTTGAGAATCTTTCAAGTTTCAACAACAAAAAATGGAAGAATGTGTCCTTATGACAGGAATGCACCTGCTTCCTGCTAAAGTAAACAGGAGCATAAGACATGCGCCTTTAATAATAACCACATTATGACCCTCTTTATAGGTTGCTGGTTCACAGAATTCTTTTAATAACCCCTTGTTAATTTATAGGCAGGTTTACTCAATTTTTCTCGAAGTGAGAACTTTTCTTATAAATAACTTAATGATCATAACTAAAAATCATATGCATATAACGAGGCAGAACCAGACTTTCTGAAAAGGTGTACGTACACAGCTCATATTTTTTGTCTTTAATGGGGGACCTGGACCAAAAATTTTGCCATATCATCCCCATAATTTTTTTTCAATTTACCATAGAAATATTTTTATGTAAAAAGTTAAAGACTGATGATAAAACATTATGCAGTCCGTGAATGTTATAATTATGCACAGGGGCAGGTAACTGTTTTAATCATCACATGATAACTCACTCCCTATTCATTCTAGTATACCAAGAAGAATAACAACACAAGTTTTACAAAGCTCACTTCAAAGTCTTTTATCTCCACAAATACCAGGCAGAAATGTCCAAAAATCCTCATGATTAATCTTAATCTATTTAAACAACATTATTATGAAAAAACTGGTGGAACGCGCTAATCTGGGTCACGGGTCACTGTAATCGGGCAGCTGTATTGAGAGACAGATATGGAGTTGAAAAAAACTGTTGATACTCATAAAATATTGATAAATGAAATAAAATTTTATGTTTGTCTTCAAGAAATATGATAGACAAAACCATGTGTGAAGTTTTATGACGAAATATCTCCGATTTCTATGTAAATTTACGAGTTGAAGTTGCAGCTGTATCGAGAAACAGATACGGTGTTGAAAAAACTGTTGATACTCATAAATTATTGTTAAATGCAATAAAATTTTATGTTTGTCTTCAAGAAATATGATAGACAAAACCATGTGTGAAGCTTTATGACGAAATATCTCCAATTTCTATGTGAATTTACGAGTTGAAGTGGGAAAACACTCACAGGTAATTTTAGTATATTAATAAAAAAATAAAAAATTCCTTAATATCATATAACTAGCCAATGTAGTTTAAGTCCTCTGTCAATTTTGAATGTAAAAAGCTTCTACCAAATCAAAAGATGAAACCGATCGAAGATTTGATTGGTTAATATTTCATACTTCTACATTCAAAATGTTGCCGGGGTAGAAAGAATTTGGATTTGGAGAAAATAATCTTTCCGACATTAGTAATTACTGCTGTACATGGTAAAGTTGTATGACGTTTCAATGATGGCTGATAAAACGAGTAATGACATTTTAATCTGATTCATAGTGTCAAGGTAAAAACCATCTTTTGTAGAAGAAAAATTGTGTTTTTAGGTCCAACGACCTAAACTACGTCCACCAGACCTTCTGTTTCAATTTTTGCTTGATTACTGTTGGTTCATGTGGAATTATGTGCCTCTTTTCATAACCGTGCTAAACATTGTTTTATTACTCTAACGTTTACTCTGAAAAATATATAGGATCAGCCTTACTGAATTCAAAGGGTGCACTTGATATGCCCAAGTCGATTTGTTTTATCTAAATTTTTTAAATGTCCTACAATATTTTACCTGAAAACAAAAATTAATCAAAAACAACAAGTTACATGATATTTATACATGATGCTGTTATCACATAGATGATAGACATCATACACTACTAATAATGGGCTAAAAAGATTTTGATCTTTCATAATGCAACATCATTTTTTTTATATAAATTTCAGATATTTTGTTTTTAAAAATTGTAAAAATAAAAAGCACACAATGTTTTAGGTGTAGGCTAGGAACTCCCAGCAATATATAGCATTATTTAATTTGGAAATGTAGAAAAGATACCTCTGAACTTGAAAACATTGTAAATATGGTGTACATTTGACCACATTTAGGAATCTTTTCTACTTCAGATACAATTTTGAGACATTAAAATATATCTTCTGAATATATAAACAGTGGGAGTTCCTATGGTAATTTGATCATGCTTTCTTTGAATATTGCAATAATCTAACTACATGTAACAGTTGAGCATGCTTTACCTCAGAAAAATGCAATGTCCCCGGTGGGATTCGATCCCGGGACCTCTCGCTGTGTAAGCCATCACTCTATCAACTGAGCTAAAGGAAATCTCCACTAACACAGTTAGCAGATCTAGAGGTGGTTATGAACCTACTACAGTTCCTATAACCTTAGGTAGGGGAGCGTTCCGTTACATACATATAGCAAATAAACAATAAAATACAAATTCAATAAAAAAAAATCATGACCATTCTGTCAAAAGTGACTTGGTCGATTGCCAATTTTGCACAAACAAATTTATATTTCTTTCCTTTAATGATATACTAATGATTATTATTATACAAAGTCAGAAAGTATTTCCATTTAAATTTCATCTATGTGCTGTTGCATTTATACATTTTCTATTCAGTTAATTGTTTAAAGTGGCATTAGACATCATAACCCTAACTATCAATTTGTGTTTCTTTTTCCATCAAATTGTACACAACACTAAACTGGCGTTTCTTTTATCCATCCAATTGCAAGTCGAACACACCCTTAACAAATGAACCTTAAGAATCGAAAATGACATTTATCCCGACTACCATTTTCTTATTCAATGGTAATTTTTGAATACCCTTTATGTGCTGTTGCGTGGGTTGACCTCGTGATCAGTAACTTGTTTTTATTCTTAAAATATTAATCTGTTTGTTTGTCCCGCCTGATGCTGGATAGTAAATAAATCACATCACGTGGTTCGCAGTGGGGTTGTTCTAAAGACCGAAACGAAATCGAACCGTAACGGAGCGAAACGAAACGAATGGCAATTAAAACGGAACGAAACGAAATACAGTTGAACGAAACGAAGCGAAATTAAGAGTATTAAATATATATAGGCCGGTCAAAAAATAGATTTTTTTCTCTTTCGATTTTTGAATAGAATAGTTTGTAACTACATGTAGTTGTACAACCTCAACCCTGGCCAGAATCATTGTGTACACGTTAGTTCTGCAAGTGGTTCAATTGCTTTGATTTTTATCTATTTTGTGACATTGAGAATACATTTTTTTGTTTTGTTCAGAAGGTTAATAAAATTCTTTCATGGATATACTTTACAATCCTGTTCTATATATTACCGGGAGACTGAATGCCCGTATCCATACATTTTACTTGATAGGTATGCGTTTCTATTCAGTTGGGTCAGTGTTGTTACAAATTGTACAAGTCCCTTTCTCCACATGTAATCAGTGAAGAAACGTTGTTAGTAAATACAAGTGGTCATGTCTTTTATAAGCGAACATTTTAAATCGGTATACTTAAGGGTACAGGACGTTTCGGCCATAGTACCAGTTCGGCCACACTTTATAAAGACGTTTCGGCCATGGTTTTATTTATGTTGTTGTATGTGTTATTTATAACAATATTATGCATTAATAATCATATTGAATACAAAAAGAATAAAAAATTGAGAAAAACGATATATTTTAACAAATATTATCACTATTCTACTTTTCCCAATCGCGGCGATGTGCAGGTCCACATGAAGAGAAGAAAACAAAATCTACGTTTTACATAGTTTTAAGTCTTATAAATCTAGATTTAATAACCATTTTCAGTACTTTATTATAAAAAGAAAATTATTTAACAAATATTATCATTGTTCTTTTCCCAATCGCTGCCATTTGCAGATCGACACGAAGAAAAGAAGTCATAATCTACGATTTACTTAGTTTTGACTTTATATACGTCCTTGGTTTTGAGTGTTACCTATATGAAAATCTGGAATTAATCATCATTTTCTGTACTTTATTACAAAAAAATAATATTTAAAACGATATTTTTTAGCAAATATTATCATTGTTCTTCTTTTCTTTTCCCAATCGCGGCGATTTGCAGATCTGAAAATCGCCGGCGATTGAGAGAAGAAGAATAATGGGGCCCTGATTTGGTTAATAAACTTATTTCTATTTCTGTATACTACTTTTTTTTTATATAATCATGAAATTTCAGAATTTTAATTTTTTAAACCATTTGATTCCTCCAAGAATCCATACTGACTACGACTACAGACTACGACACTCAGTTTCTTCATACAAAAGTACGAAAATAACAAAGTAAATAAATGGTCAGTCATCTAGACGCCAATGTCTTGTCTTGTCTTGGTAGTATTTCCGTCCTATATAGGACCACCTCACAAATCTGAGTATGATTCAGTTCATATATCACTTAATTATTGCTGTACAGTTTAAAATCTAAAATGCTTTTGTAAGAAAAGCATGGGGTGGCTGCCCTTAAAGACCTTTACGCCTATTATTAGGTAGTGTCTTTAATATGTTGTTTCTTTTAGTATTTAATGCAAAGCATAATCTACGGGTTACATGCTCAAAGGTATATAAGGTTTTCAAGCAGTTAAAGTCACAACCACAACCACAACACACAGTGCTAGGATCTAGAATGCTACGTAAATTGATATGATATGCGTATGTGTAATTACCACGATTACTATGACAATAATTCCCCTAAGAATCGATACTAAAAAGTACAGACTACGACACTCGATTTTTTCATCCATACTTACGAAAATAACAAAGTAAATAAATGGTCAGTCTTCTCGACGTCAATCAATGAATATGTGATGTGTATTACCATGATTAATTAAAAAAAATCCCCTAATAATCCATACTAAAGTACAGACTACGACACTCAGTTTCTTCATCCATACTTATTAAATATAAACTATGGCCGAAATGGTTTGTGGCCGAAACGTACTATGGCCGAATCGGAGTGTGGCCAAAACGTCTCGAAAGCATACTTAACCTTTTAACGTAAGCTTAATTAATAGTAAGTGATACCAAAAGTAGTACCAATGTCCTTCCGCCCACACGCCCGTTTTGCACACAAAGAATGGATATGGTATTATTATCCTTTTTCTAAAATACTTATTGTCAGAGCAAAATTAAGCAAAGTATTTATTGCTGTTCTTGATCTTATAGTGAGATATTCAACGCACAGAAACGGTAATATGAAAACTGAAGGCTTCATTCTCCTCGTAACCTATAAAACAGGAACGAAAAGTATAATGGAAGCATTTTTATTAACTTTCTGAACCACATGCAGAACTAGCGTGTACCCAACGGTCCGGGTCAGGGGTTGAGGTTGTACAACACTTTAGTTACAAACTTTTCCATTCGAATTCCGAAAGAAAAAAATTCGGGCCTATGTAGTTTACTTACTCTTAATTTCGTTGTGTTTCGTTTCGTCGGTTTCGGCAATTGCGTTTCGTTTCGATTTCGATTTCCCTTTGATTGTTCAGACACATTAGGACATTGATTCTGCTCAATAAATGATGGTAAACATAATTAAAATTAATAATCATACTGTCATTTATTGTTTTTGTATATACCATTTGTAATTGATTGTTTTTATTTCATTGTCAGCCGGGAAGCCAGTGACACAGGACATTGATTGAATATGCCCTTATGGGCCGATGATTCGTTAATAATCTATCTTTCTATATGTTTTTAAAATGTTTGGAGTTTTTTCGGATACTTTTGTCAAATTTAATACATCACAGATTTAGAAAAAAAACCGAGGAATGGGAGTCAGTATCGTGTATGGAACGAATCGAAGCAATCTAATTAAAATTAGATCTCCGCACTTGCTCCCTATTTTCTATCGGCGTTTTATAATTGCGCGTGGAAGCTTATTGCTCCCTATTTTCTATCGGTGTTTTATAATCGCGCGTGGAAGCTTGCTCCCTATTTTCTATCGGTGTTTTATAATCGCGTGTGGAAGCTTCCACGTGCGATTATAAAACACCGATAGAAAATAGGGAGCAAGTGTCACTGTGTGGTGATCTAATTTTAATTAGATTGGAGTCGAAGTGAAGACCAGAAAGGACCAGAAGCCGTGTCTTTTTTACAGAACATTATCACATTTTATAAATTGTCTTTAATTGATTGTATGAAGCTTGGAATTAAAATATAAAGATTTAATCAATCGCTACAGTTGCCTTTTTTTTTAAAAATACTTATCGAATTTAAGACCAGAGAGGACAATATTGGAAATGAAAATTATATTATTTAAAAAAATATAAATATGTATTTAAAACATACAAACCACATCGGTGGTGTAATGATTAGAGTGCTCGCCTTCAATGCGGTAGATCGTGGGTTCGAGCCCCGATTGGCTAAAACCAAAGACTATAAAATTGGTATTTGTTGCTACTCCGCTAAGCACGCAGCATTAAGGAGAAAGAGCAAAGACTGTTTGGCTCGGAATCAGGATAATGTCTCCGAGTGGGACGACATCTCTATCTTCGGATTGTTGTTCCAGTGAGCTAGCACTATAAAAAAATCCAACTAAGCCTGTTGGTCTAATACAAAGGGGACTTCATTCATCATCTCATGTCTTACTTTACATCTCTTTTACTAAATACAACTTCTGTTCTATCCCCGCCATGGGTTACCGACATCGTCGATTATACTTATAAATTATTTCTCTTTTGATATTTAAATTTACGTTTGTGTTTAAAGAAATGAGGAATTTCGTTTTAGAAATTAGGTAGCATATTTTTCAAATGAATATTTTGGTGTTTTTTTTCCAGAATTTAGCTTAGTGTTGCACGAACAGACCACCGTAGTATTTCGATAAAGAATATCATTGTGGTAATCTTCTATTAAGAATCAACGGACATGCTGAACCCCCTCTCATAGACCCTGTCAACGGAAATAAGCTCTACTATAGTACTAAACAAATTAATTTGCCAACTTTGCGACAATTTTCCCATTGTGAACTTTCCATTTATATGCAGCAAAATTCCAGTAGCACCCACAAATGAAGTATATATCTCTCAGTTGGTACAATATTCTAGATCTTGCGGTTCTAACAAGGAAGGTACCGACTCACTGGTTCGAATTTTAACGGTCGCCAACATGACGTTAGCTAACTATTAAGAAATATCTTTACCACATTTGACCAGCATATGTTCCATTTGTGGTAATCACAATACAATCATTTCCTCATTCATGACCATTGCATATTTTACAATAGTAAAAAGAAGGATGTCAATAGTGGATCATTAACTGCTTACCCCTCCTAGAGTACCTAATTTCGACCTCAGTTTTTTGTGGGGTTCGTGTTTCTCAATCTTTAGTTTTCTGTGTATTGTTTTGTAAATCATTGTTTGATCTTTGTTCCTTTTTCTTTTGGTCATTGTATTGTCTGTCCTTCGAATCACGGCTTTCGTGACTTTGTATCTTCAAATCTTTTCTATAACTTGCATGGTAACATTGGTTTATTCAACACAAACATGTTTGCTCTTCTTGAAGTATTTAGACGCTAAATTCGTAAGAAGGCAGAAATATAATCTCCGGGAAAGGAGGACTAAACGTAAATTAATATATTTTAAGACACTATAATCTCCTGGGGGAGGGCAATCAAAAGTAATGTAATACCGTTTAAGACGAACAACTAACTTTTAATTGATTTGACCACGATGGAGGTGGATCGGCAAACCCAGATGATTCGGCCTCGTCTTGATACTCAAATGGTTTTGTTAAAATCCTAAGAACTCTATTAACTTCAGTAAAGTTGTCTTTCTCTGTTTTTTCAATAACACTTTGGGCAATCCAGTTCCTTAAAACATATCGAGGATTTGTATTGAGCATCAGTGTTTTTCTATCTTCTTCAGATGTATCCTGTTCTGTAAAACGTTTCTGGTAAAGAGACACCCAATCCTTGTACCACTTATGTCTTGATAAAGTTTTTAAAGCCCAATAATATTTGGTAATAGTGGAATCAGTTAATTGACTAAGCGCTACTTCTCCGAGTTGCCTAAAAGTCATTGTGAAGTCGGATCTGGTATCTTCCATCATCTTCAGTAAAATGGCAACCAGTTGTTCGTCGTCTTCATAACTGTCCGTATTTGATACCAAACCAAGCTTTTTATGAAATAAAGCCATGAATTTTCTTTTATAGATATCAACATATCCATTTAATATTACCCGAGCCTGTTTCCTTTGTTGACTTGTGAACAAGGGATCCAAAGCAATTCGTAATTTATTTAAATTGAAGTATCCAACATCTGGTTGTTTTTCATAACTATAACGACCCTCGTCGTCGGATGTATTAGGCACAAAGTCCGGACTGTATTCCTCCATGAAACCAAATGGTCCATAGTCAATTGTGATGGACAGTAGACTAAAATTGTCTGTGTTACATACACCATGTGTAAACCCAACACTCTGCCAAAGAGCTATCATATGAGCGGTTTCCTCTACAACTTGGGAATAAAATTCTAAATTCCGATTAATATCGCTGGTATTTATAGTTTTAAAATAGTTAAAGATGACAAAATCTGTTAGATTTTTCATAAGTTCATATTCTCCGGAATCAAAGAGAATTTCCAATGATCCTATTCGGAACCATGATGTAGCCAGTCTCAATACAATGGCGCCACGTTCTGTTCGGATATTGCCATCGTAAAACATGTCTCGAACAACAGGGTCACTACTCACCAGCAGGGAAACAGCTCTACTTGTTGGAATACCTAGAATACAACACAAATATTTACATCAAGATGTTTTAGTTTTTTCATATTTTTAAAACTACTAGTAGTTTACTTCAAAGCAAGAAAACTGCATCGGTGGTGTAATGGTAAGCGTGTTCTCCTCGAGTGTGAGTTCGAGTCCCGATCGGGTCAAACCAAAAACTAGAAAATTGGTATTTGTTGCTTCTCCGCTTTAAGCACCCAGCAAAGACTGGTTGGCTCGGGAATCAAGATAGTATGTCCGAGTGGGACGACATGTCTATCCGCGGACTGATGTTTCAGTGAGCTAGCACTATAAAAATCCAACTAAGCGTGTCGGTCTAGTACAAAGCGGGTCTCGTCATCATCTCATTGAAAATTAACTTGTTCTCGCCATGATATAGATAGCTGACAAATTGCCGAGTTGGCGTTAAATAACAGTCATTCACTCAGAACAAGAAATAATGTACTATCCATAAAAAGTAAGAACTATGAAATGCAAACGTATCTACGTAAAAAAAATACAAATAATATTCGACTTCTAAAAAAAGAAATTATACAACCTACATGTGTATGTGTTAAGCTAAATGTTAGAGAAAACTGAAGGGGCAATCAAGAATTGACAATTCAGAAACACAGGCAACACAGGACACAGGACGAAGACCAACAAATCTCACAAATCAAATTAAAAACAACATAAGCAGAAAAAAACGAGAGAAAACTAGAGGCTCAGGTGAGCCTGTATCGCTCACCTGACATAAATAAGTCCTCTCAAGAATGTCTGCATGCCGAATGCATCTAAGTTACTATTCAAATCCCATACTGCCATAGGGTTCTATGTTAAAACTATGTCTGCTCATGGCAGCCATCTTGGATGGAGGTCGTGGTCACCGGACACAATTTGGAAAGTATACTACACAAGGACCATCCATGCCATGTTTGCTTTAAATTGGCTGACTGGTTTCAGAGGAGAAGACTTTTAAACAATGTTCCCATAGGGTCCTATGTTAAAACTATGTCCGCTGACGGCGGCCATTTTGGACCGAGATCGGGGTCACTGAACACAATTTTGGAAGTTGACCACCTAAGGACCATCGATGACATGTTTGCTATATTGGCTTACTGGTTTCAGAGGAGAAGATTTTAAAACATTTTTTTCCATAGGGTTCTATGTTAAAACTACAGTATGTCCGCTGAAGGCGGCCATCTTGGATGGAGGTCAGGGTCACTGGACACAATTTTGAAAATTGACCACTTAACGACCATCCATGCCATGTTTGGTTTAAATTGGCTTACTGGTTTCAGAGGAGAAAATTTTTAAACATATTTCCCATAGGGTCCTATGTTAAAACTATGTCCGCTGATGGCGGCCATCTTGGATGGAGGTTTGGGTCACTGGATATCAGTTTGAAAGTTGACCATTTAAGGACCATTCATGCCATGTTTGCTTTAAATTGGCTTACTGGTTTCAGAGGAAATTTTTTTTAAACATTTTTCCCATAGGGTCCTATGTTAAAACTATGTCCGCTGAGGCGGCCATCTTGGATGGAGGTCGGGGTCACAGAACATAATTTTGAAAGTTGACCACCTAAGGATCATTCATGCCATGCTTGCTTTAAATTGACTTACTGGTTTCAGAGAAGACTTTTAAACATTTTTTTCATAGGGTCCCATGTTAAAATTAAGTCGAGTCATGGCGGCCATCTTGAATTTCCGATCAGCAAACGATTCACAAGTTTAGTACAGGACCACCCAATGATCATTCCTGCAAAGTCACAATTCAATTGGCTTAGTGGTTTCTAACAGGGAGATTTTTAAAATTTCGACCAATGAGAACACATTATGGGCCCTGGCAGCCATGTTGGATTTCCGATGAGTCCGAGAGAATCCAAAATAGACCTCCGACTAAGTTGACAATCGGTCTTGGGAACAGGTTGTCGGGGGTATATATGCAAAATAGTACGAATACGACAGTAAACCAGGGGCACAACGGCTGATGAGGATCCACAAGGTTAGTGTATTCCATCCGTTTATTTGTCAGAAATCAGGGAAATCGACAATAATAAGAAATTTAGCAGTACCCCGCCATTTTGTTGCTTACCTTGTGTTTATTTCTAGTATTCGTGTGGACCCATGACCCAGAAATAGAGGCCCTACATCGTTACTAGCCCTGAAAATACGTACCCCCGTTGCAAACACGGGGAAATTAAGGTCCATCGGTCAAGTGCCTGTGGTCAAGTCTGGTAAAATCTGGTTGGTGATATAGAGGACAGAAAAATATACGTAAAAGGAAAAAGAATCATTGACATTAGAAAAATGGATATTTCGTAACGGTCAACGTAGAATTTTTGTAGTGATGACATAGGAGCAACGTAGCGTTATTTAGTAGTTTTTGAGATAGCAGTTGCGCTCTGTCAAGACAATCGGTGTATATTGGGAACAATCCTAGAATAGCGTATGAAATGTAAAATGTAAACTCAACACGCTGGTGCTGCTGGAATAGTGATACTGATGAATGGGAAGTCGATTATTGGAAAAGTAAAGTCATCACGTTTGTTATAGTTTTGTTATTAATTCTCTTCTGTTGTCTATTTCATTGATTTATTGTATTGTGCTTAACGCCACTTTTAGAAATATTTCAGCTATATCATGGCGACCAGTTTTAGTGGTGGAAGAAGCCGGAGTACCCGGAGAGAACCACCGACCATGGGCAAGCAACTGGTAAACTTTATCACTTGCGGCTGCGAGTCGAGTGCACCCTTTTTGTAATTTACAAAGCCGGGCGCGAACCCACGCCGTATTGGTGATAGGCTTGTATGAGTTGCTGGGTAATCCAACTACCTAACTCAATGAGCCACCCGGGTCTATTTCAAGGTGAAGGTCAAGGTAGGAAGCAGTCTTTTGGCATTCTCTTTCCAGAGTTGTCGTTCCTGCCACGCTACACAACATCTCTGTCAACACTCATTTTACAAGATTTTTGTAAAATTTAGAAACAGTAAAAAAAATATACTTAAAATTGTTTTAATTATTGTAAATATCAATAAAGATGAAAATAAATCACTAATTTCAAATCAATTCTCTCTTAAAAATGATTTGTGATCGTTTTTAACTTTTTAATTTTTACCTCCGCAAAATAGTTCTCCAAGAAGTGGGGGGAAATCATTTTTAAGAGAGAATTGATTTGAAATGAGTGATTTATTTTCATCTTTATTGATATTTACAATAATTAAAACAATTTTTTAAGTACATTTTTTACTGTTTCTAAATTTTACAAAAATCTTGTAAAATGGGCGTTGGACAGAGATGGATTGTAGCGTAGCAGGAACGACAACTCTGGATAGAGAATGGTCTTTTGGGTGACAGTATGAACGAGGAACGAACGGGACGATACCGTGACTACAGCATCTATGTTTAATTCATATACACTCTGATGACCTGTTTTATCATATGATTTGTGATAAAATGTCTCCTTACTTTACAAAGAAGGGTGCAAATGTAAATATATATATTTCAACACTTTAATAGTCTACTGACATATCTTTAGTTGTATGTATTCACAGTATTGTACAAAACTGTGTAGACGAGCTAACAGTCTTTGTTCAAAACCATTTTTTGCAAATGCTAAAAAAGCCACCCGAATTCTAGCAAAAAATAGTTCTTTGAAACTGATCTCATGTTTTTGATTAACATCATATTTGTCATGATTAGTGGACATATGATTTCAACCAACAGTTCATGCTCATATGTGCTCCTTTTTTCGCCTACCTCTTCCTTTATTCCTATAAATCAAACTTCAAGAAGGGGCCTCTAAAGAGACATGAAAAGAAGCTAGTAATTCATTCCATAATAAGTTTTGTGACTGTGTTGATCACATCTATCCCTTTGAATTTGAAATACACGTACAGTATACCATAAATAAAGCTATGTCTGATTAATGCCATGACCTACACCTTGAGATGAAGTCGTCGTGATCGTATGGTAGTTGGGTTTATAAGTACATAATGCAATCAGTGCCTATCACCACTAACGTTGAGTTCGAATCCTGCTCATGCGAGGTTTACTCAATACAACAAGTCAAATGTGCTAAAGTTTGTCAGTGACTTGAGACAGGTCGGTGTTTTTCTCCAGGTACTCCGGTTTCCTTCACCAATAAAACTGACCGTCACGAAATAACTGAAATATTGTTGAAAGTGGCAGTGAACACAATAACCCTAACCCTAACCCTAACCTATTAAATACGGTCAACACACAATCACCGGTTTGTTAGTATCGATCATTACAAACCTAATATTATTACCTATATTCTTGATTCTACTTCTCTCACTAACCTAGATGGAATAAGGCTTCACTACACAGGAATTCCCTTACAGACGACCGAATAACAGCCCGACCATCACCTTGTCTAGAGTATGGTGTCTTTCCAGAACCTTTCAATTGCAGTTCAAATCTGTCTCCTTTCTGATTTAAATACTCCCCAATCATCACAGCACGGCCATCCCCAAGCTGCCCAGCCCAGGTTCCGAACTGATGTCCACCATACCTATGGGATAAAGGTGTCGTCAATAGTAAATCACCACCAACAAATGACAAGAAATCTGGTGATGACGAAACTGACACATCCAAGTCCAGAATGTCAGTTAAAACAGACTCGGACACTGCTGCCAGCTTCACTTTTGATGTCAACGGGACCGGTTTAACGACAGAAAACAAACATCCAGAAACTTTCCTGACATAATTTCTTGTCTCTTTGTCAATTGGGAATGACTGTTGTATAAGTTGATTTCGGGCAAGTCTCCAATCATTAAAGTTTGATTGTACTTTTAGAGGAATGTGACACGTGTCAGTATTTGTCTGTGTAAAGTCAAAAAGATTGTTACTGTAATCACAAGATCCTATCAACAGTTTGTTTTCTGTGTTAATGTGGGAATTAAAAATCACAGAAAACATAAACAACGTGTACGAAAATCTGTCCATGTGTTTATATATACCCTTCCACTCGGAATACTTATCATGTACCAAGGTCGGAATATTTTACTTTTTTTGTTTGAATTAAAAATACCTTATTCATGAATTGTAAATTAGTGTTTTTGAAGCAAGCAAAAAAATAATGGAGAGTGTATTTCGTCAAGGATTTAAATCCTTGATTTTGGCCAATAGTAAATATAGTCACGAATGCTATCGGGGAAGAGAATATATTCCAAAAATAGATTATATACCATAAAGGGGGGAGATAACTCTCGTTTTAAAAACAGACAGACCTGTGCTTGTAGTTGTAGTTAATTTACAGAAATGACAGTTACGTGTGGTCAACTTGAAGACAAGTTTCGCACACAGTTAGGAGCAACGCATGTTGTAAATATAACTTTTTGATATATGAAACTGAATTGGAAATTGTACAATTAATCTTAGATGTTGTAGATTATTCTAAGTAAATATATCTGTGATTGTTTGTTTTTACTCTGTACTGACTGTAGCCAGTGTAGGATGTAGTGTACAGTAATATTGTATTACCGGCCGTAAACGCGTGTACTTATATAAAATAGAAAGCGTTTCATGTTTCAACGTTTTGTCATTTTTCATTTATATCTTTTATCCATTAAATTTAGTTATGTATGTCCAACCAGAAATATTAATAAATATAAAGAGGTATGTACACTAAATTCAGATCAGTTGTTTGTGTAATGTATTACAGGTATACAACAAATTCAAAGGACAAGAACAATCTAGAGAAGTTCTGTGAATATTTAATTTACACTACAGAAATAGAACACAATACAAGTCTTAACTGACAATAAGCATGATTTGATATGATATTGCAGATTTCACCATCATTCGTTGTCACAAATGATGTAAAATATCATATGTTTAAAATTGAAAATAATAAATACTTAATCATTTAAAATACAGTTAAACCTGCCTTAAAGGGCACTTCCATATAACAAATCAGAGTCTATAAAGGGCACTCTCATTTTTTCCACAATGAATAGTGCATATGATTTTAACCTGTATGTAAAGGATACATTTTTAGGTTCCCTTGAGTGGTCTTTATATACAAGTTAAACTGTATAGCATTTAACATGTTTAATTTTCTTTCAACATTAGATGTGGATAAATATTTTAAACTGTCATTGTTATCTTATAGGACGTGGTAGATCTGTCTGATGGATGTGGATCCAAGTTCAAGGCTGTGATTGTCTCCCCTCAGTTTGAAGGGAAACCTCTGTTACAGAGACACAGGTAATGCTACTTTATTTATAGTACAGAGAGGAATAAATTATTTTAGATACTGAATAAGGAAAATATATTGTACTGGTACCTTCCTCTCTGAAATAACTGAAACATTGAGGGCAGGAATTATCCTTGTATGTTCCTCTGTAATTTTTTGTTTTTTTTATAGTCATCAGAAATTATTCAGCCTTCCAATCTATCATTAAGCGTACCTGATGAAGGTTATTCCAGAAACTTTTTTAAAATTTGATATCCAAGTTTTTACTATTCATAAACATTCATATATAAAATTTATCTTGAGAAGAAGATGGGAAATACAAATGTTGGTTGATTAAATGTATATTTTTTTATGCCACTAACAACATTTTGTACTGTAATATACAATGTACATGTGGAGAAACAAGGTTTATGCTGTGGTAGATAACCAAAGAATGTCAGTATCTGGTAAACTATCTCACTTATGGCAACAATCAGTAAAGTTATTTTTTATTTTAAGTTTGGTTTGATTTATGGTGTTTAACGTCACTTTCAACAATATTTCAGTTATATCGTGTCATCAGTTTTATTGGTGGAGGAAACCAGAGTACCCGGAGAAAACCTATAATGTTGTATTGAGTACACCTTGCCTGAGCGGGGTTCGAATTCACAACATTAGTAGTGATAGGCACCGATTACATAGGGTAGTTGTAAATAATTAGAAAATATTGGTCAAGCTGAAGTTCAGATGGAATATTTATTATTATTGTTCATGAGATCTCTAAATTTAAAATATTTGGTGTAAGGGTGTACATTTTTGTATTTAGCTTTTAAGAAGAGTTTTATGAGAAGCTGAACATGACAAGATACATGTATAAAAAAATTCATCACTGATATCACCGAGTCGCATAATAAACATATACGGTTCTCTCTCAGAACATTTTTCCATCTGCCAATTTCAACATGTAGTTTGTGTTTGCTGTTCAAGGTTCTAAATCTACTGAGTGTAATAGCATTTTTCTCATCAAGAACCTTGAAATAATAATAAAAATTTTCCGTTAATAGTTTATAGTTAAGTGCCTTTGGAGAGTTTTGCAAAGCTTCATACCAAACGTGTCTAAATTGGGTTAGGTTTAGAGTTGTGGTGTTTAACACCACTTTCAACAATATTTCAGTCATATGGGGATCAGTTTTATTGGTGGAGGAAATCAGAGTACCTGGAGAAACCACCAACCTGTCGCAAGTCGCTAATAAACTTTATCACATAATGTATCGAGTACACCTCGCCTGAGCAGGATTTGAACTCATAACGTTAGTGGTGATAGGCAATGATTGAATAGGTAGTTGTAAATCCAACTACCATACGATCACGGCCAAGACGGCCCATCATGTCTAAATTGGTCTATTAAAGTTAGTTTTACTGTGTTATACCGGTACTACCTTTACAAGAAAATGGCACCTAACATCCATACATCCCAACATCTATCAGTATTTCACAGGAGCAAACCTCATTAGGAATATAAATAAAATATATATTGTATTTTATTCATATATAATATATGTTATCATAGTCCTAGTATTACTGAAACTATTTACAAGCTTATTGCCTACATCAATCCTACACTAATTTAGTGTTTCGGCAGTTTTTGTATATTTAAATTAAAAATTAAAAATGGGTTTAATAATTGACAAACAATATAAGGCCGTCATCTTCAGAGATTGATCCTCTATTGGTCATTTTTTAAGTTTTGCTGATGTTAGCAGATCTGCTAAATTTCTATTCCTTTTGTATGCGATTATTGGTTTTTCTGTAAATATTTCTTTGCAAGCTTCATCCTGGTTTAATGTATGCCAATGTTTAATAATGCACTGCTTCAGTTTACTTATTCATGGATTGCATCTGCTTGACAAAACTAAAGGAATTTCCTTGTTTTGTTTTATTTTGTTTTTATTAATAAGATCTAATCTATTCTTAGTTAATGCCTCGTTTATACATCTCATTATTTCATTCTCCTTTTAAGTTCAATTTGAACTGTGTAAGCATGTGCTGTAAATCATCCTGGTTGTTAGTGTTTTTTATGTATCTAATGACCTCACCCTTTATGAGAGCCGAAAAAACATGTCGATTATGACAGCTGTTTCGATGCAGATAGAGAAATGAGTTTGTTGGTTTAAAATATGTTTTCATATCCAATATGCTATTAATAAAAATTCTTTTCCCTTTGTAAATATTTACATCAAGGAAAGTGATGGCGGTTTCTGGGTTTGTGAAATTTCATGTGTTTTCAAAAAAAGGTGATGATTGTTAGCCATGTTAAAACAATCAGGGATGTCATTGAAATTTCCATTGTATATCATGAAGCCATCATCTCTGTATCTGCCATAGAAAAATATGTTTTTTCTATCTTTGAACTTTGAAAGAATTTCTTTCATAATTTGGTACATAAAAATATCACAAGCCTCACATGAGGGGATGGCACCAAACGAGGCATTAACTAAGAATAGATTAGATCTTATTAATAAAAACAAAACAAGGAAATCCCTTTAGTTTTGTCAAGCAGATACAATCCATGCATAAGTAAACTGAAGCAGTGCATTATTAAACATTGGCATACATTAAACCAGGATGAAGCTTGCAAAGAAATATTTATAGAAAAACCAATAATCGCATACAAAAGGCATAGAAATTTAGCAGATCTGCTAACATCAACAAAACTTAAAAAATGACCAATATAGGATCAATCCCTGAAGATGGCGGCCCTATATTGTTTGTCAATTATTAAACCCATTTTTAATTTTTAATTTAAATATACAAAAACTGCCGAAACACTAAATTAGTGTAGGATGAATGTAGGCAATAAGCTTGTAAATAGTTTCAGTAATACTAGGACTATGATAACATATATTATATATGAATAAAATACAATATATATTTTATTCATATTCCTAATGAGGTTTGCTCCTGTGAAATACTGATAGATGTTGGGATGCGTGGATGTTGTTAGGTGCCATTTTCTTGTAAATACTACCAAGTAAGAAATACATATACAATTTACTTTTCAGACTGGTAAATGCCACAATTGAGGAAGAGATGAAGATTATCCATGCCTTTGAAATGAAAACGTGGACACCAGAACAGTGGGAAAAACAGAGAAACAATGATGGATGATCTTTATTAATATCTTTAATCCAATCAGAAGTGTACAGCATCAGACCTTGAACAAGCAATGTTTTAATAAAACAAAATCTACTGTATTCAATTTTTGTATTATTAATTGTTCCAAACAAAGTTTGGAGACTTATTGTTTCTGCTTATTATTTTTATGTCCCTGCCACTAAGTGGCCCGGACATACAGTGTTACCCATGTCCGTCATTCCGTAATTCCGAAATAAAACAGTTGTCACCACTTTTTTTTCACTATGTGGGTGTATAATGATAAGTTACAGATCAAGTTTACGTTTCGTTCCAGTCCAATGATTTTTGGCCAAGTTATGGCCGTTGAACTTTGAAATTTGGCCAAATATTTAGTTGTCATCATTTTTTTTCACTATGATTTGAGATATTGACTTGATTTTTGGTATGCGAGTGTATAATCATAAGTTAAAGATCAAGTTTGTTATTCTTAGCCTATTACTGATGGAATTAAAAAAAGGTGAAACATTTGCGAGCCTTCTTATTATTCATGGTGGGGACATTCGTGTCGTTCCGACACATCTAGTTTCTTTCTGTAACACATGAAGTTATCCACAGCCGTTCTCAGAAACCATAGATCCAATCAGACATGGGGTAATCGTAATTTGTAATCGTAGTCGGTTGTAATCGATTACATTTTTCATGTAATCGAATGTAATCTGTAATCAGACATTTTTTAGATTACATGTAATCGTAATGTAATCGATTACATTCATTTTGACACTGTAATCATGGTTACTTTCTGATTACATTTAGATTACTTTTCATCATTTTGACTTATTTTGTCTTAACTGAAACATATATCTCCTTAGATATTTAATGTATGATTTAGGTAAATGAATTTTCTTCATGAAATTTATTAAACAAATAATGTAGATATTATTATATGCTTAATTGCAATCAAAACTATCACAGCTACAAGGAATATTAAGTATAAATTATGACTTCAAAGACTTGATCTCCAAACAAATAATATCTCAATTTCAATTTCTTTAGGGTTTCAAAAATTCAATGAAAACAGTTTGTCAGCTTGTGTAAAACACAACAAGCTCTAAAATTTAAAATTATCTGACACAACTTTCAAGATTTCATATATGAAATTGCTTCTATGAAAGACTCACCATGTCCTCATGATTTGCATAAGATAAAGAAATATTTTATATAAACCAAAACATAAGTATCTCATGAAGATTTCTTATACAAGTTTAAAAAGAGATTTAAATTTCAATAAAGATATTATATAAAAAGCAAAATGTAAATTATAATTTTCAGAAACATTTATTTATGATGCTCGTACATACATGTATATTACAAATTAACTGATAAATAGCAAGTTGTAATATTTGTAAAAATTTTGATTTTTTTTTTAAAGAATATTCTAATGGGGCTTATATCTGATATTCAGATATATGTAATATTTCTGCTTTTTATTTTGGTGCTGATTTTCCTTTTAATATTGGATTATATGATAATTTTTTCATTACTTGTGGATTACTATGTAACTTGTAATGGATATTTTATTAAACCTATTTACATAAATTAAGGATTTAGTTTTCATATTTAGACCGAGAAATTATGTACATTTTTAAGCAAGTTTTTAGAATCAGAATGATTTTTGTTTTTTTATCTTCTGAATTATATATCAAGGACAAACATTCAAATGGTGTGAAATTTAGTAATGGTGATTGTTACATAATTTGGTGTCATAAATAATACATTAATTACAAATTTTATCAGGTTTATTATCCCCAATAGACTTTCACAGGATGTTTGAAATTATTTGATATATTTTATTAAAATGTGCAAATGTATGTTATAATATTTACTAATAGTATAAGGTGGAATCAATATTGGTCATATATAGTACATTTTTTGTAATAAGAGAAGACATATTTTATGAAAAATAGGAAAATGAGAATTGCTGTTTATAATATACAATGTACTGTTTGTTATTGCATGTAATGATCACATTACAACTGCATTGTAATTTTATAGTTCTGATTAAGAAATACATTACAAAAAAAGAAGAGATATTGGACAGTTGCACACTAGACAAAATAACATAAAACACTAATGTATTGGTTGTCATGACATTAAATGTAATCCGTAATGTAATCAATTACATTTACAAAGTGATTGTAATTTAATCGATAACATTTGAAAATTGATGTAATCGTAATGTAATGTAATCATGAAAATTGCAAAGTAATTGTAATGTAATCGATTACATTTGAAAGTAATTGACCCCAAGTCTGGGTCCAATGATCTTGGGGATTGGTATGATGATAGATCTATGTATCTAGTTGTGCATAAAGGTTTGATATTTTGCTTTTGCGCTCCTTTGGGTATATTTTGAGGGGCCTAAATAGTAGAGTGGTTTACTATTGAATCCTATGGGGAAATTTTGTTTCTTCAGAGAATTTTTTTTTTGTCCGATTGTTATGAAACTTCACAGGAATGATCCTTGACATTTAGGGCTGGACATTTTCAAAATGGCTGCCATTGCTATGGTTACCATGAAAGCTTAAAATATTTTTTTGATCCGATTATAATGAAACTAATCAGGAATTACCATTGGGATGTTTAGTTGTGCCTTTAGGATTTAAAATGGCAGCAGTTGCCATGGTAACCATGAAAGTTAAAAAATTTTTTTTTATCTGATTGTAATGAATCTAATCACAGGAATGATTCTTGGGATATGTAGATGTGCACTCATGGTTCAAAATGGCCAGTCTTCATGAATGTTTAAATTTTTTTTTTTTTTTATCCGATTAATGATACTTCATAGGAATGATCCTTGGGATGTGTAGAAGTTTATTCAGGATTGAAAATTTTAAAAATGGTCACCCTTCCCATGAGTGGCATTAAAATTCAATTAAATCAATCAATCTAAATCAGCAAGCTTTTCAATTAGGTAAATTACACCTGGTTAAAGACTCGTGTGACAGTCAGTCTATCTGTTAATTTGTCACATTCAGCATACCTGGCAAAAACCATTGTTAAGACCCAGATTTCCATTGGCACATGTCCTGATCTTTTTTGGTGTTTAATAATTTGAGGTGTGAGGTAGTTGTTCATTTTGTTGTTATTGGTGGCATTGTTAACTGGTATTACTGTATAAACCACATTGGTGGTGTAATGCTTAGTGTGCTCAGCTCAAGAGCAGTAGATTGTGTGTTCGAGCCCTGTGTAGCTCAAGAGCAGTAGATTGTGTGTTCGAGCCCTATGTAGCTCAAGAGCAGTAGATTGTGTGTTCGAGCCCTATGTAGCTCAAGAGCAGTAGATTGTGTGTTCAAGCCCTATGTCTGGTGAAAGCAAAGACTATTATATTGGTATTGTCTGCTTCTCCACTAAGCATGCATTATTAAGGTGCAAATGCAAAGACCAGCTGGCTTGGAACCGGCATAATGTGTCTGAGTGGAGTGATATATCTTCCCACGGACTGTTGTTTCTGTGAGCTACCATTATAAAAATCCAACTATGCATGCTGGTCTAGTTCAAAGTGGACTTCATCATCATCTCATTAAAATGTAACTTTTTGCCATGATATGGCTGAAATTGGAATTAAACAACAATCAATAGCTCACTGTATGAGCTTTCTCAGAACTAATATTTCGCTCATGTTCATGCTACCAAGATGATGTGTTGATAGCTTAATTTATTTATTGTGAGATTAACTCTCTCATATATTTATTTTGGGGACGTCATGGTCGTGATCGTATGGTAATTGGATTTATAGCTACCTGTGCAATCAGTACCGATCACCACTAAAGATGTGAGTTCGAACCCTGTTCATGGCGAGGTGTACTTGTTACAACATTATGTGATAAAGTTTATCAGTGACTTGTGACAGGTCAATGGTTTTTCCGAATACTCCGGTTTCCTCCACCAATAAATTTTACCCCCACGATATTGCTGAAATATTGTTGAAAGTGGTGTTAAACACCATATACCAACCATCATTTATATTCACAAGTGATATACTTTCTTGTGAATTGGCTATTAGAGGTATTATCGCTATTTTGTTTACTTTCCCTTTGATGAGAGATGACTGAGAAACATCCTCTCGTTTAAAAAAAAATCGTTAATCACTTAATATTAAAGGCTCTTTAGATACTAACAAACAATAACAATCAAGCTTGACTTCTGGTACCCTGTTCAAATGTCAATAAAGCTAGACTGGTATTGCTTTAGAGTCAATAACCTCAGAAATGTATGAAAATGAACATTTTATATGTATTTAATTTTTATTACAAATATTCCTCAATATTAAGTTTTACTGTTCTGTAGAGAAAGGTCTTATTATAGTTCTGGAAAGAAAGGTCACACCTAAAGAAATAAAACGATAAGTTAAAACTATTATCATTCTGTTTAACTTGAATTAAGGCATGTTTATTTCTTTCCTTTCTTTCCACCACCTTTCTTCTTTCTGGCTTTAAGAGCTTTACGGACTTTGAATGATCTCCAGAAAGCTTGGATTGTTGTTGCTGCTTTCACCATAAGGGCCATCTCCCGTTCAGCAGCTTCACGTTTTTCACGAGCGAGTCTTCGTTCCTCCTGGATTTGGTCATACTCAGCAGACATTGTCTTAAATCTTTCCTCAACTTCATCCAATTGTTTCTTCTGTGCATTATAAGCAGCCTCAATTTCCTCATATTCTTCCTACAATTTATAAATTTCATAGATTATCTCCCTTGTTAATTAGCCTCAAATTCCTCATATGATATAAATTAACTCAGTAATCATTATCAGACTTATCCTTTGATTAATTTCACATTTGTTAAAGGAAATTAATACTTAATATATTCTCACTTGAGTAGTACGAGTTCAATTCACGAATAAAGAGAACCGCATCAGTAGTGTAATGGTTAGCGTGTTCGACTCGAGTACAGCAGATTGTGGGTTTGAGCCCCGATCGAGTCAAACCAAAGTCTATAAAATTGGTATTTGTTGCTTCTCCGCTAAGTATGCAGCACTAAGGAGAAAGAGCAAAGACTGGTTGGCTCGGAATCGGGGAGAATGTGTCCGAGAGGGGTGACATGTCTATCCGCAGACTGTTGTTTCAGTGAGATAGCACTATATAAATCCAACTAAGAGTGTTGGTTTAGTACAAAGCGGTCCTCGTCATCATTTAAATAAAATATTAACTTGTTCTTGCCATGATATAATTGAAAGCTTGCTGAGTTGGCGTTAAACAACAAACACTCACTCGGACTTAATATTTCAATCCTCGTAAAAATACATTATACACCAACATGGATCATCTCCCTTATCAAACTGAAATTCCCATTCTTCTAAACAATACATTGAATACCAACATGGATTATCTCCCTTATCAAACTGAAATTCCCATTCTTCTAAACGATATAGTAAATACCAACATGGATTATCCCCCCTTATCAGATTTAAGTTATCCATTCTCCTAATAATGGTATTTGTAGCTTTGCCATCATAGTCTGATTCACATCTACATGTATGTAATCGGTGCCTTTCATCATTATGTTTCAGGGGCCGTTGTGGTCGTGATCGTATGGTAGTTGGATTTATAACTACCTATGCAATCAGTGCCTATCACCACTCCGGTTTGCTCCACCAATAAAACTGACTGCCACAATATAACTGACATATTGTTGAAAGTGGCATTAAACACCATAACCCATAAATAACCCCCCCCCACATTAGGTTTGTGAGTTTAACTCTCACCTATAGCGAGTTGTACTTGATACAACCTTATGGCTTAGTCATGTGGTAAAGTTTAATTGTCAGTGGCTAATGAAAGGTAAGTGGTTTTCTCCAGGTGCATGTGTACTCTAGTTTCCTCCACAAATAAAGCTGAGTGCCACAATAAAATAGAATTATAAATGACTTGTAAATATTCCTTTTGATCTTTACACATCGTTGACATCGTCTTGCCATTATTCAAAATGGAATTTTCATCGCATTTCAGTCTTCGGCTTCGATGCAATATTTGTAACAATTTAAAAAAACCTTAACTAACTATAAGGTATCAATACCTGTCGTTCATTCATTTCACTATCATATTTCTGTATTAAACCTTCCACCTGTGACTCTACTTTGAATTTCATCTGAAAAAGATAAATAAAAATGTACACAATTTACAGTCAAACCTGCCCATGCCATCCACCTCTATTAAGTCAAACCTGCCCATGTGTCCACCTCTATTAAGTCAAACCTGCCCATGTGTCCACCTCTATTAAGTCAAACCTGCCCATGCATCCACCTCTATTAAGTCAAACCTGCCCATGTATCCACCTCTATTAAGTCAAACATGCCCTTGCATCCACCTCTATTAAGTCAAACCTGCCCATGTGTCCACCTCTATTAAGTTAAACCTGCCCATGTGTCCACCTCTATTAAGTCAAACCTGCCCATGCATCCACCTCTATTAAGTCAAACCTGCCCATGTGTTCAGCCAATCAAAAAGCCCGTTAGAACTCTCTAAATTTTCAAGTCTGGCGTTTGTGAAGGATGCAAAGGGGATTTCTTTCAAAAACAGACTTAAAGGGCATATAAATTGGCGAAAGGTAAGAAATTTTAACGTAATTTGAATAGATGAAAGTATTTAGCTAGTCAAAATGACTCGTTTATGCATGGGAAAGTCTGCACACAGATGGGAAGTGGTCAACCCAGCATTTGTACGACTTCGGATTTTCACGCCGTTTTGTTTTGGTTCGTGTAAGATACCTCAGCAGTTCGGAGGCCTACACTAACAATTGGGGTCTCTTTGGAAAGGAAAATTACTTGACTTTCGACTGGTGAAAACATTTTTTGAAAATATTAAGGCGTTCCGAAGTTACGATTAATTTAACACAACGACTTAAAAAATGGAAGCAAGTGAGTTCGCCCCCTTGTACTATTATATAGTTTTTTTTTTTCTTTTTCGGACGCACCTAGCCCCTGTGTCATTATCCATTTAGAAGTTATCAACATTAATGTACAAAATTTCTAGTTTCCCATAGGATTCTATAGTAACCTCCACCCCCTTTGAACCCATAAAAATATGACTTTGACCCCCTTTACCACAAATCTGAAAACTTTAGGATCAACTAGAAACATATATCTATAACTCCACCAAGTTTCATGAAATTCTGTCCAGTAGTTTCTGAGATCTGCCGCGGACACGTTCATGTCGCACGGAAAGAAAGAATAATACATGTAATAATAATAATAATAAAAAAAAATAACAAGAAACGGAGCAAAAACAATAAGTCTCCAAACGTTGTTTGGGAGACTTACCTAGTGTCTTAAGCATAAAAACTACATACCCTTCTAAGATCTTGTTCTTTCTCCCTGTGTTCTAGAACAAGATTTTGGAGTTGAGTTTTAAGCTGTACAACATCATTCTGAAGCCTCTGGAATTTTCCTTCATGGTTCTTCTTATCAGCTGATTCTTGCTTGTCTTGTTCATTTTTTATTCGGGAAATATTTTCTTTAGAAAAATTAATAATTTGTTGAAGCTCAGTTTGAAGTTTCTTTATAATATCATTTTTCTTCTTCATCTAAAAAATTCATTATAAAGATGTTCAATGAAGACAAAACTGATTTCTTTTCAATGTCAATCAATTGATAACATAAATGACATTCATATATAAGTAACATAGATACTAAATCAATGTGACTGTTGTGTACCATGCATATTTATGTAAAAGAATTAAAATTAACCTTCAAATGTACTGTTTGAGTGAGATAGAGATTGTTGTTTAATGCCAATTCAGCAATTTTACAGCTACATGTATATCATGGCAAGAACAAGTTAATTTTCAATGAGATGATGAGGATGTCCGCCTATTTTTATAGTGCTAGCACACTAAAACAAGTCTTGATAGATATGTTTCCCCACTCGGATACATTCTCCTGATTCTGAGCCAACCAGTCTTTGCTCTTTCTCCTTAATGCTGTGTACATAGCGGAGAAGCAACAAATACCAATTTTATAGTCTGGGTTGACCCGATTGGGGCTCAAACCCACGATCAACTGCACTCGAGGCGATCATGCTAACCATTACACCACTGGCACTGATGCGGTTGTGGTAAACTTAGCTAAATAACATTACTATATGAATGGACCATATTTTTACTTCCAAATATCTGAGAAAAAGCCTTATCAGAGTCTGTCAGAGACTGAGTTAAAGACAACAAAAGTTGACATAACAGGTAAATACATATATGTACATTTTGTACTAATAAAAGAGTACAGGTATGGTACAATTACAATTCTGTCGCCTATGACCCAGTTAGGATTTGAAAAAAAGCAGCTATATTTTTTGGATGCTTCCAGTACTTTACAAAAAAATGTACAAAATGATCTATTAAATACAAAATGTGAATGTTGGAAAAAAAAAAGAATTATTGTACATACTCGGTATATTACAATTTACCATATTACAAAATATGGGCAGATGTGCAAATTAGCTATGCAAGTAATAGTATGAAAAAAATATCACACAATATACAGAGATCCTTGCAAGTTAAAATTGTGATGAGTCCCAACCAATAAATCACAAGCCTCACTAGCTATATATAGTGCAGTCTATGTATTTTTTTGCATAAAGTACAGTACTCACCTAGATGAGATGCATTGAGTATCTCTGGATATAAGCGTAGGATACTGGATTGGGACTTGCTAATTGACTGCTGGTTATGAACAGTTAGTAAGTTACATGATTTGTTTTCACCTTAAAAATTATAGGGACAAAAATGGCATAATGTATAGAATTTGCAGCACCCACAAGAGCGTGTCAACAGGAAACGTGCAAAATGACCATATAATTTTATTTGTCAAGTTTCAACTGATAAAATTACCTCTTCTTCCTTATCCGCAACAGCTGCATCTAGTTCTTCCTCCATCTTTTCAATAATAGCAGCATTATTTCTCTCTCTCTTTGAAACTTCTTGAATGTATGCCATACGTTCTTTTTCCTCTTCCGGTGTTGTTAATAATTTACATAACAAAATATCCTTCAGGTCGTTCATGTAACGCAAGAGCCTTTCACTCTCCTCTGGTCGTGCACCAAAGTGTGTTTTAATTGTATTAAATGCATTTGCATTCAACTGAAATCCTCTCAAAATGTTTTTACACGAAGAACTAAGCTGTTGTGCAACAAGACTCAAATTTCTCATGGTACGTTCAGTCTGACTGTCAAAACTAGCAACTGAAGGATTTGATCTTTGACTGCTTGCACTACTAGCTCTAGAAGCAGATTTATTTCCAGGACTCTGTGGTGGACTTCCAAAATTAGATCCTTGCTCTCCATCATCTTCAGTTTCTCCTTGTTGTTGTCCCCACCACTCTCCAGAAGGAGCTGATCTGTCACTCTTCTGAGATTCTGTACGTAACATGGGACTTCTGGTTTTGTGTTGTTCAAGTTGTTTGTCTAGTTGTTCTTTGATCTCATTATAACTACTTATTATTACGATATGATTCTCTAACAAGCCTACCAATTCTGTACCAAAACTTATTCGAAATCTGTCTAAATTCGCAAGTATGTATGGGATCATAGATGAAATTTCTATTTTTTGAATAGTGTCCTCAAATACTGACATAACACGCTGTGCTTCGATTGTCGCTATCTTCTTCCTGGCCGGTTCCAATGCACGGGCAGGATCTAAACGAAGCCTGTTTCTCATTTTGCTTGGTGCCCCCTTTTGTGGCGGTTGGGGAACCGTTAATTTCAGGTTTAACGTTGGTTCATTGGCCAGAGAATCCGTGATGGTCTGAGTTCGCATTGCGGTGGCCATCGTGAAGATGTTTTAAATAAGTTAATAACTCAAATAATTGTATGATCAAACAAAAATAAGGTGTTTACATTTTTCTTCAAGTTTCAGCTTCGATGGTAACCACATTACCGTTCATTTGTTTAGTACGTCGTCCTTGACAACAATTAGTCCATTCTCATTTATTAATTTACTTAAAAAATGAGACAAGTAATATAAGAAATATTTGTATTAATGTTCATAAATAATGCAGTTTTTAACAGATAAGTTTTTTTTTAATTTCATAAATGTATTAATGAATAACGCACACGAATTTATATGTTATGGCACTACTTTTTAACGGAAGTAACCTTTGTTCGGAATATTTTTAGAAATTCAATTCACATGATCTTTCGTAGCGCTCTGGACTTCTCATGTGTTTCTTAAAATGAAACCAATATGGCGGGTAATCTGGAAAGTCCCTTGCTAATAAGAAACGAAAATGGGTTTACACCTTCAGGTAATAAGATTTTACACAAAAGGAAATAACTTCCATAGTCATCTTTATTCATTTAACACAATTTTACCTCAAAAGGATTGAACGCATATAATAAAATCCAAAAGTGGCAAAAGCAACAGAAATAAACGTCAACAATTCACGTATCGCGTATCACTATTGGAATATTTTTAGAAATTCAATTCACATGATCTTTCGTAGCGCTCTGGACTTCTCATGTGTTTCTTAAAATGAAACCAATATGGCGGGTAATCTGGAAAGTCCCTTGCTAATAAGAAACGAAAATGGGTTTACACCTTCAGGTAATAAGGTTTTACACAAAAGGAAATAACTTCCATAGTCATCTTTATTCATTTAACACAATTTTACCTCAAAAGGATTGAACGCATATAATAAAATCCAAAAGTGGCAAAAGCAACAGAAATAAACGTCAACAATTTACGTATCGCGTATCACTATTGGAATATTTTTAGAAATTCAATTCACATGATCTTTCGTAGCGCTCTGGACTTCTCATGTGTTTCTTAAAATGAAACCAATATGGCGGGTAATCTGGAAAGTCCCTTGCTAATAAGAAACGAAAATGGGTTTACACCTTCAGGTAATAAGGTTTTACACAAAAGGAAATAACTTCCATAGTCATCTTTATTCATTTAACACAATTTTACCTCAAAAGGATTGAACGCATATAATAAAATCCAAAAGAGGCAAAAGCAACAGAAATAAACGTCAACAATTCACGTATCGCGTATCACTATTGGAATATTTTTAGAAATTCAATTCACATGATCTTTCGTAGCGCTCTGGACTTCTCATGTGTTTCTTAAAATGAAACCAATATGGCGGGTAATCTGGAAAGTCCCTTGCTAATAAGAAACGAAAATGGGTTTACACCTTCAGGTAATAAGGTTTTACACAAAAGGAAATAACTTCCATAGTCATCTTTATTCATTTAACACAATTTTACCTCAAAAGGATTGAACGCATATAATAAAATCCAAAAGTGGCAAAAGCAACAGAAATAAACGTCAACAATTTACGTATCGCGTATCACTATTGGAATATTTTTAGAAATTCAATTCACATGATCTTTCGTAGCGCTCTGGACTTCTCATGTGTTTCTTAAAATGAAACCAATATGGCGGGTAATCTGGAAAGTCCCTTGCTAATAAGAAACGAAAATGGGTTTACACCTTCAGGTAATAAGGTTTTACACAAAAGGAAATAACTTCCATAGTCATCTTTATTCATTTAACACAATTTTACCTCAAAAGGATTGAACGCATATAATAAAATCCAAAAGTGGCAAAAGCAACAGAAATAAACGTCAACAATTCACGTATCGCGTATCACTATTGGAATATTTTTAGAAATTCAATTCACATGATCTTTCGTAGCGCTCTGGACTTCTCATGTGTTTCTTAAAATGAAACCAATATGGCGGGTAATCTGGAAAGTCCCTTGCTAATAAGAAACGAAAATGGGTTTACACCTTCAGGTAATAAGGTTTTACACAAAAGGAAATAACTTCCATAGTCATCTTTATTCATTTAACACAATTTTACCTCAAAAGGATTGAACGCATATAATAAAATTCAAAAGTGGCAAAAGCAACAGAAATAAACGTCAACAATACACGTATTGCGTATCACTATTAGTAAAATATAATAAGTCAGTGACAGTATTATTATACGACATACATGTTAACCTCTGGGAACTGCTAGGGGGGAGATCTCCCCCCTACCATCTCTTCTAAGGGGGAGATTTTGTGCGTCGCCTTTAAACGCACAAAATTGTACCTTGTAGTTGCATACATGTTATAAGAGTTGCTATGCTACAACTGGAGATTTGGTCTCATAACTGGAGATTTTTTATGGACGTATTTGATGCATGTTTTTATTGTTAATTGATGTTTTCTTTTTTGTTTGTTTCAGTATTGAACCAACTGCATCCCATTTCAATATATATTGTTTCATTTCTGTCTTATTAGTAGTGTTTCATATGATGAATGAAGGATAAAAACTGTATTTATAATTTATTCATAATCAAAGCAATAACAATGAAGACATAATGCTCTGAAAAATTAAGTCATAGAGCACTAAAATTAAAAAGTCACTTTGCTGCTGGTGCGTTGGGTGATAGCATACGTTTTGGCATTTTTGTGGTTTATCAATTCCATCCTGGAACTTAGTCCTTAAATAATACTTTGATCGGCTTTGGTCCCAAACAAGCCATAACAACTCAATCCGAGATGAATTCATTGCACGTTTGATCGAAATAAGAAGTTTTCCTCTGCATCAAAAGTTGTCCGACTCCTGTTTGCACAACGGTTTATAACTATTTTTAATTGCCGCTATCACACTTCTAATCATATAAGCGTGTGCCACAAACCCACTTCCTTATCCCCAATTAACTGTCAATCAGTGGATAATTGTTGTATAATCATCAACACCTTAATTAATCTCCATGACCCAATTTACCTGTAAAGGTGTCAAACAGATCAATAACCGGATATCATTTAAACACCTTTACCATTTGTTACTCTCGGCGTTTTTCATCAGCGCGGGAGTTCCAAATGGGGAATTTCCAGAAATATTGATCGCAAAATGTAGGTCAAGATTTTATTGTACTTGATTTTTTTGTTGGGGGAGATCGTCCGGGAGGAAAAGGTGTGTGCGGGAGATTAATGTCTCCTGCGCATGAGACCCAGTCCATGCGGGAGATAAGGCTCTTACGCGGGAGACTCCCGCGAAAAGGGGGAGGGTTAACAGGTATGATACTATACAATTAATTACTCCCTAAGAAGTCAATACCAGGATATGAGAACCTCGAGACTTGGCACTCAAGGTGACCTGACCAAGGCCAACGGCCGAGGTCAGGTCAGGTCACAGAGAGTGCAAAGGAACTGCAAAGTATGATCATTGATTGGTACAGGAATCCTTTAAAAAAAATTGTTGCTCTAAGAAAATCTTAAAAATGATCACCAATTTGCACCTATATTATTCAATATAGAGACCTACAGTCCTCACGATGAGCACTGGTCCTCTGGCCCAAGACCAGTAAAACTTTGTTTGGACCAGTCAAATTTTGTGTTTTTATTTAGAACTGTATAAAGATAAATTCAAGAATTTGATTTGGACCAGTACCGGTAAATTAAAATTTTCATTTCGAGGACAGAACCTATATATGGGTATAAAAAAAAACAATGAACCTTTTGAAAGAAAATTTTATAGGAATACAGTGACTCCAAGATATAGTCCTCAACAAATTTTTATTTTGTGTCTTGATTTTAAAATTCAAGATAACGCTAACATGCATGTAGCATTATAGTTGTACAACGATTGTGTTAAATAAAAATAACTAACAATACAGACACCTTAAATGATAAAATAAAAACAACTTCTCTGAAGCTATTGAAATGAATGGAACCAAAACTAGATGGGGAAAATGTACACATAAATTGTTTTTATAGGTGATATTTAATTTTCAGATGAAGACCAGTATGATGTACCTTCAGAGCAAGTCAATGCCGATCATGATTCAATTTATGATATCAATAACAGAAGTCATGACACAAACTACCAGATTAATGGAGGACACGATTCCCCATACAACAGAGTCACCAGACGGCACAAACAGAGTAAAACGTGGGAACTAAATTATCAGGAGGCAGCAATTTATTTACAGGAGGGTGAAAATAATGACAAATACAACACACATCCCAGAGACTTCAGGGCTTTACCTGCCTACAAGATATCACATCATAAAATATTCTACTTGATGGATATGTTTGCTGCTCTGTTAGTGATGGCTTTAGCAGGCTGTGAAAGACCAGCTGTTCCATTTTTAACACTGCCTGTTGGGGTAATAATTTATCTATATATTACGAGTTCAGGTCATTAACAGGCTTTGAAAGTCTAGCAGTTTCATTTCTAACTCGGATGGCTCTTGCCTAATAAAGGAGATACACGAATATATATATTAGCTTTAATATACAAAATGTACCATAGAGTTTTCTCTAATAACTGAACTTACCGTTACTGTCAATTTAACTATGGATTTTTTAAATCTGCAATTAAATATATGCATGTACAGTACCTGAATTTGCTAATTTTTGCAAATTTTTTGAGTGAAAATTGACAAGAGAAACGGATTTTTGTCATATTTTCGATTATGCATGCCACACCAATTTCTAACAGTATTTAACTTTTTTCATTGTGATTCTTTGTTTTTATTTTTTATTTGTTTGGTTGATACTGGCCTTGGAATTTAATGCAGTCGTATTATAGTTTAATAATATTTTCTACTTTCCAGGTACACGGAGCTTTAGAACTATTTGGATTGCTGATATTGGGCCTTGAACTAGGGATACGTTTGAAATGGTTGGGACTTAAAACCTTCATAAAACACAAAAGAACATTGATCAAGGTATATGTAAAAAGGATACAAATTGTAAAATTACATCAAACGTGTAGACCAAAGTCGTAAAATTTTGCCTCTTGAAAATGGCATTTTAGGATTAGAATTCTTCGTGTCTCCATTATTCAAATACAGATTCAAATTCTTAATAGATATATGAAAAATATAAAACTTATAACCAAATGAAAGTTTAAGCAATCTTGGGCAACAATTCCACAAATGTCAACAAAACGAACAATCACTTCTCACCTCAAACATTGAATACAAAGCAAAAGACCCCAACATATGGAGTTGGAAATACAGGTCCAAGCAAAAAATGTGGGTGGGTTAAACCTGGGGAATAGGATTTTACCTTCATCATTTTGAAAAGTGGATCTCCAAACACAATACAGATGTAAACAAACAAACAAAAAACCTGGACACATTTGCTTACACTCCAAAAAAAACCCCACACACACAGGGTCAATGAATGCTCCCTAGTTAGAACATAGAATCTGTTTGTTAAAGACTATTGCTATTAGGACAAACAAATCTTAACTGGTACTTCTAGCAGATTTAATATTAATTAGTTATGAACATCAAAGAAATTATTGGTCTTCATGTCTTAACCTTAGAAAAACAAAGCAAAAGAAATATCATCAGTTGAATTTCTATGGTGTTTATTGGTCTTACTTAGTGGTCTTTCCCAAATGTATTAATTATTATTTTTGGTTGGTTTTATGGTGTTTAATCCCACTTTCAACAATATTTCAGTTTATTGTGGCAGTCAGTTTTATTGGTGGAGGTAACTGGAGTACCTAGAGAAACCACCGACCTGTGGCAAGTCACTGAAAAACTTTATCACATAATGTTGTATTGAGTACACCTCGCCTGAGCAGGTTTCGAACTCACAAGGCTAGTTGTGATAGTCACTGATTGCATAGATAGTTATAAATCCAACTACCATACGATTACGACCGTGATGGCCCCTAGTATAATAGTGTTATAAAATGATGGAATTAATACGATGACCTACTGCTAATAGATTTATTTATTTTTCAGACTTGTACATTGATCATTGTGTTTATAGAGACGATCGTTGTGATCATACGACAACACAACCACTTCAGAGTAACACGATCACTACGACCTCTATTTCTGATAGATACTTACTATTGTAGGGGTGTCAGAAGGTTTGTATTCTACGACCACAATTTCTGATAGATACTTACTATTGTAGGAGTGTCAGAAGGTTTGTATTCTACGACCACTATTTCTGATAGATACTTACTATTATAGGAGTGTCAGAAGGTTTGTATTCTACGACCTCTATTTCTGATAGATACTTACTATTGTAGAGGTGTCAGAAGGTTTGTATTCTGCGACCACTATTTCTGATAGATACTTACTATTATAGGAGTGTCAGAAGGTTTGTATTCTACGACCTCTATTTCTGATAGATACTTACTATTGTAGGGGTGTCAGCAGGTTTGTATTCTGCGACCACTATTTCTGATAGATACTTACTATTGTAGGAGTGTCAGAAGGTTTGTATTCTACGACCTCTATTTCTGATAGATACTTACTATTGTAGGGGTGTCAGCAGGTTTGTATTCTGCGACCACTATTTCTGATAGATACTTACTATTGTAGGAGTGTCAGAAGGTTTGTATTCTACGACCACTATTTCTGATAGATACTTACTATTATAGGGGTGTCAGAAGGTTTGTATTCTACGACCTCTATTTCTGATAGATACTTACTATTGTAGGGGTGTCAGAAGGTTTGTATTCTGCGACCACTATTTCTGATAGATACTTACTATTATAGGGGTGTTAGAAGGTTTGTATTCTACGACCACTATTTCTGATAAATGCTTACTATTGTAGGAGTGTCAGAAGGTTTGTATTCTATGACCTCTATTTCTGATAGATACTTACTATTGTAGGGGTGTCAGAAGGTTTGTATTCTACGACCACTATTTCTGATAGATACTTACTATTATAGGGGTGTCAGAAGGTTTGTATTCTACGACCACTATTTCTGATAGATACTTACTATTGTAGGGGTGTCAGAAGGTTTGTATTCTACGACCTCTATTTCTGATAGATACTTACTATTGTAGGAGTGTCAGAAGGTTTGTATTCTACGACCACTATTTCTGATAGATACTTACTATTGTAGGAGTGTTAGAAGGTTTGTATTCTATGACCACTATTTCTGATAGATACTTACTATTGTAGGAGTGTTAGAAGGTTTGTATTCTACGACCACTATTTCTGATAGATACTTACTATTGTAGGAGTGTCAGAAGGTTTGTATTCTACGACCTCTATTTCTGATAGATACTTACTATTATAGGGGTGTCAGAAGGTTTGTATTCTACGACCACTATTTCTGATAGATACTTACTATTGTAGGGGTGTCAGAAGGTTTGTATTCTACGACCACTATTTCTGATAGATACTTACTATTATAGGGGTGTTAGAAGGTTTGTATAAATTATAATGAAAGGTATCACTTCTAATTCAGACAAATCATAGACACATTATATACAATTATTGACTTTTGTTGAGGTTAATATAAGGATCTATCATTCCAAGATACAGAGCTCCAGATAATTTTCAAGTCCAAAGGGTAATTACCCCCTACTTTTGAAAATGATGCGTATTTGCACATTTCCTTTGCACTGTTATACTCTCTACTTCAGAAAAGATTGCTTACATGTACACTTTTAAAATTATGTTGGACACAAGTGTTATTCAATAAACACAGTATGCAAGTGAAATGTATATCTCTGTTTAATTTGACACGATTGTGTCATGTTTATTAATAAAATGTTGTAAATATTTTGTTTTTTGCTCGTCGACTTCGGCAGTTTTCACAGCCGTGTTGATAATGTCATCAATGATTCCTTTAACTATACTGTCACTAGACACAGATGAAACTGTCAGGAACTTTTAAAAAAGTATATAATTTTCCGTAGTGCACTTATTCATGTTCTTGCTCATTTTCAACGAACAACGTGTTCTCAAATTCACTTTCGTTTTAGTTCTTAACTAAACCACATTTATTTGTAATATTGACTGCGATTGGATGATTTATCCTAAGCATCCAATCAGATCTCTTTTGACATCGATGTTTAGAAAGGCAAACATTCGGTACCCCTCGGATGTATACACTTTCTCTTTCGAAAAGTATAAAGAGAAGTAATTACGGGGAATTTCTCAAAGTCAAAAATGTATTGTTTATGTACACGATGTATTATCGTCAACAACGTACAAGTACGCTCCGAATTTGGAAAGTTTGCTTACACAGCAATATGTATGCGTAAATGTACACTCTGATCTGATAATACATGCGTTTTTACTCGTTTTCATAGCGTAAAAAACGCAAATACGCAGCTTATCTGGAGCTCTGAAGATATAATATGATATTTACCTTTCGGCCTCTGTAAATATCATATATTTTGGAACGCTAGATCCTTATATTAATCGAAATGAAAGCCAGGAATTGTTTTATTATATGAAACTGTTATTAATGTTCTCTGTGTCAAGTTCTATAAATTGGCATTAAACACTACATGTGTATTTTGTAAATTTTAATGATAACAAGATTTAAACAGAAAATAGGAAAACCCTTACTATTAATCTTTGAGTCATGTGATGTTAATATAGCATTCCAAAGGCTCCTCTGGAACGTCTAAGTTAATCTTTGCAGAAATTGTAGGCATAGACAGTATATTATAAAGTTCTATCAAGAAAAAATCTCATGCTTTTAGCCAATCAGATAAAAGAAATATTTGTAGTCATATAATAAAGTTTATTACAATAGAGCAATAGAATACAAATCAAAAGTTCAACCTGATCGGTGGTGTAATGGTTAGCATGTTCACCTCGAGTGCTGTAGATGATAAGTTCTTACCCTTGATGAGTCAAACTAAAGACTATGAAATTGGTATTTGCTGCTTTTACGCTAAGCATGCAGCATTTAGGAGTAAGATCAAAGACTAGTTTCCTCAGACTCAGGATAATATGTGCGAGTGGAAAGACACATCTACCTGCTGACTGTTGATAATATGTGCGAGTGGAAAGACACATCTACCTGCTGACTTGATAATATGTGCGAGTGGAAAGACACATCTACCTGCTGACTGTTGATAATATGTGCGAGTGGAAAGACACATCTACCTTCTGACTGTTGATAATATGTGCGAGTGGAAAGACACATCTACCTGCTGACTGTTGATAATATGTGCGAGTGGAAAGACACATCTACCTGCTGACTGTTGATAATATGTGCGAGTGGAAAGACACATCTACCCGCTGACTGTTGATAATATGTGCGAGTGGAAAGACACATCTACCCGCTGACTTGATAATATGTGCGAGTGGAAAGACACATCTACCCGCTGACTGTTGATAATATGTACGAGTGGAAAGACACATCTACCTGCTGACTTGATAATATGTGCGAGTGGAAAGACACATCTACCCGCTGACTGTTGATAATATGTGCGAGTGGAAAGACACATCTACCTGCTGACTGTTGATAATATGTGCGAGTGGAAAGACACATCTACCCGCTGACTGTTGATAATATGTGCGAGTGGAAAGACACATCTACCTGCTGACTGTTGATTTAGTAGGCTAGCAATATAAAAATCCAACTAAGGGTGTTGGTCTAGTACAAAGTGGACATTATCATCCTCTCATCAAAATGTAACCTTTTCTCTCTATGATATGGCTAAAAAATATTGCTAACTAGATGCTAAGCAAGTTGCACACTTAATTGATTGATTTATTGAATTTTACATTCTATTTCTAACATGCATGTACATGTATATTTTATACTTATGTTTCAGAACATTCAGACAGATTTTACAGTCCATGCCTCCAATTTTAGACATGTTGCTACTATTACTGTTTTTTATGTTAATATTTTCAATTTTAGGTGAGTTTACCTAACAAAAATAAAATCAGCTACCATTTTCTAATTTTAGCTCACCTGAATATAAGTCAGAGTGAGCTTTTACCATCACTTGGTATACATCGTTAATTTTTTACATTTTAATCTTCTTCATTTGGCCAATATGAACCAATCTTGATAGGAATGGTACTGGGATGGACCCCATTCTAATTTATATTTGATAGGTCTGAAATCTATTCAAGATCACCACCTTTATTAAAAATTAAAATTCTCAAATGGTCCAGAATCAAATCAAATTTTAACTGTGAGGGCATCATTAGGTATAAGTCCGTTTGACTTCTATAAATCTCAAGAATTTTTTTTTTTTAAATCCAGTTTTCAAATCAACATTTTTTTTTCTAGATGTATATTAATGTATGATATATACGAACTCTGACAATTAATCTCAAAATGTTTGGTTCATTATTAAAAAAGTTACCCATTAGGTCTATGTTAATTTTATTTTCTGAAGTGTAAAAATCTGGATGGAGTGAGTACAAATAACAAATGTACCATGTGACATAGGAAATTTAAATATTAAAGAACATCAATAAAATTGACTATCACAAGACACCTAATTAATGGTCAGTTAATGAATAGCCTTTTAATATTTAAATGCCTATGTCACATGGTACTATGAAATATACATTGAAAGCACATGTCTGTTATTTTGTTTTGATGGTTGGGCTCTTACACTATTTGTACTCACTCCATGAAGATTTTTACACTTCTGAAAATATAATTAACATAGAGACCTAATGGGCAACTTTTTTAATAATGGATGAAATCTTTTGAAATTAATTGTCAGAGTTCGTATATATCATATATTAATATTCATCTAGAAAAAAAATTGTTGATTTGAAAACTGGATTTTTAAGAATTTTTTTCTGAAGATTTACAGAAGTCAATATTTTTATGGTTTTTTAGTCATATTAACACTTTTGTGGTCTTTTGCCATTTACTGATATAATGTATATTTAAGTAAGCAATCTTACTTTAAACATATTTTATTTTCACACAAAACAAGACACAAGTTATAAACTTATGAAGACTTCTCCACAAAAATCTTAATTCTTTAAATTTGACATGAATTTTCTGAAGAAAAATAATATCAATTAGGTACTATTTATAAAATTCTAAGCATGTTGTCTTGGGTAGAATTATCTCTAGATATTTAAGGTATACTTGTCTATCTTAAGACAAAGGTAGAATAACAATAAGAAGTAACAATACAATAAATAAAATAGGATTGATTGATTGATTGGTGTTTTACACCATTTATAGCAGTACAAGAATCTATTTTAAGAGACTACATTTTATTGTCTGGAGATAATATTGTATTTATTTATTTTACTATAAACTGTATATTAGGAGGGCTGTCGTGATCATATGGTAGTTGGATTCACAACTACCTGTTCAATCAGTGCCTATCACCACTAAAGTTGTGAGTTCGAACCCTGTTCATGGTGTGATGTACTCAATACAGCATTATATGATAAACTTTGTCAGTGACTTGCGACAGGACAGTGGTTTTCTCCGAGTACTCTGGTTTCCTCTACCAATAAAACTGACCGCCACGATATAACTGAAATATTGTTGAAAGGGGCGTTAAACACCATAGGCCATAAACCTATAAACTATTTAATTTTGTAGGTTTTTATTTGTTTTCTGAAATCGTTGGTGATGTCGTAAGTATACATAATCATTAATATTCTGAAACATATCAATAATAAATTTTTTTAAATGTCAAAATGTAGCACCTACAATCCTTAATCTGTCAAAGACAAGACATAGATGTCAAATTTTCGTGATGAAATGTTATTTGGTCATATTGCCTCCTCGAGACAATAAGTCAAATTTCTTCAAACACTTTTATCATGTTGGGCTTTTATTCCTAGATGTGCATTAGTTATTCGATTATCCAATATGACTGACATTGTCATGGATACCAAAAAAAAAGGGGGGAAATCCTTTGCAAATTGATTTCAAATATTAATTAAGCAATAACATGAAGCTGAAAAAACAATTGTCCCTGTGGAAATTCATGTCTATAAGTGAATTGAACTTTATTGGAAGCACATTACATACACACAAATACACAGTCGACTCAAGTTATTTTAGTATCGTATAATAGAATATTGTTGATAATCAGATATTCTTGCAAAACACCAAACAATTTCTTGAGTTTGAAAGGAAAAAATCCAAGTAAAATGTTGGCAAACTTCATAATAATCAAATATTCTTTCACATTTTGGACAGGTAGTGCAGCTTTGGAAGTAGGCAGAGTTAACTGTATAAAGTGATGGCTTTGATAACAATATCTTGTAATTCACATACATGTGTATAATGTCATGACAATAAATATCCTCAAATGAATGCTTTGATATATATTTTATTTTATTTCAGTATTTTACGACTTTACAAACCAGTTTTGTGAGTTTGTTTGTCCTTCTTACCACTGCAAAGTAAGTATGTACACTCAGTGTCAGAGGGGACGTCGTGGTCGTGATTGTATGGTAGTTGGATTTACAACTACCTGTGCAATCAGTGCCTATCACTAGTACATTTGGGAGTTTGAATCCTGTTCATTGCGAGGGGTGCTCGATACAACATTATGTGATAAAGTTTGTTAGTGACTTGCAATGGGTCGGTGGTTTTCTCCGCGTACTCCACTTTCCTCCACCAATAAAACTGGCGGCCACGATGTAATTGAAATATTGTTGAAAGTGGCATTAAGCACCATAAACCAAACCTATAATGTGCTTTTTGTACAAATTCTGGTCAGTTTATATCAATGTATATAAATAAGGCTTTTGAAATGAGGTAGCAAGGCTGTAGAGGAAAATTGTTATATTCACAAGAACTATTATACAGTATGCCAGAACTTTAACACTAATTACTGGATCAGTTTGATATTCCTGAAATACTAATGGGTTCGAAGCAAGACAAATTATATTTTAAAAGTGTTTGAAAAAGACTTTAAATTTAATGTTTTACTTAGTGTGCTTGTATTTTGATCATCACTTTTATTAAGGATCATGACTATAAATCTTGCAAGGTTTTGAAAAACAACCAATCAGAAAACTGCATTCAGTGTATGCAATGTTTTGATTGGATGATTTTGGAATATGAATACGAAAGTTGTATCCTAAATTTTATGACCAGAAGCCTGATTTTATTACATGTATTACCACTAAGAACTAAGTAATACTCCTTTAATTAATATTATTGTCTACATTCTGACCTCCAGATCTCATTCTTTATATTGCTTTTTCTCAAGTGCAACTCTATATAGAGGTTGAAAAACTTTAATCTGATCCTATTGTCATGTTTTTGGACAATAAAATATGTTTAAACTAAACTAAGAGGCCTGAAAGTATACCAAGCTCATGTTTATATGTTGAGATACTACCTTCAATCAAATCAAATCCAGATTTTTGAATATATTAATACTGTATATATTTTCACTTTCCCTGATGTAATGATGCCAACCTATGCTAAGTCCAGATTGTCTCTCTATTTCTATATTTACAGTCAAACCAGCCTTAAATGGCACCTCTATATAACAAATCACTGTCTATAAAGGGCACCTCTATATAACAAATCACTGTCTATAAAGGGCACCTCTATATAACAAATCACTGTCTATAAAGGGCACCTCTATATAACAAATCACTGTCTATAAAGGGCACCTCTATATAACAAATCACTGTCTATAAAGGGCACCTCTATATAACAAATCACTGTCTATAAAGGGCACCTCTATATAACAAATCACTGTCTATAAAGGGCACCTCTATATAACAAATCACTGTCTATAAAGGGCACCTCTATATAGCAAATCACTGTCTATAAATGGCACCTCTATATAACAAATCACTGTCTATAAAGGGCACCTCTATATAACAAATCATTGTCTATAAAGGGCACCTCTATATAACAAATCATTGTCTATAAAGGGCACCTCTATATAACAAATCACTGTCTATAAAGGGCACCTCTATATAACAAATCACTGTCTATAAAGGGCACCTCTATATAACAAATCACTGTCTATAAAGGGCACCTCTATATAACAAATCACTGTCTATAAAGGGCACCTCTATATAACAAATCACTGTCTATAAATGGCACCTCTATATAACAAATCACTGTCTATAAATGGCACCTCTATATAACAAATCACTGTCTATAAATGGCACCTCTATATAACAAATCACTGTCTATAAATGGCACCTCTATATAACAAATCACTGTCTATAAATGGCACCTCTATATAACAAATCACTGTCTATAAATGGCACCTCTATATAACAAATCACTGTCTATAAAGGGCACCTCTATATAACAAATCACTGTCTATAAATGGCACCTCTATATAACAAATCACTGTCTATAAAGGGCACCTCTATATAACAACTCACTGTCTATAAATGGCACCTCTATATAACAAATCACTGTCTATAAATGGCACCTCTATATAACAAATCACTGTCTATAAATGGCACCTCTATATAGCAAATCACTGTCTATAAAGGGCACCTCTATATAACAAATCACTGTCTATAAAGGGCACCTCTATATAACAAATCACTGTCTATAAAGGGCACCTCTATATAACAAATCACTGTCTATAAAGGGCACCTCTATATAACAAATCACTCTATAAAGGGCACCTCTATATAACAAATCACTGTCTATAAAGGGCACCTCTATATAACAAATCATTGTCTATAAAGGGCACCTCTATATAACAAATCACTGTCTATAAAGGGCACCTCTATATAACAAATCACTGTCTATAAAGGACACCTCTATATAACAAATCACTGTCTATAAAGGGCACCTCTATATAACAAATCACTGTCTATAAAGGGCACCTCTATATAACAAATCACTGTCTATAAATGGCACCTCTATATAACAAATCACTGTCTATAAATGGCACCTCTATATAACAAATCACTGTCTATAAATGGCACCTCTATATAACAAATCACTGTCTATAAATGGCACCTCTATATAACAAATCACTGTCTATAAATGGCACCTCTATATAACAAATCACTGTCTATAAATGGCACCTCTATATAACAAATCACTGTCTATAGATGGCACCTCTATATAACAAATCACTGTCTATAGATGGCACCTCTATATAACAAATCACTGTCTATAAATGGCACCTCTATACAACAAATCACTGTCTATAAATGGCACCTCTATACAACAAATCACTGTCTATAAATGGCACCTCTATATAACAAATCACTGTCTATAAATGGCACCTCTATATAACAAATCACTGTCTATAAAGGGCACCTCTATATAACAAATCACTGTCTATAAAGGGCACCTCTATATAACAAATCACTGTCTATAAAGGGCACCTCTATATAACAAATCACTGTCTATAAAGGGCACCTCTATATAACAAATCACTGTCTATAAATGGCACCTCTATATAACAAATCACTGTCTATAAATGGCACCTCTATATAACAAATCACTGTCTATAAATGGCACCTCTATATAACAAATCACTGTCTATAAATGGCACCTCTATATAACAAATCACTGTCTATAAATGGCACCTCTATATAACAAATCACTGTCTATAAAGGGCACCTCTATATAACAAATCACTGTCTATAAAGGGCACCTCTATATAACAAATCACTGTCTATAAATGGCACCTCTATATAACAAATCACTGTCTATAAAGGGCACCTCTATATAGCAAATCACTGTCTATAAAGGGCACCTCTATATAACAAATCACTGTCTATAAAGGGCACCTCTATATAACAAATCACTGTCTATAAATGGCACCTCTATATAACAAATCACTGTCTATATTTCAGTGACCCAGATGTAATAATGCCAGCCTATGCCAAGTCTAGATTTTATATCAATTTCTATATTTATTTTCAGTGACCCAGATGTAATGATGCCAGCCTATGCCAAGTTAAGATTTTATGTCAATTTCTATATTTATTTTCAGTTACCCAGATGTAGTGATGCCAGCCTATGCCAAGTCTAGATTTTATGTCAATTTCTATATTTATTTTCAGTGACCCAGATGTAATGATGCCAATCTATGCCAAGTTCAGATTTTATATCAATTTCTATATTTATTTTCAGTTATCCAGATGTAATGATGCCAGCCTATGCCAAGTCCAGATTTTACAGCATATTTTATATTGCATATTTATCACTAGAGCTCTACTTTATAATGAACTTGGTAAGTGAATTACAAACAGGATATTTAATTATAGTCATGGATATGAACAGGAATATATTCATTGTGGATATTTTCATTTTATATGTCTGTTCTCTTTGTAACATTGCATAAGGTGAAAAAATGTCATTGCTGTACCATGTAATTATTCCATTTTAATACATTCATCATTATAATATCGTAATGTTGTTGATGAAAAATGAACTACAGCCAAATCTGCCTGTGTGGTCACCTCTATTAAGCAGTCACCTGTATTTTAAGGTCACATTTTCTTGTCCTGTCATAGAAAATTTCATATGAATTGAACTTCTTTTAAGAGGTCACCAGTCTTATAAGACCACCTTTTCCTTGTCTCAAAGATGACCTCTTGATACAGGTTTTAGTACATTGTTGTAACACCAGAAAATAGATATGACTTTAAAATTTAATAAGAAAATTGTTTATTTTTGTTAGCTCACCTGACCCAAAGGGTCATGTGAGCTTGGCGTCCGGCGTCCATCTGTAAACTTTAAAAAAAATCTTCTCCTCTGAAACCACCGGGCCAATTTAAACCAGACTTGGCCTGAATCATCCTTAGGGGGTTCCCTTTAAAAGTTATGTCCGATGACCCTGCCGACCAACCATCATGGCCACCATGTCTATAAATAGAACATAGGGGTAAAATTGCAGTTTTTGGGTAATAACTCAAAAAACGTTAATAAAAACAGAAATATGACATAGGGTAAAAATGATCAGCACAGCAAGATCCACCTACCCTGCAATTTTGAAGTAAATCTGATTACCCATCTTGGAGTTATTGCCCTTTTTTCATCAAATTTTTAAAATTTTAATACTTTTCATCTTATATTTCAAAAACTATAAGAGATAGATGTTAAGTTTAAATTGCAAAAATGTGCAGCATGTCAAGATTTACCTACCCTGCAATTTTGAAGTAAATCCCATTACCCATTTTGGAGTTATTTCCCTTTTTTATCAAATTTTCAACATTTTAATACTTTTCGTCCTTTATTTCAAAAACTATAAGAGATAAATGTTAAGTTTAAACTGCAAACATGTTCAGCATGTCAAGATCTACCTACACTGCAATTTTGAAGTAAATCTGATTACCCATCTTTGAGTTATTGCCCTTTTTTCATCACATTTGAAAAAAATTAATACTTTTCGTCTTATATTTCAAAAACTATAAGAGATAGATGTTAAGTTTAAACTGCAAGCATGTTCAGCCTGTCAAGATCTACCTTCACTGCAATTTTTAGCTCACCTGTATGAGCTATTGCCATCACTTGGCGTCCGTCGTCCGTCTGTAAACTTTAAAAAAAAATCTTCTCCTCTGAAACTGGGCCAATTTAAACCAAACTTGGCCTGAATCATCCTTAGGGGGTTCCCTTTAAAAGTTATGTCTGATGACCCTGCCGACCAACCATCATGGCCACCATGTCTATAAATAGAACATAGGGGTAAAATCAGCAAAAAAATTAATTAAAAAATCCAGAAAAATCCTTTAGAGTGTATTGCAATTAAATTTGATACATATGTAATATTCTTTCTGAATTATGGTTGAGGACCCCATTCCCCATCAAACATGGCCACCATCGTTACTATAAATAGAAAATTAGTGAAAAAATTCATTAACAAATTATTTTAATATCCTGTAAAGAGTCAAATGCAATAAAACCATATGGAAGGAATACATATGTGGTCTTCTTTCAAAATTTTTATTGAAGACCTCCGGCTGTCATCCAACGTGGCCGTCACTGTTACAAAAAATAGAAAATTATTGTCAAAAAACATATTTTAAAATCCGATAAAAAGCCAGTTGCCACCAAACTTTATGGAAATGATGCATATATGATCCACTTTCAGACTTATGGTTGCTAACCCTGGTCGCTTATGAAAAATGGCTACTATCGTTACAAAAAATAGATTTTCAATTTTTTTTAATTCTTTAAATATTGTAAAGAGCCAATGTTGCTACCAAACTATAAAGGAACAATGCATATATAATTCTCTTTCAGACCATGAATGATGACCCCGACTGCCATCAAACATGGCCGTTGCCGCTTCTCAATCTTGAAAATTAGTGAAAAAAATCAGTAAAAAATAGGAAACTATTGAAAAAATTAGATTTTTCTCCTCTGAAACCGTTTGGCCAAATGAAGCGAAACTTGGTAGGAAGCATCTATGGAAAGTCCTCTGTTGTGATTGCTCATTTCGTCCCGATCCGTTAACAAATATGGCCACTATAGACAATTCTTGTTTCTGATTGGATGATTTCTAAAAAAATCTTCTCCTCTGAAACTGCTATGCCAAAATGAACAGAAATTTGGTGGGAAGCACCTATGGAAGGTTCTGTATTAAGTTTCCTCAAAGCAGAATGAAAGGTGAGCGACACAGGCTCAGCCCACTGAGCCTCTAGTTTTTATACCCCCGCTCGACGAGAGTCGGGGGTATATAGGGATCCTCATGTCCGCCCATTCGTCCGTCCATCACACTTGGTTACCGGATAATAATTAAAGTACTGATCAACCAAATCTTTTCAAACTTTCACATATTGCTGTGTACCATAAAATACAGGTTAAGTTTGATTACGGTGTATTTCACATTTACCATTCATAAGTAATTGTTATACCAGTTCACTTTTCTCAGCATTCCTTCATTACAAGTGTGTTTCCATCATATGTCTTATAATCAGTGTTATGATGTAAATAGTGAAAGAAAAAAGGAAATGATTACAGGTAATCTGATTTAAATTAATTTGGCAAGCAATAAAAAGTTTACTACATTGTCAATTACAAGAATTTGTAAATTTTTGATGGCCATGAAATGAATAAGTTGTAAGATAAATCACAACAAGTTTCATTCCTTTCATTGCCTCATTCAAAATTTGGAATGTGGGGGTAACAGTGGTCACCAGATCAACTTTCTCTAGTTCAATTAAAGTTCTGTTAGATTACGAATTAAAAGGAAAATGTCATTTTATGTCTCAAGCGTATACATTACTTCCTATTACTCAGCATTATTGTACACGGACCTGCCTCAAGTCACTGACAAACTTTATCATATAATGTTGTATCGAGTACACCTTGCCGTCGGCAGGATTCGAACTAACAACTTTAGTGGTGATAGGCACTGATAGTACAGGTAGTTGTAAATCCAACTACCATATGACCACGACGGCTCCAAAATAGATTGAAGGTTATAATAGTTATTTATAGACTAGAGAGATATATATACCATATAAAATCTTATATGTTACAGTTTGTCAGTGTCTTAAGCTGGTTGGTGGTTTAATTCGGTTCCTTCCAATAATATACAACCGACCAGAATGCTATAGCTATAATGTTGATGAAAGTTGTTTTAAACACCAATTAATCTAATCTTATTATTTATTCCAGTTTCTTGCCGTTGTTTATGATACTTTTTCAAATCTTGAGAAGAAAAAAGTAAAGAAATTATTTTTCCATAAAAGGCTTGGTTGTCAGCATGCTTTCAGATTACTGGTGACTAAAGAGGTATATATTACTGTATACAAATGTTCAAAAAATGGGTGGTCGTCCTTTTCTTTTTGTCTGCCTTTGGATATAAGCAAGTACTTTCACTGTATACCATAGATATGTAAAGACATATACACGTAGAGAGCTCACCTGGCCCAAAAGATCATTTCTTTTATAGAGTTTGAACTGACAACAGTGGTGTTATGGTAAGCATTCTTGCCTTGTGTTCCATCTTACGAGTGACTTAAACCAAGGACTGTAAATTGATATTTGCTGTTTCTCTATCAAGTACCGTATTTGCTGGACATAAAGCCGCACTGGAGTTTAGGCCGCATGGCTCTTTTTGGGCGAGAAAAATGATTTTGTCCACATAGTCAGCACCGAATTATAAGCCGCCTGCCATTTTGATTGTGTATGTCACATGGGGGTTGTTTACAAATGAATACCTGTGGGTTGTGTACCATCAGTACACATGTTTATAATGTCATTAATGGGTGTATTTGTGATGAAATTTAATAAAGAATATATTATTTGTTATCTGTTAGTGTTATTTTTTTAATTAAAGAAATAATTAGATCTATTTAGTGTTTTGTTTGCCAAATTTAACTTCCTTTGCAGTTGGGACATCGGCGTCTGCTCAGCTTGGGTAGGTATCTAGGTATCTTTGTTGTCATTTATAACAGGATGTAGAAGTAGAAGTAGGCCTACACTGATTGTTTATTTGTGAGGCCATAAAGTAATTAAAATGTACTCAAGACACTGATTAACCCTTTGATCATCATAAACGAACAACTGATTATTACTTTACCTGAATGTGTGGAAATAAATCCATTTTAATGACAATAATGTGTAACACGTTTTGTTCTGAAACTACAAATGTAGGTCATTCATGAATATTCAAATTAGTGTCCAAATAGATTTTCTTATGGGGCACTTACAGGAAGATGAAGACTTCGATGGTTTCACCGACGATCATTAAATACATTTAGTGCTTAGATCTATAAACTTTCACCAGTGCTTTTTAACATTGACATTGTAATAGTGGCTATTTCTTATTGCTGTTGTTATAATTATGTTGAAAACATGTATGGCTTATTAAAGATGAATTCTACTTTCGTTTTATTTCAAGTGGTATGGTACTGCATTTCAAATAATTAAGACTTTATGAGCTTATTATTTTAAATAATATAATTTAGATTATCTTAACTGATCAAAAAATAAATGCAAATATTTAATAATCAGCTCATAATGGCTTAATTATTTTTGCAATGCTACAATAATTTCCCTTCATGGATCCCCAGTCAATACGATAATTATCTCCACTTGTTTGACCTAGAAATTGCGCGCTGATGAAGAAAACACTTGGATAACATCGAAATGCATCTAAATAAACATGAAAAAGGAATCAAACACACAACAATACATATACTTTATTTAACATTCTTTATTATGATCATAAAATAGACAAAAACAAGTACAAGAATGAAAACAGGTCGGTCCAATCTATCACGCTCGAGTTTCATGTCCAATTTTTTTTCTGTTGACACCTGAAATTCAGAAAAAATACATATATTAGCCGCACCACAGTATAAGCCGTGGGCTGACTTTCACAAAAAAAAAATGGCGGCTTATTTTCCGATTTTTACGGTATGTATCATTAAGAAGTAAGAGCACAGACTATTTGGCCCAAAGTCGGAACTATTTGTTTAGACGAAGTGACATGACTACCTGTAGATTGTTGTTTCACCTAAAGTAATTGATTCTCGTTATGAAATGTAAACAGTGTGGGCGATGTAATGGGTAGCGTGCTTGTCTTTAGTGCAGTAGATCCTGGCCGGGTCAAACCAAAATAAGATTGGTATTTGCTGCTTCTCGTCTAGACATGCAGCATTAAGGAATAAGAGCAAAGACAGGTTGGCTTGATCATGTCAGCTAGTAAGCGTTGAATTGTGATCAAGTCTGTATTTACTTTGAGGGGCTAATAAATTCTAAATTGTGATCAAGTCTGTTTCCCGTTTGAGGGGCTTGTAGGTGCTGACCTGGGATTAATTAAGTTTTCCACTTCAGGGTTTTTACAATGTGTGATCATTGTTTTAAGTATATCTTTATTTACAGAGTAACAAGTCTATATCAGTGAAACACTTCTTAGGAATGATGAAATATCTGAGACCAAAGAAGAGTAAGTTATGTTGGTTATTTGTTATTCTAATGAAATTAGATAATTTATTTAATTCAACTACAGAATTTGAACACATTAAGGAACAATGTGTTAGTCATTGATCTACATCTGTATTTTTAGGGAATCAACCTGGCTCTGTCATGTTTAAATTCAGAGCATTCGAATAAATAATGATACTTGTTTCCCAGCTCTCTACCCTGACACAATTTACATACTCTATTCTCTTGATTTATATTTTGCCTGTGACAGACACTTCGATGGGTATAATGACTACTGATTGTGAACAGTACATATTGGTGTATTCTATGTTAATTGATGTAATAAAACTGCTTTATCATTGGATGTTTCTGTTCCAAAATGGTATTTTTATGCTTACTGGAAAAATAAATTGGTCTCTATTATGCATACTCTTAAGTCATTAGGAATCTACACAGATTCACATCAACATAAAAAAAGAAAAAGACAATTCATACATGTACACAATGACAAAAATTGTATAATACTAAACATGGATGGATTTAGATATGATCATTTACAAATGAACTGTGATTACATTTGTGAATGATCATATTTAAAAATCAACTATCCAAACTTTGACCATAATGTTTGTGATTAAAAATTGATAATTAAACCTTCTTAACCTAATAATTAATGACATAGACAAGATAATATAATTATACCCCCCCCCCCCCACAAACAAAGTTTGGAGGGGTATATAGGAATCACCCTGTCTGTCCGTCTGTTCATGTACCTTGTAAGCGCAACCCCTTCTAAATGGCTTATTGGATTTTTATGAAACTTTACACATTTGTAGTACACTACCTGCAGATGTGCATGAGGGAATATGGTTGCTGTCCAAAATTTAAAAGGGGAGATAATTCAACTTATACTTTCATGAAAAGAGGGGGGGGGGCATGTACCTTGTAAGCGCAACTCCTCCTAAACGGCTTATTGGATTTTTATGAAACTTTACACATTTGTAGTACACTACCTGCAGATGTGCATGAAGGAATATGGTTGCTGTCCAAAATTTAAAAGGGGAGATAATTCAACTTATACTTTCATGAAAAGAGGGGGGGGGGCATGTACCTTGTAAGCGCAACTCCTCCTAAACGGCTGATTGGATTTTTATGAAACTTTACACAGTTGTAGCACACAACCTGCAGATGTGCATGAAGGAATACTGTTGCTATCCAAAATTTGGAAGGGGAGATAATTCAACTTGTACTTTCACGAAAAGAAGGAGGGCATGTACCTTGTAAGTGCAACTCCTCCTAAATAGCTTATTGGATTTTTATGAAACTTTACACAGTTGTAATACACTACCTGCAGATGTGCATGAAGGAGAAGGGGAGATAATTTAACTTATACTCTGAAATACGTTCTGTATGGAGAGATGGGCTTGTAAGTGCAACTCCTCCTAAACGTCTCTTTGGATTTAAATGAAACTTTACACAGTTGTAATACACTGCCTGCAGATGTGCATGAAGGAATATGGTTCCTGTCAAATAATTGGAAGGTGATGTAAGTGTAACTATTCCTGAATGAAATAAGATTTTAATTGACCTTTTCACATCTGGATATTTGCAGTATGAAAACTACTCAAGAATAAATAATTAATTTTGAATCAATAACATTTGATGTGACCTATATCCTCTTGTAAAAAAAGTTAGGAAATGTTGTAATCCTCATGTATACTGATGAAACCATATTGGTTTTAAACAATCCCACTTTGTTGAAGACCTTGTGGCGACCCCTAGATGTATGTTCTTGGTTAGTTTATTTTGGAGATGGGATGTTGTCTCCTTGACATTACTCCATATCCGTTCTTTTTTCATAGGTAACTTGCTAATATACCTGTAATCGAAAGTTTGAACATCATAGTATTACAAGCGGGGGGTATCACTCAGTGAGATCACTCACAGATCTAGTTTATAATGACATAGACAAGATAATATAATTAATGACATAGACAAGATAATATAATTAATGACATAGACAAAATAATATAATTAATGACATAGACAAAATAATATAATTAATGACATAGACCAGATAATATAATTAATGACATAGACAAGATAATATAATTAATGACATAGAATAGACAAGATAATATAATTAATGACATAGACAAAATAATATAATTAATGACATAGACAAGATAATATAATTAATGACATAGACAAAATAATATAATTAATGACATAGACAAGATAATATAATTAATGACATAGACAAGATAATATAATTAATGACATAGACAAGATAATATAATTAATGACATAGACAAGATAATATAATTAATGACATAGACAAGATAATATAATTAATGACATAGACAAGATAATATAATTAATGACATAGACAAGATAATATAATTAATGACATAGACAAGATAATATAATTAATGACATAGACAAGATAATATAATTAATGACATAGACAAGATAATATAATTAATGACATAGACAAGATAATATAATTAATGGCATAGACAAGATAATATAATTAATGACATAGACAAGATAATATAATTAATGACATAGACAAGATAATATAATTAATGACATAGACAAGATAATATAATTAATGACATAGACAAGATAATATAATTAATGACATAGACAAGATAATATAATTAATGGCATAGACAATATAATATAATTAATGACATATACAAGATAATATAATTAATGACATAGACAAGATAATATAATTAATGGCATAGACAAGATAATATAATTAATGACATAGAGTAGACAAGATAATATAATTAATGACATAGACAAGATAATATAATTAATGACATAGACAAGATAATATAATTAATGGCATATACAAGATAATATAATTAATGACATAGACAAGATAATATAATTAATGACATAGACAAGATAATATAATTAATGGCATATACAAGATAATATAATTAATGACATAGACAAGATAATATAATTAATGGCATATACAAGATAATATAAGTAATATTTATACCACAGTTTTCCGAGTTAAGCCATTTAAGTTGAAAACTGTGGTATGAATGATTTGTAGCATGAAGCCATATGCAATATCACATATATGTCGTTGATTATTGCACGACTCTCTTGAGAGTAATAAAATACGGCCCTTATTTAAAGTGTGCAATATCTCGTATCTGCTTGTATTATTCCACAGTTCTTAGCTGTTGCTTACATTCTGGTATATAAACCATAAAAAGATCATTGGAAAAGAATGAATTCATGTTACAAGTATTATAATCTGTGATTAGAATCTCATTAAATAATGATGACTTTCAGATATCTAGGAGTTATTTATTGGATACATTACATTCTCTTTGTAGGTAGAAGAGATGGGTATTTAATATTCAAAATGCTGAACACCAGTCGATTAGGAAAACTAAATTTGGATGAATTTCATGAAATATATCAAGCTATTGATCTACAGTGGATAGTAAGATTATCTCCCTTTACAAATAAAGTAGAGAGTAATTCTGGATCAATTATATCAAATATATCATATTATAGATCTACTTATCTCCCTTTTATATTTTGGTGTAAAGATCATCTATGCTGCATTTCTCTTAACTACAAATTGAATTGCATCAAGATTGAAAATGAACAAACAGCATTAGTGGTGTAATGGTTAGCGTGCTCACCTCGAGTGTGGTAGATTGTGGGTTCTAGCCATGGTTAGCGTGCTGACCTCGAGTGTGGTAGATTGTGGGTTCTAGCCATGGTTAGTGTGCTCGCCTCGAGTGTGGTAGATCGTGGGTTCTAGCCATGGTTAGCGTGCTCGCCTCGAGTGTGGTAGATTGTGGGTTCTAGGCATGGTTAGCGTGCTCGCCTCGAGTGTGGTAGATCGTGGGTTCTATCCATGGTTAGCGTGCTCGCCTCGAGTGTGGTAGATTGTGGGTTCTAGCCATGGTTAGCGTGCTCACCTCAAGTGTGGTAGATCATGGGTTCTAGCCATGGTTAGCGTGCTCGCCTCGAGTGTGGTAGATTGTGGGTTCGACCCTCGATCGTGTCAAACCAAAGACTATAAAATTGGTTTTTGTTGCTTCTCCTCTAAGCATGCAGCATTAAGAAAAAAGAGAAAAGACTGATTGGCTCGTAATCAGGATAATGTGTTTGAGTATGGCTATTTGTGGACATTTGTTTCTGAGTGAGTGAGTGAGCACTATGAAAATCCAAATAAGCGTGTTGGTCTAATATGAAGCGGACCTCATTATCATCTCATTGAAAATAAACTTGTTCTCACCATGATATAGCTGAAAAATTGTTGAGTTGGCGTTAAACTACAATCACTCACTGAGTTGATTATGACTGCACAGTTCCTGTCATTTCAACAATCTCTACAGCATTATATTCCTTAATAGTCATCCAAATATACAAGAGGAGAATCAATCTAAGTCAGCTTATCATTAAAATATTGAATATCAAAGAGATATATGCAGAATCTGTTTAATTTTTATACGCCCGTCTTTAAGACGGGACGTATTATGGTATACCACTGTCCGTCCGTCCGTCCGTTTCACACGTCGCGCTCTAACTTAAGAACCGCATGGCCAATTCACTTCAAATTTCACAGAGTTATTGGAATTGATGGTCTTACAGTCTGTATACTTTATGGTGAAATTTTGAATTTTCATTCCAGAGTTATGGGACTTTATTCATCAAATTGGAGGCGATTTTTCGTATGTCACGCTGTAAATTGAGAACCCCTTGGCCAATTCACTTTAAGCTTCGCATAGTTATTGGAATTGATAGTCTTATGTTCTGTATACTTTTTGGTGAAATTTAGATTTTTCATTCCAGAGTTATGGGACTTTATTCATCAAATTGTAGTCAATTTTTCGTATGTCGCGCTGTAAATTGAGAACCCCTTGGCCAATTCACTTCAAACTTCGCACAGTTATTGGAATTGATAGTCTTACGGTCTGTATACTTTTTGGTGAAATTTAGATTTTTCATTCAAGAGTTGTGGGAAAGAAAGTCTTTACAAATATTGTATGAATGTTGACGAAGGGCGTATCATGTGCTCTTGGCGCAGCTGTTTATTTTGATTTGAATAACACTTTTCCAAAAATCTCTGCCATTTTCCCCCAAGTTAGTTAGAGTTATATCCCTTTGATGAAGATCTGCTTAATTCCATAATCAGATGCTGAGATTTTTTCCAAAAGTAAGATTGGTTGGTTTATGGTGTTTAACACCACTTTCAACAATATTTCAGTTATATCGTGGCTGTCAGTTTTATTTGAGGAGGAAACCACCGACCTGTCGCAAGTCACAGACGAACTTTATCACCTGATGTTGTATTGCTTGAGTGGGAATCGAACCCAAAAGTAAGGAAATATCACATCAACAAATGTTTTTTCTATTGACTTGCCAATAAAATTGGTAATTCTGCCCCAAAATAAACATTAGCACAGACCTTAAAATCAAGTACTTAATTTTGTTTGGCCTTATGATCATTGAATAATAAATTGGTAATTTATAGCAAGCTCAGATTTAGTCTTTAGTAGGTAATTATAATGTGTGAAGAACTAAACCTGTTAAAATCATATAGGATATTTTTCATAGCTTTTACAAGTTTAGATTTAGATCTGTTTATACCTAGTAAATAAAATTAGAGAAACCGGAAGGACAATCAAGAAATTGGCAGCATTGGGTACACAAGACACAAGACGAAGTCCAGCAAAACAAAAAACACAACACATAACACCACCATGCACAAGACACAAGACGAAGACAAACAAAACAAAAAACACAACACATTCACCACCATGCACAAGACGAAGACCAGTAAAACAAAAAACACAACACATAACACCACCATGCACAAGACACAAGACGAAGACCAGCAAAACAAAAAACACAACACATAACACCACCATGCACAAGACACAAGACGAAGACAAACAAAACAAAAAAAAACACAACACAATATGTGTTGGATACCACTATACACAAACCAACACAAATATTGTATAAAATAAGACATGAGCCCTCCAACAATCAATTGGATGTAATGACGAACGGAACATCGTTTTTATGCAGAAATCGTAACGGACATCACACCAATGAGCGAACAATGTAAAGACACAATAGGACAACACAAAAATCTTAAAAGGTGTGCAACACAGATATTCATTTTAATTTTTGAATGGATTCATTTACAGTATAATTTAGATATTCATCTATTGGTATATTCATTATACATTTTCTGTTGTTTCAGTTGAAGTCAGATGAGAACATTATTTGGTCATCTCACTTTAGATATCCATTTAATTGGATTTTTAGAAGTAAGTACAAAGTTATGTCCCTTTAGTGGTTATACAGAAAAAAACCTGGTTTAAACTGGTATTTTGGCATAAAAACATGAAAATAGCTTTAAAAAACTCTCAATTCTATATGTAATTTCTAGTACAGTAGAACTTCACTGGCTTCAACTTGATCTGTTCGAGCTATCGGAAGTTCGAGCCACCGAGGTCCTGTAATTTTAGAGAGAAAATAATCTGGTTCTGACCTGGGACAGTTTCATTATGCACTGATAACTGATGCACAGTAAAGTGGGCCTTTCTCGTAAAAAATATTTAATCCTTTAGAAAGTTCTCAAAGACTATTGCTTCTGAATACCTCTTTGGTATCTTCAAACGTTCCTTAGAAATGTTTTTTCACTTTGTTCGCGATCTATTTTATGAACAGGAAATACGAGGTCGGGTATTAGTACTTGGATCGATATCGGTATAATGCTTGATAATTCGGATATATATTTTTAATGGCCAATTTTCAAATATTAGCCATTTTCTTTTTCTTTAAATTGAATTTGAAGCAATTATATTTGTTTCTTTTGGTATTAAGATTTTAGATTTTTTTTTTATATACACATGAAAACTCAGGTTATTCGGAATTTCAGTACGAGTACATTTCTATTTTTAGCCTAGTTGCAACGAAGTTGCAGTCGGCTTATGTTTTGGCAAAAGGCGGGCGGGCGTATGTTAACCTATCTTCGTTAACGCGATAGCGCTCTTAGTTTTTGGCCGATCAACATAATTTTTGGTAGGAAGCATTATTACACTATTATTTAGAGCGAGTTCGAAATTCAGATTAATCTATTGTTTTTTTCTTGTAAAATCATGGTTTTTTTATAGAAAAAGTACATATTTTGAGAATTACACATTTCTCTGAAACTACAAAAGATAGAAACTTAATATTTGGTAAGGGTGGAGATGCCAATGTGAAGTTGTGCATTCAACATTTTTTATCCCCTTGGCTCAGCTCCACCCCACTGGGGAATCTGTTTAAAAAAATGTGACCGAGATCCCCACCCTAAGCCATATATATTTATGATCAGGGTGACTAGACAAATTAAATGCATTATAGCTCAGGCCCCAGGGTCATACCCCACCCCCTACCTGAAGTGAACTTTTTAATGGTTGAGATCCCCACCCTAAGCCATATATATTTATGATTAGGGTGACTAGGCAAATTAAATGCATTATAGCTCAGACCCCAGGGTCATACCCCACCCCCTACCTGAAGTGAACTTTTTAATGGTTGAGATCCCCACCCCTAAGCCATATATATTTATGATCGGGGTGACTAGGCAAATTAAATGCCTTATAGCTCAGGCCCTCATGGGGTCATACCCCACCCCCTACCTGAAGTGAACTTTTTAATGGTTGAGATCCCCACCCTTAAACCATATATATTTATGATCAGGGTGACTAGGCAAATTAAATGCCTTATAGCTCAGGCCCCAGGGGGCTCATACCCTGCCCCCTACCTGAGGTGAACTTTATAATGGTTGAGAACTTGAGATCCCCACCCCTAAAGCATATATATTTATAATCAAGGTGAATAGACACATTAAATGCCCCAATAATTAATTTTTTGTCCTCTGAAACTTGATGATATCTTGAATAGTCTTTATATTACATAGGAAAATATTTCCAATCCATCATACATACATTTATTCTTTAGTTTTTTACTTATTTATAAAACAAGATCAAATGATTTTGACTTGCAACTCGGCTGTTGCTTCTCTGATGCTTTCTCGATTTTTTGGGGTATTTAGATGGACCTTGAGAGCATGCAGTTTGATATTATTCAATCCCAGCAACTATAAAAATTTTAAAAAATAAAAAAAAACTCTCAATAATAATAATTCATGTAATAACAATTTTAAATATTGTTTTAATAAACTTTATTACGATTGTAAACATTGGATTGTTTTAATTATTGTCGAGTGTAGGCACGGCTTGGTACAATCAGCGACACTAGTCTAATGTTCAATAATCGTTCTTTATTAACTGTAATTAATGGTTAGCAATCAAGCCACAGCTGAATTTAATGACTAATTAACACAAATGATGACAAGTTTATCCCTCTATCTGTAATTGTTAAGCAACAATTATCTGTTGGTAATCTGACATTTATCACACCTTGCAGTAAGCACATTCAACCGTAACATACATCCGTCAGTTAAATTGCGATGTTCGAGTTTGGCATGGTAAAACACGTGATTTTATTATTGACAGGACCATTTATTGAGTTCGACTGTTCGAGGTATCGATGTTCGAGCGAAAGTTTTTTTTTTTACTTAGAAATATAAGGAAAATTGATGAGACTTTCAAATCAGTTCGAGCCATCCATGGTATTCGATCCATCCAAATTCGAGGCACCGAAGTTTTAATGTATGTGTATTTAAGAAGTCAGAAAAGAGAGTTATTAATTTTTATCTCATTTTTTTTCTCACGCAGCCTCAGATGATTTAGTCTATCTAGTTTAAACCCTTTGGTTTTCTTGCTCCCAAAGACTTTGAGTTATTTTGCATTCCCATCTTTTGACCTTGAATGTACCTGATGAAGGTTATACTAGAAATGTTGCATGCACACTAGATTTACTAAGTTTTTATTTTTATTTCTTTTATTTAAGCACAATGTATGCCTATTTCTTGTTCAAATTTTTTTTTATTTGCAAAACAGCAAAATTTTGCACAGAAATATTAGAGAAGGAAATGCAGGGTGTCAAGATATCCTATATTCCTATATATTTTTCCTGTATTTTCAAGATTTTGTTATATTTCCTATATTTGCCTAAAATTTCCTATATTTCATCCCAAAATCCTATATTTTTGCAAAACTATGAGAAAAAAAGTTGAATCTTTTATTTTGAGTGGAAATTTCATATTAACATGACAAATAGATGCTATACATGTACAAGATATTAATGCTGATACTTCTATAGTTTTTAGCTGATTTTGTACATTCATGTGATTTTTTTATTGTTGAATTTTCTTAAGGTTTAAATTCACATGATTGCGTATTTATTTCAGTATTGTAATCTTTTGTGGTACATGTCCATTTTTATGGTGGTCTGCAACTCATTACTGGTTCTTTGGTTTATGATAATACATTTTGAATACAATGTTTAATGGTCTATGAAATAAATTAAAAAAAAACATGTTAACTCTCAGAGCTTTTGGACAAGCCCAGTTTATTACTACATGAAAAAAATGTAAACCCTAAGTCTTGCTGCAGAGCATTTGTTCCAACAAACTTTGTACAGTTGAATAGGTACCTTTTTCTTTATTGATACTGTGTTTTTTTTTCATTTGTTAGTAAAAAAGGAGGTGCAACATGACTACAGGGGGGGTGGAGGCCATGCATTTTTTGCTAAATATACCTTAAATTTACCTATATTTATCCTATATTTTCATCCCAAAAAATCCTATTTTCCTATATAATTTTGGTCAAAAGTGGCTTGACACCCTGGAAATGATATTGTATTTACAGTGGAACGTTTCTAATCGGACACACCAAGGGACCAGGGAAATGTGTCTGATTGTACAGGATGTTGGAATATTCAGGTTTTATTTTGGTTAACAGAAATAATTATACCCCCGCTCCCCGAAGGGGAAGGGGGGTATACTGTTTTACCTCTGTCCGTCCGTCCGTCCAAGATATTTTTCATCGCATTTTTCTCAGTAACTGTTGATGGCAGAAATCTGATATTTGATCACAAGCATCATATAGCTATACCATATTGTGGGTAGCATTTTTGGACCCGTCAGATTCCTACTTCCTGTTTGCCGACTTTGTTGATTTTTATACACATTGAACATATATGCTCATTTTTCGTCGCATTTTTCTCAGCAACTATTGATGGCAGAAATCTGATATTTGGTCACAAGCTTCATGTAGGTACCCCATATCGTGGGAAACGTTTTTGGACCCATCAGATTCCTACTTCCTGTTTGCCGATTTTGTTGATTTTTATACACATTGAACATATATGCACATTTTTTTTTTGTCGGATGTCACAGGATGTCGAAAAAATTAGGGGTCAGATTGCACAGGTTCCACTGTATTAGTTTTCAGACCATGGAGTGAAATGGCATTTTATTGATGATTTTCATGCAAGGGGGGATAAGCAAGTTTTTTTTTATTGAAATGTGATTACCGGTAATGATTTTTTTTTTTATATATTTACAATTAATATTGTTTTATATTATTTCTTGTAGAAATTTACAATTTAGTTAAATGGAAATGGTTTAAAAGATTTATATGTAAGTAAATGTATAATGATTATTTAAATATAAATTAATTTTAGAGTCACATGTCATTTTATGCGTGTTTTGATTGGTTTGAAAGGTTGAGGTTATTTGTCAATGAACGGAATTTTAAAATAGATGTCGTTCTCAAGGCGTCGCGTGCCGTTGTCATCGGGTGATTTTCTTTAAATGAGGCACCTTTAAAGTTATTTAAACTTAGTTCCGATTATTTGCCTTGTTTTGAAAAATAAATATATTTTTCAATATCATAACAAAAAGAGTTTGAATTAATTTATAAGGATTGATCGAAATTATTTGTTCGGTTCATTTGAAATAGCCTCAATCAGGTTGTACACACCCTTGCATAACCCGATGTTAATTTGTTAAGAGAAGCATAAGCATGGGAAATACTTACTTGTTTACATAGTTTGTATTTTTGTATGGATCTGAACCCAAGATGGCCACCACAGTATGCGTATCATATCATGGGGAAAATGCTTTAATATCTGTTTCACTATGTAGCCATTGAAATATTTGAATGGAAACTGGGTACCCAGAGAGAACCACCGACACTGGGCAAGCAACTGGTAAACTTTATCACTTGCAACTGCGAGTCGAGTGCACCCTTTTTAGCTCACCTGGCCAAAGGCCATGTGAGCTTTTGCCATCACTTGGCGTCCGTCGTACGTTGTAAACTTTAACCTTCTCCTCAGAAACCACTGGGCCAACTGCAACCAAACTTTGGTGGAATGGTATTTGTATGGCCCTCTTCCAAAATTGTGTCCGTTGATCCCGACTTCCAACCAATGGCGACCAAGCTAAAAATTGAAAAAAGGGGGGATAAAATTTTAATTGTCCATTGCTGCTATAGTATAAGTCAAAATGAGCTCAAATTTTAACTGCAGCTACATGGCAAGGAGTAGTTTAGCATATATTTCAGGTTTTTCTGTGAAATTTTTCTTTCAGCCGATTTATACCGATTATGCAAATTAGGCATATTTTGATAAAAGATCACATTTAAATCTTCTCCTCTGAAACCGCCGAACCAAATTACACCAAACCTGGCAGGGATGGTCCCTGTGTGGGTCCCTTTCAATATAGTGTCCGACAGCCCCACCCTCCATTCAAGATGGCTGCTGTTACTAAAAATAGACATTTCTTCAATTGTCCATTGCTGCTTTAGTATAAGTCAAAATGAGCTCAAATTTTAACTGCAGCTACATGGTAAGGAGTAGTTTAACATATGTTCGGGGTTTTTCTGTCACATTTTTCTTTCAGCCGATTTATACCGATTATGCAAATTAGGCATATTTTGATAAAGGATCACATTTAAATCTTCTCCTCTGAAACCGCTGAACCAAGTTACACTAAACCTGACAGGGATGGTCCTTGGGTGGGTCCCTTTCAAAATTGTGTCCGACAGCCCCGCCCCCCATTCAAGATGTCAGCTGTTACTGAAAATAGAAATTTCTTCAATTGTCCATTGCTGCTTTAGTATAAGTCAAAATGAGCTCAAATTTTAACTGCAGCTACATGGCAAGGAGTAGTTTAACATATATATATATTCCGGGGTTTTCTGTGAAATTTTTTTTTCAGCCGATTTATACCGATTATGCAAATTAGGCATATTTTGATAAAAGATCACATTTAAATCTTCTCCTCTGAAACCGCTGAACCAAATTAAGCCAAACCTGGCAGGGATAGTCGTTGGGTAGTCCCATTTCAAAATTGTGTCCGACAGCTCCACCCTCCATTCAAGATGGCTGCTGTTACTAAAAATAGAAAATTTTTTAGTTGTCAATTTCCGCTCTATTACAAATCAAAATGAACTCAAATTTTAACTGCAGCTATATGGCAATGAGTAGTTTAACATATATTCTGGGTTTTTCTGTGAGATTTTTTCAGCCAGTTTATTCCGTTTAGGAATATTATGAGATAAAAATCACATCAAAATCTTTTGCTCAGAAATTTTGAGTTGAAATGATCTTTGGGTGGCCCACTTTCAAAATTATGTGTAACACCCCCATTTTCTATCAACTTTAGATGTCAAATTGAAAACCATGTTAGCGATTACAGGCTCCTGGGAGCCTCTAGTTAGCTCACCTGGTCTTTAGGCCATGTGAGCTATTGCCATCACTTTTCGTCCATCTGTCAACATTTCTCATTTTAATCTTCTCCTCAGAAACCACTGGGCTAATTGCAACCAAACTTTGGTGGAATGGTCCTTGGGTTGCCCCCTTTAAAAATTGTGTCCGGTGGTCCCAACTTCCAACCAAGATGGCCACCAAGCTAAAAATAGAAAAAAGGGGGATGATATTTTTAAAAAATCTTCTCCTCTGAAACTACGGAGCCAATCTCAACCAAACTTTGCTGAAATGATCCTTGGGTGGTCCCCTTCCAAAATTGTGTCCGGGATTTCAGACCTCCGACCAAGATGGCCGCCACAGCCGAACTTAATTTAACATAGGACCCTATGGGAAATTCCCATAAAAATCTTCCTGTCTGAAACCATTTGCTCAATAAGAACTAAATTTTGATGAAATAGTCATTGGATGGTTCTCTTCCAAAAATGTGTCCGGCGGTTTGGCCCTTCGATCAAGATGGCCCCCACAGCCGAACTTAGCTTAACATAGGACCCTATGGGAAATTCACATAAAAATCTTCTCCTCAGAAACCACTGGGCCAATTGCAACCAAACTTTTGTGGAATGATCCTTGGAGGGCCCCTTCCAAAATTGTGTCCGGTGATCCCGACTTCCAACCAAGATGGCCACCAAGCTAAAAATAGAAAAAAGGGGGGATGAAATTAAAAAAAATCTTCTCCTCTGAAACTACTGAGCCAATCTCAACCAAACTTTGCTGAAATGATCCTTGGGTGGTCCCCTTTCAAAATTGTGTCCGTCAGCGCCGTCCTGTATTCAAGATGACCGCCATTACCAAAAATAGAAATTTCTTCAAATGGCCAAAACTGCTCTATTTAAAGCCAGAAAGTGCCCAAATTTGAACTGTATAAGCATAATGATGAGCTTTTTAACATATATTACGAGATTTTTTATGAACTTTGAACTTTTGCCTATTTTGACCGATTATGCAAATTAAAAAAAAGGAGGGGATGAAATTTAAAAAAAATCTTCTCCTCTGAAACTACTGAGCCAATCTCAACCAAACTTTGCTGAAATGATTCTTGGGTGGTCCTCTTCCAAAATTGTGTCTGGCATTTCAGAACACCGACCAAGATGGCCGCCACAACCGAACTTAATTTAACATAGGACCCTATGGGAAATTCCCATAAAAATCTTCTTGTCTGAAACCATTTGCTCAATAAGAACAAAATTTTGATGAAATAGTCATTGGATGGTTCTCTTCCAAAAATGTGTCCGGCGGTTCGGCCCTTCGATCAAGATGGGCCCCCACAGCCGAACTTAGCTTAACATAAGACCCTATGGGAAATTCACATAAAAATCTTCTCCTCAGAAACCACTGGGCCAATTGCAATTAAACTTCTGTGGAATGATCCAAAATTGTGTCCGGTGATCCCGACTTCCAACCAAGATGGCCACCAAGCTAAAAATAGAAAAAAGGGGGGATGAAATTATTCCTCTTGAAATGCATTTTTTTGTTGACTCACTGCTTTTGGTTACTCAAATAATCAAAGGGAAGCAACTCTATTACAAAATGTGAAGTAGAAAAAGCTAAATTTTGAGAATCATTGACATAAATGTTTTTTTACAGCAATTTTGATAACTTGCATTAAAGGGGGAACCCCTGCCCAAATTTTTTGTAGAAGGGGTCTGCAATGACGAAGGCTACATTTGTTAATTTTTTTTACCGAAGTTATCAAGTTTTATTGACTGATGTTATTATACCCAGGTGAACTATACAGGCTCCTGGGAGCCTCTAGTTTGTATTTCAGATTTTACTATAGCAACCAACTTTTTAATTATATTTCTCTCACTTTTTTGTATTTCAGATTTTACTATAGCAACCAACTTTTTAGTCATACTGGTAGAGACTATACAGATGTCAGGTATTTTACTACAAATTTTATTTTATGAACGAGGGGCCGTCGTGGTCGTGATCCTATGGTAGTTGGATTTACAATTACTTATGCAATCAGTGCCTATCGCCGCTAACGTTGTGAGTTCGAATCCCCTTCATTGCGCTGTGTACTTGATATAACATTATGTGATAAAGTTTGTCAGTCACTTGTGACAGGTCGGTGGTTTTTTCCAGGTACTCCAGTTTCTCCACCAATAAAACTGACCGCCACAATATTACTGACATATTGTTGAGAATGGCGTTAAACACAATAACCCCCTACTTTTTTCTTCGGTCTCCGGCCAGGACGTACATTTTAATCAGCTTATCTGTTTCTTCAGTTTATATTTGAGATTTTAAGGAGAAGTGGTTTATTTATGCTTCATATAAATTAATCGGGACAAAGGAGACACATATTTTTTTTTTTGGTATAAAACCCATTTAAGAATTTACTAAATAACAGATTTTCCAGAATAATTTTGAGAGGAGGAGTATTAATTTTAATTGATAATTCTAAAATGTTTAAGAAAATGACTTTATTTAATATATACTTATTGACTGGGTAGGAGGGAATAGCAAGTTTGTTGTCCCCGAGACTCTGACTATTGACCGAGGCGAAGCCAAGGTCAATAGTCAGGGTCGAGGGGACAACAAACTTGCTATTCCCGAATACACAGTCTATAAGTATTTTATTATACCGAAACATATTAGATTCATAGTTGAATGATCACCTCAAAATGATAAAGACCAATAAAATCATGCATCTTTTGCCAGTATTTTGCATTATAAATCTGAATATTGACTCATGGACATTTTTATGCTATTTCCCCAGTCATTCGTAAGAGTTTGATTCATTTGAGAAAGTAGACTTCAACATAGATTTACATGGTGACTACAAGTCTTATGAAATTTTAATTTTTTTTTGAAATTTTGAACTTTAAAAAAAAATTGTTTTTAATTTTAGAATTTTGAAATTTTTTGAAAATTTTATGAAAACTGAAATTTTAGAAAATTTTGAAATCATGAAAATTTTGAAATTTTTTGAAAATTTGAAATTGTATTACCCCCTACCCATAATTATTAATATATATTGAACTCCCCCCTACCCATGGTATTTTGACCCCCCTACCCATGGTATATCGACCCCCTACCCAAGGCATATTGACCCTCCTACCCATGGTATATTGACCCCTTACCCATGGTATATTGACCCCCTTAACCATGGTATATCAACCCCCCCTATCCATGGTATATTGACCCCCCTACCAATGGTATATCGACCCCCCTAACCATGGTATATCGACCCCCTACCCATGGCATATTGACCTCCCTACCCATGGTATATCGACCCCCCAACCCATGGTATTTTGACCCCCCCACCTATGGTATATCAAACCCTCTCTTATGGTATTATGAACTCCTCTCTTTTGGTAGAAATGAGGGGGGGTTCAAAATACAATGACAAAAAATTGACCCCGGGGTCAAAATACCATATGGAAAATTGAACCCGAGGTCAAAATATCGTAGATAAATCGACCCCGGGTTCAATTTACCATGGGGTTCAAAATATCGTATGACACTGGTCCATAGTCTTAAAAACTATGGACCGCTCAATAGTCAAACAACTGGAAAAGGAGAAAAATAGCAATTTTAATGTAGAAAATTTTGTAGTGATGTTCATATACTGAGGTACAATAATGGTATATGTTACTAATTGATAATTTTACGGTCATTTGATTTGTTTAATGCCCATCACGTGGTGTTCTATATTTTGGCAGTTTGACTTTTGCGGATTGCACGGTTTCTAAAAATAGATTAAAAAATTCCAATATTTTCATGACGTTTAACGATTGAACATTTTTCTGGTACTGCATTTGGCAACTCATTTGAACTTCAAGCACTGTCAAGTTCGCAGACAGACCGTATTTAATGATCTGTTACCTTACAATGATGGTGTAGATGACTTTCTTCAATCTCTTGATATTCCTGCACAAGAAACATGTAGTAATGTACCCATTTCTAAGTCGATGTGTCAATTTCCAGTACCAATGATTACTAATTGTCAAAATATCACCATAAACTATAACATTTTCCCTAGGAATTGATTATCATTCATGTCACTACATACATTTTTGTTTTATTGTTATTCCTGTTGAATAGATTGTTTGTTGTTAAAGTTTGGGTCTTATATTATTTTTATATGGCCGCAAAAATTTTGGGGTCATATTATGGTATGGCGCTGTCGTCGTCGTCTGTGCACATTTTGTTTCGATTGTCTTACTTTTGTTCTAGTTTCCAGTAGCAAGTACACCTAGTCTCGGATGAATATCCATTTGTAGATCTCCTGTTTCATGTTTTGCGTGGCAATTAATAATATAAAAAATATGTGATGGGCATTGAACAAATCAAATGACAGTAAAATTATCAATTAATAATATAAAAAATACAGCCTTTCTATTCAGTCGATACAAGTTGTATATCGACCTAGAGATGTATATCGACCTCGGACTATGTCCTTGGTCGATATAAACTTGTATCGACTTCATAGAAAGGCTGTATTTGTATAATATTAAATATTATTACTCTACAATGTTGTAGTGACTATTGATGCAAGCAGTCATAAGATCACAGACAGAGAAGATTGGGCAGTATTAGCTTCCACTGTTTATGTTTGTAGTAAGTTATTGTTTTGAAAAACTTTTTTTTTTAAATAACACGAAACAATTAAATTTATATAAATATTTTAAGGAAGGTTTTTTTACAATATTATCCTCATTTCATTAATTTCATTAATTTCATCAGAACCTGTATTGATCAGATTATTAGATTAGTGAAAGAGGTTCACGTCCACCTGTGCCTATAATTTTTATGATATTATTTGTAATATATTAGGGGCCGTCGTGATTGTATGGTACCGTATTTAGGGTTGTATAATGTGCATTGGTCTTGAAAATCTCCAGAAAAAAACTAGTTCGTGTCTATAATGCGCATGGACTTTTAAAAAAATTGCCGTCGGAAATATAAGAATTAAATATCAATTGTATATATTTTTCAGTCCTTTGAGCATGTTTCATTTGCTGGGAGAATTTAAGAACCATTTATCTCTTTTCATCTTCAATAAAGTTGCAAAATATTAAATGTGTTGGGTTTTATTGGCGGACATGTGATTTCCCGGTCTGGGAAAGAGTGAAACACATTGTTCCTGTTTATAATGCGCACCCCTCCTACAAATTAAAGAATCTGGGCAAAATCCTGCACATTATACAACCCTAAATATGATAGTTGGATTTATAATTACCTGTGCAATCAGTGCCTATCACCACTAACATTGTGAGTTTGAACCCGGTTCATGGCGAGATATACTCGATACAACATTATGTGATAAAGTTTGTCAGTGACAGGTACTCCAGTTTCCTCCACCAATAAAACTGAACACAGCTATATAGCTGAAATATAATTGAAAGTGTTGTTAAATACCATGATAACCTCACCAATCTAATTTATATGATATTATCTGTAATATTCCTTGATCTATAGGACATAAACAGGTATTCATGTTTAGAAGGGGAGATAAGTCCAGTCTTCGAATTTAGGCGGTAGTCCGAAGCCCGTGGCGTGTAAAATTGTACACAGGCGTATAAAATGAATAGTTCCACAAGTCCGACGGGCCTGTGGAAAAAAAGTCATATAGTTTCAAAAGTTGATTTCATAAGATATTGTGTGTAGATATTTAGTTTATTGTTCTCCGTTTTCAGTTGCTAGCGAGTCAATGCAGAAAATGGGTAGGCAAACAAGTCCTTTTAAGAATTTTCGATATTCGAAATAGATTTAGGTGTGTTTGTTTTTTGCAATTTGATTGGTTGATATTTTTACCATCATGTAGGTTTTAAAAAAGGACGAGATTTAGGAGAAGCAGGGCTCACGTTAGAGGGCGAAGTAGTTGCCTTGTGAAGGTTGACTTCGATTTCTCGTAGGTCAAAATTGAAGTTCAAGTAGCCTTGTAATTTTGAAGAGTCACCCTATGTTGCCAGCGTATTTTTGCCACGTGCCATTTATGAAAATATCGACATCGTGTTTATTGAATTCTATGGTATTCATTAATTATTTTGAAAGTGACTTTCTTGAAAAGTAATCCATTTCGGTTTAAAAAAAACTTTAATTTCGTTCAATATCAAATAAAAATGGCACCATGAGAAAGGGGGTGCAATCAGACACTGTGCTATGGGAAATGTTGATCGAAGCTACTTTTAACCAAGCAAACTTTTGATTTATTTTTTTCTCAATCCTGTGACATAAAGTCTGAGTTCTCATATATAATATGTTCTTATTTGAGAAGGTTGGTCATTCAAAATTCGTTGAAATGCACGGAGACACTTCAGATTTTTTTCGATCTGCTTCCAAATCCGATCAGTATTTTTTTTATTAATTGCGATCTATTTATAGAACTGTTGCTGACAGACCTGTGTCTACGTTAATACCTCTGCAGTTAGAAAATAGACTTTGAACTACAATAGTTTTGTTCCATTGTTGCACTCTGATTTGAGGTCTGACAAATAATAATTACAATCTTTACTTGCTTCAGTTTATGACTGTCAGTGTCAATATACCTTCGTGCTATATTTGCATTCCCTAGCTATCTATATATAGTTGAACCGTTGAGCAAATGGGCATATATACATATTTCTTCTGCTGAAGGCTACACAAATATGACTGCATTTTGTGTGGTATTAATTCAAAGCATAGTGATATTTAAAAAAAAAGGGGGGGGGTACATATTAAAAATTATCACCAAATTATATGTCACACGCAATGATGACACCACAAGTTTTTGTTATAAGAATCTTATAAAAATATTGGTTGTGATGATGATGATGATGAGGAGGAGGAGGTGGACAGTGATGATATGGAATATACTGAGGATGCTATTGACAATATGATTTTAGAATTTTCAGGAGATTAATATAAACATGAATCCAAAATAAAGTGTCTTTTTGTTGTTTTTTTTACTTGCATTCTGGTCTTACCTAATGCATAATTGACATGTCCACATAATATTTGGTACATCATCATGTTTTGAGTTTTGGTGGTTTGAATTAATGGTCATTAATGTAGTTTTCAAATTCAGGCCTGTAGAATTGATGGTGGGCCTGTAAATATTTGAACTTACAGGCCCGGTGGGCTTGTAAGGTAAAAAGTTAAGCGTGAAGACTGTAAGTCATGGCCTTTTAGCAATATTTCTAGCTGTATTATTTTGAAACTATTTTCACAGTTACATAAATTATTATTATAAGTTTGAGAAATAAGAAGAACTTATAGGATTCATTTCCATAAATAGATCAAGGTTGTGGTGTGTCATTTAAGACTTGTTTGATAATAACTATGTCTATGTTTATTTCAGTGTATATAGTTGAGTGTATGTTAAAGATATTAGGAAAAGGACCTGCTATTTACTTCACCAGTGGATGGGATTTGTAAGTATTTATTTTACCAAATATCATTACATATATACTACTAATTACTCTGCTGTTTTGTTTCAAATTGTGAAAACCACATCAGTGGTGTAATCGTTAGCGTGCTTGTCTCAAGTGCCGTAGATCGTGAGTTCGAACCCTGATCGGATCAAACCAAAGACTATGAAATTGGTATTTGTTGCTTCTCTGTTTAGTATGAAGCATTAAGAAGAAAGAGCAAAGACTGGTTGGCTTGGAATCGGGATAATGTGTCCGAGTGGGACGACATGTCTATCAACAGACTGTTGTTTCAGTGAGGTAGTACTATAAAAATCCAGCTAAGCGTGTTGGTCTAGTACAATGCAGACCTCATCATCATATCATTGAAAATTAACTTGTTCTCACCATGATATAACTGAACAATTGCTGAGTTGGCGTTAAAAAGCAATCACTCACTCAATTTTGAACTCCCAATTTTGAACTCCAAAATTGCTCCCATCATGGAACTTATCGAAACAAAAAACAAATATACAGACGATAAATCACTTAGGTTAAAAGGTTATAGGTTAATGCACATTAGGTTAAAAGGTTATAGGTTAATGCACATTAGGTTAAAAAGTTATATCTTAAAACACATGAATGAGACATATAGAATCTAACACCGGCAAAAGTGCAAGACAGGGAAATCTCCGACACCCGAGGGTGTCAGAGATTTCCCTGTCTTGCACTTTTTGCCGGTGTTTGATTTTATTTCTCACTTTAATCAGCTGTTTTTAGTTTCGTGTTTGTTTGTATACTTCATGTAAACAATTTGAGTTATTTCCCCTTCATGTCAATCAAAAAAGTATTTCCGTATTTTTGTGTATTGCGTTAAGATTATTATGTATTCTAATATGACGTTTCTAAAACGGCACACACGATAATACTCAACAACTCTATATTTAGCGCAAGTGCAGTACACAACAAATCTGGCTGTTCCGATGTGACTCCCGCTGTGAAATTACCGTGACAACTGAGTGTAAACAAACAAAACACCGGCATATAGCGTATTTTTAAAGTCCTTAAAATAAAAATTTCCCCTCAGTTATAAATAAATATTCTGTAACTAAGTATTTGTTTATCATTTGTTTTGAAAATTTACATTTGGGGATCCCCAGTATGCACACATACATTCCATTGATAAGTGTCGGCCATGAATAACTGGAAAATGTACTAACCTTAATGTTTTCCTACGTATACATTGATAACTGAACGGTGATGTAATTAAGTTACTGATATTTTCCAATTTGATGGCATTTTGAATTTTGCTACTCAAACAAGTGAAATGCTCATAAAATCGTAAAATAAATCAGTAACCAGCTTGTGTCAATCAGTGTCCCTTGTAAACAACGTCACAGGATGACGATATATTACAAAAGTCAAAGTCAATAGATGGTTGTCTTAAGTATTTATTCTGGAATTTTTTTTTATGTCAACAATACAAGCTTTTTTTTCCATTGGCATTTTTTTTTTTTTTTTCATATCTAACAATTATTGTCGATTATTAACAACTGTTCAAGTGTTCGATATTATGTTTGACAACTCCACCCCGCCATCTTGTTAGCGCACGAAATGATGAACTAATGAACTCTTTTTTTAAAATATTTTTATGCAGGAATTGTTCAATCGAATCTATGTTGGAAAATACACAATAAATATGTTTTTCATGTTAACATCCATATCTTTGTTTTAAAATATCTCGTTCAAATACAAATAATTCAAAATCAGTTCAAAATTTCCGAAGGAGGTAAATGGAACAGCCACCAAATGCTGTGTGTATACAGTTCACGAATGGTTAAAAATTACCGTATTTGCCCTATTAGAATCGAAATAATTCATGGCAGGCATAGAGTTGTGCAAATTTACACATGGGCTGGGCCTTTATATTCTTAGATTTTACCCCTCGCTTTCGCTCGGGGTAAAATTCGAATGTAAAGGCCCAGCCCATGTGTAAATTTGCACAACTCTATGCCTGCCATGAATTATTTCTTAAATGATATGGCTGATTGTTAGGATTTGCGTGTTTATAAAAGATTGAAAACTTTTATACAGTGAATTGTTTATTTTAAAAAGGAAAAGCATGGAGAATTGGGGGGACAGTTGACATAAACTGTACAACATGCATTTGCCGGTAAAACGCACGTGATTTTTTTGTCTTGCACTAGTGCAAGATAAGAAAATCTCACATCGCTAAAAATAGGAACTGGTCTGTCTCAAAAGTGAGAAAATGGATGGATGTTTTGATTAAGTACAAGTAAAAGGGAGACAATTCATTTGGCATAATTATTTACTTATAATGAGCTACAGCAAACTATCTTTTTTGTGCATGGAACATGGAATTTCCATGCACTAGGCACTTGTTTATTTTTGTCATGCTCTTGGGGCAAATTTTGTGTTGGATTTGTCCTTCACAACTGGGAGATATCACTTTTAAAGGGAATGTATCAGATTGTAGAGAAACCATATATCATAGTTTTATACCTCTGGGAACCTGCAAGCATTGGGAATCTGTTGCTCAGGATAAAAACTTTATGAAAATAATGATACCTATATCAAAACTACATACAGCCTGGCTTCCATGAATTATTTCTTAAGCAATTCTATGACTTATTTATTTCATTTTACATAATTATATTATTTTATTATATTTTTGGTTTTTCAGATTTGATTTTGTAGTAACATTTACATCAGTTATTGGTTTGTTAGGAGAATTCTTCAATGACAGTTTCTATTTTGTCATAGTTTTAAGACCATTCAAGTTGTTAAGGTGAGTGAAATATTATATTCTTAATTTTAACTCATCCGGCCAAATATTTTGGTTTTACTCTCATTTATTATCAACCTCATCGTTGACGTAATGGTTAGCGTGTTCGCCTCAAGTGCGGTTGATCCTGGGTTCGAGCCATGATCGGGTCATACCAAAGACTATAAAATTGGTATTTGTTGCTTCTTCACGCAGCATTAAGGAGAAAGAGCAAGGACCGGTTGGCTTGGAATCAGGATAATTTGTCCAAGTGGAGAGACATGTCTATCCGTGGCCTGTAGTTTCAGTGAGCTAGCACTATGAAAATCCAGCTAAGCATGTTGGTCTAATACGAATTGGACCTCATCATCGCTTTATTGCAAATTAACTTGTTCTTGTCATGATATAAGCATAAACAAAAATACTCACTCACTCACTCTGGCCAAAAAAGATTGGTTTTGCTATCATTTATTATCTGTTTTTTTTTCATATTTCAATCTTTCTCAGCAACCAGTGGACCAAGTGGAAATTATGCTTTCTGTTCAGCTGTAATTTCTTCCTGAAAGCCATATGCAATAAATATTGCTTATATGTCCCTCTGCACAGTTTTGTGTTTTATTTGTCAATATAATATGGCTACATCACAAGACTAATAAAAAAAAATTGAGATGCTACTATTTTGATTGAACCCTAACTATTTATAATTAATCAATTAAATCCCACCACAGAAGGATTCTATGTCAACATTGTCATTAAAATCTTCTTCACTAAAACTCCTATATCATTTGAAAGGAAACTTGACTGGAATGTTACTTTGATTGTCCACTATAAAGTTTATGTTTTGTGTCTATCAGAAATCCAATTTGGCCGTCACCTCAAGATGTAGGGCTATGAAACTATGAAATTGGTATTAGTTGCTTCTCCGCATACAGCATTAAGGGGAAAGAGCAAAGACTGGTTGGCTCAGTATCAGGATAATGTCTCTGAGTGGGGCCAGATCTCTCCCTGTGGACTGTTGTTTCAGTGAGCTAGCACAATAAAAATCCAACTAAGAATGTTGGTCTAGTACAAAGCGGACCTCATCATCATCTCATTGAAAATTAACTTGTTCTCATCATGATATAGCTGAAAAATTGCTGAATTGGCATTAAGCAACAAGCACTCACTCACTATTTTTTTTATTTTGTAGATTATTTAAAGTGAAAAAACGATATAGGGATGTACTGGGGACATTATTTGTTTTATTTACAAGATTAGTCAGGTAGGTACATGTCTTACAGTATGTTTCTGTGGTTGATAATATTGTAACTTCCCATACAATAGCAAAGTATTCCTTTTCTATGACTGCGTAATTTCACTCTCTACTATTGAACTTTTAACAGATGAACATAATGGGTTTGTCTCCCATCATCATCCTCCTGTTCTAACACTACTCCTACACCACTTTGATACACATCTGTCTGAAAAATATACAGCTGTGCATCGTCGCCGGCGGTGTCGGCGTTCAATGTTAACGTTTGCGTTTAGGTCCAATGTAGAAAACTACTTGGTCCAGGTTGATGAAACTTCACATGTGAGTTTGTCGTGGAAAGTTAAAAACACCGCACACAAATATAGATCACCGTGACCTACTATTTCTGCCTGAATGACTTCGACATTTTTGCGTTAACGTTTGCATTTAGGTCCAATGTAGACAAACTACTTGGTCCAGGTTGATGAAGCTTCACATGTGAGTTTGTCGTGGACAGTTAAAAACATCGCACACAAATATAGGTCACCCTGACCTACTATTTCTGCCTGAATGACTTCGACATTTTTGCGTTAACGTTTGCGCTTACGTCCAATGTATACAAACTACTTGGTCCAGGTTGATGAAACTTCACATGTGAGCTTGTCGCAGACAATTAAAAACACAGCACACAAATATAGGTCACTGTGACCTACTATTTCTGCCTGAATGACTTCGACATTTTTGCGTTAACGTTTGCGTTTAGATCCAATGTAGACAAACTACTTGGTCCAGGTTGATGAAACTTCACATGTGAGTTTGCCTGAATGACTTCGACATTTTTATGCCCCCGCGACTATTGGTCGGGGGGCATATTGTTTTACCCCTGTCCATCCGTTCGTCACACTTAGTATGCATAGTTTGTCCGGCTATCTCCTCCTACAGTTTTAAAGTTACAGCTTTAATATTTTGCAGCATCTTTATACATATAATGGAGGTGTGCATGTCCACAGGATTTTGATTTTCTTCAAATATTCTCAAAATGATAGGTAGTTGGACAGTCATTTTTTTCGTACTAGCTGCATAAAGGGAACATGGTTTATCCGGCTAACTCCTCCTACAGTTTTAGAGCTACAGCTTTAATATTTTGCAGGATGTTTATACACATAATGGAGGTGTGCATGTCCACAGGATTTTGATTTTCATCAAATATTCTCAAAATGATAGGTAGTTGGACTTAGTCATTTTGTTCGTCCATCCGGATATAGATATATGATTTGTCCGGCTATCTCCTCCTACAGTTTTGAAGCTACAGCTTTAATATTTTGTAGGATGTTTATACACATAATGGAGGTGTGCATGTCCACAGGAATTTGATGGTCAGGCGGGGGCATCATTTGTGTCTTACAGACACACTTTATTTAAAAAAAAATCACTCCTAACAAAACAACTTTCTCCATAATATCAAGTGCAGGGGCATACTTCTTTTCTAGTTATTAAGACCTGTTTTACTATTACATTTATATGTCCATTTTGAATACCATTAAATGGTTTTCTTTTGGCTAAACTGAAGTATTGTTCTTAACCAAATTAAACACTAACCACATGGTTATGACATTCACATGTAACTATAGATTGCACAGCCTTGCGACCAGCTATTTTTATATATATTTTCAGTCTAGCCATTATTATAAAATTATAGTACTATTTCAGTCTAACCATTGTTATAAATTAATAGTACTATTTTTATGTATATTTTCAGTTTAGCTATTGTGATAATTTTAGTGTATTATTTCTTTGCTATTATTGGAATGGAGATCTTCCTACACACAGATCTACGAAACTGTTGCAAGTGAGTTGTAAAATAGGATTAATAATTGAAATTAAAAAGGAAAGGGGGTGATTATTGGAACAGAGATGTTTCTAATCAAAAATCTACATAAACATAAATATTGCACTTTGGTTATCATGGGTTAGTGTTAGGAATTTGGTGTTTAATGCCACTTTCAACCATATTTCAGGTATACCATGGCGATCAGTTTTATTGGTGGAGGTGAAAACAACTGACCTGCAGCAAGTAACTGACAAACTTAATCAGATAATGTTACATCAAGTACACCTCGCCTGAGGTTAACAATGTGAAGAATCTGTTTGATGGTCAATATTTATTGTGCAAGTTTTGTTTGTGTAAGGAATTTGTTGATTTTTTTAAATTAACATTTTAAAGATAACTTGAATACAGTGCCTCATCAGTTATTTAACTGATTTCAGCTATTTTCCTCTGAAAAACAAACCAGAAAGTAGCAGAACATGGTCAAAACAGGTCCAAAATAGACCTTTTGAGTGTTTCAGCTATTTTTCATTGATTTCAGTTATTTTAATTTCTAACCAGAATCATCACTGGTTTGTAGTATCACTTGGTGTTTGTTGTCTTTAATTGTTTCACATTTTTATCTTCTATTGTAAAACTGCTGAACCAAATGGAACCAAACTTTGCAGGGATGATTCTTGGAAAGAAAATATTCAGATTTGTACAAATAAATTAGTTGATAGTTAATAAGAAAGAAATTCAGTAAATCTTAAAAAGAATTCTTTTCAAGAATCAGCAATAGAAATGTATAGAATTTATACTGTGTAGCATTATTGGGATATGTAGATTTAGATTTGTATAAACTAAGGTCCCAGGGTCTATGGAGACTGATCCCCAGGGTCCAAAGTTTAATATTATACTATAAGAATTATTACACACACATCTTATTGACCAATAGGTTACTTCATATTCTACCTAATTAGAAGTACATTTTGTGTAAGTTAATTCATATAATTTGTGCCTTTTATGTAAAATTTGTAAATGATTTAATGACTCCATTCAGTTAAAATTATAAGTAAATTTAGACTCGCCTACACAATGAAGTGTCATACATGTGAAAAAAAATAGTATCTATAGGTTTTTAGTTGTAATCACTCTGAATTAAAAGATTTATTTTTAGCCGCAAATATGTAAAAAAGGTCAGTCATTAAGGGCTAGGGTTATGGTGTTTAACGCCACTTTCAACAATATTTCAGTTATATCGTGACAGTCAGTTTTATTGGTGGAGGAAACCAGAGTTCCCCGAGAAAACCACTGACCTGTCGCAAGTCACGGACAAATTTGATCACATAATGTTGTATCAAGTACATCACACCTGAGCGGGATTTCAACTCGCAACTTAGTGGTGATAGGCACTGATTGCATAGGTAGTTGTAGATCACGACCGCGATGGCAGCAGTCATTTATTAATAGATGAAATTATTACACATTATGATAACTTTGACTATCATATTTTTATTACAGAAATACCACTGTGGAGGCCTATTACAAATATAGTGTTAACTCAACTAGCCAGATGTATTATCATCTTAACAACTTTGACAACATATTAGTTTCTGGAGGTATAGTATATTACAGAAATAATTTAGAAGTTTGTCAGTGACTTGCAACAAGTCTGTGGTTTTCTCCAGGCACTCTGGTTTCCTCCACCTATAAAGCTGACAGCCACGATATAACTGAAATATTGTTGAAAGTGGCGTCAAACCCTTACCCTAACCATGAAATAATTTAGAAAAACAAGAATTAATACATGATATTTCTTTCCCTATTGTGATGCATTCAAAATTATTGTGAGCTAACATCTTACCACTTTTATTTTTACAAGTACATGTACACCACAAATAGTGTCATATCAGCAGTCGTGGTCATGATCGTATGGTAGTTGGATTTACAACTACCTGTGCAATCAGTGCCTATCACCACTAAATTTGTGAGTTCGAACCCTGTTCATGGCTAGGTGTACTCGATACAACATTATGTGATTAAGTTGTTCAGTGACGTGCGACAAGTCAGTGGTTTTCTACAGGTACTCCGATTTCCTACACCAATAAAACTGACCACCACAATGTAGCTGAAATATTGTTGAAAGTGGCGTTAAACACCATAAACCAACCTATATCAGTTGTTGAACTAAGAAAAAGAGACTAGCTGGCCAGAAAGGCTAGAAAAACCCAGATTACTAGCCTTTCAAAATTTCAGCTGGCCCCACCATTATGAAAGCCCATGAAGTGGGCCAACCTTTAGGGGTGTTTCGTCCCTCAAGAATATTTGAGAATTGATCCAAATTACACATATGATTATTATCCGGCCAATCAAAACTTGTGAAGCATACTGCAGTTATCTGGTTCCCAGTTTGAACAGTGAAGTAACGGATAACAGTTTAGATTTCTCAGGTGAAATATAGAATGTATCAGTTTTTATATCAATGTTTATACTGACCTGCCGGGTTTGGATCAAGCAATTTCTGCTGGCTATACACACATTTTACTCTCCCTGGGTGAGCGGGCAGGCACAATTTCAACCCCAGTGACATATTGTGGTGGTTTTTTTTGCATATTTTGGAAAATAAATTTATCAAAATAATTTTTTCATCATCACCATACAAGACATAAATAAAAACACCTGTAAAGATGCTTAAAGTTTCATAAAAATTATCAGAATTCAACGAATTCTGGTTTTCCTATTGAAAAATGTAAAAATCAACAGGACAGTTTTTGTATTCTTTTTCAGTAACTCTGTTTGAACTGACAGTTGTAAACAATTGGTTTATAATCATGGTAAGTTTTCTATATTTATATATATTGAAATTTAATGCCCATAGCATTGAGGAACATCTACAGCATTTTTTTTTATATATACTATCTTTCATTTGATTTGAGAGAATGGATTTCTCAGAGCAATGTCATATCAAAAGTGAAGACTGCAATGTGAGATGTGATGAGAAATCCATTTCGAGCAAAACATATCAACGATAGGATGTTTTTTTTTATTGAGGAATTGGTAAGGTTACGTCACATTATGTCAATGATAGGATGTTTTTTATTGAGGAATTGGTAAGGTTACGTCACATTATGTCAATGATGGGATGTTTATTGAGGAATTGGTAAGGTTACGTCACATTATGTCAATGATCGGATGTTTATTGAGGAATTGGTAAGGTTACGTCACATTATGTCAATGATCGGATGTTTATTGAGGAATTGGTAAGGTTACGTCACATTACGTCAATGATAGGATGTTTATTGAGGAATTGGTAAGGTTATGTCACATTATGTCAATGATAGGATGTTTATTGAGGAATTGGTAAGGTTACGTCACATTATGTCAATGATCAGATGTTTATTGAGGAATTGGTAAGGTTATGTCACATTATGTCAATGATAGGATGTTTATTGAGGAATTGGTAAGGTTACGTCACATTATGTCAATGATAGGATGTTTATTGAGGAATTGGTAAGGTTATGTCACATTATGTCAATGATCGGATGTTTATTGAGGAATTGGTAAGGTTACGTCACATTATGTCAATGATAAGATGTTTATTGAGGAATTGGTAAGGTTACGTCACATTATGTCAATGATAGGATGTTTATTGAGGAATTGGTAAGGTTATGTCAATGATCGGATGTTTATTGAGGAATTGGTAAGGTTACGTCACATTATGTCAATATCACACTAGTTGCTTGATTAATATACCATATATGTACATTGTTAGAGAATAAAAATAAGAATTGTAAGAGCTTTAGAGACAGGTAGAAAAGCAAGCCTTTACTAGCCTCTTTCTCAGTCAGTGAAAAATAATTTTATATTTAACAACAATGTACATATATTGTGTTTGTCCTGCAATATCAAAAAGTCCAAAACAACTGCCAAATTGTCTGAAAATAGCTGAAACAAGCATCGTTCTAATCGTTTTCAATGGTGTCAACTGTGACGTAAGCGCTTATACTGTTACTGTTTCTTTCTGTCGCTCTACATGAATCAGGTACCAGAAATGCTGTATTAGGTCCATGAATTAATAACACTGTATTTGCCCCCATTTATTAGTGCTCAAAATCACACAATTACAGGATAATAGATATTAGCACATGTAAAGATCAAAGGGAAAATGTACAAATCATCAATAAAAGTGGATATTTGACCAAATTAAGAATCAAATCCCATTTTTTGGGGATTCTCTGAAAATTTCTAAAATTTGATACATCAATACATTGTTGGTTGTAATTGCTCAGATGTTTGAGTTAGTAAATAATTCAAGGTGTTGAGAACAAATTACAAAAAGATTGATTAAATGATTGTGGGGAACTTGTTCTGCACACAAGTTTAATCCATAGCGTTGTTCGTTCACAAGTGGTCTTTGATATTCAAAAATTTATTACATAGATTTTGAATGTACATACCTCGTTGAAATGTCAAACTTTTTAAAAATCTTTAAACTGATGGTATTTGCATATTTTTGTGTGGCGTATGAATATGTATTGTGACTTCATTTTTAAATTAGAAAAATTGTAATCAAAATATTATTGCATAACAGATTTAGCGTTGCCTTATGCAAAAAAAAATACATAACTTTGTACTCAGTATTTTTTTTATATTTTATTTATGATGGATTTTATATTTCTTGAAATTAGACATTCTAATGCAATTTGTTTGGATCGATGGATTTGATTTACTAACATTCTATGTAAGATTTGCATTCTACATGCCGTAACTAAGAAATAGCCGCCATATTGAAAACGTAAAATCCTACATGCTATAATAACAACAATATAGACAAAATAACTCAAATCTATACCTTCAAAACATCTTTTTGTTCAAATTTATCCTTATTTAAAGTGTACAGGAAAATGTAAGATGTTAAGTTTGACAGTGTCTGAATGACGTCACATTGTTTATGTACCAAAGTAACCAATACCATTTCGCTGAATTTTAATTTTGCAAGTTTGAGACCCAAACAAAAGCAATAATATATTTTTTTTTGTATTGCATTAGAATGGAGATTACTAAAGCTTTGTGAGTGTAAATCTTGGTTTTTACGATCACAAATATCTGTTTACCCAGTGGTAATTTGTATAATGCACATTACACACTAAAACACTGATGTGTGTGTTAAAAAAAGGTTTGGCTTCAGTGAAACCCCCTGGAAAAATAATGTTTAATATACAGTCAAACCCTGTTAAACTGCCAACGTTTGTTCAGCAGTAATTTGGTGTTACAGCGAGTTTGATGAGGGAAACCTTACACCGGAAGTATGGACACAGACATAATGTTTAGAATGACAAATATACGGATGGTGGTTGTCAACTGATTAGAAATCAATAAAAATAATAATTATTTTAACTTGTAGAAACATATTTTACGATACAAACATGACATACAGAAATTATCGTTTGTAAATATAGTTTTTGTAATTCATCGAACTTATTTACACATACATTTCCATACGGGCACTTTCCATATATTCATGCATCACACCACGATCATCCTCAGAATCGTAAGTAATTCCCAAAAAATAGAGAAATAATCTGCTATTTGTTGCTGAGTGCATTTAGGATGTTTCATTGCATAGTCTATGATTTTGCGTTTCTGCTTGAAATCAAGCAGATTTCTTCTCTGCTTTCGAGTAGACATTTTTACAGTATGAAATTGAAAACACTGAAAACTTCAAACAAATATTATTCATAAACTATAAAACTAACACTATGGTTTCAACTTTGAATTATACAACAATGATGTATATAATTAGCTGTAATCAGATTGTTTGTACAAGAACTGCAATTTACCTTAATTGCTTGTAAACCTACCTGTAAAAATAACAAACACCTGTAAAATCATTGACGTGTGCCATTACTGATTGGCATTATATCGAGGGACAATAAACAGTAAATTGACCATTTGATCTTTTGACACATTGGCGGATGACGATATTTGAGTTTGGCGTTATAACGAGGTATTTTACATGGAAAGAAAACGGGACTTGATAATTTCATGGCGATATGCGTGTTTGTGGGGGGGCAGGTTTACTGTATATTTATTTATGTTGGGTTTTTTTTGTATGATTTTTTACATTGTTTTATCTTTACAGGAAGGCTATGCCCACTACGTAGGAGAATGGGGTGGGAGGGAGCCGGGCAGGTTTACTGTATATTTATTTATGTTGGGGGTTTTTTGTATGATTTTTGACATTGTTTTATCTTTACAGGAGGGGTATGCCCACTACGTAGGAGAATGGGGGTGGGAGGGAGCCGGGAAGGTTTACTGTATATTTATTTATGTTGGGGTTTTTTGTATGATTTTTGACATTGTTTTATCTTTACAGGAAGGGTATGCCCACTACGTAGGAGAATGGACCAGACTTTATTTTATGTTATTCTATATAGTGATGATGGTAAGATATAATACAGTTAAACCTGTCTAAATAAAAAAAACACATCCGGCAACAATTTGTGTTTGAAATAGACAGGTGTTTGGATTAGACAGGTTAAATAAACGCATATTTCAGATATTGGGGCTAAATTTTAAGTTTGGATTACACAGGATGCTGTTATATTCAGGGTTCTGTTTAGATAGGTTTGTGACCCAGTTCCATTATATTAAATAAATTGCTATATCTTTGCAAATTATAATGTGTTTAAAACAAAAGTTAAAAGTCTCATTTTAAATGATGATGCACCATAAATTACCTTTAAATGTTTACTAAATCTTTTGCTTCTTGTGTGTAACTTCTATATAGATTGTCCTTTACAATGTTTGTTTAAATATGTCAATGAGGTCCTCAGGGAAGATTTAGGAGATAACTGTATTGTATTTGAAAATTTCACGGCATCAATTGGAGATTTGATGGTCGCAAATTGAGTAAACAGAAATTTGTGATCATTAAATCGACAATTGATGCCGTGAAATTTTCAAATACAATACAATTATCTCCATTCTAATGTAATCATGTGTATCAATGTGTATTGCCACATTATTGACAAGATGACGTAAGCGGTAATCAGCTAAAATTCTAAAAATATCTCGTGCTATTTTAACCGTGGAATTTATACAGTGAAAATTGCACCATTAAATTAATGCTGTGAAATTTTCAAATACAATACAGTTATCTCCATTCTAATGTAATCATGTGCATTGCCACATTATTGACAAGATGACGTAAGCGGTAATCTGCAAAAATTCTCATATTTCAACCGTGGAATTTATACCTTGAAAATTATAGCATTGTCCAATCACAAATCAGGAATATTAAGCAACTACATTAGAATATTTATTAACTAACTGTGTAACTTTCTATAAACAAAGAATTTATTATTATTATTATTATTATTATATGTACCGGTACATATAGATAATATGATTTTTACCCATTTTTAAAGGTCCAATAACTATGTAAAAGTTATAAAATGGTGTGTATGGTCAGATCAATTTTTCAGCATCTCTGTGCCACAAGTTCACAATACTTGGTAAATTGTTGTATCTCTGCTTCTACACAAGACATGAAAATTAGTCAAATTGCCTGATCAAATGATTTGTTTCAGTGGTGAAAATCTATGAAAAACTTGAACTTTTGACCCAAGGTATCAGTCTTGTACACCAGGGGATTGTCACAAAGTCAGTGTGCATCTGTGCAAAAAGAGACTATCAGAAAAAAAATTCAGAGAAAAATATATGAAATCAGTTCAATAACTGACAAAAACCATCCATGAGTGTAAGAGAGACATTACATAGAAAATTGACCATCACATTGATAGAAACAAGTGTCTGTGACAACAACGGACACATGTACAGTTACACAGGTTTTAAAGCTGATATAAAATAACTGTAGTTTAAATTACTATTTTACACCATCAGATAAAAAGGTAGACCGAATAATCTGCCTCTTGTGTGTCTATATTTATCATTATATATTTCCTTTTTATTATTTGGACATTTTTTATTTTTTTGACACACTGAGACAAAAAACACTACTATATAAAAGTAGTAGAAAGCATACAATTTGTATGCGCTGGAAATTCTGGGATTGGTTGAAATGCATTCATTTTATATTGTAAATGGAGCGAAGAGAAATAAAAATGGATATAGGGGAGTCTCAAGGGATATTTTAAGTCCAGTGCAGGGCTAGAGTTGAAGAATAATCCTTCATGAATAGACCGGTAGGTGTTTGCATTACACAAAACTCAAGAAATCCCAGAATTTCCAGCACATACAAATTGTATACTTTCTACTACTTTTATATAGTAGTGCTTTCTATCTCGGTGTGTCAACAACAAAAAAATGTCCAAATAATAAAAAGGATATATATGTCAAATATAGACACACAAGAGACAGATTATTCGGTCTAATAAAAAGGTTCACCAGATCTTCAGAATGCAGGATATTGAATATCACCACTAAAGTTGTGTGTTCGAACCCCATTCATGGCGAGGTGTACTCGATACAACATCATGAGATAAAGATAGTCAGTGACTTGCGACAGGTCAGTGGTTTTCTCCAGGTACTCCAATTTCCTCCAACATAAAAACTGACCACCATGATATAACTGAAATATTGTTGAAAGTGGCATAAAATACATAAACCAAGCCAAACCAAATCATGTTGTTTTGTATTGCAGGTTGTTATGAATATTGTTGTGGCATTCATTCTAGAACAATTTTTATTCAGAATGCAGTACATCAGGAAAATGGATGTAGATGACATAGAAGGTAGGTAGTGTTATCTAACATTATCATTTTCCTTTGAAATTAAATAATGTAGCCCGTCTAATACAAGATGTTGTATCACCACACTGTGGTGTTAAAATAATAGTACGACTTTGCACAAGATTTTCTGTTCTGAACTACTTTGTCATGACGTCATAGCATTGGAATGCTGGGAAAAACACATCAATTTCAATGTAAGCAATGTAAACAAAGTAACTGTTTAATGTTCGTTCATTCATATTATGTATCACGAATTCATGGTCATATTATCATTCCCAAGGGCATATTTTCAATATTTCCATTAACTGTACGGTCCACATTTCCAAAAGAAGCGTTGTTGGACGATTATATAGTGGCACTTAATGTGATTGAACTTTATGTAAGATGTCATTTGTGAATGAATGGCAACAAATACGTGATGTCATGCACAAAATGTAGTCTCAGAGTATTGTACAATTTTTTTCAATTAAATTCAACCCATGTTTTTTGTTTAAGATTAGTTTTTTATTGAAATGTTAGATAAACTTATTACATCCATAGCATGTTGGTACAAGACTTTGTATAAGGTCTCTCCTGTTGTATGAGCTAACCGTGTCACTACTTGTCGCTATTACAATTTGTAGTGATACTGGCTTACACAACAGGCTTGACCTGATACAAAGTCTTGTACCAACACACTTTATATGTAATGGGTATGTATACAGTGTAGATCACATAGATGACATTCATTACACATGTAAGTTATCCTCTTTAAATATACAATATACAATTCATTTCAACAGTATATGAATTTTGTATAAGTGGAATAGAACTTGAATGAATTGTGATGTTTGCTGGGTAGAATTCACCAGTTTTGTGCCATATACTGTACAATCATGACTATTGAGAATCTACAGCAAAGAAGTTTCAACATGGATATAAAAACTGTCAAAACCAAATCGTTTAAATCCCAAGTGATCATAGAAGTTAAATAAAAGAATCACTATTAGGCCAAATAGAATACAAATTCTGGTTCTCAGACAACGCCGCCCCCTCAAAATTTCGGCCAATGGGACGTTTTTATTGCAGTACAGAAAAAAAATCGCTATTTTTGAAAGAAAAAAAAATCAAATTTACCGCCAAATTTAAGTTTTTAAGCATGCCGGTGACACAGACAAGTTTTAACAAACGTTTGAATGACTGATCAATCGAAAACGAAAGTAAAAATTCAGCATGGCTACGAGTGAAAACACTGTCCTCGTCAGTTTTAATGTAGTTACGTTCCAAGCAAATAGTTCCGTGGACAGAGTAAACACTATTGTGTTGTTTGTTTGCCAAAATAGTAGAATTGAACTGGTTTGTGTTATGTTTTTAAACCGTTGAAAATAAAAACAAAATATAAAAACCCTTCTAATGTTGGATTGGAAATAAAAACAAAAAATAAAAACCCTACCTACCTTGTCCTTTTTTTGAAATCCATTGTCTGAGAACCAGAACATTTATTTTAGATGGCCTTATTAATATTCTTCCTGCAGTTTTGTCACTAATCTTATCTTATTTCAGATCATGCAAAACACACTGTACATATCACAATATCTGAAGAGGAGAGAGCCATGTGTGAATATCGCCACAACAAACTGACAGGGGACCATCTGGTGAACCAAGCTAAAGCATGTGATATACCTGTAAGTCATGTGATTTATGTCTAATAAGGGATGATGATCATGTCATGTGATATACAGTAGAGTTTGTTTATAACGAACAGGCTTGTAACGAAATCATGCTTATAGCGAAGTAAAGATAAATCCCCGGTCCCATCGCTATTTAAACAATGTATTTGTGAAGGCCTATTACAAATTTTTTATAACGAAATCAGGCTTATAATTTTAAACCCAAACAACGTTTTTATTACTCAAAATTGACATGATATAACAAAGAAAATTGCTGAACAAACAAATCGTTTACCTGTCTTCCGTTACGCATGGACGATCACATATTAGAATGGTCAAGTGCACTTGACACTTCCGTTATTGATAATTGAAAAATCAATAATCCCACCTTTGATGTTGTTGATGATGTCAATCAAGACTTCTTTAAAATATTCAAACAATAAAATGGGTATTAATGATGTGATTAACAAGTTGTCAATTAACAACACACACGCTAATTTATTGCATTAAAAATTAATAAAACGTAATCTAAATTTTAATGAATGAATGCACAAGCTAAAGAAATTAAAAACAAAGTCATGTGTGAGATTAATTCATTCTCTATTGTTTATTTTTTCTTTGATGATAGACTCTTTAATTAAACAACAAACTGCGTGGGTATTACTAAACTGAGAAACGAAATGAAATATGTCAAACAAAGCATAAAAGATCCAAAGACAATCAATGAAGGGGTAAAAATCAACGAAATATTGAGTGGTTAGTTCGGCTATTTATAGATCTACACTTGGATGCTTTTCTGTTGCAAAATTAAAAAATGTCAACAAAAGTCATGCATCAATACAGTAAATATATATTAAATTCTTTAAAATGTTAGCGTTGGCGGATCCAGAGGAGGGGGGTGTCTAGAGGTTGGAACCTCCTTTTTTCGGAAACTGAAAAATTACATATATCAGTGTCGAAAATTAGACTGAAATCGGTTATTTTTTTATTCTGAACCTCCTTTTTGAGTGTAACCTCCCTCCCTTTTGAAATTGTCTGGATCCGCGCTCGAGTAGATTGGTTGAAACGTATAGTCTTTTAGCAATCTATTAGACTATAAATGTCAGTCTGCTTTGCTATTGCAAAAGTAGCTTCATGATCAGTAGCTGTGAAAAAGTTAAAATGCTTTACCTAGACTTTATCAGATACATGGTTTCATATGTCTGTCCTTATTATGGATTGACCCGAGCGTATCTTTTCAATCAGGCTTCACGTGACCATCCAAAATACATTGGAACATAGGTGGCAGAACAGGAAGACCAGGACAAGAGGGGACAATAACTTTCTCCAATTCTTGAGGGGGGGCAAAAATATATGGTTTTGACCTTCCAGTAGTGAATTTTCCCCTTCTTGGTAGTAATATACCCGCGTCATCGGCGTATGGTGTCCACATTCAAAGTTGATCCGCTACGCTAGAGTTTGTGTTCAATACAGTGACTTCATAGAGAGAGGACAACTGCTGTCAGAAAAGCTACTCAGGGATAAGTCAAACCTTTGTTAGAGTCATCACTCCGTAGATCTATTATATAAATCAACTGTGCACAATTCTTTTGTCAGTTACTGTCTTTTGAACATGACTTGATAATTCTGCGTTTATAACCCCAAATCAAAAAAATATCACAAGAAAATTTATAATAACTTCCAAACTATTTCCGAATATTATGAAAGTAGCTAATTGTCAAAATTATATCCTAAAACCCGGACTTAGCATTTTCCAAGTCAAGTTCTTGAAAACATCATATCTGCAGGTATTTGTGCACTGGGAAATCCTACTGAATAACTTGCATTGCCAACAGCGAAAGCAGGTTATCCCTAGCAAACTAAGCATATAATTCTTTAACACCTTAGCCGCTACTGCGTCCGTTTTCTGATGATCGACTATTCAATTTTTTTTTCTTTCAATATCTACTAGAATTAGTTGACATACTGATTAGCTTAACAGAATTGAAAAAAATGTTACCTAATTGCGGATCTGTATAAACATGCATAGGTCATAATCTTATGTTTTAATATCACTTCTGTAACTTTCAAAGCAGCGCCTGGCGGGTTTCTTTATTTCTTTTTACTTAAAGAGCCACATCTATATACTGCTATACTAGTTCGAATTTAAAACAAGTTATTGCCAATCACAAACCGTGATGGGAAAATAATTTACAGAGGTATAATTCCTCTTGCAGATGATCTATTATATGTCTGCCAACTTCATTTCATTTCATTTCGTTTCGTGTCTTCATTTTTTCGTTTTGTTTCGTTGTATTTCATTTCATTTCGTTTCGTTTCGTTTCTCAATTTAGTAGTACCCCAAACTGCGTGATCTCAAGGTTCATCTAAATATCAAAAACAAAAGAAATGTACTCGTTCTGAAATTTCGATTAACCTGAGTTTTTATGTGCATATAATACCAAAAAGAAACAATTATTCTTCAAATTCAAATAGAAAAAAAAAAGGAAAATGGCTACAATCTTAAAATTGGCCATTAAAAATATATATCCGAATTATCAGCATTATACCGATATCGATCCAAGTGTTAATACCCGACCTCATAATTCCTGTTTATAAAATAGATCGTGAACAAAGTTGAAAAAATGTTTCTAAGGAACATTTGAAGATACCAAAGAGGTATTCAGAAGCCGTAGTCTTTGAGAACTGTCTAAAGGATTAAATATTTTTTTACGATAAAGGCCCACTTTAATGTGCATCAGTTATCATAGCGTAATGAAACTGCCCGGGTCAGAACCAGATTTTTTTCTCTCTAAAATTACGCGACCTCGGTGACTCGGACTACCGATAGCTAGAACAGATTTTGACAGTCCCTTCGAGTTCGAGCCAGCGAAGTTCTACTGTACGATTTTTAAAAGGGGAGGTAATTCTACATTGTTTCTCTTATAACGAACGATGCCTATAACGAACTAAGATCGAGAGTCCCCAGGACTTCGTTATAAACGAACTATACTGTACTTGAAAGTCACATGATGTATCTAATCTTTAATAATTGGTTTAGGAATTCTATGGTTGTCATCATGAATTGGTTGAATCCATACAGTTTTGATTCCAGATTCCAGTGTAAACTTGTATATAGTCAAACCTGCTTTAGTTGACTGCCTCTTTTAAGCATTCTAACATGGCGTGCTACTTTCGCTATGAAAACAATAGAGGGCTCTAAATAGCACAGAACACCCTAGCACATGTGCAGAAGGCATATCTAATCGACTGCATATTTTGCATATTTGTACTTTATGTATGTTAAATTAAAAGAATAAAAATAGTAAATATACAAAAAAAATCAGATGAAACTAATTTTTGATCGTTATCAATTTTTATAACGTTTCTGTAGCGTTATATTTTCTTGTAAATAATAGCGGGAGGTAATTGGAACAGCTTCTGTAGCATTATATATTCTTATAAATAATAGCAAGAGGTAATTGGCACAGTGCCCAAAAATAACCTCTGTCTAGGTACGCTTGAATGCATAAAATTACCGTAAATGCCCTGTTAGAATCGAAATAATTCTCGGATGCCAGGCTTGATGCTTATTTTAACATGGGTAGGCATTATATTTGTCATTATTTTACACCGAGCGATAGCGATAACTTGTATTATGTGACCTTAATTTTTATTTCCCTTCACAGTGCATTTCATATCAATTAAACCTGTATTAAACAACCACCTGTCTTATGTGACCATCTTTCACTGTTCCCTTGGATGGTCACATAAGACAGGTTTTACTGTATTTTGTTCCTAAGTTGACTCTGGTATTTAGGACTCAAGACAGATGTGATTAATGGGCCGAAGATGTTATATATATATAGATTTTAGAACAACTGGTCTCACTTTTGGAGGAGTGTTGGTTGAGCAGGCATATCTCTTGTTTGTTCTATTGGTGTTATATATCAGTCATTCCTCGACTTGAATATTTCTATAGACAATAGGTTATCTGCTCTTGTCTCGATTAAAATAAAGGGAGGTATGGTATTTAACACCACCGTCAACAATATTTAATTAAAAGGGAACATCATCTGAATAACAAATAGATATAATGTATTGAGGGATTTGGGTTTTATTTCAGCTGGAAATTTCAAATTCCAAAACAAATTCATATAAAAATACAAAAATAAGTTTATCGCCTTAGATTTTAGGTTTCATTCATGGTGTTTAATGCCACTTTCAACAATATTTCAGTAATATCATGGCTGTCAGTTTTATTGGTGGAGAAAACCGCAGTACCCGGACAAAACCACAGACTGGCCCTCAACTCACATAATGTTGTATCGAGTACAGGTACACCTTGCCTGAGCGTGATTCGAGCTCACATTAGTGGTGATAGGCACTGATTGCATAGGTAGTTGTAAATCCAACTACCATGCGATCACGACGATGAAGCCACCCTTTTGAATTTGTACAAGACATACTAATGTAGATAAATGTTTTGTTTTTGTTTCAGACTCCATACTTATATAAAGGAGAAAGGTTCCGAAGCAAAGAAGACTATAGTCTGAGAATGTTTAGTGACGAAGTTAAGGTAGAGTAGACTTTATGGTAGCATTATACTGTTGAACTTCCAGAGTGTCATAAAATTTTAATTTGAAAATTCATGATTTTAATTTTGACAAATAACTATTTCCTGTACATTATTGTGTTCAAATGAACTTCCAGGTGTCACAAAATTTTAATTTGGAAATTCATAATTTTAATTTGACAAACAACTACTTCCTGTACATTATTGTGTTTCAAACGAACTTCCAACATGTCACAAAATTTTAATTTGACAAATAACTATTTTCTGTATATTATTGTGTTCAAATGAACTTCCAGGTGTCACAAAATTTTAATTTGGAAATTCATAATTTTAATTTGACAAACAACTACTTCCTGTACATTATTGTGTTTCAAACGAACTTCCAGCATGTCACAAAATTTTAATTTGGAAATTCATAATTTTAATTTGACAAATAACTACTTCCTGTACATTATTGTGTTTCAAACGAACTTCCAGCATGTCACAAAATTTTAATTTGGAAATTCATAATTTTAATTTGACAAATAACTACTTCCTGTACATTATTGTGTTTCAAACGAACTTCCAGCATGTCACACAATTTTAATTTGACAAATAACTATTTCCTGTACATTATTGAGTTTCAAATATCCTGTTGTTACCAGATGACACCTGGTTTGTGATGTTATTTTCTCACATGATTGTACATGTGTGACAGGCATATTCAATGTGAGATAAATGCATCCAACAGCACATGACCATTATTGATGTCAGTCACAACATGAAAAGCAATACAAGCATTACGTCACAATGTAAAAACGTTGCAAAAACAAACTATTACCCGCAAGGCTTTATCTTTCTAACTTTCAATTTATATTTTCAGACCTGGGTAGAAGAAGATCAACAAAACAGAGAAGAAGTGATAGCTAGTATGGAAAGAATGAGAGAACGACGTAGGACTAACTATAGTTCAGAGGGAGAGTCAGACGCACCCATCTTCTTCCATACTACAGCATCAGATATGCACTTGCCCATTACAGAGAATAGTTTTGCTTGATGGAATTACTTTGTACTAATTGCTACAATACTCTGTGAAAGATGGACTCTCCCGATGTGATTGGGATATAAACCATGTGAAAGATGGACTCTCCCGATGTGATTGGGATGTAAACCAGTCAAATAAGACTATAAAAATGATTAATGTTATTATGTTTATGTAATATTATATGGATAAAATTCCTAATTGGATTTTCCTGCATAACTCCTAATATACAATAAATAACATTCATAGCTCAAATTCTTGGTTAATTGCAATTAAAATTAATATACCATTTTCCTTGAACATTATATTAATGGTCCATTTGTAGTAACAAATAAACTTAATAATTCAGATATTTTGTTTAAAATTCTATGTAGCTGTTTTTAGATATAATTAAGTTTGACTGACAAAATATATAATATAAATATCAGCAACTTATTTTCAAGAAACAAGATTTTCTATTATAAGAAATTATGCCAAAAGTATGTGCAAATGAACAAATCTTTTATATAATTACTGGCATATCAAAAGTCAGGTTTAGTTATGCTGTTAAGTACTATGCCACAATATAACTGAAATATTGTAGAAAGTGGCATTAAACATGATAACCCCTAACCCTTGAATTAATATTTTGGAAATGAAATAAATACCACATCTGTTCAAAGGTATTACCATTTGGTCACAGTTGAAAACACTGTATCACAAACTTGGGTCTAGGACAAAAAGCCCCCCAATAATGATGAAAAGTAAAAGTTAATGTTTTTTTGTTATACATTTTTTTATATTGATAGTGATATTAGATATATTAAATTATTATACAGCTATAATTTTCATCCAATCAAAAACACCCATTTAAGACATGTGACCGTACATTATTTTTCCGTATTGTACAACCGGAAGCCGTATTTTTTCCGTATTGGACATCCCGATAAATCTGTATTTTTTTCGTATTGTACATTATGTAAGGGAAGTAACTCGTTGATTTTTGTCATCTGTTTACTGGAGCTTGTATAAATGGTGGAACATTCAATGATAATTCTTATAGAATTAAAGTATATTGTTTCCTTGCCTTTTGATTGGACAAGGAAACTGTCACCTATTTTTTTTTATTCGTTCATAACTTGATGAACTTTTCAATCTGCAAGCCGTAACTACGAGGATCCACCATCTTGAAAACGTGAAATTCTACATGTCATATTTACAACAATATACAAAAATAATTAAAATGCCTACCTTGTAAACTTATTTTAGTTAAATCTTATTAAAATTGAAGCGTACACGAAGCCAAATGAAGCCAAATAACGCCTGATCTTTACGTTTTAAACTGGAAGTCTTCATATGACATCATGTTGTTAATGTTCCAAAATCGTCAACAACATTTCGCAGAATTTTAATTTGTGCGATTTTTAGACCAGGGATATGCAAGAATAATACTATCTACAATATTGAATTTAAGAATTATAAGTATTAAACGCTTCTTTTCAAGAGTTCATGCATGTGTGCCGATGCACTCACAAACTTTATATAAACGCCCTTCGGACTTTTATGTAAGTTTGTGAGTGACTTGGTCCAGGTTATACATCAATAAACTCCGGAAAAAATGTGTTTAATCCTTATAATTCTGTAACTAAGTATTTTTTTTTCATTTGTTTTGAAAATTTACTTTTGGGGACCCCCAATGCGCACACATACATTCCATTGGTGTGTGTCGGCCAAGAATAACAAAATGCACTAACCTTGCTTAAGTTGTTTTCCTACATTGATAACTAGACGGTGATGTAATTAAGTTACTGATATTTTCCAATTTGATGGCATTTTGCAATTTAGCTACTCAAACAAGTAAAATGCTCACAAAATCATAAAATAAATCAGTAACCAGCTTGTGTCAATCAGTGCAATCATTGCCTATCATCACTGATTTGAGTATGAACCTCGATCAGGGAGATGTGTACAACATTATGTGATAATTCAAAAAATAACTTTAATTTATAAACAAATTATCAGTTTTTCTTTTGTAATTTACACTTAATAAATATAAATGTTAATAATAATAAACAAAATGTGAAGAAATTTATTTTCTATAAGTATTAAATTTTTCTAATTAATTTTTTTATTTTTTTTCCTTTATACTTTAATATATCTAATATCACTGTCAATATGAAAAAATGTATTAAAAAAAACAACATTTTACTTTTCATCATTATTGGGGGGTTTTTGTCCTGTTCCCCACAAACTTATGGTTATTTCACACAGTGGAATGTAATTATTAATTGAAAGAGAAATTAAATATTTAATCCTATGACATCTTTGTCTCAGACTGTTCATTGAAATCCTAAAGGTGTGTGGATTGATTAAAGTATTCTATTGTTCCTTAGTGCCATCATATTAGACCAGCATTCATTTGTCTGTCCATCATCCTATACAGTGAAGCCTGTTAAAACTAAGCTTCACTGGCACCAACATTTGTTCTCTGAATAAACAGGTGTTTGGTTTATACAGGGTAAATTAACAAAGATTTCCTTCATTTAGATTTTATTAAAATATGGTTTATACAGGATTGCGGTTTATTCGTAGTTCGGTTTAGACAGGTTTCACCACAGTATATGTTTAAACTTTTCTTTTCTAACATCAACATGCCATTTGAACAAACTTGGAATGCATCCTTGAATTTAATCACAAAATCAGAATTACATAATGGTAACCAATGTCATTTAAACATTACACTCTGAAACAATTGTTTGGCATCTTAACAAACTATACAAATACATCCTATTCTGATATGGCATTATACCTAATTGTTGAGATAATCTCTGATTTGTATTAATCAAATATTTATTATTAAACAATTAAAATGCAAGCTCTAATGAGGTTTTCAAAACAATTACAATGTACATACAAAATATGCACATGTTATTATTGATAAAACTACATGTACATTGTAGTTAATTAAATATTAAATGTACCTATAAACTGTATTTTTATGATTGAATTATTTGCCAGGTCTTATTATCCTGTTAGATATAACAAAGTCCAAGGTTATTAGTCAGATGAAGGACGAGTATTTGGTACAGCTGTTTAAACCTTAGGTTTCTGGACATTATACTTAGTTAATAACACTAGTACTGATCCTTCAACAACAAGTTATACCGCTCAGATTTGAGGTGGATGTTTGTAGGTCAAGAGAGTCTAGACCAAATGTCAAGGTCACAGTTACTTAAAATGTAATTTGATTAGCAGTTTCTATCTATCGAAACTGTCATGGTGGTGTAAAGATTAGCATGCTTGTCTCTCGTGTGGTAGATTAAACTGTCATGGTGGTGTAAAGATTAGCATGCTGTCTCTTGTGTGGTATATTAAACTGTCATGCTGGTGTAATGATTAGCATGCTTGTCTCTCGTGTGGTAGATTAAACTGTCATGGTGGTGTAATGATTAGCATGCTGTCTCTCGTGTGGTAGATTAAACTGTCATGGTGGTGTAATGATTAGCATGCTGTCTCTCGTGTGGTAGATTAAACTGTCATGCTGGTGTAATGATTAACATGCTTGTCTCTCGTGTGGTAGATTAAACTGCCATGGTGGTGTAATGATTAGCATGCTGTCTCTCGTGTGGTAGATTAAACTGTCATGCTGGTGTAATGATTAGCATGCTGTCTCTCGTGTGGTAGATTAAACTGTCATGCTGGTGTAATGATTAACATGCTTGTCTCTCGTGTGGTAGATTAAACTGCCATGGTGGTGTAATGATTAGCATGCTGTCTCTCTGTGGTAAATTAAACTGTCATGCTGGTGTAATGATTTGCATGCTGTCTCTCGTGTGGTAGATTAAACTGTCATGGTGGTGTAATGATTAGCATGCTGTCTCTCGTGTGGTAGATTAAACTGTCATGGTGGTGTAATGATTAGCATGCTGTCTCTCTGTGGTAGATTAAACTGCCATGGTGGTGTAATGATTAGCATGCTGTCTCTCGTGTGGTAGATTAAACTGTCATGGTGGTGTAATGATTAGCATGCTGTCTCTCGTGTGGTATATTAAACTGTCATGGTGTAATGATTAGCATGCTGTCTCTCGTGTGGTATATTAAACTGCCATGGTGGTGTAATGATTAGCATGCTGTCTCTCGTGTGGTATATTAAACTGTCATGGTGGTGTAATGATTAGCATGCTGTCTCTCGTGTGGTAGATTAAACTGTCATGGTGGTGTAATGATTAGCATGCTGTCTCTCGTGTGGTAGATTAAACTGTCATGGTGGTGTAATGATTAGCATGCTGTCTCTTGTGTGGTAGATTAAACTGCCATGGTGGTGTAATGATTAGCATGCTGTCTCTCGTGTGGTATATTAAACTGTCATGGTGGTGTAATGATTAGCATGCTGTCTCTCGTGTGGTAGATTAAACTGTCATGGTGGTGTAATGATTAGCATGCTGTCTCTTGTGTGGTAGATTAAACTGCCATGGTGGTGTAATGATTAGCATGCTGTCTCTCGTGTGGTAGATTAAACTGTCATGGTGGTGTAATGATTAGCATGCTGTCTCTCGTGTGGTAGATTAAACTGTCATGGTGGTGTAATGATTAGCATGCTGTCTCTTGTGTGGTAGATTAAACTGCCATGGTGGTGTAATGATTAGCATGCTGTCTCTCATGTGGTAGATTAAACTGTCATGGTGGTGTAATGATTAGCATGCTGTCTCTCGTGTGGTAGATTAAACTGTCGTGGTGGTGTAATGATTAGCATGCTGTCTCTCGTGTGGTAGATTAAACTGTCATGGTGGTGTAATGATTAGCATGCTGTCTCTCGTGTGGTAGATTAAACTGTCATGGTGGTGTAATGATTAGCATGCTGTCTCTCGTGTGGTATATTAAACTGCCATGGTGGTGTAATGATTAGCATTCTGTCTCTTGTGTGGTAGATTAAACTGTCATGGTGGTGTAATGATTAGCATGCTGTCTCTCGTGTGGTATATTAAACTGCCATGGTGGTGTAATGATTAGCATGCTGTCTCTCGTGTGGTATATTAAACTGCCATGGTGGTGTAATGATTAGCATTCTGTCTCTCGTGCGGTAGATTAAACTGTCATGGTGGTGTAATGATTAGCATGCTGTCTCTCGTGTGGTAGATTAAACTGTCATGGTGGTGTAATGATTAGCATTCTGTCTCTCGTGTGGTAGATTAAACTGTCATGGTGGTGTAATGATTAGCATGCTGTCTCTCGTGTGGTATATTAAACTGCCATGGTGGTGTAATGATTAGCATTCTGTCTCTTGTGTGGTAGATTAAACTGTCATGGTGGTGTAATGATTAGCATTCTGTCTCTTGTGTGGTATATTAAACTCATGGTGGTGTAATGATTAGCATGCTGTCGCTCGTGTGGTAGATTAAACTGTCATGGTGGTGTAATGATTAGCATGCTGTCTCTCGTGTGGTAGATTAAACTGTCATGGTGGTGTAATGATTAGCATGCTGTCTCTTGTGTGGTAGATTAAACTGCCATGGTGGTGTAATGATTAGCATGCTGTCTCTCGTGTGGTAGATTAAACTGTCATGGTGGTGTAATGATTAGCATGCTGTCTCTCGTGTGGTAGATTAAACTGTCATGGTGGTGTAATGATTAGCATGCTGTCTCTTGTGTGGTAGATTAAACTGCCATGGTGGTGTAATGATTAGCATGCTGTCTCTCATGTGGTAGATTAAACTGTCATGGTGGTGTAATGATTAGCATGCTGTCTCTCGTGTGGTAGATTAAACTGTCGTGGTGGTGTAATGATTAGCATGCTGTCTCTCGTGTGGTAGATTAAACTGTCATGGTGGTGTAATGATTAGCATGCTGTCTCTCGTGTGGTAGATTAAACTGTCATGGTGGTGTAATGATTAGCATGCTGTCTCTCGTGTGGTATATTAAACTGCCATGGTGGTGTAATGATTAGCATTCTGTCTCTTGTGTGGTAGATTAAACTGTCATGGTGGTGTAATGATTAGCATGCTGTCTCTCGTGTGGTATATTAAACTGCCATGGTGGTGTAATGATTAGCATGCTGTCTCTCGTGTGGTATATTAAACTGCCATGGTGGTGTAATGATTAGCATTCTGTCTCTCGTGCGGTAGATTAAACTGTCATGGTGGTGTAATGATTAGCATGCTGTCTCTCGTGTGGTAGATTAAACTGTCATGGTGGTGTAATGATTAGCATTCTGTCTCTCGTGTGGTAGATTAAACTGTCATGGTGGTGTAATGATTAGCATGCTGTCTCTCGTGTGGTATATTAAACTGCCATGGTGGTGTAATGATTAGCATTCTGTCTCTTGTGTGGTAGATTAAACTGTCATGGTGGTGTAATGATTAGCATTCTGTCTCTTGTGTGGTATATTAAACTCATGGTGGTGTAATGATTAGCATGCTGTCGCTCGTGTGGTAGATTAAACTGTCATGGTGGTGTAATGATTAGCATGCTGTCTCTCGTGTGGTATATTAAACTGCCATGGTGGTGTAATGATTAGCATTCTGTCTCTTGTGTGGTATATTAAACTGCCATGGTGGTGTAATGATTAGCATTCTGTCTCTCGTGTGGTAGATTAAACTGTCATGGTGGTGTAATGATTAGCATGCTGTCTCTTGTGTGGTAGATTAAACTGTCATAGTGGTGTAATGATTAGCATTCTGTCTCTTGTGTGGCAGATTAAACTGTCATGGTGGTGTAATGATTAGCATGCTGTCTCTCGTGTGGTATATTAAACTGCCATGGTGGTGTAATGATTAGCATTCTGTCTCTCGTGTGGTAGATTAAACTGTCATGGTGGTGTAATGATTAGCATGCTGTCTCTCGTGTGGTATATTAAACTGCCATGGTGGTGTAATGATTAGCATGCTGTCTCTTGTGTGGCAGATTAAACTGTCATGGTGGTGTAATGATTAGCATGCTGTCTCTCGTGTGGTAGATTAAACTGTCATGGTGGTGTAATGATTAGCATGCTGTCTCTTGTGTGGCAGATTAAACTGTCATGGCGGTGTAATGATTAGCATGCTTGTCTCTCGTGTGGTATATTAAACTGTCATGGTGGTGTAATGATTAGCATGCTGTCTCTTGTGTGGCAGATTAAACTGTCATGGTGGTGTAATGATTAGCATGCTTGTCTCTCGTGTGGCAGATTAAACTGTCATGGTGGTGTAATGATTAGCATGCTGTCTCTCGTGTGGTATATTAAACTGTCATGGTGGTGTAATGATTAGCATGCTGTCGCTCATGTGGTATATTAAACTGTCATGGTGGTGTAATGATTAGCATGCTCTCTCGTGTGGTATATTAAACTGCCATGGTGGTGTAATGATTAGCATTCTGTCTCTTGTGTGGTAGATCTGTCATGGTGGTGTAATGATTAGCATGCTGTCTCTCGTGTGGTATATTAAACTGCCATGGTGGTGTAATGATTAGCATGCTGTCTCTCGTGTGGTATATTAAACTGTCATGGTGGTGTAATGATTAGCATGCTGTCTCTCGTGTGGTAGATTAAACTGTCATGGTGGTGTAATGATTAGCATTCTGTCTCTCGTGTGGTATATTAAACTGCCATGGTGGTGTAATGATTAGCATTCTGTCTCTTGTGTGGTAGATTAAACTGCCATGGTGGTGTAATGATTAGCATGCTGTCTCTCGTGTGGTAGATTAAACTGCCATGGTGGTGTAATGATTAGCATGCTGTCTCTCGTGTGGTATATTAAACTGTCATGGTGGTGTAATGATTAGCATTCTGTCTCTTGTGTGGTATATTAAACTGTCATGGTGGTGTAATGATTAGCATTCTGTCTCTTGTGTGGTAGATTAAACTGCCATGGTGGTGTAATGATTAGCATGCTGTCTCTCGTGTGGTAGATTAAACTGTCATGGTGGTGTAATGATTAGCATTCTGTCTCTTGTGTGGCAGATTAAACTGCCATGGTGGTGTAATGATTAGCATGCTGTCTCTTGTGTGGCAGATTAAACTGTCATGGTGGTGTAATGATTAGCATGCTGTCTCTCGTGTGGTATATTAAACTGTCATGGTGGTGTAATGATTAGCATGCTGTCTCTTGTGTGGTAGATTAAACTGTCATGGTGGTGTAATGATTAGCATGCTGTCTCTTGTGTGGCAGATTAAACTGCCATGGTGGTGTAATGATTAGCATGCTGTCTCTTGTGTGGCAGATTAAACTGTCATGGTGGTGTAATGATTAGCATGCTGTCTCTTGTGTGGCAGATTAAACTGTCATGGTGGTGTAATGATTAGCATTCTGTCTCTCGTGTGGTATATTAAACTGCCATGGTGGTGTAATGATTAGCATGCTGTCTCTTGTGTGGTAGATTAAACTGCCATGGTGGTGTAATGATTAGCATGCTGTCTCTTGTGTGGCAGATTAAACTGTCATGGTGGTGTAATGATTAGCATGCTGTCTCTTGTGTGGTATATTAAACTGTCATGGTGGTGTAATGATTAGCATGCTGTCTCTCGTGTGGTAGATTAAACTGTCATGGTGGTGTAATGATTAGCATGCTGTCTCTCATGTGGTAGATTAAACTGTCATGGTGGTGTAATGATTAGCATGCTGTCTCTCGTGTGGTATATTAAACTGCCATGGTGGTGTAATGATTAGCATTCTGTCTCTTGTGTGGTAGATTAAACTGTCATGGTGGTGTAATGATTAGCATGCTGTCTCTCGTGTGGTATATTAAACTGCCATGGTGGTGTAATGATTAGCATGCTGTCTCTCGTGTGGTATATTAAACTGTCATGGTGGTGTAATGATTAGCATGCTGTCTCTCGTGTGGTAGATTAAACTGTCATGGTGGTGTAATGATTAGCATGCTGTCTCTCGTGTGGTATATTAAACTGCCATGGTGGTGTAATGATTAGCATGCTGTCTCTCGTGTGGTATATTAAACTGCCATGGTGGTGTAATGTTTAGCATGCTGTCTCTCGTGTGGTAGATTAAACTGTCATGCTGGTGTAATGATTAGCATGCCGTCTCTCGTGTGGTAGATTAAACTGTCATGGTGGTGTAATGATTAGCATGCTGTCTCTCGTGTGGTAGATTAAACTGCCATGGTGGTGTAATGATTGGCATGCTGTCTCTCGTGTGGTAGATTAAACTGTCATGGTGGTGTAATGATTAGCATGCTGTCTCTCGTGTGGTATATTAAACTGCCATGGTGGTGTAATGATTAGCATGCTGTCTCTCATGTGGTATATTAAACTGCCATGGTGGTGTAATGATTAGCATTCTGTCTCTTGTGTGGTAGATTAAACTGTCATGGTGGTGTAATGATTAGCATGCTGTCTCTCGTGTGGTATATTAAACTGCCATGGTGGTGTAATGATTAGCATGCTGTCTCTCGTGTGGTATATTAAACTGCCATGGTGGTGTAATGATTAGCATTCTGTCTCTCGTGCGGTAGATTAAACTGTCATGGTGGTGTAATGATTAGCATGCTGTCTCTCGTGTGGTAGATTAAACTGTCATGGTGGTGTAATGATTAGCATTCTGTCTCTCGTGTGGTAGATTAAACTGTCATGGTGGTGTAATGATTAGCATGCTGTCTCTCGTGTGGTATATTAAACTGCCATGGTGGTGTAATGATTAGCATTCTGTCTCTTGTGTGGTAGATTAAACTGTCATGGTGGTGTAATGATTAGCATTCTGTCTCTTGTGTGGTATATTAAACTCATGGTGGTGTAATGATTAGCATGCTGTCGCTCGTGTGGTAGATTAAACTGTCATGGTGGTGTAATGATTAGCATGCTGTCTCTCGTGTGGTAGATTAAACTGTCATGGTGGTGTAATGATTAGCATGCTGTCTCTTGTGTGGTAGATTAAACTGCCATGGTGGTGTAATGATTAGCATGCTGTCTCTCGTGTGGTAGATTAAACTGTCATGGTGGTGTAATGATTAGCATGCTGTCTCTCGTGTGGTAGATTAAACTGTCATGGTGGTGTAATGATTAGCATGCTGTCTCTTGTGTGGTAGATTAAACTGCCATGGTGGTGTAATGATTAGCATGCTGTCTCTCATGTGGTAGATTAAACTGTCATGGTGGTGTAATGATTAGCATGCTGTCTCTCGTGTGGTAGATTAAACTGTCGTGGTGGTGTAATGATTAGCATGCTGTCTCTCGTGTGGTAGATTAAACTGTCATGGTGGTGTAATGATTAGCATGCTGTCTCTCGTGTGGTAGATTAAACTGTCATGGTGGTGTAATGATTAGCATGCTGTCTCTCGTGTGGTATATTAAACTGCCATGGTGGTGTAATGATTAGCATTCTGTCTCTTGTGTGGTAGATTAAACTGTCATGGTGGTGTAATGATTAGCATGCTGTCTCTCGTGTGGTATATTAAACTGCCATGGTGGTGTAATGATTAGCATGCTGTCTCTCGTGTGGTATATTAAACTGCCATGGTGGTGTAATGATTAGCATTCTGTCTCTCGTGCGGTAGATTAAACTGTCATGGTGGTGTAATGATTAGCATGCTGTCTCTCGTGTGGTAGATTAAACTGTCATGGTGGTGTAATGATTAGCATTCTGTCTCTCGTGTGGTAGATTAAACTGTCATGGTGGTGTAATGATTAGCATGCTGTCTCTCGTGTGGTATATTAAACTGCCATGGTGGTGTAATGATTAGCATTCTGTCTCTTGTGTGGTAGATTAAACTGTCATGGTGGTGTAATGATTAGCATTCTGTCTCTTGTGTGGTATATTAAACTCATGGTGGTGTAATGATTAGCATGCTGTCGCTCGTGTGGTAGATTAAACTGTCATGGTGGTGTAATGATTAGCATGCTGTCTCTCGTGTGGTATATTAAACTGCCATGGTGGTGTAATGATTAGCATTCTGTCTCTTGTGTGGTATATTAAACTGCCATGGTGGTGTAATGATTAGCATTCTGTCTCTCGTGTGGTAGATTAAACTGTCATGGTGGTGTAATGATTAGCATGCTGTCTCTTGTGTGGTAGATTAAACTGTCATAGTGGTGTAATGATTAGCATTCTGTCTCTTGTGTGGCAGATTAAACTGTCATGGGGGTGTAATGATTAGCATGCTGTCTCTCGTGTGGTATATTAAACTGCCATGGTGGTGTAATGATTAGCATTCTGTCTCTCGTGTGGTAGATTAAACTGTCATGGTGGTGTAATGATTAGCATGCTGTCTCTCGTGTGGTATATTAAACTGCCATGGTGGTGTAATGATTAGCATGCTGTCTCTTGTGTGGCAGATTAAACTGTCATGGTGGTGTAATGATTAGCATGCTGTCTCTCGTGTGGTAGATTAAACTGTCATGGTGGTGTAATGATTAGCATGCTGTCTCTTGTGTGGCAGATTAAACTGTCATGGCGGTGTAATGATTAGCATGCTTGTCTCTCGTGTGGTATATTAAACTGTCATGGTGGTGTAATGATTAGCATGCTGTCTCTTGTGTGGCAGATTAAACTGTCATGGTGGTGTAATGATTAGCATGCTTGTCTCTCGTGTGGCAGATTAAACTGTCATGGTGGTGTAATGATTAGCATGCTGTCTCTCGTGTGGTATATTAAACTGTCATGGTGGTGTAATGATTAGCATGCTGTCGCTCATGTGGTATATTAAACTGTCATGGTGGTGTAATGATTAGCATGCTCTCTCGTGTGGTATATTAAACTGCCATGGTGGTGTAATGATTAGCATTCTGTCTCTTGTGTGGTAGATCTGTCATGGTGGTGTAATGATTAGCATGCTGTCTCTCGTGTGGTATATTAAACTGCCATGGTGGTGTAATGATTAGCATGCTGTCTCTCGTGTGGTATATTAAACTGTCATGGTGGTGTAATGATTAGCATGCTGTCTCTCGTGTGGTAGATTAAACTGTCATGGTGGTGTAATGATTAGCATTCTGTCTCTCGTGTGGTATATTAAACTGCCATGGTGGTGTAATGATTAGCATTCTGTCTCTTGTGTGGTAGATTAAACTGCCATGGTGGTGTAATGATTAGCATGCTGTCTCTCGTGTGGTAGATTAAACTGCCATGGTGGTGTAATGATTAGCATGCTGTCTCTCGTGTGGTATATTAAACTGTCATGGTGGTGTAATGATTAGCATTCTGTCTCTTGTGTGGTATATTAAACTGTCATGGTGGTGTAATGATTAGCATTCTGTCTCTTGTGTGGTAGATTAAACTGCCATGGTGGTGTAATGATTAGCATGCTGTCTCTCGTGTGGTAGATTAAACTGTCATGGTGGTGTAATGATTAGCATTCTGTCTCTTGTGTGGCAGATTAAACTGCCATGGTGGTGTAATGATTAGCATGCTGTCTCTTGTGTGGCAGATTAAACTGTCATGGTGGTGTAATGATTAGCATGCTGTCTCTCGTGTGGTATATTAAACTGTCATGGTGGTGTAATGATTAGCATGCTGTCTCTTGTGTGGTAGATTAAACTGTCATGGTGGTGTAATGATTAGCATGCTGTCTCTTGTGTGGCAGATTAAACTGCCATGGTGGTGTAATGATTAGCATGCTGTCTCTTGTGTGGCAGATTAAACTGTCATGGTGGTGTAATGATTAGCATGCTGTCTCTTGTGTGGCAGATTAAACTGTCATGGTGGTGTAATGATTAGCATTCTGTCTCTCGTGTGGTATATTAAACTGCCATGGTGGTGTAATGATTAGCATGCTGTCTCTTGTGTGGTAGATTAAACTGCCATGGTGGTGTAATGATTAGCATGCTGTCTCTTGTGTGGCAGATTAAACTGTCATGGTGGTGTAATGATTAGCATGCTGTCTCTTGTGTGGTATATTAAACTGTCATGGTGGTGTAATGATTAGCATGCTGTCTCTCGTGTGGTAGATTAAACTGTCATGGTGGTGTAATGATTAGCATGCTGTCTCTCATGTGGTAGATTAAACTGTCATGGTGGTGTAATGATTAGCATGCTGTCTCTCGTGTGGTATATTAAACTGCCATGGTGGTGTAATGATTAGCATTCTGTCTCTTGTGTGGTAGATTAAACTGTCATGGTGGTGTAATGATTAGCATGCTGTCTCTCGTGTGGTATATTAAACTGCCATGGTGGTGTAATGATTAGCATGCTGTCTCTCGTGTGGTATATTAAACTGTCATGGTGGTGTAATGATTAGCATGCTGTCTCTCGTGTGGTAGATTAAACTGTCATGGTGGTGTAATGATTAGCATGCTGTCTCTCGTGTGGTATATTAAACTGCCATGGTGGTGTAATGATTAGCATGCTGTCTCTCGTGTGGTATATTAAACTGCCATGGTGGTGTAATGTTTAGCATGCTGTCTCTCGTGTGGTAGATTAAACTGTCATGCTGGTGTAATGATTAGCATGCCGTCTCTCGTGTGGTAGATTAAACTGTCATGGTGGTGTAATGATTAGCATGCTGTCTCTCGTGTGGTAGATTAAACTGCCATGGTGGTGTAATGATTGGCATGCTGTCTCTCGTGTGGTAGATTAAACTGTCATGGTGGTGTAATGATTAGCATGCTGTCTCTCGTGTGGTAGATTAAACTGTCATGGTGGTGTAATGATTAGCATTCTGTCTCTTGCGTGGTAGATTAAACTGTCATGGTGGTGTAATGATTAGCATGCTGTCTCTCGTGTGGTAGATTAAACTGTCATGCTGGTGTAATGATTAGCATGCTGTCTCTCGTGTGGTAGATTAAACTGTCATGGTGGTGTAATGATTAGCATGCTGTCTCTCGTGTGGTATATTAAACTGCCATGGTGGTGTAATGATTAGCATGCTGTCTCTCGTGTGGTAGATTAAACTGTCATGGTGGTGTAATGATTAGCATGCTGTCTCTCGTGTGGTATATTAAACTGCCATGGTGGTGTAATGATTAGCATGCTGTCTCTCGTGTGGTAGATTAAACTGTCATGGTGGTGTAATGATTAGCATGCTGTCTCTCGTGTGGTATATTAAACTGCCATGGTGGTGTAATGATTAGCATGCTGTCTCTCGTGTGGTAGATTAAACTGTCATGGTGGTGTAATGATTAGCATGCTGTCTCTCGTGTGGTAGATTAAACTGCCATGGTGGTGTAATGATTAGCATGCTGTCTCTCGTGTGGTATATTAAACTGTCATGGTGGTGTAATGATTAGCATGCTGTCTCTCGTGTGGTAGATTAAACTGTCATGGTGGTGTAATGATTAGCATGCTGTCTCTCGTGTGGTAGATTAAACTGTCATGGTGGTGTAATGATTAGCATGCTGTCTCTCGTGTGGTATATTAAACTGCCATGGTGGTGTAATGATTAGCATGCTGTCTCTCATGTGGTATATTAAACTGCCATGGTGGTGTAATGATTAGCATTCTGTCTCTTGTGTGGTAGATTAAACTGTCATGGTGGTGTAATGATTAGCATGCTGTCTCTCGTGTGGTATATTAAACTGTCATGGTGGTGTAATGATTAGCATGCTGTCTCTTGTGTGGTATATTAAACTGTCATGGTGGTGTAATGATTAGCATGCTGTCTCTTGTGTGGTAGATTAAACTGCCATGGTGGTGTAATGATTAGCATGCTGTCTCTTGTGTGGTAGATTAAACTGCCATGGTGGTGTAATGATTAGCATGCTGTCTCTTGTGTGGCAGATTAAACTGCCATGGTGGTGTAATGATTAGCATGCTGTCTCTTGTGTGGCAGATTAAACTGTCATGGTGGTGTAATGATTAGCATGCTGTCTCTTGTGTGGCAGATTAAACTGTCATGGTGGTGTAATGATTAGCATTCTGTCTCTCGTGTGGTATATTAAACTGCCATGGTGGTGTAATGATTAGCATGCTGTCTCTTGTGTGGTAGATTAAACTGCCATGGTGGTGTAATGATTAGCATGCTGTCTCTTGTGTGGCAGATTAAACTGTCATGGTGGTGTAATGATTAGCATGCTGTCTCTTGTGTGGTATATTAAACTGTCATGGTGGTGTAATGATTAGCATGCTGTCTCTCGTGTGGTAGATTAAACTGTCATGGTGGTGTAATGATTAGCATGCTGTCTCTCATGTGGTAGATTAAACTGTCATGGTGGTGTAATGATTAGCATGCTGTCTCTCGTGTGGTATATTAAACTGCCATGGTGGTGTAATGATTAGCATTCTGTCTCTTGTGTGGTAGATTAAACTGTCATGGTGGTGTAATGATTAGCATGCTGTCTCTCGTGTGGTATATTAAACTGCCATGGTGGTGTAATGATTAGCATGCTGTCTCTCGTGTGGTATATTAAACTGTCATGGTGGTGTAATGATTAGCATGCTGTCTCTCGTGTGGTAGATTAAACTGTCATGGTGGTGTAATGATTAGCATGCTGTCTCTCGTGTGGTATATTAAACTGCCATGGTGGTGTAATGATTAGCATGCTGTCTCTCGTGTGGTATATTAAACTGCCATGGTGGTGTAATGTTTAGCATGCTGTCTCTCGTGTGGTAGATTAAACTGTCATGCTGGTGTAATGATTAGCATGCCGTCTCTCGTGTGGTAGATTAAACTGTCATGGTGGTGTAATGATTAGCATGCTGTCTCTCGTGTGGTAGATTAAACTGCCATGGTGGTGTAATGATTAGCATGCTGTCTCTCGTGTGGTAGATTAAACTCATGGTGGTGTAATGATTAGCATGCTGTCTCTCGTGTGGTAGATTAAACTGTCATGGTGGTGTAATGATTAGCATTCTGTCTCTTGCGTGGTAGATTAAACTGTCATGGTGGTGTAATGATTAGCATGCTGTCTCTCGTGTGGTAGATTAAACTGTCATGCTGGTGTAATGATTAGCATGCTGTCTCTCGTGTGGTAGATTAAACTGTCATGGTGGTGTAATGATTAGCATGCTGTCTCTCGTGTGGTATATTAAACTGCCATGGTGGTGTAATGATTAGCATGCTGTCTCTCGTGTGGTAGATTAAACTGTCATGGTGGTGTAATGATTAGCATGCTGTCTCTCGTGTGGTATATTAAACTGCCATGGTGGTGTAATGATTAGCATGCTGTCTCTCGTGTGGTAGATTAAACTGTCATGGTGGTGTAATGATTAGCATGCTGTCTCTCGTGTGGTATATTAAACTGCCATGGTGGTGTAATGATTAGCATGCTGTCTCTCGTGTGGTAGATTAAACTGTCATGGTGGTGTAATGATTAGCATGCTGTCTCTCGTGTGGTAGATTAAACTGCCATGGTGGTGTAATGATTAGCATGCTGTCTCTCGTGTGGTATATTAAACTGTCATGGTGGTGTAATGATTAGCATGCTGTCTCTCGTGTGGTAGATTAAACTGTCATGGTGGTGTAATGATTAGCATGCTGTCTCTCGTGTGGTAGATTAAACTGTCATGGTGGTGTAATGATTAGCATGCTGTCTCTCGTGTGGTATATTAAACTGCCATGGTGGTGTAATGATTAGCATGCTGTCTCTCATGTGGTATATTAAACTGCCATGGTGGTGTAATGATTAGCATTCTGTCTCTTGTGTGGTAGATTAAACTGTCATGGTGGTGTAATGATTAGCATGCTGTCTCTCGTGTGGTATATTAAACTGTCATGGTGGTGTAATGATTAGCATGCTGTCTCTTGTGTGGTATATTAAACTGTCATGGTGGTGTAATGATTAGCATGCTGTCTCTTGTGTGGTAGATTAAACTGCCATGGTGGTGTAATGATTAGCATGCTGTCTCTTGTGTGGTAGATTAAACTGCCATGGTGGTGTAATGATTAGCATGCTGTATCTTGTGTGGTAGATTAAACTGCCATGGTGGTGTAATGATTAGCATGCTGTCTCTTGTGTGGTAGATTAAACTGCCATGGTGGTGTAATGATTAGCATGCTGTCTCTCGTGTGGTATATTAAACTGCCATGGTGGTGTAATGATTAGCATGCTTGTCTCTCGTGTGGTATATTAAACTGCCATGGTGGTGTAATGATTAGCATTCTGTCTCTTGTGTGGTAGATTAAACTGCCATGGTGGTGTAATGATTAGCATGCTGTCTCTTGTGTGGTAGATTAAACTGCCATGGTGGTGTAATGATTAGCATTCTGTCTCTTGTGTGGTAGATTAAACTGCCATGGTGGTGTAATGATTAGCATTCTGTCTCTTGTGTGGTAGATTAAACTGCCATGGTGGTGTAATGATTAGCATTCTGTCTCTCGTGTGGTAGATTAAACTGTCATGGTGGTGTAATGATTAGCATTCTGTCTCTTGTGTGGTATATTAAACTGTCATGGTGGTGTAATGATTAGCATTCTGTCTCTCGTGTGGTATATTAAACTGTCATGGTGGTGTAATGATTAGCATTCTGTCTCTTGTGTGGCAGATTAAACTGTCATGGTGGTGTAATGATTAGCATGCTGTCTCTCGTGTGGTAGATTAAACTGTCATGGTGGTGTAATGATTAGCATTCTGTCTCTTGTGTGGTAGATTAAACTGTCATGGTGGTGTAATGATTAGCATGCTGTCTCTCGTGTGGTATATTAAACTGCCATGGTGGTGTAATGATTAGCATGCTGTCTCTCGTGTGGTATATTAAACTGCCATGGTGGTGTAATGATTAGCATTCTGTCTCTTGTGTGGTAGATTAAACTGTCATGGTGGTGTAATGATTAGCATGCTGTCTCTCGTGTGGTAGATTAAACTGCCATGGTGGTGTAATGATTAGCATGCTGTCTCTCGTGTGGTATATTAAACTGTCATGGTGGTGTAATGATTAGCATGCTGTCTGTCGTGTGGTATATTAAACTGTCATGGTGGTGTAATGATTAGCATGCTGTCTCTCGTGTGGTAGATTAAACTGTCATAGTGGTGTAATGATTAGCATGCTGTCTCTTGTGTGGCAGATTAAACTGTCATGGTGGTGTAATGATTAGCATGCTGTCTCTTGTGTGGCAGATTAAACTGTCATGCTGGTGTAATGATTAGCATGCTGTCTCTCGTGTGGTATATTAAACTGCCATGGTGGTGTAATGATTAGCATTCTGTCTCTCGTGTGGTAGATTAATCTGTCATGGTGGTGTAATGATTAGCATGCTGTCTCTCGTGTGGTAGATTAAACTGTCATGGTGGTGTAATGATTAGCATGCTGTCTCTCGTGTGGCAGATTAAACTGTCATGCTGGTGTAATGATTAGCATGCTGTCTCTCGTGTGGTATATTAAACTGCCATGGTGGTGTAATGATTAGCATTCTGTCTCTCGTGTGGTAGATTAATCTGTCATGGTGGTGTAATGATTAGCATGCTGTCTCTCGTGTGGTAGATTAAACTGTCATGGTGGTGTAATGATTAGCATGCTTGTCTCTCGTGTGGTAGATTAAACTGCCATGGTGATGTAATGATTAGCATGCTGTCTCGTGCGGTAGATTAATCTGCCATGGTGGTGTAATGATTAGCACGATGTCTGGTGTGGTAGATTAAACTGCCATGGTGGTGTAATGATTAGCATGCTGTCTCGTGCGGTAGATTAATCTGCCATGGTGATGTAATGATTAGCATGCTGTCTCGTGCGGTAGATTAATCTGCCATGGTGGTGTAATGATTAGCACGATGTCTCTCGTGCGGTAGATTAAACTGCCATGGTGGTGTAATGATTAGCATGCCGTCTCGTGCGGTAGATTAATCTGCCATGGTGGTGTAATGATTAGCATGCTGTCGCTCGTGCGGTAGATTAAACTGCCATGGTGATGTAATGATTAGCATGCTGTCGCTCGTGCGGTAGATTAAACTGCCATGGTGGTGTAATGATTAGCATGCTTGTCTCTGGTGCGGTAGATTGTATGTTTGATTAATGGTCAGGTCAAACTAAGGACTGTAATTGGTTTTTGCTGCTTCTCTGCAGACAGCATTAAAGAGTAAGACAAAAGACTGGTTGGTTCATAATATGTTTGAGTGGAGTATCATGTCTACCTGTAACAAAATGAGGATTTGTTTCCAAACAAAATTTCTACAAAGTTTGGTTCCAACTGGCACACTAGTTTCAGAGGAAAACATTTGTTTTATATTGGTTAATCAGAAACAAGAATGCCTATATCGGCCATGTTTTTTGTTTATCAAAATGAAAGGAGAAATCTTATAATCATTCCTGTAAAGTTTGGTTCCAACTGGCACAATGATTTCAGAGAGAAACATTATTTTTGTATATTGACCTGTCAGAAACAAGAATGACCTGGGACAGCCATGTTCTTTGTGCAATCAAAATGAAATAATTTTTAGAGAATACTATAAATATCATTCCTGTAAAGTTTGGTTCAACTCGGCAGAGTAGTTTCAGAATGATTTTTTTGTATATTGGTCAATTGGAAACACGAATGCCTAAATCAGCCATGTTTTTTTATCATCAAAATGAAATTAGGAAATTTTGACAAGGACCTTCTAAACATTATTCGTGCAAAATTTGGCTACAATTGGCCAATTATTTTCAGAGGAAAAGATTGCAATGTGATAAATTTACAGACGGACGAACGCTAAGTGATGGCAAGAGCTCTCCTGACCCTTCAAGTCAGATGAGCTAAGCAAACGGATTGTAAATTCTAAAGATGATGATGAACAACAAGGTAGTGGAAACAGTTTACATGGGGAAACAAATTTCATAAGAAAATACAGGAGGTGCTGTAAGAAATTTATACACAGAAAGGAAATGTTTTATTTATAAGCAGTATATTTGTCACTTTTGCCATATACTTGATGTGCAGGATATTTCTGTCTATTAAGTTCAAACTTTTGTAACACTGCTGAAGGGAGATCAATGTCACATCTATCTGCTAGTCTTACAAGATATATTAAAACATCACTCATTTCCTGACCAATATGATTCTTTTCTTCTTCTGTAAACTCTGGAAAAATATGTATTACTTGATCATCTTAATCTGGTTTGCGATATTTGGGAAATTAACTGTTAAAACTATAACAAAATCTCAGACCAGAGTTATTAGATCACCTGTAACTTTACCCATTTTTCATGTTGAAAAAATAAATAATCCATCTGATTTTTACAATGTTTCCGAGGGACTTAATCGTGGTGGTGATAGTATGCAATCAGTATATAACCACTAAAGTTGTGAGTTCGAATCCCACTCAGGCGGGGTATACTCGATGCAACATTATGTGATAAAGTTCGTCATTGACTTGCGGCAGGTCAGTGGTTTCCTCCACCAATAAAATTAACCTCTACAATATAACTGAAATATTGTTGGAAGTGGCATTAAACACCATAACCTTAACCCCCTCAATATGTCGGGTGAAAAAAGTCCTGGCGTTTTGGGGAAAAAATCTAAAAGCTAAAAGGGCTGAATGTGGGTCCATTAGACATATATCATGACCTAGACATATACATACCTGGTAATCCAGGTTTAACCTCTCCTTTCCACTGGCTAAAATACAAAAGATATAAAGTAAAATTTTAAGTTATTGAAATATTGAAAGAGTCCCATAAAATACAAAAAAATATATATAAATCAAAATTAAGTTTATTGCAAAAATGTCTTATTGCACCATTTCAGTTTATTGCATTCATCATTTAAGTTTGTTCATAAATAACTTGTAATTCATTAATACACAATGTATATACTGTATGTCATTCAATTAATTACAAAATATATATTCCTGCCAAGTTTTTCCTAAAATACTGTATTATATAATTTAAGATCATTTCCACAACCTCGCACACTAAGACCCAGAGTTTCTGTAAAACATTTATTTATTACATAACTTACAATATCTCTGATAGCTCTCCAACTTCCCCCACTAGTGCCAAGAGTAAATTTCTAGGAGTATGATATTGTTTCCAGTTCCTTTCTGAACAAAAATCGTCCTGTATTTTCCTTCTACAATAAAACAAGCATAAATGTTACATCTTGGGTATGCCGACAGTATGTACGTATATATGAATGAATCATTTTGATATAATGGATAAATCAATCTGTAATACCCCGGGTTATTGAAATGGGAACTAGTTTGGGACTACAGCCAATCTGAAACGGACGTCTGCTGGTTGTGGGAGACAAACCAAATACACAATTTACAAAAATCACGAGTCATAGATGTATCTCGTTATTAGATAGGTGTAATCTCGTTATCCGACATCCCCACTGATCCCACAGTCCATACCATTCTTCCGACATCCCACTGATCCGACATCTCGTTCTGCCGACAAACCAACAGATCGACAGCCCATTCTTCCGACAATCCCACAGATCGACAGCCCATTCTTCTGACATCCCACTGATCCGACATCTCGTTCTGCCGACAACCCCACTGATCCAACAGCCCATTCTTTCGAAATCCCACTCATCTGACACCCCAATTGTTTCGACACTACACACTAAATTAATTTTGAAATTGCTAGAATTTATAACTTGTGTACAAATTGTATTAATTAGTAATCTGTTTAATGTCAGCATATATTAAAAGGTTCTTGTTGCATTTAGATTTTAACCCACTGGTAGTATATATACATTTTAACTTGTCTGTAACACAGTATAGTCATGAGATATGTGTACAGAATTTCTATACAATTATTGGCACAAAAACTTGAGATTTTATAAAATGATCAACTGATACCCGAAATTGCACGCGCGTCGCCGTAAATAAATTAGGTGTTTAATTGAAGGTTATAAAAACGTAGATAACAAATTTAGTGCGAACGACGTGTATCTGAAATAACCTTCATCAGGTACGCCAAGATATTTGAAAGACAAGTTCTTTAAGTCTTTGCACGGTGTATATCCATAACGGAACCTTTCCGCTCAAATATGCGTAACGCGATACTTTGGGAATAAGTAACGGTTCCTTTGTGATGAAAAGGATGTCAACAAGTGGGAAAGCCACATAATAATGGATAGCTGCAAGGAAGGAAGGTAAATATATCGTATATTTTGCCCTCACGGAACTCTCTGATGTATGATTCAATCCAAAACCAAAAACCATTCGCACGCTTTCCAACCAGATGACGGTCATTGTAAAGTGAAATTTCGGACATATCTTTTATGAATATTTGCTTTTTTCCACCTTTTAACTCTCAAATTTTAACAATTATTAAAAGAAGAAACCTAAATGCACCAACTCCTAACACAGTCTTCAGTTAATAATCCATTAAAGCCCATTAAATTCGATTTTTAATAGAAAAGGTTCGTAACGGCACCTTTACGATTTATAGAAAACGTGTTAAAATGTGGCACCGCGACCTTCGCGACTTTGGAGGCAATGGACCCTTTACGACAATAATTGTTTTATTATTCTTTATTTTGTTTCAGGAAAAGTGGAACAAAACGAAAGTCCAGTATGCTTTGGTTACATAAACCAAAGAAGAAGAAGGCCAGCCACATATCCACACCATATCTTTCTTTTTGGGAATTTCTATCTTGAAATGTAAAAAAAAAAACAGTATAAAAAGGGAAAAAATGTTTTTTTGTTCAAAAAGGGGGGGGGGAGGGTAGGGTACCTGTTTAGGATATATTAATTTGGACCAGTTTGCAATTCTTCAGACCGCCACGATATAGCTGAAATACTGCTGAAAGTGGCGTTAAACCCCATTCAATCAATCAATCAATCAATCCTTCAGTGGTACAACCCCGTAAAAAGTATGGTTGTTACCCCTCCTCCCTACGGGGCCCCTAATTACCAGTGTAAGAACGCTTTGAATATTTCCTTTGGCAATCCCGAAGGTTGCAGTTCCACAATCATAAAGATTCGTTGCTTTGCAGAGATGAATTTTTTTATTATACATTAATTGGTTTTCATATTTGTCAATGGCATTGAAATCAACATCCAAGATATACTCTATCTAATAATCAAATAACAGAATACTGCTAAACTGATGATATAAGACAAACTATGTGATGCAAACGTCTTTTCAATATGTTGATGCGGTGAAAACTGCAATCGTTTTTATACATGTCGCTTCTGCGTATATGAACAGATGCGATAAATCTTGTAGAAATGTCAAATGTATTAATAGCTGAGTTCCGTGACACTTAATATACAGTTCCTAGACATCTTTGATCGTATTAAATCGTAAAAATAAAGAGACCGGTTTTTCAACTTACCTCAAAAATCTACCAAGGATCCGTTACTTGTTCCCGAAGAATCGCGTGCACAACGTCGATGTTCATCGCGAAGGTTCCGTTATGGATATACACCGTGCTTTGGGAGCAAGAAAATCAAAGTGTATAAACAGGATAGCAAAACTCGGCTAAGGTCACATAACCTTTAATTTTGTTTTAATAATAAATACATGATTTAGCAACTGTAAATTTCTATCAAATAAAAAACCTCGTCAGTTTCTACCAGTCTATCTTAGGTTTGATCCCTGTCAGGGTGAAACCATTGACTAAAAACAAGATTTCTACCAGTCTATCTTGGGTTTGATCCCTGTTAGGATGAAACCATTGACTAAAAACAAGATTTCTACCAGTCTATCTTGGGTTTGATCCCTGTCAGGGTGAAACCATTGACTAAAAACAAGATTTCTACCGTCAATCTTTGAATGTACTCTTTCAAATCCTCTTTTTTTTTTGCATAAAATATTTAGTCGTTCAAGATCTTTTGCTACTATATTTGAAGATTTTTTTCGTTAAGTTCACAATGATTTATTTTTTTATTTTTGGTGTTTTAACGCCACTTTCAACAATATTTCAGCTATATCATAGCGACCAGTTTTAGTGGTGGAAGAAGCCGGAGTCCCCGGAGAGAACCACCGACCATAGGCAAGCAACTGGCAAACTTTATCACTTGCGGCTGCGAGTCGAGTGCACCCTTTTTTGTAATTTACAAAGCCAGGCGCGAACCCACGCCCCATTGGTGATAGGCTTGTATGAGTTGTTAGGTAATCCAACTACCTAACTCACTGAGCCACAAGTTAGTTCACAATGATTATTCTTTAATAGGTATAATATTTTAGTCGTTCAAGGTTTTTGTTACTATATTTGATGATTTCCCCCCCCCCCCCCCCCCCCCCCCCCTAAAGTTCACAATGATTATATTTTTTTATAAATAAAATATTTTAATGGTTCAAGGTTTTTGTTACTATATTTGATGATTTTTTCCCCCCTAAAGTTCACAATGATTATATTTTTTTATAAGTAAAATATTTTTGTCGTTCAAGATCTTTTGTTACTATATTTGATGATTGTTTTCCCTTAAGTTCACAATGATTACGGTTTTTTTAATGTAAGTAATATTTTCTTAACAAATTAAGCAGATAATTCTATTTTTATCAAAACATGATTTATAAATGGATATTTTGGTGCTTTTAACAGCTTGATGTTTTTCGTAAGTATCGGATATATATGGATCTGTTTCTATTTATGTAATATAAATTATAATTTGCACAGCCATGTGTAAACAACACTTTTCTAAATTGTCTATGAACTGGCATGGATAGTACAACTGTACTTTTAGTATAATTTTTTTTTTCTATATTGAATTTTAAAACTTTTTTTCTTCTTTTATGGTGGCTTTATAAACACCAATCAATCAATCAATCAATCAATCATAAATCAATTTTTGTTTAAAGGAATTTCATTTTCAAGTGACGAAAAATTACCTTCAAGAATAGATAGTACTTTTTATTATGACTTATATATTGACCACGCAAAGAAAAAAATAATAGTGACACAACATTGGACAAAAAACGTATTTATCGGTTTCTACAAAGGTTTCTCAGACAATCCGTTGTTATTTCACAAATATCCATACTAATATTAAGTCGACTGCTGACAAAAGAAATTTGTCATGGCTTTGACGAGGTGATTTTTTTCCCACAAATTAGAATTCATGACCACAACTACAAAATTAAATAACTTGTGATGTGTCAAATATAATTCAAGCATGTTCAGGGTTGATTATCCACATCGGGGGAAAAAAATCATGATGGAGTTACATAATAATAATACTTTATTCCAAAAGCAATACAGCTTATAGGTATATAAATACAAATTACAAACAATACATGATACATTATACACAATACATAATTATATAATTATAATTATAGCGGAGCATGATATAAATTTAGGAATTACGAATTTGTTCAGCAACATATAAATACTTTCCAAGATTGTTAAGTTCTTTAATATTTTGAACAGATAATAACTGTGTTAGTTTAAAAGCAGATGGATTGATACAATAATAGGGTTTTATATATTTTCTACGAATTTCCACATATTTACTACACTCTAAAATAAAGTTCTTCATAAATACATCAATAACATTTATTTAATTAGTATGCATAACATTTTCTATGACAGTCATTCAGTCTTATTACTAAATTACTTGTATGATTTAATTAATATTTATTGGACATTCTATTTTTAATCAACTGTTAAAAACTAATTGTAGTCCATCAATATGAAATGATAAAAGAACTAAACACAGTGTATAACCGGACAGTTTTGAAAAACGGAAGTTGCTGTACTGTCCGACCTGGTAAGGTTAGTTGTTTGCAGAAATTTCGACATTTTTGGATGATTATTCGTGATTTATTCTTTGAAAGTGGATCAACCGAAGCAACAAAAATAAAAAAAATACTGCAAAGGTATGTCATTTATATTTCTGATCAAATAACAGTGCCCTATTTGAACACTGAAACTGGAAATCGTCGTTTAAACATCGTGGATGGTATGTTTTCGATCGAAGAAAGGGGGTAAAAATCTAATTTTTCTCCACTTATTCTTTAAATTATGTCAAATATGTTCTCACTATCTGATGAAACAGACATCAACGTTTTCAATGCAAGGAAAATATGACCGTAAAAGCACTCTTTTTCCTTACGACGGGTGCATTTAACATCGTTCTTCATTCTACGTCACTGTACGCCTAATTGCTAACGAATTTGTCTGTCCTGTTCGCACAATTGTGTATTCCTTCAAGTTTCGAAGTTGTTATCTTGTTCTAAAATTTCATACTTTTTGACGTCATAAATTACTATATACTGATGTTAAATTTGAACTTAAAAAATATAATTTTGAGTTTAACTTACTGTTATTCAAAAATGGCAAAATTATTTCAAAATTACAGTAGGAAACTATATTAAATTTGAATTTTAATGATGAAAATTTTATGAAAATCGGCCCAGAAATGACTTTGGTAGAATTTTTGGAAAAAAAGAGAGCTTTGTATATAATATATAGGAAAAAAGACATTTGGTCATAAATACAAAAAAATGTATATGGCACAATACTGTATGTAAAGTTTCATTTCACACAATTCGTATGACATATTTTTTATTGATGTAGTTAACTCATGAATACATAAGTGTGAGTACTTTTCGAAAAGAATTGCAGAAATTTATATTCAATTGTTTTAATGTTTTAATTTTATACAGACTAAGTATTAGGTCATTTATTGTTGTTATAACTCATTTTTTACCTTCGTTTTTAAGCTTTGGCATAGCAGTTTCAGAGAAGAAGATTTTTAGAAATTGACCAATCTAAAACAAGAATTGCCTGTGGCAGCCATGTTTGTTAATGGATCAAAACGAAATGAGCAATCTCTATAGAGGACCTTCCATAGATGCTTCTTATCAAGTTTCATATCATTTGGCTAAGTGGCTTCAGAGGAAAAGCTGTTTCAGAAATCGACCAATAAGAAACAAAAATCGCCTATGATGGCCATGTTTGTTAACGGATCAAAACGGAATGAGCAATTCACTTAGAGGACCTTCCATAGATGCTTCCTACCATGTCTCAGAGTAGAAGATTTTTAGAAATTGACCAATCAGAAACAATAATTGCCTGTGGCGGCCATGTTTGTTAATGGATCAAAACGAAATGAGCAATCTCTATAGAGGACCTTCCATAGATGCTTCTTGTCAAGTTTCATATCATTTGGCCAAGTGGCTTCAGAGGAAAAGCTGTTTCAGAAATTGACCAATAAGAAACAAAAATTGCCTATGATGGCCATGTTTGTTAACGGATCAAAATGGAATGAGCAATTCCCTTAGAGGACCTTCCATAGATGCTTCCTACCATGTTTCAGAGTAGAAGATTTTTAGAAATTGACCAATCAGAAACAATAATTGCCTGTGGCGGCCATGTTTGTTAATGATCGGGACAAAATGAGCAATCCTTATAGAGAACCTTCCATAGATGCTTCCTACCAAGTTTCTGTTCATTTGGCAAAGCGGTTTCAGAGAAGAAGATTTTTAGAAATCGACCAATTAGAAACAAGAATTGCCTGTGGCAACCACATTTGTTAATGGATCGGGACGAAATGAGCAGTCTTTATAGAGGACCTCCCATAGATGCATCCTACCAAGTTTCGGTTCATTTGGCAAAGCGGTTTCAGAGGAGAAGATTTTTAGAAATCATCCAATCAGAAACAAGAATTGTCTATGGTGGCCATATTTGTTAATGGATCGGGACGAAATGAGTAATCACAACAGAGGACTTTCCATAGATGCTTCCTACCAAGTTTCGCTTCATTTGGCCAAACGGTTTCAGAGGAGAAGAATCTAATTTTTTCAATAGTTTTCTATTTTTTACTGATTTTTTTCCACTAATTTTCAAGTTTGAGAAGTGGCAACGGCCATGTTTGATGGCAGTCAGGGTCATTATTCATGGTCTGAAAGAGAATTATATATGCATTGTTCCTTTATAGTTTGGTAGCAACATTGGCTCTTTACAATATTTAAAGAATTAAAAAAAATCAAAAAAACTATTTTTTGTAACGATAGCAGCCATTTTTCATAAGCGACCAGGGTTAGCAACCATAAGTCTGAAAGTGGATCATATATGCATCATTTCCATAAAGTTGGTGGCAACTGGCTTTTTACCGGATTTTGAAATATGTTTTTTGACAATAATTTTCTATTTTTTGTAACAGTGATGACAGCCGGAAGTCTTCAATCAAAATTTTAAAAGAAGACCACATATGCATTCCTTCCATATGGATTGATTGCATTTGACTCTTTACCGGATATTAAAATAATTTGTTAATGAATTTTTTCACTAATTTTCTATTTATAGTAACGATGGTGGCCATAATTATGAAAGAATATTACTTATGTATCAAATTTAATTGCAATATACTCTAAAGGATTTTTCTGGATTTTTTAATTAATTTTTTTGCTGATTTTACCCCTATGTTCTATTTATAGACATGGCGGTCATGATGGTTGGTCGGTAGGGTCATCGGACATATGTTTTAAAGACAACCCCCTAAGGATGATTCAGGCCAAGTTTGGTTTAAATTGGCCCAGTGGTTTCAGAGGAGAAGATTTTTTTTAAAGTTTACAGACGGACGACGGACGCCAAGTGATGGCAATAGCTCATACATGTGAGCTAAAAATTGCAGTGTAGGTAGATCTTGACAGGCTGAACATGTTTGCAGTTTAAACTTAACATCTATCTCTTATAGTTTTTGAAATATAAGACGAAAAGTATTAAACATTTTAAAATGTGATGAAAAAAAGGGCAATAACTCAAAGATGGGTAATCAGATTTACTTCAAAATTGCAGGGTATGTAGATCTTGACATGCTGAACATGTTTGCAGTTTAAACTTAACATTTATCTCTTATAGTTTTTGAAATAAAGGACGAAAAGTATTAAAATGTTGAAAATTTGATGAAAAAAGGGAAATAACTTCAAAATGGGTAATGGGATTTACTTCAAAATTGCAGGGTAGGTAGATCTTGACATGCTGCACATTTTTGCAATTAAAACTTAACATCTATCTTTGATAGTTTTTGAAATATGACGAAAAGTATTAAAATTTGAAAAATTTGATGAAAAAAGGGCAATAACTCCAAGATGGGTAATCAGATTTACCTCACAATTGCAGGGTAGGTGGATCTTGCTGTGCTGATCATTTTTATTCCACGTCAGATTTCTGTTTTTATTAACGGTTTTTGAGTTGTTACCCAAAAACTGCAATTTTACCCCTATGTTCTATTTATAGACATGGCGGCCATGATGGTTGGTCGGCAGGGTCATCGGACACAACTTTTAAAGGCAACCCCCTAAGGATGATTCAGGCCAAGTTTTGTTTAAATTGGCCCAGTGGTTTCAGAGGAGAAGAATTTTTTTAAAGTTTAGACGGACGCCAAGTGATGGCAATAGCTCACCTGACCCTTTGGGTCATGCGAGCTAAAAATAAGAAGACTACGACGTATGAGGCTGGAATGTCCTGGCTTGTGATAGGTACAAAGGTGTGGCGGTGCTGATCCGTCTAATGGGATCCCAACCTCCCCTCTTGATAACTGGATGGCATATGCTTTTCTTATCGATTGTCTCTTGTTGGTAGTGTGGAGCACAGGCGCTCGTGGCACGGACCATCCCCCTTTTTTCTAACTTTCTGTTTACAAATCTATTTTCAATAAAATGTCTTTATTTCTTTATTATTTCATCTCTTTTTCCTTATTTTAACTTGTTCGTGTCAATATTCATACAATCTTATGTTAACATCCAATTGCATGTGTCTACCCTATATAGATACTAGCATCTATATGAATATTGACACGAACAAGTTAAAACAAAGAAAGGGAGATGAAATAATAAAGAAATAAAGAAATGTTATTGAAAATAAATTTGTAAACAAAGTTAGAAAAAAGGTGGGTGGTCCGTGCCACGAGTGCCTGTGGTGTGGAGGACCTGACATTTGTCACGGTGTAAAATCCACAATAGTAAGAAGAGTTTGAAGATACCAAAGGGGTATTCAGTATCTGTAAACTACAGAAGGACTGACAAAACAATGGCTAAAAGAAAAAGGAGAACCAACAAGCTACAAAACACTACACAACAAACTAATGGCATTTCTCCTTGTTTGGGTTGATTCCACAACAAACTAATGGCATTTCTCCTTGTTTGAGTTGATTCCACAACAAACTAATGGCATTTCTCCTTGTTTGTGTTGATTCCACAACAAACTAATGGCATTTCTCCTTGTTTGAGTTTGATTCCACAACAAACTAATGGCATTTCTCCTTGTTTGGGTTGATTCCACAACAAACTAATGGCATTTCTCCTTGTTTGGGTTGATTCCACAACAAACTAATGGCATTTCTCCTTGTTTGGGTTGATTCCACAACAAACTAATGGCATTTCTCCTTGTTTGGGTTGATTCCACAACAAACTAATGGCATTTCTCCTTGTTTGAGTTGATTCCACAACAAACTAATGACATTTCTCCTTGTTTGGGTTGATTCCACAACAAACTAATGGCATTTCTCCTTGTTTGAGTTGATTCCACAACAAACTAATGACATTTCTCCTTGTTTGGGTTGATTCCACAACAAACTAATGGCATTTCTCCTTGTTTGGGTTGATTCCACAACAAACTAATGGCATTTCTCCTTGTTTGGGTTGATTCCACAACAAACTTATGGCATTTCTCCTTGTTTGGGTTGATTCCACAACAAACTAATGGCATTTCTCCTTGTTTGGGTTGATTCCACAACAAACTAATGGCATTTCTCCTTGTTTGGGTTGATTCCACAACAAACTAATGGCATTTCTCCTTGTTTGGGTTGATTCCACAACAAACTTATGGCATTTCTCCTTGTTTGGGTTGATTCCACAACAAACTAATGGCATTTCTCCTTGTTTGGGTTGATTCCACAACAAACTTATGGCATTTCTCCTTGTTTGGGTTGATTCGAGATTTTCTGAAGTTGAAGAAACACTAAGTACACTTAAAAACTGCTTCGTTCTGTTCTAGATATCATTATCCGAGGTTATTAGTAATTACTTTTAGGTCTATGGAGAAGAGTTTGAAGATACCAAAGAGATAATCAGAATCCGTAAATCGAAGAGGAACGGACAACACAATGGCCAAAAGAAAAAGTACAACTGACAACGATCCACAAAACATACACAAAACACCAAAGATCGAGTACCACGAACCCTGCTAAAAACCAGGAGTGAACTCAGGTGTTCCGGAAGGGTAGACAGTTCCTGTTCCACTAGTGGCACCCGTCGTATTATTGTGGTTACAAACCCGGTACATATCTGTTGTCATTTGTGACACAGATATTTCATAACGGTCAACCAAGTCATGGTGGCGACCGCAAAACAATCGAAGTGATGACTTCAAATTAACCTAGAGGAACCCTTTGTTTAGTAGCTTCCTTGTTAGCAACAACCCTCTATCAAGGAAATCCTGATAGGTGCTGGTGGGATGTTGCTACATATAAATGGAAAGTTCACAATGGGAAAATTTAAATCATCTCTTTTGTCGTAAAGTTTAATTCATTCTTAACCGCCCCTCACTGTCAATTTCGAGGTGTAGCCACACTACAGGTCAAGGTATGAAGCAGGCCTGTCTGTATCTGTGATATCCTCTATTTCAAGCTCAATGGGATTGATGGGATCAACGATGTCACCAAATCTAGAATTATTTAGTGCAAGGACATCATCTATATATAGCGGAACGTTTTTGAAGGTTTATAAAAACGTAGATATCAAATTTAAAACGCACGACATGTTTCTGAAATAACCTTCATCAGGTACGCTCAAAGCCAACATATTTGAAAGCCAAATAATTTAAAAGTCTTTGGGAGCTAGAAAACCAAAGGGTATAAACAGGATAGCAAAACTTGGCTAAGGTCACCTATGCCTGAGGGAGGAGAGCCTTATTGTTAACATTAATTACATGATTTAGGAACTGTAAATTTCTATCAAATACATCTAGTAAACCATGTCAGTGCCGAAGTATTATATATCATATATTAACCGGAGTGAAAACACATCATATAATTGAGTGACCAATCAATGATTAATATTTGAAATTTGAAGAAAATGATTGGCGCAAAATCCTCGGTTTTCTACATAGACCTCAATGCCGAAATTAATTATTTGATACAATAGAACTTTATAAATAACGTTATATTACTCTCCAATACCACCCATGTCAACTGAATTTAAATATGGTATTAAATTCACCTCTGTACCTTTTTGACACAATATCAGATCTCTATTTAGACTGTCTTCAAATATATAATAAAATTCATATTTTCCATTGAGTAGGCCTGATTGTAACCCGAATAATCCAGTCGTTATATTACTCTCCCGCTAGTCGCTGCATTCATTGAAAAGTGAAAGTGCCGATAGAGGGCGCAGTGTTATTCAAGTTAGCCTGATTGTCGAAGTGAATTACCGCCATATTGAAAATTTGTCGATGAAGTTGAGAGCGAAGAAAAAAAGAAGATTTATCGAAAATTGAGTTTGCAAATATTTGGAGAATGCATAATCTTATTTAGCAATGATTTAGTTTTACCTTTAAATCAATTTTATTTACGATTATTGATTTTCTGTGTGATAGCCATACTATTTATACATTTCAAAAATAGTCATCGCTAAAAACCCAATGTTGGTTATTTGTATATACAGAATAAGAATAAGAATAAGAATATTTTATTGACCAATTAAGGACTCACAAGGGGCATAGCAATTACAATGATTTCCAATATGGAATATATACATACAATGTACATAATAACAACAAGGACATATTGATAATGTCATATAAGCCACCAGTGCAATTTGTTTGAATAATATAGTTTTATTTCCAGTAAAATAAACTTTTAACAACCGTGTCAGTAGACCAGAGAAGCGCAATCAATAATGATATTATTAATAAATAAGGAAAAAAAAATAATATATTATTACATACACACTATATTTAACCTTTACCAACAATACAGGCACAGCATGGCTGCCCCCTAGGTGACCAATGCACAAGGACAAGTATCAGTTATCCAAATACAGTGGTCACCAGAAGCAGGTGCTAAAGGGACCTTTGACCAAGCTGACCATAGTACATATTAGCAATATTAAAAAAACCACTTACTTTACAGTTTCTTTTATATGTTATGTATATAAATAATGTCCTCCTCGTATATGTATACAAATAATGTCCTCCTCATGACCAGTGCACATGAACCATTAAACAATATTCAAATGCAACGGTCACCAAGGGCCGATGCTTAAAGAACCAAAAGGAAGGATTAATAAACATGAACTGTAATAATTATGTGAATCACTAAAAAAAAATTGGTATGAACAATAGCACATCCTGATCCACCAACACATGTATCTAATTATATGCACACAGTGCTCCCCTATAATCTGACCTATGCACACATTTTTAAATAAGACAGAGAAATTTACAAAGTTCTAAAAGTATATTCTTATCCTCAGTGTTCAATAACCAAATAAGTTTGTTCTTATTGTTAAGATGTTTAAAATTAATACAACTTTTTTCAATGGTATCATATAGTATTTTCCTTTTTGATTCCATACCAGGACAAGTAAAGAGATAATGTTGCTCATCTTCAACTAGTTCTAATAATAAAACCCTAAATGCTCGCTTACTCGCAAGGGTTATAACGGGATGCCATTACACGTAATGGAGCAGCCGCCGAGATTTTTTGCGCTCGCTTACAGAGCATCTGACGCCTGCATTTATCAATAATAAGACATAACCTTTCCTTTTGTCCATTATTATAACAAGTTTTTATCACCTACCAGTGTTTTAGAATGTAATTCCCACAAAATAAAAATCCATGTCTCTGAACATTTTGAATTTCGTCATTTCCGGCCTCACTATTTGGATGTCGATACCATATTTGGCGATTTAGGCGTGAATGCGTGTAGTAAGAAATACCACATTTAGAAAAGCTCCGCCTTCCGTAGTTTCCGGTTATGGAAAACGATCGATAAATTTGAACAAGGTTGTTGCTACCTTTGAAAAGCATATATTTCTCAGCCAAACCGATTTAACAAGGACTGGGATCATCAGTAATAGTTATAATGAAATGTTTGAAGCGTAAATAATGAGTTTTTATGTTTCAACTGCAACTTTTTTTTTTGCTCCATTGTGACGAATGGGACCGCGTTGTAGCTCTGCCGAGACACAAGTTTGTCACAGGAGCTACATTATTGCAGCTAATCTTCAACCTCATTAAAGGAGCACCGTGTGCATATTCTATCGTGCCGGAGAATGCCCAGATATCTACCAGTTTCGATATATAATTTGTGAGCTGATATACGAAATCTTGCCAGGCTCCTTCTGTATTCAAAATTTTTAATAAGTGATAAGTAATTTTTACATCCAAAATTATTTTTAAACAAATAATAAGAGCATAACTTCCCACTACTACTTTCTTTTAGTCTTTTTTGCCAGTCTTTAACAAAAAAATCTTTCAATCTTTCACCATTAATCTTTGAACTATCAATATTTAATAATGAGCTTACTATATCCAAAACAAATTTAATAGAACAGTACCAAGATGACTTCTTTGCATTATGTAATAATTTTGATTTTATATGCATCATTTAATAATGGAAAAGTAGAACCTGTTTTTTCTAGTCTTGAATAATAGTTAAGCATAGATTTGACATTATACATATACATGTACATGTTAGGGATCGATCATTGATTTGTGTGCCTCCTAACTAACAAATGTAACTGTTGATATAAATGTCATTAATCATATAAATCATTCCAATCGTTGTAACTAAATTTATTGTGATTATTCTGCTCAATCTTGGGCGCTGTGATTAGCAATAAAATCATTTGTATATTTGTATTTGCATTTTTGTACACCGTAGACTGACGTTATTTTAGTACATAATTAATGCTATGCTATGCTCTGTATCTTCAACCCCCTTTCAAGGAGAACCATACTGTGTATGTAGAACAGTGCCTCTATTTACAGTGCTGTGCACTCCCTCCACCATTGTCCATTACCACGAATTATAAAATCCTTTGTACACTAATATTATCAACACTGGATATATGTACATAACTAAAGTCTAAAATGTCACTTCAGTTGGCCCTTATGTTTTAAAATATTCACTGATAAAAGATAAAAGTCTCTTCAATTGATTTTCCTGTTTGACGGATAAAATATAAAGGTTATTTAAAATGTCATAGTCACTTCACTTAAAATATCCTGTTCACACGGTAAAAGTTAAAAGTTATTTAAAACGTGCTGGTCGTTTGGTTAAAATTCACAGACATTATTGCAAAAAATGCAGCTCTCTCAATCATGACTTATTTCGTAAAAACATTGTAAATTCCCCATTCTGTCAATGTGGGGCAACAGAAACCACGGCCCATTTTCTGCTACATTGTCCCCGTCACAAAGCAACAAGACTGAGATATATTCACACCATTAATTTACCAATTAACTTAAATACGGATTTATTATTGTTAGGCTCTACAGACTTAACGCATACCCTAAATACAGATATATTCTTAAACGTGCAGAAGTTCATCATAAGTAGTAAACGATTCACCCCTTAACCATATTCACACAACTTAAACATGTTTAAAAAAAATAGCACTTGCACCTTTACACTTCATTTGTTTGTTTCTTTTTCTTTTTTTTTCTTACTAAAGCACACCAAATAACATTGACAACGACTGATTAACACTTGATAATTCTCAATACACTTCTACCTTTCGATACTAATTAAACCTTGAACACCAGGGATACGGATTAATATAAGTTTAACCACTTGTTTCCGAATCCTATTGATTAATTTAAATGTATATATAATTTATATGTGTATTATCATGTGTAATATTGAATTAATTAATAAAATATGTTTATACTAAATGTTCTAAAAACTCTAAAAACAGTTCATCGGCCCCTCAACTGTGTATGTAATTACTTAATCATAGCACATGCGGACTGTATTATCTGGAGCCCTGTAGCCCTTTTTACAAAAATTCTTACGATAAAAAATTGTCGTAAGTGTAAAACTAAGATTAAAAAGAGTTTCACAAAAATACTTACGATAATCTTAAGTGTAAAAATAGTCCTAACTTTACGTGTAAAACTACCCTGTCCTAAGTGTAAAATTTTGATCGTAAGAGAAATTTTGGTCTTATCTTTTATCGTAAGTGAAAAAAATAGAAAAAAAAGATGGACGATGTAATGGCGCTTCGACTTGAAAATAAGAGAGCAATTCATCGTTAGCGCATTTTCTCTGACCGTATGACAAACCTATTTACACATATTGATAAATGTTTATTGAAATGAATATGGTTTAATACAAACAGACGCTACAAAGGGCATTGTTATTTACTCCTTTTTGGCGTGACTAATAACAGTCTGTCTATAACGATGCATTCCGTACATTTACCTCTTCAATGCAGCAGTGTATCGTTTACATGACCAAAAAATCAGGATAATTCTTATTAATTTTAGATTTCAAATTGGGAACAATCGAAAAGACTACATGTACTTGCAAACTTGGGGAGAATTAGTTTTTTTCATTTTTTTTTTTTTTTTTTGGATAAAAACAGGAATACGGGATTTGTCTTCTAGACATCTAGTTCGCTTACAAAAGTTTTGTATGAACAGCCGCTTTAGGACTGGAATTTTCTGGATCCAATGATATCGTTTTGATTTTGCCTTTATATTAGTAATATAATTTATTAATTTTTGGCAACTTCGATGATCATCGAACACTCTGGCAAGACATAAACTTGTGTACATTCTTCTGTTATATTAATATTAATATATAACAGGGATATTTATTCGTCTTCATGATTGATAGATGATAAACACATCTTTATTTGGGCCGTTATCTCAGAAAAATCGGGATACATTTTCATCAGTAAAAGAACAAGCGTTTGATTTTATGTGGGATGGGATTAATTGGAAAAAAAGAGGTAAATATTTTGCTGACAAATAACCGATAAAATGAATTATATGAATAGGTTTTTTTTCACACTCCAGATGCACTCCCTTAGAAAATACTTCTACCAATCTACCAAAAGTAACCACGCGTGGATGATGACGCACAACTCCAAGTAATGATAATTATTATAGATCATTTTAATTTACATGCATTAGAAATGTTCCTCTATACGAAAATCATACCTGTTCATATTTTGTGCAGTTATTGGTGACCGATTCATACATTTTTTTTGCATTAGATAAAAATTCAATATAAACATACAAACACATCATAGCATAAAAATTGCTTATAAATTAGTGCCGGGGATATTTTTAGAATAATCTTATTTAAAAAAAATGCTTTGTTGTGCTATGGAAATGAAACTAGGTTGCTAAGGAAGATGGTTTATGGTGTTTAACGCCCCTTTCAACAATATATCGGTCAGTTTTAGTGGTGGAGAAAACTGGAGTACTCGGAGAAAACCATTGACCTGTCGCAAATCACTGACAAACTTTATCACATAATATTGTATCGAGTACACCTAAGGAAGAATTTTTTATCGTAAGTGTAATTTTAGTCGTAAGATTAAGATTTGTCGTAAGATAATCTTTGTGAAAAGGACTTAGGAATTGTCGTAAGATAATCTTAAGTGAAAAAGTTAGGACTATAGTTACGAATTTTTGTGAAAAGGGCTACTGCTGCTTAATGGTTCCCTGGCCCTGCATGTCCAATAAGAATTAATATTCTTATCTAATGAGAAATGTACAAACATTTATAATATTGTTTCTAAATACAATAAAATATACATTAATTTGTTCAGAATAATGAATATAAAAGGAATTAATAGATGTGTTGCATCTGCATGTAAGGGAGATAATCGAAGGTGGTCATCATATCGGCGTCTCTATCGAGTACATTGAGATCATAGGTACCCGATTTGTGGACCCCCCCCCTTTTCTTTTTTTTTTTTTTAATTCATCACGTTTGTGGGACGTTTTCATTATAAACAGTGTTGAACAACTTCAAACATTACCAAAAATTCAATCCGAGATCGATATAAGCCCATTTCTAAACAACACAAAAACCCTGGAAGTTGAAAATGAAGCACCTGGTCGCGAAAACCTCGCCGATTGCGCAAAAGACGATCGATTTGGATATAGTTTTTGCATAGACATCGAGATGAGTGATTGAGGAAGGCGTACATGCATGGATATTGATGGTAATTGGATTTTTATATGTTTAATTATTTTGTTTCGTCAAATATTCAACTTTCGCTGCTCCAGAGTTGTTTACCTTTAATCACAGACGCTTGTGTAGAGTCAAAATAAATATTTTAGGTACATAGCGAGTACATTTTTGACTCTACACAAGCGTCTGTGCTTTAATAGAGTAGAGGATCGAGGTTTTTTGTGTTTTTAGAAATGGGCTTATATCGATCTCGGATTGAGTTTTTGGTAATGTTTGAAGTTGTTCAACACTGTTTATAATGAAAACGTCCCACAAAAGTGATGAATTAAACCAATAAAAGGGGGGCGGGGTCCACAAATCGGGTATAGTCTGTTTGGTGACTCTGAAAATAGGGAAAAAAATTATTTAAAAATCAGGGATTTGCTTTCTATTGCTCTTTTTAACATTTTAAGCACACATTATTTAATACATATCTGAGAAAAAAGTTGTCAAAGAAATAATTCAAATAATAAAAAAAATCTCCATAGGGCCCAATACTAATTTTATCAGATTGTAAGTAAAGGAGGCTGCCATTATAATGAACAACATTACCTGTTCTTTCCTGTCTGTTGTTATGCTAATTTCAGTCACATGGGAATGTCATATTAGGTTAAAGATTCAAGATGTTTTGAATAATTGATAAATAATTTGACCATATGATATTTGTTTGTAAACAATTAATAACTGCTGGTCACATGAGACCCTTATATGGACATGTCCCTTGTTATTCACTCATGCTGATTTATAACAAATTTTAAATTAACACTTAAAAAATGATACCAAAATAAAATAAATGTTAATTTCGTGAAAGTATAATTTATATAAATATATAAATTAAATAATATTCTTGTTTGATACTTGTTTTCTTCCAAAAATTAAACAACTCATATACAACGTTAATTTCTTATAGGCAAATCAGATAAACATTTTTTTCATGACAGTGGGGGGCCTGGGTGGCTCAATGAGTTAGGTCGTTGGAGCTAACAACTCATACAAGCCTATCACCAATACGGCGTGGGTTCGCGCCCGTCTGTGTAAATTACAAAAAAGGGTGCACTCGACTCAGCCGCAAGTGATAAAGTTTACCAGTTGCTTGCCCATGGTCGGTGGTTCTCTCCGGCTTCCTCCACCACTAAAACAGGTGTGAATGGCGACAATCACATGACGTAGTTTTTCACCTCTCGAGATTTTTTGTACAAGTGTAAATTTTCTGGGTGCAAATGCTTAAAGAACAGAACTATTGTGAAGTTTCTTTATAATTCTATCGAAACATTTTAACGTGAGGTGATTTTCATAACACGAAAGCCCAATATTCAGGGGTTTCAAAGTGGGCCGGTACCCGGTACTTTTACCCGCCTGAGATCGTGTATAGTACCGGCAGAAATTACTGAACCCCTCAAAATTAGCGGTGGTCAAAACCACAAGTACGATGGTCGATAGGCTTGTGGAATATTTTTCATAAAAAATTAATGATCACGTCAATCATTGCTGAATTCTCGCATTCAAATCGAACAACTGCATCACGACCAAGTTGATGGGATATTCCCTGTTTTAAAAATAACTTTACCTTAGAATCGTAAATAGCAGTTTGCGCATGCGGTAAATAGATATGTTTTCGCCCCAATATCTTTTCATCCTTGTGTAAAACTCGGACCGGAACAAAGCTGACATCATTTCAAAATAAAAAAATGACCGATTACAAATTATGTGCAAGCACAATTTAGTGTAATCTCCAGTAATATAAGTATGATCATTATGTATTATGAACATATGACTACACAATATTTTGTGCGATTTTTTATATCCATTTAAAACCCAGGGTCGAATCATTCTGGGGTGTACTGTCTTGTTGCTTAACTCCGTCCATATTGTTTAACTTCCGGTATAAAAAAATAAAAACCTATGGCTAATTTATTTACATATTTCGACGGGGCCCTACCGCGGTTGTTCACAGAAATGAAAGTGTGCTGAAAAACATTTTAAAAATGGGGTACGAGGAGATAAGGGATAGAAAATTACTAGAAATCTTGAAAAAGGACCGGACATGGCTCAAATACGAATTACATTGTAATGTCAAAACGCCGGCCCCCCTTTTTTTCCAAAATAATTTAACTTTTGTGATTCAAATGTTAATAAATGTCTTCCCGCGAATCGTTTTTGTTCGAACATTTTTTTTGCACATAAGTCGTGAAAGTAACAATATATATTGTTTTTGTTTAATTATATTTGTATTTATCTATTAAAAAATTATAAATTTTATTAAAGATTGACGATTGCAAATTAAATTTATATGTTTCATCAAGGACATATTCTATATACGTCCTTGGTTTCATTAATTATGACACTTATATGTCTTGATCCTGCCAATGGTCTTTGATGAGTTTAATTACTGGTAATAAAGTAAAAAAAACACACAAGCCAAGGTATTGTGAAAAAGAAAAGGACAAAGCCAACAAAAGAATTTTGAGAAGTTTAAGCTTTGATAACAATGGCTTGGTCAAGCCTAGCTGCGGAACCATAGCTCTTTATGGTCCTTTTGGTTTTTTTTAAGATATGGCAGACTATCTATGAATAATCTTGGCTGAAGTCTGTAAACTGAAATATTCAATAAAGAAATTGGGGGAAAAAATCCAGGCATTATGCATGGTCTTCACTCTTGGTGAAATCTGAACTCTAAAGTTAATGGAATTTTTCTGTTTTGCAGTCTCTGAAGTACATTTTTTGGTCCTCAAAATGCTAGATTTCAGGAGCTTCCGCCCCCTGGACCCCTTACGGCCCTCAGCCTAATTTTTTAGGTACCTCCTAAAATTTAAGAAGTACCTCCTATTATAAAAAACTTTGAAACCCCTGAATATTTCAATATTTAATGACACTGAACCTGAATGTAAACAAACAAAATGGACGACCCCCCTCCAACTAGTTTTTCAACCCAAGAGGCCGCTGTTGATAACACACCAGAAAATAGAGGAAGAAGTTCCTCCCGTAAACGTCAGTTGTCATCAACCTCTGCAGACCTAATGAAACCACCTCAAAGTCGTCAAAGATCATTATCAGTAACACGTCAGTCTGTCAAGTCGAGTGGTCCGTTATCAAACCCAGTCACATTCAAAACTCAGGGCGAGTCCTTCAATATGTCTAAGCTAGTCCAAGAAACTTTATTAAAACCAGACTTGATCAAAAATATTGTTCCATCCTTATTAAATGAAATTAAAGCTGAACTAATTAGTGAATTAAAATCGGCTATCAGATCCACAGTAGCAGAGGCCATTGAAGAGGTGGTCAACCCCCTCCGTCAATTAATTAATGAACACCAAAATAAAATCAAATGTCTCGAAAATGAAAATAACCAACTAAAAGAACATTTAAAATCCAGCATAGCCAGCGTCGAAGCCAGATACGAAAAATTCAGAAATGTGACAAATAACACCGCCACTTTTATTGCTGACAATAAAAAACTAAAAGCCGACAATCCATGAAGTGTCGCAACTAAACGTCAATATTGAGGAACTGGAACAATACGGACGCCGAACATCGCTCCGATTTCACAACGTTCCGATGGTGCAAGGGGACCTCCAAAAAACCGACCAGCTAATTGTGGACATTGTCAATAAAAAACTGAAAATCACTCCACCACTTTGTGTTGATGATATAAATAGATCTCATATTATTGGAACCATCATCAACAATGGCAAAGGTCAACTCATTTGCAGATTTAAAAATTGGAAAATTAAAAATGCTATCTACATGTTAAAAAAAAATCTGAAAAACAACCCCGAGAAGATATTTATCACAGAGGACCTGACAAAAACTCGTCAATTTATTGTTAAAGAACTCAACACTCAAAAGCGAGATAATAAGATCCATTCGTTTTGGACTTTTGACGGCCGTATTTTCGCAAAAAATGATGCAAACGGTCGAAAACAGCTCAAGTGTGTTCAGGATATTGAATATCTGATCAATTCCGATTAAAACACCGACTTTTGTGTTTTTCAAATACGGAGCATTCGGACTTTTGATTTTTACAACAATTTTTGTCAGTATTATCCAAAACTTGCTTTATCAATTTACCTGAATATCAGTATATCTACTTGAATTACTCCTTGAAATAGTTTACTTCATAAATTAGATATATGTATATTCTTACTTACCTACTTCATGTATTATATCCAAGTAATTAAATATATGTTCACTGTTCACATAATCATTTTGTCAACAACATTGTATAGTCGACACGTGGTTATTATTTATTTACCTTTGTACACGTGTTTGCATGTGACCGATTCAAAAGGAGCACTCGATTCCAAACACTAACTTTACTGGGTTTGTTTTGTTTTTTTTGTTTTTTTTAAAGAACTTGTTAAAAAACTAAAGACGGTTGTCTTAAATATAAATTATTGCTCCTACATAAAAATAATAATAATAATAATAATAAATAAAAAAAATAAAATAAAAATTGTGTAATTCCAAACACATAACTAATTGCGTACCACGTGTTCCATGTTACCAAATCATCAATCACTATTGATAAACAAATCACCATAACCATAATTATTCTGCTTTTAATGGAAATTCTTATGAATAATGTTGATCATGTTTTTTGTTTGTTTGTTTGTTTGTTTGTTTTTTTTCATTTCCTTTTTTATTTAAATTTTTCAATACCCACCCCCCCCCCCCAAAAAAAATGATTATATGTTAGCTATATTGTACAAAACCCTTACCATATCAATGATACAGCTTGAATTAGCTGTTGTTTTTCTATTGTCACAATCCATAGTCCGTTTGACCAGCCTAAAACAGGACTAAAAAATTAATTAAAAATCAACAGTTCAACTTATTGATTTTTTTTCTTCACACATTTACTCATATATCATCTACCTACTCTGACAAATAATTTTTGTATAATAAATAAAAAAATGTTTGGGTTCTGGTGACATTCAAATTAGGTAATCACATGACAGTGAAATGTAAATAAAATCACATGTGTTGTTGTTATTGTTTACACTGGAAGTTGGTAACAACAAGCATACTAACTCCCTCTGCACATATCCACATTTGGTACAAATATTTAACATAGAGACCTAATGGGCAACTTTTTGGAAAATAGTGTCAAAATTCTGAAATTATTTGTCAGAGTAGGTAGATGATATATGAGTAAATGTGTGAAGACAAAAAATCAATAAGTTGAACTGTTGATTTTTAATTAATGTTTTAGTCCTGTTTTAGGCTGGTCAAACGGACTTATACCTTACTTACTTTTATATATTTGTTCATATTTTCACTGGAGTTGAGATGCTATGTTTATTTGTTTATCAGTTGTTTATTGACCTACCTTGTGTTTTCATATGTAATTTAGATATATTTGACAATGGATAATGACTTAGTCATACCACGCTTCGATAGGTCATTTTAACTTCAATAGGCATTCTGGGTTTTTCAAAAGACATTTTTTTAGATCAAATAATCATTTAGTGTTATATATATTATTAATGTTAATAATTAGAATATGTTTTCAAAGATTTGTTAATTTTTGTCATTCTATTTATCTGGAACTTCTATTACAGAATCCAGTTTCAACATTTATAATTTTATTGCTGATACTGCTTAGTAATGATGTTGAGCTAAACCCAGGCCCTACAAAGGAAGGTGAACTCTCAATATTTCATTTAAACACTAGAAGTATGCTTCATAAATTAGATTACATAGAAAGCATTTGTAATGAAGCAGATATTATATGTTTAACAGAAGCACATCTTGTTCAAAATTTAACAAATGATGGCATTTTTATAGAGGGATACTGCAAAGATCCATTTAGGAAAGATCGAAATAATTCAGGGGGAGGTGTAATAGTATATTTTAGTAATCATCTAATTGTCCAACTCAGAACAGATTTAAATTTTGATAGTGAAGCTATTTGACTGGAAATTGTTTTTCCTGCATACAAAATGCTCCTTTGTGTTGTATATCGCCAACCTAATGCGAACTATCCATTCTGGGATAAGTTTCAACAGTCCATGGAAAACGCCACGAATTACTCGTCAAACGTTGTGATAACGGGAGATTTAAATGTAGATTTTCTTAGTGAACATTCTCACAAATTACTTGATATTATGAGGTTGAATAATCTGAAAAACATGATTACTGAACCTACCAGAACATGTAACACGCACCAATCTTTACTTGACCCTGTTTTAGTATCTGATAATTGTAATGTCCTTGAGTCGTATGTAATTCAAGTAGATAGAAAATATAGTGACCATGAAGCAACAATTGTCTACCTAAAAGTCCCTCTTAAATCAATCAATACTTATAAACGATTAGTCTGGGATTATCGAAATGCTGATTTTGAGACCTGTAACGATTGTATATCCTCCTTAAATTGGAACTCAATTATATCTCCAGAAAATAGTATGGAGGAAAACTGTCAAACATTTACAAAAACATTTATTGAAATAATAAAAAATTGTGTGCCCCAAAAAGAAGTTACAATAAGACTAAATGATAAAGTTTGGTTCAATTCTGAATTAAGAAGGGAAATAAGAAAAAGAGACAGACTTCGAAAACTGGCTCGTAGATCTAATAGTGATTCCAATATCAATAAATACAAGAAGCAAAGAAATCATGTAAATAATTTAAAAAAGCATGCTAAAGAACAATTTTATTTTAATGTTAATACTACACTAGATGATTTTTCAAGTTCAAATTCAAAATCCTACTGGTTATTGATTAAAAAATTGGTTAAATCGTCTGGTGATATGTCACCAATTAGTCAATTAAAAAAAGAAAATAATGACCTCATCTCAGATGATTACGAAAAAGCATGTCTTCTAAATAATTATTTCTGTTCTATATCTACATTAAATGACAGTAATACATCAAAACTCGACTTTCCTCTCAGAACAAATGCAACACTAGATTTCTTTCAAATTACTCTGAGTAAAGTTCTTGATATTTTACAAATTTTAAAACTTGGAAAAGCGTCAGGTCTGGATTCTATTAGTCATCAAATACTTAAGAAAACGTGTAATACTGTTTGTGTTCCCCTCTCTCTCTTGTTTAATTTATCGCTTTCTAAATCGGAATTTCCAACACAATGGAAAACAGCATCTGTTATGCCACTCTTCAAACAGGGAGACAAATCATTAATATCTAACTATAGACCAATATCATTACTATCAGCAGTTGGCAAAGTATTCGAAAGAATTGTTTTTAAGGAAGTATTTAATCATTTAATATCAAATAACTTATTGTATAAATTTCAATCAGGTTTCATCCCAGGTCACTCTACCGTTCACCAGCTAATAGAAATCTATTACAGAATATGTATGTCTCTGGATGATCATTGTATTACTACCCTTATTTTATGTGATATTTCTAAAGCATTTGATCGGGTCTGGCATACAGAGCTTTTACTGAAACTTAAAGCTTATGGGGTAGATGGTAAATTATTTAAATGGTTTGAAAGCTATATTTCCAGTAGGAAAAAATGTGTATTTATAAACAATTCCAAATCCCCCTTAGTAAATACAAATGCAGGAGTCCCCCAGGGCTCAGTGCTTGGTCCGCTACTTTTCTTATTATATGTTAATGATATTGCAGATAACTTTTTAAGTCTTACTAGACTGTTTGCAGATGATACTTCTCTTTCATATTCTAGTCAAAGTCCATATACTATAGAAGATGTAATAAATAGTGATTTGGAATCTATATCTATATGGTCTAAGCAATGGTTAGTAAATTTTAATTCTAAAAAAACTAAAGCAATGGTATTTTCCAACATTAATCTTCCCAACAATATAGAAATAACATTCCAAGACAAATTAGTAGAATTTGTTACCTGTCACAAACATTTGGGTATTACTTTTGACAGCAATGGAAAATTTCATACCCATATAGTTAATATTATTAAATCAGCAAGTCAGAGGTTGTGTGCCCTAAGAAAACTTAAATATGCATTAAATAGACATTATCTTTCTCGTATTTATTTTATCTTTATAAGGCCTATGTTGGAATACGCATGTGAACTTTGGGATGGTTGTAGTCAACAAGACTCTGATAATTTAGAAAAGCTTCAAATAGAAGCAGGATGAATAGTAACCGGACTGCCTCTATTTGCAAGTCGTCAATCTATCTATTCTGAAACGGGTTGGGAATTACTATCTGATAGGCGAAGGGTAAGAAGGCTCAGCTTATTTTATTCTATTCACAACAAATCTGCCCCAGACTATCTTTGTGATTTGATGCCCTTTCCGGTTGGTAGTGTCTCCCAGTATAATTTACGAAATAGTAATAATTATGTTTTACCTAATTGTCGATTAGAAATTACCAAAAAGTCCTTGTTCCCCTCTACTACCCGGGACAGGAACAACCAAAAAGTCCTTCTTCCCCTCTACTACCCGGGACTGGAACAATTTAAGTCCGGAAATTAGAAATTCTGGTAATATTAACATATTTAAAAGAAAAATTAAAATATTGCTTGAAAAAGTGCCTTTTTATTTCAGTTGGGGTGATAGAAAATTAAATATTATTCGTAGCAGACTTAGAAATATGTGCAGTTCGCTAAATGCAGATTTGCACCTTGTCAATTTAAAACCTAGTCCTGCATGTATCTGTGGTCATGGCTTTGAAGACTGTATACACTTTTTCCTCGAATGTTCCTTTTACAATGAAAATAGGGTTATCTTGTTTAATAAATTAAAGAATTACGTAGTTACAATTGAATTGATATTAGCTGGTGATGAAAATTTGACTCCTAACCAAAACATTGAAATCTTCTCCGTTGTTTATTCTTTTATTAGAAGCACCCAGCACTTTAACTAATATACTAGCTTACTCACTCCAGTCCATGTTGTTTTTTGTTGTTTTTGTTTGTTTGAAACCTTTCTTCTTCTTCCTATCCTTCTTTCTATCCCTATGTTTTGAATATTTTATTTCACGTTATTTTTCGTTATATTTACTTTATTATTAACGTCTAAATATATCATGTTGTAAAATTTATTTATATAATTATCGCCATTATGTACAATTATTTTTTGTTTATATCTTTGTAAAAGGGAAAGGACTTCACTAATGTTCATAACTTGTGTTCAATCCCATTTGCAACTTTTATGCAAATAAAATATGTTTAAACTAAACTGGTCGCCATGATATAGCTGAAATATTGTTGAAAGTGGTGTTAAAACACCAAAAATCAAAAATCAAAATCAAATCATGACAGTGAGGTTGAAACTACTGATATGTATTGGTCAGAATATACAACGTTTTCAGGTAATTTTGTTCTCTTTTATTAACCTCTATACACATAAAGGGAATGGGCAATTTGCATGTATTTTAAATGCTCCACAATCAGTTATGTAATAATGCTTCATCATTATTGATTTTTACCTGAACAGGTGTGAATCTAATTTGAATATTGTCCATATTTGGTATGGTCAGTATGTCAACATCTGATATAACATGCTAATGATGAAATCAGCTGACTTGCTGTTGGTCAATACTGACCACATGTTGCTGTTCATTTCAGTAGTACTTACTCCCATGTTTGTTACATGACAAAATGACAGAATTTTACAATTAAGTCCTATGGCAAACTTTTTTATTCTTTAATGAATTTTTTTGAAAAATTCACCTATAATATGTATTAATCAGTCCTTAATATAAATATGTTTAAAAAATAAATCTGATAACCCGTTGATTTTTTAGGAATTGTTTTCCCTATTTTCAGAGTCGCCAAACAGACTATACCCACATTGAGAAACAGTAAAATGTTATATACATGTAGTCAATTCGTACCACAGTAAACTCGTACCACTGTAAACTCGTACCAGCATCGTAATTATATTGAACGTATCCCATATTTCCACACTTTCTGTGATGCTATCTTGAACAAATATCACATTCTACCGCCTCTTGACGGGGTCTTACAGGAGCGTGGCACCATATACAACTGTCGTCGCTCATTTTGGTTATGAAGCACACCACCAATGAATGACATTTTATAACAAGAGTTGGCTTTGACAGGACTCCTCTTAGCTTGTGTGTTGAGCACAACAAATTCCAAGCTCAAACTCAAAATCCAATCATCTCATTAAATAGATAATTAGTTAATTTAATTATAGTTCAGAGATCATGATCACCTGATTAAATAATAATATAAAGATCAAAAGAAATCATAATTATCACTGAGAAAGTCGCCGTCTAAATTCAAATCAATTCAAATTATTTTGAAACTGCTCTCAACTGTCATTAAAAAAAAATAATGCAAATATTAAAATTAATTAATTATTATTAAACTTTGTTTGCATTGGTACGAGTTTGTAGTGGTACGAGTTGACGATGGTACGAGTTAACTAGTTACCTTTCCGGTAAAAATATTCAATGATCTAATGCCAGAATTTAACGGTACATCTGTATATAACATTGCTTGCTTACATATCTTCAAGTGAAAGTCCGTTGCTGAATTTCCCTTTATCTGTCTTGTTCTCGGTGCACATCTTCTGATCATTCGACGAGTGGGCGTTTGGTTTCTCTTTTTGTTTCCACAAGCACGTGTTTCCTATTTTTGTACGCGTGTTCCAGGTGTACTTTTGTTTACTTCCGGTTAAAACGAAAGAATAACAATGACGACATAGGCTAAAGTCCATGTTTTCTATGATCACCTGAGAGTCTGACTATTTTATTCAAATTTTATCAATAGCTTAATCTGCTGTCAGTATCATGTAACCAAGGAAAAACGCTTTCTATTTGTGAATGGATTGTTGAAGCTGAACTCGTATTCATAAAAATGTCTATATCGTATAATTCTACAATATTTCTCGTCGTTGTTGTGTTAATATTGCAGTGTATTGTCAACATTATAGGGTAAGCAATTTATGTTGTATATATAGTTATATTATGTTGTTTTTCGTTGAAATAGATATTCAGTGTATGAATTGTAGATTTGAATCATGTTTGTCGTCAAAATAAAAATCGTACGTAAATCTAATAATTAGTAATATTATTAGACGATATGATCAGACCATTATTTCTATGATTAGTCATATATAATAGAAATGATGGTCTGATCACAAAGAAAAAAGAAAGGCCACAAGACGTCAAGAGCTATGGTTTCACAGCTACATACAAATGTTTTATAACTACCTACAGTTACCCAAAGACTTGAATTATTGTATTTGTGTGCATAGGAACCCTACATAATCATATAGGAGTGTTCGCCGATCTCATTAGTTTTAACTAATTTGCATGACAATAAACAAAACTTGGTTGACAATAAAACAATAAAGTAATTGACAGGAAAATAACAAATTTTTAAACTTTTATAACTTTTTTATTTCCAAACCAATTTTGGTTCTGTTAATTGTTTTAGAGACTTAAGAAAATTCATATTTTTACTGTCAGTTTACATTTTTTAATTTTGATATGATAAATTCATAATTCTAATATGAAATAATGCATTTTTACACTTCAAAACTAAATAAAACAAGATTGAATTTTCAATCCTTTTATTCTGGATATTTTTATCAAACCTTCATTGTGAATTAGTTATTTCTATATAATTTTTACTTCTTAAAGAATTATTAAATTATCTTAAATAACAAAAAAATAATTACAATTTAAAGTTGAGTCTTCAATGAAAGACGATGGAAATTTTCCATTACTTGCCAACCAGACAGGTAAATTCTCAAGCCTATGACATCACGGCAAACACTCCTTATATTATGTGATATGGTCTATTTTTTTAATTGAGTTATTTTTGAGGTACAAGTTTTTTGCTTCGAATATATGTAAATGTTACTATCAAGCAGTTCTATCCACACAATGGCACACAATAGTCAGAGAGATAGCATGTAAAATTGGGTCAATGAAACCAAAAATTAAAATTGGTATTTGCTGCTTCTTGGCTATTAAGCATGCAGCATTAAGGAGTAAAAACAAAGACTGATTGGCTCAGAATGAGGCCCCTTTTATATGAGGATAACAATCCAACTACTACTCTAAGCATTTATAAGATATAAGATATAAGATTTTTATTTTCCTAATCATAGGGCCCAAAATGGGCATATTAAACATGAAGATCATTCATACATCAACATTTACAATCATTCACACTAATTTTAATCATTATTTGGAGACAACACAAAGAAAACAAAGAGAAATAATAATACAGAGGAAAGAGTCAGTCAGCCACAGAGAGGATACTACTTATGAATGTTTTTGATCACACCATTAAACCAATTTTATCATATGGCTCTGAATTATGGGCTATATTTAAAGGGAAACTTCGCGATTTTTTACATGTTAGCTAAATATGTTCCTGGTGATATAAAATACATATTCACAAAGTTTTATTGACATATTTCCACAAATAACGAAGCAAATCGCAAATTTGTAATTTTAATTTCGAATTTTTCAACTAGCCAAAAATGCATTGTGGGATTGAAATTTAAAGTTTGGGTCGCTGATGTTAAATTCGCTTCATTTAAAGCGCTCAGAGGACTGTAATTTAAATCTAATAACCGTTGGAAAATTAAATACTGAAGTGAACAGCTACGTACTTTTTTGACAAACAACTATTTTAAATGAACAAAATGTTTCATTTCCTTTATATTTACAACGGAAAGAGTGTTTTATAACAGTCACCTATATTCGCTATATATCGGATCCCTTTTACAATTATGTTCATTTTGTTTTACTGCTAATGTGCTGAAAAATATAATGGATAATTTTGACAACGCGTAACTTGTGTATTGATTGCTAGATTCTGTTTTAATCCCTTTTTTATAATCATTATTCGGCATGCTGTTTACTGTTATTTTGATCTCCGCATGAGATGTCCGCTTGTGTGTTTTCTAGCCGGAGGGTAAAATTATACAGGTGTAAAATTCAAGGTGACCGGATTAATAAAATGGGAATTTGAATACACACTATTTGCTTTCCAAGACGAGTTGGTAGATCGTTTATTATCTATTAAAGATAAAATATTCTTAAAACATTAGAATAAATATAATGTTGAAATAACAGGAACAAATTATGTTTTAGATGATAAAAAAAGTATACACCATCCTTGAAATTATAAGTGTTCATTATGAGAGGCGCCAAATTGGCCTAACTATATATAGCTCTCTCATCATAATAATTTAACGATCGATGTTCATAAAAGATGTTTTAATTTTAATATTAAATAAAATATAGCTCTCTCATCATAATAATTTAACGATCGATGTTCATAAAAGATGTTTTAATTTTAATATTAAATAAAATAATTTAGGCCTAAACGTTTAGAAATGAATTTTTCTTTTTAACAATAAAAGAAAATTATTATGATTTTACTCGATCATTATTTTAAGTCGTTGTTCAAAAAAAGATGTTTTAATTAATTTTAATTAATTTAATTTAATCAAATGATTATGATTTTACTAAATCAATATTTCTTTACTTTTCTTTTGTTCAACGCGTGTTGTTTGTTTGAGAACATTTCTATAATAGATTTAGATTCTTTATTTCTCTTAAACCATAATACATACAGGTATAGAGATATGAAAATATGTACACTATTTACAATATATACAGACAGGTCATAACAAGAGGTTAACCGGGAGTCGACACACCTTTATTAATAATTCTGACAAAACGACATAATTTTTGAAGTTCTATTTTTGAAGTTGATGTCATTAATAGTTTGAACTTTATTATGTTTGGATTTATACGAATGTTTTTCTTTATATAAATTTTTCTTTGATTGCCGAAATACTGACATTTAAATAGATAATGAAATTCATCTCCAATTTCTCCATTATTACATAAGGGACATATTCTATTCTCTCTGGCTATGTTTTTCCATCTACCATTTTCGACTGGTAACTTATGGTTTGTTGTTCTAAATTTACTTAATGTCAAATTATCCTTATCATTTAAAATATTTAAGTAGTTTTCGAAAACCAAATTATCTTTATATATTCTGTAATTCAGTGCCTTCGGAGAGTCGTTTACTGAAGAAAGCCACGTTTGGAGATATTGATCAGTGAGATTTTGTTTAATTGAGTGTTTCAACCACAATTCATTAATAAAAGTTTGTGACTCCCAAATATAATTAAAACCACAATTACACAATATATGTTTTACATATTTCAACCACATAAAGTTTCTATCTCTCACTCGCAACATATTATACATACATTTATAAATGATAGCAGATAGTTTTGTTTGCTTTCCACTAATTAATTTAGCCCAAAAAGATATTGTTCTAACTTTTATATCAATGTCTAAGGGATATCTACCTAGTTCCCCATAAACCATGTAACTTGGTGAGGAAGTTTTAAAATTAATAAATAGTTTACAAAATCGCAAGTGCACCCTTTCTATAATTTCGTTTTTTGAAAACCCCCAAACTTCACACCCATACAATAAAATAGGTTTTATTATTTTATCAAATAAGTCTAACTGGTACTGAATTGATAGGTTATGTACTTTTCCTCTTTTTAAAACTTCGAACATTGCTTTTGTGGCTTTCTCTACTTGAGCTTTTTTTGTCATTGAAAAGTTCTCAGATTTTGAAAGTAAAACACCCAGATAATTAAATTCAGACACTATTCCAATTTCCATTTCATTAAATGTGAATGTTAAATTATTTGGAAGCCTCCCTCTAGAAAAAAACAAAATTTTAGTTTTTTCGACATTAACTTTAAGTTGCCAAAGCTTACAATATTCAGAAAAGACATCAAGTTGTTTTTGAAGATCCTCTTTGTTTTCCGACATTATCACTGTATCGTCGGCATACAGTATAACGAAAAGTTTCAGATATACATTTAACTGGTTTTCAATTTCTTCAGACAATGTTATCAACCCACTGACATCTTTTGAATGCAGGCAAGATTCTAAATCATTTAGAAAAATTGAAAACAAAAACGGAGGTAAGTTCTCACCCTGTCTAACACCGTTTTCACACCTAAAGAAATCAGATTTACAAGTGTTATATATTACACATGATTTAATGTTATCATACATATTTAATATCAAACGATACATTTTACCATTGGTATTGTTCAATAAAAGTTTGTACCATAATGCTTCACGCCAGACTTTGTCGAACGCTTTTTCAAAGTCCACGAAAGCACAAAATAATTTTTTATTTTTACTTTTGAGACATTCGAAGATGGAATAAAGGATAAATATACTATCAGTAGTGGAGTATTGTTTACGGAATCCACACTGGCTTTCGTTTAATACCTTAAATTTTTCTGAGAATGTATTTAGTCTGTCGTTCAATATAGATGTGAAAAGTTTACCTAGGCAGCTTAATATGGTTATTGGTCGAAAATTGTTTGGGTCATATTTATTTCCTTTGTTTTTGAATATAGGTTTAATGCTTCCAATTAACCATATATCAGGGATAATACCTGTATCAAATATAACGTTAAATAACTTCTCGTATATGTTAATAAACTGGGTCGCGGTAGCTTTAATATACTCGTTTTTAATATAATCTTCTCCGCTAGCTTTATTACATTTTAACTTTTTTATACAATTCAAAATCTCATTTTTGTCGATATACTTATTAATTTCTTCATTTATTTGTTTTGTTTCCTGAACTTCTGGTTCAGGTAAGTTTGGCATATCTTTTTGATTAGGTTTCTGGTTTAATTCCTTATAAAACTCGAAAAAAGTATCAACTGGGATGTCTGGTTGCTCTTTTCTTTTACCTTTATTTAAAATTTTCCAAAATTCTTTTGGATTTTTTGTGCGCATAGTTTTAAGTTTATTTTGCATGTCTTTTCTATGTCGTGACGTATGTCGTGACATATGTCGTGACATATGTCGTGACATACTTGTATCAAGTGTTCTTTTATACTGTCTTTCCACTGCAGCTAACTCATTTTTAACTGCTTCTGTCTTATACCTTTTGTATTTTCTTTTCAATTTTCTATAATTTTGTCTTTGAAATTTACATTGCACAGTAAACCATGGTTTATGAGTTTTACTGTTATTTATTTGTTGCTTAGAGTTTTTTGTAGTACGTGTACCCAAAGTTTTCTTGGCCGAGTCTACAAATATTTCTGATAGGTCATGTACATATTGGTTAATAGACTGCTTACATGTGTTATCATTATTTGAGTTAATCAGTTTATTTTCTAGATCAATTACTTTCACTGTTTCTATATTTTCAATGAATTCTTGCAATTTTTCTGGGTCCCACTTGTTCATTACTTCCTCTTTATTAGATTGGTTACGAGATTCTGTCGCATTATTCGTTTTTTCGTTTACTTTAATGGAAACGGAAATTGGTGAGTGTGCGTCTGAATATAATTTAGAAAATTCTAATACATTTAGCCTAACAAAATTTGACAGGATATTTACATTACATAAACAATAGTTGACAACACTCGCACCTTTACATGTTAATTTTCCCTCTACATCCCCATTTAAACGTCCATTTAGAATGAAAAAATCATTTGATTTACAAAAATCCAATAATAATTTACCAAAGTTATTTCTGGTTTTATCTCTGCTGTTTCTTTTACGTGGCAAGCTATGCATATCTAAAAGGCAAACACTATTTACAATATCAATCCCCTCTGTTGAGGAGTCATCATCATCTATAAATATAAAATCGTCATCAGTTGCAGTCCTACTATTAAAATCACCCAGTAGGCAAACACATTCATAATTTGGAGAAAACATTAGATATTCATTTTGAATTTCCCGATACGCATCATCTGAGGAGTAAGATGTGTATTCGGGTAGAATATATACAATTCCAAAAAGGCCATCTCCGTTCGTATTTAAAAGATCAGCACTTACTTTAAATCATGCTTCTCTTTCTGAACTGGGAAGACATCCTTTACATTATGATATTGTTAAGAGTCTACTGAAATATTGTTATAGATTAGAAAATCTAACGACAGAGTTTCCTTTATTGAAGGATGCCTTTTTATGTAGCAAGAATCTTCATTTTACACACAGTGCATCTTGGTACTCATCAGTTAATAAACTATTGAAAATTTTTAACATTCAAGACAACAGTATGTGGTATAATAAAAGTAAATTTGGTTTTATACTGAGAAAATGTCTTAATCAAAAATATTTATCTGACTGGAAAGATACCAGCGAATCATTAAAGGATGGAAAACTTACCACATATTTATTTTTAAAGACCAATTTTAAATTAGAAATATATCTCACATTAGTGAAAAAATATGGATATAGAAAATCCATTTGTAAATTGTGCACATCGCTCATAGATTTTTATAGAAACTGGTAGATACACCAATATACAAGAAATGAAAGAATATGTAAAAATTGTACAAATCAAGAAATTGAAGATGAAACTCACTTTCTCACTAGATGTCCAAAATTTAGTGGGGAGAGAGATGATCTTTTCAATTCCATATCAGCTAAAGTTAAAAATTTTACCAATTTATCTGATAAAAATAAATTATTTTGGTTGTTGAATTGTGAAATTCAGGAAATCTTAAACTCTGTTGGAAGATTTCTTTACCAAAACATGCCCTAATTACTACTATATATTTATTTTATATTTATGCATTTATAACATGTTTGTATGTCATGTTCTATCAATCATCAACTCTTTCCCTCTTGTGAATTTATTTGTGTAATTTCTGTTTGCCCCTGGAGGACCCATAATTGGAATAAAATTTATTTATGAAGTCTCCCAAACAAAGTTTGGGAGACTTAATGATTTTGCTCTGTTTCTTCTTATTATTATTAAGTCTCCCAAACAAAGTTTGGGAGACTTATTGTTTTTGCTCCGTTTCTTATTAATTATTATTTTTATTATCTCTTTCTCCTTTCTTTCCACGGACCATGAACTTGTCCATGGCAGATCTCAGTAACTACTGGACAGAATTTCATGAAACTTGGTGGAGTTATAGATATATGTTTCTAGTTGGTCCAAAAGTTTTCAGCTTTGTGGTAAAGGGGGTCAGAGTCATATTTTGAGGGGTTCAAAGGGGGTGGAGATTACTATAGAATCCTATGGGAAAGTTGAAATTTCGTACATTAATGTTGATAACTTCTAAATGTATAATGATAGAGACATAAAATTTGACATAGTGATAGGTCACCATTAGAGGAGCAATTCTGCATTTTCAAAATTTCGAGATGTCTGCCATCAAAATGGCTGCCAAAATACGGTATAAAAAATGGGCGGTAAAAATTCAACATTGTCCGATATCATCAAAATTTGATATGTGGGTAGATAATGATGTCCCGAATTGATTGCCGACATTGAAAAATTTCTACCGGTCCCCATTTTCAAAATGGCTGCCACAAGACCGCAAAAATTCAACATGGTCCGATATCATCAAAATTTGATATGTGGGTAGATAATGATGTCCCGAATTGTTTACTGACATTGAAAAATTTCTAACGGTGGCCAAAATGGCCACCACAATACCGCAAAAATTCAACATTGTCCGATATCATGAAAATTTGATATGTGGGTAGATAAGGATGTCCCGAATTGATTCCCGACATTGAAAAATTTATACCGGTCACCATTTTCAAAATGGCCACCACAATACCGCACAAATTCAGCATTGTCCAATTTCAACGCCATTTCATATGTGGGTAGATTATGATGTCCCGAATTGATTCCTGACATCGAAAAATTTCTACCGGTTGCCATTTTCAAAATGGCCACCACAATACCGCACAAATTCAACATTGTTCAATTTCAAAGGTAGCTTTTAATTCATTTTTTAAACCAGTTGTCTGTGGCCGGTTTGGGAGACTTCATAATCGTTAGATTATAATCATATCTTGTTATTTATTTATTTATTCATACAGGTCAAGATGTGTGGCATTATAAACCAATTGCTGCTAGGATTATAATTAATTAATCCACTCTATTCATTTTTGTCTTTTAATAAATAAAATTAATGTACACAATGTAATGTTATTAACCATGTCTAATAATTGATTTATAAATGTTGTATCTTTATCAAACAAACTTTATTTCTTCTGGGACCTTAGATAAACAAGACAAAAGACACTAGACAACAAATGCTAGATGTACATGCAGTCCTCGAATTTACTGGTCTGAATCAAGTTTTTGAATTTATTTTTCTATACATTTTTGTAGTTCTAAATAAAAACTGAAAAATTTACTGGTCCAAACAATTTTTTTACTGATCTTGGGGATGAAGGACCGGTGCTCATCGTGAGGACTGTACATGTACCTGTATGTTAAAATCTATGGAAAAATTTATATGTATCACTATGTATAGCAAATCTTTACATACATGTACCAGTTTAAGTTGGTATTGATTTTACAAATTACTTTCAATAATAAAAAAAAATAATGATAATGGCACAAAGAAAATATATTCTAGCTGTATTGATCAGAAATTAATGGTTGTTATATTCCTTTGATGATAATTGATCTTGACCTTGCATTGTTTACTTCTTAATTTAAGATATTGACCTTGTTTACTTCTTAAAGCATTAAGTATATAATTAATATATGAATGACTTTGATGTTGTTTTAATTAATTATTGAATTTGTTGTTCAATAAATACACAAAGATGTGTACCTGTACAATTAATTTAGAACTGTTTATAAAATGAAAAAAAGTAGAAAATATAATTATGGTACCAAGCTTAAGCTTTTAAAAGAGTAAGACTACATTATACTTTCAATTGTAATTCCTGAAAATGAATTAAAAGATGTGGGCAAAAGAAATAAGAAAATATTTTGTCCTTTCCCTTCCTTTTTCATGGAATTGGTACAATATTGCCCAACGTAAGAGAAATATATATAACTCCTATGAAAACATATACTTTTACAATCAAGTCTTGACAGGAATATGTAAATTGTTCTATGTATCCAATGCATACAAGCAATGAAAATAAAAACCAACTTGATTCTTGTTAATGAATGTTACTGGCTTTTTAATTACCGTAATTAAAAGGGGATTGGAGGGATACTATATCATTGATGTGTAAATTTGAGATCTTAAGCAATGTTAATATACATGTATATTTGCTGTGGTACTGTAGCTCCTATGGTATTTTTGTGTCTGTCAAAAAAAAAAAAAAAAAAAACTATAAGAGCTACGATTCCACAGCTAATAGTACATGTATGTGTGTGTGGTAAGTCATGTACAAACGTAACTGTACTACATCGGAATAAATGACCCAACCAATACTAATTATAGATTTATTTTACAGGGATAAAACTGACACTCTACAAAAAGATCACAGATGTAGCAAGATAAAACGTGTAGAGCGTCAAAGTTACTTGTATCAGAGTGGTCCATGTGTTATATCATACAAGGCACGATGTGGCTGGTTTAGTTTAGATCTGTGTACATTTTATAAGTAAGTTACTTTGTACACTGTATTTAATGAGTACAGGTGTCATGTGGTATTTTGAACCCCATGGTATATTGACCCAGTCAATTTTCATCCATTGTATATTGAACCCCCTTATTGAAAAATGAACGTATGGTATAAAATTGAATCACCATGGTATTTGGAGCCCCCTCATTTCTAATCAAGAGACAGTACAGGGTTCAATATACCATTTTGTTAGAGGGTTCGATATACCATACCAGTTGTACTTGATATTCTATGTATGGTACTATATAGTTCATGTGATAGATATAGGCCTCTATATAAACTGGACTCCCACCACATGACCCAGTTTTTTAAGGTCTTGTATATTTCCATTTCCATTTCCAAGCTTAATTTCTGGATGGATATTTGATATGGAATTCCTCTGGATTTCAATACACTACATGTATAAAATTATAAACTTTGTTTTTCAATTCAGATGTGCACCTCATTCATGTTAGTTTTGTTTTCTCAGAATTTTACCCTCCTGATAAATGAACACCACTACAGTTAACAGTTTATTCTTTAGAATTTGAATTCTACTTTGGACAGTGTGTATACACAGATTAAAAATGAGTGTGGGACTTCCTAAATGTTTAAATATCAGAAATCTTACAAAAAACTATAGCATAATCAGGGGTTAAAAAATCCGCTGGTCCGAGGTCCGGGACCGGCGATTTGTGGGTTCGGACCTAACATTTTCTAATCCTGTAAAGACCGACGGACCAGTTGAAACTATCCAATTACGGACTTTAATTAAATAGGAGGTTAAAAGTCTTGAGTGACAGATGTACTGCATAATTTTAATCCAACATTGATTGCCTCTTTCAATATTGTTAACATTGGATTACATAATCTGAAATAATTCAAGATCGTTTTAGTGCTTTACCAAGTGTGTTTTGTTCCGTATGAACCTCCGGTAATTAACGGAGCACACACACCCGGGATGGTTATAACAGTGTGAGATTAACTCAAGATCAGTTTTGCGCTTTACGGAAACGGTAATTCTTTCGATAATACTTAAGCGTATTAGTGAAGCAGTTCAAACATAAAATTGGCCTGAGTCATTGACTAGTTTTTAGCTCACCTGCGTGACCTGGCCCTAAAAGGCCATGTGAGCTTTAGCCATCACTTGGCGTCCGTCCATCGTACGTCATAAGCTTTCACATTTAAATCTTCTCCTCTGAAACCGCTGAACCAAATTAAACCAAGCCTGGCAGGGATGGTCCCTGGGTGGATCCCTTTCAAAATTGTGTCCGACAGCCCTGCCCTCCATTCAAGATGGCTGCTGTTACTAAAAATAGAAATTTCTTCAATTGTCTATTGCTGCTTTAGTACAAGTCAAAATGAGCTCAAATTTTAACTGCAGCTACATGGCAATGAGTAGTTTAACATATATTCAGGGTTTTTCTGTGAAATTTATCTTTCAACCGATTGATACCAATTATGCAAATTAGGCATATTTTCAATTTTGATAAAAGATCACATTTAAATCTTCTTCTCTGAAACCACTGAACCAAATCAAACCAAATTTGGCTGGGATAGTCCTAGGGTAGTTCCATTTCAAAATTGTGTCCGACAGCCCCGCCCTCCATTCAAGATGGCTGCTGTTACTAAAAATAGAAATTTCTTCAATTGTCCATTGCTGCTTTAGTACAAGTCAAAATGATCTCATATATTAACTGCAGCTACATGACAATGAGTAGTTTAACATATAGTCTGGGTTTTTCTGTGAAATTTTTCTTTCAGCCGATTTATACCGATTATGCAAATTAGGCATATTTTGATAAAAGATCACATTTAAATCTTCTTCTCTGAAACCGCTGAACCAAATTAAACCAAATTTGGCTGGGATAGTCCTTGGGCAGTCCCATTTCAAAATTGTGTCCGACAGCCCCGTCCTCCATTCAAAATGGCTGCTGTTAATAAAAATAGAAATTTCTTTAGTTGTCCATTGCTGTTTTATTATAAATCAAAATGAACTCAAATTTTAACTGCAGCTACATGACAATGAGTAGTTTAACATTATTCTGGGTTTTTCTGTGAGATTTTTTTCAGCCAGTTTATTCCGTTTAGGAATATTATGAGATAAAAATCACATCAAAATCTTTTGCTCAGAAATTTGAGTTGAAATGATCTTTGGGTGGCCCACTTTCAAAATTATGTGTAACACCCCCATTTTCTATCAACTTTAGATGTCATATTTGAAAACCAGGTGAGCGATTACAGGCTCCTGGGAGCCTCTAGTTTATACCCCCTATATACATGTATATAGGAATCCTCATGTCTGTCCGTCACACTTTTGGTTTCCGGATAATAATTAAAGTACCGCTCAGCCAAATCTTTTCAAACTTTCACACATTTCTGTGTACCATAAAATACAGGTTAAGTTTGATTACAGTGTATTTCACATTTACCGTTCATGAGTTATGGCCCTTTTTCTCTTAGAAAATAAGGACTTTTTAGGTTTCCGGATGATATTTAAAGTATGGCTAAACCAAATCTTTTCAAACTTTAACACAATGCTGTGAACCATTAAATATAGGTTAGGTTCAATTACGGTGTATTTCACATTTACCGTTCATGAGTTGTGGCCCTTTTTCTCTTAGAAAATAGGGACTTTTTAAGTTTCCAGATGATATTTAAAGTATGGCTCAACCAAATCTTTTCAAACTTTAAAACAATGCTGTGGACCATTAAATACAGGTTAAGTTCGATTACGGTGTATTTCACATTTACCGTTCCTGAGTTATGGCCCTTTTTCTCTTAGAAAATAGGGACTTTTTAGGTTTCCGAATGATATTTAAAGTACCGCTCAGCCAAATCTTTTCAAACTTTAACACAATGCTGTATACCATAAAATACAGGTTAGTTTGATTATGGTGTATTTCACATTTACTGTTGATAAGTTATGGCCCTTTTTCTCTTAGAAAATGGGGACTTTCTAGGTTTCCGGATGATATTTAAGGTACGACTCAACCAAAGCTTTTCAAACTTTAACACAATGCGATGTACCATAAAATACAGATTAAGTTCGATTATGGTGAAATTGACATTTACCATTCATGAATTATGGCCCTTTTTCTCTTAGAAAATAGGGACTTTAAAGGTTGCTGGATGAAAATAAAAGTAACGCTCAACCAAATCTTTTCAAACTTTAACACCATTTGTATATCAACTTTGATCTTCCTGGAGACATTGCACCAATTGTTACACCAGTTCACTTTTCTCAGCATTCCTTCATTACAAGTGTGTTTCCATCATATGTCTTATAATCAGTGTTTTGATGTAAATAGTGAAAGAAAAAAGGAAATGATTACAGGTAATCTGATTTAAATTAATTTGGCAAGCAATAAAAAGTTTACTACATTGTCAATTACAAGAATTTGTAAATTTTTGATGGCCATGAAATGAATAAGTTGTAAGATAAATCACAACATGTTGCATTCCTTTCATTGCCTCATTCAAAATTTGGCATGTGGGGGTATCTGTGATCACCAGATCAACTTTCTCTAGTTTTTTAGGTTAACGGAATGGCCTGTGATACTGACAACAATAAATTACATAATGAAAAAACACCACAACTAACAAAAGGTCAAAGATATGATAGGCTTAAAACGGAAGAGTACATTTCAAGCATCGTGGAAGGAAAAAATTCCTTTGGTTGAGGCAAGTGGTAGGCTGATAACCACGGCGATCTAATTTCGTTGAAATTAAACTTTGAAGACATTTTCTGCTCTGTGTATTTGGAAGTCTAATCTCAACGAGATTACCGGCGATCATGCTAATGAGAATTATGAAGTAAATATGTGGGGTAAATACTGTAGAATATATCCAGAATTTGCCCAAAAAACCAGTGCTTTATTTACAGTACCGTACAACCAATATACGAAAATTGACTGTTTGATAGCCCAGACTAAATGAAAAGCTGGTTTTATAAAATTAAGTTTACAGCAGCATCTGATCAGGTATTAAATTACCAACCTAAAATAGTCATTTTAAATAATATATGTCACTCAGTTACTATATACTACAGGGGTAAGTTAATTTTGTGTTCAACAAATTTTATTTCCTCCATTCCGATATTCAGGACCAGTAGAACATTTTTCAGGACCAGTAGATTCCTGGTGCACACTGGTCTTAGACCAGTGAACTTTTGGGAAATTTGTTAACCCCTGGTAATAATCACCGAACAAAGTGGGAAAAGAGAGCGTTTGGTATTTATATATAAACTGTGGGAACAGGACAAAAGCCCCCATAATGAAATAATCATACATTACAATCTTGTTACATTTTTTTATATTGATGGTGATATTAAAGATATCTTAATGAACAAAACTCACTCCTATTAAAAAAGGGGAGTGGAGGATTAATAACCAAAAAAAAAAAACTTTAAAAAATAAATTCCACATTTAGTTTATTGTTATGTTCATACATTGTATATAAAGTGTAAAGTTTAAATTGAATTTAATCTGATAAAATTAATCAGAAATTGTTTTTATTGATAAACAATTGATAATTACCTTTATAACCTTTGAAGTTATTATCTCATCCTGTTTGATATACTACAATGATTAGTAAACCAACAGTGATACAATTCTATCAATTTATCTGCTAGAAATAGTTACAATCATTATTACTTGAAATAAAATTGTTGTCCAATAATCCTGTTAAGAATTATAAAAAGAAAATTTAAACAATGAATGTTTAAAAAGATTAATCATGTTAAACATCCAGCATATGTACGGTAGTATATATCTCAGTTGATCCGACATTCCAGAGCTTGTGGTTCTTATCATGATTTCCTTGATAGAGGGTTGCTGCTAACAAGGAAGCTATTCAACCAAAAGTTTCTAGATATTCCAGAGCTTGTGGTTCTTATCATGATTTCCTTGATAGAGGGTTGCTGCTAACAAGGAAGCTATTCAACCAAAAGTTTCTAGATATTCCAGAGCTTGTGGTTCTTATCATGATTTCCTTGATAGAGGGTTGCTGCTAACAAGGAAGCTATTCAACCAAAAGTTTCTAGATATTCCAGAGCTTGTGGTTCTTATCATGGTTTCCTTGATAGAGGGTTGCTGCTAACAAGGAAGCTATTCAACCAAAAGTTTCTAGATATTCCAGAGCTTGTGGTTCTTATCATGATTTCCTTGATAGAGGGTTGCTGCTAACAAGGAAGCTATTCAACCAAAAGTTTCTAGATATTCCAGAGCTTGTGGTTCTTATCATGATTTCCTTGATAGAGGGTTGCTGCTAACAAGGAAGCTATTCAACCAAAAATTTCTAGATATTCCAGAGCTTGTGGTTCTTATCATGATTTCTTTGATAGAGGGTTGCTGCTAACAAGGAAGCTATTCAACCAAAAGTTTCTAGATATTCCAGAGCTTGTGGTTCTTATCATGATTTCCTTGATAGAGGGTTGCTGCTAACAAGGAAGCTATTCAACCAAAAGTTTCTAGATATTCCAGAGCTTGTGGTTCTTATCATGGTTTCCTTGATAGAGGGTTGCTGCTAACAAGGAAGCTATTCAACCAAAAGTTTCTAGATATTCCAGAGCTTGTGGTTCTTATCATGATTTCCTTGATAGAGGGTTGCTGCTAACAAGGAAGCTATTCAACCAAAAGTTTCTAGATATTCCAGAGCTTGTGGTTCTTATCATGATTTCCTTGATAGAGGGTTGCTGCTAACAAGGAAGCTATTCAACCAAAAGTTTCTAGATATTCCAGAGCTTGTGGTTCTTATCATGATTTCCTTGATAGAGGGTTACTGCTAACAAGGAAGCTATTCAACCAAAAGTTTCTAGATATTCCAGAGCTTGTGGTTCTTATCATGATTTCCTTGATAGAGGGTTGCTGCTAACAAGGAAGCTATTCAACCAAAAGTTTCTAGATATTCCAGAGCTTGTGGTTCTTATCATGATTTCCTTGATAGAGGGTTGCTGCTAACAAGGAAGCTATTCAACCAAAAGTTTCTAGATATTCCAGAGCTTGTGGTTCTTATCATGATTTCCTTGATAGAGGGTTGCTGCTAACAAGGAAGCTATTCAACCAAAAGTTTCTAGATATTCCAGAGCTTGTGGTTCTTATCATGGTTTCCTTGATAGAGGGTTGCTGCTAACAAGGAAGCTATTCAACCAAAAGTTTCTAGATATTCCAGAGCTTGTGATTCTTATCATGATTTCCTTGATAGAGGGTTGCTGCTAACAAGGAAGCTATTCAACCAAAAGTTTCTAGATATTCCAGAGCTTGTGGTTCTTATCATGGTTTCCTTGATAGAGGGTTGCTGCTAACAAGGAAGCTATTCAACCAAAAGTTTCTAGATATTCCAGAGCTTGTGGTTCTTATCATGATTTCCTTGATAGATGGTTGCTGCTAACAAGGAAGCTATTCAACCAAAAGTTTCTAGATATTCCAGAGCTTGTGGTTCTTATCATGGTTTCCTTGATAGAGGGTTGCTGCTAACAAGGAAGCTATTCAACCAAAAGTTTCTAGATATTCCAGAGCTTGTGGTTCTTATCATGATTTCCTTGATAGAGGGTTGCTGCTAACAAGGAAGCTATTCAACCAAAAGTTTCTAGATATTCCAGAGCTTGTGGTTCTTATCATGATTTCCTTGATAGAGGGTTGCTGCTAACAAGGAAGCTATTCAACCAAAAGTTTCTAGATATTCCAGAGCTTGTGGTTCTTATCATGATTTCCTTGATAGAGGGTTGCTGCTAACAAGGAAGCTATTCAACCAAAAGTTTCTAGATATTCCAGAGCTTGTGGTTCTTATCATGATTTCCTTGATAGAGGGTTGCTGCTAACAAGGAAGCTATTCAACCAAAAGTTTCTAGATATTCCAGAGCTTGTGGTTCTTATCATGATTTCCTTGATAGAGGGTTGCTGCTAACAAGGAAGCTATTCAACCAAAAGTTTCTAGATATTCCAGAGCTTGTGGTTCTTATCATGATTTCCTTGATAGAGGGTTGCTGCTAACAAGGAAGCTATTCAACCAAAAGTTTCTAGATATTCCAGAGCTTGTGGTTCTTATCATGATTTCGTTGATAGAGGGTTGCTGCTAACAAGGAGGCTATTCAACCAAAAGTTTCTAGATATTCCAGAGCTTGTGGTTCTTATCATGATTTCCTTGATAGAGGGTTGCTGCTAACAAGGAAGCTATTCAACCAAAAGTTTCTAGATATTCCAGAGCTTGTGGTTCTTATCATGATTTCCTTGATAGAGGGTTGCTGCTAACAAGGAAGCTATTCAACCAAAAGTTTCTAGATATTCCAGAGCTTGTGGTTCTTATCATGATTTCCTTGATAGAGGGTTGCTGCTAACAAGGAAGCTATTCAACCAAAAGTTTCTAGATATTCCAGAGCTTGTGGTTCTTATCATGATTTCGTTGATAGAGGGTTGCTGCTAACAAGGAAGCTATTCAACCAAAAGTTTCTAGATATTCCAGAGCTTGTGGTTCTTATCATGATTTCCTTGATAGAGGGTTGCTGCTAACAAGGAAGCTATTCAACCAAAAGTTTCTAGATATTCCAGAGCTTGTGGTTCTTATCATGATTTCGTTGATAGAGGGTTGCTGCTAACAAGGAAGCTATTCAACCTAATGTTTCTAGATATTCCAGAGTTTGTGGTTCTTATCATGATTTCGTTGATAGAGGGTTGCTGCTAACAAGGAAGCTATTCAACCAAAAGTTTCTAGATATTCCAGAGCTTGTGGTTCTTATCATGATTTCCTTGATAGATGGTTGCTGCTAACAAGGAAGCTATTCAACCAAAAGTTTCTAGATATTCCAGAGCTTGTGGTTCTTATCATGATTTCCTTGATAGATGGTTGCTGCTAACAAGGAAGCTATTCAACCAAAAGTTTCTAGATATTCCAGAGCTTGTGGTTCTTATCATGATTTCGTTGATAGAGGGTTGCTGCTAACAAGGAAGCTATTCAACCTAATGTTTCTATTGGTTACGTTGAAATCATCACTTCGAAAGTTTTATGGTTGCCACCATGACTTGCTTAATAGTTACACTTACATTACACTTGGACACAAATTAAAGTAAATGAACATCACTTTTATTGCTTCTTTAAACATTTCCAGAATCATTTGACTTTACGTTTACAAGGGTTAGTAGTATGCTTGGTCGCTATCAGCAAATTTTCAATGATATAGCAACTATTACGCTTAATCGGGGAAAATCATGGATATTTATAACAAACTGACCCATGAAACACCTGGCCATGTGTACATTTAGGTGTCTGGAAACATTAGCTTTTGAGGTGGGTTCATGGGACAGACTCAGTGGTGTCAGGCTTATGGTCAGAGGTCAGCGACCTTAACCATATGTCCACCTATGCCTCCTCCCCTCTCTTTTGATCAGTCCAACATGACCAACATATAGCCAAGTGTATTTATATAACTCTATGTTTGTGATCATACGGTAGTTGAATTTACAATTACCTATGCAATCAGTGCCTATCGCCACAAATGTGGTGAGTTCGAATCACATAATGTTGAATTGAGTATACCTCGCCATGAACGGGGTTCGAACTCACAACTTGCCGCAGGTCAGTGGTTATCTCCGGGTATTCTGGTTTCCTCCACCAATAAAACTGATTGTCACGATATAACTAAAATATTGTTGAAAGTAGCATTAAACACCATAACCCCCATCTATGTAAGTAGAGATATGCCCAGTAAATACATTTGATATGAAATGTCTATTTATGCACATTTGGATTTAATAATTTACATCAACTTCCCTCCTTAATCCTATAGACAAACTGTTAATATTAAATATAACATAACTATTCAAACTTTCTTGGCAGCATACTAAACATTTAATTTGCCACACTTAAGTGGCAGATCTGGATATACAGTCAAAACCTGTTTATAAAGGGCACTCAAGGAAACCTGAAAATGTGCCCTTTATGAGCAGTTGCTCTTTATTTACAGGCTAAAATTATATACCCTATTCATTAATGAAAAAAAATGAGAATGTCCTTTATAGACAGTGATTTGCTATATATATATGCCCTTTAAGGCAGGTTTGACTGTGTATATATATACAAAACTTGGCAGCAAATTAAACCTTTGCAACACTTCAGTGGCAGTTCTGGATATATATACATATATATTTCAATACTAATAATATTCTTTTTCTTTTCAGAAAGGAAATATGTGATAAGAATAGTAATGTAACTCAATATTATTACTCCACTGTTAAAGTGTGCTGTGATGGATTTATTGAGGCTCCCAATGGAACATGTATAAGTAAGTCTAAAATTACATGTACAAATGCATTAAGTTTATCTCTTCTGACAATGCAAACAATTAATATAGGGACTTTCCATCCATTGTCTGTAAACCATTCATCTTTTTTTCACCTTTTGAACTGTGAAAAACCACCTTGCCAAGTTAGACCTAAATTGGGCACCCCCCTTTAAAGTTGTGTGTAACTTGTGATCAATCTGATTAAATTGCATTGTTTATGTCAACACGCAACGCTTCATAACCATCTGATACAACTCAGTCAGACTGTTTATGTACATGAACTGTATAGAGATACAAAATGTACTTACAACTTGTCTAGGTGAGTCCTGGACTTGTTATCTATGTTTTAGACTTACAACTTGTCTAGGTGAGTCCTGGACTTGTTATCTGTGTTTTAGACTTACAACTTGTCTAGGTGAGTCCTGGACTTGTTATCTGTGTTTTCGACTTACAACTTGTCTAGTTGAGTCCTGGACTTGTTATCTGTGTTTTAGACTCACAACTTGTCTAGGTGAGTCCTGGACTTGTTATCTGTGTTTTACACTTACAACTTGTCTAGGTGAGTCCTGGACTTGTTATCTTTGTTTTAGACTTACACATCTTGTCTAGGTGAGTCCTGGACTTGTTATCTGTTTTAGACTTACAACTTGTCTAGGTGATTCCTGGACTTGTTATCTGTGTTTTACACATACAACTTGTCTAGGTGAGTCCTTGACTTGTTATCTGGGTTTTAGACTTACAACTTGTCTAGGTGAGTCCTGAACTTGTTATCTGTGTTTTAGACTTACAGCTTGTCTAGGTGAGTCCTGGACTTGTTATCTGTGTTTTAGACTCACAACTTGTCTAGGTGAGTCCTGGACTTGTTATCTGGGTTTTAGACTTACAACTTGTCTAGGTGAGTCCTGGACTTGTTATCTGTGTTTTAGACTTACAACTTGTCTAGGTGAGTCCTTGACTTGTTATCTGTGTTCTAGACTTACAACTTGTCTAGGTGAGTCCTTGACTTGTTATCTGTGTTCTAGACTTACAACTTGTCTAGGTGATTCCTGGACTTGTTATCTGTGTTTTACACTTACAACTTGTCTAGGTGAGTCCTTGACTTGTTATCTGTGTTTAGACTTACAACTTGTCTAGGTGAGTCCTTGACTTGTTATCTGTGTTTTAGACTTACAACTTGTCTAGGTGAGTCCTAAACTTGTTATCTGTGTATTAGACTTACAGCTTGTCTAGGTGAGTCCTGGACTTGTTATCTGGGTTTTAGACTTACAACTTGTCTAGGTGAGTCCTGGACTTGTTATCTGTGTTTTAGACTTACAACTTGTCTAGGTGAGTCCTTGACTTGTTACCTGTGTTTTAGACTTACAACTTGTCTAGAGGTGAGTCCTGGACTTGTTATCTGTGTTTTAGACTTACAACTTGTCTAGGTGAGCCCTGGACTTGTTATCTGGGTTTTAGACTTATAACTTGTCTAGGTGAGTCCTTGACTTGTTATCTGTGTTTTCGACTTACAACTTGTCTACATGTAGGTGATTCCTGGACTTGTTATCTGTGTTTTACACTTACAACTTGTCTAGGTGAGTCCTTGACTTGTTATCTGTGTTTTCGACTTACAACTTGTCTATGTGATTCCTGGACTAGTTATCTGTGTTTTAGACTTACAACTTGTCTAGGTGAGTCTTGGACTTGTTGTCTGTGTTTTAGATTTACAACTTGTCTAGGTGAATCCTGGACTTGTTATCTGTGTTCTAGACTTACAACTTGTCTACATGTAGGTGATTCCTGGACTTTTATCTGTGTTTTACACTTACAACTTGTCTAGGTGAGTCCTTGACTTGTTATCTGTGTTTAGACTTACAACTTGTCTAGGTGAGTCCTTGACTTGTTATCTGTGTTTTAGACTTACAACTTGTCTAGGTGAGTCCTGAACTTGTTATCTGTGTATTAGACTTACAGCTTGTCTAGGTGAGTCCTGGACTTGTTATCTGTGTTTTAGACTTACAACTTGTCTAGGTGAGTCCTGGACTTGTTATCTGTGTTTTAGACTTACAACTTGTCTAGGTGAGTCCTGGACTTGTTATCTGTGTTTTAGACTTACAACTTGTCTAGGCGAGTCCTGGACTTGTTATCTTTGTTTTAGACTCACAACTTGTCTAGGTGAGTCCTGGACTTGCTATCTGTGTTTTAGACTTACAACTTGTCTAGGTGAGTCCTGGACTTGTTTTCTGTGTTTTAGACTTACAACATGTGTACATGTAGGTGAGTCCTGAACTTGTTATCTGTGTTTTAGACTTACAACTTGTCTAGGTGAGTCCTGGACTTGTTATCTGTGTTTTAGACTTACAACTTGTCTAGGTGAGTCCTGGACTTGTTTTCTGTGTTTTAGACTTACAACTTGTCTAGGTGAGTCCTGGACTTGTTATCTGTGTTTTAGACTTACAACTTGTCTCGGTGAGTCCTGGACTTGTTATCTTTGTTTTAGACTTACAACTTGTCTAGGTGAGTCTTGGACTTGTTATCTGTGTTTTAAATTTACAACTTGTCTAGGTGAGTCCTGGACTTGTTATCTGTGTTTTAGACTTACAACTTGTGTACATGTAGGTGATTCCTGGACTTGTTATCTGTGTTTTACACTTGCAACTTGTCTAGGTGAGTCATTGACTTGTTATGTGTTTTAGACTTACAACTTGTCTAGGTGAGTCCTTGACTTGTTACCTGTGTTTTAGACTTACAACTTGTCTAGAGGTGAGTCCTGGACTTGTTTTCTGTGTTTTAGACTTACAACTTGTCTAGTTGAGTCCTGGACTTGTTATCTGGGTTTTAGACTTATAACTTGTCTAGGTGAGTCCTTGACTTGTTATCTGTGTTTTCGACTTACAACTTGTCTATGTGATTCCTGGACTAGTTATCTGTGTTTTAGACTTACAACTTGTCTAGGTGAGTCTTGGACTTGTTATCTGTGTTTTAGATTTACAACTTGTCTAGGTGAATCCTGGACTTGTTATCTGTGTTCTAGACTTACAACTTGTCTACATGTAGGTGATTCCTGGACTTGTTATCTGTGTTTTACACTTACAACTTGTCTAGGTGAGTCCTTGACTTGTTATCTGTGTTTAGACTTACAACTTGTCTAGGTGAGTCCTTGACTTGTTATCTGTGTTTTAGACTTACAACTTGTCTAGGTGAGTCCTGAACTTGTTATCTGTGTATTAGACTTACAGCTTGTCTAGGTGAGTCCTGAACTTGTTGTCTGGGTTTTAGACTTACAACTTGTCTAGGTGAGTCCTGGACTTGTTATCTGGGTTTTAGACTTACAACTTGTCTAGGTGAGTCCTGGACTTGTTATCTGTGTTTTAGACTTACAACTTGTCTAGGTGAGTCCTTGACTTGTTATCTATGTTCTAGACTTACAACTTGTCTAGGTGAGTCCTTGACTTGTTTTCTGTGTTCTAGACTTACAACTTGTCTAGGTGATTCCTGGACTTGTTATCTGTGTTTTACACTTACAACTTGTCTAGGTGAGTCCTTGACTTGTTACCTGTGTTTAGACTTACAACTTGTCTAGGTGAGTCCTTGACTTGTTATCTGTGTTTTAGACTTACAACTTGTCTAGGTGAGTCCTAAACTTGTTATCTGTGTATTAGACTTACAGCTTGTCTATGTAAGTCCTGGACTTGTTATCTGGGTTTTAGACTTACAACTTGTCTAGGTGAGTCCTGGACTTGTTATCTGTGTTTTAGACTTACAACTTGTCTAGGTGAGTCCTTGACTTGTTATCTGTGTTTTAGACTTACAACTTGTCTAGGTGAGTCCTTGACTTGTTATCTGGGTTTTAGACTTACAACTTGTCTAGGTGAATCCTTGACTTGTTATCTGTGTTCTAGACTTACAACTTGTCTAGGTGAGTCCTTGACTTGTTATCTGTGTTCTAGACTTACAACTTATTTATGTGAGTCCTGGACTTGTTATCTGTGTTTTAGACTTACAACTTGTCTAGGTGAGTCCTGGACTTGTTATCTGTGTTTTAGACTTACAACTTGTCTAGGTGAGTCCTTGACTTGTTACCTGTGTTTTAGACTTACAACTTGTCTAGAGGTGAGTCCTGGACTTGTTATCTGTGTTTTAGACTTACAACTTGTCTAGGTGAGCCCTGGACTTGTTATCTGGGTTTTAGACTTATAACTTGTCTAGGTGAGTCCTTGACTTGTTATCTGTGTTTTCGACTTACAACTTGTCTACATGTAGGTGATTCCTGGACTTGTTATCTGTGTTTTACACTTACAACTTGTCTAGGTGAGTCCTTGACTTGTTATCTGTGTTTTCGACTTACAACTTGTCTATGTGATTCCTGGACTAGTTATCTGTGTTTTAGACTTACAACTTGTCTAGGTGAGTCTTGGACTTGTTGTCTGTGTTTTAGATTTACAACTTGTCTAGGTGAATCCTGGACTTGTTATCTGTGTTCTAGACTTACAACTTGTCTACATGTAGGTGATTCCTGGACTTTTATCTGTGTTTTACACTTACAACTTGTCTAGGTGAGTCCTTGACTTGTTATCTGTGTTTAGACTTACAACTTGTCTAGGTGAGTCCTTGACTTGTTATCTGTGTTTTAGACTTACAACTTGTCTAGGTGAGTCCTGAACTTGTTATCTGTGTATTAGACTTACAGCTTGTCTAGGTGAGTCCTGGACTTGTTATCTGTGTTTTAGACTTACAACTTGTCTAGGTGAGTCCTGGACTTGTTATCTGTGTTTTAGACTTACAACTTGTCTAGGTGAGTCCTGGACTTGTTATCTGTGTTTTAGACTTACAACTTGTCTAGGCGAGTCCTGGACTTGTTATCTTTGTTTTAGACTCACAACTTGTCTAGGTGAGTCCTGGACTTGCTATCTGTGTTTTAGACTTACAACTTGTCTAGGTGAGTCCTGGACTTGTTTTCTGTGTTTTAGACTTACAACATGTGTACATGTAGGTGAGTCCTGAACTTGTTATCTGTGTTTTAGACTTACAACTTGTCTAGGTGAGTCCTGGACTTGTTATCTGTGTTTTAGACTTACAACTTGTCTAGGTGAGTCCTGGACTTGTTTTCTGTGTTTTAGACTTACAACTTGTCTAGGTGAGTCCTGGACTTGTTATCTGTGTTTTAGACTTACAACTTGTCTCGGTGAGTCCTGGACTTGTTATCTTTGTTTTAGACTTACAACTTGTCTAGGTGAGTCTTGGACTTGTTATCTGTGTTTTAAATTTACAACTTGTCTAGGTGAGTCCTGGACTTGTTATCTGTGTTTTAGACTTACAACTTGTGTACATGTAGGTGATTCCTGGACTTGTTATCTGTGTTTTACACTTGCAACTTGTCTAGGTGAGTCATTGACTTGTTATGTGTTTTAGACTTACAACTTGTCTAGGTGAGTCCTTGACTTGTTACCTGTGTTTTAGACTTACAACTTGTCTAGAGGTGAGTCCTGGACTTGTTTTCTGTGTTTTAGACTTACAACTTGTCTAGTTGAGTCCTGGACTTGTTATCTGGGTTTTAGACTTATAACTTGTCTAGGTGAGTCCTTGACTTGTTATCTGTGTTTTCGACTTACAACTTGTCTATGTGATTCCTGGACTAGTTATCTGTGTTTTAGACTTACAACTTGTCTAGGTGAGTCTTGGACTTGTTATCTGTGTTTTAGATTTACAACTTGTCTAGGTGAATCCTGGACTTGTTATCTGTGTTCTAGACTTACAACTTGTCTACATGTAGGTGATTCCTGGACTTGTTATCTGTGTTTTACACTTACAACTTGTCTAGGTGAGTCCTTGACTTGTTATCTGTGTTTAGACTTACAACTTGTCTAGGTGAGTCCTTGACTTGTTATCTGTGTTTTAGACTTACAACTTGTCTAGGTGAGTCCTGAACTTGTTATCTGTGTATTAGACTTACAGCTTGTCTAGGTGAGTCCTGAACTTGTTGTCTGGGTTTTAGACTTACAACTTGTCTAGGTGAGTCCTGGACTTGTTATCTGGGTTTTAGACTTACAACTTGTCTAGGTGAGTCCTGGACTTGTTATCTGTGTTTTAGACTTACAACTTGTCTAGGTGAGTCCTTGACTTGTTATCTATGTTCTAGACTTACAACTTGTCTAGGTGAGTCCTTGACTTGTTTTCTGTGTTCTAGACTTACAACTTGTCTAGGTGATTCCTGGACTTGTTATCTGTGTTTTACACTTACAACTTGTCTAGGTGAGTCCTTGACTTGTTACCTGTGTTTAGACTTACAACTTGTCTAGGTGAGTCCTTGACTTGTTATCTGTGTTTTAGACTTACAACTTGTCTAGGTGAGTCCTAAACTTGTTATCTGTGTATTAGACTTACAGCTTGTCTATGTAAGTCCTGGACTTGTTATCTGGGTTTTAGACTTACAACTTGTCTAGGTGAGTCCTGGACTTGTTATCTGTGTTTTAGACTTACAACTTGTCTAGGTGAGTCCTTGACTTGTTATCTGTGTTTTAGACTTACAACTTGTCTAGGTGAGTCCTTGACTTGTTATCTGGGTTTTAGACTTACAACTTGTCTAGGTGAATCCTTGACTTGTTATCTGTGTTCTAGACTTACAACTTGTCTAGGTGAGTCCTTGACTTGTTATCTGTGTTCTAGACTTACAACTTATTTATGTGAGTCCTGGACTTGTTATCTGTGTTTTAGACTTACAACTTGTCTAGGTGAGTCCTGGACTTGTTATCTGTGTTCTAGACTTACAACTTGTCTAGGTGAGTCCTTGACTTGTTATCTGTGTTCTAGACTTACAACTTGTCTAGGTGAGTCCTTGACTTGTTATCTGTGTTCTAGACTTACAACTTATTTATGTGAGTCCTGGACTTGTTATCTGTGTTTTAGACTTACAACTTGTCTAGGTGAGTCCTGGACTTGTTATCTGTGTTCTAGACTTACAACTTGTCTAGGTGAGTCCTTGACTTGTTATCTGTGTTCTAGACTTACAACTTGTCTAGGTGAGTCCTTGACTTGTTATCTGTGTTCTAGACTTACAACTTGTCTAGGTGAGTCCTTGACTTGTTATCTGGGTTTTAGACTCACCATTTTTACCAAGAAATAACAGAGAATGCACTAGTGGGATTTGTCAAAATTGTATCTCCTACATTTATCTCTGACTTTAATTGGTATATATTTGTTTAATTCAATTCTTTATTTTTTAAACTGGGATTGTTGACAACCAATGGCTACTACTACTAGCAGTCTTCTTCAATGGAATTGTTACTTGCTAGGAATGCTAGATGATCCTCTCCAAAAATAAGAGTTTTATTTGTCTGAAACCTGACAATTAAAGCCAAGCATGGCATGAATGTTCCTTAAATGGCTCCCACAATGTTTGTGTTTTTATAGTAATTGGTATATCCAAGATGACAGTCTTCACATATAAACAATTTGTGTTTTTATGACAGTCTCAGTTCGAAACAGGAAGCAATATTTCAGTTATATCGTGGCAGTCAGTTTTATTGACGGAGGAAACCGGAGTACCTGGAGAAAACCACTGACCTGCCACAAGTCACTGTCAAACTTTATCACATAATGTTGTATCGAACACACCTCACCATGAATGGAGTTCGAACTCGAAACTTAAGTGGTGATAGGCACTGATTGCACAGGTAGTTGTAAATACAACTACCATACAATCACGACCATGACGGTCCCTGTTTAAAATAGAACCAACTTAATGAAAGAGTAATGATAAAATTATAGTTCTCTGAAGACCAAATATGCTTGAATGTTCTATCAAGTAAAATAATACATATGTTTTGATACCAAACAAAATTCAAGATGGTCATAGTTAACTACGGTATGTCCCTGTAGAAAATTCTTCAACATTCTCAGAAATCGCTCAGATGTATTCAGTAAGTAAAAGTCAAAACAACAAGAAGATAATTTATTATTTGCTTCACAGGTATAAAGTCAGCTGATCCACAATGGGTTAGAGACAAAGAAATTAATGATACAGGTAAATGTAATATTATACCATTATAGCACTGCACTGAGTGTGATATACATTTAATATGATTTATTTCCCTAGGGTGAACAAATTTACATATCTCCCTTATGCAAGGGAAATGAATGTTTTATTCCACCAGGCCATCTTTGTTTACAAAATTATTATTTCGGAACATCTCTGGAGTTATCTTAATTTACTAACATGGAATACCGTTATATGTTCAAAGCATTAAATCTTGAGAATTTCGAATAAGGGAAATACGATGTTTTGATAAATGTCACGTGGGATTGTTTCGTCCAAGTGAATTTCTATATAAAGTAGAATAAATATTATAGAGTGGAATAATATACAATTATCAACCTTGTAAGAGTGTGATATGACATTGTCTCCCAGAGAAAGATTATGTCACCCGAGGGAATTTCCATGGAGGTTTTGCGGTTGATATAACCATGGGACCTAACATCCAACGATTGATCGAACGGAATGTCAAATGTCATGTGACGTTCTTTAGACTAATCAAATTCAAGATATCTATGCGTATGTGATAAGAGGTTTTATGTCTTAAAAGCAATACTGATCAAGGCCATTGCTTTAATTATATAAGTGTTCCATAAAACATCATATCACACTCAATGAAGTGCTGTAATTGTTTTATTTTATTTTATTTCATTTCATATTACAAATTTTAGTCTCTGTTCTGATCTTCTAAAAATCTACTCTTTTCTCTACAGCATAGTCTTCTAATGACATTTTGATTCTGTCTGTGTATTGACGACAATGTCACAGAGAAAGTATAAAACGATTGGCTAATAAATTTGGAACAGAACATAAATAACATGGGATTTCACCTATTCCTAAAAATAGATCGCAGGTGTGCAATATGATGTTTTATCGTGGAAAGCTGAGCAATATGAGAAAATATGTCACTGTTTGAGACACACTTGTTTTATATAATTGTAAAAATACAAATGTAGCAAAGAGGTAAATAGTCAACCTTACCATAGCTGAAACATAGACAACGTTAATGCCATGGTTTGAAGTAAGACTCCTAAATTATAGTGATGATAGGGCTGGACACTGGATGATAGTTACTGCCATGGTTTGAAGTAAGACTCCTAAACTATAGTGGTGATAGGGTTGGACACTGGATGATAGTTACTGCACAATCACACCTACCTACTTCAACCTGTGACATATAATGATTAATGCAGAGTTAGCATAGAAAGACAGTAAAATAGTCTACTTACAAGTCACATACAGTCAAACTTGTCTTAAAGGGTACCTCTGTATGATAAATAACTGTCTATAAAGGGTACCTCTGTATGATAAATAACTGTCTATGAAGGGTACCTCTGTTTGACAAATAACTATCTATAAAGGGCAGTCTCATTTTTTCCATTAATGAATAGTGCATATAATTTGAACCTGTGTATAAAGGGCAACTGCTGATAAAGGCCACATTTTCAGGTTCCATTGAGTGGCCTATATATACAGGTTTGACTGTATAATACTGTATAAGTGGTTTTTTTCACAGGTACATGTACCTAATTTTCGCTTTATTCACGATAGTCATCGATCAGTGAAAAAAAAGAACCCACGTAAATTTCTGCCCTTTACTACATAAATATCTTTATTTTCTTGCATAATCGTACAAGATCTGTCCCCCCTAGTATGACTGTATATAACGAATATTTAAAAATTATATTGTCACTGCCATTCTTAAAATTGTTGAAATGACGCCTTTAAAATATCTAACAAAGCGAAAAAAATCCTTCCCGAAAACAATGCATTTGGTGACAAATACAATGTACAATGTACGGTAATAGGTAAATTATTTTTACGTCATGTAATTAATTGCCCTTTTAATAGCTCACCTTGCCAAAGGCAATGGGAGCTTTTGACATCACTTGGCATCCGTCGTCCATTAACTTTTCACATTTTAATCTTCTCCTCTGATGCCAAATGAACTGAAACTTGGTAGGAAGCATCAATGGAAGGTCCTTTATAAAGATTGCTCATTTTGTCCCGATCCATTAACAAACATGGCCACCACAGACAATTATTGTTTCTGATTGGCCAATTTTTTTAAATCTTCTCCTCTGAAACTGCTTGGCCAAATGAAACGAAACTTGGTAGGAAGCATCTATGGAAGGTCCTCTATAAATATTGCTCATTTCGTCCTGATCCAGTTACAAACATGGCCACCACAGGCAATTCTTGTTTCTGATAGGCCGATTTTTAAAAAACTTCTCCTCTGAAACGCTTGTCAAAATGAACCGAAACTTGGTAGGAAGCATCTATGGAAGGTCCTCTATAAGGATTGCTCATTTTGTCCCGATCAATTAACAAACATAGCCACCACAGACGACTCTTTTTTCTGATTGGCTGATATTAAAAATTCTTTTCCTCTGAAACCGGTTGGATAAATGAATCGAAACTTGGTAGGAAGCATCTATGGGCGGTCCTCTATAAAGAGTGCTCATTTCGTCCTGACCCATTTACAAACATGGCCACCACAGGCAATTCTTGTTTGTGATTGGTCGATTTCTAAAAATCTTCTACTCTGAAACAGCTTGGCCAAATGGACCGAAACGTGGTAGGAAGCATCTATGGCTCATTCCGTCCCGATCCGTTAATAAACATGGCCACCACAGGCGATTCTTGTTTCTAATTGGCTGATTTTTAGCTCACCTTGCCAAAGGCAATGTGAGCTTTTGCCATCACTTGGCGTCTGTCGTCTGTTGTCCATTAACTTTTCACATTTTAATCTTTTCCTCTGAAACCCCTCAGCCAAATGAACTGAAACTTGGTAGGAAGCATCTATGGAAGGTCCTCTATAAAGATTGCTAATTTCGTCCTGATCCATTAACAAACATGGCCGCCACAGGCAATTCTTGTTTCTGATTGGCCTATTTTTAAAAATCTTCTCCTCTGAAACCACTGGGCCAAATGAACTGAAACTTGGTAGGAAACATCTATGGAAGGTCCTCTATAAAGAATGCTCTCGTCCCGATCCATTAACAAACATGGCCACCCAGGCAATTCATGTTTATGATTGTATTGTTTATAAAAAAAAAACCTGTTTTTCTGTGGAAAGGGAGATAACTCTAATTTGAATATAGATATTAGTAAAAATACAGTTAGCTATGAATTGAATTACAGATAAATATGCCTCTAAAACCCCTCGGCCAAATGAACTGAAACTTGGTAGGAAGCATCTATGGAAGGCCCTCATTGCTCATTTCGTCCCGATCCGTTAACAAACATGGCCGCTATAGGCGACTCTTGTTTCTGATTGGCTGATTTTAAAAATTCTTCTCTTCTGTAACCGTTTGGCCAAATGAACCGAAACTTGGTAGGAAGCATCTATAAAAGATCCTTTATAAAGATTGCTCATTCCGTCCCGATCCATTAACAAACATGACCACCACAGGCGATTCTTGTTTCTGATTGGCTGATTTAAAAAATTCTTCTCCTCTGAAACTGGTTGGCCAAATGTACCGAAACTTTGTAGGATGCATCTATGGGAGGTCCTCTATAGCAATTACTCATTTCGTCCCTATCCATTAACAAACATGGCCGCCATAGGCAATTCTTGTTTCTGATTGGTCAATTTCTAAAAATCTTCTCTGAAACCGCTTGGCTAAATGAACGGAAACTTGGTAGGATGCATCTATGGAGGTCTCTCTGTAAAGATTACTCATTTCGCCCCTATCAATTAACAAATATGGCTGCCACAGGCAAGTCTTGTTTCTTATTGGTCAATTTCTAAAACAGCTTTTCCTCTGAAGCCACTTGGCCAAGTGATATGAAACTTGGTTAGAAGCATCTATGGAAGATCCTTTATAGAGATTACTCATTTCGTTTTGATCCATTTACAAGCATGGCTGCCACAGGCAATTCCTGTTTTGGATTGGTCAATTTCTAAAAATCTTCTTATCTGAAACTGCTTTGCCAAAATGAACCGATATTTGGTGGGAAGCACCTACATGTATGGAAGGTTCTGTATTAAATTTCCTCAAAGCAGAATGAAAGGTGAGCGACACAGGCTCAGCCCAGTTTAGATTCTTCTCCTCTGAAACCGTTTGGCCAAATGAACCGAAACTTGGTAGGAAGCATCTATTGACAGTCCTCTGGTACAATTGCTCATTTTGTCCCGATCCAGTAACAAACATGGCCGCCACAGTCAATTCTTGTTTCTGATTGGTTGATTTCTAAAAAAAACTGCTTTGACAAATGAACCGAAACTTGGTAGGAAGCATCTATGGAAGGTTCTCTATGCAGATTGCTCATTTTGTCTCGATCCATTAACAAACATGGCCACCACAGGCAATTCTTGTTTCTGATTGGTCGATTTCTAAAAATCTTCTACTCTGAAACAGCTTGGCCAAATGGACTGAAACGTGGTAGGAAGAATCTATGGAAGGTCCTCTATGGGAATTGCTCATTCCGTTTTGATCTGTTAACAAACATGGCCGTCATAGGCAATTCTTGTTTCTTATTAGTCGATTTCTAAAACAGCTTTTCCTCTGAAACCGCTTGGCCAAATGATATGAAACTTGGTAAGAAGCATCTATGGCAGGTCCTCTATAGAATTTGCTCATTTTGTTTTGATCCATTAACAAACATGGCTGCCACAGGCAATTCTTGTTTTAGATTGGTCTATTTCTGAAAATCTTCTTCTTTGAAACTGCTTTGCCAAAATGAGCCATAATTTTTGGTGTTAATTAATTGATCACATTTTGTTTCAGAGTCTGTTAATGAGACTTAATTGTGTTTAATTTTAAATGTGTTGTAATAATACATATATGTTAAAATTATATTAAATGCCCTTACGCAATTTTCTATTAATGAACATGTATACAATTCTAAAATACCACCGATCACATACAAAAAGCTCTTGCTTAATTTATTTAAAAACATTTTCTATTTTGCAGTTCAGATAATAACTGTCAATCTGCTAAAATTTGATTTTGGTTAAAACTTGGGATCGTGAAAATTAAATACCGCTAAAAAAAGTTCCACCAATTTGGAAGAAAATCGCGAAATTTGCCTCCTGCGAAAAAACCCACTTATACAGTAATATGATTCTTTCATTAGATGTGTATGTAAACATCGATGATATTCCAACAACAAAGAAACCAAAAGCTCACAAAGGTCAACAATTAGTACATACTGACGATAAAGAATCTAGTTTATCTCCAGGAGCACTGGCAGGTGCTGGGTGTGCTGTTCTGTTTCTTGTAGTAGTTGTAGGATTCACGATAATGAATATTTATAAAAGGTATGTATCAATTTCCTGGTTGAACTTAAATTATTATGCCTCCATTAGCATCTTATACCTTCCTAGCTATATATTGTCTGTGATCAGTTTTCTATACTGGTAACTAAGCAGGACCATTCATACAGTTCTCTTAATAACTTCAGTTTTATCCACTGCTGAACTTTTTTAGCTATCCTATTTAGACCCTTTGGTTTATAGCTTCCAAACACTTAAACAATTTTGGCCTTCCAATATTTCGATATTGAGCGTAATAAAGAAATTTTACATGTTAAGACAGAGTAGATTAATATTTAGCTGCAGCTATGTAATATATTTTTGTAACTTGTAGCCAAAGCTACTCTTCTTAAAACAGCAAAGCCAATTTTATTGAACTTGTCTGGTGCAGTTCTTTGCAGTTCTTAGTGATTTTCTTTCACAGATACAGGTATATGTGACAACTCTGCAAAACTTTGTTTATTACATGCAGATAAAAAGTTTCCAATAAATGTTATCGATAAACCTAGTAACTTAGTATTATATATAGAAGATACCAAAGGGGTATTGTAATTCAGAATCTGTGAATCGAAGAAGAAAAGACAACACAATAGCTTAAAGAAAAAGGACAAAAGGACAAACAGCGATCTACAAAACATTACAGATAAAACTAAAGATAGAGTAACACGAACTCCACTAAAAACTTGGGGTGGACTCGGGTGCTCCGGAAGGGAAAGCAGTTCCTGTTCCACTAGTGGCTCCCTTCGTGTTACTCTAGTTATAGTACAAACCCGGTGAGAATATACAAGGAATGTAGACTTATTTTTTGTTTGTATTTCAGGAGAAAAAGAAAACCGAAGAAAAAAGACAGTCCAAAGAGAGAGGAAGCTGGGATGTCAATGCTTGCAAAAACATAATAGCTTCCTATGTTCATTATTACCTGGAATGTTTTAATGTTAATTTTCTAAGCTCTTGTATTTTTTACATTTGAAAATTACATACATTTTGGATAAAAGAACTCACTGATAATATCTTTTCGATTCATTCCAACAAGATTGGACATTTCTATTTTTAGAAATATCTCTCTAGTCGCTCTAAAAGAGGTACCTGCCATTAAGTTAAACATTGTGAAGTTGAATGTCATTTCATCTATAGTGTTAATATGTCATTTCTATGTTTTGAATTTGATGTTTTCGTCAGAGAAGTGGTTCATGTTGTGATTTGTTATACATGTATTGTCTATTATTACTGTTTACTGTCTTATGTTCGTTTGTCTATTTCAACTCGTTAGTGGTGGATCTGTGTATGGCATTTGTCTGTAAAACCCATTGAAATCAATGTATTTATATCTGTGTATTACCACCAGAACAGGGCTTTTAATAAGGGGCGATACCAGGTTCTTTTATCCATTTAAAATAGTAATTGGTACCTCCTTATTTTAAAGTGTGTTGTATCAGATATTCATGAGGAAATGTTCACATTTTAATCAAAAGTACCGTCTGTAAATAGTGAAGTACTGGTACACTTGAACAAATATTGAAAGCCCTGCCAGAAGTATCACACAGCCTGTTGTAGAATGTATACATTCATGTTGTTGTAATAAAAATGTTGATATCTACTTTTGTATGCATTTCTAGAATAACCTTCATCAGGTACACTCCAAGTCAAAAAGTTTGGAAAGACAAATAAGTTAACAGGAGCCAGAAAATTAAATGACCTACACAAGATAGTAAAAATGTGCTAAGATCACCTGTCTGAGGGAGGAGAACATTAGTTTTAAAAATAATTACATACATTAATTAGGAATTGTATATTTCAATAATAAATATATCTAATAAACCATGTCATTGCGGAAACACTGCCTACTGTACTGAGAATAACAATATACAATTTCTAATTTCTCGACCAAGAAAAAATTAAAACACTGCCCTCTATACTAGAACCAGAGAAACAAAAACTTATATTTTATAAGGTTGTTTGGATATAATAATAACACAACACAATGTTTTAACAATTTGTCTTATAAAGTATACCATGTACCATTAGAATAATTTATTGAATCGGAATAATTAAAAAAAAAAAAGTTTTGTGGGGGGGTAGAGATTAAATTTATCTATAGTAGCTATTATGGAAAATAAGTGAAAAAGGTGCTAGTTTTGAACTTCTGCCATAAACAGGATTGATGTTTTGTTATTAGTTATGATGGGAAGATAGTTTTACAAACTCTATTCTAGTATAATATACCTTTAGATTTAGATTGTTACGGAGAATATATATTAAGCAGTTCTGAAAAACAACAACAGACAAATCTAACTGTGTGATAACTGTATATAATACTAGCTCAAGATTATCAGGTATCACTAGGTAGATTTCTGTAATTTTGTTTTAAGCTTAATAAGAAAATAGACCATTTTTAATATCATTAAATTTATTAATTCAAATATCACTGTAGATGTACTGTAACTTCTTACAAAATCAGAGGTCATAAAGGTCAACATATACTTGATGTCTTATTAGTCAAACCTGTATTAAGAGGTCACTTTTGAGACAAGAAAAAGTGGCCTTATAAGACAGATGAGCTCTTAAAAGAGGTTCAATTCATATGAAATTTTCTATGACAGGACAAGAAATAGGTGACCTAATACAGGTAACTGCTTAATAGAGGTGACCACATGGGCAGGCTTGACTGTACTTTGTTTGCTTGTCTAATATAAGATTATACATATTTTTCTCATAGGTTAAAATAAAATTATTATTTGAATAAAATATTATCAGGATTAAGCACATATTTTTCAGGCTTTATTCGTGTATGAATTGTGCTGATGTACTCACAAACTGAATGAGTTTGTGAATACATCGGCACAGTTCAAACATTAATAAATTCTAATTCATCGAACAATAATTTAACCATTCCTTTTTAAAGTTATTTTTATCCTGCACGGATCCACCTGTAGCTGTATGCATGACATTTGTGTGTATCCTGCATGAATGAACATTGAAATCAACATTTTGTCAGGTAGATCATGTGATGTTTTATTTTATTACAAAGCATGGATACTGATGTTACACTGATATGTTATTGTTTATCTGAAAAATAAATATCAATTTTAAACAAACAGAAAAATAATAAAAAATCAACAGAATAAAGTGGTCACCATTTTGAAAATAGTTTAGGCAAGGAGGTTTATAGAGGTGTAAGACAAGAGAAAGTCTTGATTTTAACCAATAACAGTTATTTATTTCTAGATATGTAAATGAGATAAGAATTATAAACAAATTGTTGTACTTGTATTAATCTATTAACATAAGTAAGAATGTTTAATTCAACATTGTTTCAAAATTAACGACTTATATTTTTACTCCAGTGACTTTTAATGTATATACATATAGTTGTTTAAAAATAGAATGTAACGGGTATAGTCACAGTATTATTGCATTCTATATACATGTAAGTAAAAACAACAATGATTTGAAATACTACCTTATATTAGGGACCGACCATTTAACTTGAAGGGGGGGTTATGGTTTTTTATTTCGTTCAGAAAAAAAATTTCGGACAACACAAAGAGTTAGAATTTTTTTGTTGTTGTTGCGTAAAGCGTGATTTTTTTTTCCAGAAATCAACATTAGGTTATATGACAAAAACTGAATCAGATTATTTATTTTTTTCATCCACCAAAATCAGAATATTTTTTTAGAAAAAAAACATAACCCCCCCTTCAAGTTAAATGGTCGTTCCCTTATACTGTTGTCTATGAACAACCTCATGTACAGGTGTACAGGTTAACACTGATGTATTTTTTTGTATGTAAGTAAAACTATTACATATTTTGTTAAAAATATTTGAAAAGAATTAAAATTATTATTTAGTAGTATATGTGTGGTAGGCTTCAAACTACATTCGTCTATAGCTGAAATAATTTATGAACAATTCAATCTGTATCAATATTTATTGCCATAAACTTTTACAAGTCTGTGACAACAAAAAATGAGACGCAAAGAAAATAAAAAAGAGAATAACATTAAACATGACAAATTATACTCTTGTTATGATACAAATCAACTGTAATACTGGTTGGTTGGTTTATGGTGTTTGAATGCTTCTTTCAACAATATTTCAGTTATATCGTGACAGTCAGTTTTATTGGTGGAGGAAACCTGAGAAAACCACTGACAAATTTTATCACGTAATGTTGTATGGAGTACATCTCACAATGAATGAGGTTTGAACTCTTTAGTGGTGATAGGCACTGATTGTAAATCCAACCATAGTCTGTTTGACTTCTATAAATCTTCAGAAAAAAATTCTTAAAAATCCAGTTTTCAAATCAACAATTTTTTTTCTAGATGTATATCAATATATAATATATACGAATTCTGACAATTAATTTCAAAAATTTTGGTCCATTATTAAAAAAAGTTGCCCATTAGATCTCAATGTTAATTATATTTTCTGAAGTGTAAAAATCTGCATGGAGTGAGTACAAATAAAAAAAACATCAAAACAAAATAACAGACATGTGCTTTTAATGTATATTTCATTGTACCATGTGACATGGGACATTTAAATATTTAAAGGTTATTCATTAACTGACCATAGGTGATAGTCAATTGTTATTGATGTCCTTTGATATTTAAATGTCCTTATGTCACATGGTACAGTCTGTTATTTGTACTCACTCCTACCAGATTTTTACACTTCATAGAAGTCAAGCGGACTATACCATACGATCATGACCACGACGTCCCCTATATGATAATAAGAGTATAGAATGTAAGTTGCTGTTAACATAAGATTGTATAAATATGGACATGAACATGATAAATAAGGAAAAAAGGGATGAAATAATAAAGAAATTTTATTGAAGTAAATATGTAAACACAAAAGTTTTTAAAAAAAAAAGGGGAGGGGGGTAATTCGTTGCCACGAGCACCTATGTAGTACATGACATGTTTCTGGAAAAGATACACGCAAAGTCAAGAGATGAGAAAGTCAAATACATATATAGGTTACTTTTACATGTACATACATTTGTAGTTACATTTACTTATTGTAATATGTTTGATTTACATTTATTTATGTTAATGAATCATAATTTATATGTAAAATTATGAATATTAATTTTAATGTGCTAGATGTTTATTTCTGTAATTGCCCACATTAGTGGTGATTGAACTCCATTGTCAGAAACCCACTGTCTTATTACACTGTTATACTCTCCACTAAACATCAGTTGGACACTTGAAAGAAAATTTGTTGTTTCAAAGTTGACCCATTACCTGTCCAGCATGTAGAAGTTGTTATAGCAACAAAACTATACACAAGTTTTTACCATTGGTCAGAAGGTGACAAAAATAATAACATGTAATATGAAATCAAGTTTTTTTCATTTACTATACAAATAAAGTGTCGGTAAAGTGGTGTAAAATAATGTTCTTGTCCAGCAGAATGTAATATAAGTGCAAATAATTCACATTATGAAAACATATTGGAGCCAATCAGATTTGTGCTGAATTATTAATGAGTAGAAGGAATGTTATGGGTGTCAAAGTGTAGAATGTCTTTAGGAGCAACGAGGTGAGTTACCAGAGAATTGGAAAATTGATTTTAAATACCAAAACTCTAAAGACCTGTAAACAAACCAAAATAAATACTCAACCGAACTAAGACTTCTATGCATGAATGATTGATGCCATAGATATTTATCTGATGAAATTTAATTTTAATTGTTTCATTTTGATCAGTATTTGCAATGATTTTTGTGCAATATTTTGATGATGTTAAATTTTGGTATATAAAATGTATATGTGCTTTATTAATGACATTTGATTAATTCCCAGTTTTATCATAATGATAAGAATTTCTATGTCACATTGTATAGTTACTAGTTCAATGCTGAATTTTATTGTTGTTATTTCATGTTTTTACTCAATGTGAATTTATTTAATAAACAATTGTGAATTGTGTTATTTACCTCATTCATAACTTATCACATATGGTTGTTTGTCTTTTGGTCATTGTATGTCTGTCCTTAGATTTACAGATTCTGATTACCTCTATGGTATCTTCAAACTCTTCTTAATCCTATATATACACGGTCTCCATGGATACCTAAGTTATTTATACTTACCATATTTTTCATCATTAGATTTTAGGTGAAATATTTGTATTAAAAAAGTAATCACAGGATATTAAGATTATAAGATTACAATAAAATCTTGGGCTGTTACAAAAATTGGTGTCAGTTGCGTAGAACAATTTCTATTTTTGACATGGAGATCATAAGGACACCTGCAAAAATATTTCCCACAGGACTATTTATTTAGCAGCTTTTAATGAAAATTACATACAAGCAAACAATGTAACTACTCATAATATAACGGAAATATTGTTGAAAGTGGCATTAAATACCATAACTCTAACCCCACTACTCTTAATATAACACTCTTGAATAATAACATCCAACTGCATGAAACTTGGACAGTACTGTTTTCAATATCATATATTATTATACCTCACATAATAAAGAATCAATTCTATTGGTTAAAAGATAATCACATGACATAAAATAATCTGGATATTTATGCTTCTAATCGCCGCCAAGGATGAATAACCTCAAGAATTACACACGTCCATTGAATAACCCTCGAAAATTACAACGTCCAGTGAATAACCCTAATGGAATAATACTTTAACAATTCAAATATTAAACAGTATATTTCAACTGTTTGTTCAGTATAATAAAACAGTTACGGGCCTCTGAATCGGTGAATATCCAAAATTGTCAACCCCACTAGGGTTATTTCCCCAAGGGCTTTATGGATATTCACCTCTTTCGAGGGACGTAATTGTATATTGTTATTTGTTCCAAAATATAAAAACCACCTTAGAGATATGATAGCTAGGGCATATTCACATGCATCGAATTCCAAATATGGCGACTTGAATCATTTGAAACAAGCCATACAATTTATATTTGCTGCATCTTCAGTAAGCTCGCATCATAGTAATTAAGGAGTGAGGACGTCGACTTGTTAGTTCGTAGTCGGGATAATACGTCAGATTGGTTTTGTTTTGTTTGTGGTGTTTAATGCCTCTTTCAAAAATATTTCCGTTATATCGTGGCGATCAGTTTTATTGTTGGAATAAACCGGAGGACCCGGAGAAAACCACCGACCTGTCGCATTTAATTAATTTTATCACATAATGTTGTATCGGGTACACCTTGCCATGAACGGGGTTTGAATTCACAACTTTAGTGGTGATGGGCACTAATTGCACAGGTAGTTGTAAATCCAACTACCATACGATCACGACGGCCCGAGTCCTATAGCATGCGACATATGTACTTGTAAACTTTTGTTTTATTAGCTTGCATTTTAAAACTTGCCATTATATATATATATATTTAGCTGATAATTGTTCACTATTCATTATGGAACAAGCACTCGCACACTCGTATAGTTACATGTATATAGCTTGGACAAATTTCCAAAGCAAAATTTGTTTGAAAGTTCTGATAAATATAAAAGAAAAAAAAGTTGAATATTATGTCAGTGGGTACTTACAAATTTCAAAAAAGTTTTGATAAAATTCATTAAGTGGTTCATTTTGAGAACTACTGAATAGGGTCATGGGTGTTTAACAACACTGGACCACGTCGGTGGTGTAATGGTTCATGTGCTCGCCTCGAGTGATTTTAAAATTTCAATTTGCTGTTTCTACTCTAAGCAGGCAGTATAAAGGAACCAGGTCATAGACTGGTTGGCTCGGAATCCTGATATCGTGCTTGAGTAGTGGAGCAACAAGTATATGCGTACACTATTGTTTCAGTGTGTGAGCACTATAAACAACCCAACTAAGCGTGTTGGTCTAGTACAAAGCGGACATCATCATCTAATCGAATTGTAACCTGTTCTTGACGTGATAAAGCTGAATAATTGCTCAATTGACATTAATTAATTCTATAAACGTCAATAACTTACTTCCTTAACACCACTTCCAACCACAAGATGGAGGATGCGGATTCAGGTACGAATTAATATTATCGTTTTTGTGAAAATAATGGATTATTCATCGGTATTTCAAGTTTTAATTGACGTATCATAAAATATGAAACTAAAATACAATGAAGCTCTTTCATAGTTTAATCGCTAAATGAAGAAATTAGCCGTTAAAAAAAACGGGGTGATGTGGGTAACTGAAGAAGATAGTTTATCGCTGATGTCCGTAACTTGAAACATTGATGTCTATAATTGGTATTCCTAAACGAGACAGGCTTTGAAATTCACTTTTTAATGAAATAACAGTCTATTTATCGTGATACTTGTAAATCGGAAGCTAGAATATTCTTGAAAGTCTTTATAAATAGTCGAGACTAGTCAATATCAACATGCACTCGACCACTGGACCCTCGGTTAATTGTCGAGTTCATCAGGTTACCAATTCTTTTTTCTATATAGCCAGAAGCATGTCTAGTCGACAAATAGACGAAACCTTGGTTGTGGTAAATACCAAAAGTATTTGAAATTGACTCACATTGCTGAAGATCGGGTTTGACTCCAGAAAATTGTTCCTTGTGATAATGAAATATGTTTGCAATTATATTAAATTTATCTTTTGGTAGATCTACAGCAAGGTTAAATATTTCTATTATAGATTTTGAGACGATCAAAGATTCATGTCGCTCTGAATTTAATGCTACCGCATACTGAGGGAACAGTAATAAATCAGTCATTGAAAATTGAAATTGTTGAAATCAAAAACAGTTTTCAGCAAAATGGGAGATATATGTTGCCATTATTTTTTAGGGAAAGTCTTCATGCACATACAAATATAAAAGGTTCACTACCATATAATGAATAAGAACATTTTTTTTTAAATTCAAATTTTATTTTCAGTTTTATTTCAACGTATTTTAACCATGTTAACTATGTTTGAATACCTTTGAAATATTATAATACATACTGTTTGAAGGATGTGTCGCTCACCTCTGTCCACGGTAACTATGTCTATATCGAAGCCATGATGAAAACTTATAAGAAAAAAGATATATTGTTCCATGAAGTTCACTTCAAATAACATATTCGAAAAGTGTTCATGTCGTCGTTGTTTAAAATAAGAAAATAAGAAAGAAACATAAATTATCATGGCTTTCGATAACAAACCAGTTATAAAGACACATTTTTAAATGTTAGGGAACGATCATTTAATTTGAAAGAAATTTATAGTTTCTTTCCAAAACATTTTTCGAGTAAAATGATCGGTCTCTTGGAATTTTGTTTAACATTGCATGTTGTTGATTCAAGAAACTGTTCTTTCTAGCAGCTCATACTTTATATACAATTAAAATGGATTATTAGTTTGATTCTTGAATATTTTTCCTCTTTGTTTTCTGATGCTAAAATTCGAATTTGTAAGATGTACTATCCAGAATTTTTCTTCTTGTTTGGTTGTCAAATTTCAGGCTGTTGGTTTTGTTAACACTGTTAAATTTAACCCATTTCTTTGTCAGGCCCAGCATGGCTCTTCATAGTATGTTCCAGAATATTGTGAGGATGTGAAGATGTGAAAATAATAAATTGGTTTTTTTTTACTCTTGGAACCCGAACTATACTGTACTGTAGCTATAACACGGAAAGTGATGTTTAATACAAAAGACTTCCTGTGGTATATTTCACTTAAATGGGCTAGCATTCGATTCGATAGTCATTAAAGCGATTGATAAATTGATAAATTGCTTTATCGACATCTTGTGCATTTTTCCTTGCTGATGATTTCTAGTATCAGGAATAAACTGCCCTGATATTGAAAAATATCGACAATCGTCAGTAACGCTGTCAATAAAAAGAATAGCGGCAGTTTTGAAGGTCTTTACAGAAATCACTTGTATGACAGCTCTATCACGGGGCGCACTGCAAAACAGTGATAATTGCTGTCTCGACATTAAACTACCTTTATTCTATATATAGTCTGACATCGAGATGATAAGCACGAATGCTGATACAAAGGAATGAAAATGTGTAGAATGTACTTTTAAAAGTTCTTTATCTATTCTCTCTCAGGACTTTTTAGGTGTCAGTGTTTTCCGATCTCCAGACATTTATTTGTATTTTTGCCATTATTTACCTATTAACAAAGCTTTTTAAAACAACTCTCCCGTTTCCGATTCCCTGTATATCCCTCTGGTTTCCATTTTAACCTCGTCACCTTATATTTCTCTGCGTGTTCACTTCCCAGTACTTAATTTTGTAACATATAATTTTATGTATGTATTCTGTCTACAATTATTCCCAGTGCTTTGTCGGATACATGTATATAACAGCTTAATAATAAGACGCAGAAAAAGCATAATTCAACAGTTACGGACATCATTATTTAGACTTTCAGACCAGTTACGGACATCCTTTTTTACAGTTACCCACATCACCCCGTTTTTTTAACGGCTGATTTCTCCATTTATAGATTATACTATGAAAGAGCTTCTTTGTATTTTAGTTCCATATTTTATGATACGTCAATTAAAACATGATATACTGATGAATAATCAATTATTTTCACAAAAACGATAATATTAGTGAACAATTGTTAAATTATATGTTGACGATCAGTTGTAAATTTACTGGTGGAGGGAACTAGAGTACCCAGGAAAAACAACCAACCTGTCGCAAGTTCATAACAAACTTATCATATAAAGCTGTATCCTCGCCATGGGATCGAATCGAAGCGAACTCGAAACGTTAATGGCAATATGCATTCATTGCAAAAGGTACATTTTTTAGAGTTCACAAACACAAAACGGAATTTCGAACGCCAAAAACACAATACAATGGTAATACTTTTGAAGAACACTCATTTAATTTTGTGTTTAAATCATGAATATTTGAAAACTAAGCTTAATAATTATTTGAAAATAACCACAGATAATTACATGCATTTTGGATTTTCTGGATGGTAACTTTATTAAAATCATACAAGAATTGGCTTTGGAATCATTTTTTGAAAAATTTAGATTTTTGAATGAAATGACGAATTCTTTTTGCATATAACTCCGACAACCAAATCTGTTCGGCCATTACGACAATGTAACGAATGGGAGATACTATTTTACTAAAGAAGGTATAGTGGATTTTTTTCTATGTTTGTTTTTTTAAACATGTAGGGATATGATGTTTAACGCCACTTTTAACAATATTTCAGTTATATCGTTGCGGTCAGTTTTATTGGTGGAGGAAATCAGAGAAAACAACCGACCTGCCGCAAGTCACTGAGAAACTTTATCACATAATGTTGTATTCCGTTCACCTCGCCATGAACGGGGTTCGAACTCACAACTTCAGTGGTGATAAGCACTGACTGCACAGGTAGTTGTAAATCCAACTACAATACGAGCACGACAACGACAGCCCCTACAATGAAACGGTATAAGTGTCATCTTCTGTTGACAGTTGTATACTCATTTGAATATCACCATAACGCTTACCTCCTTGTGACCATTAAGTGACATTAATGGGATTGTCGAGGTGATTATCAAGAATTCAAAAGATTAAAAAGAATTCAATTTTAAGGGATTGTGTCTGTAGAAATATGATGTTTCTAGAATCGTGTGCACTTAATCTGGTAAAATCAAAGAATGGTCTCTTATCGTTATATAATACGTACACTGTAAATGACACAATGAGATAAGACAGCACAGGTTCAAGACTTCCTGGATCAGATTAGTCAATTTCAGACTGGTGTGAATGATCAGCAGACGACATGCTTAATTTATTTTTTTTGCTGAGTATACCATTAACAGGTATGTTGAACAAGTAATTATTGATAAGTGTTGGCAGACACGGTGTGTAGTATATTTGATCCACAAAAGGCAACATTAATACCACTAACACATATACCGTATTCATGACGGCTCACTTTGCTGGCTTAGTACCAGGCACTTAGTGGCACAAACCTCCTCTCTAAACGAAATGATGCGGTCATGTAAAGGTTTTTCACATGTGAGCATACAGTACCTGCCAATCTCTGAAACCTTCAATGAGAGAGATTTTGCGCGAACGACATTTTCATCCTAAATATATGACCTGTACACTATATACATCTACAAAACACCAATAAGAGTTAATAAATATACTTTATTTCTTCAATTCATTCTATGCAAGCTGTTTTTGCCTTTTGCAATACCTCTGAGTCAGGACAATACTCATAACATTCCATATTTTGATTTTGTTTGGCACTAATAAGTGAGCATATAGTGTCATTTGCCAATTCTGACCTATGTTCAGTTTGAATTTTTTTTAGCATTGAGAAAATACGTTCACTATCTGTCTTACTATTTGGCAGAACAACACATGCAGGGGCTAACTTAGACAAATTGGGATATCTAGGTTGTTTTGAAAATAACTCCTTTATCACAGTGTAGAATGGTAACGGACTACTCGGGGTTTTTTCTGCGTTACCAGACTATTCGGGTTGAGCAAAGAACTTTTCGTGTTTTTTAGAGAACGAGAGGGAAAGTAACACACACATTTCCTTAACCAGTATATATACTATTTTTTTTATTTCAAATAAGCTTTATGTCACGGAATGCAAAAATTATTTCTGTCCCCGAATATTCATTCATACCTAGTGTAAGTGGTCTGCTATTTTCAAGATCGTCTACACAAACTTGTGACCCTGAGGTAAAAATACCGATTTTGCTAAAAAAAAAGAAAGAAAAAAAAAGGCATTGCATCGAAGCATATTGTGAGTAAGCTGTCCTCTTTTTTGTTATAATGTTTGTCTTAATTGGTTCAAGGTAGACCATAAAACATTTCCAATTCGTGCAAGTCTATATATTTGTGCAAATTAACGTTAAAATAACAGTTATCCAGCGCTTTCAGTGTCATGGAACTATCCGTGTTGCTGACACCGGACTATTGTGTTTTTCAGCAAAGGATTACATGTGTTCACTACCCAAAGTAGCAAAATTATTTATATCGATGCAACAATCTTGGGGTCTATTTTTTATACATAACTTTCATGATAACATATAACGACCCTACATCTGTGTTATTCTTCTCATTGCATTGACGGTCACTTACGAATTTTTAACCACGTTTATTTTTTTCTTTATTTTGTCAGATTAAGGTTTATATGTAATTGGAAATGGCACGATAAGACTCGAAAAATGTGAGTGATTTCCATCACATCCGCCAGCTGGGTCATAATTTAGCTCATAGGAGGCGGAACAGGGGGGGGCAAGGGGGAAAATTGACCCTTCCTCCAGTTCCAAAGGTGGAGGGGTGCAACAATATGGTTTTGCCCCCCCCCCCCCATATTTTGGGGCAAAATTTGCAATTTCCTGGTAAATTTGCTGAAAGACCTTTTTTATTTTTTTATTTTTTTTTTTTTCCTCGGAATTTTCAAGAATCTTACCCCCTCACTCAAAATTTCGTTCCGCCGCCTATGATTTAGGTCGTCATATGTTTTGCTATATCCACAACAGTTTCAAATTAAGATCTAAACTTTGATGAGTTAATGGTTCAGAAACTTCTCAAATCTTATATAAAAATTAGAGGTCCCGACAACGATCAGTTTTGCCTTCCCAATCAAATCAAAGTACTGATGGTACTCATAAGTTGAGATATTTTCCAGATTTTCAGCTTGGGGACTGAAAACTGTAGTACAGACCCATTTAAGAATTCACCATCTAAAGTCCTTTTAGGCCCAGTTTATAACTCTCCTTTCTGTATGTATAAAAATAGAAAATCAGCATACACATGTATTTATAAAACATGAAATATGGACAGGAAATGTGATATCTTATAGTAATTCAACATGCCATTGGAAACATATTTTTTATGTATCTATTAAAGTACATTTCTTCCCAAAGTAACATAATACATTTAAATATATGGTTTCAAATTTGATTAACTGTATAGCGTTAAATACATTAAATTTCCACAAACATAAACATGACATTCTTGACCCTGTCACATTTTACTCTCATTGACATTTGAAACACAACCTCGTACTGATGAGCGTAAGAACTGCTGCTGACAAAAAATAATACAGTCTGATGTAAAATTCATCCGCCAAATCTCTGCTTTCACATTGACAACGGAAACTGATTATTTCAAATCTATACTGATTAAAAAATAAATGTTCTTTCGTTACCAATTGTGATTTCATGTATCAACACTGATTAAAAAGATTAAGATTCTTTCGTTACCGATTTTGATTTCAGTGAGGAAGTTCACCTTGTTTAGCCATAGGTTCTTTTTCCTCTTTACCCTAAAAAAATAAACACAATAACTCCTTTGCTTAAAATCCCTAACAGTCCGACGCCACAAATATTGGCAATAAACCATGAACACAAAAAGTCCGTTGCTCGGCTTTTACAATAAAACTTACATATGTAATAAGTATTATTCTTTCATATATTTATATAGTTTCCATTTGTATTGGATATGCTATAAAGGAAAACGAAATAGTCAAAAATGATATAAAATGCTTATTTGAATAAAAAACAAGACGATGTTTAATGGGTTCGACGGTATCTCGTGCTTGTGTTGGACTTGCTGAATTAACCATGAGGTCTACCGAAAGCAATCATCCAAAAACTTCAACATAGTTCATTGGTACATTCCGTAAATGTAGTAATATGAGGACTTACGACTTTTTATAATCTGTGTGGTCCATTTTCTGTGACAGGTCATTTCTTAACACGCAAAAAGTCCGTTGCTCAACCCGAGTGGTCTGGAAACGCAGAAAAAACCCCGAGTAGTCCGTTACCATTCTACACCGTGTTTATATCACACATTTCCCCCAAAAAAGTTCCAACATCCGAAAAGTTGACTGAACATAATGTGCAAAATGAAGATTCATTGCCGAGTGAACCACAGGGACTTATTACGATTTTTTCCCCCCTCGAGTACTCTAAAAAAAAACATAAGGGAGGAATCTAAAATGTCAAATTTTCATACAACACTTTTTCAAAATAGTTTCGTATTGGTGTCTTGACCTCATTCACCATAATATTGGTACCTAATTGAAGCTTAATAAATATATTTTTGATATTTCAATTCCTTTTTGTCACCTATCTGCAACTTTAAAGCAATGTTTCACAGAATATGCAATATCCTAAACCATTCTCCATCATGCTTACATGTCAGTACGAGGTCGATTTCCTACGTGCAATTTGATTGGTCGTTTATTTTTAGGGTCAGGATTGCAAAGAATGTGTTGATTTGCAAACCTGACCCTAAAAATAATAAATATATAATATGGTTTAATAATTTCAGAAGTCAATAGTTATTTCTCCTTTTTCATTCAATTACTACAAAACTACTTGCAAATCAACATTTTTTGCAATCCTGACCCTGAAAATAAACGACCAATCAAATTGCACGTAGGAAATCTACCTCGTACTGACATGTAAACATGATGGAGAATGGTTTAGGATATTGCAAATTCTGTGAAGCATAGCTTTAAAGTTGCAGATAGGTAAATATGATGACAAAAAGGAATCGAAATATCAAAATTATATTTATTAAGCTTCAATTGGATACCAATATTATGGCGAATGAGGTCAAGACACCAATGCAAAACTATTTTGAAAATTTTAGATTAGTCCTTTGTGGTTTTTAAGAGTACTGGGAGGGGAGGGGGGGGGGGGGGGGGGGGGGGGGTGGTCGTAACAAGCCCGTGAGTGAACTTGGAACTTGGTCGTAAAAATTGAAAATCCTTCATCCAATCTGCTTGAAATTTGCATTTTTACACTGCCGCTTGGTTCAGACAAAGACCTCTTTCTTGTTGGAGTTGACATGGCAGAAATGATCTTCGATTACTCATAAATCGAACATGAAAACTACTCGCCCATTGTTTGTTTACTTCTATTGGCAGCAATGAAAAATCCAGAGAAATACGAATGCGGGTCATTGCGGGTTAAAATATCCGAATGCGAGAGTTTCTATACTCCCGCGCGGGAGCGGACAGTCAAGCGGGAGATTTCCGGAATTTCGTCATTTGTGCGGGAGACTCCCGCACAAAACGGGAGGGTTGGCAGGTATGTGTGAGTAAAATGTAAACTCTCACAAAGCGTTCTTGTAAAGAACACCGGATCTTTCTTGAACGTTATGCATGATACATATATTTAATCTTCGTGACAGAGGGAAACAAAACTCAATATTGACCCAAAATCTAATTGTCAATATCATCTGTCGTAATCTGCACACTAGTGACAGAATACGTTTCAACAATATGTTGACATCTTGTGGAACAAAAAATTGTTTTGAGAGATAAGATGAGATGATTCTTTAACATCTTTTATTTAATTATTACTTAAAAGACAGTTTCTTTGTAAAACGTCTGAATACAAACTACAACCTCGAACGTAACGTGGCACGGACTTACCACCCCCCTTTTTTCTAACTTTCTGTTTACAAATTTATTTTCAATAAAATTTCTTTATTTCTTTATTATTTCATCTCTTTTTCCTTATTTTAACTTGTTCGCGTCAATATTCATACAATCTTATGTTAATATCAAATTGCATGTGTCGACCCTATATAGACACAGTGGGCTCGCAGTTATATTTTCACATCGCCAGGTATATGTTAAAAGAGAAGGGAGGACACTTTTTTAGCTGCCTAACGTGAAAGTAGAATTTCGGCACCTTTTTTCGCTTCAAAAACGGTTTAGTCTTTGTTCTTACCATAATATTAAAGCAAATATCGTTGTTTTTTGGTGATTGACTGGTTTACAGTGGAATAACACTCGTTTTTAAATTCCAAGCGGTCTGGACAACTTCTTATCATACTCATTTCCGGTTTATACGGACTTAATAATATTGATAGAAATAAAAAAATCGAAATATAATTTTAAAAAGTAGGAAAAAAGAAAAACTTAAATCTCTTGCATTAAAATATATTTTTTCCTTGTCTCAATCAATCTGGAAATATAGGAAGACAGCATTTTAAGAATATCTTTTGACAAGATGAGTAAATAATTTCCCGCAAAAATGCCAGTTTAAATCCTTCGACCAATGAAAACTCATCTTGATATTTAGTCCGTATAAACCGGAATTGAGTATGATAAGAAGTTGTCCAAACCGCTTGGAATTTAAAAAAAACGAGTGTTATTCCACTGTAAACCAGTCAATCAGCAAAAAACATCGATATTTGCATTAATTTTATGGGAAGAACAAAGACTAAACCGTTTTTGAAACGAAAAAAGGTGCCGAAACTACTTTCACTTTTGGCACCCCAAAAAGTGTCCTCCCTTCTTCTTTTTAATACATACCTGGTGATGTGAGAATATAACTGCGAGCCCCTGTGTATATAGATACTAATAATCCACAAAGCATGCAATTCGGCAGGTTTAAAAATCGTACCCCTGCTCGCTTCGAGTACATTTATTGCACCTTATTTCCATTATGTCATTCAAACTAGGACATGTATCCATTCTTAAAAGACGAATCTTTTTGCCCCTGTTTTTGTTTTGTGCATACGATAGCTCAGTTCTCCAGAATTTTAAGATTTTCACACATTTATTGCCAAATTTTTCGTATAAGGTGACGGAAGTGACGTTCCACTGCATTAACTTCAACGTTAGGGTCAGAAAAGTTCCAAAGGTATCTATATAGGGTCGACACCATTCTCTATCCAGAGTAGTCGTTCCTGCTACGCTAGACTCGAGATGTCAACGCCCATTTTACAAGATTCTTGTAAAAGTTAGAAACAGTAAAAAAAAAAATGTACTTAAAATTGTTTTAATTATTGTAAATATCAATAAAGATGAAAATAAATCACTCATTTCAAATCAATTCTCTCTTAAAAATGATTTGTGATCGTTTTTAGCTTTTTAATTTTTACCTCCGCAAAACAGTTCTCCAAGAAGTGGGGAGGAAATCAATTTTAAGAGAGAGAATTGATTTGAAATGAGTGATTTATTTTCATCTTTATTGATATTTACAATAATTAAAACAATTTTAAGTACATTTTTTTTACTGTTTCTAACTTTTACAAGAATCTTGTAAAATGGGCGTTGACAGAGACAGAGTCTAGCGTAGCAGGAGCGACAACTCTGGATAGAGAATGGGTCGACACATGCAATTTGATGTTAACATGAGATTGTATGAATATTGACACGAACAAGTTAAAATAAGGAAAAAGAGATGAAATAATAAAGAAATAAAGAAATTTTATTGAAAATAAATTAGTAAACAGAAAGTTAGAAAAAGGGGGGTGGTAAGTCCGTGCCAAGAGCGCCTGTGCGTGTGAGTTGTGAAATATTTGTCATACAATGTACGCGGGAGCGGTTGGTATATTACTATCAAGGAAGGAAGGTAATTACTCTTTACGAAAAACAAGAACCATAAAGTGATCTTTGGACAATTGCATTCAATTTCAGTGTTAGCAGGAGACTGCGTAGGTAAAGGAAATGGAATATACGAAATAGGGTGTCGAGCGTATTCTTTTTGCATATAAATCCGACAACCAAATTTGTTCGGCCATTACGACAATGTAACGAATGGGAGATAATATTTTACTAAAGAAGATATAGTGGATTTTTTTCTATGTTTGTTTTTTTTAAACATGTAGGGATATGTTGCTTAACGCCACTTTTAACAATATTTCAGCTATATCGTTGCGGTCAGTTTTATTGGTGGAGGAAACCAGAGAAAACAACCGACCTGCCGCAAGTCACTGAGAAACTTTATCACATAATGTTGTATCCAGTGCACCTCGCCATGAACGGGGTTCGAACTCACAACTTCAGTGGTGATAAGCACTGATTGCACAGGTAGTTGTAAATCCAACTACAATACGAGCGCGACAACGACAGCCCCTACAATGAAACGGTATAAGTGTCATCTTCTGTTGACAGTTGTATACTCATTTGGATATCACCATAACGCTTACCTCCTTGGGATCATTAAGTGACATTAATGGGATTGTCGAGGTGATTATCAAGAATTTAAAAGATTAAAAAGAATTCAATTTTTAGGGATTGTGTCTGTAGAAATATGATGTTTCTAGAATCGTGTGCACTTAATCTGGTAAAATCAAAGAATGGTCTCTTATCGTTATATAATACGTACACTGTAAATGACACAATGAGATAAGACAGCACAGGTTCAAGACTTCCTGGATCAGATTAGTCAGTTTCAGACTGGGGTGAATGATCAGCAGACGACATGCTTAATTTATTTTTTTTGCTGAGTATACCATTAACAGGTATGTTGAACAAGTAATTATTGATAAGTGTTGGCAGACACGGTGTGTAGTATATTTGGTCCACAAAAGGCAACATTAATACCACTAACACATATACCGTATTCATGACGGCTCACTTTGCTGGCTTAGTACCAGGCACTTAGTGGCACAAACCTCCTCTCTAAACGAAATGATGCGGTCATGTAAAGGTTTTTCACATGTAAGTAAAATGTAAACTCTCACAAAGCGTTCTTGTAAAGAACACCAGATCTTTCTTGAACGTTATTCATGATACATATATTTAATCTTCGTGACAGAGGGAAACAAAACTCAATATTGACCCCAAAATCTAATTGTCAATATCATCTGTCGTAATCTGCACACTAGTGACAGAATACTTTTCAATAATATGTTGACATCTTGTGGGGAAAAAAATTGTTTTGAGAGGTAAGATGAGATGATTCTTTAACATCTTTTATTTAATTATGGGGGTGTAGGCCTGGGTAATCCGGAAATTTTCCCATCGATTAATTTTTCTTAAATTTGCACTATGGAATAGTTATGTCTAAATACATTTTCTGGCAAAGTTTCAAAACATTTCACCGTGCCGTTTTCTCCATAACACATCTTAAAGATAGCAATTTTGGGGGTATTCCCCACGCCAGATGGTAATACTAGTTTCGGAAGCTTCTAATAGATATGCATTTATTTCTGGTTCAAAGGGAATATTTTGGCTTTAATACACTTGACAGTGTTATTGTTCAATAATTAAGAAATATCTAGCATATATGAATATACTGTTTTGAGATAATCACGTGCAAACAGTGGAAATTGGAAAAAGGGGGATGCCCTGAGGTACCACCCTGGTATTAAAAATCTAATTAAAAAAAAATTCTGTCCATTAATTTCCACCAAAAAATGCTACAGTAAAAAATATACATACAGACATAATTGCACCAAATTTTACAAACTTTTACCGTCAGATTTTTAAAATATTTAAAATTATGTTTTTCATGGATGGTACCCAGAAAAAAATGAAATTGTCAAGGAAAGTTATTACACACTCATCCTTTGCTGTTTCTTTATTTATGAGATAAAAAAAAAAAACTAGCTACCAATAACAAAAAGCGTTTGAATTCTTATATTTGACATAGTGAATGTCCAAATTACCAAATTACTGCATTAGTCTTTTTTTGTTTAATTTTCATGAATGTTGGGTAGTAGGGGGTCGTTTAGGGGTGACTTTACTTGATTAATTCATTACAAATAAAGAAATTGTACAATAGTTTCATAATATGTAAGATTCTGGTAAATATATTCAATATATTTTATTTGACAAACACTTGAAATTAAATTGAAAAAAGTTTGTCAAGCAAAATGTGTTACACTCCTGTCATTTTTTTTACAACATATTTCGCTGGGAATTTGTTCTGGAAAGAGATATTTCAATGATATTTTGTGGATACAAGAATACGATAATAATACTCTGTTATTGGCAGCAATAAGATATAAAAAGACAAGGAGCACAACTATGGAAAGTTAAAAGGAAAAGGGTAATTTTTTAATTAAAACTGTCCATATCCACATTCTCTATCCAGAGTTGTCGTTCCTGCTACGCTAGACTCTATCTCTGTCAACGCCCATTTTACAAGATTCTTGTAAAAGTTAGAAACAGTAAAAAAATGTACTTAAAATTGTTTTAATTATTGTAAATATCAATAAAGATGAAAATAAATCACTCATTTCAAATCAATTCTCTCTTAAAAATGATTTGTGATAGTTTTTAACTTTTTAATTTTTACCTCCGCAAAATAGTTCTTCAAAAAGTGGGGGGGGAAATCATTTTTAAGAGAGAATTGATTTGAAATGAGTGATTTATTTTCATCTTTATTGATATTTACAATAATCAAAACAATTTTAAGTACATTTTTTTACTGTTTCTAACTTTTACAAGAATCTTGCAAAACGGGCGTTGAGAGAGATAGAGTCTAGCGTAGCAGGGACGACAACTCTGGATAGAGAATATCCATATCCAATGTAAACAGTCTGTGTTGCCAAGAAGCTTGGAATCGAGGGTGGATTTTCAAACGCACAGATGACCATATATTTGAGAAGACACTGAAAATAGAGTTATCTCCCACACCCTAGGACTACACCCTTAAAAGACAGTTTCTTTGCAAAACGTCTGAATACAAACTACAACCTCGAACGTAACGTGTGAGTTGTGAAATATTTGTCATACAATGTACGCGGGAGCGGTTGGTATATAATTACTATCAAGGAAGGAAGGTACCTGATTACTCTTTACTTAAAACAAGAACCATAAAGTGATCATTGGACAATTGCATTCAATTTCAGTGTTAGCAGGAGACTGTAACGGTAAAGGGAATGGAATATACGAAATAGGGTGTCGAGCGTACTTGACCTGTCGTAATGGCGTTGCTACAGTTATCAACTGTGATGACCCACCACTCCCAAACACAGTCTACAACAATCGTACAAAAAGTTGTGATAGGTAAGTAAGGTATAATATATAACACTGCTTTGGTAAGTATATATCTACAAAATAGGCAGAAGCATAATTTAAAAACAAACCTGATTGGAATATAAATGTAAACAGTCATAGATAGAGAACAAGGGAATATTGCCATTCGAGAAAGGAATATGTACTTTTATGAAATATGAGTAATCATGGTAATCATGTGTATCATAAATCTCTGGAAGGTAACTCACTCTCAATTTTATATATAGGTATAAATACAATTTATGTCTGTGAATTATACTTTGCCAACTTGTTATTAGATTTTACCAGAGATAAAGAGAGATAACTAATTTTCATGAGAATATTTGTGATTTAAATAAATGTTCAGTCACAACAGATCTTAAGACGATTTAGCAAAACCGTACACAGTGTTTGATAGAAACATACAATTGACGTGTGTCTATACATATATATTGAAGTTAAATGCACATAGTTGTTAATATGCACATACAAGTAGATTTACAGAAACAGAAAACACAGCATATCTAAATACAATGTACAAATGTCTACACCTAAATGAAACAAATTGGGACCGTCGTGGTCGTTATCTTATGGTAGTTTGATTTAAAATTACTTATACAATCAGTGCCTATCACCACTAAAGTTGTGAGTTCGAATACCGCTCATGGCGAGGTGTACTTGATACCGGTTTCCTCCACCAATAAAACTGACCGCCACAATATAGCTGAACTATTGTTGAAAGTGGCGTTAAACACCATAAACCTAACCTTAACCCAAGTCTGCCCTTGAATTCTGCTGACTTCTACTTGATACAACATTATGTGATAAAGTTTGTCCGTGACTTGCAGCAGGTCGGTGGCTTTCTCCGGGTACTCCGGTTTCCTCCACCAATAAAACTGACCGCCACAACATAGCTGACATATTGTTGAAAGTGGCGTTAAACACCATAACCAAAACCCAAACCCGAAATGAAAAATAAAGAAATAAACATTTACCAACATAAGGATTTTGAAAAGACCAGAGTAGTAACCAGTAGCTGTAACTCAAGAGTAGTAACCAGTAGCTGTAAATCAAAGTAGTAACCAGTAGCTGTAAATCAAAGTAGTAACCAGTAGCTGTAATTCAAAGTAGTAACCAGTAGCTGTAAATCAAAGTAGTAACCAGTTGCTGTAAATGAAAGTAGTAACCAGTTGCTGTAAATGAAAGTAGTAACCAGTAGCTGTAAATCAAAGGACAGACATTTCCATGGTCAAAAGAAAAACAACAAAATGACAAGCAATTATTTACAATTCACTACATCAGAAAACTAACGATTGAGCAACACGAACCTCACCAAAAACTGGGTGTGAACACCAACTAATACACTAATCACTCATGTGGCCTATCTTAAAAGAAGGAACAAATAGAGACTGATCTAAATCTAATACTCATGATAAAGTTCGTCAGTGTTTGAGTTTTTTTTTATATCAGTGTATCGTGGATCATCATCCAATAAAACTAATTGCAACAATATAACTATATTCTATAACTCATGGAGGTAGAATATAGTAATACTTCATTTGGTCGGAAATGCTTGGACCATTTGAAATTCGTTTTTAATAATATTGGTCTTGATCATTTAATTAATAATGAAATCAACATGAATACTTTCAAAAAATTCTTTGGATCTTTTGTAAGGGAAAGAGAATTCGACTACGTTAATAAAAAGTGCAGTCTTGAATTTTTCAAAATTGTTTTTATATTTCAAGGTAAACAACAGTACTTGTCTAATGTGGTAGAATTTCAGTAGTCAAGGTTAAAATGTCAGCAAGAACTAATACTATTGCTCTGAATACTACACTTAATAGAATGAAATTACGTGACAGTCCGCTATGCGAAGCGTGTCCTGATAATTCCACCGAATCCCTTCAACACTTCTTACTTAAATGTCCAGCATACAAAAATATAAGAGATCAAAGTTTTCAAGAAATTGTTGATCATATGAATGTATTTATGCCCTTTCTGGATTTCACAGAGTTGTCGCCCTTACAAAAAAATATAAATTTTAATTGGGGACACCTGTTATTATTTTAACCAAAAGTGTGGTGATTTCTTCGATGGGATAGGTAAAACTATGTTAAAAAGGATGATTGAAATATATTTTCAATGTATTCCCTAAACAAATATCTATTTTTATTTTATATTGTAACATGTACATAATCATATTTTAAGCGCACCGCCTGTATGTGCCTCCGATGTAATTGGGTAGTTATTCTAAATAAGCATATACAAAATATATTTCTGAAATATTGTTGAAAGTGGCATCAAACACACATAACACAGCACCAATGGGAAATCTGCAAATATTATAACAGCCATAAGTTTCTGACCATGCCATATGTATCATAAAGCGGATCCAACCCTAACTATAAAAGGTGTTTATGAAATACTCAAAGAGGAGCGTCTTAGCATTCGTGTGAAATGTGAGACGGGTCTTACATTCTAAAATAAAGTCGATTGTTACTCTAGCCCTAGGTAATTAAACAAACATGGCTAACATGCATTTCCACCACATTACACCAAGAGCTATTCTGTTAGGGAAACAAATATTGATTTTAGTTTTGTTCCATTAAATAATGAAACAATATTAAACTTTTGTTGAAAGTGTGGCAGTTTGCTTGTTTTGCTATCGACACGATCCACCTATGCAATTTATTCTCAGAGAATACAACACACTCACTCTTGACTATGAGCGTATCGGATGAAGGTTGCCGCTAGAAACGTGTCGTGTGCATTAAACTAGATATTTACGTTTTATTAACACATCAGTTATGAGAAACAATAAAATATTTGTATCCATTTCAGACCGTCACATGTAGGTCCTCCTTGTGGTCAGCTACAAGACTGCACTGGCATGGCAGATAGGCGCTATGCTGATAGATTCTCACACTGTAAGACCTATTATACTTGCCAGGGAGAAACATTCTTTGGCCACAATTCCTGCACACCAGGTCAGTTGAAAGCAAAAATATATCATTCGATTCATCTTTTATATTAATTTCAGAAATCTAGGTAAAGTAAAATCCCGTTATCTTGAATTCAGAATCGTTTGAAGATATCAAAGAGGTAATCAGAAGCCGTAATTAAAAGGACAGACAATACAATGGCCAAAGTATATCAAATGGGTAATTAGAAGTCGTAATTCAAAGGACAGACAATACAATGGCCAACATATATCAAATGGGTAATCAGAAGCCGTAATTCAAAGGACAGGCAATACAATGGCCAATGTATATCAAAGGGGTAATCAGAAGCGTAGTTCAAAGGACAGACAATACAATGGCCAACAGATATCAAATGGGTAATCAGAAGCTGTAATTCAAAGGACAGGCAATACCATGGCCAAAATATTTCAAATGTGTAATCAGAAGCCGTAATTCAAAGAAGAGACAATACAATGGCCAAAGTATATCAAATGGATAATCAGAAGCCATAATTCAAAGGACAGACAATACAATGGCCAAAGTATATCAAATGGGTAATCAGAAGCCGTAATTCAAAGGACAGGCAATACAATGGCCAAAGTATTTCAAATGGGTAATCAGAAGCCGTAATTCAAAGGACAGACAATACAATGGCCAAAGTATATCAAATGAGTAATCAGAAGCCGTAATTCAAATGACAGACAATACAATAGCCAAAGTATATCAAATGAGTAATCAGAAGCCGTAATTCAAAGGACTGGCAATACAATGGCTAAAGTATATCAAAGAGGTAATCAGAAGCCGTAATTCAAAGGACAGGCAATATAATGGCCAAAGTATATCAAAGAGGTAATCAGAAGCCGTAATTGAAAGGACAGACAATGCAATGGCTTAAAGATACCAAAGGGGTAATCATAAGCCGTAATTGAAAGGACAGACAATACAATGGCCAAAGTATATCAAATAAGTAATCAGAAGCCGTAATTCAAAGGACAGACAATACAATGACCAAAGTATATCAAATGGGTAACCAGAAGCCGTAATTCAAAGGACAGACAATACAATGGCCAAAGTATATTAAAGAGGTAACCAGAAGCCGTAATTCAAAGGACAGGCAATACAATGGCCAAAGTATTTCAAATGGGTAATCAGAAGCCGTAATTCAAAGGACAGGCAATACAATGGCCAAAGTATATCAAATGGGTAATCAGAAGCCGTAATTCAAAGCACAGGTAATACAATGGCCAAAGTATATCAAATAGGTAATCAAAAGCCGTAATTCAAAGGACAGGCAATACAATGGCCAAAGTATATCAAATGAGTAATCAGAAGCCGTAGTTCAAAGGACAGGCAATATAATATGCAAAGTATATCAAAGAGGTAATCAGAAGCCGTAATTCAAAGGACAGGCAATATAATGGCGAAAGTATATCAAAAAGGTAATCAGAAGCCGTAATTCAAAGGACAGACAATACAATGGCCAAAGTATATCAAAGAGGTAATCAGAAGCCGTAATTCAAAGGACAGACAATACAATGGCCAAAGTATATCAAATAGGTAATCAAAAGCCGTAATTCAAAGGACAGACAATACAATGGCCAAAGTATATCAATTGAGTAGTCAGAAGACGTAGTTCAAAGGACAGGCAATATAATGGGCAAAGTATATCAAAGAGGTAATCAGAAGCCGTAATTCAAAGGACAGACAATACAATGGCCAAAGTATATCAAAGAGGTAACCAGAAGCCGTAATTCAAAGGACAGGCAATACAATGGTCAAAGTATTTCAAATGGGTAATCAGAAGCCGTAATTCAAAGGACAGGCAATACAATGGCCAAAGTATATCAAATGGGTAATCAGAAGCCGTAATTCAAAGGACAGGTAATACAATGGCCAAAGTATATCAAATAGGTAATCAAAAGCCGTAATTCAAAGGACAGACAATACAATGGCCAAAGTATATCAAATGAGTAATCAGAAACCGTAGTTCAAAGCACAGGCAATATAATGGGCACAGTATATCAAAGAGGTAATCAGAAGCCGTATTTCAAAGGACAGGCAATATAATGGCGAAAGTATATCAAAGAGGTAATCAGAAGCCGTAATTCAAAGGACAGACAATACAATGGCCAAAGTATATCAAAGAGGTAATCAGAAGCCGTAATTCAAAGGACAGACAATACAATGGCCAAAGTATATCAAAGAGGTAATCAGAAGCCGTAATTCAAAGGACAGACAATACAATGGTAAAAAGATACCAAAGGGGTAATCAGAATCCGTAATTGAAAGGACAGACAATATAATGGCCAAAGTATATCAAAGAGGTAATCAGAAGCCGTAATTCAAAGGACAGACAATACAATGGCAAAAGTATATCAAAGAGGTAATCAGAAGCCGTAATTTAAAGGACAGACAATATAATGGCCAAAATATATCAAAGAGGTAATCAGAAGCCGTAATTCAAAGGACAGACAATACAATGGCCAAACTATATCAAAGAGGTAATCAGATGCCGTAATTCAAAGGACAGATAATATAATGGCCAAAGTATATCAAGGAGGTAATCAGAAGCGTAGTTCAAAGGACAGACAATACAATGGCCAAAGTATATCAAATGGGTAATCAGAAGCCGTAATTCAAAGGACAGGTAATACAATGGCCAAAGTATATCAAATAGGTAATCAAAAGCCGTAATTCAAAGGACAGACAATACAATGGCCAAAGTATATCAAATGAGTAATCAGAAGCCGTAGTTCAAAGCACAGGCAATATAATGGGCACAGTATATCAAAGAGGTAATCAGAAGCCGTAATTCAAAGGACAGGCAATATAATGGCGAAAGTATATCAAAGAGGTAATCAGAAGCCGTAATTCAAAGGACAGACAATACAATGGCCAAAGTATATCAAAGAGGTAATCAGAAGCCGTAATTCAAAGGACAGACAATACAATGGTAAAAAGATACCAAAGGGGTAATCAGAAACCGTAATTCAAAGGACATACAATATAATGGCCAAAGTATATCAAAGAGGTAATCAGAAGCCGTAATTCAAAGGACAGACAATACAATGGCAAAAGTATATCAAAGAGGTAATCAGAAGCCGTAATTTAAAGGACAGACAATATAATGGCCAAAATATATCAAAGAGGTAATCAGAAGCCGTAATTCAAAGGACAGACAATACAATGGCCAAACAATATCAAAGAGGTAATCAGCTGCCGTAATTCAAAGGACAGACAATACAATGGCCAAAGTATATCAAGGAGGTAATCAGAAGCGTAGTTCAAAGGACAGACAATACAATGGCCAACAAATATCAAAGGGGTAATCAGAAGCCGTAATTCAAAGGAGAGACACTACAATGGCCAACAGATATCAAAGGGGTAATCAGAAGCCGTAATTCAAAGGACAGACAATGCAATGGCCAACAGATATCAAAGAGGTAATCAGAAGCCGTTAATCAAAGGACAGACAATACAATGGCCAACAGATATCAAAGAGGTAATCAGAAGCCGTAATTCAAAGGACAGACAATACAATGGCCAACAGATATCAAAGGGGTAATCAGAAGCCGTAATTCAAAGGACATACAATATAATGGCCAACAGATACCAAAGAGGTAATCAGAAGCCGTAATTCAAAGGACAGACAATACAATGGCCAAAGTATATCAAAGAGGTAATCAGATGCCGTAATTCAAAGGACAGACAATACAATGGCCAACAGATATCAAAGGGGTAATCAGGAGCCGTAATTCAAAGGACAGACAATACAAAGGCCAACAGATAGAAAGGGGTAATCAGAAGCCGTAATTCAAAGGACAGACAATGCAATGGCCAACAGATATCAAAGGGATAATCAGAAGCCGTAATTCAAAGAACAGACAATACAATGGCCAACTGATGTCAAATGGGTAATCAGAAGCCGTAGTTGAAAGGACAGACAATGCAATGGCCAACAGATATCAAAGAGGTAATCAGAAGCGTTATTCAAAGGACAGACAATACAATGGCCAACAGATATCAAAGAGGTAATCAGAAGCCGTAATTCAAAGGACAGATAATACAATGGCCAACAGATATCAAAGGGATAATCAGAAGCCGTAATTCAAAGGACAGACAATACAAAGGCCAACAGATATCAAAGGGGTAATCAGAAGCCGTAGTTTAAAGGACAGACAATACAATGGCCAACAGATATCAAAGAGGTAATCAGAAGCCGTATTTCAAAGGACAGACAATACAATGGCCAACAGACATCAAAGAGGTAATCAGAAGCCGTAATTCAAAGGACAGACAATACAATGGCCAACATATATCAAATGGGTAATCAGAAGCCGTAATTCGAAGGACAGACAATACAATGGCCAACAGATATCACAGAGGTAATCAGAAGCCTTAATTCAAAGGACAGACAATACAATGGCCAACAGATATCAAAGGGATAATCAGAAGCCGTAATTCAAAGGACAGACAATATAATGGCCAACAGATACCAAAGGGATAATCAGAAGCCGTAATTCAAAGGACAGACAATACAATGGCCAACAGATATCAAAGGGATAATCAGAAGCCGTAATTCAAAGGACATACAATATAATGGCCAACAGATACCAAAGAGGTAATCAGAAGCGGTAGTTCAAAGGACAGACAATACAATGGCGAACAGATATCAAAGGGGTAATCAGAAGCCGTAATTCAAAGGACAGACAATACAATGGCCAACAGATATCAAAGAGGTAATCAGAAGCCGTTATTCAAAGGACAGACACTACAATGGCCAACAGATATCAAAGGGGTAATCAGAAGCCGTAATTCAAAAGACAAACAATCAAATCCCTATGGTCAAGAGAAAAAGGACAAGAAGACAAAGAGTGATCCACAAAGTACTACATAGAAAACTAGAGATTGGGCAACACGACACCCACTAAAAACCGGGGGATGAACTCAAGTACTCCGGAATGGGGATAAGCTGTTGCTACTCCACTAGTGGCACACGCCGTGTTACTATTAAACGAGACGAACATAATCTTCCATGGAAATCGTATTGGACACCAAATGAATCAACATGATTAAAACATGGACCATCTACAAAACAAATAGAACTGAAGACAAACGATGCGCAAAAATCGAGGCGGGAAAAAGAAGAAAAAAAATCAGCAAAAAAGTGAAGGGATGTAAATGGACAGAATGAACAACGCGAACCCCACTAAAACTAGAGTGAACTCAGGTACTCCGGAAGAGTAGGCAATTCCTGCTCTTAACTGAAATACTGATGAAAATATCTAATTCGTCAGCGTGAACTGGCTGAATATCCCCCCCCCCCCCAACAGATATCAAAGGGGTAATCAGAAGCCGTAATTCAAAGGACAGACAATACAATGGCCAACTGATGTCAAATGGGTAATCAGAAGCCGTAGTTGAAAGGACAGACAATACAATGGCCAACAGATATCAAAGAGGTAATCAGAAGCCGTTATTCAAAGGACAGACAATACAATGGCCAACAGATATCAAAGAGGTAATCAGAAGCCGTAATTCAAAGGACAGACAATGCAATGGCCAACAGACATCAAAGGGGTAATCAGAAGCCGTAGTTGAAAGGACAGACAATACAATGGCCAACAGATATCAAATGGGTAATCAGAAGCCTTAATTCAAAGGACAGACAATACAATGGCCAACAGATATCAAAGAGGTAATCAGAAGCCTTAATTCAAAGGACAGACAATACAATGGCCAACAGATATCAAAGGGATAATCAGAAGCCGTAATTCAAAGGACATACAATATAATGGCCAACAGATACCAAAGAGGTAATCAGAAGCCGTAATTCAAAAGACAAACAATCAAATCCCTATGGTCAAGAGAAAAAGGACAAGAAGACAAAGAGTGATCCACAAAGTACTACATAGAAAACTAGAGATTGGGCAACACGACACCCACTAAAAACCGGGGGATGAACTCAAGTACTCCGAATGGGGATAAGCTGTTGCTACTCCACTAGGGGCACCCGCCGTATTACTATTAAACGAGACGAACATAATGTTCCATGGAAATCGTATTGGACACCAAATGAAACAACATGAATAAAACATGGACCCTCTACAAAACAAATAGAACTGAAGACAAACGATGCGCAAAAATCGAGGCGGGAAAAAGAAGAAAAAAAATCAGCAAAAAAGTGAAGGGATGTAAATGGACAAAATGAACAACACGAACCCCACTAAAACTAGAGTGAACTCAAGTACTCCGGAAGAGTAGGCAATTCCTGCTCTTAACTGAAATACTGATGAAAATATCTAATTCATCAGCGTGAACTGGCTGAATATCCCCCCCCCCCCCCCCCCCCCCCGAGACACTTTTATTTCTTCAGGTAAGCTATGTATCGGAAAACTGCTGGTTTATCGGTGTAAAATATAGTTTTGTAGTAGTACGACAGCCTCAGAAAACTGAAACAATATTGCTATTTTAATAAGAAATAGTTAGTCTGACGATTTTGAAAGTATTGGATGATCGTGAAGACACAAATAAAACGTAAAGAGAAAAATATTAACAATAAACTTGTTTTTACAAGAATTCTAACCAGTTTAAAGGATTCACAATCATCCATTACTTTCAAAATCGTCAGACTAAGCATTTCTTTCGTCTTGTAAATAAATATTCATATGTCTCCAGCATCTATATATAAATACGTTAAAACCTGAGAGATTCAAACCATAAAAATTGTGGGGAGCGATGTGTCGTTTAAAGTCTATTTCCCCTAGATTAAAACTATTACCCAATATTCACAATTTGAATTGCAAGCGATAAAAAGTCATTTGATTAATATTTATTTTTATGCAGGAAATATGTACTGAGGCATAATATAATATATCAAAGGAGGTAAAATAAACTTCAGTTATGGTTAGCCATGGGCTAAATAAAGCATTCTGGTACCTGATTCAAGTAGAGCGACAGAAGGAAACGGTAACGTGTAAGCGCTGACGTCACAGATGACACAATTGAAAACGATTAGAATAACTCAAGTTTCAGCTGCGAAACAGGATAGAAAAGCTCGCCAAAGACCCGTTTTTCTACCTGTTTCTAAAGTTCGTACAAATAAATTATATATTTTCCGACAATGTACATATATTGTATATTTATTACTCTTTGTTTCATTTTAATAGGACTGGTTTTTGACGAATCTCTACAGACATGTAACTGGCCACGTGATGTTCCCCCTCCCTGTGGAACATACATACCAACTACTGTTTCTGGTTGACCTCAATATTGAGAAATTTATTGTAAAAATTATTGCAAATTATAGCATTTTGTTTTTAGTTTTTATTCATTGTTTGAATGGGTAGACATATTATATAGGTTCTAAAAACAGAAAATTCTAAAAAAAAAAAAAAAAAAAAAAAAAAAAAAAAAAAAAAAAAAAAAAAAAAAACATACTGTATTGCAATTCACAAGAATAAAAACAGAATAACATTCCACATGAGGGGTTAGATCGTAATCAGATTAACATTCCACATGAGGGGTTAGATCATAATCAGAATAACATTCCACATGAGAGGTTAGATCGTAATCAGATTAACATTCCACATGAGGGCTTAGATCATAATCAGAATAACATTCCACATGAGGGGTTAGATCGTAATCAGAATAACATTCCACGTGAGGGGTTGGATCACAATCAGGATAATGTGTCTGATTGCCCAGCAGCTCGCATCATTACTGTTGTTCAAAGACATAGCACCATAAAATCCACCCTAGCATGTTGATCTAGTACATCATCATCACCATCATCGTTACGCATTTTTGACACTCTCTTATATTACGCACTTGAACATCAATCAGTGCTGATTTTTAATGACATTAAACAGATAGGAGTTTTAAATGTGGATTTCAGAATCTTTGATTCATTGACGATCTAGATGTGATAGTGCATGGCTTCGTGTTACAAATAATTTATACCACAGTTTTCCGGGTTAAACGGTTTAACAATCTTATGCTTCGTGTTCGATTGTTTTACCGTTTAACTCGAAAACCGTAGTATAAATATTACATGTAATTATTGGTGCTATATTTTTTTACTGGTATTTCCATGTCAAAGCAATATACATTTCTCTCCTGCAAGACAATGTCATAAGTGGGATTGCCTCTTTCATGTGTTTTTATTTTCTTGTTTTAAAGCAAGTGACAGAGTCAGCTCCGCTAACATTGAAAGAAAAAATCTAAGCATCACAAAAAGCGAAAATAATATTGTTATTATGTTTCACTGGTGTTGCTGTACTTGCGATATCCGTGTTGTCATCTTATAGATATTTGACTTTTATCTTACAAAAATATATACTAAATGATAACTAAAATACATGTTTTAGAATTGACATAGACCATATGATCAAACTTGACACTCTCTGGTTTGTTTATTGATTGATTGTAAGGTTAAATGAACATTATTCCAGATATTATTTCAGCTATATTCATGGATGGTGATGAAGATAAATTTTGCCACAGACAACTGCGGTACACTCTGAACAATCCATTGCTTATCATATATGAGCTGCTGCTAGTTGACATTTATATACATGGTTTCTATAAACAAGAGTCACTCTTTAATGTCCTGTAACAATGGCGAATTGTGCGTTTTATTTGTGGATCATATTCTTATTAGATGAGGGGAAACTATGACTTTATTTCCATTTTCTGTGGTTCTCTGGCTAGATAAAGTCTTAGTAATATAATATAGTCTGTACATTTCTGTGACAGAAACAGAAGTAGTTGGTTGCAATTGTAAAAAAATGATCATTTGGTATGTCAAGAAAGGTTCAATTGTGAATTAGATACATTATAATTAACTAATGAACATTGATTCTATTAAACCTGTCTCGGTTGCCCGTGATATTTTTTTTCACTTTGGCATTATTGACAGCGTAAATGTGTGTCTTGTCACTATTGGGTTGAAAGATTTTGCAACTGTACATACAAACAGATTTAAATAACTATTAACAAAAAAAAACCTAAAATATTTTAATATGCATTATATATCATAGGTATTATACAGTGAATAATACCTAAAGCAAAATTATACAGTGAATAATACCTAAAACAAATTATACAGTGAATAATACCTAAAACAAAATTATACAGTGAATAATACCTAAAACAAAATTATACAGTGAATAATACCTAAAACAAAATTATACAGTGAATAATACCTAAAACAAAATTATACAGTGAATAATACCTAAAACAAAATTATACAGTGAATAATACCTAAAACAAAATTATACAGTGAATAATACCTAAAACAAAATTATACCGTGAATAATACCTAAAGCAAAATTATACAGTGAATAATACATAAAACAACATTATACAGTGAATAATACATAAAACAAAATTATACCGTGAATAATACCTAAAGCAAAATTATACAGTGAATAATACCGAAAGCAAAATTATACAGTGAATAATACCTAAAACAAAATTACACAGTGAATAATACCTAAAACAAAATTATACAGTGAATAATACCTAAAACAACATTATACAGTGAATAATACCTAAAACAAAATTATACAGTGAATAATACCTAAAACAAAATTATACCGTGAATAATACCTAAAGCAAAATTATACAGTGAATAATACCTAAAACAACATTATACAGTGAATAATACCTAAAACAAAATTATACAGTGAATAATACCTAAAACAAAATTATACAGTGAATAATACCTAAAGCAAAATTATACAGTGAATAATACTTAAAACAAAATTATACAGTGAATAATACCTAAAACAAAATTATACAGTTAATAATACCTAAGCAAATTTTTATAATACACGAAACATAGAAAAGTATCAAATACAAATATAAATGAAATGGCATTTAAAACGTAGATATCTAATTTAGTACGCACTACGCGTTTCAGGAATAATCTTCATCAGGTACACTCGTAGTCATAAGACTGGAGAGTCATAACATTTAAAAATCTTCGGAAGCAAGTAAACGAAAGAACATAAACAGAATATAGCTAAAATATGGGAGGAAGTAAACCAAAGAACATAAACAGAATATAGCTAAAATCTGGGAGGAAGTAAACCAAAGAACATAAACAGAATATAGCTAAAATCTGGGAGAAAGTAAACCAAAGAACATAAACAGAATATAGCTAAAATCTGGGAGGAAGTAAACCAAAGAACATAAACAGAATATAGCCAAAATCTGGGAGGAAGTAAACCAAAGGACATAAACAGAATATAGCTAAAATCTGGGAGGAAGTAAACCAAAGGACATAAACAGAATATAGCTAAAATCTGGGAGGAAGTAAACCAAAGGACATAAACAGAATATAGCTAAAATCTGGGAGCAAGTAAACCAAAGAGCATAAACAGAATATAGCTAAAATCTGGGAGCAAGTAAACCAATGAACATAAACAGAATATAGCTAAAATCTGGGAGCAAGTAAACCAAAGAACATAAACAGAACATAGTCAAAATCTGGGAGCAAGTAAACCAAAGAACATAAACAGAATATAGCTAAAATCTGGGAGGAAGTAAACCAAAGAACATAAACAGAATATAGCTAAAATCTGGGAGGAAGTAAACCAAAGAACATAAACAGAATATAGCTAAAATCTGGGAGGAAGTAAACCAAAAAACATAAACAGAATATAGCTAAAATCTGGGAGCAAGTAAACCAAAGAACATAAACAGAATATAGCTAAAATCTGGGAGGAAGTAAATCAAAGAACATAAACAGAATATAGCTAAAATCTGGGAGGAAGTAAACCAAAGAACATAAACAGAATATAGCTAAAATCTGGGAGGAAGCAAACCAAAGAACATAAACAGAATATAGCTAAAATCTGGGAGGAAGTAAACCAAAGAACATAAACAGAATATAGCTAAAATCTGGGAGGAAGTAAATCAAAGAACATAAACAGAATATAGCTAAAATCTGGGAGGAAGTACACCAAAGAACATAAACAGAATATAGCTAAAATCTGGGAGGAAGTAAACCAAAGAACATAAACAGAATATAGCTAAAATCTGGGAGGAAGTAAATCAAAGAACATAAACAGAATATAGCTAAAATCTGGGAGGAAGTAAATCAAAGAACATAAACAGAATATAGCTAAAATCTGGGAGGAAGTAAACCAAAGGACATAAACAGAATATAGCTAAAATCTGGGAGGAAGTAAACCAAAGAACATAAACAGAATATAGCTAAAATCTGGGAGCAAGTAAATCAAAGAACATAAACAGAATATAGCTAAAATCTGGGAGGAAGTAAACCAATGAACATAAACAGAATATAGCTAAAATCTGGGAGCAAGTAAACCAAAGGACATAAACAGAATATAGCTAAAATCTGGGAGCAAGTAAGCCAAAGAGCATAAACAGAATATAGCTAAAATCTGGGAGCAAGTAAACCAAAGAGCATAAACAGAATATAGTCAAAATCTGGGAGCAAGTAAACCAAAGAACATAAACAGAATATAGCTAAAATCTGGGAGGAAATAAATCAAAGAACATAAACAGAATATAGCTAAAATCTGGGAGCAAGTAAACCAAAGAGCATAAACAGAATATAGCTAAAATCTGGGAGCAAGTAAACCAAAGAGCATAAACAGAATATAGTCAAAATCTGGGAGCAAGTAAACCAAAGAACATAAACAGAATATAGCTAAAATCTGGGAGCAAGTAAATAAAAGAACATAAACAGAATATAGCTAAAATCTGGGAGGAAATAAATCAAAGAACATAAACAGAATATAGCTAAAATCTGGGAGCAAGTAAACCAAAGAGCATAAACAGAATATAGTCAAAATCTGGGAGCAAGTAAACCAAAGAACATAAACAGAATATAGCTAAAATCTGGGAGCAAGTAAATAAAAGAACATAAACAGAATATAGCTAAAATCTGGGAGGAAATAAATCAAAGAACATAAACAGAATATAGCTAAAATCTGGGAGCAAGTAAACCAAAGAGCATAAACAGAATATAGCTAAAATCTGGGAGCAAGTAAACCAAAGAGCATAAACAGAATATAGTCAAAATCTGGGAGCAAGTAAACCAAAGAACATAAACAGAATATAGCTAAAATCTGGGAGCAAGTAAATAAAAGAACATAAACAGAATATAGCTAAAATCTGGGAGGAAATAAATCAAAGAACATAAACAGAATATAGCTAAAATCTGGGAGCAAGTAAACCAAAGAGCATAAACAGAATATAGTCAAAATCTGGGAGCAAGTAAACCAAAGAACATAAACAGAATATAGCTAAAATCTGGGAGCAAGTAAATAAAAGAACATAAACAGAATATAGCTAAAATCTGGGAGGAAATAAATCAAAGAACATAAACAAAATATAGCTAAAATCTGGGAGGAAATAAATCAAAGAACATAAACAGAATATAGCTAAAATCTGGGAGCAAGTAAACCAAAGGACATACACAGAATATAGCTAAAATCTGGGAGCAAGTAAACCAAAGAGTATAAACAGAATATAGCTAAAATCTGGGAGCAAGTAAACCAAAGAGTATAAACAGAATATAGCTAAAATCTGGGAGCAAGTAAACCAAAGAGCATAAACAGAATATAGTCAAAATCTGGGAGCAAGTAAACCAAAGAACATAAACAGAATATAGCTAAAATCTGGGAGCAAGTAAATAAAAGAACATAAACAGAATATAGCTAAAATCTGGGAGGAAATAAATCAAAGAACATAAACAGAATATAGCTAAAATCTGGGAGCAAGTAAACCAAAGGACATAAACAGAATATAGCTAAAATCTGGGAGGAAGTAAACCAAAGGACATAAACAGAATATAGCTAAAATCTGGGAGGAAGTAAACCAAAGGACATAAACAGAATATAGTCAAAATCTGTGAGCAAGTAAACCAAAGAACATAAACAGAATATAGCTAAAATCTGGGAAGAAATAAATCAAAGAACATAAACAGAATATAGCTAAAATCTGTGAGCAAGTAAACCAAAGGACATAAACTGAATATAGCTAAAATCTGGGAGGAAGTAAACCAAAGGACATAAACAGAATATAGCTAAAATCTGGGAGAAAGTAAACCAAAGAACATAAACAGAATATAGCTAAAATCTGGGAGAAAGTAAACCAAAGGACATAAACAGAATATAGTCAAAATCTGTGAGCAAGTAAACCAAAGAACATAAACAGAATATAGCTAAAATCTGGGAGAAAGTAAACCAAAGAACATAAACAGAATATAGCTAAAATCTGGGAGGAAGTAAACCAAAGAACATAAACAGAATATAGTCAAAATCTGTGAGCAAGTAAACCAAAGAACATAAACAGAATATAGTCAAAATCTGTGAGCAAGTAAACCAAAGAACATAAACAGCATATAGCTAAAATCTGGGAGGAAGTAAACCAAAGAGCATAAACAGAATATAGCCAAAATCTGGGAGCAAGTAAACCAAAGAACATAAACCTTAGTTTTAATTATAACAAGTTTTTTCATGCATGTTTATGTAAGCATGTATAATATATATTGAAACATGCAAAATATTAGGCTTACCTTACGAATCATAGCCACATAACATCCTATGTGACAATATGCAATGACAACATAATAAATGCCTCCATTCGATCAAAATCCCTAAATGCAATTTAACAGAATATATATGTAAGTAAGCACAACATATCAAAGCAGAAAATGTGAATACAATGGAATAAATCTTTAACGTTAATTATTTATTTCAGTGGCTTAAAATTTGATTATTGTTCCATTGATTAAGACAATGACTATCAGAATATCTAATTTGGCCTAAGAATTATCTTGACACATGTAACTCTCGTATTTTCCCACTTTTCCTCAACTGTTGCTAATACATTGAATAACTAGACAATCACTGGATTATCAAAAATGCGTAATCGATCAATCGAAATGTTCCAATGCTGGGCTGCAAGGATCGTCATCAACAGACAGCGAAATACTTCTAGTGTTGGTGACTAAAGTCCTCAAGACAAGCATAAAGATGCTCGACCTGTCATGAAGTATAAAATAGGAAGCGAAAATGTAGCTATTTCTAAACAAGACAGACTTAAACCCTCATTGAGACAATGACGGAGCATGCACTACTCATCTTCCATTATGTCTCCTTGTAAGACAAAATTGTCATGTGGAACCTCTGACATAATCTTCAAATTTTTGAAAGCGGTCAGTTATTGGTAGAAGTAAAAGTAGACTACCTGAAAACTGATGTTAATTGAACTCATTAAAATATTACAACATGTTCCAGTATATTACTAAATGCCTCAAGTGAGTTCAATGTTGTGCAACAATTATGATAATTGTGGGTTGCTCTCTTCCATATCACAACTAGTGTGATCTCAATGATTCTACCCGATTGATTGATGTTTGGTTGCCAAAGATCCAGTGGTAAATATGTCATTCATATTCAGGACGAGAACAAGTTCAACAACATTCAAAAACTATACAGAAATGAGAAATTGATGGGACAATGACTGTTGATTACCACTAGAAATTGATGGACAATACTTCTTGATTACCACTAGAAATTGATGGGACAATGACTCTTGATTACCACTAGAAATTGATGGGACAATGACTCTTGATTACCACTAGTAATTGATGGGACAATGACTCTTGATTACCACTAGAAATTGATGGGACAATGACTCTTGATTACCACTAGAAATTGATGGAACAATGACTCTTGATTACCACTAGAAATTGATTGAATAATGACTGTTGACTACCATTAGAAATTGATATGAAAATGACTCTTGATTACTAGAAATTGATGGGACAATGACTTTTGATTACACTAGAAATTGATGGGACAATGACTCTTGATTACCACTAGAAATTGATAGGACAATGACTTGATTACCACTAGAAATTGACGGGACAATGATTCTTGATTACCACTAGAAATTGATGGGATACTGACATGATTACCACTAGAAATTGATTGAATAATGACTGTTGACTACCATTAGAAATTGATATGAAAATGACTCTTGATTACTAGAAATTGATGGGACAATGACTTTTGATTACACTAGAAATTGATGGGACAATGACTCTTGATTACCACTAGAAATTGATAGGACAATGACTTGATTACCACTAGAAATTGACGGGACAATGATTCTTGATTACCACTAGAAATTGATGGGATACTGATATGATTACCACTAGAAATTGATGGGACAATGACTCTTGATTACCACTAGAAATTGATGGGACAATGACTCTTGATTACCACTAGCAATTGATGGGACAATGACTCTTGATTACCACTAGAAATTGATGGGACAATGACTCTTGATTACCACTAGAAATTGATAGGATAATGACTGTTGATTACCATTAGAAATTGATGTGAAAATGACTCTTGATTTCCACTAGAAATTGATGGGACAATGACTGTTGATTACCACTAGAAATTGATGGGACAATGACTCTTGATTACCACTAGAAATTGATGGGACAATGACTCTTGATTACCACTAGTAATTGATGGGACAATGACTCTTGATTACCACTAGAAATTGATGGGACAATGACTCTTGATTACCACTAGCAATTGATGGAACAATGACTCTTGATTACCACTAGAAATTGATTGAATAATGACTGTTGACTACCATTAGAAATTGATATGAAAATGACTCTTGATTACTAGAAATTGATGGGACAATGACTTTTGATTACACTAGAAATGGATGGGACAATGACTCTTGATTACCACTAGAAATTGATAGGACAATGACTTGATTACCACTAGAAATTGACGGGACAATGATTCTTGATTACCACTAGAAATTGATGGGATACTGACATGATTACCACTAGAAATTGATTGAATAATGACTGTTGACTACCATTAGAAATTGATATGAAAATGACTCTTGATTACTAGAAATTGATGGGACAATGACTTTTGATTACACTAGAAATTGATGGGACAATGACTCTTGATTACCACTAGAAATTGATAGGACAATGACTTGATTACCACTAGAAATTGACGGGACAATGATTCTTGATTACCACTAGAAATTGATGGGATACTGACATCATTACCACTAGAAATTGATGGGACAATGACTCTTGATTACCACTAGAAATTGATGGGACAATGACTCTTGATTACCACTAGCAATTGATGGGACAATGACTCTTGATTACCACTAGAAATTGATGGGACAATGACTCTTGATTACCACTAGAAATTGATAGGATAATGACTGTTGATTACCATTAGAAATTGATGTGAAAATGACTCTTGATTTCCACTAGAAATTGATGGGACAATGACTGTTGATTACCACTAGAAATTGATGGGACAATGACTCTTGATTACCACTAGAAATTGATGGGACAATGACTCTTGATTACCACTAGTAATTGATGGGACAATGACTCTTGATTACCACTAGAAATTGATGGGACAATGACTCTTGATTACCACTAGCAATTGATGGAACAATGACTCTTGATTACCACTAGAAATTGATTGAATAATGACTGTTGACTACCATTAGAAATTGATATGAAAATGACTCTTGATTACTAGAAATTGATGGGACAATGACTTTTGATTACACTAGAAATGGATGGGACAATGACTCTTGATTACCACTAGAAATTGATAGGACAATGACTTGATTACCACTAGAAATTGATGGGACAATGATTCTTGATTACCACTAGAAATTGATGGGATACTGACATGATTACCACTAGAAATTGATTGAATAATGACTGTTGACTACCATTAGAAATTGATATGAAAATGACTCTTGATTACTAGAAATTGATGGGACAATAACTTTTGATTACACTAGAAATTGATGGGACAATGACTCTTGATTACCACTAGAAATTGATAGGACAATGACTTGATTACCACTAGAAATTGACGGGACAATGATTCTTGATTACCACTAGAAATTGATGGGATACTGACATCATTACCACTAGAAATTGATGGGACAATGACTCTTGATTACCACTAGAAATTGATGGGACAATGACTCTTGATTACCACTAGCAATTGATGGGACAATGACTCTTGATTACCACTAGAAATTGATGGGACAATGACTCTTGATTACCACTAGAAATTGATAGGATAATGACTATTGATTACCATTAGAAATTGATGTGAAAATGACTCTTGATTTCCACTAGAAATTGATGGGACAATGACTCTTGATTACCACTAGAAATTGATGGGACAATGACTCTTGAATACCACTAGAAATTGATGGGACAATGACTCTTGATTACCACTAGCAATTGATGGGACAATGACTCTTGATTACCACTAGAAATTGATGGGACAATGATTCTTGATTACCACTAGAAATTGATGGGACAATGACTGTTGATTACCATTAGAAATTGATGTGAAAATGACTCTTGATTACCACTAGACATTGATGGGACAATGACTCTTGATTACCACTAGAAATTGATGGGACAATGACTCTTGATTACCACTGTAAATTGATGGGACAATGACTTGATTACCACTAGAAATTGATGGGACAATGACTCTTGATTACCACTAGAAATTGATGGGACAATGATTCTTGATTACCACTACAAATTGATGGGACAATGACTCTTGATTACCACTAGAAATTGATAGGATAATGACTGTTGATTACCATTAGAAATTGATGTGAAAATGACTCTTGATTTCCACTAGAAATTGATGGGACAATGACTCTTGATTACCACTAGAAATTGATGGGACAATGACTCTTGATTACCACTAGAAATTGATGGGACAATGACTCTTAATTACCATTAGAAATTGATGGGACAGTGACTCTTGATTACCACTAGAAATTGATTGGACAGTGACTCTTGATTACCACTAGAAATTGATGGGACAATGACTCTTGATTACCACTAGAAATTGATGGGACAATGGCTCTTGATTACCACTAGAAATTGATGGGACAATGCCTCTTGATTACTACTAGAAATTGATGGGACAATGACTCTTGATTACCACTAGAAATTGATGGTACAATGACTCTTGATTGCTACTAGAAATTGATGGGACAATGACTCTTGATTACCACTAGAAATTGATAGGACAATGACTCTTGATTACCACTAGAAATTGGTGGGACAATGACTCTTGATTACCACTAGAAATTGATGGGACAATGACTCTTGATTACCACTAGAAATTGATGGGACAATGACTCTTAATTACCACTAGAAATTGATGGGACAATGACTCTTGATTACCACTAGAAATTGATGGGACAATAACTCTTGATTATTACTAGAAATTGATGGGACAATGACTCTTGATTACCACTAGAAATTGATGGGACAATGACTCTTGATTACCACTAGAAATTGATGGGACAATGACTTGATTACCACTAGAAATTGATGGGACAATGACTCTTGATTACCACTAGACATTGATGGGACATTGACTCTTGATTACCACTAGAAAAGTTTGGAAAATAGAACAGGTACAAAATATTGAAAAATCATAAGCGCTACAATGTGCCTACTCTATTTCAAATTTACAAAAGAGGTTCTTATCGTTCTAGGAGCACTGAACCCTACTATGATCCACCATAAGGCATTTCATATTATAATTTGACAGCCCCATATCGAATGGGCACCCCTATGCGCCACATGTGGATGCACTAGGCTGATATATGGGCTGATCAGATTCTTCACAGAGCTCTATATTATTTGATGCACTTCTTAAAAACTAAATATGCTTAAAAAAAGATTGAGATGTCCATTTCGATTTCCACGGAAAAACCCCGAAGTAAAGCGTGTTACTCCGATTTGTGTTGAGGTATTGTAACACTATTGTAGATAGTTTGTGTTCAATGTCTAGTATTCCATTTTTTAGAGTTCACACACACAAAGCGGAATTTCGAACGCCAAAAACACAATACAATGGTAAAACTTTTGAAGAACACTCATTTAATTTTGTGTTTAATTCATGAATATTTGAATATTTTGGATTTTCTGGATGGTAACTTTATTAAAATCATACAATAATTGGCTTTGGAATAATTTTTTGAAAAATTTAGAATTTTAAATGAAATGACAAATTCTTTTTGCATATAACTCCAACAACCAAATCTGTTCGGCCATTAAGACAATGTATCGAATGGGGGATACTATTTTACTAAAGAAGATATAGTGGATTTTTTTCTATGTTTGTTTTTTATACATGTAGGGATATGATGTTTAACGCCACTTTCAACAATATTTCAGTTATATCGTTGCGGTCAGTTTTATTGGTGGAGGAAACCAGAGAAAACAACCGACCTGCCGCAAGTCACTGAGAAACTTTATCACATAATTTTGTATCCAGTGCACCTCGCAATGAACGGGGTTCGAACTCACAACTTCAGTGGTGATAAGCACTGATTGCACAGGTAGTTGTAGATCCAACTACAATACGAGCACGACAACGACGGCCTCTACAATATTATGAATACTACAGACTGGTTTGTATTTATACAGCAATAAGATTATTTTGCTCCAAAATGCTTTGCCGGTCTATTATGGCTTTTAAGGCCATAATGGATCGGTCCATTATGGCTTTCTTCAAAATGAATGAAGATTAGCTAAAATTTCAAAAATTTCATAAAATTTCAAAACTCTAAAATCATTTAAAAAGAAATTTAAAGTTAAAACATTTCAAAAAATTTCAATATTTCAAAAATTTCAAAATGATAAAATTTTCAAAAAGTTTCAAAATGATAAAATTTTCAAAAAGTTTCAAAAATTTCAATTTTTATAGAATTTCAGAATTTTTATATTTAAATAATAAAATTGAAATATGATAAAACAATCATAGCCTACCATTTCGGTCAATACTATGGCCTTCTTGAAAAAGAATGAAGATTACCTAAAATTGAAATTGGTTGATTAATAAAAGCATTAAGAAATGGGTGTTTTCATAATAGACCGGTTAAATGTCCTCGGTTAAGTCATAAATGCCCAAGGAAGGTTGTATTAACGCCTCGGGCCAATACAACCTTCCTTGGGCCATTATGACTAACCTTGGACATATATCTTGTCCATTATGAAAACACCCATTTATTAATACTATTTTAATGGGATTGTCGAGGTGATTATCAAGAATTCAAAAGATTAAAAAGAATTCAATTTTTAGGGATTGTGTCTGTAGAAATATGATGTTTCTAGAATCGTGTGCACTTAATCTGGTAAAATCAAAGAATGGTCTCTTATCGTTATATAATACGTACACTGTAAATGACACAATGAGATAAGACAGCACAGGTTCAAGACTTCCTGGATCAGATTAGTCAGTTTCAGACTGGGGTGAATGATCAGCAGACGACATGCTTAATTTATTTTTTTTGCTGAGTATACCATTAACAGGTATGTTGAACAAGTAATTATTGATAAGTGTTGGCAGACACGGTGTGTAGTATATTTGATCCACAAAAGGCAACATTAATACCACTAACACATATACCGTATTCATGACGGCTCACTTTGCTGGCTTAGTACCAGGCACTTAGTGGCACAAACCTCCTCTCTAAACGAAATGATGCGGTCATGTAAAGGTTTTTCACATGTAAGTAAAATGTAAACTCTCACAAAGCGTTCTTGTAAAGAACACCAGATCTTTCTTGAACGTTATTCATGATACATATATTTAATCTTCGTGACAGAGGGAAACAAAACTCAATATTGACCCCAAAATCTAATTGTCAATATCATCTGTCGTAATCTGCACACTAGTGACAGAATACTTTTCAATAATATGTTGACATCTTGTGGGGAAAAAAATTGTTTTGAGAGGTAAGATGAGATGATTCTTTAACATCTTTTATTTAATTATGGGGGTGTAGGCCTGGGTAATCCGGAAATTTTCCCATCGATTAATTTTTCTTAAATTTGCACTATGGAATAGTTATGTCTAAATACATTTTCTGGCAAAGTTTCAAAACATTTCACCGTGCCGTTTTCTCCATAACACATCTTAAAGATAGCAATTTTGGGGGTATTCCCCACGCCAGATGGTAATACTAGTTTCGGAAGCTTCTAATAGATATGCATTTATTTCTGGTTCAAAGGGAATATTTTGGCTTTAATACACTTGACAGTGTTATTGTTCAATAATTAAGAAATATCTAGCATATATGAATATACTGTTTTGAGATAATCACGTGCAAACAGTGGAAATTGGAAAAAGGGGGGATGCCCTGAGGTACCACCCTGGTATTAAAAATCTAATTAAAAAAAAATTCTGTCCATTAATTTCCACCAAAAAATGCTACAGTAAAAAATATACATACAGACATAATTGCACCAAATTTTACAAACTTTTACCGTCAGATTTTTAAAATATTTAAAATTATGTTTTTCATGGATGGTACCCAGAAAAAAATGAAATTGTCAAGGAAAGTTATTACACACTCATCCTTTGCTGTTTCTTTATTTATGAGATAAAAAAAAAAACTAGCTACCAATAACAAAAAGCGTTTGAATTCTTATATTTGACATAGTGAATGTCCAAATTACCAAATTACTGCATTAGTCTTTTTTTGTTTAATTTTCATGAATGTTGGGTAGTAGGGGGTCGTTTAGGGGTGACTTTACTTGATTAATTCATTACAAATAAAGAAATTGTACAATAGTTTCATAATATGTAAGATTCTGGTAAATATATTCAATATATTTTATTTGACAAACACTTGAAATTAAATTGAAAAAAGTTTGTCAAGCAAAATGTGTTACACTCCTGTCATTTTTTTTACAACATATTTCGCTGGGAATTTGTTCTGGAAAGAGATATTTCAATGATATTTTGTGGATACAAGAATACGATAATAATACTCTGTTATTGGCAGCAATAAGATATAAAAAGACAAGGAGCACAACTATGGAAAGTTAAAAGGAAAAGGGTAATTTTTTAATTAAAACTGTCCATATCCACATTCTCTATCCAGAGTTGTCGTTCCTGCTACGCTAGACTCTATCTCTGTCAACGCCCATTTTACAAGATTCTTGTAAAAGTTAGAAACAGTAAAAAAATGTACTTAAAATTGTTTTAATTATTGTAAATATCAATAAAGATGAAAATAAATCACTCATTTCAAATCAATTCTCTCTTAAAAATGATTTGTGATAGTTTTTAACTTTTTAATTTTTACCTCCGCAAAATAGTTCTTCAAAAAGTGGGGGGGAAATCATTTTTAAGAGAGAATTGATTTGAAATGAGTGATTTATTTTCATCTTTATTGATATTTACAATAATCAAAACAATTTTAAGTACATTTTTTTACTGTTTCTAACTTTTACAAGAATCTTGCAAAACGGGCGTTGAGAGAGATAGAGTCTAGCGTAGCAGGGACGACAACTCTGGATAGAGAATATCCATATCCAATGTAAACAGTCTGTGTTGCCAAGAAGCTTGGAATCGAGGGTGGATTTTCAAACGCACAGATGACCATATATTTGAGAAGACACTGAAAATAGAGTTATCTCCCACACCCTAGGACTACACCCTTAAAAGACAGTTTCTTTGCAAAACGTCTGAATACAAACTACAACCTCGAACGTAACGTGTGAGTTGTGAAATATTTGTCATACAATGTACGCGGGAGCGGTTGGTATATAATTACTATCAAGGAAGGAAGGTACCTGATTACTCTTTACTTAAAACAAGAACCATAAAGTGATCTTTGGACAATTGCATTCAATTTCAGTGTTAGCAGGAGACTGTAACGGTAAAGGGAATGGAATATACGAAATAGGGTGTCGAGCGTACTTGACCTGTCGTAATGGCGTTGCTACAGTTATCAACTGTGATGACCCACCACTCCCAAACACAGTCTACAACAATCGTACAAAAAGTTGTGATAGGTAAGTAAGGTATAATATATAACACTGCTTTGGTAAGTATATATCTACAAAATAGGCAGAAGCATAATTTAAAAACAAACCTGATTGGAATATAAATGTAAACAGTCATAGATAGAGAACAAGGGAATATTGCCATTCGAGAAAGGAATATGTACTTTTATGAAATATGAGTAATCATGGTAATCATGTGTATCATAAATCTCTGGAAGGTAACTCACTCTCAATTTTATATATAGGTATAAATACAATTTATGTCTGTGAATTATACTTTGCCAACTTGTTATTAGATTTTACCAGAGATAAAGAGAGATAACTAATTTTCATGAGAATATTTGTGATTTAAATAAATGTTCAGTCACAACAGATCTTAAGACGATTTAGCAAAACCGTACACAGTGTTTGATAGAAACATACAATTGACGTGTGTCTATACATATATATTGAAGTTAAATGCACATAGTTGTTAATATGCACATACAAGTAGATTTACAGAAACAGAAAACACAGCATATCTAAATACAATGTACAAATGTCTACACCTAAATGAAACAAATTGGGACCGTCGTGGTCGTTATCTTATGGTAGTTTGATTTAAAATTACTTATACAATCAGTGCCTATCACCACTAAAGTTGTGAGTTCGAATACCGCTCATGGCGAGGTGTACTTGATACCGGTTTCCTCCACCAATAAAACTGACCGCCACAATATAGCTGAACTATTGTTGAAAGTGGCGTTAAACACCATAAACCTAACCTTAACCCAAGTCTGCCCTTGAATTCTGCTGACTTCTACTTGATACAACATTATGTGATAAAGTTTGTCCGTGACTTGCAGCAGGTCGGTGGCTTTCTCCGGGTACTCCGGTTTCCTCCACCAATAAAACTGACCGCCACAACATAGCTGACATATTGTTGAAAGTGGCGTTAAACACCATAACCAAAACCCAAACCCGAAATGAAAAATAAAGAAATAAACATTTACCAACATAAGGATTTTGAAAAGACCAGAGTAGTAACCAGTAGCTGTAACTCAAGAGTAGTAACCAGTAGCTGTAAATCAAAGTAGTAACCAGTAGCTGTAAATCAAAGTAGTAACCAGTAGCTGTAATTCAAAGTAGTAACCAGTAGCTGTAAATCAAAGTAGTAACCAGTTGCTGTAAATGAAAGTAGTAACCAGTTGCTGTAAATGAAAGTAGTAACCAGTAGCTGTAAATCAAAGGACAGACATTTCCATGGTCAAAAGAAAAACAACAAAATGACAAGCAATTATTTACAATTCACTACATCAGAAAACTAACGATTGAGCAACACGAACCTCACCAAAAACTGGGTGTGAACACCAACTAATACACTAATCACTCATGTGGCCTATCTTAAAAGAAGGAACAAATAGAGACTGATCTAAATCTAATACTCATGATAAAGTTCGTCAGTGTTTGAGTTTTTTTTTATATCAGTGTATCGTGGATCATCATCCAATAAAACTAATTGCAACAATATAACTATATTCTATAACTCATGGAGGTAGAATATAGTAATACTTCATTTGGTCGGAAATGCTTGGACCATTTGAAATTCGTTTTTAATAATATTGGTCTTGATCATTTAATTAATAATGAAATCAACATGAATACTTTCAAAAAATTCTTTGGATCTTTTGTAAGGGAAAGAGAATTCGACTACGTTAATAAAAAGTGCAGTCTTGAATTTTTCAAAATTGTTTTTATATTTCAAGGTAAGCAACAGTACTTGTCTAATGTGGTAGAATTTCAGTAGTCAAGGTTAAAATGTCAGCAAGAACTAATACTATTGCTCTGAATACTACACTTAATAGAATGAAATTACGTGACAGTCCGCTATGCGAAGCGTGTCCTGATAATTCCACCGAATCCCTTCAACACTTCTTACTTAAATGTCCAGCATACAAAAATATAAGAGATCAAAGTTTTCAAGAAATTGTTGATCATATGAATGTATTTATGCCCTTTCTGGATTTCACAGAGTTGTCGCCCTTACAAAAAAATATAAATTTTAATTGGGGACACCTGTTATTATTTTAACCAAAAGTGTGGTGATTTCTTCGATGGGATAGGTAAAACTATGTTAAAAAGGATGATTGAAATATATTTTCAATGTATTCCCTAAACAAATATCTATTTTTATTTTATATTGTAACATGTACATAATCATATTTTAAGCGCACCGCCTGTATGTGCCTCCGATGTAATTGGGTAGTTATTCTAAATAAGCATATACAAAATATATTTCTGAAATATTGTTGAAAGTGGCATCAAACACACATAACACAGCACCAATGGGAAATCTGCAAATATTATAACAGCCATAAGTTTCTGACCATGCCATATGTATCATAAAGCGGATCCAACCCTAACTATAAAAGGTGTTTATGAAATACTCAAAGAGGAGCGTCTTAGCATTCGTGTGAAATGTGAGACGGGTCTTACATTCTAAAATAAAGTCGATTGTTACTCTAGCCCTAGGTAATTAAACAAACATGGCTAACATGCATTTCCACCACATTACACCAAGAGCTATTCTGTTAGGGAAACAAATATTGATTTTAGTTTTGTTCCATTAAATAATGAAACAATATTAAACTTTTGTTGAAAGTGTGGCAGTTTGCTTGTTTTGCTATCGACACGATCCACCTATGCAATTTATTCTCAGAGAATACAACACACTCACTCTTGACTATGAGCGTATCGGATGAAGGTTGCCGCTAGAAACGTGTCGTGTGCATTAAACTAGATATTTACGTTTTATTAACACATCAGTTATGAGAAACAATAAAATATTTGTATCCATTTCAGACCGTCACATGTAGGTCCTCCTTGTGGTCAGCTACAAGACTGCACTGGCATGGCAGATAGGCGCTATGCTGATAGATTCTCACACTGTAAGACCTATTATACTTGCCAGGGAGAAACATTCTTTGGCCACAATTCCTGCACACCAGGTCAGTTGAAAGCAAAAATATATCATTCGATTCATCTTTTATATTAATTTCAGAAATCTAGGTAAAGTAAAATCCCGTTATCTTGAATTCAGAATCGTTTGAAGATATCAAAGAGGTAATCAGAAGCCGTAATTAAAAGGACAGACAATACAATGGCCAAAGTATATCAAATGGGTAATTAGAAGTCGTAATTCAAAGGACAGACAATACAATGGCCAACATATATCAAATGGGTAATCAGAAGCCGTAATTCAAAGGACAGGCAATACAATGGCCAATGTATATCAAAGGGGTAATCAGAAGCGTAGTTCAAAGGACAGACAATACAATGGCCAACAGATATCAAATGGGTAATCAGAAGCTGTAATTCAAAGGACAGGCAATACCATGGCCAAAATATTTCAAATGTGTAATCAGAAGCCGTAATTCAAAGAAGAGACAATACAATGGCCAAAGTATATCAAATGGATAATCAGAAGCCATAATTCAAAGGACAGACAATACAATGGCCAAAGTATATCAAATGGGTAATCAGAAGCCGTAATTCAAAGGACAGGCAATACAATGGCCAAAGTATTTCAAATGGGTAATCAGAAGCCGTAATTCAAAGGACAGACAATACAATGGCCAAAGTATATCAAATGAGTAATCAGAAGCCGTAATTCAAATGACAGACAATACAATAGCCAAAGTATATCAAATGAGTAATCAGAAGCCGTAATTCAAAGGACTGGCAATACAATGGCTAAAGTATATCAAAGAGGTAATCAGAAGCCGTAATTCAAAGGACAGGCAATATAATGGCCAAAGTATATCAAAGAGGTAATCAGAAGCCGTAATTGAAAGGACAGACAATGCAATGGCTTAAAGATACCAAAGGGGTAATCATAAGCCGTAATTGAAAGGACAGACAATACAATGGCCAAAGTATATCAAATAAGTAATCAGAAGCCGTAATTCAAAGGACAGACAATACAATGACCAAAGTATATCAAATGGGTAACCAGAAGCCGTAATTCAAAGGACAGACAATACAATGGCCAAAGTATATTAAAGAGGTAACCAGAAGCCGTAATTCAAAGGACAGGCAATACAATGGCCAAAGTATTTCAAATGGGTAATCAGAAGCCGTAATTCAAAGGACAGGCAATACAATGGCCAAAGTATATCAAATGGGTAATCAGAAGCCGTAATTCAAAGCACAGGTAATACAATGGCCAAAGTATATCAAATAGGTAATCAAAAGCCGTAATTCAAAGGACAGGCAATACAATGGCCAAAGTATATCAAATGAGTAATCAGAAGCCGTAGTTCAAAGGACAGGCAATATAATATGCAAAGTATATCAAAGAGGTAATCAGAAGCCGTAATTCAAAGGACAGGCAATATAATGGCGAAAGTATATCAAAAAGGTAATCAGAAGCCGTAATTCAAAGGACAGACAATACAATGGCCAAAGTATATCAAAGAGGTAATCAGAAGCCGTAATTCAAAGGACAGACAATACAATGGCCAAAGTATATCAAATAGGTAATCAAAAGCCGTAATTCAAAGGACAGACAATACAATGGCCAAAGTATATCAATTGAGTAGTCAGAAGACGTAGTTCAAAGGACAGGCAATATAATGGGCAAAGTATATCAAAGAGGTAATCAGAAGCCGTAATTCAAAGGACAGACAATACAATGGCCAAAGTATATCAAAGAGGTAACCAGAAGCCGTAATTCAAAGGACAGGCAATACAATGGTCAAAGTATTTCAAATGGGTAATCAGAAGCCGTAATTCAAAGGACAGGCAATACAATGGCCAAAGTATATCAAATGGGTAATCAGAAGCCGTAATTCAAAGGACAGGTAATACAATGGCCAAAGTATATCAAATAGGTAATCAAAAGCCGTAATTCAAAGGACAGACAATACAATGGCCAAAGTATATCAAATGAGTAATCAGAAACCGTAGTTCAAAGCACAGGCAATATAATGGGCACAGTATATCAAAGAGGTAATCAGAAGCCGTATTTCAAAGGACAGGCAATATAATGGCGAAAGTATATCAAAGAGGTAATCAGAAGCCGTAATTCAAAGGACAGACAATACAATGGCCAAAGTATATCAAAGAGGTAATCAGAAGCCGTAATTCAAAGGACAGACAATACAATGGCCAAAGTATATCAAAGAGGTAATCAGAAGCCGTAATTCAAAGGACAGACAATACAATGGTAAAAAGATACCAAAGGGGTAATCAGAATCCGTAATTGAAAGGACAGACAATATAATGGCCAAAGTATATCAAAGAGGTAATCAGAAGCCGTAATTCAAAGGACAGACAATACAATGGCAAAAGTATATCAAAGAGGTAATCAGAAGCCGTAATTTAAAGGACAGACAATATAATGGCCAAAATATATCAAAGAGGTAATCAGAAGCCGTAATTCAAAGGACAGACAATACAATGGCCAAACTATATCAAAGAGGTAATCAGATGCCGTAATTCAAAGGACAGATAATATAATGGCCAAAGTATATCAAGGAGGTAATCAGAAGCGTAGTTCAAAGGACAGACAATACAATGGCCAAAGTATATCAAATGGGTAATCAGAAGCCGTAATTCAAAGGACAGGTAATACAATGGCCAAAGTATATCAAATAGGTAATCAAAAGCCGTAATTCAAAGGACAGACAATACAATGGCCAAAGTATATCAAATGAGTAATCAGAAGCCGTAGTTCAAAGCACAGGCAATATAATGGGCACAGTATATCAAAGAGGTAATCAGAAGCCGTAATTCAAAGGACAGGCAATATAATGGCGAAAGTATATCAAAGAGGTAATCAGAAGCCGTAATTCAAAGGACAGACAATACAATGGCCAAAGTATATCAAAGAGGTAATCAGAAGCCGTAATTCAAAGGACAGACAATACAATGGTAAAAAGATACCAAAGGGGTAATCAGAAACCGTAATTCAAAGGACATACAATATAATGGCCAAAGTATATCAAAGAGGTAATCAGAAGCCGTAATTCAAAGGACAGACAATACAATGGCAAAAGTATATCAAAGAGGTAATCAGAAGCCGTAATTTAAAGGACAGACAATATAATGGCCAAAATATATCAAAGAGGTAATCAGAAGCCGTAATTCAAAGGACAGACAATACAATGGCCAAACAATATCAAAGAGGTAATCAGCTGCCGTAATTCAAAGGACAGACAATACAATGGCCAAAGTATATCAAGGAGGTAATCAGAAGCGTAGTTCAAAGGACAGACAATACAATGGCCAACAAATATCAAAGGGGTAATCAGAAGCCGTAATTCAAAGGAGAGACACTACAATGGCCAACAGATATCAAAGGGGTAATCAGAAGCCGTAATTCAAAGGACAGACAATGCAATGGCCAACAGATATCAAAGAGGTAATCAGAAGCCGTTAATCAAAGGACAGACAATACAATGGCCAACAGATATCAAAGAGGTAATCAGAAGCCGTAATTCAAAGGACAGACAATACAATGGCCAACAGATATCAAAGGGGTAATCAGAAGCCGTAATTCAAAGGACATACAATATAATGGCCAACAGATACCAAAGAGGTAATCAGAAGCCGTAATTCAAAGGACAGACAATACAATGGCCAAAGTATATCAAAGAGGTAATCAGATGCCGTAATTCAAAGGACAGACAATACAATGGCCAACAGATATCAAAGGGGTAATCAGGAGCCGTAATTCAAAGGACAGACAATACAAAGGCCAACAGATAGAAAGGGGTAATCAGAAGCCGTAATTCAAAGGACAGACAATGCAATGGCCAACAGATATCAAAGGGATAATCAGAAGCCGTAATTCAAAGAACAGACAATACAATGGCCAACTGATGTCAAATGGGTAATCAGAAGCCGTAGTTGAAAGGACAGACAATGCAATGGCCAACAGATATCAAAGAGGTAATCAGAAGCGTTATTCAAAGGACAGACAATACAATGGCCAACAGATATCAAAGAGGTAATCAGAAGCCGTAATTCAAAGGACAGATAATACAATGGCCAACAGATATCAAAGGGATAATCAGAAGCCGTAATTCAAAGGACAGACAATACAAAGGCCAACAGATATCAAAGGGGTAATCAGAAGCCGTAGTTTAAAGGACAGACAATACAATGGCCAACAGATATCAAAGAGGTAATCAGAAGCCGTATTTCAAAGGACAGACAATACAATGGCCAACAGACATCAAAGAGGTAATCAGAAGCCGTAATTCAAAGGACAGACAATACAATGGCCAACATATATCAAATGGGTAATCAGAAGCCGTAATTCGAAGGACAGACAATACAATGGCCAACAGATATCACAGAGGTAATCAGAAGCCTTAATTCAAAGGACAGACAATACAATGGCCAACAGATATCAAAGGGATAATCAGAAGCCGTAATTCAAAGGACAGACAATATAATGGCCAACAGATACCAAAGGGATAATCAGAAGCCGTAATTCAAAGGACAGACAATACAATGGCCAACAGATATCAAAGGGATAATCAGAAGCCGTAATTCAAAGGACATACAATATAATGGCCAACAGATACCAAAGAGGTAATCAGAAGCGGTAGTTCAAAGGACAGACAATACAATGGCGAACAGATATCAAAGGGGTAATCAGAAGCCGTAATTCAAAGGACAGACAATACAATGGCCAACAGATATCAAAGAGGTAATCAGAAGCCGTTATTCAAAGGACAGACACTACAATGGCCAACAGATATCAAAGGGGTAATCAGAAGCCGTAATTCAAAAGACAAACAATCAAATCCCTATGGTCAAGAGAAAAAGGACAAGAAGACAAAGAGTGATCCACAAAGTACTACATAGAAAACTAGAGATTGGGCAACACGACACCCACTAAAAACCGGGGGATGAACTCAAGTACTCCGGAATGGGGATAAGCTGTTGCTACTCCACTAGTGGCACACGCCGTGTTACTATTAAACGAGACGAACATAATCTTCCATGGAAATCGTATTGGACACCAAATGAATCAACATGATTAAAACATGGACCATCTACAAAACAAATAGAACTGAAGACAAACGATGCGCAAAAATCGAGGCGGGAAAAAGAAGAAAAAAAATCAGCAAAAAAGTGAAGGGATGTAAATGGACAGAATGAACAACGCGAACCCCACTAAAACTAGAGTGAACTCAGGTACTCCGGAAGAGTAGGCAATTCCTGCTCTTAACTGAAATACTGATGAAAATATCTAATTCGTCAGCGTGAACTGGCTGAATATCCCCCCCCCCCCCAACAGATATCAAAGGGGTAATCAGAAGCCGTAATTCAAAGGACAGACAATACAATGGCCAACTGATGTCAAATGGGTAATCAGAAGCCGTAGTTGAAAGGACAGACAATACAATGGCCAACAGATATCAAAGAGGTAATCAGAAGCCGTTATTCAAAGGACAGACAATACAATGGCCAACAGATATCAAAGAGGTAATCAGAAGCCGTAATTCAAAGGACAGACAATGCAATGGCCAACAGACATCAAAGGGGTAATCAGAAGCCGTAGTTGAAAGGACAGACAATACAATGGCCAACAGATATCAAATGGGTAATCAGAAGCCTTAATTCAAAGGACAGACAATACAATGGCCAACAGATATCAAAGAGGTAATCAGAAGCCTTAATTCAAAGGACAGACAATACAATGGCCAACAGATATCAAAGGGATAATCAGAAGCCGTAATTCAAAGGACATACAATATAATGGCCAACAGATACCAAAGAGGTAATCAGAAGCCGTAATTCAAAAGACAAACAATCAAATCCCTATGGTCAAGAGAAAAAGGACAAGAAGACAAAGAGTGATCCACAAAGTACTACATAGAAAACTAGAGATTGGGCAACACGACACCCACTAAAAACCGGGGGATGAACTCAAGTACTCCGAATGGGGATAAGCTGTTGCTACTCCACTAGGGGCACCCGCCGTATTACTATTAAACGAGACGAACATAATGTTCCATGGAAATCGTATTGGACACCAAATGAAACAACATGAATAAAACATGGACCCTCTACAAAACAAATAGAACTGAAGACAAACGATGCGCAAAAATCGAGGCGGGAAAAAGAAGAAAAAAAATCAGCAAAAAAGTGAAGGGATGTAAATGGACAAAATGAACAACACGAACCCCACTAAAACTAGAGTGAACTCAGGTACTCCGGAAGAGTAGGCAATTCCTGCTCTTAACTGAAATACTGATGAAAATATCTAATTCATCAGCGTGAACTGGCTGAATATCCCCCCCCCCCCCCCCCCCCCCGAGACACTTTTATTTCTTCAGGTAAGCTTTGTATCGGAAAACTGCTGGTTTATCGGTGTAAAATATAGTTTTGTAGTAGTACGACAGCCTCAGAAAACTGAAACAATATTGCTATTTTAATAAGAAATAGTTAGTCTGACGATTTTGAAAGTATTGGATGATCGTGAAGACACAAATAAAACGTAAAGAGAAAAATATTAACAATAAACTTGTTTTTACAAGAATTCTAACCAGTTTAAAGGATTCACAATCATCCATTACTTTCAAAATCGTCAGACTAAGCATTTCTTTCGTCTTGTAAATAAATATTCATATGTCTCCAGCATCTATATATAAATACGTTAAAACCTGAGAGATTCAAACCATAAAAATTGTGGGGAGCGATGTGTCGTTTAAAGTCTATTTCCCCTAGATTAAAACTATTACCCAATATTCACAATTTGAATTGCAAGCGATAAAAAGTCATTTGATTAATATTTATTTTTATGCAGGAAATATGTACTGAGGCATAATATAATATATCAAAGGAGGTAAAATAAACTTCAGTTATGGTTAGCCATGGGCTAAATAAAGCATTCTGGTACCTGATTCAAGTAGAGCGACAGAAGGAAACGGTAACGTGTAAGCGCTGACGTCACAGATGACACAATTGAAAACGATTAGAATAACTCAAGTTTCAGCTGCGAAACAGGATAGAAAAGCTCGCCAAAGACCCGTTTTTCTACCTGTTTCTAAAGTTCGTACAAATAAATTATATATTTTCCGACAATGTACATATATTGTATATTTATTACTCTTTGTTTCATTTTAATAGGACTGGTTTTTGACGAATCTCTACAGACATGTAACTGGCCACGTGATGTTCCCCCTCCCTGTGGAACATACATACCAACTACTGTTTCTGGTTGACCTCAATATTGAGAAATTTATTGTAAAAATTATTGCAAATTATAGCATTTTGTTTTTAGTTTTTATTCATTGTTTGAATGGGTAGACATATTATATAGGTTCTAAAAACAGAAAATTCTAAAAAAAAAAAAAAAAAAAAAAAAAAAAAAAAAAAAAAAAAAAAAAAAAAAAACATACTGTATTGCAATTCACAAGAATAAAAACAGAATAACATTCCACATGAGGGGTTAGATCGTAATCAGATTAACATTCCACATGAGGGGTTAGATCATAATCAGAATAACATTCCACATGAGAGGTTAGATCGTAATCAGATTAACATTCCACATGAGGGCTTAGATCATAATCAGAATAACATTCCACATGAGGGGTTAGATCGTAATCAGAATAACATTCCACGTGAGGGGTTGGATCACAATCAGGATAATGTGTCTGATTGCCCAGCAGCTCGCATCATTACTGTTGTTCAAAGACATAGCACCATAAAATCCACCCTAGCATGTTGATCTAGTACATCATCATCACCATCATCGTTACGCATTTTTGACACTCTCTTATATTACGCACTTGAACATCAATCAGTGCTGATTTTTAATGACATTAAACAGATAGGAGTTTTAAATGTGGATTTCAGAATCTTTGATTCATTGACGATCTAGATGTGATAGTGCATGGCTTCGTGTTACAAATAATTTATACCACAGTTTTCCGGGTTAAACGGTTTAACAATCTTATGCTTCGTGTTCGATTGTTTTACCGTTTAACTCGAAAACCGTAGTATAAATATTACATGTAATTATTGGTGCTATATTTTTTTACTGGTATTTCCATGTCAAAGCAATATACATTTCTCTCCTGCAAGACAATGTCATAAGTGGGATTGCCTCTTTCATGTGTTTTTATTTTCTTGTTTTAAAGCAAGTGACAGAGTCAGCTCCGCTAACATTGAAAGAAAAAATCTAAGCATCACAAAAAGCGAAAATAATATTGTTATTATGTTTCACTGGTGTTGCTGTACTTGCGATATCCGTGTTGTCATCTTATAGATATTTGACTTTTATCTTACAAAAATATATACTAAATGATAACTAAAATACATGTTTTAGAATTGACATAGACCATATGATCAAACTTGACACTCTCTGGTTTGTTTATTGATTGATTGTAAGGTTAAATGAACATTATTCCAGATATTATTTCAGCTATATTCATGGATGGTGATGAAGATAAATTTTGCCACAGACAACTGCGGTACACTCTGAACAATCCATTGCTTATCATATATGAGCTGCTGCTAGTTGACATTTATATACATGGTTTCTATAAACAAGAGTCACTCTTTAATGTCCTGTAACAATGGCGAATTGTGCGTTTTATTTGTGGATCATATTCTTATTAGATGAGGGGAAACTATGACTTTATTTCCATTTTCTGTGGTTCTCTGGCTAGATAAAGTCTTAGTAATATAATATAGTCTGTACATTTCTGTGACAGAAACAGAAGTAGTTGGTTGCAATTGTAAAAAAATGATCATTTGGTATGTCAAGAAAGGTTCAATTGTGAATTAGATACATTATAATTAACTAATGAACATTGATTCTATTAAACCTGTCTCGGTTGCCCGTGATATTTTTTTTCACTTTGGCATTATTGACAGCGTAAATGTGTGTCTTGTCACTATTGGGTTAAAAGATTTTGCAACTGTACATACAAACAGATTTAAATAATTATTAACAAAAAAAAACCTAAAATATTTTAATATGCATTATATATCATAGGTATTATACAGTGAATAATACCTAAAGCAAAATTATACAGTGAATAATACCTAAAACAAATTATACAGTGAATAATACCTAAAACAAAATTATACAGTGAATAATACCTAAAACAAAATTATACAGTGAATAATACCTAAAACAAAATTATACAGTGAATAATACCTAAAACAAAATTATACAGTGAATAATACCTAAAACAAAATTATACAGTGAATAATACCTAAAACAAAATTATACAGTGAATAATACCTAAAACAAAATTATACCGTGAATAATACCTAAAGCAAAATTATACAGTGAATAATACATAAAACAACATTATACAGTGAATAATACCTAAAACAAAATTATACCGTGAATAATACCTAAAACAAAATTATACAGTGAATAATACCGAAAGCAAAATTATACAGTGAATAATACCTAAAACAAAATTACACAGTGAATAATACCTAAAGCAAAATTATACAGTGAATAATACCTAAAACAACATTATACAGTGAATAATACCTAAAACAAAATTATACAGTGAATAATACCTAAAACAAAATTATACCGTGAATAATACCTAAAGCAAAATTATACAGTGAATAATACCTAAAACAACATTATACAGTGAATAATACCTAAAACAAAATTATACAGTGAATAATACCTAAAACAAAATTATACAGTGAATAATACCTAAAGCAAAATTATACAGTGAATAATACTTAAAACAAAATTATACAGTGAATAATACCTAAAACAAAATTATACAGTTAATAATACCTAAGCAAATTTTTATAATACACGAAACATAGAAAAGTATCAAATACAAATATAAATGAAATGGCATTTAAAACGTAGATATCTAATTTAGTACGCACTACGCGTTTCAGGAACAATCTTCATCAGGTACACTCGTAGTCATAAGACTGGAGAGTCATAACATTTAAAAATCTTCGGAAGCAAGTAAACGAAAGAACATAAACAGAATATAGCTAAAATCTGGGAGGAAGTAAACCAAAGAACATAAACAGAATATAGCTAAAATCTGGGAGGAAGTAAACCAAAGAACATAAACAGAATATAGCTAAAATCTGGGAGAAAGTAAACCAAAGAACATAAACAGAATATAGCTAAAATCTGGGAGGAAGTAAACCAAAGAACATAAACAGAATATAGCCAAAATCTGGGAGGAAGTAAACCAAAGGACATAAACAGAATATAGCTAAAATCTGGGAGGAAGTAAACCAAAGGACATAAACAGAATATAGCTAAAATCTGGGAGGAAGTAAACCAAAGGACATAAACAGAATATAGCTAAAATCTGGGAGCAAGTAAACCAAAGAGCATAAACAGAATATAGCTAAAATCTGGGAGCAAGTAAACCAATGAACATAAACAGAATATAGCTAAAATCTGGGAGCAAGTAAACCAAAGAACATAAACAGAACATAGTCAAAATCTGGGAGGAAGTAAACCAAAGAACATAAACAGAATATAGCTAAAATCTGGGAGGAAGTAAACCAAAGAACATAAACAGAATATAGCTAAAATCTGGGAGGAAGTAAACCAAAGAACATAAACAGAATATAGCTAAAATCTGGGAGAAAGTAAACCAAAGGACATAAACAGAATATAGCTAAAATCTGGGAGGAAGTAAACCAAAGAACATAAACAGAATATAGCTAAAATCTGGGAGGAAGTAAACCAAAGAGCATAAACAGAATATAGCTAAAATCTGGGAGGAAGTAAACCAAAGAACATAAACAGAATATAACTAAAATCTGGGAGGAAGTAAACCAAAGAACATAAACAGAATATAGCTAAAATCTAGGAGGAAGTAAACCAAAGAACATAAACAGAATATAGCTAAAATCTGGGAGGAAGTAAACCAAAGAATATAAACAGAATATAGCTAAAATCTGGGAGAAAGTAAACCAAAGAACATAAACAGAATATGGCTAAAATCTGGGAGGAAATAAACCAAAGAGCATAAACAGAATATAGCTAATATCTGGGAGGAAGTAAACCAAAGAACATAAACAGAATATAGCTAAAATCTGGGAGAAAGTAAACCAAAGAGTATAAACAGAATATAGTCAAAATCTGGGAGAAAGTAAATCAAAGAAGATAAACAGAATATAGCTAAAATCTGGGAGCAAGTAAACCAAAGAGAATAAACAGAATATAGCTAAAATCTGGGAGCAAGTAAACCAAAGACCATAAACAGAATATAGCTAAAATCTGTGAGCAAGTAAACCAAAGAACATAAACAGAATATAGCTAAAATCTGGGAGGAAGTAAACCAAAGAGTATAAACAGAATATAGCTAAAATCTGGGAGCAAGTAAACCAATGAACATAAACAGAATATAGCTAAAATCTGGGAGCAAGTAAACCAAAGAACATAAACAGAATAAAGCTAAAATCTGGGAGCAAGTAAACCAAAGAACATAAACAGAATATAGCCAAAATCTGGGAGAAAGTAAATCAAAGAACATAAACAGAATATAGCTAAAATCTGGGAGGAAGTAAATCAAAGAAGATAAACAGAATATAGCTAAAATCTGGGAGAAAGTAAACCAAAGAACATAAACAGAATATAGCTAAAATCTGGGAGAAAGTAAACCAAAGGACATAAACAGAATATAGCTAAAATCTGGGAGGAAGTAAACCAAAGAACATAAACAGAATATAGCTAAAATCTGGGAGGAAGTAAACCAAAGAGCATAAACAGAATATAGCTAAAATCTGGGAGGAAGTAAACCAAAGAACATAAACAGAATATAACTAAAATCTGGGAGGAAGTAAACCAAAGAACATAAACAGAATATAGCTAAAATCTGGGAGGAAGTAAACCAAAGAACATAAACAGAATATAGCTAAAATCTGGGAGGAAGTAAACCAAAGAATATAAACAGAATATAGCTAAAATCTGGGAGAAAGTAAACCAAAGAACATAAACAGAATATGGCTAAAATCTGGGAGGAAATAAACCAAAGAGCATAAACAGAATATAGCTAAAATCTGGGAGGAAGTAAACCAAAGAACATAAACAGAATATAGCTAAAATCTGGGAGAAAGTAAACCAAAGAGTATAAACAGAATATAGTCAAAATCTGGGAGAAAGTAAATCAAAGAAGATAAACAGAATATAGCTAAAATCTGGGAGCAAGTAAACCAAAGAGAATAAACAGAATATAGCTAAAATCTGGGAGCAAGTAAACCAAAGACCATAAACAGAATATAGCTAAAATCTGTGAGCAAGTAAACCAAAGAACATAAACAGAATATAGCTAAAATCTGGGAGGAAGTAAACCAAAGAGTATAAACAGAATATAGCTAAAATCTGTGAGCAAGTAAACCAAAGAGCATAAACAGAATATAGCTAAAATCTGGGAGCAAGTAAACCAAAGAGCATAAACAGAATATAGCTAAAATCTGGGAGCAAGTAAACCAAAGAGTATAAACAGAATATAGCTAAAATCTGTGAGCAAGTAAACCAAAGAGCATAAACAGAATATAGTCAAAATCTGTGAGCAAGTAAACCAAAGAGCATAAACAGAATATAGTCAAAATCTGTGAGCAAGTAAACCAAAGAGTATAAACAGAATATAGCTAAAATCTGTGAGCAAGTAAACCAAAGAACATAAACAGCATATAGTCAAAATCTGTGAGCAAGTAAACCAAAGAGTATAAACAGAATATAGCTAAAATCTGTGAGCAAGTAAACCAAAGAACATAAACAGCATATAGTCAAAATCTGGGAGCAAGTAAACCAAAGAGGATAAACAGAATATAGCTAAAATCTGGGAGCAAGTAAACCAAAGACCATAAACAGAATATAGCTAAAATCTGTGAGCAAGTAAACCAAAGAACATAAACAGAATATAGCTAAAATCTGGGAGGAAGTAAACCAAAGAGTATAAACAGAATATAGCTAAAATCTGTGAGCAAGTAAACCAAAGAGCATAAACAGAATATAGTCAAAATCTGGGAGCAAGTAAACCAAAGAGGATAAACAGAATATAGCTAAAATCTGGGAGCAAGTAAACCAAAGAACATAAACAGAATATAGTCAAAATCTGTGAGCAAGTAAACCAAAGAGCATAAACAGAATATAGCTAAAATCTGTGAGCAAGTAAGCCAAAGAGCATAAACAGAATATAGCTAAAATCTGTGAGCAAGTAAACCAAAGAGCATAAACAGAATATAGCTAAAATCTGGGAGCAAGTAAGCCAAAGAGCATAAACAGAATATAGCTAAAATCTGGGAGCAAGTAAACCAAAGAGCATAAACAGAATATAGTCAAAATCTGTGAGCAAGTAAACCAAAGAACATAAACAGATTATAGCTAAAATCTGGGAGCAAGTAAACCAAAGAGCATAAACAGAATATAGCTAAAATCTGGGAGCAAGTAAACCAAAGGACATAAACAGAATATAGCTAAAATCTGGGAGCAAGTAAATAAAAGAACATAAACAGAATATAGCTAAAATCTGGGAGGAAATAAATCAAAGAACATAAACAGAATATAGCTAAAATCTGGGAGGAAATAAATCAAAGAACATAAACAGAATATAGCTAAAATCTGGGAGGAAGTAAATAAAAGAACATAAACAGAATATAGCTAAAATCTGGGAGGAAATAAATCAAAGAACATAAACAGAATATAGCTAAGATCTGGGAGGAAATAAATCAAAGAACATAAACAGAATATAGCTAAAATCTGGGAGCAAGTAAACCAAAGAGCATAAACAGAACATAGTCAAAATCTGGGAGCAAGTAAACCAAAGAACATAAACAGAATATAGCTAAAATCTGGGAGCAAGTAAATAAAAGAACATAAACAGAATATAGCTAAAATCTGGGAGGAAATAAATCAAAGAACATAAACAGAATATAGCTAAAATCTGGGAGGAAATAAATCAAAGAACATAAACAGAATATAGCTAAAATCTGGGAGGAAATAAATCAAAGAACATAAACAGAATATAGCTAAAATCTGGGAGCAAGTAAACCAAAGGACATAAACAGAATATAGCTAAAATCTGGGAGGAAGTAAGCCAAAGAGCATAAACAGAATATAGCTAAAATCTGGGAGCAAGTAAACCAAAGAGCATAAACAGAATATAGCTAAAATCTGTGAGCAAGTAAACCAAAGGACATAAACAGAATATAGCTAAAATCTGGGAGGAAGTAAGCCAAAGAGCATAAACAGAATATAGCTAAAATCTGGGAGCAAGTAAACCAAAGGACATAAACAGAATATAGCTAAAATCTGGGAGCAAGTAAGCCAAAGAGCATAAACAGAATATAGCTAAAATCTGGGAGCAAGTAAGCCAAAGAGCATAAACAGAATATAGCTAAAATCTGGGAGCAAGTAAACCAAAGAGCATAAACAGAATATAGTCAAAATTTGGGAGCAAGTAAATAAAAGAACATAAACAGAATATAGCTAAAATCTGGGAGGAAATAAATCAAAGAACATAAACAGAATATAGCTAAAATCTGGGAGCAAGTAAACCAAAGAGCATAAACAGAATATAGCTAAAATCTGGGAGCAAGTAAACCAAAGAGCATAAACAGAATATAGTCAAAATCTGGGAGCAAGTAAACCAAAGAACATAAACAGAATATAGCTAAAATCTGGGAGCAAGTAAATAAAAGAACATAAACAGAAAATAGCTAAAATCTGGGAGGAAATAAATCAAAGAACATAAAAAGAATATAGCTAAAATCTGGGAGCAAGTAAACCAAAGAGCATAAACAGAATATAGCTAAAATCTGGGAGCAAGTAAACCAAAGAGCATAAACAGAATATAGTCAAAATCTGGGAGCAAGTAAACCAAAGAACATAAACAGAATATAGCTAAAATCTGGGAGCAAGTAAATAAAAGAACATAAACAGAATATAGCTAAAATCTGGGAGGAAATAAATCAAAGAAGATAAACAGAATATAGCTAAAATCTGGGAGCAAGTAAACCAAAGAGCATAAACAGAATATAGTCAAAATCTGGGAGCAAGTAAACCAAAGAACATAAACAGAATATAGCTAAAATCTGGGAGCAAGTAAATAAAAGAACATAAACAGAATATAGCTAAAATCTGGGAGGAAATAAATCAAAGAACATAAACAGAATATAGCTAAAATCTGGGAGGAAATAAATCAAAGAACATAAACAGAATATAGCTAAAATCTGGGAGCAAGTAAACCAAAGGACATACACAGAATATAGCTAAAATCTGGGAGCAAGTAAACCAAAGAGTATAAACAGAATATAGCTAAAATCTGGGAGCAAGTAAACCAAAGAGTATAAACAGAATATAGCTAATATCTGGGAGCAAGTAAACCAAAGAGTATAAACAGAACATAGCTAAAATCTGGGAGCAAGTAAACCAAAGAGCATAAACAGAATATAGTCAAAATCTGAGAGCAAGTAAACCAAAGAACATAAACAGAATATAGCTAAAATCTGGGAGCAAGTAAATAAAAGAACATAAACAGAATATAGCTAAAATCTGGGAGGAAATAAATCAAAGAACATAAACAGAATATAGCTAAAATCTGGGAGCAAGTAAACCAAAGGACATAAACAGAATATAGCTAAAATCTGGGAGGAAGTAAACCAAAGGACATAAACAGAATATAGCTAAAATCTGGGAGGAAGTAAACCAAAGGACATAAACAGAATATAGTCAAAATCTGTGAGCAAGTAAACCAAAGAACATAAACAGAATATAGTCACAATCTGTGAGCAAGTAAACCAAAGAACATAAACAGAATATAGCTAAAATCTGGGAGCAAGTAAATAAAAGAACATAAACAGAATATAGCTAAAATCTGGGAAGAAATAAATCAAAGAACATAAACAGAATATAGCTAAAATCTGGGAGGAAGTAAACCAAAGGGCATAAACAGAATATAGCTAAAATCTGGGAGGAAGTAAACCAAAGGACATAAACAGAATATAGCTAAAATCTGGGAGAAAGTAAACCAAAGAACATAAACAGAATATAGCTAAAATCTGGGAGAAAGTAAACCAAAGGACATAAACAGAATATAGTCAAAATCTGTGAGCAAGTAAACCAAAGAACATAAACAGAATATAGCTAAAATCTGGGAGAAAGTAAACCAAAGAACATAAACAGAATATAGCTAAAATCTGGGAGGAAGTAAACCAAAGAACATAAACAGAATATAGTCAAAATCTGTCAGCAAGTAAACCAAAGAACATAAACAGAATATAGTCAAAATCTGTGAGCAAGTAAACCAAAGAACATAAACAGCATATAGCTAAAATCTGGGAGGAAGTAAACCAAAGAGCATAAACAGAATATAGCCAAAATCTGGGAGCAAGTAAACCAAAGAACATAAACCTTAGTTTTAATTATAACAAGTTTTTTCATGCATGTTTATGTAAGCATGTATAATATATATTGAAACATGCAAAATATTAGGCTTACCTTACGAATCATAGCCACATAACATCCTATGTGACAATATGCAATGACAACATAATAAATGCCTCCATTCGATCAAAATCCCTAAATGCAATTTAACAGAATATATATGTAAGTAAGCACAACATATCAAAGCAGAAAATGTGAATACAATGGAATAAATGTTTAACGTTAATTATTTATTTCAGTGGCTTAAAATTTGATTATTGTTCCATTGATTAAGACAATGACTATCAGAATATCTAATTTGACCTAAGAATTATCTTGACACATGTAACTCTCGTATTTTCCCACTTTTCCTCAACTGTTGCTAATACATTGAATAACTAGACAATCACTGGATTATCAAAAATGCGTAATCGATCAATCGAAATGTTCCAATGCTGGGCTGCAAGGATCGTCATCAACAGACAGCGAAATACTTCTAGTGTTGGTGACTAAAGTCCTCAAGACAAGCATAAAGATGCTCGACCTGTCATGAAGTATAAAATAGGAAGCGAAAATGTAGCTATTTCTATACAAGACGGACTTAAACCCTAATTGAGACAATGACGGAACATGCACTACTCATCTTCCATTATATCTCCTTGTAAGACAAAATTGTCATGTGGAACCTCTGACATAATCTTCAAATTTTTGAAAGCGGTCAGTTATTGGTAGAAGTAAAAGTAGACTACCTGAAAACTGATATTAATTGAACTCATTAAAATATTACAACATGTTCCAGTATATTACTAAATGCCTCAAATGAGTTCATGTTGTGTAACAATTATGATAATTGTGGGTTTCTCTCATCCATATCACAACTAGTGTGATCTCAATGATTCTACCCGATTTATTGATGTTTGATTGCCAAAGATCCAGTGGTAAATATGTCATTCATATTCAGGACGAGAACAAGTTCAACAACATTCAAAAACTATACAGAAATGAGAAATTGATGGAACAATGACTCTTGATTACCACTAGAAGTTAATGGGACAATGACTCTTGATTACCACTAGTAATTGTTGGGACAATGACTCTTGATTACCACTAGAAATTGATGGAACAATGACGCTTGATTACCACTAGAAATTGATTGAATAATGACTGTTGATTACCATTAGAAATTGATGTGAAAATGACTCTTGATTACCACTAGAAATTGATGGGACAATGACTCTTGATTACACTAGAAATTGATGGGACAATGACTCTTGATTACCACTAGAAATTGATAGGACATTGACTTGATTACCACTAGAAATTGATGGGACAATGACTCTTGATTACCACTAGAAATTGATGGGACAATGATTCTTGATTACCACTAGCAATTGATGGGACAATGACTCTTGATTACCACTAGAAATTGATAGGACAATGATTCTTGATTACCACTAGAAATTGATGGGACAATGACTCTTGGTTACCACTAGAAATTGATGGGATAATGACTGTTGATTACCATTAGAAATTGATGTGAAAATGACTGTTGATTACCACTAGAAATTGATGGGACAATGACTCTTGACTACCACTAGAAATTGATGGGACAATTACTCTTGATTACCACTAGAAATTTATGGGACAATGACTTGATTACCACTAGAAATTGACGGGACAATAACTCTTGATTACCACTAGAAATTGATGGGACAATGACTCTTGATTACCACTAGAAATTGATGGGACAATGACTCTTGATTACCACTAGAAATTGATGGGACAATGTCTCTTGATTACCACTAGAAATTGATAGAACAATGACTCTTGATTACCACTAGAAATTGGTGGGACAATGACTCTTGATTACCACTAGATATTAATAGGACAATGACTCTTGATTACCACTAGAAATTGGTGGGACAATGACTCTTGATTACCACTAGAAATTGATGGGACAATGACTCTTGATTACCACTAGAAATTGATGGGACAATGACTCTTGATGACCACTAGAAATTGATGGGACATTGACTCTTGATTACCACTAGAAAAGTTTGGAAAATAGATCAGGTACAAAATATTGAAAAATCAGAAGCGGCTACAATGTGCCTACTCTATTTCAAATTTACAAAAGAGGTGCTTATCGTTCTAGGAGCACTGAACCTTACTATGATCCACCATAAGGCATTTCATATTATAATTTGACAGCCCCATATCGAATGGGCATCCCTATGCGCCACATGTGGATGCACTAGGCTGATCTATGGGCTGATCAGATTCTTCACAGAGCTCTATATTATTTGATGCACTTCTTAAAAACTAAATATGTTTAAAAAAGGATTGAGATGTCCATTTCGATTTCCACGGAAAAACCCCGAAGTAAAGCGTGTTACTCCGATTTGTGTTGAGTTATTGTAACACTATTATAGATAGTTTGTGTTCAATGTCTAGTATTCCATTTTTTAGAGTTCACACACACAAAACGGAATTTCGAACGCCAAAAACACAATACAATGGTAAAACTTTTGAAGAACACTCATTTAATTTTGTGTTTAATTCATGAATATTTGAATATTTTGGATTTTCTGGATGGTAACTTTATTAAAATCATACAAGAATTGGCTTTGGAAGAAATTTTTGAAAAATTTAGAATTTTAAATGAAATGACGAATTCTTTTTGCATATAACACCAACAACCAAATCTGTTCGGCCATTAAGACAATGTAACGAATGGGAGATACTATTTTACTAAAGAAGATATAGTGGATTTTTTTCTATGTTTGTTTTTTATACATGTAGGGATATGATGCTTAACGCCACTTTCAACAATATTTCAGTTATATCGTTGCGGTCAGTTTTATTGGTGGAGGAAACCAGAGAAAACAACCGACCTGCCGCAAGTCACTGAGAAACTTTATATCACATAATGTTGTATCCCGTTCACCTCGCCATGAACGGGGTTCGAACTCACAACTTCAGTGGTGATAAGCACTGATTGCACAGGTAGTTGTAGATCCAACTACAATACGAGCACGACAACGACGGCCTCTACAATATTATGAATACTACAGACTGGTTTGTATTTATACAGCAAGAACATTATTTTGCTCTAAAATGCTTTGCCGGTCTATTATGGCTTTTAAGGCCATAATGGACCGGTCCATTATGGCTTTCTTCAAAAAGAATGAAGATTAGCTAAAATTTCAAAAATTTCATAAAATTTCAAAACTGTAAAATCATTAAAAAGAAAATTTAAAGTGAAAATATTTAAAAAAAATTCAATATTTCAAAGATTTCAAAATGATAAAATTTTCAAAAAGTTTCAAAAATTTCAGTTTTTATAGAATTTCAGAATTTTTATGTTTAAATAATAATATTGAAATATGATAAAACAATCATAGCCTACCATTTCGGTCAATACTATGGCCTTCTTGAAAAAGAATGAAGATTACCTAAAATTGAAATTGGTTGATTAATAAAAGCATTAAGAAATGGGTGTTTTCATAATGGACCGGTTATATGTCCTCGGTTAAGTCATAATGGCCCAAGGAAGGTTGTATTAACGCCTCGGGCCAATACAACCTTCCTTGGGCCATTATAACTAATCTTGGACATATAACTGGTCCATTATGAAAACACCCATTTATTAATACTATTGTATTGGGATTGTCGAGGTGATTATCAAGAATTCAAAAGATTAAAAAGAATTCAATTTTTAGGGATTGTATCTGTAGAAATATGATGTTTCTAGAATCGTGTGCACTTAATCTGGTAAAATCAATGAATGGTCTCTTATCGCTATATAATACGTACACTGTAAATGACACAATGAGATAAGACAGCACAGGTTCAAGACTTCCTGGATCAGATTAGTCAATTTCAGATTGGTGTGAATGAACAGCAGATGACATGCTTAATTTAATTTTCTTGCTGAGTATACCATTAACAGGTATGTTGAACAAGTAATTATTGATAAGTGTTGGCAGACACGGTGTGTAGTATATTTGGTCCACAAAAGGCAAAATTAATACCACTAACACATATACCGTATTCATGACGGCTCACTTTGCTGGTTTAATACCAGACACTTAGTGGCACAAACCTCCTCTCTAAACGAAATGATGCGGTCATGTAAAGGTTTTTCACATGTTAGTAAAATGTAAACTCTCACAAAGCGTTCTTGTAAAGAACACCAGATCTTTCTTGAACGTTATTCATGATACATATATTTAATCTTCGTGACAGAGGGAAACAAAACTCAATATTGACCCAAAATCTAATTGTCAATATCATCTGTCGTAATCTGCACACTAGTGACAGAATACTTTTCAACAATATGTTGACATCTTGTGGGGAAAAAAATTGTTTTGAGAGATAAGATGAGATGATTCTTTAACATCTTTTATTTAATTATTACTTAAAAGACAGTTTCTTTGTAAAACGTCTGAATACAAACTACAACCTCGAACGTAACGTGTGAGTTGTGAAATATTTGTCATACAATGTACGCGGGAGCGGTTGGTATATAATTACTATCAAGGAAGGAAGGTAATTACTCTTTACTTAAAACAAGAACCATAAAGTGATCTTTGGACAATTGCATTCAATTTCAGTGTTAGCAGGAGACTGTGTAGGTAAAGGGAATGGAATATACGAAATAGGGTGTCGAGCGTATTTGACCTGTCATAATGGCGTTGCTACAGTTATCAACTGTGATGACCCACCACACCCAAACACAGTCTACAACAATCGTACAAAAACTTGTGATAGGTAAGTAAGGTATAATATATAACACTGCTTTGGTAAGTATATATCTACAAAATAGGCAGAAATATAATTTAAAAACAAACCTGATTGGAATATAAATACAAACAGTCATAGATAGAGAACAAGGGAGTATTGCCATTCGAGAAAGGAATATGTACGTTTATGAAATGTGAGTAATCAAGGTAATCATGTGTATCATAAATCTCTGGAAGGTAACTCACTGTCAATTTTATATATAGGTATAAATACAATTTATGCCTGTGAATTATACTTTGCCAACTTGTTATTAGATTTTACCAGAGATAAAGAGAGATAACTAATTTTCATGAGAATATTTGTGATTTAAATAAATGTCAGTCACAACAGATCTTAAGACGATTTAGTAAAACCGTACATAGTGTTTGATAGAAACCTACAATTGACGTGTGTCTATATATATATTGAAGCTAAATGCGCATAATTGTTAATATGCACATACAAGTAGATTTACAGAAACAGAAAACACAGCATATATAAGTACAATGTACAAATGTCTACACCTAAATGAAACAAATTGGGACCGTCGTGGTCGTTATCTTATGGTAGTTTGATTTAAAATTACTTATACAATCAGTGCCTATCACCACTAAAGTTGTGAGTTCGAATACCGCTCATGGCGAGGTGTACTTGATACCGGTTTCCTCCACCAATAAAACTGACCGCCACAATATAGCTGAAATATTGTTGAAAGTGGCGTTAAACACCATAACCAAAACCCTAACCCGAAATGAAAAATAAAGAAATAAACATTTACCAACACAAGGAAAGTTTGAAAAGACCAAAGAAGTAACCAGTAGCTGTAAATCAAAGTAGTAACCAGTAGCGGTAAGTAAGTTCACTAGAGTTGTGTAATCCTTTTCTTTAGGCTTATTTGGAGCTGTCAAATGTCTCAGCAAGGTATAAGCTTTGCCACCCAGAAGTGTCAGTAAAGCCGGAACTTTCTTATCCTCAGCAATATCATTCACTTCGAAGTATTGCTCCAACCGTTCTGTGTAACTCGTCCAAGTTTCAACAGTGTCCTCAAACGGTTCTATTCGCCCAATAATTCCAACAGCATTTCGTGGCTGTGCTTCGTCTCCAGGCATTACGATAGCTAACCAAGAAGATCTCACAGATGAATTAATCGGAGTCCTCTTAGAATTATCCTCGTCGCCAGTTTTATGTTTGGAGCTTAATTAGCATAGAAACAACCATTCACTTCAAATACGTATTTAATACTGACTAAGCATCAACTATTACAAACAAACCATACACATTGGCAGAGTTAATATTAATTACAAGATGTAGACAGATTTATGACACAGATGCTGGAGTTTCTCAGTCTCAAAGTTCACTGTAAGTTCACTGCACATAAAAGTCAGATAAATATATAACATAGACCATTTGAAATTCGTTTTTAATAATATTGGTCTTGATCATTTAATTAATAATGAAATTAACATGAATACTTTCAAAAGATTCTTTGGGTCTTTTGTAAGGAAAGAGAATTCGACTACGTTAATAAAAAGTGCAGTCTTGAATTTTTCAAAAATATTTTTATATTTCAAGGTAAACAACAGTACTTGTCTAATGTGGTAGAATTTCAGTAGTCAAGGTTAAAATTGTCAGCAAGAACTAATACTATTGCTCTGAATACTACACTTAATAGAATGAAGTTACGTGACAGCCCGAAATGCGAAGCGTGTCCTTATTATTCCACCGAATCCCTTCAACACTTCTTCCTTAAATGTCCGGCATATAAAATATAAGAGATCAAAGTTTTCAAAAAATTGTTGATCATATGAATGTATTTATTCCCTTTCTGGATTTCACAGAGTTGTCGCCCTTACAAAAATTAAAATTTTTAATTGGGGACACCTGTTATTATCTTATCCAAAAGTGTGGTGATTTCTTCGATCGGATAGGTAAAACTATGTAAAAAAGGATGTATGTTCTCCGATCTATTTTTATTTTATATTGTAATATGTACATAATTATATTTTAAGCGCACTGCAGGTACTCTGCCTGTATGTGACCCCGATGTAAAAGGGTAGTTATTCTAAATAAACATAAAAAAATATATATATCTGAAATATTGTTGAAAGTGGCATCAAGCTCACATAACACAGCACCAATGGGAAATCTGCAAATATTATAACAGCCATAAGTTTCTGACCATGCCATATGTATCATAAAGCGGATCCAACCCTAACTATAAAAGGTGTTTATGAAATACTCAAAGAGGAGCGTCTTAGCATTCGTGTGAAATATGAGACGGGTCTTACCTTCTAAAATAAAGTCGATTGTTACTCTAGTTCTAGGTAATTAAACAAACATGGATTACATGCATTTTTACCAAATTACACCAAGAGCTATGCAGTTAGGTAAAAAAATATTGATTTTTAGTTTTGTTCCATTGAATAATAAAACAATATTAAACTTTTGTTGAAAATGTGACATTTTGCTTGTTTTTCAATAAATTGTATAGGTGGATCGTGTCGATCCACCTATGCAATTTATTCTCAGAGAATACAACACACTCACTCTTGACTACGAGTGTATTTGATGAAGGTTGCTTCTAGAAACGCGTCGTGTGCATTAAACTAGATATTTACGTTTTATTAACTCATCAGTTATGAGAAACAATAAAATATTTGTATCCATTTCAGACCGTCAAATGTAGGTCCTCCTTGTGGTCAGCTACAAGACTGCAGTGGCATGGCAGACAAGCGCTATGCTGATTTATTCTCACACTGTAAGACCTATTATACTTGCCAGGGAGAAACATTCTTTGGCCACAATTCCTGCACACCAGGTAAGTTGAAAACAAAAATATATCATTCGATTCATCTTTTATATTAATTTTAGTAATCTAGGTAAAGTAAAATCTCGTTATCTTGAATTCAGAATCGTTTAAAGATATCAAAGAGGTAATCAAAAGCCGTAATTCAAAGGACAGACAATACAATGGCCAAAAGATACCAAAGGAGTAATCAGTAGCCGTAATTCAAAGGACAGACAATACAATGGCCAACGTATATCAAATGGGTAATCAGAAGCCGTAATTCAAAGGACAGACAATACAGTGGCCAACATATATCAAATGGGTAATCAGAAGCCGTAATTCAAAGGACAGACAATGCAATGGCCATAGGATACCAAAAGAGTAATAAGAAGCCGTAATTCAAAGGACAGACAATACAATGGCCAAAGTATATCAAATGGGTAATCAGAAGCCGTATTTCAAAGGACAGACAATATAATAGCCAAAGTATATCAAATGGGTAATCAGAAGCCGTAATTCGAAGGACAGGCAATACAATGGCCAAAGTATATCAAATGGGTAATCAGAAGCCGTAATATAAAGGACAGACAATACAATGGCCAAAGTATATCAAAGTGGTAATCAGAAGACGTAATTCAAAGGACAGGCAATACAATGGCCAAAAGATATCAAATGGGCAATCAGAAGCTGTAATATAAAGAACAGACAATATAATGGCCAAAGTATATCAAAGGGGTAATCAGAAGCCGTAATTCAAAGAACAGACAATGCAATGCCAACAGATATCAAAGAGGTAATCAGAAGCCGTAGTTCAAAGGATAGACAATACAATGGCCAAAGTATATTAAATGGGTAATCAGAAACAGTAATTCAAAGGACAGACAATACAATGGCCAACAGATATCAAAGAGGTAATCAGAAGCCGTAGCTCAAAGGACAGACAATACAATGGCCAAAATATATCAAATGGGTAATCAGAAGCCGTAATTCAAAAGACAGACAATGCAATGGCCAACGCATATCAAATGGGTAATCAGAAGACGTAATTCAAAGGACAGACAATGCAATGGCCAAATGATACCAAAGGAGTAATCAGAAGCCGAATTCAAAGGACAGACAATACAATGGCCAACGTATATCAAATGGGTAATCAGAAGCCGTAATTCAAAGGACAGACAATACAATGGCCAACATAAATCAAATGGGTAATCAGAAGCAGTAATTCAAACGACAGACAATGCAATAGCCATAGGATACCAAAAGAGTAATAAGAAGCCGTAATTCAAAGGACAGACAATATAATAGCCAAAGTATATCAAATGGGTAATCAGAAGCCGTAATTCAAAAGACAGACAATGCAATGGCCAACGCATATCAAATGGGTAATCAGAAGACGTAATTCAAAGGACAGACAATGCAATGGCCAAATGATACCAAAGGGTAATCAGAAGCCGTAATATAAAGAACAGACAATGCAATGGCCAAAGTATATCAAAGGGGTAATCAGAAGCCGTAATTCAAAGGACAGGCAATACAATGGCCAAAGTATATCAAATGGGTAATCAGAAGCCGTAATATAAAGGACAGACAATATAATGGCCAAAGTATATCAAAGGGGTAATCAGAAGCCGTAATTCAAAGAACAGACAATGCAATGGCCAACAGATATCAAAGAAGTAATCAGAAGCCGTAATTCAAAGGACAGACAATGCAATGGCCAACAGATATCAAAGAGGTAATCAGAAGCCGTAGCTCAAAGGACAGACAATACAATGACCAAAGTATATCAAATGGGTAATCAGAAGCCGTAATTCAAAGGACAGACAATACAATGGCCAAAAGATACCAAAGGGGTAATCAGAAGCCGTAGCTCAAAGGACAGACAATACAATGGCCAAAGTATATCAAATGGGTAATCAGAAGCCGTAATTCAAAGGACAGACTATACAATGGCCAACAGATATCAAAGAGGTAATCAGAAGCCGTTGCTCAAAGGACAGACAATACAATGGCCAAAGTATATCAAATGGGTAATCAGAAGCCGTAGTTCAAAGAACAGACAATACAATGGCCAACAGATACAAAGGGGTAATCAGAAGCCGTAATTCAAAGGACAGACAATACAATGGCCAAAGTATATCAAATGGGCAATCAGAAGCCGTAATTCAAAGGACAGACAATACAATGACCAAAAGATACCAAAGGGGTAATCAGAAGCCTTAATTCGAAGGACAGACAATACAATGGCCAAAAGATATCAAAGGGGTAATCAGAAGCGTAATTCAAAGGACAGACAATACAATGGTCAAAGTATATCAAAGAGGTAATCAGAAGCCGTAATTCAAAAGAGAGATAATACAATGGCCAAAAGATACCAAAGGGGTAATCAGAAGCCGTAATTCAAAGGACAGACTATACAATGGCCAAAAGATATCAAAGGGGTAATCAGAAGCCGTAATTCAAAGGACAGACAATACAATGGCCGAAGTATATCAAATGGGTAATCAGAAGCCTTAATTCAAAGGACAGGCAATACAATCGTCAAAGTATATCAAAGAGGTAATCAGAAGCCGTAATTCAAAGGACAGACAATGCAATGGCCAAAGTATATCAAATGGGTAATCAGAAGCCGTAATTCAAAGGAGAGACAATACAATGGCCAAAAGATACCAAAGGGGTAATCAGAAGCTGTAATTCAAAGGACAGACAATACAATGGCCAAAAGATATCAAAGGGGTAATCAGAAGCCGTAATTCAAAGGACAGACAATACAATGATCGAAGTATATCAAATGGGTAATCAGAAGCCGTAATTCAAAGGACAGACAATACAATGGTCAAAGTATATCAAAGAGGTAATCAGAAGCCGTAATTCAAAGGACAGACAATAAAATGGCCAAAGTATATCAAATGGGCAATCAGAAGCCGTAATTCAAAAGACAGACAATACAATGACCAACAGATATCAAAGAGGTAATCAGAAGCCGTAGTTCAAAGGATAGACATTACGATGGCCAACAAATATCAAAGGGGTAATCAGAAGCCGTAATTCAAAGGACAGACAATACAATGGCCGAAGTATATCAAATGGGTAATCAGAAGCCTTAATTCAAAGGACAGGCAATACAATCGTCAAAGTATATCAAATGGGTAATCAGAAGCCGTAATTCAAAAGACAGACAATACAATGACCAACAGATATCAAAGAGGTAATCAGAAGCCGTAGTTCAAAGGATAGACATTACGATGGCCAACAAATATCAAAGGGGTAATCAGAAACCGTAATTTACAGGACAGACAATACAATGGCCAACATATATCAAAGAGGTAATCAGAAGCCGTAATTTAAAGGACAGACAAAACAATGGCCAACAAATATCAAAGAGGTAATCAGAAGCCGTGATTCAAAGGATAGACAATACAATGGCCAACAAATATCAAAGGAGTAATCAGAAGCCGTAGTTTAAAGGACAGACAAAACAATGGCCAACAGATATCAAAGAGGTAATCAGAAGCCGTGATTCAAAGGATAGACAATACAATGGCCAACAAATATCAAAGGAGTAATCAGAAGCCGTAGTTTAAAGGACAGACAAAACAATGGCCAACAGATACCAAGGAGGTAATCGAAGCCGTAATTCAAAGGACAGACTATCAAATCATATGGTAAAGAGAAAAAGGACAAGAAGACAAAGAGTGATCCACAAAGTACTACATAGAAAACTAGAGATTGGGCAACACGACACCCAGTAAAAACCGGGGGATGAACTCAAGTACTCCGAATGGGGATAAGCTGTTGCTACTCCACTAATGGCACCCGCCTTGTTACTATTAAACGAGACGAACATAATGTTCCATGGAAATCGTATTGGACACCAAATGAAACAACGTGAATAAAACATGGACCTTCTACAAAACAAATAGAACTGAAGACAAACGATGCGCAAAAATCGAGGGGGGGAAAAGAAGAAAACAAATCAACACGACGCCATAAGTGAAGGCATGTAAATGGACAAAATGAACAACACTAACGTCACTAAGACTAGAGTGAACTGAGGTACTCCGGCAGAGTAGGCAATTCCTGCTCTTAACTGAAATACTGATGAAAATAACTAACTCGTCAGCGTGAATTGGCTGAAAATCCCCACCTCCCGAGACACTTATTATTTCTCCAGGTAAGCTTTGCATAGGAAAACTGCTGGTATATCGGTGTTAAATATAGTTTTGCAGTAGTACGACAACCTCAGAAAACTGAAACAATATTGCTATTTTAATAAGAAATAGTTAGTGTGACGATTTTGAAATTATTGGATAATCGTGAAGACACAAATAAAACGTAAAATATTAACAATAAACTTGTTTTTACAAGAAATCTAACCAGTTGAAAGGATTCACAATCATCAATTACTTTCAAAATCGTCAGACTAAGTATTTCTGTCGTCTGGTAAACAAATATTCATATGCCTCCAGCATCTATATATAAACACGTTAAAATCTGAGAGATTCAAACCATAAACATTGTGGGGAGCGATGTGTCGTTTAAAGTCTATTTCCCCTAGATTGAAACTATTACCCAATATTCACAATTTGAATTCCAAATGATAAAATGTCATTTTATCAATATTTATATTTATGCAGAAAATATGTACTGAGGCATAATATAATATATTTATATACTATTTTGTAAAGAGAAACAATATTTATATATTATCCTGCAATGGTGTGATTTTGAACACTAATAAAGGAGGTAAAATAAACTTCAGCTATGGTTAGTCATGGGCCAAATACAATCGGCAAACCTCGGGTGAGTTCGCTTCTCTCCCTCAATACCTCGGCTGTAATACGGTATTTGATATGCGTCTACGCGTCACATTTCTTCGCCGGAAGACGTACCACTTCAAACAAACATTGCGCACCGCGAATAAGTTCTAAAATGGCGACAATAGATGAGTGTATAGAGTTTGCTTTGAAAAATATTGGTCTTTGATGAAGGTACGGAATCAGCCGACATTGCGACGAACGAAAATATATTATTAATAGACGAATATTCGAAAGTGAAATTATTTTAATACCTCCTTCATTGAAGATTTCCGAAAGTAGTTCCGATGGGAGCTATCGTAATACGGACGAGGTATGATGAAGGTACGGAATCAGCCGAAGTTACGACGAGTGGGGCCAAATAAAGCATTCTGGTACCTGATTCAAGTAGAGCGACAGAAGGAAACGGTAACAGTATAAGCGCTGACGTCACAGATGACACAATTGAAAACGATTATAATAACTCATGTTTCAGCTGCGAAACAGGATAGAAAAGCTCGCCAAAGACCCGTTTTTCTACCTGTTTCTAAAGTTCGTACAAATAAATTATATATTTTCCGACAATGTACATATATTGTATATTTATTACTCTTTGTTTCATTTTAATAGGACTGGTTTTTGACGAATCTCTACAGACATGTAACTGGCCTCGTAATGTTCCCCCTCCCTGTGGAACACACATACCAACTACTGTTTCTGGTTGAACTCAATATTGAGAAATTTATTGTAAAAATTATTACAAATTATAGCATTTTGTTTTTAGTTTTTATTCATTGTTTGAATGGATAGAAATATTATATAGGTTCTAGAAACAGAAAATTACGCAAAAATAAAACAACTGAAACTAAAAAAAAAATAATAAAAAAAACAAAAAAAAAACATACTGTAAAACAGAATAACATTCCACATGAGGGGTTAGATCGTAATCAGAATAACATTCCACATGAGGGGTTAGATCGTAATCAGAATAACATTCCCCATGAGGGGTTAGATGGTAATCAGGATAACATTCCACATGAGGGGTTAGATCGTAATCAGAATAACATTCCACATGAGGGGTTAGATCGTAATCAGAATAACATTCCACATGAGGGGCTAGATCACAATCAGGATAATGTGTCTGATTGCCCAACATCTCATATCCTCACTGTTGTTCAAAGATATAGCACCATAAAATCAACCCTAGCATGTTGATCTAGTACATCATCATCACCATCACCATCACCGTTACGCATTTTTGAAAATCTCTTATATTACTCACTTGGCTTTGAACATGAATCAGTGCGGATTTTTAATGACATTAAACAGATAGGAGTTTTAAATATGGATTTCAGAATCTTTAAAGATTCATGGACGACCTAGATGTGATAGTGCATGGCTTCGTGTTACAAATAATTTATGCCATGATTTTCCGAGATAAACGGTTAAACAATCGAAAGCGAAGCATAAGCATAAGCTTCGAGTTCGATTGTTTAACCGTTTAACTCGAAAACCGTAGTATAAATATTACATGTAATTATTGGTGCTATATTTTTTTACTGGTATTTCCATGTCAAAGCAATATACATTTCTCTCCTGCAAGACAATGTCATAAGTGGGATTGCCTCTTTCATGTGTTTTTATTTTCTTGTTTTAAAGCAAGTGACAGAGTCAGCTCCGCTTAAATTCAAAGAAAAAATCTAAACATCACAATAAACGAAAATAATAGTGTTATTATGTTTCACTGGTGTTGCTGTACTTGCGATATCCGTGTTGTCATCTTATTGATATTTGACTTTTATTTTGCAGAAATATATACTAAATGATAACTAAAATACATGTTTTAGAATTGACCTAGACCATATGATAAAACTTGACACTCTCTGGTTTGTTTATTGATTGATTGATTGTAACATTAAATGAACAGTATTTCAGATATTATTTCAGCTATATTTATGGATGTGGATGAGGATAAATTTTGCCAGACAACTGCGGTACACCCTGAACAATCTATTGCTTATCATATATATATGCTGCTAGATGACATTTATATACATGATTTCTATAAACACGAGCCACTCTTTAATGTCCTGTAACAAAGGCGACTTGTATGTTTTATTCGTGGACCATACTCTTATTAGATGAGGAGAAACTATGACTTTATTTCCATATTCTGTGGTTCTCTGGCTAGATAAAGTCTTGGTAATATAATATATTCTGTACATTTCTGTGACAGAAACAGAAGTCGCTGGTGGCAATTGTAAAAAAATGATCATTTGATATGTCAAGAAAGGTTCAATTGTGAATTAGATACATTATAATTAACTAATGAACATTGATTCTATTAAACCTGTCTCGGTTGCCCGTGATATTATTTTCACTTTAGCATTATTGAGGGCGTTAGTGTGTCTTGAATATCTTCCTATTGTCATTGTTGGTTTAAAAGATTTTGTAATTGTACATACAAACAGATTTAAATAAGTATTAACCAAAAAAAAACCTAAATATTTTAATAGGCAGTACACATCATAAGTATTATACAGTGAATAATACACGAAACATAGAAAAACATCAAATATAAATATAAATGAAATGGCATTTAAAGCGTAGATATCTAATTTAGTACGCACTACGCGTTTCAGGAATAATCTTCATCAGGTACACTCTTAGTGAAAAGATTGGAGAGTCATATCATTTAAATGTCTTCGGAAGCAAGTAAACCAAAGAACATAAACAGAATATAGCTAAAATCTGGGAGAAAGTAAACCAAAGAGCATAAACAGAATATAGCTAAAATCTGGGAGCAAGTAAACCAAAGAGCATAGACAGAATATAGCTAAAATCTGGGAGAAAGTAAACCAAAGAACATAAACAGAATATAGCTAAAATCTGGGAGGAAGTAAACCAAAGAACATAAACAGAATATAGCTAAAATCTGGGAGGAAGTAAACCAAAGAACATAAACAGAATATAGCTAAAATCTGGGAGAAAGTAAACCAAAGAGCATAAACAGAATATAGCTAAAATCTGGGAGCAAGTAAACCAAAGAGCATAGACAGAATATAGCTAAAATCTGGGAGAAAGTAAACCAAAGAACATAAACAGAATATAGCTAAAATCTGGGAGGAAGTAAACCAAAGAACATAAACAGAATATAGCTAAAATCTGGGAGGAAGTACACCAAAGAACATAAACAGAATATAGCTAAAATCTGGGAGCAAATAAACCAAAGAGCATAAACAGAATATAGCTAAAATCTGGGAGAAAGTAAACCAAAGAACATAAACAGAATATAGCTAAAATCTGGGAGAAAGTAAACCAAAGAGCATAGACAGAATATAGCTAAAATCTGGGAGGAAGTACACCAAAGAACATAAACAGAATATAGCTAAAATCTGGGAGCAAATAAACCAAAGAACATAAACAGAATATAGCTAAAATCTGGGAGAAAGTAAACCAAAGAGCATAAACAGAATATAGCTAAAATCTGGGAGAAAGTAAACCAAAGAGCATAAACAGAATATAGTTAAAATCTGGGAGAAAGTAAACCAGAGCATAAACAGAATATAGCTAAAATCTGGGAGCAAATAAACCAAAGAGCATAAACAGAATATAGTTAAAGTCTGGGAGCAAGTAAACCAAAGAGCATAAACAGAATATAGTTAAAGTCTGGGAGCAAGTAAACCAAAGAGCATAAACAGAATATAGCTAAAATCAGAAAAGGCCACTTGTGTTGAAGGAAGGAGAACCTTAGTTTTAACTATAACAAATTTTTTCATACATGTTTATTTAAGCATGTATAATATGTATTGAAACATGCAAAATTTTAGGCTTACCTTACGAATCATAGCCACATAACATCATGTGACAATATGCAATGACCACATAATAAATTCCTCCATTCGATCAAAATTCATAAATGCAATTTAACAGAACATATATGTAAGTAAGCACAAAATATCAAAGCAGAAAATGTGAATACAATGGAATAAATCTTTAACGTTAATTATTTATTTCGGTGGCTTATTGTTCCATTGATTTAAACAATGACTATCAGATTATCTAATTTGGCTTAAAAACTATCTTGACACAAATAACTCTAAGTGCTCGTATTTTTCCACTTTTCCCGAACTGCTGCTAATACATTGAATAACTAGACAATCACTGGATTATCAAAAATGCGTAATCGATCAATCGAAATGTTCCAATGCTGGGCTGCAAGGATCGTCACCAACAGACAGCGAAATGCATCTAGTGTTGGTGACTGGTGCAGTCCTCAAGACAAGTGTAAAGATGCTCGACCTGTCATAAAGTATAAAATAGGAAACGAAAATGTAGCTATTTCTAAACAAGACAGACTTAAGCCCTCATTGAGACAATCACGGAGCATGCACTACTCATCTTCTATTATTTCTCCTTGTAAGACAAAATTGTTTTTATTCCTCGTACAATATCTAACAGAGACCGTAGTTTTGAGTGGCGCAGTTTTACCATTCATGGCTGCTGTCTCCTCTCTCATGGCTGCGGTCTCCTCTCTCTCAAATAATCATTTTGGAAACCTGTAAATAGTTTTAACTTTTTTAAATTGTCATGTGCATCCTCTGACATAATCTTCAAATTTCTGAAAACGGTCAGTATTTGGTAGAAGTAAAAATAGACTACCTTAAATCTGATGTTAATTGAACTCATTAAAATATTACAACATGTTCCGGTATATTACTAAATGCCTCAAATGAGTTCATATTGTGTAACAATTATGATAATTGTGGGTTCCCCCTTCCATATCACAACTAGTGTGATCTCAAGATTCTTACCCGATTGATTGATGATTGGTTACCAACGATCCAGTGGTAAATATTTCAATCAGGACGAGAACAAGTTCAACAACATTCAAAAACTATACAGAGATGAGAAATTGATGGGACAATGACTGTTGATTACCACTAGAAATTGATGGGACAATGAATCTTGATTACCACTAGAAATTGATGGGACAATGACTCTTGATTACCACTAGAAATTGATGGGAAAATGACTGTTGATTACCGCTAGAAATTGATGGGACAATGATTGTTGATTACCACTAGAAATTGATGGGACAATGACTGTTGATTACCACTAGAAATTGATGGGACACTGACTCTTGATTACCACTAGAAATTGATGGGACAATGACTGTTGATTACCACTAGAAATTGATGGGACAATGACTCTTGATTACCACTAGAAATTGATGGGACAATGACTGTTGATTACCACTAGAAACTGATGGGACAATGACTGTTGATTACCACTAGAAATTGATGGGACAATGACTCTTGATTACCACTAGAAATTGATGGGACAATGATTCTTGATTACCACTAGAAATTGATGGGACAATGACTCTTGATTACCACTAGAAATTGATGGGACAATGACTCTTGATTACCACTAGAAATTGATGGGACAATGAATCCTGATTACCACTAGAAATTGATGGGACAATGACTCTTGATTACTACTAGAAATTGATGGGACAATGACTCTTGATTACCACTAGAAATTGATGGGACAATGACTCTTGATTACCACTAGAAATTGATGGGACAATGACTCTTGATTACCACTAGAAATTGATGGGACAATGACTCTTGATTACCACTAGAAATTGGTGGGACAATGACTCTTGATTACCACAAGAAATTGATGGGACAATGACTCTTGATTACCACTAGAAATTGATGGGACAATGACTCTTGATTACCACTAGACATTGATGGGACAATGACTCTTGATTACCACTAGAAATTGATAGAACAATGACTGGTGATTACCACTAGACATTAATGGGACAATGACTCTTGATTACTATTAGGAAAGTTTGGAGAATAGGACAGGGACAAAATATTGAACAATCAGAAGCTGCTACAATGTGCCTACTCTATTTTAGATTTACAAAAGAGGTGCTTAGCGTTCTAGAAGCACTGAACCCTTCCATGATCCACGGTAAGGCATTTCATATTATAATTTGACAGCCCCATATCGAATTAGCACCCCTATGCGCCACATGTGGATGAACTAGGCTGATCTATGGGCTGATCAGATTCTACACAGAGCTCTATATTATATTCGATGCACTTCTTAAAAACTAAATATGTTTTATGAAGGATTGGGATGTCCATTTCGATTTCCACGGAAAAAAACGAAATAAAGCGTGTTACTCCGATTTGTGTTGAGTTATTGTAACACTATTGTAGCTAGTTTGTGTTCAATGTATTTATTTATATTGTGTGGTGTCCATCAATGTAAACTATTCCCGCGTCGTACCTGTAATACAGGACGGGTTCCATTAGTAGAGCAATAGGAGCTTACCCATCGGGACCACCTGGTATCCCACGTGCTGGTTTGTTTTTGCCAGTTCGTACTTTTGTTCTTTTTGTTCTTTTTTCTTTTAAACTAACAAAACAATATAATAGTTCTTACAAATTCAATGCATTTGCTTTGAGCTTTAGGAAATATTCATCAAAAACCAATCGAGGTTTGTTAGACAAAAACAGACATAATAAACTAACATGTAATTTGTACTCTATATGGATTCATATATCGTTTTTCTCTGGCTGTTGTTTTACTCCTACAGTAATATACAATTCAGTGTTCCTAAATGTTTCAATGTTGTCCAAGATTAGGTTTTCTAGCTTTAATGTAAAATTTGGTTTCAAAGTTCTTTTCACATTGGAAAAAAAAGCGTAGACCTCTTATTCTGTGCATAGGGCACGTTTCTGGAATAACCTTCGTCGGGGAAACTCAAAGTCAAAATATTGGAAAGCCAAATAATTTCTTAACGTCTCTGGGAACAAGAAAATCAAAAGGCCATTTAAACAGGATAACCAAAAGACTAAGGTTACACATATATCTGAGGGCGATCAACCTTATTTTTTATAATAGTTACCTTATTTTAGGGACTATAAATTTCAATTGTGAACAGATCTTATAAACCATGTCAGTGCCGTAAGGTGGACTACTTGATGAACGATACCCATGGGAACTAATAGTCTACCAGCAGAGGTATCGATCTAGTGATAGGATAAGTTAGTGATTCACACAACAGTGTCTCTCTAATAAACCTCTTCAAGTTCACTCAAAGTGAAAAGATTGGAAAGATAAATAATTTAAAACTGTCAGAACAAGAAAACCAAATAACCTCAATAGGATAGTCAAAACCGGATAAGGTTTTCCATGAAAACGCAGATATCAAATGTAGTGCGCACAATAATTTAAAAGTGATTGGGAGCAATATACCAAAGGGCATGAACAGGATAGCCAAAATGAATAAGTAACATTCCGTATAGCCATAAATAGTACTCTTTTCAAGCCAAGGAGCAAGAATAAAAACAGATCAATTCTGGAAGCATTTTTAAATCTGAATCAGCACCCAGTGCTTTACTTCGTTTTGATATTATTTTACACCATGAAAATAAAAAGAGGAATTTCAAGTATGAAGTCTGGTTCATTTTTGTGTTGCATTCCATTCTAGAAACACTTTTGCATCTGAATCGGAACCCAGTGTTTTACTGTTTTGATAGTATATAACATCATCAAAATAGAAAGACGAATCTCAAGTGTGAAGTCTGGTTCATTTTTAAGGTTCATTTTTGTGTTGTTGTTGTTGATGCCCCACTCGTCCATTCACCCGACATGTCTTCGGACTGTTGTACATTGCGTGATTGTGTTACTCACAAAGCTATCTTTATCTAGGCTATCTTAAATAGCTATTAGACAAAGATGGAATAACCAAGGTCAAATTAGAACGTAGTTGAATCATTTATAAGACATGGTGTAGTTGTTTATGTGCATATCTTTATTGACAACTCTACATGGTATCTCGGTATCTTTGAACCAAAGCTAAATCAGACAACGGATTATTTTATCATAGTTAGACCAGACCATGGAGTTAATAACATCTGTTCTGTTTTTACTAGCAATAAATTATGGTAAGACTTACAAATATTAATAGGGGATATATAATTCACTAAAACGTTTATTCTTTGTCAAGATCATTTGCATTATACTATCAGAAGATCAACCAAATAAAACATAGGCATATGCTTTTGCGAAAGCAAAAAGACATTGTATATTTAAGCGGACGGCTACAAGAAAAAATTGAAGATACCAAAGAGGTCATCAGAATCCGTATATCGAAGCAGGACAGACAACGCAATGACCAAAAGTAAAAGGACAAAAGGACAAACAACGATCTACAAAATACTAGACAGAAAACTAAAGATCGCGCATCACTAACCCCACTAAAACCCGGGGTGAAATCAGGTGTTTCGGAAGGGTAAGCAGTTCCTGCTCCACTAGTAGCTCCCGTCACAAATAAAACAAGAAATGTGTGCATCACAAAATACACCCGTCTATATAAATAGGGTTTTCCCCTTCCACAGGGGAATCATGTGGCCAAGTTTGGTAAAGATCCAATATACAGAACTAAAGTTATGCGGAAACGATCCTGTTGTCAAAAATTCTATTTATAGTAACGGTGACCTTGACCTTTGACCTAATGACCCCAAAATAAATAGGGTTCTTCCCCTTCCACAGAGAAATCATGTGGCCAAGCTTGGTAAAGATCCAATAAACAGAACTAAAGTTATCGTGCGGAAACGACCTTGTTGTCAAAAATTCTATTTATAGTAACGGTGACCTTGATCTTTGACCTAATGACTCCAAAATAAATAGAGTTCTTCCCCTTCCACAGGGGAATCATGTGGCCAAGTTTGGTAAAGATCCGATATACAGAACTAAAGTTATTGTGCAGAAATCTGTGTGGACGCCCGCCTTCCCGCCATGCCCAATCACATAATACGGCCCGTCTCGAGACGGGCGCATTAAAATGCTGCCGTATAAATACAATGTTCATACACAATTTGTGGTTAAAGACGATTTTTAGCAAACAAGTTTTTTAAACAAATCTAATTTCGAAATGACGTTTAATTACAATAGATATCTTTGTTTCCCTTTAATTTCTCCAGTGTTTGTGTATATGTCGTTGTTCTCGAAAATCACTTCGGGATAAGGTATTCTCCAATTTTATTAATAGCATCTGTTATTTTGACATTTGATTTCATGGAGACCCCTTTACATGCAAATGTGTATATTTTAGCTCATTAATACTGAAATTCTCCCCCCCCCCCCCCCCCCCCCCAAGAAAACCCCACTCTATCAAGATATGTCGATTCCAATAATAATAGCACATGGCTGTGTTGCAAAAATCTTCATTAATTTGAGTGTTTTTCAAGCTTAAATGACTCCTAAAATTACTTGAAATTTACATGAATTAATTTACACTTAAGGCTTAATTGAGACTTAAATGTAAATAAGGGTTGAGTAACCGAGTCCATCTATTAAATTTAGTGCGCACGATGCGTTCATAGTCAAAAGACTGAGAAACCAAATGTGTTAAGCCTCTTGGAACATCTAAGCTAAATGATCTACACACCACAGCCAGTATATGCTATGGTTGTATATACCCGAAGTAGATTGATCTTACTTGTAATGCATTACATTATTTAGGAATTGAAATGTTCAAACGTAAATAGATGTGATAAACCATGTCAATATCTAAGTACTGACTACTAGGCGGATAATTCATTCGTGGACTGATAGTCCACCAATAGAAGTATCGACCCAGTGATAATAATATTAACGTAAATATTTAATTTAGTGTGTACGACGCGATACTGGAGTAAACTTCATGAGGTACAATCATAGTCAAAAACTGGAAAGACATATACATTAGAATATAAAAGTTTCTAGGAGCAAGTACAGGACAGACGAGATCGGATAATGGTACACGTGCCTGAGGGAGATTGACATTATCATTAATTAATTACATTATTTAGAAACTGTTAATTTTACACGATAATATAGTCCATGACAGTGACGAAGGATGGACTACTGGGTGTATGATACCTCGAGGACTAATGCCAGTAGTCCACCAGCAGAGGTATTGAGATAGTAGTAGTAAAGCAAGCATAGACATCTAATTTTGTGCAAACGTCGCGTTTTTGTTCTTTTTTTTAATTGGTATTTTTGTCAAATAAGTTTTTACAGAAACAATAGGAGAGTATAGTCAGTATATATAAGATAAGATAACATAACAGTATACAAAGGAAATCATAAATGAAACAAAATGTAAATGAAAAAATATATTAATAAAAATTAACATAAGAAGAGTTTGAAGATACCAAAGGGGTAATAAGAAGGACAGGCAAAACAATGGCCAAAAGAATAATTTGATCTCAAGGGAGATGTGTTGAAAGGTAGATGCATGTCAGTTATGGAGTCTTTTTGTCGGTTGCCATTGGTTGTGTGAATAAAACAAAAGTACATTTAAGTCACGTTTTGGTTATGGAATAACCTTTATCAAGTACGTTCATAGTCACGTTGCTAGTGTAACCTTCGCCATAAGTTTGGAGAGCCAATGAATATAAAAGTCGCGAGGAGGAAGTAAGCCAAAGAGCATAAACAGGATAGCCAACATCGGTCAAGGTTATATATTGTCTAGGGAGATTGACCTTTGGTTTGATAAGCTACATTACTTGGGAACTGTAATGCGATTTTCACAATTTATTTCGGAGGACTTAATATATTTGTCCAGGTAGATAATATTACCATTCGGACATTGAAACTAGCCCAAGATCTAAATTAAGAATACTACATTGACCTTGATTATAACCAAGATGGTGTATTTGTGATTTGTTTTATCTTATAAAGTTCAGCACGAATGACATTGTCATCTTTTTAGATCACTTCTGGATTGAAACACAAGATATATTTTATAGTCACTTGATTTTGCTATGTTGCTTTAGACTAGTCAAAAACTTATGAAATGAAACAAAATTAATTGATTTATCACTGAAAACAATGATAGTCGTCAACATGAATTATCAGTGATAAGTACACTCTCGTATTTAACTCGATTTTTTTTAACCATACATCGACTTTGTAAATCATCGTGTGCCTTTGCTTTTTGCTAGAAATGTAGTCGTGGTGATATAAATTTTGTTTCTTTACTTAAACAATGTTCTAAATAGAAACTTCATATCAATATAGTTTGTATTTTAAAGTTCCGTTGTGTGGTAAGACAATGTTAGCGTGGTCACAATACATAATATACTTATCAGGAATACCTACTAGGTTTTCTTGGCATATATTACATTATTTCACCGTTTAGAAACATTCTATATTAATCACAATTATATAAGCAGCGGTATTTCGCCTTCTGGAATTTTCATCATATTTTACTGAAACTTAGTAAACAATATACAATAATGGAGACAAACTTTCTTTCTTGAAATATATATATATATATGATGTAATGCCTAATAATACGTCATACAAGAATGTTCTTGTTGCTCAATCTTTAGCTTTTCTGTGTGGAGTGTTTTGTGGATCATTGTTTGTCCTTTTCCCTATGGTCGCTATATCGTCTGTCTCTCTTTTTACGACCTCTGATTACCCCTTTGATAACTTTTCTTATGACATAATACAAACATCAAACATATGACACTCGTCAAACGGACAATTAGGATAATAATAAAATGGTAATGTCACAAAGGTAACACAAAATGGAGAATTCTACGGTAAATTATTATGTCAACCGTCATGAATATATTATTTCCAAACCCAGTTATTGAACTTTTGTATATCAAAGTAATCGCATTCTCAATAATGTTGTTCAATTATGACAGGAATGCTTAAACAGTCAAGGTAAGCAAATCCACCAATATCAACAAAACGAACAATCACCCCTTGCCTCAAATCATTGAACATGTGACGTTGGAATTCCAGGTTCACACTAGGGACAGACACAACAATATGGCGTGGTTAAACTGATGAATGAGATTCTTACCCTCCTCTCTTGAAAATCTAGAACTGTAAATTCAGATGTAAACAAACGAAAAAACCTGGACAGATTAGCTTCCACTCAAAACAACAACATACTAATACAAAAATGAATGACAACATAACCATCAGCATGAACATGGATAGTACAATAGTCAATGAAATCTCCTGGATAACTGACTACTAGCTAGGAATGTAGCAGTACAGTAGTAGTAGTAGTCAATGAACGTTCATAGGTAACTGACTACTAGCTAGGAAGGTAGCAATACGGTAGTAATAGTAGTCAATGAACGTTCATAGGTAACTGACTACTAGCTAGGAAGGTAGCAGTACAGTAGTAGTAGTAGTCAATGAACGTTCATATGTAACTGACTACTAGCTAGAAAGGTAGCAGTACAGTAGTAGTAGTCAATGAACGTTCATATGTAACTGACTACTAGCTAGAAAGGTAGCAGTACAGTAGTAGTAGTCAATGAGCGTTCATAGGTAACTGACTACTAGCTAGGAAGGTAGCAGTACAGTAGTAATAGTAGTCAATAAACGTTCATAGGTAACTGACTACTAGCTAGGAAGGTAGCAGTACAGTAGTAGTAGTCAATGAACGTTCATAGGTAACTGACTACTAGCTAGAAAGGTAGCAGTACAGTAGTAGTAGTAGTCAATGAACGTTCATAGGTAACTGACTACTAGCTAGGAAGGTAGCAGTACAGTAGTAGTAGTAGTCAATGAACGTTCATATGTAACTGACTACTAGCTAGGAAGGTAGCAGTACAGTAGTAGTAGTCAATGAACGTTCATAGGTAACTGACTACTAGCTAGGAAGGTAGCAGTACAGTAGTAGTAGTAGTCAATGAACGTTCATAGGTAACTGACTACTAGCTAGGAAGGTAGCAGTACAGTAGTAGTAGTAGTCAATGAACGTTCATAGGTAACTGACTACTAGCTAGGAAGGTAGCAGTACAGTAGTAGTAGTAGTCAATGAACGTTCATAGGTAACTGACTACTAGCTAGGAAGGTAGCAGTACAGTAGTAGTAGTAGTCAATGAACGTTCATAGGTAACTGACTACTAGCTAGGAAGGTAGCAGTACAGTAGTAGTAGTAGTCAATGAACGTTCATAGGTAACTGACTACTAGCTAGGAAGGTAGCAGTACAGTAGTAGTAGTAGTCAATGAACGTTCATAGGTAACTGACTACTAGCTAGGAAGGTAGCAGTACAGTAGTAGTAGTAGTCAATGAACGTTCATAGGTAACTGACTACTAGCTAGAAAGGTAGCAGTACAGTAGTAGTAGTAGTCAATGAACGTTCATATGTAACTGACTACTAGCTAGGAAGGTAGCAGGACAGTAGTAGTAGTAGTCAATGAACGTTCATAGGTAACTGACTACTAGCTAGGAAGGTAGCAGTACAGTAGTAGTAGTAGTCAATGAACGTTCATAGGTAACTGACTACTAGCTAGGAAGGTAGCAGTACAGTAGTAGTAGTAGTCAATGAACGTTCATATGTAACTGACTACTAGCTAGGAAGGTAGCAGTACAGTAGTAGTAGTCAATGAACGTTCATAGGTAACTGACTACTAGCTAGGAAGGTAGCAGTACAGTAGTAGTAGTAGTCAATGAACGTTCATAGGTAACTGACTACTAGCTAGGAAGGTAGCAGTATAGTAGTAGTAGTAGTCAATGAACGTTCATAGGTAACTGACTACTAGCTAGGAAGGTAGCAGTACAGTAGTAGTAGTCAATGAACGTTCATTTCATAGGTAACTGACTACTAGCTAGGAATGTAGCAATACAGTAGTAGTAGTAGTAGTCAATGAACGTTCATAGGTAACTGACTACTAGCTAGGAATGCAGCAGTACAGTAGTAGTAGTAGTAGTCAATGAACGTTCATAGGTAACTGACTACTAGCTAGGAAGGTAGCAGTACAGTAGTAGTAGTAGTCAATGAACGTTCATAGGTAACTGACTACTAGCTAGGAAGGTAGCAGTACAGTAGTAGTAGTAGTCAATGAACGTTCATAGGTAACTGACTACTAGCTAGGAAGGTAGCAGTACAGTAGTAGTAGTAGTCAATGAACGTTCATAGGTAACTGACTACTAGCTAGGAAGGTAGCAGTATAGTAGTAGTAGTAGTCAATGAACGTTCATAGGTAACTGACTACTAGCTAGGAAGGTAGCAGTACAGTAGTAGTAGTCAATGAACGTTCATTTCATAGGTAACTGACTACTAGCTAGGAATGTAGCAATACAGTAGTAGTAGTAGTAGTCAATGAACGTTCATAGGTAACTGACTACTAGCTAGGAATGCAGCAGTACAGTAGTAGTAGTAGTAGTCAATGAACGTTCATAGGTAACTGACTACTAGCTAGGAAGGTAGCAGTACAGTAGTAGTAGTAGTCAATGAACGTTCATAGGTAGCTGACTACTAGCTAGGAAGGTAGCAGTACAGTAGTAGTAGTAGTCAATGAACGTTCATAGGTAACTGACTACTAGCTAGGAAGGTAGCAGTACAGTAGTAGTAGTCAATGAACGTTCATAGGTAGCTGATTACTAGCTAGGAAGGTAGCAGTACAGTAGTAGTAGTAGTCAATGAACGTTCATAGGTAACTGACAACTAGCTAGGAATGTAGCAGTACAGTAGTAGTAGTAGTAGTCAATGAACGTTCATAGGTAACTGACTACTAGCTAGGAATGCAGCAGTACAGTAGTAGTAGTAGTAGTCAATGAACGTTCATAGGTAACTGACTACTAGCTAGGAAGGTAGCAGTACAGTAGTAGTAGTAGTCAATGAACGTTCATAGGTAACTGACTACTAGCTAGGAAGGTAGCAGTACAGTAGTATTAGTAGTCAATGAACGTTCATAGGTAACTGACTACTAGCTAGGAAGGTAGCAGTACAGTAGTAGTAGTAGTCAATGAACGTTCATAGGTAACTGACTACTAGCTAGGAAGGTAGCAGTACGGTAGTAGTAGTAGTCAATGAACGTTCATAGGTAACTGACTACTAGCTAGGAATGTAGCAGTACAGTAGTAGTAGTAGTAGTCAATGAACGTTCATAGGTAACTGACTACTAGCTAGGAAGGTAGCAGTACAGTAGTAGTAGTAGTAGTCAATGAACGTTCATAGGTAACTGACTACTAGCTAGGAAGGTAGCAGTACGGTAGTAGTAGTAGTCAATGAACGTTCATATGTAACTGACTACTAGCTAGGAATGTAGCAGTACAGTAGTAGTAGTAGTAGTCAATGAACGTTCATATGTAACTGACTACTAGCTAGGAATGTAGCAGTACGGTAGTGGTAGTAGTAGTCAATGAACGTTCATAGGTAACTGACTACTAGCTAGGAAGGTAGCAGTACAGTAGTAGTAGTAGTCAATGAACGTTCATAGGTAACTGACTACTAGCTAGGAAGGTAGCAGTACGGTAGTAGTAGTAGTCAATGAACGTTCATATGTAACTGACTACTAGCTAGGAATGTAGCAGTACAGTAGTAGTAGTAGTAGTAGTCAATGAACGTTCATAGGTAACTGACTACTAGCTAGGAAGGTAGCAGTACGGTAGTAGTAGTAGTCAATGAACGTTCATATGTAACTGACTACTAGCTAGGAATGTAGCAGTACAGTAGTAGTAGTAGTAGTAGTCAATGAACGTTCATAGGTAACTGACTACTAGCTAGGAAGGTAGCAGTACGGTAGTAATAGTAGTCAATGAACGTTCATAGGTAACTGACTACTAGCTAGGAAGGTAGCAGTACAGTAGTAGTAGTAGTAGTCAATGAACGCTCATAGGTAACTGACTACTAGCTAGGAAGGTAGCAGTACGAAAGTAGTAGTAGTCAATGAACGTTCATATGTAACTGACTACTAGCTAGGAATGTAGCAGTACGGTAGTGGTAGTAGTAGTCAATGAACGTTCATATGTAACTGACTACTAGCTAGGAATGTAGCAGTACAGTAGTAGTAGTAGTAGTCAATGAACGTTCATAGGTAACTGACTACTAACTAGGAAGGTAGCAGTACGGTAGTAATAGTAGTCAATGAACGTTCATAGGTAACTGACTACTAGCTAGGAAGGTAGCAGTACAGTAGTAGTAGTCAATGAACGTTCATAGGTAACTGACTACTAGCTAGGAAGGTAGCAGTACGGTAGTAATAGTAGTCAATGAACGTTCATAGGTAACTGACAACTAGCTAGGAAGGTAGCAATACGGTAGTAATAGTAGTCAATGAACGTTCATAGGTAACTGACTACTAGCTAGGAAGGTAGCAGTACGGTAGTAGTAGTCAATGAACGTTCATAGGTAACTGACTACTAGCTAGGAAGGTAGCAGTACAGTAGTAGTAGTAGTCAATGAACGTTCATAGGTAACTGACTACTAGCTAGGAAGGTAGCAGTACAGTAGTAGTAGTCAATGAACGTTCATAGGTAACTGACTACTAGCTAGGAAGGTAGCAGTACGGTAGTAGTAGTAATCAATGAACGTTCATATGTAACTGACTACTAGCTAGGAAGGTAGCAGTACGGTAGTAGTAGTAGTCAATGAACGTTCATATGTAACTGACTACTAGCTAGGAAGGTAGCAGTACAGTAGTAGTAGTCAATGAACGTTCATAGGTAACTGACTACTAGCTAGGAAGGTAGCAGTACGGTAGTAATAGTAGTCAATGAACGTTCATAGGTAACTGACAACTAGCTAGGAAGGTAGCAATACGGTAGTAATAGTAGTCAATGAACGTTCATAGGTAGCTGACTACTAGCTAGGAAGGTAGCAGTACAGTAGTAGTAGTCAATGAACGTTCATAGGTAACTGACTACTAGCTAGGAAGGTAGCAGTACGGTAGTAATAGTAGTCAATGAACGTTCATAGGTAACTGACAACTAGCTAGGAAGGTAGCAATACGGTAGTAATAGTAGTCAATGAACGTTCATAGGTAACTGACTACTAGCTAGGAAGGTAGCAGTACGGTAGTAGTAGTCAATGAACGTTCATAGGTAACTGACTACTAGCTAGGAAGGTAGCAGTACAGTAGTAGTAGTAGTCAATGAACGTTCATAGGTAACTGACTACTAGCTAGGAAGGTAGCAGTACAGTAGTAGTAGTGAATGAACGTTCATAGGTAACTGACTACTAGCTAGGAAGGTAGCAGTACGGTAGTAGTAGTAATCAATGAACGTTCATAGGTAACTGACTACTAGCTAGGAAGGTAGCAGTACAGTAGTAGTAGTCAATGAACGTTCATAGTTAGCTGACTACTAGCTAGGAAGGTAGCAGTACAGTAGTAGTAGTAGTCAATGAACGTTCATAGGTAACTGACTACTAGCTAGGAAGGTAGGAGTACAGTAGTAGTAGTCAATGAACGTTCATAGGTAACTGACTACTAGCTAGGAAGGTAGCAATACAGTAGTAGTAGTAGTCAATGAACGTTCATAGGTAACTGACTACTGGCTAGGAAGGTAGCAGTACAGTAGTAGTAGTAGTCAATGAACGTTCATAGGTAACTGACTACTAGCTAGGAAGGTAGCAGTACAGTAGTAGTAGTAGTCAATGAACGTTCATATGTAACTGACTACTAGCTAGGAAGGTAGCAGTACAGTAGTAGTAGTCAATGAACGTTCATAGGTAACTGACTACTAGCTAGGAAGGTAGCAGTACGGTAGTAGTAGTAGTCAATGAACGTTCATATGTAACTGACTACTTTCTAGGAAGGTAGCAGTACAGTAGTAATAGAAGTCAATGAACGTTCATAGGTAACTGACTACTAGCTAGGAAGGTAGCAGTACGGTAGTAGTAGTAGTCAATGAACGTTCATATGTAACTGACTACTAGCTAGGAAGGTAGCAGTACGGTAGTAATAGTAGTCAATGAACGTTCATAGTTAACTGACTACTAGCTAGGAAGGTAGCAGTACAGTAGTAGTAGTAGTCAATGAACGTTCATAGGTAACTGACTACTAGCTAGGAAGGTAGCAGTACGGTAGTAGTAGTAGTCAATGAACGTTCATAGGTAACTGACTACTAGCTAGGAAGGTAGCAGTACAGAAGTAGTAGTCAATGAACGTTCATAGTTAGCTGACTACTAGCTAGGAAGGTAGCAGTACAGTAGTAGTAGTCAATGAACGTTCATAGTTAGCTGACTACTAGCTAGGAAGGTAGCAGTACAGTAGTAGTAGTCAATGAACGTTCATAGGTAACTGACTACTAGCTAGGAAGGTAGCAGTACAGTAGTAGTAGTAGTCAATGAACGTTCATAGGTAACTGACTACTAGCTAGGAAGGTAGCAGTACAGTAGTAGTAGTAGTCAATGAACGTTCATAGGTAACCGACTACTAGCTAGGAAGGTAGCAATACAGTAGTAGTAGTAGTCAATGAATGTTCATAAGTAACTGACTACTAGCTAGGAAGGTAGCAGTACGGTAGTAGTAGTAGTCAATGAACGTTCATATGTAACTGACTACTATCTAGGAAGGTAGCAGTACAGTAGTAGTAGTAGTCAATGAACGTTCATAGGTAACTGACTACTAGCTAGGAAGGTAGCAGTACGGTAGTAATAGTAGTCAATGAACGTTCATAGGTAACTGACTACTAGCTAGGAAGATAGCAGTAGGTAGTAGTAGTAGTCAATGAACGTTCATAGGTAACTGACTACTAGCTACGAAGGTAGCAGTACGGTAGTAGTAGTAGTCAATGAACGTTCATAGGTAACTGACTACTAGCTAGGAAGGTAGCAGTACGGTAGTAGTAGTAGTCAATGAACGTTCATAGGTAACTGACTACTAGCTAGGAAGGTAGCAGTACAGTAGTAGTAGTAGTCAATGAACGTTCATAGGTAACTGACTACTAGCTAGGAAGGTAGCAGTACAGTAGTAGTCAATGAACGTTCATAGTTAGCTGACTACTAGCTAGGAAGGTAGCAGTACAGTAGTAGTAGTCAATGAACGTTCATAGTTAGCTGACTACTAGCTAGGAAGGTAGCAGTACAGTAGTAGTCAATGAACGTTCATAGTTAGCTGACTACTTGCTAGGAAGGTAGCAGTACGGTAGTAGTAGTCAATGAACGTTCATAGGTAACTGATTACTAGCTAGGAAGGTAGCTGTACATTATTCAATGAACGCTCCTAGATAACTGACTACTAGCTAGGAAAATATATTTGTGTATACTCTAAAACGTTTACTCTGTGCTTATACATGTACTTGAAAGTGTAGTAATATAGTTGTCACGTGTTTTCACAGATGTTACGTCATCAGCAGACTGTTCCGGTCTACCAGATGGTACATATATGATTGACTGTTATTCTTATTACACATGTCAAAATCATACCTCAACTGTGAACACCTGCCAGAAACCGCCCGCAGAAAAAGTCGTGTTTAACAACAAAATAGGAAAATGTGACAAGTATGTATGAAACTATCGTGTTTTAATACACAACGGGATACGTGATAAATATATATAAACATGTAGAGTATTAGTTGTTGAAAGTGGCGTTAAGCACCATAAACATAAACTCAAACCTCAATTGAATTAATAACGAAATGAAGTGATATGTTAAATGTCAATTTTTCCGTAACGATATCCGTATGTTGTTGAGACTGCGTACTGAACACAGGCACTTGTTTCATTCAAAAAATATATGCCCCCTCCTCTTCCTTACTTCAAGGTAAACATCTACCCCTTTCCCCTTCCCCACTTCGCCTCAATATTTTTCGCTTATTTGTGATCCTTTCGCTGACCCAATTATATCGTTACACTCCCGAGATATTTCTCTTTTCGACTGCCACATTTAAATATATCTACCAGCCCCCCCTCAGACAAATTGGACAAGAATAGTCAGCGAATGTGGCTTACTAAAAATTTCAGTCAATGAAACGGATACAACCACTTCCGGTCCGGTTTAAATTGATTTAGAAAATTTAAAAAAAGGTGCTTTAAAAATCAAATGTCAGTAATTTGGAGTTGAACATATTTTTATAATCTGCATTGGAACAATTATCTGTATTTTTAAGGCTTACTTTACATTTGAGAGGAGATGATCATGTGGCATTGTTACACATGGCCGGTCTAGAGAATTCCGAATGCACATGAAAAATCCAGCGCAAACCGGAAGTGGTTGTATCCGGTAGATATATTTAAATGTGGCAGTCGAAAAGAGAAATATCTCGAGAGTGTAACGATATAATTGGGTCAGCGAAAAATATTGAGGCGAAGTGGGGAAGGGGAAAAGGGTAGATGTTTACCTTGAAGTAAGGAAGAGGAGGGGGCATCATATATTTTTTGAATGAAACAAGTGCCTGTGGTACTGAATCTTAACAGTGGTATCTTACCATTACCTAGCCACACAGAACAATAAGTAAATGATAACTAGAAATGTAATTTATTCACAAGCATAAACGTTGTTAATGAGGATCGTCGTGGTCGTGATCGCATGGTTGTTGGATTTATAACCTACCTATGCAATCAGTACCTATCAGCACTAATGTTGTGAGTTCGAACTCCGTTCATGGCGAGGTGTACTCGATACAACATTATGTGATAAAGTTTGTCAGCGGCTTTCGACAGGGCGGTGATTTTCTCCGGGTACTTCTGTTTCCTCCACTAATAAAACTAACCGTCACGATATAACTGAAATAGTTTTGAAAGTGGCGTTAAACACCATAATCCTAACCATATTATACTTACCAAGAGAAAACGGTAGAAGGTGTTCATGACGGATAAATTTTCCTTTGTCATCTAAAAATCTTGTAGGGTCAAAGGTGTTTGAATTTGGAAATATCTTCTCATCGTGCATGGCAGAGTTCAAACTAGGAACAACAATGGAGCCTTTTGGTATTCTATAGCCATCAATTACTATATCCTCTTGTGCTGTATGGGGTAGGGAAAACGGGGCGATGTTGCCTAATCTTAGGGTCTCATTCATTACCTACCTATGCAATCAGTACCTATCAGCACTAATGTTGTGAGTTCGAATCCCACAACATGATCAACATGATGTGTATTCGACACAGCATTATGTGATAAAGTTTGTCAGTCACTGGTGGCATGTCGGTGGGTTTTCCTCCATCAATAAAACTTACCTCCAAGATATAACCGAAATATTGTTGAAAGTGGTGCTAAACCCTAACACTAACCCTAAACGTTGTTGTCATTTCAGACTAGTGAATGTGGCATCGCCATGTGGTGATATTTATTTTGATTGCAGCAATAAGGCCGATCGAGATTATGCTAACTTAAATACTAATTGTACGACATTCGCCGTCTGCTATGGTGGAAAATTATCAGGATATCACAAATGTCCGGGAGGTATGTAGAAGTGTATACATCCTTATAGCACAATAAAAATAGAAGTAAGAGTACCGATCATCTGCAGTCATGGGACTTTTATAGGATTGTGTACTATACACGATGAGTTTGAAATGAAGAACAGCAATACAAATGCCGTTCCTTAATTTTGGAGTGTATCAGAGTTTCAAATAGATTTTAATTGAAAATGAGAACTGTAAATTATTCTACAAATTGCCATGAATACATAGAGTATAATTATCGCTAAGACATAAATATATATTTCGCAATCATTATCTAAGATCGTCCTCCCTTGACCTCTCATATGCTTAGATCTCAATAAATATTTACCAGACTTTATCAGTAAATTCTTGCCTAGTAAGTACGTTTGGGAATCCCCTATCAACACACATTTTATTTGTAGAATCTGATTGTTCATGTTGATATAGAATAGTTCTGTAATTGGGTCTTTAAATTGGGGATTTGGTTTTCTATGAAAACACACAGTCCTGTGGTTTCTTGAAAGCATACAATTATTTAACAGACTATTTGCATCTCATATATATATATATATATATATATATATATATATATATATATATATATGTGTGTGTTAACAAGAGCAAGAAATTATGTGGAGACAAGTGAACACTTCCCGGTCCTTTCCTCATTCATGAGTTATCACCGGATTTCTAACTAGATTAAAACGACGGAAGTCACCAGTGGAGCAGGACCTGCTGACCCTTTCGGAGCACATGAGTTCACCTCCGGTTTTCAGTGGGGTTCCTGTTACTCGATCTTTTGTTTAATGTGTATGTTTTGTAGATGGTTGTTTGTCCTTTTGTACTTTTTCTTTTGGCCTTGTGTTGTCTGTTCGTCTTCGATATACGGTTTCTGATTACCCCATTGGTATCTTCAAACTCTTCATAAAATAAAAAAAAAATAGTAAGCAATAATTTTATTGATGCTGTGCAGAATTGTTAATTTTTAGGATTTATTTTTAGTTGAAATATATAGGAAAATCAAAGTCAATTCTGATTTGTTATGTTTAAATTATGTACAAATAAAAACCACTCATATAAACATAATGAGCAAATAAACAGACAAAATATAGACAATTCTAAATGTTTTGGTGTAAAATTTGTTAAAATCTATCCAGAAATGACTTCACAATAAATTTAGGAAAAAATATGGTTTTGGTAGATTATATAAGGATTTTTTTTTACACGTGGCAATACTTTTGGCCACATACTATTTGTGTACATGTATAAAAAAAAAATTGATGGCAACAGATATTTTAGCAGTTCAAATGTTAAAATTCATTGGTAGTTTTTATAATCTATGAATATAAATCAACAGTACATGTACATGTTAAGGTTTGATAATATAAAATGTGTATTTTTGTTGTTTTATGTGTTGATGAAACATATTATTTTATGTGCGTGAAAATAGTGATGCAATAAAACTACCCAAATCCTACCCCCCCCCCCCCCCCCCTGTGGTGGGCAGGGATTACAGATTAAGTAATTTCTGGCTGGCGAAAGAAATCAATAAAGAGTTAAAAAAGAAGTTGCTGCTTCAGTGTTTATGAAAACCATAAAATATTATGAAAATACGAATTGTACTTTAAAGAAAGATAAAAAATCCCGCACAATTCTCATGTGTTGAAGTTCTTCACGTAAATGTAGGATTTTTTTCTATGCAATTGAAATGCACCGCAAACGGAATATCAGTGCAGAATGTGAATGTATTGCCAAATATATATGGTCACATTTTTGAAATTTCCCCTTACATATAGCATGAAATTTGTGAAAATATATTCCATAAACAAAATATCTTCTCAAATTTCGGTAAATTTTTACACTTAACATTTTTTTCCTGATAGTTTTGATTTATTCATTTAAAAAATCACTTTGGAGTTTTATAATTAGTTGAATATTAAAAATGTATTTAAACACATTTAAAATGTGATTATTTAATGTAATCAGCTTTTGATTTGATTTTTTTGTGTTTTAACGCCACTTTCAGCAGTATTTCAGCTATATCGACTGCGAGTCGAGTGCACCCTTTTTGTAATTTACAAAGTCTGGCGCGAACCCACTCGTATTGGGGATAGGCTTGTACGAGTTGTTAGATCCAACGACCTAACTCATTGAGCCACCCAGGCCCCTAATCAGCTTTTGAGCTGTTGGGTTTATTATATATAAAATATATGATACAATATAATATCTGTTTACCTCCATTATAGGAGATGTTACTTGTCGCAAGTCGTAAGTCGTAACTCTTAAGCTTAGGACTAGTTTAGTGAAACGCACGTATACGTGCACGTAAGGAAATCTTAAAAGTGATCTTAGACTTACGATTTACGATCACTTTAGTGAAACGGTCGCCTGGTTCTTATAATAACAGAACTGTAGAACTGTAATTACTGTTTGCTATTCAGCGGATGCCCAATGTTAATTCCTTTTATTGATTGTTTTACATTGTAGAACTGATTTTCCATGAAGACATACAGACTTGTGATTGGGTTGCCAAAGTTCCGCCACCATGTGGCACCAAAGTGTAAAGCACTGAGTGAACGATACATGAGCTTGTGTGAATTATATTAATGATAAAGGAGTACTGTACTATGCCTGTTGTTAAAATAAAATATTATTATGTGTAGATATTATTGTTAATTCATTTATCTAAATCTATATTGTTGTTGTTATTATGAATCACCAATAAAACCACATGGTGTAATCGCTAGCGTGCTAGCCTCGAATGTTGTAGATCGTGGGTTTTAGCCCCGTCCTGGTCAAACCAAAGAAAATTGGCATTCGTTGCTTCTCTGCTAAGCATGCAGTATTCAGGAAAAAGAGCAAAGACTGGTTGGCACGGATAGAGGATAATGTGTCCGAGTGGGGCGACATGTTTATCCGCGAACTGTTATTGTCTCAGTGAGTTAGCACTATACAATTCCAACTAAGCGTGTTGATCTAGTACAAAGCGGACCTCATCATCTCATTGAAAATTAACTTGTTCTCGCCATGATATAGCTGAAAAATTGTTGAGTTGGCGTTAAGCATCACTCACCTACTCACTCACTCTCTCTCTCTCTCTCTCTCTCTCTCTCTCTCTCTCTCTCTCTCTCTCTCTCTCTCTCTCTCTCTCTCTCTCTCTCTCTCTCACTCACTCACTCACTCACTCACAAGAGTTTAATACTAACATGTTTATCAAGCTTAAAATGATTTGATTTTTCGAAAAACCAATGCATTCTGTTTACTCAAAAATGGAAAGAAATATATTTATTTGTACATATTGGATTTAATTGTTATATAAATAATTCGTGTGAAAGTATGTTTAATTGTCATGCAAATAATTAGTGTGAATGTATGTTTAATTGTCATGCAAATAATTAGTGTGAATGTATGTTTAATTGTCATACAAATAATTAGTGTGAATGTATGTTTAATTGTCATACAAATAATTAGTGTGAATGTATGTTTAATTGTCATAAAAATAATTAGTGTGAATGTATGTTTAATTGTCATACAAATAATTGGTGTGAATGTATGCTTAATTGTCATACAAATAATTAGTGTGAATTTATGTTTAATTGTCATACAAATAATTAGTGTGAATGTATGTTTAATTGTCATACAAATAATTAGTGTGAATGTATGTTTAATTGTCATACAAATAATTAGTGTGAATGTATGTTTAATTGTCATACAAATAATTAGTGTGAATGTATGTTTAATTGTCATACAAATAATTAGTGTGAATGTATGTTTAATTGTTATACAAATAATTAGTGTGAATGTATGCTTAATTGTTATACAAATAATTAGTGTGAATGTATGTTTAATTGTTATACAAATAATTAGTGTGAATGTATGTTTAATTGTTATACAAATAATTAGTGTGAATGTATGTTTAATTGTTATACAAATAATTAGTGTGAATGTATGTTTAATTGTTATACAAATAATTAATGTGAATTTATGTTTAATTGTCATGCAAATAATTAGTGTGAATGTATGTTTAATTGTAATACAAATAATTAGTGTGAATGTATGTTTAATTGTCATACAAATAATTAGTGTGAATGTATGTTTAATTGTCATACAAATAATTAGTGTGAATGTATGTTTAATTGTCATACAAATAATTAGTGTGAATGTATGTTTAATTGTTATACAAATAATTAGTGTGAATGTATGCTTAATTGTTATACAAATAATTAGTGTGAATGTATGTTTAATTGTTATACAAATAATTAGTGTGAATGTATGTTTAATTGTTATACAAATAATTAGTGTGAATGTATGTTTAATTGTTATACAAATAATTAGTGTGAATGTATGTTTAATTGTTATACAAATAATTAATGTGAATTTATGTTTAATTGTCATGCAAATAATTAGTGTGAATGTATGTTTAATTGTAATACAAATAATTAGTGTGAATGTATGTTTAATTGTTATACCAATAATTAGTTGAATGTATGTTTAATTGTCATACAAATAATTAGAGTGAGTTTATGTTTATTTGTCATACAAATAATTAGTGTGAATGTATGCTTAATTGTCATAAAAATAATTAGTGTGAATGTATGTTTAATTGTCATACAAATAATTAGTGTGAATGTATGTTTAATTGTCATACAAATAATTAGTGTAAATGTATGCTTAATTGTCATACAAATAATTAGTGTGAGTTTATGTTTATTTGTCATACAAATAATTAGTGTGAATGTATGTTTAATTGTCATAAAAATAATTAGTGTGAATGTATGTTTAATTGTCATACAAATAATTAGTGTGAATGTATGTTTAATTGTCATGCAAATAATTAGTGTGAATGTATGCTTAATTGTCATGCAAATAATTAGTGTGAATGTATGCTTAATTGTCATACAAATAATTAGTGTGAATTTATGTTTAATTGTCATACAAATAATTAGTGTGAATGTATGTTTAATTGTCATACAAATAATTAGTGTGAATGTATGTTTAATTGTCATACAAATAATTAGTGTGAATGTATGTTTAATTGTCATACAAATAATTAGTGTGAATGTATGTTTAATTGTCATACAAATAATTAGTGTGAATGTATGTTTAATTGTCATACAAATAATTAGTGTGAATGTATGTTTAATTGTCATACAAATAATTAGTGTGAATGTATGTTTAATTGTCATACAAATAATTAGTGTGAATGTATGTTTAATTGTCATACAAATAATTAGTGTGAATGTATGTTTAATTGTCATACAAATAATTAGTGTGAATGTATGTTTAATTGTTATGCAAATAATTAGTGTGAATGTATGTTTAATTGTTATACAAATAATTAGTGTGAATGTATGTTTAATTGTCATACAAATAATTAGTGTGAATGTATGTTTAATTGTTATGCAAATAATTAGTGTGAATGTATGTTTAATTGTTATACAAATAATTAGTGTGAATGTATGTTTAATTGTTATACAAATAATTAGTGTGAATGTATGTTTAATTGTCATACAAATAATTAGTGTGAATGTATGTTTAATTGTCATGCAAATAATTAGTGTGAATGTATGTTTAATTGTCATACAAATAATTAGTGTGAAAGTATGTTTAATTGTCATACAAATAATTAGTGTGAATGTATGTTTAATTGTCATACAAATAATTAGTGTGAATGTATGTTTAATTGTTATACAAATAATTAGTGTGAATGTATGTTTAATTGTTATACAAATAATTAGTGTGAATTTATGTTTAATTGTCATACAAATAATTAGTGTGAATGTATGTTTAATAGTCATACAAATAATTAGTGTGAATGTATGTTTAATTGTTATGCAAATAATTAGTGTGAATGTATGTTTAATTGTTATACAAATAATTAGTGTGAATGTATGTTTAATTGTCATACAAATAATTAGTGTGAATTTATGTTTAATTGTCATACAAATAATTAGTGTGAATGTATGTTTAATTGTCATACAAATAATTAGTGTGAATGTATGCTTAATTGTCATACAAATAATTAGTGTGAGTTTATGTTTATTTGTCATACAAATAATTAGTGTGAATGTATGTTTAATTGTCATAAAAATAATTAGTGTGAATGTATGTTTAATTGTCATGCAAATAATTAGTGTGAATGTATGTTTAATTGTCATACAAATAATTAGTGTGAATGTATGTTTAATTGTCATACAAATAATTAGTGTGAATGTATGTTTAATTGTCATAAAAATAATTAGTGTGAATGTATGTTTAATTGTCATACAAATAATTGGTGTGAATGTATGCTTAATTGTCATACAAATAATTAGTGTGAATTTATGTTTAATTGTCATACAAATAATTAGTGTGAATGTATGTTTAATTGTCATACAAATAATTAGTGTGAATGTATGTTTAATTGTCATACAAATAATTAGTGTGAATGTATGTTTAATTGTCATACAAATAATTAGTGTGAATGTATGTTTAATTGTCATACAAATAATTAGTGTGAATGTATGTTTAATTGTTATACAAATAATTAGTGTGAATGTATGCTTAATTGTTATACAAATAATTAGTGTGAATGTATGTTTAATTGTTATACAAATAATTAGTGTGAATGTATGTTTAATTGTTATACAAATAATTAGTGTGAATGTATGTTTAATTGTTATACAAATAATTAGTGTGAATGTATGTTTAATTGTTATACAAATAATTAATGTGAATTTATGTTTAATTGTCATGCAAATAATTAGTGTGAATGTATGTTTAATTGTAATACAAATAATTAGTGTGAATGTATGTTTAATTGTCATACAAATAATTAGTGTGAATGTATGTTTAATTGTCATACAAATAATTAGTGTGAATGTATGTTTAATTGTCATACAAATAATTAGTGTGAATGTATGTTTAATTGTTATACAAATAATTAGTGTGAATGTATGCTTAATTGTTATACAAATAATTAGTGTGAATGTATGTTTAATTGTTATACAAATAATTAGTGTGAATGTATGTTTAATTGTTATACAAATAATTAGTGTGAATGTATGTTTAATTGTTATACAAATAATTAGTGTGAATGTATGTTTAATTGTTATACAAATAATTAATGTGAATTTATGTTTAATTGTCATGCAAATAATTAGTGTGAATGTATGTTTAATTGTAATACAAATAATTAGTGTGAATGTATGTTTAATTGTTATACCAATAATTAGTTGAATGTATGTTTAATTGTCATACAAATAATTAGAGTGAGTTTATGTTTATTTGTCATACAAATAATTAGTGTGAATGTATGCTTAATTGTCATAAAAATAATTAGTGTGAATGTATGTTTAATTGTCATACAAATAATTAGTGTGAATGTATGTTTAATTGTCATACAAATAATTAGTGTAAATGTATGCTTAATTGTCATACAAATAATTAGTGTGAGTTTATGTTTATTTGTCATACAAATAATTAGTGTGAATGTATGTTTAATTGTCATAAAAATAATTAGTGTGAATGTATGTTTAATTGTCATACAAATAATTAGTGTGAATGTATGTTTAATTGTCATGCAAATAATTAGTGTGAATGTATGCTTAATTGTCATGCAAATAATTAGTGTGAATGTATGCTTAATTGTCATACAAATAATTAGTGTGAATTTATGTTTAATTGTCATACAAATAATTAGTGTGAATGTATGTTTAATTGTCATACAAATAATTAGTGTGAATGTATGTTTAATTGTCATACAAATAATTAGTGTGAATGTATGTTTAATTGTCATACAAATAATTAGTGTGAATGTATGTTTAATTGTCATACAAATAATTAGTGTGAATGTATGTTTAATTGTCATACAAATAATTAGTGTGAATGTATGTTTAATTGTCATACAAATAATTAGTGTGAATGTATGTTTAATTGTCATACAAATAATTAGTGTGAATGTATGTTTAATTGTCATACAAATAATTAGTGTGAATGTATGTTTAATTGTCATACAAATAATTAGTGTGAATGTATGTTTAATTGTTATGCAAATAATTAGTGTGAATGTATGTTTAATTGTTATACAAATAATTAGTGTGAATGTATGTTTAATTGTCATACAAATAATTAGTGTGAATGTATGTTTAATTGTTATGCAAATAATTAGTGTGAATGTATGTTTAATTGTTATACAAATAATTAGTGTGAATGTATGTTTAATTGTTATACAAATAATTAGTGTGAATGTATGTTTAATTGTCATACAAATAATTAGTGTGAATGTATGTTTAATTGTCATGCAAATAATTAGTGTGAATGTATGTTTAATTGTCATACAAATAATTAGTGTGAAAGTATGTTTAATTGTCATACAAATAATTAGTGTGAATGTATGTTTAATTGTCATACAAATAATTAGTGTGAATGTATGTTTAATTGTTATACAAATAATTAGTGTGAATGTATGTTTAATTGTTATACAAATAATTAGTGTGAATTTATGTTTAATTGTCATACAAATAATTAGTGTGAATGTATGTTTAATAGTCATACAAATAATTAGTGTGAATGTATGTTTAATTGTTATGCAAATAATTAGTGTGAATGTATGTTTAATTGTTATACAAATAATTAGTGTGAATGTATGTTTAATTGTCATACAAATAATTAGTGTGAATTTATGTTTAATTGTCATACAAATAATTAGTGTGAATGTATGTTTAATTGTCATACAAATAATTAGTGTGAATGTATGCTTAATTGTCATACAAATAATTAGTGTGAGTTTATGTTTATTTGTCATACAAATAATTAGTGTGAATGTATGTTTAATTGTCATAAAAATAATTAGTGTGAATGTATGTTTAATTGTCATACAAATAATTAGTGTGAATGTATGTTTAATTGTCATGCAAATAATTAGTGTGAATGTATGTTTAATTGTCATGCAAATAATTAGTGTGAATGTATGCTTAATTGTCATACAAATAATTAGTGTGAATTTATGTTTAATTGTCATACAAATAATTAGTGTGAATGTATGTTTAATTGTCATACAAATAATTAGTGTGAATGTATGTTTAATTGTCATACAAATAATTAGTGTGAATGTATGTTTAATTGTCATACAAATAATTAGTGTGAATGTATGTTTAATTGTCATACAAATAATTAGTGTGAATGTATGTTTAATTGTCATACAAATAATTAGTGTGAATGTATGTTTAATTGTCATACAAATAATTAGTGTGAATGTATGTTTAATTGTCATACAAATAATTAGTGTGAATGTATGTTTAATTGTCATGCAAATAATTAGTGTGAATGTATGTTTAATTGTCATACAAATAATTAGTGTGAAAGTATGTTTAATTGTCATACAAATAATTAGTGTGAATGTATGTTTAATTGTCATACAAATAATTAGTGTGAATGTATGTTTAATTGTTATACAAATAATTAGTGTGAATGTATGTTTAATTGTTATACAAATAATTAGTGTGAATTTATGTTTAATTGTCATACAAATAATTAGTGTGAATGTATGTTTAATAGTCATACAAATAATTAGTGTGAATGTATGTTTAATTGTTATGCAAATAATTAGTGTGAATGTATGTTTAATTGTTATACAAATAATTAGTGTGAATGTATGTTTAATTGTCATACAAATAATTAGTGTGAATTTATGTTTAATTGTCATACAAATAATTAGTGTGAATGTATGTTTAATTGTCATACAAATAATTAGTGTGAATGTATGTTTAATTGTCATACAAATAATTAGTGTGAATGTATGTTTAATTGTCATACAAATAATTAGTGTGAATGTATGCTTAATTGTCATGCAAATAATTAGTGTGAATGTATGTTTAATTGTCATACAAATAATTAGTGTGAATGTATGCTTAATTGTCATGCAAATAATTAGTGTGAATGTATGTTTAATTGTCATACAAATAATTAGTGTGAATGTATGTTTAATTGTCATGCAAATAATTAGTGTGAATGTATGTTTAATTGTCATACAAATAATTAGTGTGAATGTATGTTTAATTGTCATACAAATAATTAGTGTGAATGTATGTTTAATTGTCATACAAATAATTAGTGTGAATGTATGTTTAATTGTCATACAAATAATTAGTGTGAATGTATGTTTAATTGTCATACAAATAATTAGTGTGAATTTATGTTTAATTGTCATACAAATAATTAGTGTGAATGTATGTTTAATTGTCATACAAATAATTAGTGTGAATGTATGTTTAATTGTCATGCAAATAATTAGTGTGAATGTATGTTTAATTGTCATACAAATAATTAGTGTGAATGTATGCTTAATTGTCATACAAATAATTAGTGTGAATGTATGTTTAATTGTCATACAAATAATTAGTGTGAATGTATGTTTAATTGTCATACAAATAATTAGTGTGAAAGTATGTTTAATTGTCATACAAATAATTAGTGTGAATGTATGTTTAATTGTCATACAAATAATTAGTGTGAATGTATGCTTAATTGTCATACAAATAATTAGTGTGAAAGTATGTTTAATTGTCATACAAATAATTAGTGTGAATGTATTGCTGAAACACGATTTTCAAAGCAAGAAAACATTCTTTACTCTGTGACATGTTTGCTTAAAAGAGCGATGCACTCTCGAAACTAGATAAAGTTAAAAACAAAATTCTAATAAAAAATAAATAAATCGTAAAAACAAATACCATAGCACAAAATGAGATGACAGGTATTAAAGCTCTGAACGATAACATATAGCATAGTACTAAAGCAGATTCTAATATGACGTCTCGTATTCGGTATACAAATAAAGGCATATTTGAATAACAATCAAATATAGGCCACACATGCGCGCTGACCTAAAAAAAACCCCCACCTACATAAACACTAACTATTTTCAGAAAATTCTTCATGGTTAGCGATTTTCTATTATTGTTTATCTAAAAATTGTTGAAATGGACATGAATCTCTTACAGTATGCTAATATTTCGGGAGGAACCTTCACATTTAACATCTTAAACCAGGAATAAACATTTTACTTACTTACCTTTCGCTCAATGTCTCCATGTTTATCTCCCTTTATCTCTGATCCGACTGGCTGCGTTCAACTGGTAATTTCGTTGTTAATCATTTAAAGTTGTTTATTTGTAATAAAATTTATATTGAACCTTGTCAATAAAATTCTTTTCGATATTTTAAGCCACAGTTTCAACCACAATTTCGCTTTCCATCTCTTAATTCCCAATTTTACCATTTTTAAAATTCCGTAGGAGATTGATGGAATAGCCACTACCAACGCATCACCTTGACCGCCTCGAATTTTAAAATGACCGTATTTGTCCTATTAGAATCGAAATAATTCATGCCGGCCATATTTTATTGTTATTCAAATATGGGTAGGCATTATATTTGAATAACAATAAAGTATGGCCGGCATGAATTATTTCTTAACTCAAATATGGGTAGGCATTATATTCATGAGATTTAACCACTCGCTTTCGCTCGGGGTTAAATATTAATGAATATAATGCCTACCCATATTTGAATAACAATAAAGTATGGCCGGCATGAATTATTTCTTAAGTAAATATATACGAGGCAAACCCACATTTGTAAATTAAGATGAACCTGTGTTTTCATTCACAAAAAAAAGTTACTTAATTAAACCAAACAGTGTTAGAATTAAGATTTTAGAGCTGTCAAATTTTTGTTCTTCCCTCGACGGGATTTGAACTCACACCATTGATACACTGCAGCACCATTCGCTTAGCCTTACGTACAGCGCCCTAGACCACTCGACCACATCCACTCCCTAAAAAAGGAGCTTCAATAATCGTAGTGTTACCTTTTCTCGTAAGGCAAATCTAGGGATAGACGTAAGACATGTGCATAAGCGTATGTAGATGGTACATATATACTTAATATTATAATTTGACAGCAATCTAACTCAGCAATTTTTAATATATTGTATAGGATAATGAAGAATTCATTATACAGTCACAGGAAATAAAGTATATTATACAAACGTCTAGGCAAGTGACAACCATACAATATATCTGTCCCACTGGTATATATATATAGAAGTCTAGAAGATTGTGCAACGATACCGATAAAGATGTTACAAAAAATATATTGACAAAATTTTCGATCAACAAATGACCTTCCTCAGTGTCTATCAAAGTTAGATTGAGTTTGTAAAGATTAGATGGTATAATTACAACTCACTAAATAGTCAGGTGACAAAGTGTGACGTATTAAAAATCTTTAACTCCCTCATTTCACTGTAAAGATAGGATGGTATAATTACCACTCACTAAATAGTCAGGTGACAAAGTGTGACGTATTAAAAATCTTGAACTCCCTCATTGCACTGTAAAGATATGATGGTATAAATGTCACCTGGTAAAGTGTGACACATTTGAGAATGCTAAGGATAATCGTTAATAAAAGGTGGTGAGCACAAATCCTTAACTTTATGACAGTAGTAAAATATTTGTTAATCAAAGAATATTTAATGAAATATAACAAGTCAACAGGTTGGAATAAACGGCCGCAGTGCACAAAAATGACGTGATCTTGCAAGAGTTAACAGAATGCCGAAAAATGTAACATGGATAAATCTGCGCTCAACTGGTAACAGTTGAAGCTTAAAATTCCACTTGGTTAAGCAAGAGAGAAAAATGGGAAACGTTTTCCAAATACGTCGTCTCATATTCGCATCACCCCATGGTTGCCAAAATTTCAAGGGAGTGAAGAAACCAATATTTAAACAAATTTTAAGATTCAAAGCTATTAACCTGGCAAGTTCAAACTGGTACCAGTTCAGAACCAACCCCCCATGGTCGACATGAGATGGCCTCGCCCCAACTTCCAGCGGTAACGCTGTACAGTTTTTACCCAATATGATCCGACGTAGAATAACGGAAAGAATCGTGACCCCCAAATCTTGCAAGATCCCGCCACTTGAGCGTGTCTCAACGCGCTCACAAAATAATCCCCCCCCCCCTTTTGTAAAAAAAAAAACCAAACAAACAAACAAAAAACCGAAGAATTATTCAAACCAATGCCTAATTTGCATTTATTGAGGAGGAAAAAGCGTATGACTGTCAGAGACGAGAAAATACTCTATAGCTCCTTGGACATTGTTTAGATAAACTGCGTTCCCAGTATCTGACAGATGAGTGCCGTCATGACGATATAGATTAATTTCCGTGGATCTGATATTAGGGTGACGAATTACACAGAACCCCTCTTTCAGTACTGCATTTTTTACAGCTAGATTGACACGATTTCTAGAACGCTCAACGGCCCTGCCATCCCGTGCTTTATGCCAATATCTTCTCATTAAGATATCGCTCCAAACTATCTTAGTGTTAGGCAGAAGCAACTTGAATCTAATAATATCTGCACTTATATCATGAATTAAATCTGCGGTTTTTACTTCAGTCAGATCATTTGAACCACAATGAATAATCATATATGCAGGAGGGGAAAACGATCTAAAGCACGTGCAACTGTGTCGGTTAATTCCTTCCAATGCATACCCCTTTTTCCAAACCAGCGTATAGTAATCTGCTTACTCTGCAGCCCAAGGTTAGGACCCCCAATTCTAAAAACCATATAGTCCTTGATCCTAATTAATAGAAAGGAAAATTACTGGACTTTAGACAATTAAAGACGAGTGTAACACGGATACAAATTTATAAACGAATACACCTAAAGTGCATAACTGCATATTTCCTGAAATTCAAACAAGTGAATAATTAGTTCATGCATAATAGGAAATCACAAAGCCTACACAAAATGTACACAGACTTTAAAATTTTCGCAAAGCAAACTACGTGTTCAATCTACAATTTGTAATTGGGTGATTTCCATTGCATTTTGTACATCTGTGTGAATATTTGCAGTTTTTTTTCCAAATTTACACTACAACCCCCTATTGAAAAGTCTACAAACTGAGTTATTTGTATCGCTACTCCTCTGAAAATTGAGTGTAGATCCTAGATTGACAGTGTGTGAAGTATGTGCAATCGGGGGAGAATTGCGGGATTGTCTTTCGACATTGCCAAAACCGATATTGCCCGAGGGAGGGGTTGACACGCACAACATCCACAACTCCATGTCGACAACCCCCCAAGAAGAGCTCAGAGACGTGGCTTTCCGAAGTCTATATTGCTCATCATAATTTACCCAGCCCAAGGAGTAACCCCTAGAGGCAGCCATACGAACTGTATGCATATACTTAAAAAACTCCAAACCCTTGTTAGGAAACTTTTCAAGCATTAGACTGGCATAAATCATAAATGCAGACGACCATACGTGTATATTTTTGATAGGCTGTGTACTTTTATTTACGATGGTTAAAGAATTTCCTCTTAGAGTTATATCCCCTTGTACGTTATTGTCGTTAGCAAGTTCTCGGGGCCGATTTAAGCAACAGGTTTAAATCCCCCTCTCCATGCTTTCTCTTTCATTTTGATAGGGATATGGGATGAAATCGGGTCGTAAATGCTAGTGATGGCCTCTGGAGAATTGTTAACAAGTGGGGAGGCATCAGATGAACAAGACCCCCTTAGCAAAGAATTAGAAAGTGATGGGATTGGAGGGTAATGATACGTACCATAATTGTTCTGGGCTACTGATCCATGGGCAGTAATTTGACTGGGACCGGGACCTTCAACTCTTTCATGGTTGCTGCGTGATGCCGCCCGGGGGAGGGCTGTCGTGTCTTGTAAGTTTCGGCCTGTTGACGTTGAAGCGATGGCTCGAGCTTGATTTTCCTGAGAATGCGATTGTCCTGATTGTGAAAGACTTAACGTGGCGGAGCTGGTTCTTTGCTGGGATGGAATAAATCCTGAAAAACCCGGTGTCGCCGAGTCTAAGCTAGTCTGTATTTGTCCTGAACTTGAAGGACCTGGTTGCGGTTGTAGAAATCTTGAGGGACCTGGTATGGCTAAGTCGCCTTCTGCCTGAAATTGTCCTGAACTTGAAGGACCTGGTACGACTGGACCGGTGGATTTTGATTTCTGCCTTTTAGAAGTCCTAGGCGCTTTTGCTGCTGAAGCACCCCTTGCAGGAGGTTTCCTGTTTATTTTAGGTCACCTCATTTTGTCCGATGTTTCAGATTTTTTCCGATTTGAAGATGATTGAAAATTATTTGAAGCTGTTTGCCAAACTTTCTGGACAACGTGGTTAACGGAAGTGACGAGTAAAACGTTTAGGGAGTAAAACGTTTAGGGACGGATCAGATTCCGGAAATCTCTTTTTATTAAATTGGTTTATCGCTTAATCACGATAACCCCGATTAACTATAAACACTGTGAAAGAAAATATACATAAATACCTATTGTTTTCTGTTAATACCGTCCGGATGTAAAACACGGAGTTCTTTAATCCAAAATCTTTCCCGATTCTCACGTTGAAAACCACTCCACAGACAGTTTTGTTCAATGGTGAGGATTTTCATTCTGTTGAAATCCTCGAGACTGTGGTCAGACCGTCTGGAGTACTGGCTCACAGGAAGAAATGGCTTTTTTGTAAGGTCACTCCTGTGTCCATTCAGGCGTTTGTGGAAGGGCTGCTTAGAGTCGCCAACATATTGAAGGCCACAAACGGAACACTCAAGAATGTAAATAACATTTGCACTCTTGCAATTAACAGTGCAAAATATTGTGTACTGTTTTCCGGTGACCTTACTGGTATACGATGACGAGTGTTGCATATGTTTACAACATTTGCAGCGTTTGTCTCCACAAGAGTGACACTTGCCTATAGTTGTGTTAGGTTTTGACATCTCTGCCCGCACCAACAGGTTTCTCATACTGTTTGGTTGTTTGAAGGCAACCATGGGAGGCTCAGGAAAGACTTTGGACAGTTTGGAATTTTTTCGACGGATGTCCAATGAATGGTGTTGAAGCTGTTTCTCAGACAGGGATGGTATGTGAGGACACAAGGGGTTCTTTTACATTTCTGTTTTTCTTTGTACTGAAGTAAACTGCTCCTGGAGATGTTATTAGCTTTGCTAAAACTTTTCTTGATAATACTTTGTTTGTAACCCCTTCTTTTCAAATTACGTGGATTCTCCTAGCTATAAACATTGTTTTGCCTGTCCCCAAGTCAGAACCTGGATTCTAACGTCATATGTCGTGGTGTTTCTTATGCTTAGTGAGTCGATATGAGGTGTTCGTTTTGTTGATATTTGTGGAATTGTTGCCCATCACTGTTTAAACTTTCTTTTCTTGATGATGAATTAGATATGCGAAATAGTTTTATATAGAAGATAGACAGAATAAATCTAGAAACATCTTTGATGACTTGTTACATATAATAACTTCTTACAAATATCAGTCAGCATACAGACAACCTTATATCAAGGGGCCGACGTGGTCGTGATCGTATGGTAGTTGAATTTACAACTACCTGTGCCATCAGTGCTATCGATCATCACTAACGTTGTGAGTTCGAACCCCGTTCATGGCGGGGTGTACTCCAACAACATTATGTGATAAAGTTTGTCAGTGACCTATGGCAGATCGGCGGTTTTCTTTGCGTACTCCGGTTTCCTCAACCAATAAAACTGACTGCCACGATATAACTGAAATATTGTTGAAAGTGGCGTTAAACACCATTAACCAACCAACCAAAACTTATAGCATAATTGTTAATCCGTTTTTACGTTAACAACTCGATCTCTTTCGCAATACAAATACCCAATAGGGGGAGATGTCTTTATAAGTTGTTGAAAAATATAATACACTTTATCCATGTTTTTATTCTGTATCGATATGTACCCACCTTAATTTTGGACGAATACGTATCCATGTTTGCTATGATGGAATAGACCAGTAGACCACATGGTCAGATAATAGTTCGCCACTTGCTATCATTACATGGATGGTTGTGTTAGCATGGTGAAGAATAATAACGTAACTATTTCTATATTTCACAGTAGAAAACTGTAGCAGTAAAGTTATATAACTAATAAAAAAGAAAACACAGAAAATATGGTCGTCGTGACAATACTTTATATATAAAGACTGGATTTTTGAAAGTTAAGAGATCTTTGTTCTATTGAGCGAATGAGTGAGTTATTGTTTTATGGGTCCGTCGTGGTCGTGAATGTATGGCAGCTGGATTTACAACTACCTATGCAATAAGTGCCTATCATCACTAAAGTTGTGAGTTCGAGTCCCGCTCAGGCGAGGTGTACTCGATAGAACATTATGTGATAAAGTTTGTCAGTGAATTGCGACAGGTCTGTGGTTTTCTCCGGGTGCTCCGGATTCCTCCACCAGTAAAACTGACCACCTCGATATAACTGAAATATTGTTGAAAGTGGTGTTAAAAACCAATTATTGTTTTACTTTAGATGAAGGTTAATTAAATATAAACCGATTCCCACGAGTGGCGAGGTGTACTCTATTTTATTTGATGATATTTGTCAGTGACTTGCTGGAGATCAGTACTTTTTCCACCATTACTACTGGTCGTCATGATATAACTGACATACCTGTTAATAACCATATCGAATCCTGTTGAATGTGGCTAAAATGTTTACAATAGAATTTCCGAGTAATTGATTTGAGTATTATATATAGGAGAATGTCCGAGTAACTCTCCATTCCTTTAAAAAAATAGACCGAGGCCACGAAGGACCCGAGGCCCATTGTTTTTAAGGAATGGAGAGATACGAGGACATTCTCCAACTTAAAATCCACCCATTGTACTTTATCAATTTTATTAATTATTAATCTTGTAACAAAAAAAAGTCTGTGTATAGTATCTAAAGTACAAAGAGAACAATAACTCTCCATTCCTTAAAAATAATGGAGAGTTTTGACAATAGATTTACATAACAGGTGGATTTCAAAATTATAATGCGTATCATTTTTCATATTATTAATATTCAATGAGAAATGTAATCAAAGTCTATTTATTATCAGTTAGTTTTAATAAGAAGCTAATTAAATATTAGACAAGTAGAAAGATGAAGTAATGGTTTACTCTGGTATATTCTTCCATCGCCTTGATTTTACTGAGCTTTTGAAATCAATCGTCTAGAAGGTTACATTGAAGATCGCACACAGCGCTCACCAGATTTATCACAATCAAGTATGTTTGTTTTAGAATAAAATGTATAATTAATGGAACAATTCACAAACAATAAACTGATAGAAAAACATAAAAAATACATCTTAAAACACGTACACTATATACCTTTCAAGGAAATGTCTTTCATCGGTAAATACAACTGAACCAGTTGACGGTGGCCATTAAATGGAAGAAGAAGAAGATGAAGGAACATCATTATTTATCCTGAAATCGGTTGGACAAGTCGATGGGAATAACAATCCATTTATAGTCTTAATAACCTGTTTTTTTTCTCTCTCAGGTTATTTGAATAATTCAAATTCACCTTCGACAAAAACAATAACACGACTGCATCACTTTTAACATATACCTAGCTCTAGTATACAATCACATTAAATACTAACATTTTCGATCATCAATATGTTTCTAGTTATCAATCAACCATATTATAATAACACATATCACATAGCAAACAATGGACATTACTATTTTTCTTACATTTCAAAATATAATATTCTCATTGGATGAAAACTGTCATCTGATAAGAAATAACCCAAAGAAACTATTTTGATAAAAAATTGTCGAACACTAACTGTTACCCTCCAGACATTCTACTTTTCCCCGTAAGGGAGATAACTGCGTAATTAGTGTACAAAGCATCATCAATGACCGTTTCCACAGGCACTTGTTTCATTCAAAAAATATATGTCCCTCCTCTTCCTTACATCAAGGTAAATATCTGCCCTTTTCCCCTTCCCCACTTCGCTTCAATATTTTTCGCTTATTTGTGATCCTTTCGCTGACCCAATTATATCGTTACACTCCCGAGATATTTCTGTTTTCGACTGCCACATTTAAATATACCTATCGGGCCCCCCTCAGACGAATTGGACAAGAATATTCAGCGAACGTCGCATGACTTTTCAGTCATTGAAACGGATACAGCCACTTCCGGTTTACGCTGGATTTTTCATATGCATTCGGAATTCTTTAGACCGGCCATGTGTAACAATACCATCATGATCATCTCCTCTAAAATGTAAAGTAAGCCTTTAAAATACAGATAATTGTTCCAATGCAGATTATAAAAATATTTCTATATTTTCTAAATCAATTTAGACCGGACAGGAAGTGGTTGTATCCGTTTCAATGATTGAAAAGTAAACCATGCGACGTTCGCTGAATATTCTTGTCCAGTTCGTCTGAGGGGGGCCCGGTAGGTATATTTAAATGTGGCAATCGAAAAGAGAAATATATCGGGAGTGTAACGATATAATTGGGTCAGCGAAAGGATCACAAATAAGCGAAATATATTGAGGCGAAGTGGGGAAAGGGAAATGGGCAGATATTTACCTTGAAGTAAGGAAAAGGAGGGGGCATATATTTTGTGAATGAAACAAGTGCGGCAGCCTATGACCGTTTCGCCTTCTAACGAGACATCGGAGGAAATAATCAGAATCGCACGATGCAGTGATGAGGAAATTATCAAAATATTAGAAAAAAAAAACAAACAAAAACAATGCTTTGGTATTTTTAAAACAATCGTCAAAGTGATAGTCAGACTGGTAATGTTTTTGTGATTTGTGACAAAAGCCAATAGGTTATCCGAAAATATGAGCTGTCGAGTTGTTTACTCTCTCCGGAAAATAGGTTGTTTCATATAGGATATGTGTTGCAACTATGGAAAAAACAATTATGAGTTAGACATTCAAACGTGTCAACCCATAACAGGTTGTTTTTTAATCTATCTCATGTTGACACATCTTAATGGCTACATCAAATGAGGGCCACAATTGTATATTGTAGAAGAGTGCAACACTACCAGCGAGTTTTTTTTTTAAATACATACCATCTACAATGTCAAAAATAACATAAAACCAATATATGAAAAAGTTATAGTTTACATTATATTGAGTGAAATATATGAAATCAATATCGGAATGGATTCTATAAATATCCGAAATAAAATCAAAATAGCGAATGCCATCCACATCTTCTAAACATACACAAACTAATGTTTAAAAACTAATTAATTATTATTTAATTTGATTGTTCTGAAAAGGCAATGACCACACTTTAGTAAAAATATACTTGATTAATAATTTTCAGTTTCAGCAAGGTAAAATTTATAAATCGCCACATATGGTTGAAACTGAGCCGAATAAATATTGAAATTTTATCAATTATATGCATATTCTACTGAACCTTTCAATGCATCAATAATATGCACTCCTCTACTACTTGATCAGTTTTCTTTTCAAATGTTATGCGAGTGTTTGAGTTATTTAACATGTACATCTCTTTTCGAATGACTGGTTGATACTATACATAAATAATCAACAATGCTTTTAACAATGATTTAAAGGAAGAAAATCATTAATGTACCAGAAACCAAAACTTGCAATGTTAATCTTTTGTGAATAAACTTCTGCCTAATAATTGCGAGATATCATACTGGTTTCCTGGCACAGACTTTCCAGGAAAACATTTTTGTTCCGGTATTCCCGATGTAAAACGTTCGGTCATTTTGACACTCTTTTCGAGCATTACTTCTATACGTTGTAATCTTTCATTCATAGCCTCGAGAGTCGTGGGTGATGCAATAGGAGCTGCCTGTTTCTGTTTGGTATGCTTCCCCTTTCTACCCTTTCCGCTGTGACCACTTTTCTTCGTCATTTCACTTGGTGTTTCGGAATCTAACGTGCCTGGCCCAGCTGCATCGTCTTCATGTTCGATATCTTCACCCTCCTCCGTGTATGTTCTCATAAGCAGAATAGATTGATTCACCCAATAATCATAAAGATCCATTCTTTTGATTTCTGCTAAAATGGTGACAATCCATTCCTCTAAAAAATGAATGTTAACACGTTATATTATAATAATAGTTCACATTAGGCAAACATACATTTGAGAATAAATAACATTTATAAAACACGAACTATCTACAGGTCTGCATGTGACAATGAGAACCATAGACTTGACAAAGTGGCGACTTTATAAATGAAGCATATTGTATTACACGTGGCTCAAAATATTAGTAATTACGATTAGGCACAAATCATAAAAACAATTATTTAAAGCCCCTCTCCTCACTCAGAAATAAGTGGCCTCATCCTATTTTGGTTATCCTGTTTGATTTTCTTGCTCCCAAAGATTTTAAAATTATTTGGCTTTTCAATCTTTTGGCTTTGAGCGCACCCAATGAAGGTTATTCCCGAAACGCGTCGCGCGCACTAAATTTGATATCTACGTTATTATTAGTAGCTTACGACAGATCGGTTTCCGTAGGATTCTTTGGTTTCCTCCACAAATAAATCTGACAGCCACGATATATCTAAAATATTGTTGAAAGTGTCGCTAGACACCTCCATTTCTAAACCTAGCAGCACCACATCTATGAGTAAGAATTTCATATTTAGCATATACGGTAAGAAGACCGGCGTACGTTCCAATACACGACCATCTCTAAATGATTGGAGGTATGCATAATGATCCTCACTGGAAACATCATTGTGTTTTGAGACAAAGAACGGAAATAAGAACTCTGCTCTATAAACATTTAGCAGACATACAAATGCTTATTTAACATGTTCAGTTACCTATATCATTTTTTTTAAAACTAATTAATCTAATATATTATGTATACATGACAGTTTATAGACTATCATCATGGGCATTTAATACATATTTCTTTACCTCTCTAACTATACTTAGGGGTTGTGGTGGCCGTGATCGTATGATCTACAAATACCTATGCAATCAGTGCCTATCACCACTGGTGTTGTGAATTCGAATCTAGATCAGGGCGAAGTGTATAATATTATGTGATAAAGTTTGTCAGTAACTTTCGACAGGTCGGTGGTTTTCTCCGAGTCCTCCGGCTTCCTCCACCAATAAAACTGACCGCACAATATAGCTGAAATATTGTTGAAAATAGCGTTAAAAACCATCAAGCAAACAAACAAACTAGCTATACTTACGAAAATCAGCTTGACCATTCGATGTGAAATGCAAAGCCCATAAATATTCTAGTAGACTAGTATCTTTAAAAGGCTTCTGTGCAAATTGGGGAGGCAAAAATTTCTTTATAAGAATTTGCATTTCCTTATCATTGAGTGTGCTTTCAAACATTCTGAAGATTACCGCCATTAAATCCTTCTTCTTATTAAGAGCAATATTGTCCACGTGTTCCCCAGGAACTGCTATAGGAAATATAAAGAAATACATTCGAGATTTAGCTCCATTATGCTCACATGTAGAAATTACTTGCATGACAGTATCATTTTAACTAAGAAGGGGGGAGGGGGGGGGTTGTGGGCAGATAAAACTGGCTTAGCTCCGCCACTTTTTATTGAAGTGCCTGTACCAAGACAGAAAACTGAGCGGCCGTGTTTTTGTGTGATAGTCGTATCGACTTTCCTCTTTCTACCATTTTTCTATTGGAATTTGGAACTGTTCCGACAGCGTGGTATTTTTTGTTTTTCCATTGTATTGTGATAAATAAGATAGGTCTCCTATAATGATATTTTTAATGACAACGAAATTATTAACAAAGCTGGTATACTGTGTAGGACAACGGCACATTGTAATGCATTTAAAAGTAAGATGACCCAATGTTCATTCATCGAACACATTTCAATTATATTTTTCTAAAATATTTAACGTTTACCCATAAAATAACTAAACAGCTTTGTTATTTTGAAAGTTGGAAGATATTTTTTTGAAATACATATTTGGATAATATATGTATATATGAAGTTATATATAAAGTTAATGGAAAATACATAAAATCGTAATTCAGAAATACAAAACAACAATTGTGAAGCAACAAATCTATACAAGAACAGACATGTCTGACTTGAACAAATTCTGTGATTTAATCATATTTGCATAGACATGTCTGTTGTGAAACTTACTCATTAAAACTTCAGTGGTTGTTGTGCTTGTTACATTTAACTGCACGGGAACATTCAAGGCGATAAATCTCATGAAAAATTCTTCATTTTCTGTTAGAACAGTGTTGTCAATTCCAACTTTCATGAAATAAGCAAGTTTGTCCCTTTCAAAACGCAGAACTCTCAAATCTTGTTTTAATTTGTTGATCATTTGCTGTTGTTGTGTTTCAATCCATGCATGATGACTCTTCATCTTTGTTTTAGTCATAACGACATTAGCCTCTAGTAGAGACTTTATCAGGTCGGTATCGTAACCTTTCGCCTCTATTTTCCGCAGTACATGAGAACAATATCTAATTGAATTTTTCAATGCAATGTCTTGAAGAGACAGTGCCTCAGGGGTATACTTCATGTCAACAAATTCTTGTATTAAGGCGATTGCTATAGTTAATATAGCGGTTTTTCTTTTCTCATGGACCATAGCCACGTTTTTCTGACATTGTCGAAGACTCTGGTCTAACTTCAAGACTTGTATCTGTAAGGACTCCACATCTTGATCAAGTTTAGATTTTTGGTCAAGTAATATCTTCACTTCTTCATCTTTCTTTATAGATTCGTTGTCAACAGTGGCTTCAACATCTGTGGAACACATATTTCATTAAAAAAATTAAAAATAGAAAACATCAACAACAACAACAAAAAAGCAAAAACAAACAAAAAAAGAAAGAAAAACGAAAAAAAAACATCAGTTGTACAAGAAACACCGAACCTCACTAATATCTTTATGTTATTGTTATTGATAACTGGTGCCTCTCGGCTACTTTTCTAAACTAATATTTTCTTTTGAGGATAATTGAAGCTGTTTCATTGATAGAGGATCCCTGATTACCCAGATACAGCCAAGTACCTAACGCGAACTAAAGGTGTATCAAGTATTGTGCCACGCTTCACAGATGTTGCCTATGCTGGCTATTTCAAACCTTTTGATTTTGAGCATACCTTGTAAAGGTTATTCCAGAAAGGGTTTTGCGCACTAAACTAGATATTACAATCACTGTGACTATACCTCTGATGGTGGACTGTTAATCCCCGGAGGACTTAACCTTTATTACAGTGTATATTGATATATGTATACCGTAAATGGTTATTACCACATATAAGAAATTATGATAATATTACCTATACAATTAATAAGTTGTCCATTGTACCATATTGCATCAACACCTTTTGAGCCTAAGTATTCCTTGTCTTTATTGTCGAGATCAGATAACAGATTAGCGTATCCTTCGGGAACCATAAATGTTACCATAATGCTGTTTGTTGCCTCTATTCCACTTACTATTACAAATTCCAGTGGTATAAACATAATATCATGGACAAGCATTCTCAGTTCTTCTAGTTTATGTCTGTTCATTTTCTCTCTTCCACCAATGTGGAATTTGATGTATTCATAGCCATTTTCTATTAAATTGATTTAAATATATATGAAATATATCATTCGTAATGCTCAAAGATTGGAATATAAAAACGTGGTCACCATTTCCCTGTGAGTTTTTTTACGGTAGGGCTTATTTGATAAGATTATCAAACTAAAGAGAGATAATAAAAAACATCGCTATACTAATATTTTATAAAATTTAGATGAACCTTTTTCGTTCAGCTATATCATGACGATAACAAGTCACATGATTTGATGAGATGATGATGCGGTCCACTGATTTGATGAGATGATGATGAGGTCCACTTTGTTCTAGACCGACACACTTACTTTAATTTTTATAGTGCTAGCTCACTCACACAGCAGTCCTCTCGTAGACATGTCACACCACTCGGATAAGACACATTATTCTGAGTCCGAGCCAACCATTCTTCTTCTTCCAAGTACGGGACTAGACTCTAAGAATAGAATGTGTCCCCGAATTCTTTGCTCTGACTCTTTATTGATGCGTGTTTATCGGAGAAGCAGCAAATACCAGCTTAAAAGTCTTTGGGTTGACATGATTAGTGTCCCAACCCATGATCTACCGAACTCAAGGATTACACACTGATCCGCACATCACCGATGCATGCGAAAGTAATTTCTTATAGATTCTGCTAATAACGAAATTTGGAAAACCAAATTGGTCAACACAACTCCGGGTATTAAACAATAGTTCATATGTATATGAGCAAAGCAAATGTAGAAAAGAAAAAAAAAGATACATCTAATAAAGATATATATGACATTTTAAGATTCATGAGTCGTTTCTCCACAAAGCAATAAATAAAGCTGATACACAAAAGATACAACAGATATGATATACGGACCATTTCTCTGATTTACACTAACCCCTAAAATACAAAGAAGACAAACAAGATTCCTGTCTTGGGACAATTACATAAATGTGGAGGATTAAACCAGTTAACATGTTCAATGTTCTCCCTCTCAAATGCTAATGATATTAAGGTGCTAGATCTTTTATCTAGAGAAAGAAAAAAAGAACAACAAATCGTGATGTAAATTGAATATCAAATTAATTAAGAAAATTAATTATCTTCACCAAGAACAAAGTTGCAATGCAGTGAAAGCAAAAGTTAAGCATGTCTCTACAATGCAAGAGTTAGGAAATGGTCAGGTCAAATTATCAATATCTTATAAAAAAAACACCTCTGGAAATCACAATTAAAGTTGTCAAAATACAGTTTTTTAATAATTAAGATTATTCATATATGTATTAGGTCTAGAGCAATATGAATTTCATTTATTAATTTTATGAACAACGGGTGAATATCCGGCAATCCCTTTTTTGTTTGATATGTACAATAATCTTATAAAATTCCATTAATTCATGGAGCCATAACTTCTACTTCTACCGAATACTGATCCCCTTCAGCAATTTGCAGTTTATATTAACCCCCGGTTTTTAGTGGGGTTCATGTGACTTGATCTCAAGTTTTATGTGTAATGTTTTGTAGAACCTTCTTTGTCCTTTTGTATTTTTTCTTTTGGCCATTGTGTTGTCTGTCCTTAGATTTACGGATTCTGATTTTACCTTTGGTATCTTCCAGCTCTTTTTATGGGGGCATCCAGCTTTGATGCATCATTTACTGCAATCATCTATGTTGTTCATGATCCATCACCAAGTTACTATATATATGGGCAGAAATCTGGTTACTTACCGGGTTTGTCGCTTGGAGCAAAGAAATGAATGATATTTCCCCGCCTCTTGGCAAATTTAACAAATTTGTTGTGTAAATCTTTTCGTCCTGTATGCCATAGCATAGATTGTAGACAGACAACGTTATCTCGTGTTAGTATCTCTCTCTGTTGTAAATGTTGAAATAAGTCGAGAGGGTCCTTAATAAGTTCCAAGACCCTTTTTCCTGATCCATTAAATCCTAAAAATAATAAACAAAAATACCAATGAACAGATATTGTTTACATTCATGAAAGACAGCAGCCATATTTTATCATTAGGACACTATCATGATTGTTGCTTAAATACTCACCATATAGAGATGCTAGAATTGAAAGCAAAATGAGAAGGTTTAAGTTCTAACAGCATTACCAATATATTTGTACACAGAGGACCACAACATCAGGACGGTTAATATCCGTGTAAACAAGCATAACAAACTAATTAACCAATGAGAACAAACGTAGTCTTTTTAAGCAAAAAAGTATCATTCGTTCTGTTATATTTTAGAGATTAGGTAATTGGTGGTCAATATATAATTAAATTTTGAGCTCAAATTTGAATGGATTTAAATGTAATACCATTTATGAATGACTTGATACATGAACTATAAATAACGATTTGATGAGGATGTCGGTGCTATTTATAGAATAGATGTCCAGGCGATCGTTTTACTAAAGGTCGTAAGTCGTAAACGTAGACTTAAGTGTACTAAGAGTTACGACAGTTTCACTAATAATTAAGATTTACGACTACCTTCCACCACTCTTAACTTTGCGATCACCTTTTATCGTAAGCCGTAAATCCCAACTATTAGTGAAACGGTCGTAACTCTTAGTACACTTAAGTCTACGTTTACGACTTACGACCTTTAGTAAAACGATCGCCAGGAGCATCACATTTCACTTCTAGATTGTATACATCCCATGATATTTGACAGCAGTAGAAGTTTCAAGGACTTTTAAGAAAATATATGGTGTTGGAAAGGTTAAAGATCAGACAACATGGCCAGGTAGACTCAACACAAACTAACTAGAAAAACTTATTGACATTAATTAGTGTTTTACAGGTGAAGTAAATTAACGATCCGTTATCAGAGCTAAGAAGAGAAGTCAAATTCATCTAACTAAACCTACACAAGATATACAGCAATAACTTCAAAACGAGTTCATCTAATGATTCCAGCACTTATAAGGTGAACTAAAGAAACAAAATTTGCTATATTTATAAAAAAAAAAAAAATGCTCATTTTACAAATTTGCGTGGATCTTGTCTGTAAATCAGATGAAAATGTTTTATACGTCTTGTATTTTAAATATGTCTAAAATACTTGTTATTTAATATCACATTACCGTTGTGAACATGGAATTAAAGAAACAATCTATAGCAGAACATATTCTCTAACATACAATGTAGACTTAAATGTCATACAAAGAGGGAAGGGACTTATAACACATATTACTAGTGTGGTTTCCCATGTAAATTTCCAACTGAATAAAAAATTACAAATTTTAATTTTCCATTACCAACTAACTTACATTAACGAAATAAAAGAGAACACATGATTTACATTTGGCTGTTCGCAGTAGCTTATCTTGTCTTGTGAAAGAACATTTAATACATAATATAATACATTTACGAATATGACAATCAATTCAATATATACTATTGTTTTTCTTGTAGTGATCGACACATCCCACCACATTAATCGACACATCCCACCACATTAATCGACACATCCCACCACACTAATTACCACTAACACTATCCACATACAAAACCTATTGAAAAGACAGGTATTCATACAGTCCAAGTAAATTCTTCAACCCAATATTTAAAATCATTTTCACTTAATCCCCACATCAAAGACAGGAAAGACATATTTAACAGCATACAGATGATGTTTCGAAGGACAAATGGTCATATTATACTTAAATCAAATTTATTGAAAACTTGGACCGATACGTATTACAATGAAAAACAATGGAAGATATTTTTTTAAAAGGACTGTGTCTCAATAATAGATTCCTTTTAATACATAAACTTCCTATTAGTGCCGGTGTCGTATAGTAAACCTTCCGCCGGAATATTTACTATATATCGGAATATTTGCTATATAGTAAATATCCCCCCGGATATTTTGCCACATAGTAAATGTTCCCCCTTAATCCGGATAACTACTATTGATTCGGAATTTAGCACCTTAATCGTGTTAATTTTAATTGTTAAATGCCATGAATTATATCCGGTTATGATTAAAAGGTAATAAAAATAATGTACAGAGCCATTTTGCAGTATATGAGTAGGTAGGAAGGTTTACTATGCGTAATAAATACTATATAATAAATCTTCCGGCGGGGGGGGGGGGGGGGGGGGGGGGGGGGGGTAGGGGGTGGGTGGGGTGGGGGTGGGGGTGGTAATCTACTATGGAAGGTTTACTCTATTACACCGGCATGTATCACAAGTGTATATCAAAAGACCCCAATACACATGATATTGTGCATAAAGAAGAGTTTGAAGATACCAAAGGGGTAATCAAAATTTATAAATCTAAGAAGGACAGACAACACAATGGATAAAAGAAAAAATGACAAAATGACAAACAACGATCTACAAAACAGATATATAAAACTAAAGATCGAGTAACACAAACCCCACTAAAAACCGGGGGTGTTTCGGAAGGGTAGGCAGTTCCTGCTCCACTAGTGGCACCCGTCGTGATTTTTATTGTATTATAATATATATTGCTCAATGACATTGAAGTTGCTGTACTAAAACATACCTGTGAGTAAGTATTTCATTGTCTTCAGATCTTCTTCTGTCAATGCAGCAGCCAACTCATTCAGGAATACATTCATTTCCAAATCCCCGGAAGGCATTGTGGGTAAATGAAATTCATCATTCCTGGAGGAGTTGGCTTCCGTGTTTGACACTAAAAAGATAGAAAAAAGGTTAAAGAAATGATTAATTAAATTAATTGCATTAACAACACATACAGTAAAACCTACAAATGTGGTCACCTCTATTAACCAGTCAGCTGTACCTTTACAGTAAAACCTTCAAATGTGATCACCTCTATTAACCAGTCAGCTGTACCTTTACAGTAAAACCTACAAATGTGATCACCTCTATTAACCAGTCAACTGTACCTTTACAGTAAAACCTACAAATGTGGTCACCTCTATTAATCAGTCAACTGTACCTTTTACAGTAAAACCTACAAATGTGGTCACCTCTATTTACCAGTCAGCTGTACCTTTACAGTAAAACCTACAAATGTATTCACCTCTATTAACCAGTCAGCTGTACCTTTACAGTAAAACCTATAAATGTGGTCACCTCTATTAATCAGTCAGCTATACCTTTACAGTAAAACCTACAAATGTGGTCACCTCTATTAACCAGTCAGCTGTACCTTTACAGTAAAACCAACAAATGTGGTCACCTCTATAAACCAGTCAGCTGTACCTTTACAGTAAAACCTATAAATGTGGTCACCTCTATTTACCAGTCAGTTATTCCTTTACAGTAAAACCTACAAATGTGGTCACCTCTATTAACCAGTCAGCTGTACATTTACAGTAAAACCTACAAATGTGGTCACCTCTATTAACCAGTCAGCTGTACCTTTACAGTAAAACCTACAAATGTAGTCACCTCTATTAACCAGTCAGCTGTACCTTTACAGTAAAACCTATAAATGTGTTCACCTCTATTAATCAGTCAGCTATACCTTTACAGTAAAACCTACAAATATGGTCACCTCTATTAACCAGTCAGCTGTACCTTTACAGTAAAACCTACAAATGTGGTCACCTCTATAAACCAGTCAGCTGTACCTTTACAGTAAAACCTATAAATGTGGTCACCTCTATTTACCAGTCAGCTATACCTTTACAGTAAAACCTACAAATGTGGTCACCTCTATTAATCAGTCAGCTGTACCTTTACAGTAAAACCTACAAATGTGGTCACCTCTATTAACCAGTCAGCTGTACATTTACAGTAAAACCTACAAATGTGGTCACCTCTATTAACCAGTCAGCTGTACCTTTACAGTAAAACCTACAAATGTGGTCACCTCTATTAACCAGTCAGCTGTACATTTACAGTAAAACCTACAAATGTGGTCACCTCTATTAACCAGTCAGCTGTACATTTACAGTAAAACCTACAAATGTGGTCACCTCTATTAACCAGTCAGCTGTACCTTTACAGTAAAACCTACAAATGTGGTCACCTCTATTAACCAGTCAGCTATACCTTTACAGTAAAACCTACAAATGTAGTCAGCACTATTAACCAGTCAGCTGTACCTTTACAGTAAAACCTACAAATGTGGTCACCTTTATTAACCAGTCAGCTGTACCTTTACAGTAAAATCTACAAATGTGGTCACCTCTATTAACCAGTCAGCTGTACCTTTACAGTAAAACCTACAAATGTGGTCACCTCTATTAATCAGTCAGCTGTACCTTTACAGTAAAACCTACAAATGTGGTTACCCCTATTAACCAGTCAGCTGTACCTTTACAGTAAAACCTACAAATGTGGTCACCTCTATTAACCAGTCAGCTGTACCTTTACAGTAAAAGCTACAAATGTGGTCGCCTCTATTAACCAGTCAGCTGTGCCTTTACAGTAAAACCTACAAATGTGGTCACCTCTATTAACCAGTCAGCTGTACCTTTACAGTAAAACCTACAAATGTGGTCACCTCTATTAACCAGTCAGCTGTACCTTAACAGTAAAACCTACAAATGTGGTCACCTCTATTAACCAGTCAGCTGTACCTTTACAGTAAAACCTACAAATGTGGTCACCTCTATTAACCAGTCAGCTGTACCTTTACAGTAAAAGCTACAAATGTGGTCACCTCTATTAACCAGTCAGCTGTACCTTCACAGTGAAAGCTACAAATGTGGTCACCTCTATTAACCAGTCAGCTGTACCTTTACAGTAAAACCTACATATGTGGTCACCTCTATTAACATAGAGCTGTACCTTTACAGTAAAACCTACAAATGTGGTCACCTCTATTAACCAGTCAGCTGTACCTTTACAGTAAAACCTACAAATGTGGTCACCTCTATTAACCAGTCAGCTGTACCTTTACAGTAAAACCTACAAATGTGGTCACCTCTATAAACCAGTCAGCTGTACCTTTACAGTAAAACCTATAAATGTGGTCACCTCTATTTACCAGTCAGCTATACCTTTACAGTAAAACCTACAAATGTGGTCACCTCTATTAATCAGTCAGCTGTACCTTTACAGTAAAACCTACAAATGTGGTCACCTCTATTAACCAGTCAGCTGTACATTTACAGTAAAACCTACAAATGTGGTCACCTCTATTAACCAGTCAGCTGTACCTTTACAGTAAAACCTACAAATGTGGTCACCTCTATTAACCAGTCAGCTGTACATTTACAGTAAAACCTACAAATGTGGTCACCTCTATTAACCAGTCAGCTGTACATTTACAGTAAAACCTACAAATGTGGTCACCTCTATTAACCAGTCAGCTGTACCTTTACAGTAAAACCTACAAATGTGGTCACCTCTATTAACCAGTCAGCTATACCTTTACAGTAAAACCTACAAATGTAGTCAGCACTATTAACCAGTCAGCTGTACCTTTACAGTAAAACCTACAAATGTGGTCACCTTTATTAACCAGTCAGCTGTACCTTTACAGTAAAATCTACAAATGTGGTCACCTCTATTAACCAGTCAGCTGTACCTTTACAGTAAAACCTACAAATGTGGTCACCTCTATTAATCAGTCAGCTGTACCTTTACAGTAAAACCTACAAATGTGGTTACCCCTATTAACCAGTCAGCTGTACCTTTACAGTAAAACCTACAAATGTGGTCACCTCTATTAACCAGTCAGCTGTACCTTTACAGTAAAAGCTACAAATGTGGTCGCCTCTATTAACCAGTCAGCTGTGCCTTTACAGTAAAACCTACAAATGTGGTCACCTCTATTAACCAGTCAGCTGTACCTTTACAGTAAAACCTACAAATGTGGTCACCTCTATTAACCAGTCAGCTGTACCTTAACAGTAAAACCTACAAATGTGGTCACCTCTATTAACCAGTCAGCTGTACCTTTACAGTAAAACCTACAAATGTGGTCACCTCTATTAACCAGTCAGCTGTACCTTTACAGTAAAAGCTACAAATGTGGTCACCTCTATTAACCAGTCAGCTGTACCTTCACAGTGAAAGCTACAAATGTGGTCACCTCTATTAACCAGTCAGCTGTACCTTTACAGTAAAACCTACATATGTGGTCACCTCTATTAACATAGAGCTGTACCTTTACAGTAAAACCTACAAATGTGGTCACCTCTATTAACCAGTCAGCTGTACCTTTACAGTAAAACCTACAAATGTGGTCACCTCTATTAACCAGTCAGCTGTACCTTTACAGTAAAAGCTACAAATGTGGTCACCTCTATTAACCAGTCAGCTGTACCTTCACAGTGAAAGCTACAAATGTGGTCACCTCTATTAACCAGTCAGCTGTACCTTTACAGTAAAACCTACATATGTGGTCACCTCTATTAACATAGAGCTGTACCTTTACAGTAAAACCTACAAATGTGGTCACCTCTATTAACCAGTCAGCTGTACCTTTACAGTAAAACCTACAAATGTGGTCACCTCTATTAACCAGTCAGCTGTACCTTTACAGTAAAACCTACAAATGTGGTCACCTCTATTAACCAGTCAGCTGTACCTTTACAGTAAAACCTACAAATGTGGTCACCTCTATTAATCAGTCAGCTATACCTTTACAGTAAAACCTACAAATGTGGTCACCTCTATTAACCAGTCAGCTGTACCTTTACAGTAAAACCTACAAATGTGGTCACCCCTATCAACCAGTCAGCTGTACATTTACAGTAAAACCTACAAATGTGGACAACTCTATTAACCAGTCAGCTGTACCTTTACAGTAAAACGTATAAATGTGGTCATCTCTATTAACCAGTCAGCTGTACCTTCACAGTTAAACCTACAAATGTGGTCACCTCTATTAACCAGTCAGCTGTACCTCTACAGTAAAACTTACACATGTGGTCACCTCTATTAACCAGTCAGCTGTACCTTTACAGTAAAACTTACAAATGTGGTCACCTCTATTAACCAGTCAGCTGTACCTTTACAGTAAAACCTACAAATGTGGTCACCCCTATTAACCAGTCAGCTGTACCTTTACAGTAAAATCTATCAATGTGGTCACCTCTATTAACCAGTCAGCTATACCTTTACAGTAAAACCTACAAATGTGGTCACCTCTATTAATCAGACAGCTGTACCTTTACAGTAAAGCCTACAAATGTGGTCACCTCTATTAACCAGTCAGCTGTACGTCTACAGTAAAACCTACAAATGTGGTCACCTCTATTAACCAGTCAGCTGTAGCTTTAAAGTAAAACCTATAAATATGGTCACCTCTATTAACCAGTCAGCTATACCTTTGCAGTAAAACCTACAAATGTGGTCACCTCTATTAACCAGTCAGCTGTACCTTTACAGTAAAACCTACAAATGTGGTCACCTCTATTAACCAGATAGCTGTACCTTTACAGTAAAACCTACAAATGTGTTCAGCACTATTAACCAGTCAGCTGTACCTTTACAGTAAAACCTACAAATGTGGTCACCTCTATCAACCAGTCAGCTGTACCTTTACAGTAAAACGTATAAATGTGGTCATCTCTATTAACCAGTCAGCTGTACCTTCACAGTTAAACCTACAAATGTGGTCACCTCTATTAACCAGTCAGCTGTACCTCTACAGTAAAACTTACACATGTGGTCACCTCTATTAACCAGTCAGCTGTACCTTTACAGTAAAACTTACAAATGTGGTCACCTCTATTAACCAGTCAGCTGTACCTTTACAGTAAAACCTACAAATGTGGTCACCCCTATTAACCAGTCAGCTGTACCTTTACAGTAAAATCTATCAATGTGGTCACCTCTATTAACCAGTCAGCTATACCTTTACAGTAAAACCTACAAATGTGGTCACCTCTATTAATCAGACAGCTGTACCTTTACAGTAAAGCCTACAAATGTGGTCACCTCTATTAACCAGTCAGCTGTACGTCTACAGTAAAACCTACAAATGTGGTCACCTCTATTAACCAGTCAGCTGTAGCTTTACAGTAAAACCTATAAATATGGTCACCTCTATTAACCAGTCAGCTATACCTTTGCAGTAAAACCCACAAATGTGGTCACCTCTATTAACCAGTCAGCTGTACCTTTACAGTAAAACCTACAAATGTGGTCACCTCTATTAACCAGACAGCTGTACCTTTACAGTAAAACCTACAAATGTGTTCAGCACTATTAACCAGTCAGCTGTACCTTTACAGTAAAACCTACAAATGTGGTCACCTCTATTAACCAGTCAGCTGTACCTTTACAGTAAAACCTACAAATGTGGTCACCTCTATTAACCAGTCAGCTGTACATTTACAGTAAAACCTTCAAATGTGGTCACCTCTATTAACAAGTCAGCTGTACCTTTACAGTAAAACCTACAAATGTGGTCACCTCTATTAACCTGTCAGCTGTACCTTTACAGTAAAACCTACAAATGTGGTCACCTCTCTTAATCAGTCAGCTGTACATTTACAGTAAAACCTACAAATGTGATCACCTCTATTAACCAGTCAGCTGTACCTTTACAGTAAAACGTATAAATGTGGTCACCTGTATTAACCAGTCAGCTGTACCTTTACAGTAAAACTTACAAATATGGTCACCTCTATTAATCAGTCAGCTGTACATTTACAGTAAAACGTATAAATGTGGTCACCTGTATTAACCAGTCAGCTGTACCTTTACAGTAAAACTTACAAATATGGTCACCTCTATTAACCAGTCAGTTTTACCTTCACAGTAAAACCTACAAATGTGGTCACATCTATTAACCAGTCAGTTTTACATTTACAGTAAAACCTACAAATGTAGTCACCTCTATTAACCAGTCAGCTGTACCTTCACAGTAAAACCTACAAATGTGGTCACCTCTATTAATCAGTCAGCTGTACCTTCACAGTAAAACCTACAAATGTGGTCACCTCTATTAATCAGTCAGCTGTACCTTTACAGTAAAACCTACAAATGTGGTTACCCCTATTAACCAGTCAGCTGTACCTTTACAGTAAAACCTACAAATGTGGTCATCTCTATTAACCAGTCAGCTGTACCTTTACAGTAAAAGCTACAAATGTGGTCGCCTCTATTAACCAGTCAGCTGTGCCTTTACAGTAAAACCTACAAATGTGGTCACCTCTATTAACCAGTCAGCTGTACCTTAACAGTAAAACCTACAAATGTGGTCACCTCTATTAACCAGTCAGCTGTACCTTTACAGTAAAACCTACAAATGTGGTCACCTCTATTAACCAGTCAGCTGTACCTTTACAGTAAAAGCTACAAATGTGGTCACCTCTATTAACCAGTCAGCTGTACCTTCACAGTGAAAGCTACAAATGTGGTCACCTCTATTAACCAGTCAGCTGTACCTTTACAGTAAAACCTACATATGTGGTCACCTCTATTAACATAGAGCTGTACCTTTACAGTAAAACCTACAAATGTGGTCACCTCTATTAACCAGTCAGCTGTACCTTTACAGTAAAACCTACAAATGTGGTCACCTCTATTAACCAGTCAGCTGTACCTTTACAGTAAAACCTACAAATGTGATCACCTCTATTAACCAGTCAGCTGTACCTTTACAGTAAAACCTACAAATGTGGTCACCTCTATTAACCAGTCAGCTGTACCTTTACAGTAAAACCTACAAATGTGGTCACCTCTATTAATCAGTCAGCTATACCTTTACAGTAAAACCTACGAATGTGGTCACCTCTATTAACCAGTCAACTGTACCTTTTACAGTAAAACCTACAAATGTGGTCACCTCTATTTACCAGTCAGCTGTACCTTTACAGTAAAACCTATCAATGTAGTCACCTCTATTAATCAGTCAGCTATACCTTTACAGTAAAACCTACAAATGTGGTCACCTCTATTAACCAGTCAGCTGTACCTTTACAGTAAAACTAACAAATGTGGTCACCTCTATAAACCAGTCAGCTGTACCTTTACAGTAAAACCTATAAATGTGGTCACCTCTATTTACCAGTCAGCTGTACCTTTACAGTAAAACCTACAAATGTGGTCACCCCTATCAACCAGTCAGCTGTACATTTACAGTAAAACCTACAAATGTGGACAACTCTATTAACCAGTCAGCTGTACCTTTACAGTAAAACGTATAAATGTGGTCATCTCTATTAACCAGTCAGCTGTACCTTCACAGTTAAACCTACAAATGTGGTCACCTCTATTAACCAGTCAGCTGTACCTCTACAGTAAAACTTACACATGTGGTCACCTCTATTAACCAGTCAGCTGTACCTTTACAGTAAAACTTACAAATGTGGTCACCTCTATTAACCAGTCAGCTGTACCTTTACAGTAAAACCTACAAATGTGGTCTCCCCTATTAACCAGTCAGCTGTACCTTTACAGTAAAATCTATCAATGTGGTCACCTCTATTAACCAGTCAGCTATACCTTTACAGTAAAACCTACAAATGTGGTCACCTCTATTAATCAGACAGCTGTACCTTTACAGTAAAGCCTACAAATGTGGTCACCTCTATTAACCAGTCAGCTGTACGTCTACAGTAAAACCTACAAATGTGGTCACCTCTATTAACCAGTCAGCTGTAGCTTTACAGTAAAACCTATAAATATGGTCACCTCTATTAACCAGTCAGCTATACCTTTGCAGTAAAACCTACAAATGTGGTCACCTCTATTAACCAGTCAGCTGTACCTTTACAGTAAAACCTACAAATGTGGTCACCTCTATTAACCAGACAGCTGTACCTTTACAGTAAAACCTACAAATGTGTTCAGCACTATTCACCAGTCAGCTGTACCTTTACAGTAAAACCTACAAATGTGGTCACCTCTATTAACCAGTCAGCTGTACCTTTACAGTAAAACCTACAAATGTGGTCACCTCTATTAACCAGTCAGCTGTACATTTACAGTAAAACCTACAAATGTGGTCACCTCTATTAACAAGTCAGCTGTACCTTTACAGTAAAACCTACAAATGTGGTCACCTCTATTAACCTGTCAGATGTACCTTTACAGTAAAACCTACAAATGTGGTCACCTCTCTTAATCAGTCAGCTGTACATTTACAGTAAAACCTACAAATGTGATCACCTCTATTAACCAGTCAGCTGTACCTTTACAGTAAAACGTATAAATGTGGTCACCTGTATTAACCAGTCAGCTGTACCTTTACAGTAAAACTTACAAATATGGTCACCTCTATTAATCAGTCAGCTGTACATTTACAGTAAAACGTATAAATGTGGTCACCTGTATTAACCAGTCAGCTGTACCTTTACAGTAAAACTTACAAATATGGTCACCTCTATTAACCAGTCAGTTTTACCTTCACAGTAAAACCTACAAATGTGGTCACATCTATTAACCAGTCAGTTTTACATTTACAGTAAAACCTACAAATGTAGTCACCTCTATTAACCAGTCAGCTGTACCTTCACAGTAAAACCTACAAATGTGGTCACCTCTATTAATCAGTAAGCTGTACCTTCACAGTAAAACCTACAAATGTGGTCACCTCTATTAACCAGTTAGCTGTACCTTCACAGTAAAACCTACAAATGTGGTCACCTCTATTAACCAGCCAGTTGTACTCTCACAGTAAAGCCTACAAATGTGGTCACCTCTATTAACCAGTCAGCTGTACCTTTTCAGTAAAACTTACAAATGTGGTCACCTCTATTAATCAGTCAGCTGTACATTTACAGTAAAACCTACAAATGTGTTCACCTCTATTAACCAGTCAGCTGTACCTTTACAGTAAAACCTACAAATGTGGTCACCTCTATTAACCAGTCAGCTGTACCTTTACAGTAAAACCTACAAATGTGGTCACCTCTATTAACCAGTCAGCTGTACCTTTACAGTAAAACCTACAAATGTGGTCAGCACTATTAACCAGTCAGCTGTACCTTTACAGTAAAACGTACAAATGGGGTCACCTCTATTATCCAGTCAGCTGTACCTTTACAGTACAACCTACAAATGTGGTCACCTCTATTAACCAGTCAGCTGTACATTTACAGTAAAACCTACAAATGTGGTCACCTCTATTAACCAGTCAGCTATTCCTTTACCGTAAAACATACAAATGTGGTCACCTCTATTAATCAGACAGCTGTACCTTTACAGTAAAACCTACAAATGTGGTCACCTTTATTAATCAGTCAGCTGTACCTTTACAGTAAAACCTACAAATGTGGTCACCTCTATTAACCAGTCAGCTGTACCTTTACAGTAAAGCCTACAAATGTGGTCACCTCTATTAATCAGACAGCTGTACCTTTACAGTAAAACCTATAAATGTGGTCACCTCTATTAACCAGTCAGCTGTACCTTCACAGTTAAACCAACAAATGTGGTCACCTCTATTAACCAGTCAGCCGTTCCTTTACAGTAAAACTTACAAATGTGGTCACCTCTATTAACCATTCAGCTGTACCTTTACAGTAAAACATACAAATGTGTTCACCTCTATTAACCAGACAGCTGTACCTTTACAGTAAAGCGTATGAATGTGGTCACCTCTATTGACCAGTCAGCTGTACCTTTACAGTAAAACCTATAAATGTGGTCATCTCTATTAATCAGTCAGCTGTACCTTTACAGTAAAACGTATAAATGTGGTCATCTCTATTAACCAGTCAGCTGTACCTTTACAGTAAAACCTACTAATGTGATCACCTCTTTTTAATCAGTCAGCTGTACCTTTACAGTAAATCCTACAAATGTCGTAACCTCTATTAACCAGTCAGCTGTACCTTTACAGTAAAACCTATAAATGTGGTCACCTCTATTAATCAGTCAGCTGTACCTTTACAGTAAAACCTATAAATGTGGTCACCTCTATTAACCAGTCAGCTGTACCTTTACAGTAAAACCTACAAATGTGGTCACCTCTATTAACCAGTCAGCTGTACCTTTACAGTAAAACCTACAAATGTGGTCACCTCTATTAACCAGTCAGCTGTACCTTTACAGTAAAACCTACAAATGTGATCACCTCTATTAACCAGTCAGCTGTACATTTACAGTAAAACCTACAAATGTGGTCACCTCTATTAACCAGTCAGCTGTACCTTTACAGTAAAGCGTATAAATGTGGTCACCTCTATTAACCATTCAGCTGTACCTTTACAGTAAAACCTACAAATGTGGTCACCTCTATTAATCAGTCAGCTGTACATTTACAGTAAAACCTACAAATGTGGTCACCTCTATTAACCAGTCAGCTGTACCTTTACAGTAAAACGTATGAATGTGGTCACCTCTATTAACCAGTCAGCTGTACCTTTACAGTAAAACGTATAAATGTGATCACCTCTATTAACCAGTCAGCTGTACCTTTACAGTAAAACGTATAAATGTGATTACCTCTATTAACCAGTCAGCTGTACCTTTACAGTAAAACTTACAAATGTGGTCACCTCTATTAACCAGTCAGCTGTACTTATACAGTAAAACCTACAAATGTGGTCACCTGTATTAACCAGTCAGCTGTACCTTTACAGTAAAACCTATAAATGTGGTCATCTCTATAAATAAATCAGCTGTACTTTTACAGTAAAACGTATAAATGTGGTCATCTCTATTAATCAGTCAGCTGTACCTTTACAGTAAAAGCTAAAAATGTGGTCACCTCTATTAACCAGTCAGCTGTACCTTTACAGTAAAACCTACAAATGTGGTCACCTCTATTAACCAGTCAGCTGTACCTTTACAGTAAAACATATAAATGTGGTCACCTCTATTAACCAGTCAGCTGTACCTTTACAGTAAAGCGTATGAATGTGGTCACCTCTATTAACCAGTCAGCTGTACCTTTACAGTAAAACTTACAAATGTGGTCACCTCTATTAATCAGTCAGCTGTACATTTACAGTAAAACCTACAAATGTGTTCACCTCTATTAACCAGTCAGCTGTACCTTTACAGTAAAACGTATGAATGTGGTCACCTCTATTGACCAGTCAGCTGTACCTTTACAGTAAAACCTATAAATGTGGTCATCTCTATTAATCAGTCAGCTGTACCTTTACAGTAAAACGTATAAATGTGGTCATCTCTATTAACCAGTCAGCTGTACCTTTACAGTAAAACCTACAAATGTGATCACCTCTATTAATCAGTCAGCTGTACCTTTACAGTAAATCCTACAAATGTCGTCACCTCTATTAACCAGTCAGCTGTACCTTTACAGTAAAACCTATAAATGTGGTCACCTATATTAATCAGTCAGCTGTACCTTTACAGTAAAACCTATAAATGTGGTCACCTCTATTAACCAGTCAGCTGTACCTTTACAGTAAAGCCTACAAATGTGGTCATCTCTATTAATCAGTCAGCTGTACCTTTACAGTAAAATCTACAAATGTGGTCACCTCTATTAATCAGTCAGCTGTATCTTCACAGTAAAGCCTATATATGTGGTCACCTCTATTAACCAGTCAGCTGTACCTTTACAGTAAAACCTACAAATGTGGTCACCTCTATTAACCAGTCAGCGGTACCTTTACAGTAAAACCTACAAATGTGGTCACCTCTATTTACCAGTGAGCTATACCTTTACAGTAAAACCAACAAATGTGGTCACCTCTATTAATCAGCTGTACCTTTACAGTAAAACCTACAAATGTGGTCACCTCTATTAACCAGTCAGTTTTACCTTTACAGTAAAACCTACATATGTGGTCACCTCTATTAACCAGTCAGCTGTACATTTACAGTAAAACCTACAAATGTGGTCACCTCTATTAATCAGTCAGCTGTACCTTCACAGTAAAACCTACAAATGTGGTCACCCCTATTAACCAGTTAGCTGTACCTTCACAGTAAAACCTACAAATGTGGTCACCTCTATTAACCAGTCATCTGTACTCTCACAGTAAAGCCTACAAATGTGGTCACCTCTATTAACCAGTCAGCTGTACCTTTACAGTAAAACTTACAAATGTGGTCACCTCTATTAATCAGTCAGCTGTACATTTACAGTAAAACCTACAAATGTGTTCACCTCTATTAACCAGTCAGCTGTACCTTTATAGTAAAACCTACAAATGTGGTCACCTGTATTAACCAGTCAGCTGTACCTTTACAGAAAAACCTACAAATGTGGTCACCTCTATTAACCAGTCAGCTGTACCTTTACAGTAAAACCTACAAATGTGGTCAGCACTATCAACCAGTCAGCTGTACCTTTACAGTAAAACGTACAAATGGGGTCACCTCTATTATCCAATCAGCTGTACCTTTACAGTACAACCTACAAATGTGGTCACCTCTATTAACCAGTCAGCTGTACATTTACAGTAAAACCTACAAATGTGGTCACCTCTATTAACCAGTCAGCTATACCTTTACAGTAAAACCTACAAATGTGGTCACCTCTATTAATCAGACAGCTGTACCTTTACAGTAAAACCTACAAATGTGGTCACCTTTATTAACCAGTCAGCTGTACCTTTACAGTAAAACCTACAAAGGTGGTCACCTCTATTAACCAGTCAGCTGTACCTTTACAGTAAAACCTACAAATGTGGTCACCTCTATTAATCAGACAGCTGTACCTTTACAGTAAAACCTATAAATGTGGTCACCTCTATTAACCAGTCAGCCGTACCTTTACAGTAAAACTTACAAATGTGGTCACCTCTATTAACCATTCAGCTGTACCTTTACAATAAAACATACAAATGTGTTCACCTCTATTAACCAGTCAGCTGTACCTTTACAGTAAAACTTATGAATGTGGTCACCTCTATTGACCAGTCAGCTGTACCTTTACAGTAAAACCTATAAATGTGGTCATCTCTATTAATCAGTCAGCTGTACCTTTACAGTAAAACGTATAAATGTGGTCATCTCTATTAACCAGTCAGCTAAACCTTTACAGTAAAACCTACTAATGTGATCACCTCTTTTTAATCAGTCAGCTGTACCTTTACAGTAAATCCTACAAATGTCGTCACCTGTATTAACCAGTCAGCTGTACCTTTACAGTAAAACCTATAAATGTGGTCACCTCTATTAATCAGTCAGCTGTACCTTTACAGTAAAACCTATAAATGTTGTCACCTCTATTAACCAGTCAGCTGTACCTTTACAGTAAAACCTACAAATGTGGTCACCTCTATTAACCAGTCAGCTGTACCTTTACAGTAAATCCTACAAATGTGGTCACCTCTATTAACCAGTCAGCTGTACCTTTACAGTAAAACCTACAAATGTGATCACCTCTATTAATCAGTCAGCTGTACATTTACAGTAAAACCTACAAATGTGGTCACCTCTATTAACCAGTCAGCTGTACCTTTACAGTAAAGCGTATAAATGTGGTCACCTCTATTAACCAGTCAGCCGTTCCTTTACAGTAAAACTTACAAATGTGGTCACCTCTATTAATCAGTCAGCTGTACATTTACAGTAAAACCTACAAATGTGTTCACCTCTATTAACCAGTTAGCTGTACCTTTACAGTAAAACGTATAAATGTGGTCACCTCTATTAACCAGTCAGCTGTACCTGCACAGTTAAACCTACAAATGTGGTCACCTCTATTAACCAGTCAGCTGTACCTCTACAGTAAAACCTATAAATGTGGTCACCTCTATTAACCAGTCAGCTGTAGCTTTACAGTAAAACCTATAAATACGGTCACCTCTATTAACCAGTCAGCTATACCTTTACAGTAAAACCTACAAATGTGGTCACCTCTATCAACCAGTCAGCTGTACCTTTACAGTAAAACCTACAAATGTGGTCACCTCTATTAACCAGTCAGCTGTATATTTACAGTAAAACCTACAAATGTGGTCACCTCTATTAACCAGTCAGCTGTACCTTTACAGTAAAACCTACAAATGTGGTCAGCACTATTAACCAGTCAGCTGTACCTTTACAGTAAAACCTACAAATGTGGTCACCTCCATTAATCAGTCAGCTGTACCTTTACAGTACAACCTACAAATGTGGTCACCTCTATTAACCAGTCAGCTGTACATTTACAGTAAAATCTACAAATGTGTTCACCTCTATTAACCAGTCAGCTGTACCTTTACAGTAAAACGTATGAATGTGGTCACCTCTATTGACCAGTCAGCTGTACCTTTACAGTAAAACCTATAAATGTGGTCATCTCTATTAATCAGTCATCTGTACCTTTACAGTAAAACGTATAAATGTGGTCATCTCTATTAACCAGTCAGCTGTACCTTTACAGTAAAACCTACAAATGTGGACAACTCTATTAACCAGTCAGCTGTACCTTTACAGCAAAACGTATAAATGTGGTCACCTCTATTAACCAGTCAGCTGTCCCTGCACAGTTAAACCTACAAATGTGGTCACCTCTATTAACCAGTCAGCTGTACCTCTACAGTAAAACCTACAAATGAGGTCACCTCTATTAACCAGTCAGCTGTAGCTTTACAGTAAAACCTATAAATGTGGTCACCTCTATTAACCAGTCAGCTGTACCTTCACAGTTAAACCTACAAATGTGGTCACCTCTATTAACCAGTCAGCCGTTCCTTTACAGTAAAACTTACAAATGTGGTCACCTCTATTAACCATTCAGCTGTACCTTTACAGTAAAACATACAAATGTGGTCACCTCTATTAATCAGTCAGCTGTACATTTACAGTAAAACCTACAAATGTGTTCACCTCTATTAACCAGTCAGCTGTACCTTTACAGTAAAACGTATGAATGTGGTCACCTCTATTAACCAGTCAGCTGTACCTTTACAGTAAAACGTATTAATGTGGTTACCTCTATTAACCAGTCAGCTGTACCTTTACAGTAAAACTTACAAATGTGGTCACCTCTATTAATCAGTCAGCTGTACATTTACAGCAAAACCTACAAATGTGGTCACCTCTATTAACCAGTCAGCTGTACTTATACAGTAAAACCTATAAATGTGGTCACCTGTATTAACCAGTCAGCTGTACCTTTACAGTAAAACCTATAAATGTGTTCATCTCTATAAATAAGTCAGCAGTACCTTTACAGTAAAACGTATAAATGTGGTCATCTCTATTAATCAGTCAGCTGTACCTTTACAGTAAAACCTAAAAATGTGGTTACCTCTATTAACCAGTCAGCTGTACCTTTACAGTAAAACGTATAAATGTGATCACCTCTATTAACCAGTCAGCTGTACCTTTACAGTAAAACTTACAAATGTAGTCACCTCTATTAATCAGTCAGCTGTACCTTCACAGTAAAACCTACAAATGTGGTCACCTCTATTAACCAGTTAGCTGTACCTTCACAGTAAAACCTATAAATGTGGTCACCTCTATTAACCAGTCAGCTTTACCTTTACAGTAAAACCTACAAATGTGGTCACCTCTATTAACCAGTCAGCTGTACCTTTACAGTAAAACCTACAAATGTGGTCACCTCTATTAACCAGTCAGCTGTACTCTCACAGTAAAGCCTACAAATGTGGTCACCTCTATTAACCAGTCAGCTGTACCTTTACAGTAAAACTTACAAATGTGGTCACCTCTATTAATCAGTCAGCTGTACATTTACAGTAAAACCTACAAATGTGTTCACCTCTATTAACCAGTCAGCTGTACCTTTACAGTAAAACGTATGAATGTGGTCACCTCTATTGACCAGTCAGCTGTACCTTTACAGGAAAACCTATAAATGTGGTCATCTCTATTAATCAATCAGCTGTACCTTTACAGTAAAACGTATAAATGTGGTCATCTCTATTAACCAGTCAGCTGTACCTTTACAGTAAAACCTACAAATGTGGTCACCTCTATTAATCAGTCAGATTTACCTCTACAGTAAAACCTATAAATGTGGTCACCTCTATTAACCAGTCAGCTGTACCTTTAGAGTAAAACCTACAAATGTGGTCACCTCTATTAACCAGTCAGCTGTACCTTTACAGTAAAACCTACAAATGTGGTCATCTCTATTAATCAGTCAGCTGTACCTTTACAGTAAAATTTACAAATGTGGTCACCTCTATTAATCAGTCAGCTGTACCTTCACAGTAAAACCTACAAATGTGGTCACCTCTATTAATCAGTCAGCTGTACCTTTAGAGTAAAACCTACAAATGTGGTTACCCCTATTAACCAGTCAGCTGTACCTTTACAGTAAAACCTACAAATGTGGTCACCTCTATTAACCAGTGAGCTATACCTTTACAGTAAAACCAACAAATGTGGTCACCTCTATTAATCAGTCAGCTGTACCTTTACAGTAAAACCTACAAATGTGGTCACCTCTATTGACCAGTCAGCTGTACCTTCACAGTAAAACCTACAAATGTGGTCACCTTTATTAACCAGTCAGCTGTACCTTTACAGTAAAACCTACAAATGTGGTCACCTCTATTAACCAGTCAGTTTTACCTTTACAGTAAAACCTACAAATGTGGTCACTTTTATTAACCAGTCAGCTGTCCCTTTACAGTAAAACCTACAAATGTGGTCACCTCTATTAACCAGTCAGTTTTACCTTTACAGTAAAACCTACAAATGTGGTCACCTTTATTAACCAGTCAGCTGTACCTTTACAGTAAAACCTACAAATGTGGTCACCTTTATTAACCAGTCAGCTGTACCTTTACAGTAAAACCTACAAATGTGGTCACCTCTATTAACCAGTCAGTTTTACCTTTACAGTAAAACCTACAAATGTGGTCACATCTATTAACCAGTCAGTTTTACCTTTACAGTAAAACCTACAAATGTGGTCACCTCTATTAACCAGTCAGCTGTACCTTTACAGTAAAACCTACAAATGTAGTCACCTTTATTAACCAGTCAGCTGTACCTTTACAGTAAAACTACAAATGTGGTCACCTCTATTGACCAGTCAGCTGTACCTTCACAGTAAAACCTACAAATGTGGTCACCTCTATTAACCAGTCAGCTGTACCTTTACAGTAAAACCTACAAATGTGGTCACCTTTATTAACCAGTCAGCTGTACCTTTACAGTAAAACCTACAAATGTAGTCACCTTTATTAACCAGTCAGCTGTACCTTCACAGTAAAACCTGCAAATGTGGTCACCTCTATTAATCAGTCAGCTGTACCTTCACAGTAAAACCTACAAATGTGGGCACCTCTATTAACCAGTTAGCTGTACCTTCACAGTAAAACCTACAAATGTGGTCACCTCTATTAACCAGTCAGCTGTACTCTCACAGTAAAGCCTACAAATGTGGTCACCTCTATTAACCTGTCAGCTGTACCTTTAACAGTAAAACCTACAAATATGGTCACCTCTATTAACCAGTCAGCTGTACATTTACAGTAAAACCTACAAATGTGGTAGCCTCTATTAACCAGTCAGCTGTACCTTCACAGTAAAACCTACAAATGTGGTCACCTCTATTAACCAGTCAGCTGTACCTTCACAGTAAATTGGCAACATAGGGTACACAAGACGAAGAAAAACAAAACAAAAACAATCCAGAGAATTGGCAACATAGGGTATACAAGACGAAGAAAAACAAAACAAAAACAATCCAGAGAATTGGCAGCATAGGGTATACAATAGGAAGAAAAACAAAACAAAAACAATCCAGAGAATTGGCAGCATAGGGTATACAATAGGAAGAAAAACAAAACAAAAACAATCCAGAGAATTGGCAACATAGGGTATACAAGACGAAGAAAAACAAAACAAAAACAATCCATAGAATTGGCAACATAGGTTATACAAGACGAAGAAAAACAAAACAAAAACAATCCAGAGAATTGGCAACATAGGGTATACAAGACGAACAAACACAAAACAAAAACAATGCAGAGAATTGGCAACATAGGGTATACAAGACGAAGACAAAGAAAACAAAAACAATCCTGAGAATTGGCAACATAGGGCACACAAGACAAAGAGAAACAAAGCAAAATAATCCAGAGAATTGGCACCATAGGGTATACAAGACGAAGAAAAACAAAACAAAAAAATCCAGAGAATTGGCAACATGGGTATACAAGACAAAGACAAACAAAACAAAAACAATCCAGAGAATTGGCAACCCAGGGTACACAAGACGAAGACAAACAAAACAAAAACAATCCAGAGAATTGGCAACATAGGGTATATAGAACGAAGAAAAACAAAACAAAAACAATCCAGAGAATTGGCAACCCAGGGTACACAAGACGGAGACAAACAAAACAAAAACAATCTAGAGAATTGGCAACATAGGGTATACAAAACGAAGAAAAACAAAACAAAAACAATCCAGAGAATTTGCAACATAGGGTATAGAAAACGAAGACAAACAAAACAAAAACAATCAAGAGAATTGGCAACATAGGGTATAGAAGACGAAGATAAACAAAACAAAAACAATCCAGAGAATTGGCAACATAGGGTATACAAAACGAAGACAAACAAAACAAAAACAATCCAGAGAATTGGCAACATAGGATATACAAGACAAAGAAAAACAAAACAAAAACAATCCAGAGAATTGGCAACCCAGGGTACACAAGACGAAGAAAAACAAAACAAAAACAATCCAGAGAATTTGCAACATAGGGTATACAAAACGAAGACAAAGAAAACAAAAACAATCCAGAGAATTGGCAACATAGGGTACACAAGACAAAGACAAACAAAACAAAAATAATCCAGAGAATTGGTAACAGGGTATACAAGACGAAGAAAAACAAAACAAAAACAATCAAGAGAATTGGCAACATAGGGTATACAAGACAAAGACAAACAAAACAAAAACAATCCAGAGAATTGGCCACCCAGGGTACACAAGAGGAAGAGAAACAAAACAAAAACAATCCAGAGAATTGGCAACATAGGGTATACAAGACGAAGAAAAACAAAACAAAAACAATCCAGAGAATTGGCAACATAGGGTATACAAGACAAAGACAAACAAAACAAAAACAATCCAGAGAATTTGCAACATAGGGTATACAAGACAAAGAAAAACAAAACAAAAACAATCCAGAGAATTGGCAACATAGGGTATACAAGACAAAGAAAAACAAAACAAAAACAATCCAGAGAATTGGCAACATAGGGTATACAAGACAAAGAAAAACAAAACAAAAACAATCCAGAGAATTGGCAACATAGGGTATACAAGACAAAGAAAAACAAAACAAAAACAATCCAGAGAATTGGCAACATAGGGGATACAAGACGAAGACAAATAAAATAAAACACAGCACTAGTGTGTTGGACATCAAACGCAAAGAAACATAAATAATGTAAATAAGACACGCTCCCTCCCACAAATCTAACATCATCTTATGCGGAAATCGTAACAGACATCACAACACGGAACTCGGAACGTAAAGACACATAATAGGACAACACAAGAAATAAAAAGATGAGCGACACCGATCCACAAAAAAACCAAAACAAAACACCCCCCCCTCCCCCCCCCCCCCCCCCCCCCCCCCCCAAAGAAAAAACACAAATAACACACGTGTTTTAAAATACTATGGCGGCAATGAAAGCAAAAATGACTAAACATTTTAAAGAAAGGAGGACATTTATTTGAATGATTTGTACTCTACCTTTTGTTTTGTGTATATATATTCTCATTTGAACAGTTAAATGGTAATATAACCAATTACAATAAGTGAACAGCTCCTCTGACAAACCTCAATTCTGAAAAATGACATTCTAAATTACCCAGTCTGAGTAATGGTGTGCAATTACCTGTTACTTTTAATTGTAAATCGTAAATCTGTTATATTATCAATAATACAATTAAGTATATACAAAAACAAGATGTTATTATATTAATAATTTCATCATAATTTACTGTAGAAGGGCGACCATTAACAACGTGTTGACATCAGGTAAACACAGAAATGCGTTGCCTTTTACAAGTCAGATAGAAAATGAACGATTATAAATATGAATTTGAACAGACACAAAAGCACAAAATGTTATGTTGTAATTAATTACACAGAAGAAGTATACAATTAAATCAAAATGAAATTCAGATATACGATATTAATTATTTACATTCTTAATGAGTTTGTGTACTTATTTGTGTTCGTTGTTTTGTGTTCCAGGGAAAATGATGTGACAATTATTCACATGTTCTCAAAACCTGCACAAATAGGAGCGAAAATCGTTTTCATTTTTTAAATTACCTGAGGAATTCTATATAATTTTTAATGCGCATGTCACTGAACAGTTCAAAGAATACATATTTATGTTGTAGATACGTAACACTGCAGGTCACATTGATTTTCAAAAAATCGAGATTATGAACACGTGTTAGAAATAGGACAGTATCAAATATAACACAACGAAAATTTCTTTATGTTAACACAATTTCAATGTGCATTGAGAATTGCAATATTGTTTGTTATCTACAAGCTGTTTCAAGTGTTTTCGGGGGGCAAACTTTTAGGATACGAGAACTGATCTTATATTTATAATACAGTTCTTTGTGATACTTCAGAAATAAAACCAAGATAACCTAATTACTAATTTCATGAGAAACATTTTACTAAATCCAAACCCAATCAACGATATAATTATTGGTATTTCAAACTGAAAGTTGATATGTAATTATATTCTTCTTTCATTTTGTACACTCCTTAATTGTAGTTGACATTGGACAAGGGAGAGAGAGAGAGGTGGAGGGACTCATGTTCAATAAAATAAAACAGCAAATTAAGATATGCCAATGTGTAAATACAAGATTTTATGTTAATTGTCCGTTTGTATCTAGGTCAAACACATGACCTCTTGTTAGTTACTCCTACCTCTTTTGTTATTTAATCCTCAAAGAGACAATCACCGTTACTATAATATAATTTAAGATAAATATAACATTGTGTTAAGATTTCCTTTTTTTTTTTTAACAATAATTTATTATTATGTTCATGAAAAGACTCTTTACCGCCCAACACATGATATCCGCCATGTTTAATTTTGCTTCATTCACGATTCGTCATTCTTTCATATGATAAGCAATATATTTGTTAAGGATCTTTCTATGATTCAAAAATTAATATTTTCAAACGAACAACACGTTGATCATCATCTTGTTTAAACAATGAGAGATAAAAAAAAAAGAAGTGTCTTACTTTTTGATTTAAGGAAGTGTCGTGATCTAGACCTGTTTCACCATTAAGTCATAAATAGTTACTAAGCATTGCGCAAGTCAAGGAAAGGTTCAATGAGAAATATATACACCCAACCATGTTGTATTAATGTTAAAAACATAGATATCAAATTTAGTGCACACTACGTGTTTCTGTAATAACCTTCATCAGATACGACGTGTTTCTGTAATAACCTTCATCAGGTACGCTCAAAATCGAAAGATTGGAGAGTCAAGTAATTAAAATGCTTGGGAGCAATAAAACCAAAGGGCCTAAACAGGATAGCTAAAACCGGCTAAGGTGACATATGCCAGAGGGAGGAGAACCTTAGGTTTATTAATATTATATATATATTTGCTGAATATTAAAGAAAATGTGAGGAAGTTAAACATTTATCAAGACACATATTGGTCTATCCTGACAATTGACGTGAAATTATTGCAAGTGATCATCTATCAGTGTGCTATGGGTATCGATGGGTCCTTTGTACATGAACGAAAGAAGAACACTTCTTCGTAATTGCGACGATATCAACATCAATATTGAAACATTACTCTTTGGGAACGATGATTATAGTTATGACGTCAATTCCAAAATATTTGGAAAGTTCGAACTTTTATAAATCAATCTAAAAGATTTTAGGGTTAAGTCAGCAAATTTTCACCTGTACTTCGTACTTTCTTCTTATCAGTGTCAAAATTCTAAATGTCTATTGTTAGTGAGAAGGCATGCTAAACAGCACAGACAAAAGAAGAAACGATCACAAGAAACTGATGTTATTCAACCTGTAGGTGCAACCCATTCGAATTCTCAAGAACAAATTCCAGAAAAGAGTTCAAGTACAGATCTACCACAGGTTGCACCACCACTGATTGTAAGACTCCCTTGTCAAGACCAGAAGAAGTGCACCAGAAAAAGGATTAGCAGACAAGTTGCAAAATGTAACAGAGAAACTGACCGACTGAAGCGTGAAAGCAGAAATAAGGAGAGAACATATAAAGCCGTCTCTAAAAGATATCAACGACTCCCAAGAAACCAATGGAAAATAATTCCATAACAATAAATGTCGATGTCCATAGACAAGATGAACATCGTACACACGATAACGACATAATAGATCATCAGACAAAAGTACAAACCCCTCGAAAAAGAGCATATTCTGAATTGAGAATTGAGGGAGTGTCACCTAGTAAGCTTCCAAGGATCGTCAAAAGCAAACTGGTGTTAGCAAATGTGCTGACAGGTGAAATAGAAACTTTAATTTCAAATATTGTGAAAGCTACGTTACTCATCTAATTTGAGTTCTGATAGAATGAAAATATGAAAGAATGTGATTTTAAATATTTAATTGTTTTTTTATCTTGGGAAATAATTTTTAAAATGAAGCTCGTTTTAATGTATAAAACAATTTCTCTTTCAATTTATTGGTTAACTTTTACTTTCTCAGCACAAATATTCTATTCTGTATGTGATGTTGGTATCGTAAGCGTTTTTTTTTCTTTAATATTTTTTTGCATAGGAATCATAATGTGCTGTTACATTTATTCTTAAAAACTACTGCGTAAGTTTTAGATGGATGTAATATACGTTACTCCGACATTGTAATTTACATTACCTTCCTTTAGATATCAAAAGAAAAATAAGACACCAAAGTTTAGGGAAAAATTGAATGTTTGTGGTATTATGTTAACTTAAATGCATTGTATTTGTACAACTGGATTTGGTATTAGCTTAATTGTTGAATTAGCCTTTCTTACATCCTGTGGTTTTGATAAATGAGGTCTAAAGTTCCCTAAATCAGCAAAATTATGATTCAATATGAAAAGTGGTCACACAAGCGGGAGTAAAATTGAATATTGTTTCAGATTAATATTCAGTCTGTTAAAAAATGATTCTGATTATACAGCTTTGTTGATAGATATATTTAATATCTCTACATCGTTGCCACGTAGCTTACATCAAGGTAAAACAAAAGAGTTTCCATGCATGAACCTAATCATGGAATTCTAAAATAAATATTCACTTCAAATTGAATTTTATTTGTCATTGACTTGGTGATTACATTATTACAAGTTATCAACGGGTTAATATTTAGTACATGTGTCTAATTTCGGTTTTACTTTCAGTTCTGTGAAAAATGTTGAACAGTTGCGCATGAGCACATTTAATGATCTAATCAGAGACAAGACAGTACGCAATACATACATGTTCTTATTGCTAAAATAGTTATACATATACTAGCAAGCATTTGAAATATGTGTGTTGTGAGAATATGTGTCGGACTTAATCTTATTAAGGAAGTAATATATTGCATCAGAAAACGACATATATTCAATTGCTATGGTGATCAGTTCGTGGAATTAATAGACAACGAATGAATATTATAATGCTTTATATTCACACACAAAAACACGGCATTATGATAATTTTAGCTGAATATCTACGTGGTGAATCAAAATTGATATTGCAAAGTGTAATATGTGTTGATTTTCAGAAAAGCCACATTGATATTAACTCAGATATCTAGTTAAATTACATAATAGAACTCGAAAAGCAAAGATATATATATACGTCTGAAAATGAAACCAAACACTGTTAGAATTAGATCTTTGAGCTGACAATTGTTTTGTTCTTCCCTCGACGGGATTTGAACTCACACTGTTGATGCACTTCATCACCAATCGAGCCTTATGTCCAGCGCCCTAGACCACTCGGCCACACCCGCTATATATATATATATATACTTATAAGAATGAAACACCAAATAAGTACAAAGAGAAACATTTCGGCCTTGGTATCAGCAGAGAGATAGTACCAGTGTCGATATTGAAAAGGACATGATATAATCTATTTATCACATGATTAACCGCTTATCGTGAACGATCTGAGGACGACAATATGTGTAAAGATAATTGGTACTTATATCCATTTTATATAATAAAGTGAAATATGCTTCATTACAGAAATTTAATACTTAGGTTGATTAAAGGTTATTTTTTACACATAAACAAACGTGTCATCATTGTGTTGGATAGGATATGGAAAATTACTCCTTGAGAATTCTCTGATCAAGCTGACGTACCGATATGCTAATTTTCTTGTTTGAATAAAATTAAGTTTTGAGGAATTCCCATTAAGATTTAGGACAAATTACGCTTCCGAACATTTGTGACGACCAACGGACTGACGTACTAAGCTACAACAATACATCTCCAACAATGGAAAAGGGGGTGGGGTATGATTAAGCAAATTAACACAATCATGGTTCGATAACACTGTTCGTATGTTAAATGTTCACACATATATTACGGAAAAGGTGCCAATGATCTTATATTTTCAGATTATCCTTTTCTTATTCACTTATTCGTACACGATATTCAAAGTTCTGTTTCACATTGTTTTGTTTTACCACCACCAGATATCATATCTGCATGTTCTTGCCTACATATCGTACCAAAATGGAGACAGTTATTCCAATTAACAAGGCGTATGCAAGACGAAGAAAAACAAAACAAAAACAATCCAGAGAATTGGCAACATAGGGTATTCAAAACGAAGAAAAACAAAACAAAAACAATCCAGAGAATTGGCAACATAGGGTATACAAGACAAAGAAAAACAAAACAAAAACAATCCAGAGAATTGGCAACATAGGGTATACAAAACGAAGAAAAACAAAACAAAAACAATCAAGAGAATTGGCAACATAGGGTATACAAGACGAAGAAAAACAAAACAAAAACAATCCAGAGAATTGGCAAGATAGGGTATACCAGACAAAGACAAACAAAACAAAAACAATCCAGAGAATTGGCAACATCGGGTATACAAGACAAAGAAAAACAAAACAAAAACAATCCAGAGAATTGGCAACATAGGGTATACAAAACGAAGAAAAACAAAACAAAAACAATCCAGAGAATTGGCAACATAGGGTATACAAGACAAAGACAAACAAAACAAAAACAAACCAGAGAATTGGCAACATAGGGTATACAAGACAAGCAAAAACAAAACAAAAACAATCAAGAGAATTGGCAACATAGGGTATACAAGACGAAGACCTACAAAACAAAACAAAACACAACACAATTGTGTTGGACATCACACGCGAAGAAACATAAATAATGTAAATAAGACACGCTCCCTCCCACAAACCTAACATCATTTTATGCGGAAATCGCAACAGACATCTCAACACGGAACTCGCAACGTAAAGACACATAATAGGACAACACAAGAAATAAAAAGATGAGCAACACCGACCCACAAAAAAACAAAACAAAACAACCCCCCCCCCCCCCCCCCAAAGAAAAACAAAGAAAAAACACAAATAACACACGTGTTTTAAAATACTATGGTGGCAATGTACGCAAAAATGACTAAACATTTTAAAGAAAGGAGGCCATTTATTTGAATGATTTGTAGTCTACCTTTTGGTTTGTGTATATATATTCTCATTTGAACAGTTAAATGGTAATATAACAAATTACAATTATACAATACAATACAAATATTTTTATTTCCAATTAAGGAGCCCTTTCGGGCAGAACAATTAACGAAGAATTTAATACAATGATTATGGATTGATTACATTGATTGGAAGATAACAACATTTTATGAAACAAACAAATCAAAATTTAATCATACCATTGACATAGTAATAGTTGCATTCGAATGTATGCTATATAACAAACACAGTGACCCATCAGTTGTAAAATAATAATGGTCGAACTTCAGAGAGGATTTATATAAAAATATATATACACCATACATATAAGTTTACACTTGAATTCTTTTCATTAAATAGTTATTATTATGTATCATTTATTTATAGCCAATCACAATAAGTGAACAAACCTCAATTCTGAAAAAATGACATTTTAAATTACCCAGTCTGAGTAATGGTGTGCAATTACCTGTTACTTTTAATTGTAAATCGTAAATCTGTTATATAATCAAAAATACAATTAAGTATATACAAAAACAAGATGTTATTATATTAATAATTTCATCATAATTTACTGTAGAAGGGCGACCATTAACAACGTGTTGACATCAGGTAAACACAGAAATGTGTTGCCTTTTACAAGTCAGATAGAAAATGAACGATTATAAATTATATGAATTTGAACAGACACAAAAGCACAAAATGTTATGTTGTAATTAATTACACAGAAGAAGTATACAATTAAATCAAAATGAAATTCAGATATACGATATTAATTATTTACATTCTTAATGAGTTTGTGTACTTATTTGTGTTCGTTGTTTTGTGTTCCAGGGAAAATAATGTGACAATTATTCACATGTTCTCAAAACCTGCACAAATAGGAGCGAAAATCGTTTTCATTTTTTAAATTTACCTGAGGAATTCTATATAATTTTTAATGCGCATGTCACTGAACAGTTCAAAGAATACATATTTCTGTTGTAGATACGTAACACTGCAGGTCACATTGATTTTCGAAAAATCGAGATTATGAACACGTGTTAGAAATAGGACAGTATCAAATATAACACAACATTTTTATTCATGAATTCTTTATGTTAACACAATTTCAATGTATATTGAGAATTGCAATATTGTTATATACAAGTCGTTTCAAGTGTTTTCGGGGTACAAATTAAACCTTTAGGATACGAGAACTGATCTTATATTTATAATGCAGTTCTTTGTGATACTTCAGAAATAAAACCAAGATAACCTAATTACTAATTTCATGAGAAACATTTTAGTAAATCCAAACCCAATCAAGGATATAATTATTGGTATTTCAAACTGAAAGTTGATATGTAATTATATTCTGCTTTCATTTTGTACACTCCTTAATTGTAGTTGACATTGGACAAGGGAGAGAGAGAGAGGTGGAGGGACTCGATCATGTTCAACAAAATAAAACAGCAAATTAAGATATGCCAATGTGTAAATACAAGATTTTATGCTAATTGTCTGTTTGTATCTATGTCGAACACATGACCTCTTGTTAGTTATTCCTACCTCTTCTGTTATTTAATCCTCAAAGAGACCAAAGCCGTTACTATAATATAATCTATAATATAATCTTTGATAAGTATAACATTGTGTTAAGATTTCCTTTTTTTACAATAATCTATTATTATTTTCATGAAAAGACTCTTTACCGCCCAACACATGATATCCGCCATGTTTAATTTTGTTTCATTCCCGATTCGTCATTTTTTCATATGATAAGCAATACATTTGTTAAGGATCTTTCTATGATTCAAAAATTAATATTTTCAAGCAAACAACACGTTGATCATCATCTTGTTTAAACAATGAGAGATAAAATATGAATTGTCTTACTTTCTGATTTAAGGAAGTGTCGTTATCTAGACCTGTTTCACCATTAAGTCATAAATAGTTACTAAGCATTGCGCAAGTCAAGGCAAGGTTCAATGAGAAATATATACACCCAATCATATGCATCTGATTTATCAAGAAATGTATTTGTTGTAGTTACATAATACTGTACACTCAGTTTAGTGCTCCTATATATGGTAGTCTAGATATAATGGTACATAAAGGTTAGGGCTCCTATATATGATATGGTAGTCTAGATATAATGGTACATAAATTAAAAATTACAACTGCTACATCAAGTGCAGATATAATACATGCATTAATGATAAAAACATAGATATCAAATTTAGTGCACGCTACGTGTTTCTATAATAACCTTCATCAGGTACGACGTGTTTCTGTAATAACCTTCATCAGGTACGACGTGTTTCTGTAATAACCTTCATCAGGTACGACGTGTTTCTATAATAACCTTCATCAGGTACGACGTGTTTCTGTAATAACCTTCATCAGGTACGACGTGTTTCTGTAATAACCTTCATCAGGTACGACGTGTTTCTGTAATAACCTTCCATCAGGTACGACGTGTTTCTGTAATAACCTTCATCAGGTACGACGTGTTTCTGTAATAACCTTCCATCAGGTACGACGTGTTTCTGTAATAACCTTCATCAGGTACGACGTGTTTCTGTAATAACCTTCATCAGGTACGACGTGTTTCTGTAATAACCTTCATCAGGTACGCTCAAAATCGAAAGATTGGAGAGTCAAGTAATTAAAATGCTTGGGAGCAATAAAACCAAAGGGCCTAAACAGGATAGCTAAAACCGGCTAAGGTGACATATGCCAGAGGGAGGAGAACCTTAGGTTTATTAATATTATATATATATTTGCTGAATATTAAAGAAAATGTGAGGAAGTTAAACATTTATCAAGACACATATTGGTCTATCCTGACAATTGACGTGAAATTATTGCAAGTGGTCATCTATCAGTGCGCTATGGGTATCGATGGGTCCTTTGTACATGAACGAAAGAAGAACACTTCTTAGTAATTGCGACGATATCAACATCAATATTGAAACATTACTCTTTGGGAACGATGATTATAGTTATGACGTCAACTCCAAAATATTTGGAAAAGTTCGAACTTTTATAAATCAATCTAAAAGATTTTAGGGCTAAGTCAGCAATTTTTCACCTGTACTTCTTACTTTCTTCTTATCAGTGTCAACATTCTAAATGTCTATTGTTAGTGAGAAGGCATGCTAAACAGCACAGACAAAAGAAGAAATGATCACAAGAAACTGATGTTATTCAACCTGTAGGTGCAACCCATTCGAATTCTCAAGAACAAATTCCAGAAAAAAGTTAAAGTACAGATCTACCACAAGTTGCACCACCACTCATTGTAAGACTTCCTTGTCAAGACCCGAAGAAGCGCACCAAAAAAAAAAAAGGATTAGCAAACAAGTTGCAAAATGTAACAGAGAAACTGACCGACTGAAGCGTGAAAGCAGAAATAAGGAGAGAACATATAAAGTCGTCTCTAAATGATATCAACGACTCCCAAGAAACCAATGTTGTTTCAGATTAATATTCAGTCTGTTAAAAAATGATTCTGATTATACAGCTTTGTTGATAGATATATTTAATATCTCTACATCGTTGCCACGTAGCTTACATCAAGGTAAAACAAAAGAGTTTCCATGCTTGAGCCTAATCATGGAATTCTAAAATAAATATTCACTTCAAATTGAATTTTATTTGTCATTGACTTGGTGATTACATTATTACAAGTTATCAACGGGTTAATATTTAGTACATGTGTCTAATTTCGGTTTTACTTTCAGTTCTGTGAAAAATGTTGAACAGTTGCGCATGAGCACATTTAATGATCTAATCAGAAACAAGACAGTACGCAATACATACATGTTCTTATTGCTAAAATAGTTATACATATACTAGCAAGCATTTGAAATGTGTGTGTTGTGAGAATATGTGTCGGACTTAATCTTATTAAGGAAGTAATATATTGCATCAGAAAACGACATATATTCAATTGCTATGGTGATCAGTTCGTGGAATTAATAGACAACAAATGAGTATTATAATGCTTTATATTCACACACAAAAACACGGCATTATGATAATTTTAGCTGAATATCTACGTGGTGAATCAAAATTGATATTACAAAGTGTAATATGTGTTGATTTTCAGAAAAGCCACATTGATATTAACTCAGATATCTAGTTAAATTACATAATAGAACTCGAAAAGCAAAGATATATATATACGTCTGAAAATGAAACCAAAAACTGTTAGAATTAGATCTTTGAGCTGACAATTGTTTTGTTCTTCCCTCAACGGGATTTGAACTCACACTGTTGATGCACTTCAGCACCAATCGAGCCTTATGTCCAGCGCCCTAGACCACTCGGCCACACCCGCTATATATATATATATAGCTACAAGAATGAAACACCAAATAAGTACAAAGAGAAACATATCGGCCTTGGTATCAGCAGAGAGATAGTACCAGTGTCGATATTGAAAAGGACATGATATAATCTATTTATCACATGATTAACCACTTATCGTGAACGATCTGAGGACGACAATATGTGTAAAGATAATTGGTACTTATATCCATTTTATATAATAAAGTGAAATATGTTTCATTACAGAAATTTAATATTTAGGTTAATTAAAGGTTATTTTTTACACATAAACAAATGTGTCATCATTGTGTTGGATAGGATATGGAAAATTACTCCTTGAGAATTGTCTGATCAAGCTGACGTACCGATATGCTAATTTTCTTGTTTGAATAAAATTAAGTTTTGAGGAATTCCCATTAAGATTTAGGACAAATTACGCTTCCGAACATTTGTGACGACCAACGGACTGACGTACTAAGCTAAAACAATACGTCTCCAACAATGGAAAAGGGGGTGGGGTATAATTAAGCAAATTAACACAATCGTGGTTCGATAACACTGTTCGTATGTTAAATGTTCACACATATATTACGGAAAAGGTGCCAATGAACTTATATTTTCAGATTATCCTTTTCGTATTCACTTATTCGTACACGATATTCAAAGTTCTGTTTCACATTGTTTTGTTTTACCACCACCAGATATCATATCTGCATGTTCTTGCCTACATATAGTACCAAAATGGAGACAGTTATTCCAATTAACAAACTGTTTTAATCAAGGTTTCAGTGTCACAATAAAGTAAACACACAATAAAATGAAAACAATGCATGAAAAGTCATTAAAATGTACCCTACCTCTAAAGATGGAAAATAATTCAATGTCAAGCAGAATATGTCTTGCAATATCCAAACCTTTATATGTTCTATCATAGCGATCTATCTATCTATGTTAGAAAACCAAATAAAAAACAAAACAAGCATAAATAAACAAACATACAGAGAAACAAAAAAAACAAACAAAAAACAAAAAACAAAGCAAAGCAAAAACAAAAACAGAAAAAAGCAAAAATAAAGCAAAAACTGGAACTTAGAGCAATGATGACTGTACACCGACTATAACGAATCACCATGAGAATTCGTACTAAGCATATTTTATTGTTCTGTACAGGACAACATTTCCACAACTGTTCTGAAGATTGCTTCATAATATTAACTTTACATAAAGTAAACGAAGCAAGTTTTACGTCCAATTAATGGAGAGATTTAGCTATATTTCGAAAATGATGATGACGTTCACTTTGTATTAGACCAACATGCTTTGACCTTTTAGCGTTATCTCACTGAAACAACAGTCCGCGGTTAGACATGTCGCTCCACTAGGACACATTATCCTGATTTAAAGCCAACCAGTTTTTTGCTAATACTCCTTAATGCCATGTGCTTAACACAAACAGCAAATATTGTTTTTTTACATTATTTGATTGCACACGATCGGGGCTCAAACACACGATATACCGCACTCTACCCGGAAAACTATTACACAACCGATACGGTGATATATGAGGTACTATTATAACTATAATTTGAAATGTAATTAAATTGATGCATTTTGGTACTCTTTTAAAACGTTCTATTGTGGTATTTTATATTGTATATATCATACTACAAAACGATGATTAATTAAACAATAGACATCTGACATGGCCCGTTTCTTAATTTAAAGTCCCACTGGCTATACATTTAACTAAAAATATGAAAAAAAATATTGTTTAATGATAAAATCATTTAAACTTGCTTAAAACATTTAAAAAACGCAATAAAATTGGTTTTTCAGCTCGCATTACTATATAATAACGGGGGAAACAAGTAGCGAGAATTATGTCCTTTCATGCAATAATTCCGACCAGAATTCCACGAAGATTTTCCGTATTCATACGACCTCTGTTGAGCATGCGTATTGAGATTGTTGTCAATGAAAGAAACATGTCGGAAGTTAGTTCGAAGCGTGGACCAAAGAGAAGATTTGATAAACAGATTCAGAAAGAAAACACCGGAAAAGAGAATCGAATGCTAAATTGGGTAAGAGCAGGATATGGAGACCAGTGTGATCGTTGGAATGAGCTCAGATCAGTTCTACGAGTGAAAACCAACGTTGAAGTGGCGAAAATTCTTTTGGACTGGTAGTGGTAAGTGCAATGTTTACATTTTAACGATGAAAATAAATCGTACATTGTGGCTGATAGAAGTTATGCATTTATTCCGTATTTGAATACATCGAAGGAAATATATATTTATTTATCATCTATATCTTAAATGAATGTTATTTACTTCGAAATAGGTGATAAAACCTGTCAAATACCAACGGTAAAATCGAGACGAAAATATTGAGGTCAGTCAAGGGGATTTTTTAAAATATAAATTATCGCTTTTAATACGGCGTCATCAATTGCAACAATGTTTTTTAGTGTTTTGTATCGAATTTTGCTTTAATTCTTAAATATTTTAATTAAGCATAAATTCTAACAACCTTTGTGGGAAACATTGGCGGGGGGAGGGTATTGTTGTGAATATAGTCAGTAACATAGTAAGCTCCAACTTAGTGTAAAATAAAGTATTTGCTCTTCAATCAAGGCATCCCGGAAATGGAGCCTTCTCCCCCTAACTGTACTAGTAGTCACACTATCACAGATCTTCATTATTTTTGTCATTTTACAATTTTGCAATATTCCTGTCACAGTGTTTTGGGCCTCATTGATGTGGTGTATGGCGTGACTTTCCATAAAATAACCATCTTTTCAACTATCTACATTTTATTTGATTCACACTGAAAATACATTATAAAAAGAATTTACTATAATGCAAAGCAAATTATTATTTACTGAAATGAACGCTGAATAATTTAGAAAAGCTGGACAATCCGTAATTAATTAAAGTATACAAAAGCATAAATGCCTACCTGAAAATAGGGAACAAGTTATCAATCTCAACCAGCCGTGTACTGTATTGAAGTGTGAATGTCAATCAGTGGACAAGCTATCAAATATATAGATCCAAAACCAGGGCGGGAATACATGCATGTGATATTCGTGCAAAAAGGTAGAAAGGTGTAGTCATTTCTCCGTCCGTCTTTATGAATGAATGAATTTATGAATGAAATATATTAATGATGCAAGATACCACTACTTACCTTTAAACGTAGTATGACCCGTTTCTTATTTTACGGCGACATATTCCGCCCAAAAAGGGAAAAAATTTCAAAACTTTACGGAGTATACTTACTGCAGAAAACTTCGTTAAATAAGTGGTCAAGAGACAGACAAAGACAATCGACAATCTATATACAAACAAAAGTAGCTAAATCACTATCTCAAAAAAATGAAAGTGAAAATGAAAATAATTCCACTCAAATGTTGTCAAATCATTTGAAATATGAAGATCCAACATATCAAACCAGCAGGCGGCAAGTGCCACTCAACTACTTCAAAATGGTGGAAACTCAAAATCAAAATATTTGTACTCAATAAAATATATGCATACAAAAAAAAATATACAAGTCAAAATGTCAAAGGTAGGCATGTTAAACAGATTTCAGTTATTTAACTGTTCCAAATCTCACTATGTTTCAAATATCCATGACAACTAAGTTTTCCTCATTCTCCGAAACAACTTTCTCCATATGCTTAAACTATGATCTACTCAAATCTATAGTAGGGTGAACACCATCTACTAACTTAGAGAACATATACTTGGTCTTTCCACCCTTCTTCTTGTGAACATATTTATGTAAGAATGGTGTGACCATGTTATTCTTACAATTCAGTTCAGGGATGAACTGATTTATCTCTCTCAAAACACTATGGAGTCGGTCTTGCATTTCATCATAATCCTCATAAAATTTCAAGACATCTGTCTTTTTTATAGAGTATCTATGAAAATTCCACTCACGAAAACTAGATGTAGCGATAGTAGCGAAAACAACATTTTCACCTAACTCCTTAATCTGTCGCTCAGTATCCAAAATGCAAGCTTTAATGTTAGAAACATGATCAATTTCAAGTTCCAAGAACGATTCTTCATACTTATGATATCTATATTTTTTCCTTTTCATGGTACAAATGTCTGGAATTCCAGCAATAAAATAAATAATTGTATTGCACATGTCTTTTTCAATCCTTGAAATAGCAACTTGACACAAATCGTTCAACTTGCCTCCAGGTATAACATGAACTTCCTGACAAGCCATCCCATAGAAACATTTCCCTCTACTAGATGAATACAAATATGAGTGAGGAAAACCAGCCATATCTATGAACAAATCGAAAACCCAAATGTACAAAAATCGTAAAAATATATCAAAGTCAATCCGAAAATCACCAGTATGAAAAACTGATCAATATAAAGTTATACAAATTATCTAACGATATAAAATAAAACCATCAAACCTCCGAGGAACCTTACTTACCCTTGCTGTCCTACGTAATGCAGGTTGTGCTTCGTGAATAGAAATATCAGATTGATCAAAGTCTTGAACCACTGTATCACTAGCATCTGCAATATCACTAGTCCTCATATGGCTAGAGGGTTCCACAGGGTCATTACCTGTTACTACTGAAATATTACGGTCTGTCTCACTTCCAAAACTTTGTTGAGTATCTGATAGAGATGAAAGAACTTCAGACCTTGAACTTAACACAGATCCTGATGACGACGATTTAGTGGATGAAGGCCAAAATTCGGCGGCCATAGGATTAAGGTCAATCCTTGATGGTTTATGGGTATAATGTTTATTAGAACATACATATACCTCATCATCGTCATCACTGGAGATACTTACGTCAATTGGCTCATCCATGTGACCTTCATCAACAGTTTTCTTTTCCATTTCTTGTGTAGAATTTTCTGAACTATCATTTTCCTTACTTCGTTTTGGTTTGGGAGGAGTATGCTCTCGAACAATCTCCTTAGTAGGAAGAGATAAAATAGGAAGCAACATATTTCTATGTACCGTGACCTTTCTCGAACGTCCATGTTCTGGCGTAAGGAGTAAACGGGTATATCTGTATCAGGTTGAGACTCAATGATATAAGGGTCTCTTTCCTATTTATTTTCAACTTTATGCTTACCTTTGAAACCTATTTTCTTCAGCAAAACTCTGTCCCCTTTCTGCAAGTTCGAATGACGTACTCTCAAATCATATCGAGTTTTGTGACGCTTACTTGCCTTTTCAGCTACCTTGGCGGCTGTTTTGTAAGCAAGTTTCAATCTCTTTTCAAGGGAACTTACATATGTTATGTGATCTTTCACTGGTGAATCAGATGTAACTCCCAGAAATGCGTCTATAGCCAGTCTCGTGTGCCAACCAAGCATTAAAAAGTGAGCACTATAGCCCGTACTTTCATGTCTTGTGGCATTGTAAGAATGCACAAGAGGCGCTACATACGATTTCTAATCTGGTTTCATCTCTTCATCTAACATACCTAACATGTTCAAAAGTGTCAGATTGAATCGTTCCACCTGTCCGTTACCTTGAGGGTGATAAGGAGTGGTCCTGGATTTTTTTTATATTTGCTAACTTACAAAGTTCAACAATGATCTTAGATATAAAATTCCTACTTTGATCACTGTGTAGTCTGGCTGGAAAAGAGTAATGTTGTATACAATTTTCCCATAAGCACTTAGCTGTTGTTTTTGCCATTTGATTCTGTGTAGGTATTGCCTGAGCGTAGCGTGTAAAATGGTCAGTGATTACTAGTATATTTTCCTACCCACCTTTTGACTGTTATAAGGAAAGATAATCAATACAAACTAGTTCAAAAGGATATGACCACTTAATATTTACCAACTCTGCTGATGTTTTACACTTAGACTTCCTAAGAATACAGTTACTACAAGACTTTACCTTTATTTCTGTCTTTATCCATACCAGGCCAGTAAAATCGGGATTTAATCAGAAACAATGTTCTATCTCTTCCCTGATGTCCTGCATCATCATGCGGTCCTTGAAACACGACATCTCTGTAAACTGGTGGTAAAACCAACTGACTTATCTTTTCACAATAAAGATTATTATATCTGTGCAAAATCTTATCCTTCAAGGTAAATTTGTCCCAATCACGCAAATACTTACGTACTCCTTCCGATTCTAAAGATTTTTCCTTTTTGTAGGTTTGTGCCCAATCTGCAAAAGGGTTTTGACTCTCCAAATATCTGGGTCCGCATTTTGCTCTTCATGCCAATCTATAGCACTGATTTCAACATCGGAGACAAGACTGTCGTCAAAACTTACATTTTGAGTTAATAAGATTGTCTCAATACATGGATTACTGGCAGACACGACACAAGCTGAACATACCGCTTTAATAGCATCATGAAACATCTGTTTGGTTTCTGGTTGTATTCTTGACAAAGGATCAGCATCGCCATTAGCCTTACCCGCTCTGTAGGTCAAATTAAAGTCATAGTTAGAAAGGGAAGCCACCCATCTATGACCAACAGCATCCAACTTAGCCTTATCAAAGATGTAAGTCCGTTTTACCCTCGAACTTACTGCCGTACAAATATTCATGAAACTTATCCGTCACAGCTCATATAAGAGCAAGAAACTCTCGTTTATGAGCCGGATAAAGTCTCTCTGCTCCTCGCAAATTACGGCTAGCATAGGCAATTACTCTGTCAATGCCACCCTGCTTCTGATACAATACCACCTCTAAACCTTCATTACTTGCATCAGTATGCAAAATGAATGGCAACGTATAATCAGCGTATGCTAAAATAGGGGGAGATGTCAACTTCTCAATTACCTGATCCATAGCTTTCTGTTGATCCTCATTCCATGACCACATTTTACCTTCGTCTTTCTTTTGTTTGTGGTATGACCAATCAATAGATCATTCAAAAGTTTGACTATCTTAGCGTAATCCTGAATGAAACGTCTATAATAAGACGTGAATCCTAAAAACTTTCTCAGGTCTTTGACATTCTTGATAACTGGCCAGATTTTCACGACTGATACCTTATCTGGATCAGTTTTTATGCCACCATCGGACACAATAAACCCAAGATATTTGATTTCGGTCTTGAAAAACTCGCACTTCTTACCTTTTAGTTTCAGGTTATGCTCCTTCAGTCTTCTAAAAACAGACTAACCTTTTAATACTACCATCTACTGTCTTGGAAAACATGATGATCTCGTCGAGATATATAAGACACTCTTTGAGATGTAACTCACTCATGCAGCGCTCCATTAACCTTTGGAATATTGAACATGCATTTGTGAGACCAAAAGGGAGGAGATTAAATTCATAGAACCCAAGGGGTTCTAAATTGAATGCTGTTTTCGGTTTATCCGACTCTTTAACTGCGCACTGCCAATAGGCTGAACGGAGATCCAGTTTAGTAAAGAATCGGGAACCCAATAAACAGTCTAAAGTGTCCTCAATCCTCGGCAAACTATGAGCATCTTTTATAGTCTTACGATTTACACCTCTATAATCAATGCACAGACGTAAGGATCCATCAGACTTCCTAACTAATACTAAGTTACTGGAATAAGGGCTTGACGACTCTCTGATAGCACCAATTTCTAACATTTCTAACATCTCTCTGAAATGTTCCCTTACCTCATCACACATAGAAGGTGGTATCCTTCTATATGGTTCCCAATAAGGTTTTTCATCAGTAAGATTGATTTCATGTTCAACCAATCTAGTGTATCCTAAGTCTGTTTGTCCAGTTGAGAACACATATTTCCACTTACAAATTAAGTCTTGTAACTTACCTCTTGTACTGGGTGTCAAATATTTTAAGTCAATATCAAGTTTTTTTTAAATGTTACCTGTATTGGATTCTTTACTTTCTAAGTCGCTGGCATATTTATCTGTTTCACCTAAATCAGTATATCTCATGACCCTCACCTCGTTCAATCCACAAATAATACTTTTAGGTTTCAGATATACTACCTTGGTAGTCATATTAAATATCCTTACTGGTATTCTGTTTTTACCTGGTGACTTAACACTTACTACTCTAGGGCAAACACCTAAAGTTCCCTTTGTATCATCAACACACTCGGTGACTGCTGTTTCTAGAACAGTCTTTGACTTACATATACCTGATACAGTCAAAATAGACATTGGACCTACCTTAATAGGCCTTTTGTTTGTTGATTTCACCAAGCTAACACCCGCATCCAAAGCCGAAAAAGCTATATCCCAATTATGGGGTACTTTAACGTGTGAATCACTAACAGAAGACTTAATAGGTCTCAATATGTTTGTACCAATCACTACTGGAACAGATTTGCTATAATCTGTTTCAGGTACAACCAATAATAGAACCATCATATTGTCTGACTGAAAGGTAACATATATACTTACCTCTACATATCTAAGATAAGGTAAAGGGGAGCCTTCAGCAACCTTTATCGAAAGCGTAAGCTCATCTAGGATTTTAATATCAGGGGGTGAATGCATAGACTTTAAAGTCGCTACACTTATAGTAGATACCATGGAACCACTGTCTAGTAATGACATACATTTAATCTTATTTACATAAGCAATTGATTCAGTTGCCCTTCCTACCATCCTATCTCATAATGATGGTTTACTTACAGTATCCTGGTTTAATTTACCAATTGTGGGGCTATGATCAACAGCATCAAGTCTTAAATCTCTAATTTGCCCTGCATTAGAAATTTCGACTAGTTTAGATTACCTTCACTTTTCTTTGTGTCGTCTATTTTTGATTGGTCTTGGTTCGAGCTATTTTTATCTCCATGACCTCTATGGTTTTGATAACCTCTACCCCGACCATAACGTTTAGGGTTATACCTATTTCCACCTCTATACCCACCATTATACTGGGTATTACTGGTTTCTTTTTCTGGTGCCTTTTCTGACTTTTCAAGAGTATCTAACCGTTTACTCATGCGATCTATTTTTTCCCAAATATCATCAAGTTTTTTGGAATCTGATGAAATAGGTTGGTGTTGCACAGTGGTAATACCTTTATCTGAATTTGCCAATTCAAGCTCAATTGCCCGTATCTCCTTCTTAAGTTGATCAAAATCTTTGGTTGTATCAAACTTATACCTACTTGAATTTTTCAGCAATGGGTCGCTAAGTCCTGACCAAAATTTTGACTTAAGCATTTGGTTCTTTGCAATAATGTTTATATCACCTATCTCAATAGCTGACTGAATTATGGACTCTAAATTCATTCCATATTCAGCTACAGATTGATTTGGCTGTTGTCAGTGTTGTGTTTCTTTAAAACATTTCTCAAGTAGAGCCTCACTAGAATATACATTACCATATACACCATCTAATTTGTCAATTATGTTCTCAGCTGTCGCATGTTCAGATAAAGACAACAAAAGGCTTCGAGCCTTTCCCTTTAAAGACCCTCTTATTGCCTGTAATTACCCTCACGTAAAGCACATTTCACTTCCAACTTCCAAACATCAAAAGAGGTTTCACTCTTTTCCTCGCCAGAAAATATAGGCAACTTAGACTTTTGATAAGCATTACAACTTGATGTATCACCAAATAAAGAATGCCCTTTCAATGCATTACTAAGCAAGAAACTAGAACTCCTGACTGGCGGAGAGGGAGAGAGCTTAGTTGAACTTGAACCTTCTGTCTTAAACTTAACCTCCTTTGGTGTGATATGTCTAGGTTCCGGATCTTTGACAACCTTATAATCAGTATGTGCATGTAAAAACTTTATCATCTTGTCTATGTCTGCCTTAGACACACTACCATTCAATTCATCCTGATCTGAACTTTTACTACTTGCCATGATGTTTAAATCTCAAATTGTACTGATTGTCTCCCTTTGCACAATACAATACTAATGTATAGAAAAACTAATGATAATGAAATTGATGATGATATGATGAAATGATAACTACTCACCAGTCATATGTCAGTCAGAAAGAGGGAAGATAGAAAACTAAATGCAGTTTCATGCAGGATTCAAGACATGCTGTGGTGTATTGTGCAGCTATCTGAAAAATAGACTGTAGAATAAATAACTTATATTGAAAATTGCCCACTATAATATAATTAAACCAAAATTAAACTATAAACAGTTCAAAATAATTTTCAAATTAAATATAGATAAACAAATTATTTTCAATTGTCATTTAAAGTTTGTTCAATTAGAAATCAATATACTATCAGTTAACAGTTCTGTATTTTAAACACGTGATGTTTCAATTGTATCTGGTCCTCACAGGTGTACAGGTAATCATCGTACATGTAGTAGCTACGGTCAATCAATTTCGTAGTAGTGTTGACGTAACGATACTTTAAATCTCTTCTTCTTCTTCTTCTTCTTCTTCCAAATACAGGATAGACTCGAAGGATCGAGTGAAATTATCCCGGCGTGGAGACTATAAATTTTGAATTTATAGATTGATAAAAATATATTTACATAATTACATATTTACAATTTAACAAGTGGAATTACATGAAGGCTGGAGGGAATTGTATACCCTCCAAACCAGATCTGAAGCTGTCAAGGTCTGTAGCCTGTGCTACTGCTGCCGGGAGGTAGTTCCAACTTCTGATGGTCCGGGGGAAAAAAGAATACTTATATATGTTTTTTGAAGTTGCAATTTGTTTATATTTATGTTCCCCTCTAGTACGTGTGTCACTTTTGTTTAAGTATGTGTTTGGGTCTATAGTCACTTGGTTATTAATGATCTTGTATAGCATGGTGACTCTGTTTTTGGCTCTTCGTTGACTCAGAGGCTCCCAATTTAGTGTGTCTAGCATGTTTGTAGCGCACCCTGGTTCTTTACTCCTGTAATTATTGTACACAAAACGTGCTGCTCTTTTTTGCACTTGTTCTATGTCCTCAATTAGATCTTTGCTATGAGGATCCCAGCATGTCGATGCATATTCCAATGTTGGTCTTACCATCGTAGTGAAGGTGTGTTGTTTTACTTTCTGAGTGCACCCATGAATATTTCGCTTGATAAAACCTAGTGTTTTGTTGACCTTGTTAGTGATGTTGTTGATGTGTGCTTTCCAAGTGAGATCTTTACTTATGGTAACGCCTAGGTATTTGCGTTCTTCAACAACTTCTAATATGTGATTGTGGATGGTATAATCTTGTTTGATGGTTTTGCGTTTTGTACCAGCTCTTATGACAAAACATTTATCTGCATTAAAAGCCATTTGCCATTTGCTTTCCCACTTTTGTAACATGTCAAGATCTTCCTGGAGTTTATTGGTATCTGATGTTGTATTTACCTCCCTATACAATAAACAATCGTCTGCGAGGAGCTTGGCTGAAGAGTGTAAGTTTTCAGGTAGGTCGTTTATGTAGACCAGGAATAATAATGGGCCCAAGACTGTACCTTGGGGCACCCCTGAGACAACTGTGGCTGTAGATGATTTGACCCCTTCTAAAAGTACAAGTTGTTTGCGATCATGTAGGAATGAGTAGATCCATTGCAGTGTGTTGCTGCGAATACCATAGTAGTTTAACTTGTTTAGCAATCTTTTGTGCGGCACTTTATCAAAGGCCTTCGAGAAATCTAGTAGAATTATATCAATTTGTTTGTTATTTGCTGCCCTTTTGGTGATGTCATCAAGGGTCTCTAACAACTGGGTTTCGCAGGATCTTCTAGCTCTAAATCCATGTTGTGAATCTGTTAGTATTTTATGGATATCTAGATGTTTCATGATACTTGAATTTACTATATGCTCGAGTGTTTTGCATAGTATAGATGTTAATGACCATAATCAATACACAATAAAGGGATATACTGGCAAACACATCGTGTGTATATTCTTTAAACATATTTGTTGTAACACTATGCATTTCAATAAATGAAATATGATTCACAATTTTCTTGTAAATAAAGGTGTGCGCTGAACACTTTAAAAGTTGTAAAACTGTAGTGTACCTTTTCACACGGACTAATACGAATTGATAATAGTTCTAGTTGACAGGATAGCCGGGGTATAAACGAACATCTGGGCCGAACAACGGAACTAAACCAATGGTACACTCAATGTGAAGAAATAATATATGGTTGAATCTAAATCTCGGTAGAACATCCATTTGTCACAGTGTTTTTGGGCCTCATTGATGTGGTGTGGGCATTAGGATATATATGGCGTGACTTTCCATAAAATAACCATCTTTTCAACCATCTACATTTTATTTGATTCACTCTGAAAATACATTATAAAACGAATTTATTATAATGCAAAGCAAATTATTATTTACTGAAATGAACCACTGAATAATTTAGAAAATTAAAGTATACAAAAGCATAAATACCTACCTCAAAATAGGGAACAAGTTATCAATCCCAACCAGCCGTGTACTGTACTGAAGTGTGAATGTCAATCAGTGGACAAGTTAGCGAATATATAGATCCGAAACCAAGGCGGGAATGCATGCATGTGATATTCGTGTAAAAAGGTAGAAAGGTGTAGTCATTTCTCCGTCCGTCTTTATGAATGAATGAATTTATGAATTAAATAGATTAATGATGCAAGATAATACTACTTACCTTTAACCGTAGTATGACCCGTTTCTTATATTACGGCGACATTCCTATTGTCAATTTCAGCTATGATGAGAAAACTCAGGAGACACAAACAGCAAAACAACTTAAGTTACAAGATGATAGTATGTTTGCCACAAGTGTGCCATTGTCTGATAATACAGCATGTGCTGCATTTACATTCACTCCAGAACGTGCCCATCAGAAGTCCAACATTACTCAAACTGTTACAGATGTTTCTGAGATTTCAGCATCAGAACTTGAGATTGGTAGAATGTAAGTTTGATAAAGCAACATAGTAGTGATTTATATATAAATTTAATGTTGTTTATGGTATTTTAAACAATGTATGTCACTTTCGTACAGCTAGAATCAAAACATTTGGAAAATTGAAAAAAAAAGCAGTTGAAAGACTGAGACTCGGAGAGAACAATGCCTGACCAGTAACGTCAAAGTACAAAACGTGGGACATAATTATATTAATAAAATACGGTATAAATCAACAGGGTCTTGTTGTGTAATCTATATTATTTACACCATGAATGATGCTTTTAATTTTCATATATGCACTTTAGTTTTGACAAATCTGACAATATTTCATTACATTAAATATAATAAAGATTTACTCACGTAAAATGCAAGTATTGTGTAACATGATTTAGATTTTTGGTGTTTAGCACCACTTTCAACAATATTTCAGCTACAATCATGACGACCAGTTTTAGTGGTGGAGGAAGCCGGAGAGAACCACCGACCATGGTCTAGCAACTGTTAAGCTTTATCACTTGCGACTGCGAGTCGAATGCACCTTTTATGTAATTTACAAAGCCAGGATATTTTGTAACAGCTACACATGTCAGTTTTATATTTTTTTTGTTTTAGGACAGAAGTTGAAATGTCGGGCATAGAAGATATTGCTTTCAGCAAATATTCCACTATAAAAGCATTTGACAAATCCAGCAGTTTTATTAATCCATTTGAGTGAATATTCTTGACAGTTTGACACACAATTATAAATACTCGTGTTCAGATTTTGCGAAAAAAAGATATTGGGTAAATGTCAAATAATATAAGCTATAAGCAGAAAGATACATGGCGAAATTAGTACATTTGTAACAATATCGAAAGAAATAAAACAACCACATAATTTGACACAAACACGACCAAAACTAAAACACGAGCCATGTAAACTCTCACAAGAACAGGCTGTATCGTTTGGTGCTCAGAAAGGGTAAGCTTGAATTGCTCTGCATTTGGCATTGTTTCATTGGAGTATGATGAAGGTACATGTATAGGGGAGGGTTGAGATCTCACAAGACGTTTTACCCCGCAAATATGGTAAGCATCATATAATAATATTTTGTAAATGTTTAATTTCAGAAGTACATCAGAGTTGGAAAACTTACAAAATTTGATCCTCAAGTATGCTTCAAAAAGGAATTCGGACAAGCCTCCAGCGTACCGGGCGAGGAATGAATTGGCTACCCTAGACCATAATGAGCATTGTGGTCGTGCAGTCATAACAAACAAAGATGGAACAATCAGGTAAATTTCATTAGTATAATGGTAACATATATTCTTGTACAAAGTAAACTGCCTATAGATATTGATTGCTTTTGCATAGATAGAACAAAAGGAGGTGTATGGTAAATGTCAATGAGACGACCCCAAAACTGACAAGGCCGGAACAAACTACACTTAAATGTCACCAAACAGCCTTCAAAATGAGTACAAATGTACACTCCAACAATGTCCTCAACCACATTGTCAAGTGAGCTCTTTATGGTCCATATGCTAGAAATATGTGAAAAACACTTACACTATCTGATCTAAACATAAAAAAAAAACAATTATCCAGAGTTGGGATAGGCATGTTTTGTTTCATCTCAACTGTCCCCCTTTTCAGCACACCAACATTTACAAATATCTCTATTAAAAAAATGAGAAAATAGGGGCATTAGGTCTCAATTTCATACTTAATATGCAGTATCTATATTTCAGGACTCATAGATATTACAGTAAAAAAGGGTCTAGATGGTCAGCATATGAAGTAAAAACAGAAAAATCTTATCCTCATGTACCATCCATAATGAGAGGTACAATAGAAGCTCGCTTGGGAGATGCAGTGGGAATGAACCGAAAAGTTATTTTAGAGAGAGATGATCCAAGGCGACTGTCAGCTACAATAGCTCCTATACCCCCACCACCAACTGCAGAAAGCATAGCAGAGAAGAGATCAAGAGTATCTATAGAATATATGGACACAACCATTGATTACACATGGACTGGGCATTAATTCCTTTTTACCAGTGTTATGCAGATTTTGATCAATGTTATAGTGACAGATAAACTTTGTACATATATTCTCTTGAAGATAGGATGACCCCACTTTTATTTTCAAGGTGAAACAGGAACTTATTTGTGGTTCCTTTGCTATTTTGATGTGTAAATATTAGAATTATGTCTTGTGTGTGCATCTACTGTATATTCTATTATTTTTGTCATAATAAGTTGATACAACAAATACTATATGTTGTCATCTATTTCTTTTGTAATGTGTTCCTTACAATTCATACTTTGGTATATGTTATAACATTTGTTCTTTGTCACCATTTGTATTTAGATGTGTGCGATGTGTGTTCACAAGTACTGAATGTATCAAAATTTTCTGTATATTATTGTATAAAAATTTCTTACAGAAAGCTACAAATTATGAAGTTTTTTCTATGTTGCATTTGTATTCAACAAAAAATACATCCAAAACATGTATTGCCTTTTGTTGGTATTGTTTTGGCTGAGACACAGCAAAGGCGAGACATAGGTATGCTAATAACAGAGTCAACAATTGAGTGTTCAAGTTTTTGTGACTAGGTCAATTTGCCATGGACTATCAGAGATACTTCAAGGGTATTTGATGCTTGTGCTGTACAAGTCAGTCTTGCACCAGCACTATTACCTTAACCTCAATTTTATTTTTATTGCACAAGTTTAGTTTTCAAGATTTTGTCAGTTTTTCAATAGAGATATCCTTTGGCATGCAATCCTCTTAGTCTACCATTATTAATGGAGTATTATAGGTTGTTTTTAGCTCACCTTGCCAAAGGCAACGTGAGCTTTTGCCATCACTTGTTGTCCGCTAACTTTTTACATTTTAATCTTCTCCTCTGAAACCCCTCAGCCAAATGAACTGAAATTTGATAGGAAGCATCTATAATCTATGGAAGGTTCTTTATAAAGATTGCTCATTTTGTCCCGATCCATTAACAAACATGGCCACCACAGGCAATTCCTGTTTCTGATTGGCCGATTTAAAAAAAATCTTCTCCTCTGAAACCGCTTGGCCAAATGAACTGAAACTTTGTAGAAAGCATCTATGGAAGGTTCTCTATACAGATTGCTCATTTCGTCCCGATCCGTTAACAAACATGGCCGCCACAGGCCATTCTTGTTTTTGATTGGTTGATTTTGTAGGAGTTCATGTTATTTGCATTTATTATTTTTCTGATTAAAATTTGTACCAAAAAATATCACTCAAAGTGAAAGAAACAGCGCCATCTATTAAAAAAACGGAAGTTCAGAACTCTCAGGGTTTTAGCTCTGAGATAAGGAAAATACCGTTAAGATTCAAACAGCATTAAACGAGCGGGACAATTTGAAGTTTGAATCTTAACGTATTTTCCTTACCTCAAAGCTAAAACCCCGAGAGTTCCGAACTTCCGTTTTTTCATAGGTGGCGCTGTTACTTTCACTTTGAGTCCATGGAGTTCTCTACTCGGGCGAATTCCTGACAAAAACGACCGCTGCGCCTTCACAAGAGGTAGTCGAGGGAAGGTCATGATATTTTTTTAAAAGAATAAAGTCTTGGGAGTTGAAGCAAACAAGGTTTTGAATATAATAGAAGGAATTTAAAAAACAAACACGACTTGAAGCGAGCGGGGGGGTAAGAAAGGTGTCCGCCTTTGTACATGTTTATCCATTGATAGTATATTTACGTGGATAGTGACAATGCCCTGTGTGCTAACAGAGAAATGAAAGAGCCTAAACGGTACGATTTCCGTTAGGACGGTTACACTTTGCAAGTTCTTCATACTGATAGCAAATATAATAAAGATAAAATTCTAAAATATTTAATTTGCGAACATTATTTACTGAATAATGCGGATTCATTCAGATTTGTTTTACGAATACAGCATATTTATTGTTCACTTGGTATTTCCCTTATCGTACCCCAATTTTGTCAAAAAACGTTTTTTTTTACAATTAACTTTATTTCTCATCTCTCGAGCTATGCACAAATTACTAACTACTTTTCTTTTTTAAAACCATACGAAATGACCACTTTTTATCGGGAAAACATTTGAAATAAAACAATAATATAGTAGTGAGAAAAGAGTACAAGTGCTTACTTCTTCCATCGCTGTTTATTTATAGCTGGACCAACACGATCATTCGGCAATCGTATATGGCCGAGTAGTTACGATTGAATCATTCGGCAGACTCCGTAAATTTGCCGATAATTAATCAGTCGCCATCTTTTGATGCAGCATTCTGGAATTCGTCAACAAATATCGTTCTCTCATCCATTCTTTCTCACATATATCAACACGAAAATGAGCTAAAACATTATTTTATTAAATATAAAGCATATATAGTACATTTTTGGGAGAATGCAGCTCATTAAAAAAACGGTCGTATCTTAGGCAGTGGAACTTTAATGTCAGTATTATTATTATATACGTCAATTAATATGATTGACAAAGAGGACTCTTAGTAAGCGTGAACGTCACGAAATAACTGAAACACTGCTAAATTTGGCGTTAAGCACCAATCAATCAATCAATCAATCAATCAATCATGTAAGCGTGAAAACAGTGGAGTAATGATTGGAATATGATTTAAGTTCCACATTACTGTTTTATAGGGCCCCCTCGTGGTCGTGATCGCATGAGAGTTGGATTTACAACTATGTATGCAATTAGTAATTCTCTACAAGATGTGTTAGCTAGAGAGCGTAAATACCGGTATCGTGAGCGATAAATACATACATTGGACACATAAGATTATTATTCTTAGAATTGTGTCAAGAATTATGTTAGATTATGAGCGTGAAAGAAATGACATATATACTCTTTCTGAATGGGTAAAGGCTGGGAGGTCGTTGATACAAATTTGAATTAAAACATAATGTATAAACTTGACTACATGTGTACCATGCACAACAAAGGGTGTCTTACAGAAAAAGGAACTGATTACCTTTAGCGGGCAACTGCGTTCGCCCGCTTGGATTCGTGTTGCTCATCTTTTTAGTCTTTAGTATTTCGGTTTTTTTTTGGTTCTGTGTCTTTGCTTCCAATTGAGATTGTATCTTTCGATTGTCCATTTTTTATTAATACTTCGGTTTTCTCTAACGTTTATCTATTTGAAAGTCTCATATGTTGCAAAACATCTGCAGTACATTGATGTCAAGTATGTTTTAATTTTAATTCTTTATTTATTTCATGAGGATTACATACAGCCAGAGGCTACTAGTAGCTCTCCTCAGCATATCGAGTATGTTGTTGCTCCTTCAGACAAAGTACCTAACAATATCGTTTTTTTAATGTACTAAATAAACTACAATGACTGTTTAATGAAGGAATTATGTATTTACCATTCCACCGTACATATACCTCGACGATACTTACAAATGAGGACAATCATCAACATGTTTTTGTTCCATTGTCATTCTACGTGGGCCCTTTATAAAATTATTAACATCTATCAGCGGACAAAACCGGTATTCAGACTTGTCATGGTATTGGGTACTCCAGGTGTGGCGTGAATCAGATGTGGATTTCGAAAAATACACAATCAAGGTAACTCTCTTCATTCAATAGAATTAAAACTTTTGACTTTTCTACACTTTACTACACAACTAATCGCCATTTTATACTTCAATAAAGAATCATAAAATAATTGGTTCAACTTTGATTCTTAAAAAAAGGATGACCAAAGTAAATAAAAATATCTCACTCTAAAAAGAGATGAATCTTGTTGTTTGAACAAATACTCTAATTCTAACAGAACAAGTTCTTTGAAAATGCTTTTGATTTCCACAATATTCGTATTTTCAACACACAGACGGGATTCCTATGGGCATCATGTGTGCTCCTCTTCCATGCAACTTGTTCCTTGATTCGTATGTGCTAATGCTGATATTATCTACTATTGTCATACCCATCATCCTGTCTCGAATGAGGTATACGTTAGCAAACATCTATTCTCACCGCAAGCGAGAAAGTTAACCAAATAGTTCGATTAATTTCTTAAATGGATCGGTCCGTTAAGAATAAATTCGTCTTAGATTTACCTTTGGTTCCCTTAACCGCCAAATATGGTCACATACTATTGATATTAATTTTGAAATGCTCCTTATGCAATCAGTCAATCGAAATAAAACTTCAGTATAGGAGAATGTCCAAGTAACTCTCCATTCCTTAAAAATAATGGAGCCGAGGCCCCGAAGGGGGCGAGGCCCATTGTTTTTAAGGAATGGAGAGATACGAGGACATTCTCCAACTTAAAATCCATCAATTGTACTTTATTAATCTTATTAATTATTAATCTTGTAACAAAAAAAAGTCTAAAGTCCAAAGAGAACAATAACTCCGCCCCTGTCCGCATTGTTCATAACTCTCCATTCCTTGAAAATAATGGAGAGTTTAGACAATAGATTTACATCACAGGTGGATTTTAAGTTTCATTAAATCGGTATCTCATTTAAGAGCTCTACAAGGAAAAGAGGTATTATGCATTATTGCATGATAATCATGTAAAATTTGCGAAGTGGGTTATTTATTATAAAAAAGGAATCCAAATCTTTAAAAATAGAAGGATGCATGCCATAGATATCTTGACCATGTGGATGAGAAACATAACAATTCTTTAACACAATCCTACTATTAAATAATGTTTCTAAAAAAAATTATAATCCGAAACGTCTGATCATGAGGTGTTTGTGATTACCTGTAATAATGTTTTAATTACTTTATTGAATAAGCACAATTTTACCCCAAAGAGGCTGAATGCACATAACACAGCACAATACATACAATTAAACTTTTAATGAGTTAACACAAAGATGTAAAAACGTTTGATTACATAGCCATATATTCTACTGTAATTAAACTGAATAGATAACTTAACTGGTAAATAAAAGAAGGTTACAGGATTTCTGTACCAATGTGGTGGAAATAAAATGATTGAGAATGCATCTATAACTTTCATCATCGAGTTTAAATATCCACTTTAGACATTTGAGCTCAACGCATGGAAATCGTAAATTTTCTTTGCTTCCAATAATAATATTTGTTTTGGCCATTAAGTAACAAAGTTTCAGCACAATTTGACATATATTTATGTCGATGAAAAGAGTAGTCAGTGTTTGCTATTTATTTCCCGACTCGTCTTAAAATATGGCAAAGCACAAAACAAATAAAATCCTGGGTCGAATCTAAGCATATTTAATATTTTATACGATAGTTCTATCAGCATTTAATATTTTATATGATAGTTCTATCAGCATTTAATATTTTATATGATAGTTCTATCAACATTTTGTATTAATGAAACGATATACAACAAAAAAATACTACACTGTCAGAGCATTTCCAAAATTCAATAGAAAAATCGTAGAAAAAGACAAAATCGATACCCCAAACCTCCGGGTTTTGTTCAGACCCTTGAATGAAGAGTGGCGGGGTTAAACTATATTTTTGGGCCCAACCAATAAATTATGTAAGATATAAAATATACAATACTAATATTCTTGATTATTATTGAACATATATCCATAAGAAAATTAACAGTATAGTCTGTTTGACCAGCCTAAAACAGGACTAAAAAATGAATTAAAAATCAACAGTTCAACTTATTGATTTTTTTTCTTCACACATTTGCTCATATATCATCTACCTACTCTGACAAATAATTTCAGAATTTTGACACTATTTTCCAAAAAGTTGCCCATTAGGTCTCTATGTTAAATGTTTGTACCAAATGTGGATATGTGCAGAGGGAGTTAGTATGCTTGTTGTTACCAGCTTCCAGTGTAAACAATAACAACAACAGATGTGATTTTATTTACATTTCACTGTCATGTGATTACCTAATTTGAATATGTCACCAGAACCCAAGCATGCATGAGATGTTCATTTCACCCAAAGTTTAGCTTTTTACATTTTATTGGAAATTATTTTAGAAATTTAAAAGTAAAAAGTATAAATGCAAGCCTTTGAATTTTAAATCTTTTTTCTTTAAATTCTAAATAAAATCACTTTTGTTTTGGTGTTTTCTAAAGCTCAGTATTTGAACTCAAAGAACATGGTTATAAAGTAAGCCTATGTGTGTTGACCAGATATACCATGTAAATAGCCCATGCTTTGCATGCTTTGTGTATACTTTTAGAAAATGAAAACAAGTTTTATGTATGTTATTTAAGCATAATAAAAAAAACAAGTAATTAATATATATTTTTTTTAAATATAATAGAAAAAATATAAAATAAAGGTAGAAAAAAACAACATTTTTTTTGTCTTTTCATAAATTAATATTTACAAATTAAAAATTATCTGCCCTTATTTAGAACTCTACCAATACTTATATAGAAAGGATAGTCATGCCTCTCAAAACTTCAGATGAAAAACAGGATTTAATACTAAAAGTGTTTGATTATTTTGAAGCCGAATCAAAATTGTCACTTGGTGAAAGTGAAATGAACATCTCATGCATGCTTGGGTTCTGGTGACATATTCAAATTAGGTAATCACATGACAGTGAAATGTAAATAAAATCACATGTGTTGTTGTTATTGTTTACACTGGAAGTTGGTAACAACAAGCATACTAACTCCCTCTGCACATATCCACATTTGGTACAAACATTTAACATAGAGACCTAATGGGCAACTTTTTGGAAAATAGTGTCAAAATTCTGAAATTATTTGTCAGAGTAGGTAGATGATATATGAGTAAATGTATGAAGAAAAAAAATCAATAAGTTGAACTGTTGATTTTTAATTAATTTTTTAGTCCTGTTTTAGGCTGGTCAAACGGATTTATACAATAGTAAAATCTGGTTATCTCGAACCTGGTTAAGTTGTGTTCTTGTCTAACACAAATGATCTATTTGATTGTTTATTGTAGCCCAATAAGGACAGATGAATTTCAACTGTTATATAAATTCAAACGGTCTTGGTGATCTTTATTCGTGAAATGAACTCGTACTACTCAAATGAACTCATACTACTCAAGTGAACTCATTCTAAACAAGGGAATTCATACTACTCAAGTGAACTCATACTACTCTAGTGGACTCATACTACTCAAGTGAACTCATACTACTCAAGTGAACTCATACTACGCAAGTGAACTCGTACTACTCAAGTGAGCTCATACTACTCAAGTGAACTCATACTACTCAAGTGAACTCATACTACTCAAGTGAACTCGTATTACTCAAGTGAACTCATACTACTCAAGTAAACGTATACTACTCAAGTGAACCTATGCTACTCGAGTGAACTCATACTACTCAAGTGAACTCATACTACTCAAGTGTACTCATACTACTCAAGTGAACGCACACTACTCAAGTGAACTCATACTACTCAAGTGAACTCATACTACTCAAATAAACTCACACTGCTCAAATGAACTCACACTACTCAAGTGAACTCATACTACTCAAGTGAACTCATACTACTCAAGTGAACTCATACTACTCAAGTGAATTCATACTACTCAAGTGAACTCATACTACTTAAGTGTACTCATACTACTCAAGTGAACACATACTACTCAAGTGAACTCATACTACTCAAGTGAACTCATACTACTCAAGTGAACTCATACTACTCAAATGAACTCACACTGCTCAAATGAACTCACACTACTCAAGTGAACTCATACTATTCAAGTGAACTCATACTACTGAAGTGAATTCATACTACTCAAGTGAACTCATACTACTCAAGTGAACTCATACTACTCAAGTGAACTCATACTACTCAAGTGAACGCATACTACTCAAGTGAGCTCATACTACTCAAGTGAACTCATACTACTCAAGTGAATTCATACTACTCAAGTGAACTCATACTACTCAAGTGAATTCATACTACTCAAGTGAACTCATACTACTCAAGTGAACTCATACTACTCAAGTGAACTCATACTACTCATGTGAACTCATACTACTCAAGTGAACGCATACTACTCAAGTGAGCTCATACTACTCAAGTGGGAATACATTAAATATTAAAATCATTCAACAAATGTGAAATCAAAGGAAATAAAAACGTAGATATAAAATTTAGTGCGCACGACACGTTTCTGGAATGACATTCATCAGGTACACTCAAGGTCAAAATATTTAAAAGCAAATAATTTTAAAGTTTTTGGGAGCAAAATACAAAAGGGCCTAAACAGAATAGCCAAAATAGGCTAAGGTCACCTATGTCTGAGTGAGGGGAACCTTAGTTTTGGTAATAAATCAATTTCGATAAACATTATATCTAATATACCATGTCAGTGCCGAAACACTGACTACTGAGTGGATGAAATTTCAGTACATGTACTTTATATATAATGTATCTTTGTTTACTATAACATGGTCTCAGTTAGTTTCGGGAAATCGTTGTTTCGATCTTTTGTCGGAGTCAAACGAAAAGCTTTCGATTGTTTTCGTCGCCAAGCATGCAACATTAAGGAGTATGAGAAAATGCTAGTTGGGACGGGGTCAGGATAATGTGTCTGGGTGAAGCATATCTATTTTTAAGTGTACATGTATATACGTTTTGTTTTCATTATAATTTATAAAATTCAAAAATCTACAAAAACGTAGATAACATTCATATTCAAACCCTGTGAAATATCTATAACATTGACTCTATTGTTGTTTATTATCATACATCCCTTCGTAATGAAAATGTATGATTTTTAATCTTTGAAATTCTATTTTCAAATTCTACTATCTTTTTTTCAATTTTCTTTCTAAAATCAATGGTAAACATTGCCAGTTGGGCGTGGCTAGGAGTGGTCTGATTGACAGGTTCCCATGATACTTCTTCAAAACAATTAAGTTTCAAATCTGTCTCTTTTATATCAGCAAACTTCATAATCGTCTGTATCATACCAGCTGGGTTTGATAATAAGTCATCGTAAAACAATATTTCTTTCTCGCCTGTAAATTTCAACCACGAATCATAAGTTAGAATCCATTTTTCACCACTTCGCCAAATAAATCTTGAAAACTCATCTGAAATTAAACGTCAGACGTACATCAACATAGTTATTATGCACTTAATATCTGATTGGTCGAAACAAAATTACATAATACCGTGAAAAACGCTTAATTGGATGAGAACCAATTTTCGTGGGTTTCGTGGATCAACCAAACGACGAATTTATGAATCAAATGAGGTATATTTATATTTTCAATTACGCAACAGCACTATAATGATAGCATGATTTTTTTTATATCTTGATATCATCATTTTATTGGATATTTGATATCCACGAATTTAAGAACCTTCGATTACGTCTTTTGGGAGCAAACTACGAAAATTGAAACGCATGAATTTAAGTTATTTAACAGTATAATAATTATCTGAGTCATTTATCAGATAAATGACAAGTTTTAATCTCTAATTTTCTGTAGTAAAATGACAATTTGAGATCAAGTGTAAGTAGTAAACTTCCTAGGAATCTTTGTTGCTGATATCGTATAGAAACATCGACCTTTGCAATCACTGCCTATCGTCATCACGCACACAATTGTGTGTTCGACTCCTGTCCGTGTCGATGTGTACTCGATACAACGCTATGTCAGTTACTGGCTGAAGAAGAGCGGTTTTCGTAGGGTTCACCATTGTTGTCTACTAATATTAAATGATCTCAATGATATAATGGAAATATTGTTGAATAAACGTTAGAGAAAACCGAAGGAGCATTCACGAATGGACAACTCAGAGACAACTGCAACATCGGACACAAGACACAGAACAATGACAAACCAAAATACAACATAGAAAACTAAAATGATGGGCAACACAGACCCAACTACTGCAGTGAACGTAATATTAAACAATACATTCGAGGAATCAAGCATTTATAGGAATTGCAAATCATTGACAAAAGACTCACAAAACTAAATATATAGCTGTAATGCTTGAGAGGTATGTATTCTGTAATGCTTGAGAGGTATATATTCTGTAATGCTTGAGAGGTATATATTCTGTAATGCTTGAGAGGTATATATTCTGTAATGCTTGAGAGGTATATATTCTGTAATGTTTGAGAGGTATATATTCTGTAATGCTTGAGTGGTATATATTCTGTAATGCTTGAGTGGTATATATTCTGTAATGCTTGAGAGGTATATATTATGTAATGCTTGAGAGGTATATATTCTGTAATGCTTGAGAGGTATATATTCTGTAGCTTGAGAGGTATATATTCTGTAGCTTGAGAGGTATATATTCTGCAGCTTGAGATTGTGCTCTCTTTCAGGCTACATGCTGTCTCAAATTCATTTCACTTTGACAAATTAGTTTTTGTTGTTCTGAGGACTGCAAAATGCAGAGCAGTATTACAATCCCGTTACATTTGCTTTGATTTTCATCTTATTTTACAAGTGGATGTCTGTCGTGTTATCTTAAATCTACATCTTTTTACCTTTGTATTGTTTTGACGATGGTGGGTGTCTCTTGTCATTCCTCTTCAAATAACTTTTAAATTCAGCCGTGATGGCTGTGTATGGACTACGCATAATAATAACTGCTTTCTCGTATCTACCATTATCAACCCATGTGTCGTGAGTTCTAACAGTTAAGACACGTCGATTTCTTAAACAATTTTCAAAGAAGTGATCAGCAGGATCTTTACAGTACACGTTCACAGTCACAATACCTGAAATATTTACTACTAAAATTTACAGTGGCTAAATAATAAACTAAGGTTCTCCTCCCTCAGGCCTAAGTGACCTTAGCCGATTTTGGCTATCCTGTTTAGGCCCTTTGGTTTTATTGCCCCCAAAGCTTTAAATTATTTGGCTTTCCAATCTCTCAATTTTGAGCGTACCTGATGAAGGTTATTTTGAGCGTCACCTGATGAAGGTTATTTTGAGCGTACCTGATGAAGGTTATTTTGAGCGTCACCTGATGAAGGTTATTTTGAGCGTACCTGATGAAGGTTATTTTGAGCGTCACCTGATGAAGGTTATTTTGAGCGTACCTGATGAAGGTTATTTTGAGCGTCACCTGATGAAGGTTATTTTGAGCGTATCTGATGAAGGTTATTCCAGAAACTCGTCATGTGTACTAAATTTGATGCCTACTTTTTAAATTACATATATCATATTAGTAGTATATTGATAAAAGTTGGAGCATAAAACATTAGAATACAAAAATTTAGAAAATTATGGTTATTTAAGGTGTATCTTTCAGATCTGAATATACATTGATGTCTTCGTTATATTCGAATGGTTCGAAATTCTATATTGCTTTAGATATCATTCGATCAGTTAGACAGAAGGTAAACTTGAGAGAACCACTGTTCAATCTAAATTACACATAGCAAAAATACAAGACGTACACCAGAAACATAAAGCAGACATACTAGATTGGATCTTGCAATAAGCATACTATATGAATACAACTTAAAAACACTTGTAGATAGACAATCAATCAACAAAACTACGTATGTTATATATATATTGCTTTTGCCGGAACAAGGTCACAAATGGTATTAACTTGTATGAGGACATGGCGGTGTACATATACTGTATGTTAAATCTTAAAATAAATGAACGTTGTCCATTCAATGGTTAGAGTTTGGGTTTTGATGTTTAATACCACTTTCAACAATATTTCAGCTATATCGTAGCGGTCAGTTTTAATTGTGGAGGAAATCAGAGTGCCCGGAGAAAACCAACGACCTGCAGTAAGTCACTGATAAACTTTATCACATAATGTTGTATTGAGTACACCTCGCAATGAACGGGATTCGAACTCACTAATTTAGTGGTTATAGACACCGATTTCACAGGGAGTTGTTAATCCAATTACTATACGATTACGACCACGACGGCCCCTTGTCCATTCAAGGACAGAACCATAGTTTGTATATATGTGTAGCTAAACATGTTAAAGTCATTGCTCAAGTATTGACAACACAATGGCCAAATGAAAAAGAACAAAGGACAAACAACTATCTACACAACATACACATAAAACTAAAAGTCGAGCAACACGAACCCATTAAAATAAAGGTTTTATATAGACATCGTTGTAAAGAGTCAAATTATTTAATTAATTAATGATCGAAAGTGAAGGAAGAATATAAGAATTCAGATACCGGTAATTGGCAGTTTTTCTCTAGTAAGCACTGTAGCACATGAGCTCTTGTTAAGCGGACCACAAGTAATTAATATCCATATATATATTGACGCTAACCTCGTTTTATTAGGTATTTTTCTAACTTCACATATATCTGTACCGGTGTATTTAATTAGTGTTTAAAGGGTTGTAAAAACTATATAAACAATGTAAATATTACCTGTGATCTTTTGAAGTAAATCCTGAACCCATTCTGCTCCCGATTCTGGAAAACTAGCAATTGCAATGAGAGGTAAGGGTCTATCACTTAGTGTCAGTTTTCTGTCTGTGCATGTCTCTTGAATTTGTGTAGGAATATGGCTTATTGCCTCGATGCGAGAATCACTAAATTCATTTGTTCTATAACAAAAATAATAAACAAATATCTGAAATAACATACAAAAGCGAAAATAACAACTTTCAAACGTTATTTGAGGGTTTTTAACTTAATCGAAAGGAGTGAGTTGGTGATTGTTGATTAACGCCAACTCAACCATTTTTTCAGCTCTATTATGGTAATCCAAAGGAAAGATGTCTTATCGAAATACCATTTGGTACGATATGTCCTCTGATTTTAATCATGAGCATAGTTTTTTTTCACGGTATAATTTAAGCGTTGTACTTTAACATATATGTTGTGAAAGTTGTTACCCAGTAAATGAAATATTTGCGATAGAATAATTACCAAATTAATTTAGAAAAAAATTATATATCGAGTATATGAATACCGGTATGTATAGAAACAAAACGAACATTTTAATGTTTGTGTGCACCACTGCCTTTTATAAATACATGGAGTCACATACCGGTAGAAATGCTGTCCTTAATTGTCAAACAATACGCATGTGCGAATTAAAATATATTTGAAACATTTACTTATGACCCGTCTGAGACTCGAACCCACGATCTATCGCACGAGAGGCGAGCACGTTAACTATTACATCGTTGATACGGTGCAGCAATTTGGTAAAAGTGTCGTAAGAGGGTAGCGCTTGAATCGAATGGGGGAGGAGTTGATCTGCACAAGTAAACATCATACATGTATACTGATTCTAAATTAATAAGTTATAAGATTAATAGCATTTTGAAAATCTAAATTAAATAACAATACAGTTGCCAAAACGAAACATTTGTTCAGTAGTAATCCGTTTTGTCAACAAAAAAACAAAAAAATCTCGGTCATTGAGGAAAGTGGACCCGACCTCTGCATACAACTTCAGTTCATATTAATGTTTAGTCTATGGTGAATTATTGATCTTTATTTGCTGTTAGCCTTTTCTACTGAACCGTAGTTTTTTTAATTGAATATTTGTATTGTATTACGTTGTATTATAGGTCTTAAATCCTTTGGGTTATAAGTATAGGTTAAACAGTAGTTTTCCATGTTATATGAACTTTAAAGCTGATATATATATATATATATATCTTTATTCTCATACAGCCAAATACAATAGCACAGAGAAAAATAACAACATAATAACATAACAAGACTTTTTACAAAATATACATAGGTTAAGGAACAACAGTGGGTAAGCCAGGAGTACAAAAGACCTTATTGATATGTTTGATAAATATACATAATTTTCGTAACAGCGATTGTTTTTTGGTAGATAGAAGTTCAAAGAATTTGACAACATTATGTCTTTTCATAAAATATTTTGGAAGAAGCTGCTTGCGTTTATCGTTTAAAGAGGAACACTCTAAAACATAGTGGTATTCATCGCCTAATTTCTGACAATTACATAAATTACAGTACCTGTTTTCTCTATCAATATTTCTCCATCTACCGGTTTCAATCGGTAGATAGTGATTTGTTGTCCTAAATCTACACAGTCTGATTGCATCACCTATATTTAAAATATTGAAATATTCCTCGAATTCGAATTTGGTTTTAAAAATCCTATAATTTAATGCTTTTGAAGAATCTGACAGAGATGTTTGCCAATTCTGTACAAACTGATCTATCAATCGGTTTCACAACACATTTTAACCATTCTTTATTATTAACATTTTCTGTTTCCCATATATATGTAAATCCACACTCATTTAGAATTGTTCTGATAAAATAAACCCAATTTAAATTAGTATCACCATTTTCATTCAAATTTCTAGAAAGCCTAAAAAATACATTTGAAAATTTAGCCTGCTTACCAATTAAAAGTCTTGCCCAGTATGAAATTGTCCTTACTTTTATATCAATATCAATTGGATACCTGCCTAGCTCACCATAAACCATATAGTTTGGAGTAGAGGACTTTAAATTTAAAAGTATTTTGCAGAATTTCAAGTGAACTCGTTCTAGTACTTCATTTTTGCCAAATCCCCAGACCTCGCAACCATATAAGAGAATAGGTTTTATCATTTTATCAAAGAGATCTAGCTGGATTTTCACTGATAATTTATATAACCTTCCCATTTTAAGAACTTCATACATTGCCTTAAGCGCTTTGTCAGAAAGATGCTTTTTAGTAACATCAAAATTACATGTTTTTGTAAAAATTACCCCTAAATAATTAAATTGTTTGATTATTTCGATATCAACGTTTTAATAGGTGAATTTGAGATTTTGTCGTAGTTTTCCAAATCCAAATACCATTATTTTTGTTTTGTTCACATTCACCTTCATTTTCCAATTGTCACAATATTCACCAAAAGCATTTAATTGTACTTGAAGATCTTCAGCTGATTCAGCTAATAAAATTGTGTCATCGGCATATAACATTACAAATATTTTTAGATAAATTTCAAGTTCAGTTTCTAACTCGTCGGTGATACTTTTTAAACCAACTATATCTTTTGTCAGCAAAATTTTTTCTAGATCATTAAGAAACAATGAAAAAAGAAAAGGGACAGGTTTTCCCCTTGTCTAACTCCAATTTCACAGTTAAAATATCCTGTAGTGTGATTGTTATATGAGATACATGACTTATCACTGGTATACATATTGAATATAATTTTATACATTTTACCATTTATGTTGTTAAGTAATAATTTGTGAAAAAGGCCATCTCTCCATACTCTGTCAAAGGCTTTTTCAAAATCAATAAATGCACAATATAATTTCTTCTTTTTTGACTTTAAGATTTGAAATAGTGTAAATATAGAGAAAATATTATCTAGTGTTGAATAACTTTGCCTGAAACCACTTTGATTTTCTTTAAGTATCATGAATTCTTCAGTATAATCATTTAATCTTGCATTCAGTATTGCAGTAAACAGTTTCCCCAAACAACTAACTATTGTGATTGGTCTATAATTTATTGGGTCTTTAACATCGCCTTTGTTTTTATAAATTAGCTTAATAATCCCATTTAACCAACTTTGAGGTAATACACCTGTGTCAAAAATTATATTAAAAAGTTTTTCATAAATATGAATGAAACGATTTGATGTGGATTTAATGTACTCATTTATAATTTCATCTTCCCCACAAGCTTTATTATTCTTTAAATTTTTTATACATTTGAAAATTTCATTCTGAGAAATATACCAATTAATATGTACATTAGAGTCATTTGGAAGTTCATTTTGTAGTGTCGTTGACTGTTGTTCATCGGGTCCTTTCGTATTTAAATCTTTAAAAAATTCATATAAGGTATTGATTTCAATATTTGGTTGTTGTTTTCTCTTATGTCCATCTAATATTTTCCAGAAATGTTTGGGATTATCTCTTGAGGCATTTTTTAAATCATCTGAAAATTTTTTACAGTAAATTTTTTACTTTTCATCCATAACTTTCTTATAACCCTTTTCATCATCGATCATAATTGAACGATTTCTTATAGTGTTATTCAACTTATAACGTCTCTTAGATTTTCGATATTTTTGTCTGGCAAATTTACAGTCTTGGTCAAACCAAGGTTTTTGATTTTGACCATTTTTATTCTTGTTAATTTTACTATCAATGTTTTTACAATTAAATGTTCCAAACGTTTTCTTGACAGAACCTGTAAAGATATTACCAAGGTCCTCTAACAATGAGTCTATTATCGCTTGATCTGTGACACCAATTTCATTTTGCCAACGTGAAAGTTTCTGTTCGAAAGTATGTAATTTTTCTTCGTCTATGTTTTCTTGAAAATCTGTTACCTTCTCATTTTCCCATGATTTTATTTTAGCTTTCCTAACAGTATTACTATTGCTATCATTATTGTTTAAGCTAACAGATAATAAAATGTGTAGTGGTGCGTGGACATCTGAAAACAATTTACTACTTTCTAGAATATCAAAGTCAAAAAATAATTTTAGAAGTTCAGGACTAGTTATACAATAATCAACAACGCTAGCATTTCTACATGTAAATCTACCAATATTTTTATCATTACCCACTCTTCCATTAACTATAAACATACTATTTCCTTTACAAAAATTTAACAATAGATTACCAAACTTATTTTTAGATTTATCCATACTAATTCTGTTGAGTGGCATTTTCAAATCATTCAGTACGTTTGTAAAATTGTCAACAAAGTCAGTAATATAATCATCAACATGTCGGTTTTTGATCAAATCAACAAAATCAGTGTCAGTTGCCGTCCTCGCGTTAAAGTCCCCCAAAAGACATATATATTTAGATTTATTTGGAAAAGACAAGTATTCCTGTTGCAATTCACTAAAAGCGTCTTCGGATGAGTATTTGGTATACTCTGGTGGTATATATACAACACCAAAAAATACGGGCTGATCTCTTTTAAAGAGTTGTTCACTACATTTGAACCACATAACATATTTACTGTCAGTATTAACAATGTCTATATGTTTTGCTAAATTATCTTTAAAACCTACCATGATACCACCCAAACGTTTTTTTGTAATTTTTTTCCTATTTTTCAAGACAAACTTGTAACCTGGTAAATTTATTATATCTATATCGTCAGTTTTTGTCTCCATAAAACCGACTATATCATGACTCTGTATTAAGGTTCTAAATTCGGGATACTGTAGCCTCGTTTTGATTCCACAGCAATTCAAACATACGATTCGCAATAAATTATCGTTACTATTTACATTATTATATACAGAACTATTTGAAAGGGACGCAACACCTTCATAATCTGAATCTATTGATATACAATCCTTTATGTCAGAAGTGTTATTCATACTACCATTGCCACCTAGGGGTATGTCAGGGTTATCGCTCGCTTTTTCATCAAAATTACTAACTGATTGATTATGCCTCTCAACTCCGTTATCCTTTGTACTACATGTACCTGTAATTGAGTGTAAATGCACATCAGAGCCTTTAATAAAATTTAAAGGTTTGTTTTCACTACTGATAATTACTCGGTTATTATAATATTGAAATAAATGTTCGAAATACAGTGTCTCATTTTCAAGCGCAGAATAATAATCGCATATACTTAGATAACATACACATGGATCACATTTACACTCAATACAATGGGTTGAAGGTATACAATGGATATTCTTATTGGTATTTAACATATGACATGCATCAATAGATATAACAATTTTATTTTTATTAGAGTCATGAATATACTGTTTGTGCGCCCCATGGTTATTCTAGTAGGCGTTTCCGGTGACTAGCGGAGATGAATCGGAACGAGAGCTTTAAAGTTCATAAAACATGGAAAACTAGTGTTTGACCAATTTAGAACATAATCACCTATCCCAGAAAAATAAAAGAAACAATAATTAGCAATAATTAGTCAAATAATGAACTTTCAGTATCTGTACAGAGAAAAATGTATTCACTTAAAAAGTCCAAACAAATAAAATAAAAATGTACCCTTAAGACTTTTCTTTTTAATGTGATCATGATTAAAACTGTTTCTTAAATAAGTAAACCATGTGTTAAAAATGCTCACCCCCATACTAGTAATTATCTATAGGTTATAAGGGAAAATAATAGACCAGAAATAAACTTTATGCAAAAGAATTCACCTGTGTTTCCCCTATTTCAAAAAGGAATTGATGCAAAGATGAAGGAGTTAACACTAGCTGGACTATGTAAGTTTACATTTTGTTCCATTACTGTCATATATCTATTTTATTTTTGTACCAAGAAAAGATGCATTTTTTCCATAAACGATATCGATATATTGAAAATGTGAAATTTCAGTTATATTTTTAGCTTTTGCTTTGCTCTATTTTTTTTGGATTGTTATTATTTTTTTTTTTACAGAAAATGGCTTTCTATGTTTGATAATTTATTGTAATCCAGGTAGATTTTCATTGTTCTCTAATCAGACTTAGTGTGAACTTTATTGAGTCATTCTATACCTAATAAGAGAACAATGCAAATCCAGTCAATCGTGACATTTTATAAAACATAGAAAACCATGTTTTATGAAAATAAGAGTAATAAATCCAAGCTTCTGATTGGTCGAGGAGAGGTGATTGTGTTCTAATTATCCTTAATCAATAAACTTATTAAAATATAATGTCTTCGATTTCATATCAGAACAAAATGTCGGATGCAGCGTACTGAATCGTCTGTTGAATTCTCCAAAATAACGTAGTACATGTATGTTAAATCTTCTCGTAATATATAGTTGACTAGAGGGGGTCGTCGTGGTCGTGATCGTCTGGTAGTTGGATTTACAACTACCTATGCAAACAGTAAGAACAATCTTAGAAAGAGGCAACTCAGATATCCCTAAAGCACATAATACATGACTGTTCATGTTCCTGACACTACACTAGAAAGTGGCGAGGTTAAAATAGTTGTATGGACTTAAGGGATTCATCAGATGTGCCTGTCCGGAAGTTGATCTTTGTCATAATGGGCTCGAGCTATTTGCCGATTTGTTAAATGGCAAGTCAACCTATTCAAAATGTTTAATATATAAAATACACAATTCAGACTTCAAAAGATGACTGTCCTTATACATGTACAATGTAAACAAGAAGCATTAAATCTTTCCTATAAAGCTACATGTATATATTGGTTGATTCAAAACATGTCTGAATGCATACAATGCTTACAAAAAATTATGACATCGCCACGTGTTGTGCACGCATTTTAAAATGGCACCCATCGCGTAATCCTCGTTTATAAAGTCCGAATACAGTGGAATAAAACTTGCATTAAATTTAATCATTCGTACTCCCAGGAGGGAGGGGTGGGGGTGGTTAAGATATATTTTAACGCCACTTTTGAACAATATTTCAGTTCTATGGTGGCAGTCAGTTTAATTGGCGGAGGAGATCGGAGTACCCGGAGAAAACCACCGATCTGTCGCAAGTATCACATAATGTTGTATCGAGTACACCTCGCCATGAACCGGGTTCGAACTCACAACTTTAGTGATGATGGTCACTGATTGCACAAGTAGTTGACAATCCAACTACCATACGATTACGACCATGACAGCCCTTCAAACTAATATAAGTTTACAGACAGATAATTGGGTCTGATTCATGTAAATAGAATGGGGAATGGGGTCAGCTTTTAAAAGAATAAAATCGAATTTCAAAACAATATGTTTTAAAAATAATTAAATGATACCGAGGTGAATTTCAAAGCGAAAATTACAAACATGGTAAAATGAAAAATGACACTGACGAAATTGGATGCATTTGCGTGTATATATGTAATCTTGAATTCAATCAATATTTCTTTCTATCGAATGTGACCTATATAAATATGCCAATTTGAAAATAAGATTTCAGATTTCTGACTCTTGTATGTGCATGTACAATGTACTAATTACACAAGGTTATTTAATTTCTTTAATCTTTTATTTAACAATCCGAATAATTATTGGATGGACTGGTAAATTAAAATGGCACCACTGATTCATAAAAAAAAAATCAAATGAAGGATCATAAAATGTATTTGCTTTTTATTTGGTTAGGTTAGGGTTATGGTGTTTAACGCCACTTTCAACAATATTTCAGTTTTATCGTGGCTGACAGTTATTGTTGGAGGAAACCAGAGTACCAGGAGAAAACCACCATCCCGCCGCAAGTCACTGACAAACGTTACCGCATAATGTTGTATCAAGTACACATCGCATGGGAGGGATTCGAACCCACAATTTTTTTAAGTAGTGATTGCATAGGTATTGGTAAATCCAACTATTATACGATCACGACCACGACGGCCAGCGTTTTTTCATTTGGTATTTAGTAAAAACCTTCCATTAAGACCAAGATAATGTTTAATCAATACATAATGTTTACCTATTTAATTAACTTACCGTGTCGAAACTGAAAATAAAATATACTTAGGAATTATCCATAATAGAATACAGCTACATATCAGACAAACGGCACAATGTTTATAGTGACATTTGTAACGGGCCATCACATTTGAACCATGGCAGACATAAACATATACTTTTAATCAGATGGTGTGTTTTTTTAAAGTACAACTATTACATAAAAATTGTTGAAGCGTAGAAGGGATTATATTTGATATACTGCTGCGAATGAATGAATATATTTAACATTTTGTGAATATATTGAAAGACGAGTGTATCGATTTTTACAGTGATCAACATACATGTATAGCCCGAAGAAAATTGTTTTCAATCTATTTAAGTACAAAAAATTAAAAGTATAAACTGACAAAGCATGTTAATACATATATAAGTGATCACAAACAAAACAAAAGTGTAACATTAAATGCAGTCTTTTTCTTACTTTTTTATCTTTTTTATGGATTATATACCAAAATGTAAACAGCAGCTATTAACTATGAAATATTACACGCAGATACGAGAAATTGAACACTTTAAAAACTTGGACTGTAGTTTTATTTCTTCAGGGAGCCTTGCAATAATCTACGACCTAGGAGATGTCCTTGATAGAGGATTGCTTTTAACAAAGAAACCACTGAACCAAGAGTTCCTTGTGGTCAAGTTGAAATAATCACTTCGAAAGTTTTACATTTTACATAAACGTTTTCGAAATGTCTGTGCAAAACATGTTATCCAATATGGTCCATGATCAGGATTTACGTATTATAACTTGACAACCCCCTAATCGAGAGTGCTCCCCTGCATATAAAGAAGTAAGAACAGAGACTGGTTGATTCGGATACCGAACAAGGGGTCCGAGTTGTGCAATATATATGTTTGTGGATTTTTATTTCAGTGAACTAGCACACTATATATATATAACGTTGGACTAGTATTAAATAGAGTGCCGATCACAGACTTTTCAAACCTGTCAGCATTAAGAAAGATGAAATAGACAAACGTTCCTTTCTGAAACTGTCGTTTGCCAACAAAGGTCTTGGTGGCATTAACCTAGGCAATATCCTTCATCACAAATCCGTCAAATCTAAAATTCCACCATATTTTATGGATCAGTCCGTACCTATAATTTCTTGTGCATATACCATACCAATAGCATCAAAAATGTTTAACTACAAACACGTATTGCATGATCTCAATATTGACGATTTCAAATCTAAGCCTCATTCCCCATTGATAGATAATCCGGCTGGCTACGTAATAACTGGTGACCTTAAAATTATCAACAACACCACTATAAGAGATTTGTTCACCAAAGGGCCTAAATATCGTGAACCTAAATCCATAAACTGGAAACATAACTTTAAAATTCTTATGGATTCCGTCGAGGATTATGCCAGACAATGGACAAAACGTGAAAAGGAGGACTTAGATACTCTTTCCGAATGGGCAAAGAGTGAGGTCGCTTAAACAAATTAGAATAAAAAAACTCAGTGGGTCTATGAGCACTCGCTCTACGTCAATCTTTAAAGACCCAAATGTTGCTAAACACATGTCTCTCCTCCATGATAAATAGGTTATTGTCTCCACCGACAAGGCCCCTATCAATATTGTTTTTGTGTGTAGATCACATTACATAGACTGCTTGATAAAGGAATTGGGTATTGACAATTCACTTGGCAACCCTACATATACCCCGATGACCCTTACGAAAGAGGAAATCCTGGAGAATCATAGGTCAGTTTTATGTTCCTTTGAAATTTCAACCAAAGATGAGGAACTGGATCTACCATCACTCTACTGGATTCCTAAATTACTCAAGTGTCCTTTCAAACAGCGTTATATTGCTGGGTCTGCCAAATGCTCCACGAAACCTCTTTCCAAATTATTAACATGTATTCTATCGGCGGTCAAAACGGGCTTCAGAGTTACTGTGACACTATAGCTACCCGAGGGGTGGTGTAAATCAGATGTGGATTCTGAAAAACTCTGAAGATCTGTTAGAGTACATACAATCTATGTCACTCTCCTCCTACAATAGCATTAAAACATTTGACTTCTCTATCCTTTACACAACTATTCCCCACTCTTAACTGAAGGACAGATTACGGGAGTTGGTCCAACCGTGTCACATAAAAAAAGAATGGCCGACGTAGATACAAATACCTTGTGCTAGGAAGGGACATATCTTATTTTGTAAAAAAAAACAAAAATAAAACGCTCTGATTCTACCAGAAAGTTTTCTGACACTGATATCATCAACATGCTCGAGTTTTTGATTGACAACATATTTGTTATGGTTGGTGGACGTGTTTTTCAACAGACAGTCGGCATACCTATGGGTACAAACTGTTCTCCTCTTCTCGCTGACTTGTTCCTTTATTCATACATTTGTATGAGGCAGACTTCATACAGGGACGTCTCAAGAAAAACTAAAAGAAAAAGCACGATCCTTTAATTTCACGTTCCGCTATATAGATTAAATCCTTTCACTAAATAAGTCTACGTTTGGTGATTTCGTTGATCGCATCTACCCCATTGAGCTTGAAATAATGGATACCACATATACATATAGGTCTGCTTCATATCTTGACCTACTCCTCGAAATTGAGAGTTAGGGGCGGTTAAGAACGAAACTTTACGACAAAAGAGATTATTTCAATTTTCCCATTGTGAACTTTCCATTTATATGTAGCAACATTCCAGCAGCACATGCATATGAAGTATATATCTCTCAGTTGATACGAGATTCCAGAGCTTGTGGTTCCAATCAGGATTTCCTTGATAGAGGGTTGCTGCTAACAAGCAAACTACTGAACCAAGGGTTCCTCTTGGTAAAGTTGAAGACATCACTTCGAAAATTTTACGGTCGCCACCATGACATGGTTGACCGTTATGGAATATCTGTGTCACAAATGACCACGGATATGTCCCACTTCTCGTAAGCACTTCCCGGTCCTTTCCTCATTCACGACTTATCACCGGATTTGTAACTAGATTAACACGACTGGTGTCACTAGTGGAGCAGGAACTGCTTACCCTTACGGAGCACCTGAGTTCATCCCCGGTTTTTAGTGGGGTTCGTGTTACTTGGTTTTTAATTTTATGTGTATGTTTTGTAGATCGTTGTTTGTCCTTTTGTACTTTTTCTTTTGGCCATTGTGTTGTCTGTTCTTCTATATATAGATTCTGTTTACCCCTTTGGTATCTTCAAAATCTTCTAATCATTATACCAAATAGTCACAACTGTAATCTTCATATTATAACCAACAAAACTCTGACAACAATCACTCAATAATGTACACACTCACTCCACCTTTCTTTAATGATTAGTAGTCTAGTTTAACCTGATTTCTCGCTTATTTACATATCTTCTCAAGGCTGCACAGAATTGGTTAGATATCATTTTTTCACAAGATGTCGTAAATCTTACAAATTACGACTTTTTTGGGTAGACGTTTTCCGACAAAGTGTAAGACTGTTTCACAACCTCTCTGATTTATTTACTTACGACTTCCGACCTTCAATTGTTATTTTAATTTTAGTTACAAGGAGAAAAATGACAATGAAGAGTATATTTGAACGCCAGAAAACTGAAACTTTTGAAATAAAATGAATCACATCTGCATAAACGCTGGAATAGCTAACTTGATGGAAAAAAAACCTTCTAGAGGTAAGGCTTTCAATCGAGACCTTTACAACAACAAAAATACTCTTTCTATGCATCCTATGGAGCTATACTGTTCTTCTATTTTATAAGAGTTTGGAGATAGTAAAAGGGAAGGGGTAATCAGAATCCGTAAATCGAAGACAGACAACACAATGGTCAGAGAGTCCATTTATATATATTTCATGTCCTTAAAATACTATTTCTTTTCTCTTTTCTATCATCTTCTTCAACATGTCAAAGAAAGGCAGTACAATTTTCATAATGAAAAATCAAACACTTATATTTTGTCATCAAAATTACTTATTTTCAGAGCATTATTTATAGCAGTTCTCAATTTTCTGTATAAAAATAGTCTATCGTAAAACTGGTCGTATGGACTTTTTTCCCACTATTTACAACATTTTACACAAGTGGAACGATGACCAAGTTACATGCGGTTGGTTTGATTTATGGTGTTTAACGCCACTTTCAACAATATTTCAGTTATATCGTGGCGGTCAGTTTTATTGATGGAGGAAACCGGAGTACCCGGAGAAACCCACAGACCTGTCGCAAGTCACTGACAAACTTTATCACATAATGTTGTATAAAGTACACCTCATCATTAGCGGGATTCGAACTCACAACTTTAGGGGTGACAGGCACTGATCGCACAGGTAGTTGTAAATCCAACTAACATACGACCACGACCACGATGGCCCCGCGAGTGAAACGATGGCCAGGTCACATATGGTTGGTTTGTTTGTGATTGTGATTGCACAGTTAGTTGTAAACCCACCTACATACAATCATGATCACAACGACACCTTTTTACACGAGTGAAGCGATGGCCAGGTCACAGGGGAATGTGGCAGATAACATATTTGAAGTATATTGATACATATAATAAGAAGGATAACTCTAAAATATATAAATTTAAGACTTTAATAGTTAATATTGTCCTTTGTATGTAACCACAAGTATTGTTAATTAAAATGTGCGAACCTTCAATGGTGTTGTGCTTATATTACACGAGGTTAAATCATGGACAATAAGAACGTCAATACATTACAATATAATAACAAGTAATGATATTACTGATCTAATAAGATAATATAAATGTTTGTGTAATAAGTCACTTGGAAGCATCGGCTTAACATTGAAAGTTTCTATCTATTAAATTTACAGTTTCTAAATAATGTAAATATTAATAAAACTAAGGTTCTCCTCCATCAGACATAGGTGAACGTAGCAGATTTTGGCTATCCTGTGTAGGTCCTTTGGTTTCATTGCCCCAAAAACTTTAAATTATTTGGCTTTCCAATGTTTCGATATTGAGCGTACCTGATGAAGATTATTCCAGAAACGCGATGAGCGCACTAAATTTGATATCTACGTTTTATTACAATCACTGGGTCGATATCACTGCTGGTGGATTATTGGTCCCTGAGGGTATCATCCGCCCACTGACATGTTTATTAGATATATTTATTACTGAAATTTACAGTTCCTAAATAATATACATGTAATTATTAATAAAACTAAGGGTTTCCTCCTCAGGCATGGGTGGCTTTAGCCGATTTTGGCTATCTTGTTTAGGCCCTTTGGTATTATTGTTCCCAAAACTTAAAAATATTTGGCTTTTCAATCTTTCGATTTCATTTTTAATACTGTAGATTGTTGAAATTTATATGTAATATCTACATATATAATTGTATATACCCCCCCCCCCCCCCCCCCCGCCCCTCCCTTCTTAACAAAAGGGAAAAAAAGATGAAAGAAAAGATATATCCATTTATTAGCCAGGCACATACAGAACAGCTTAAACACATGTGTGCGATTTGCTTTAGTCCAACAATCATTCGGAACTCATTGGTTCTGGTCTTTATGGCGTATTTGATGCAAACATGCACCGTTAAAACTTACCAAACGTGTCATCTAGATTTAAGCATTTAAATGTACCATAATTCACAAGGTAAACCGAATATCGACTGTATTGATCAATAATCTATTTATAAAATATATTTAAAATTCATATGCGAGTGTGTATTGACAACGTAAACAACTTGACACAGGTATTGAATTTTATGAGACCTCTATAACAGAGCCAAAACAACTGTAAGTCATACAATATATTTATTATTTTTTATCTTCCTGGTATCATTATATTACAAATATTATCAAACTTATTCAAGATAAGATTATATTGCAGGTTTGTACATGACGGATATGTAATTATATTTTTACCACGCTTTTCCGAATTAAACGGTTAAACAATCGAATGCGAAGGCCAACAATTTAAACAAAAAAGCTGTATTGATCTTAGACTCTTTATCCACATATATTTAGTAATATATTCCATATCCACATAGGGGCCGTTGTGGTCGTGATCCTATGGTTGTTGCATTTATAAATACCTATCCAATCACATTCTCTATCCAGAGTTGTCGTTCCCGCTACGCTCCACAACACCCCTGTCAACGCTTGAAAAATAGTCCCAAAATCACATGACCATCATTACCGTTTTCAATTACACGATCAAAACATGGCAATTAGGGCTATTCACTCTATCCTCCATTTTGTCTATCATGTAATCGTTTTTAATTTTTACCTCCGCATAATAATTCTCCAAGTAGTGTGTGTGTGTGTGTGTGGGGGGGGGGGGGGGGGGGGGGGAATCATTTTTAAGAGAGAATTGATTTGAAATGAGTGATTTATTTTCATCTTTATTGATATTTACAATAAATAAAACAACTTTAAGTACATTTTTTTTACTGTTGACAAAATTGTACAAAAATCTTGTAAAATGAGCGTTGACAGATGTGTGTGGAGCGCTACGGGAACGACAACTCTGGATAGAGAATGATCAAATCAGTGTCTATCACTACTAACGTTGTGAGTTCGAACCACGCTCAGGCGATGTGTACTCGATACAACATTATGTGATAAAGTTTGTCAGTGACTGGCGACAGGTCGGTGGTTTTCTCCGGGTACTCCGGTTTCATCCACAAAGAAAACTGACCTGAAATATTGTTGAAAGTTGCGCTAAACACCATAACCCTAACCCTCAATTACACATTAAATTACATTCAACTTATGGTACCAAAGATGGTTAAATCAATCAAACAATCTGGTATTCGTTTGTAAACTTATTCAAATAATTAGTCTATATATACACAAAGAAAAAAGTTAAGCACCCCCATATTTTTTTGAAATGACAAATGATACGACAAGTTTCACGAGATTACTGACCAGATAATCTCAAGAACGCAATGGCGACCTGTTAGGACATTACATTGGCTGTAAGAAACTACAAAACAAATCAAGAAAAAGTTAATTTAATGAATATTTATTCACAATATCAGAAGGCCAGTTTTTCAGTAAAACATGTGCATTTTAAGTATTGACCTTCACAGTTCAAAAAGCACGATAAGATTGTCATTTCACTTTCAAAACGTCACTTATGAATCACTTGACGACATCTATTGTTCAAAGTTCAGTACCGGGTGTAACCCCCACGTACTTGGATGACGGCCTCAACCCTGCGTATCATCCCTCCAGTTAGACTTTGGATGTCCTGTTGTGATAGCTGCTGCCATTCCCGATGCAATGTTGCTTCCAACTGACGAATGTTTTGCACAGGAGGTTCCCAAATATGGTCTATGGGATTCAAATCCGGGCTCATGGCTTGCCAAGGAACAGAAGTCACGGTTTCGCTTTGAAGGTAGGCGGTTACTGCTCTTGAACGATGAAGCCTGGCGTTGTCATCCATATACACAGGCCTTGTAGCTAGTCGGTGGTTGTCGAAATGGGGGATAACAACTGGTTGCAAGACGTCTCTGATGTACTGATCACCAGTTAGGTTGCCTTGTATGGTGACTAAATCCAGCTTGCAGTCATGAGAGATACACCCCCAAACCATTACTGAGCCTCCACCGCAAGGGACAGTTGGCTGGATGTTCCTTGGGGTATAGGCTGCATTTTTGTGTCTCCAAACCCTCATCCGGCCGTCGGTTACAAGAAACAGAAATCGGCTCTCGTCTGACCAATGGATCTTGCGCCATGTCCTTAAATTCCAACCACGTCGTGCTAAACACCATGCCAAACGTTTTCGTCGATGTCGGTCTGCCAACAGTGGACTTTTAATGGCTCTCCTTGACTTAAGTCCCGCTGATTTCAGACGGTGTCTAACTGTTCTTGTTAACATAAGTCTATTGGGCAGCCAGTGTTGTTTGAGTACAGGACTGGTTGCGAATGGTATCCGTCTAACAAAACGCTGCAATGCCCTGTCGTCACGATCAGATGTTACCCGTGGTCTGCCCAATCTTGGCAAGTCTTTCACATTGTTGGTTTATGTGTGTTTTTTCACCAGTCGGCTGATTACAGTATAGTGGTAGCCCATCTGACGTCCAATAGCTTTGAAGGACATCCCTGTTGTATGCATGCCGATTATTTGCCATCTTTGTGCTTCTGATATTCGCCTTCGTACCATGCTTACTGAGAATGAATACATTTTTTAAAATACCGGACTTAAATACCCAAATTCGAAGCGTGAACATACTGAATGTTTAGTATTGCGTGAGAGGCATGGTTCACGTGCATGACTAGTCGATATTAGACATAATGGTCACACCTGTGTGAGCACATCTTTTTAATGGAACACTGTTCTTGCTATAATCAATATAAATAATAGAATCTAAACTTAGTGTATGTAACTTATTATGTTTTAGTATATCAGGGGGTGCTTAACTGTTTTTTTTTGTGTATAGATGCTGGGTTTCAAAATGGTCACGGTTGTATTTTTTTTTTCAGGTACATTATTGGTCTTAAAAATGACGTCGGTTAAATTTCGTCTCGCACAGCTTTACGAACCATGTGATTGCCACAAAAGAAATAAACATGAAATGCACTATATTTCCTTTGATGAAACATTCCAAAGATTGCGTGAAGTCACAGACGATGTATTGGAGCACCTCGGAAGTCGACGCGACGTTTTGAAATTTGTTCTTGGTCAGACTTACGTTTTGCCAAAGGAAGGAAAGGCGTTTGATTTCAAAAAGCACAAAACATGGAGTAAAAAGGGGATCAGGGAACAATGGGATTTTTTAACAGACAAAGGATTCAACGACATTGTGGTAATAGGATGTGTAGAGGATGATCTGATTCGAAATGATGCTTGTGTCCAGTTAAGAGATCCAGAGAAATATGCATATGCATTAAAGCAACGGCTTATTATGCATTATGCATACCAAAAACCCGATGAAAGATTAGCTTGTGACTCACTACAGCCAGAATTGACAACAGGCGAAAAAACAGAAGGCCGATTGATTTATATTGCATTTAAATTCAAAGAAGATGACAAAAGGAAGAAAAAGTATGAATAGATATGATAATTTGTATATTCTAATAAGTACATTACTGTACTAGAATGTATGTACATGATAAATATATTTGTGTGGTAAACATTGAATTGGGCTGTATTCAATTGAAACTATGTGCGCATATTCATATTTATCCTGTACTTCTTCTATTTGAGCAGGCAAATTGCATTGACTGGATAATTTTTTGCTATATACTTTCACTGACCGAAATATAGGTTTTTCTGGTACCCCTTCCACATGTTACCAAATTGTAGATCCAGTTCACTTCCTGTTGACAGGAAAATATCAAAAGGGACTATCACTTGATAATTTTATAATTGTATTATTTAATTCAAAATATAAATGCAAATAGATTAATGTGATTTTTCTGCAGGATAAACACAATATTAATGCAATGTCTTAAAATACAAAGTGTATGTGTATTCAGCAAAAAACTGGGGAAAGGCTCGATGAACCTCGCCTTATCCACGTTTTTAAGCCTCATACACATACACTTTATATTTTAAGATACTGCATTAATATTGTCTATTTATCTTCTTTAGTGTTGCTCAACTTCGAGCAGTGTGGAAAGCTAAATTTAAATATCCAAATGCTGAATAGAAGAGCAGAAAAGTACTCAAATGCTCAAATCTACAGTCAAACTCGGCTTGATGTTTTTTCTCCAATTTCTGAAACAATATCAATTTATTCATGCCAAAATCCTGGGACTAGTAATCCAGTAGGAGTGGTATCGACCCAGCGGTAGTCAAAAACATCGCAGATGCCTGTTTTAAATCGGCGAACTCGATACATATTTCTATATTTAGCTTGTTCTACGATCTTGGGCTCCCACACATTGGAAAAACCGACTTTAAATAACATGACAAACATTGGTGAATACACATGATGATGATATCATAATAATTTTAATCATATTTCACGACGGGTGCCACTAATGCAGCAGGAACTGCTCACCTTTCCGCAGCACCTGGATTAACTCATGCCTTTTAGTGGGTTCGTGTTGCTCGATCTTTAGTTTTCTCTGTAGTGGTTTTTTTTTAGGTTCTTTTGTTCTTTTTCTTTTGGGCATTGTGTTGTCTGTCCTTCTTCGATTTACGAATTCTCATTACACCTTTGGTATCTTCAAACCTTCTTGCATAAAACCTGGCGGAAATATATTTAAATCAGTATCTTTCTTTCGCTAAAATAAAAATATTAATAGTTATAAAAGGGTATTCCATATATGGATGTTTCTATTTCTATAATGAACTGGTATTTTCTTCATATATGTCGAACTAATATAAAGGGGGTAATGATAATAAATAAATAAATAAATAAATAAATAAATAAATAAATATAATAAATAAATAAATAAATAAATAAATAAATAAATAAATAAATAAATATAATAAATAAATAAAATGAGTTACTCTCCGGTTGACGATCCAAGAACCCTTCTATGTTCTGTGCTTCCGGAATAACAAAATGCTGAGCCTTATCATTTTCACCCACTCAAAAAATGTATCCAGTCTAGAAAACGGTTTACACGCATTGTGCATTCATACTTGATCAAAATTATGTTTTCCATTCTGGATAGTGATTGGAATCTAGACTAAAGATTGATTGATTTATTGGTGTTTACCGCTAACTTTAGCAGTATTTCAGCTATATCGTGGCGCGTGAACACATTTCATATTAACTTATGACACCTACAAGACCCTTAGGAATGGTATCCATACTCGGGTATATACTATGCACATATATATTTTTAGTAATGAAATGTTACTTTTAGAAATCTTGTTTTATTTTAATAATTTTATTTTAGGAAAAAGCAAAAAAGAAAGAGACCCAGCAGTTCCAGCTCCAGTAGTTCATCTAGTAGTTCTAGGTCAGTATACAACTACATGTATATTAAAACATAAAATGTAAATTATTCTTCTAATGACATCTTTATGACTTATAACAGAAGATAGACACAATGGGTTATAGCACATATGCACATCCACAAGGATAAGGAGATTGATCGAGTTCAGGTATTGGATAAGTTTGATGCAAGCGGAAATAGGCGAATTGATGGTTTACATCTGTACACTTTTGCTCCGAGATCAAAACAGTATTTTGAAAACTTCAATAGGCTTAGTATTTTATTTTAGCTAACAATAGTAAAATTAAACCAAACGTTTTGTTACGCAGTATTAGCATATATTAAGCAGTTTTACAATCATCATCACGAATTAACTAATACACCATTACGGAATTTCATTGCTCACAAACATCTTTACGAGGTAGCATTTCGTTCTATTTTATTGCCGATTACCATCGGATTTAGAATCAATACGACCTAATATGACCTCAGTGTTTCCCAGCTAAATTATTGTATTGGCATCACTAAACACCTGCGGAAGAAGTAATAAAACTAATGTGACCTCAGTGTTTCCCGGCTAAATTATTGTATTGGTATCACTAAACACCTGCGGAAGAAGTAATACAACTAATGTTAATTCAGTATCATCCGTCGTATTACTATTGTTAACATTTATGTGGCAATTCAAGAAGGAGGAAAGGGTGGGATAATGCTTTTGACAAAGGAACCATATCAGTGGCCATTTGTGACAATTCATGACGTTTAGCCAAGTCATGGTGGCTACCACAAAATTTTCAACGTGATGCCTTTAACTTAACCACAAAATATGTGATTAACAATGCTATTTGTTTACCTTAATAAAATATACATCATTGATTGCACGTACATATTTATTGAAACTCTTTCAAGCCTTGACACACAGGTTCAGTGTTGATCAGATCACAAACACCTCTATACAATAAAGGTTTTAGTTGCTGTAATGCCAAATGGAATGTTTTCATATGTTTTTCAATGTAATGGGGCAGATCTTCAGATATATTTAGTTTTCACAACTCTGCTTTTGTGTTTCCATTGGAACCCAATGATCAAGCTATGGCTGATAGAGGATTTAAAGTTAAAGAAGATCTTATGATGGTCCAGGCTAGATTTACTATTCCACCAAACACTTGTGGAAATTTTCCTGTCAGCAGATGTTTCCGTTACCCTTAATACGTGAAATGTTCTCAAATATCTACTCATGAAGCAGTTATTAATGACATCTAACGTTTCTAAAAAGCATCGATGGTGTAAAGGCTAGCGTGTTCGCCTTGAGTGCGATAGATCGTGGGGCTTAGTAAAGGTAAAGGTCAAATAAAAGACTTTAAAATTGGTATTTGCTGATTCTCGCTAAGCACGCAGTATTAAGGAACAACAACACAGACTGATTGGATCGGAATCAGAATAATGAGTGCGAGTGGAGCGACATGACTATCCGCAAACTGTTGTTTCATTAAAGTAGCACTATATAATCCTACTAAGCGTGTTAGTCTAGTACAAAGGTGACATCAGCATCATCTCATCAAATATACCGAATGATTGATTAAAAACAACAATCAATCGTTCTCAAAGTACAAGAAGACACTTTGTCAAAAGAATTGGTTGAATTCCTTGCATTGACTTAAATAAAGCTATACAAACTAAAATATTGGTGTGCATTTAGCGTTGACTATTACATTAATTTTATATACGACCATTTTGTAAATTTTCTTTTATTTATTTTAGTCTTTCACTTTGATACAAAGTAAACATGTGTCATAGTCTTTCACTTTGATACAAAGTGAACATATGTCATAGCCTTTCACTTTGATACAAAGTGAACGTGTGTCATAGTCTTTCACTTTGATACAAAGTGAGCATGTGTCATAGTCTTTCACTTTGATGCAAAGTGAACGTGTGTCATAGTCTTTCACTTTGATACAAAGTGAACATGTGTCATAGTCTTTCACTTTGATACAAAGTAAACATGTGTCATAGTCTTTCACTTTGATACAAAGTGAACATATGTCATAGCCTTTCACTTTGATACAAAGTGAGCATGTGTCATAGTCTTTCACTTTGATACAAAATGAACATGTGTCATAGTCTTTCACTTTGATACAAAGTGAACATGTGTCATAGTCTTTCACTTTGATACAAAGTGAACATGTGTCATAGTCTTTCACTGTGAATTCCGATCGACACTAAAAACACATGCTTTGAAAGACAATATCAAATAAAAATCCCTGCCAAGTTTGCTGCCAATTGATTAAGTGCTTTCAAATGATAATTTAAATAAAAGTTGGAATGGTGTTGACACGTTCACAGAGCGCTCTGGTAGTAAATATTACATTTCTTATCGAGAGGATCACTGTGGGTGAATTTAATTTCCATATATTGACATTAGGATATATGATTGGTTGGTTGGTTTTATGGTGTTTAGCGCCACTTTCAGCAATACTTCAGCTGCATCGTGGCGGTCAGTATTATTGGTGGAGGAACCCTGAGTGCCCGAAGAAAATCACCAACCTGCCGCAAGTCACTTACAAGCTTCATCACACAATGTATCGAATACACCTTGCAATGAACGAGATTCGAACCTACAACTTTAGTTGTGATAGGCAACGATTTCATAGGTAGTTGTAAATCCAAATACCATACGATAACGACCATGGCGGCCCCTAAATTAGGATATATAATGAAAAAAACCTTTACATAGTGACAAATATAACATTACATTTTCATAGAAATAACGCATTTGCTATGGAGAGGTCGTTGACATAGTTAGCCACCTTCTTTTATATCACATGGAAAGTCGACCTTCCCATTGGTTGACAGACAGGAGTGCCTGTGTGTCACATGCATAATTATAATGCTAGTTCTGTGGAAGAGAGCCGATGATGTTTTATTATGATTTAGTCAACTTTATCGTTCACATTGCATTCTATGTTTTAATTTGTAGTTCCAGTGATAGTTCTAGCAGTGATTCGGACAGCGGCAAGCCAAGGTTAGTATTATTTGTCCCCAAATTAAAAAACCTCGATACATTTCAAATTAACGTATAACAACATGTACATCGGTAATAGTATATGTTATTGGTGGTTAACGATACTTTGTTTCTGTTATTGGTGGTTAACACTATTTTGTTTCTGTTATTGGTGGTTAACGATACTTTGTTTCTGTTATTGGTGGCTAACGATACTTTATTTCTGTTATTGGTGGTTAACGATACTTTGTTTCTCTTATTGGTGTTTAACGATACTTTGTTTCTGTTATTGGTGGTTAACAATACTTTGTTTCTGTTATTGGTGGTTAACGATACTTGTTTCTGTTTTTGGTGGTTAACGATTCTTGTTTCTGTTATTGGTGGTTAACGATACTTTGTTTCTGTTATTGATGGTTAACGATACTTTGTTTCTGTTATTGGTGGTTAACGATACTTTGTTTCTGTTATTGGTGGCTAACGATACTTTGTTTCTGTTATTGGTGGTTAACAATACTTTGTTTCTGTTATTGGTGGTTAACGATATTTTGTTTCTGTTATTGGTGGTTAACGATACTTTGTTTCTGTTATTGATGGTTAACGCTATTTTATTTTTGTTATTGGTGGCTAATGATACTTGTGTCTGTTATTGGTGGTTAACGATACTTTGTTTGTAGATGAATCAGATGTACATGGGGGAAAATGACGACCAAAAGTTGCCGGCAAACTATATTACATAAGCTTATATTGTGTGCATGATTTTTAATGGTACTAGTATTAAAGCCACTATTGAAATATGCAATTCTCTAATCCAGAGTGACATGACATTATGTAATTAACAAATCAATGATAAGCAATATTAGAAAATGTGTTCCTTCAACTATTGCCTGGGCAATCGCAACTTTTGTCATAGACAGAAGAGTTTGAAGATACCAAATGGTTAATCAGAACCCCACAAAATCAACAGTGGGGAACCCAAGTGCTCCGGAAAGGTGAACAAATCCTTCTCCACTAGTGGCTCGGTCGTGCTACTGTCAAGAAGAGTTTGAAGATACCAAAGGAGTAATCAGATGCCGTATATCGAAGAAGAACAGACAACACAATGGCCAAAAGAAAAAGTACAAAAGAAAAAAACAACGATCTACAAAACACACATATAAAACTAAAGCTCGAGTAGCACGAACCCCACTAAAACCCGGGGGTGAACTCAGGTGCTCCGGAAGGGTAAGCAGTTCCTACTCCACTGACATGAACATCATCTGACGCATTCGTTTAAGATACACGTGTTTTGTAAGCAGTGTGCAGTTAGTCTGATTTTATTCCTTGTTCTTTCAGAAAGTACTAAGACACCTTATGAAGACAACTTATAGTGCTTAATGAGAAGATCAAGACTAGTTATATTACTTAGGCAATATTCACGATGGACGTACCAGCTCCTCGGTTTTGTTCAAATGGAGATTTAATTGCAAATATAACATTATTCAAGCCATACTGTCCATTAGTAGACGTGTATAATTATTTATCCTACATTTTCGTTTGTATTAACAAAGAGTAAAGCCTGCCAAATAACATCTCCATTTATACGGTCATAACTTAATGGAGATTCCTTACGTGATAACTTGTATTGCGGAGTAATATGTTATATACAGTATGTATCTAGATTGAGTCATCACATTTACATTCATTAGTTCTCAATGAAAGCGTTGCATGATAAACATCATACATATGTATTACTGAAAACTACAATAGTATTTTAGCTCTCATCAAAAACACAGGACGACCCATTAATCATGATTTCTGGTGTTTTCTAGTGAGGCAGTATTTGCTTGATTTCCGGTTTCCAATTTTTACCATCACTCATTAAATTTTCTCTGTGAACCTCAATTTCGACTACTTTCTAATGGTTGCCTGACAAAAACTATACCATATATAGTCAAACCTGTCCATAAAGTGCAGTCTCATTTTTGCCATTAATGAATAATGCATATAATTCTAACCTGTATATAAAGGGCAACTGCTCATAAAGGGCACATTTTCAAGTTCCCTCGAGTGTCCTTTATATGTACCGTAGGTTTGATTGTATACCATAAACATGATTAGCAAAGCATATTATCATGAACCATCTTTATTATACTTAGTAGGGTTTTAGCATGCTATAATGTATATGTACATAGAGACGAGTAATAAACATAGTTTTAATAAATTGATATATCTTTTAGAATTAGTTTATTGTCTATTCATACAAAACTATCAAAAGAACACAAAATACATGTTTTTCTTAACATGACTTAAAACATGTTAGAGAAAACCGAAGGGACAATAAAATATGGCCAACCCAGAGACACAGGCAGCATAAGGAACAAGATACAGAACAAACACATACAAAGCAGAAAACACAACACAGAAAACATAAAACATACGTGCGGCACGGACCACGCCAAAACATCCGGGGGTGAACCAATGTGTTCACGAAACTGTCACTGATATGTTGTGCAATAAAAGATAAACACTCAAAATTATTACAACAATGTGTGGGCAACTTTGACTACAAATCCAATATGTTAGATATGGTTCTCCATGCACAAATATTTATTCTACAAAAATAGGATAAAATCATATTGCCACAATACTATTGCTTACGTCAACGGTCATGCAAAAACAAGACATGGTGAATGCACCTTGACATACTGTGAAAGTACCTCTATTTATGGGCACCAATATTCATGATACTACAAATAATCGTTAGAGAATACCGAAGGGGAAATCAAAAATGGACAATCCAGGGAAACTGGCAACATACGGTAGGTACACACGACGAGTAAAAACAGTGCAAAAACAGAACACAATATGCGCAAACAAAAACAAATAGCGTAAATAAGACATTAGCCACCCTACAAACAACTAGAGGTCAAGACGTTTTTATGATGAAATCGTAACGGGCATCACACTACAGAACTCAGAATGTAAAGACACATAATAGGATAACTAAAACACACCAAAAACCCGGGGTGAACTCCGGTGCTCACGACGGTACGCAGATTCTGTTTCTTATAAGACACCCGTCGTGTTACCCATATATAGAGTCAGGTCATGTAACAGTTTTAGCAGTGATAGAGGTAAGAAAACTTCTATGTAAAAAGTAAGAGCCATTGTCATTTGAGATATGGATATTTCGTAACGGTCAATCAGATTGTGATGACGACCGTAGAATGTTGGTAGCAATGGCTTCAAACCTAGGAGCAACATACCCTTGTTTGAGTAACTTTTGTGTTAGCAGTTGAGCTCTGTGCAGAAAATCACTGTACTCGGCACAAGCTCTACTAGAATAACGTATTAGTTGTGAAATGTAAACTCCATATGCAGGTGATGATGGGATACTGCTACTGATGAAAGGGAACTTGACTATTGGAAAAGTGAAGTCATCATGTCGTAGTTTTGTTTTTAATCTCCCTCCGTTGTCGAATGCAAGGTGAAGGTCAAAATTCATTGATTTTTTTTTTAATTTGTGGTTTCAAACACTGCACAGTGGATTCATTGCACTTCGTTGGATTTAAATTTTAGAGGTGTTAGTGTACCACACAATGCATGAATATTAATTCTGCACAAGTAATAATATATTTAACGGTATTAAATCAGTGTCTGAATAAAGCGTCATCCATGCGATTTCGTAAAATAATATAGAATGGGAACTGGGCCTAATATTCATTTAAAGGGTAGAGAAATTGTTCTTGTAACGGGCCTTTATTGGTGGAGAAAACCGGGGTATCAGGAAAACACCACTGACAAACTTGATCACAAGATGTTGTATCGAGTACACCTCGCCATGGACGAGGTTCGAACTCGCAACTTAAGCGGTGATAGGCACTGATTGATCAGTTAGTTGTAAATCCAACTACCATACAATCGCGACAACGACGGCTTTTCATGAAGATTGTTAACTGACATGGATAATGATAGATTCCATTAGCATATTTTAATAATTTTCTCTTTTTAAGACAGCCATCAAAATTTACCCTGAAAATAAAATAAGAAAAAGGTCAACGTTACTGTTTCAAACTTGATTAATAATCGAAAGTTTAACAAAGGTCATATCATTTTGCAGTAAATATCGCAATACTGTCCCATTAAAGGGTGTATCGCCCATATTTATTGATTTCTTTATAATAGGGTCTATATTTATATATGACATTTCCTTATAATAGGGTCTATATTTATATATGACATTTCCTTATAATAGGGTCTATATTTATATATGACATATAAAATACTAACTATTATCGATTTCATTGGAATCATTGATGGAGATTTCAGTAAAATTTACACAGAGTAGGATAAGAATAGACTCAGTTATTTGTTTACAAAATGCATATACAGTCAAACCTGTCTAAACCGAATCTCTTTGGGACCAGTTTTTGTGCTCGGAATAGACAGGTGTTTGGTTTATACAGGAAAAATTAACAACGATTTCCGCCATTTGGGACTTTATTTAATGTTCGGTTTATGCATTATTTCGTTTTTTTCAGGGTTTGACTTAGACAGGTTTCACTGTATATACAATACGACAAAACAGGTAAATCTATGATGATTTCAAATGATACACTTGTTCCGTGAGTTGAATGAACTGCATGTTATTTAGAGAAAAAAATATTCAAATTTCCCATATTCGACTCATATTTTCAATACATATTATACGCATGCTCACACTTCTACTGATCTAATGATAATATGTTTAAAAATGTCTACCAATTATTGTTATTACATCATATTGTGTATGAAAAGTTTGAAGATGCCAAAGCGGTAGCCATAAACCGAAAATGCAACATAAAATTAAAAAAAACGACAAAAAAAAAAACAAAAAAAAAAAACAAAAAAAAACAAACAAACAAACAAACAGACTATGATCTACAAAACACAGAAAACGAAAATAAAGATTGAGTAACACGAACCCCATCAACATCATGTGATATGGAAATCGTGTTAGATACCAGCACGCTTCAATAAACTTTGTTAATATAGTAGAAGATAGTTATATCAGTTTGACCAGGATATGCTAACAAGACACCATAGTTTGCATATACATTGTATCTGTAAGCTGGACTTGAATTGACGAGCTTCTCATGATTATCAGTTTTGATCATTCTAAATCGAGAAAATATAGTTCAGGTATGAAATCATACACTTAACCATCTTCTGTCACTATTTCTTGCACACTATACATATATATTTAGTTTTTATTGGGACTATAAAGAAAATTAAAACTTGGATGGGTTTTACGTCTGGACTATTAAGTCTGAAAACAAATACCTTCCGTATCTATATTATAAATAGACTAGACGGAGCAGTTTAAAAAAAAAGGGGGTGGGTTAGGATTATGGTGTTTAACACCGCTTTCAACAATATTTCAGCTACATCATGGCGGTCAGTTTTATTGGTGGAGGAAACCAGAGTATCCGGAGAAAACCACCGACCTGCTGCACGTCACTCACAAACGTTTTCACACTCGAACTACCATACAATCACGACCACGACGGCCCCCTTAATAAATAATAGACAATAAATTATACGATGTCTTAGATACAATAGAACACAGCATATATAATCGGACTATAAACAATGAGGAAGCTAAAAGAATACATACCCTGCAGTCCTTATATCTTGTAAAAAAAGGTAAATAAAGTGTGTGATTTATAACGGTATTTAAGAACAAAGCAAACAATTATAAAGAGGTAATAATGTTTCATAGCTGTGATTTATAACGGTATTTAAGAACAAAGAAAATAATCATAAAGAGGCAATAATGTTTCATAACTTTGTAAATATTAAATAAAACATAATAAAACTGTATTTCTCACCTGAATTTAACATGAAATGTTTACACAAAATATGTCAACTATCTATAATAAAAGCAATTAAAGATCAAAGTACAGATCATTGAGGTACACCTGTTTTGACAAGACCAGAATCTGATAGTTCTTTATTTACAAGCATAAATTGCCTTCTATCACTTAGATAATTTTTAAGCCAGATCAAAAGGTCGCCCGATATTCCATACGATTTTAGGTTTTTAATAAACCCCTCATGCCAAACTCTGTCAAAAGCTTTTGAAATATCCCAAAATATTAAAATAGTTGACAATCGTTCGTCCAAATTTTTACATACACTATGATACATTTTTAATAATTGGTATACAGTTGAATGAAGGGTAGTTTACCTCCAGGAGAGTGTTTGTTATTTTTGTTATTATTGTGTTATTATAATATACTCTCCCAAAAAATGATAGCACATAATGGCGATAATTATACAAATAAACTTTTCAATATCATATACCTAGACGATAATAAATAGAAAATATAAAGAAAAATCAGAAAAAATAAAATGTTCAAAGCTTCAAAATGGAGGGTTAAGGGTTAGGATTAACGCCACTTTCAACAATATTTCAGCTATATCGTGGCGGTCAGTTGTATTAGTGGAGGAAACCGGAGTACCCAGAGAAAACCACCGACGTGCCACAAGTCACCGACAAACTTTATTACATAATGTTGTATCGAGTACACCTCGTCATGAGCAAGATTCGAACTCACACCATCAGTGGTGATATGCACTGATTACATAGCTAGTTATAATATCAACTACCATACGATCACGACCAAGACGGCCTGGAGGAATAGGGCAGAAGAAGGAAGGTGTCAAACAGAACATAGAACAAACGAAACAAAAAACAACATGGGCTGGAGTGAGTATGCTAGTTACATAGCGTTGGTTGTTTCTAATTCTGGAATAAACAGCAGAGAACATTTTCTATGTTTTGTTCAGGGGTCAGATTTTCATCACCAACTAATGTCAATTCTATTGTGGGTACACAATTCTCTAATGTGTTAAACAACATTGCTCTATGTTCATTGTGCAGTGTACACAGTCTTCAAACCATGATCACAGATGTATGCATGACTAGGCTTTAAATTGACAAGGTGCAAATCTAAATTTAGCGAGCTGCGCATTGTTCTAATTCTACTATGAATAGTATTTAGTTTTCTATCACAGGAAATAAAAGTAATATTTGTATTTTTATTTAACAATGTAAATGTGTTGGCATTATCAGAATTTTTTATTCCCGGATTTAGATTGTCCCAGTCCCGTGTAGTAGAAGGGAAGTAGGAACTTTTGGTAATGCTTAATCGACAATTAGGTAGAACATCAGTATTATTATTTCTTAAATCATATTGTGAAACATTACCGACCGGAAGGGGAATCAAATCACATCCGGGGCAGATTTATTATGAATAGAATAAAACATTCACGCTCTTTAGGGGTATATTAATGGAATCCAGTTTGGATTATTAACTGACAGAACATCAATATACCTGAAAATGAGATTAAATGCTTTAGCGTTTGCATTTTATGTCTTTTATATATAAATTACTTCCTTATAGAAGTATAGAAAAAGATCGACAAGGATAGGGGCACAGTTTGTTCTCATAGATATGCCGATGATTTGTTGAAAAATATTCCCTCCGAACTCGATAAATACGTTATTGATATGGAACTCTGATGAATTCATTTTCTCTGCAGCAGTTTTTGCCTTTTGTGTGGTGCTTGACAAAATAGGTTAAATCGTGACCCAAAGCTAGCTATAATCTTGTAAGATTTCCCAAGACTTTCACTCAATAGTCTGAAATATTAACGTCCGTTTGTCTAATGTGTGATATGAAATGTAATTCTTTTATATCTTGAAAAAAGAATCTAAAGTGGCAATGATGTTTAAAGTATCGTTAGAAAACTTTAAACCCCAAACCCAAAACGCCGGAAACCAACGACATAAGCCAATCAAAATACAGACCCTTTCTGAGACAACCAAAAATGGGATTATTAACTAAGACGTATAATCGATTGATTAGAATATGCATGTTTAACACCACTTTTAACAATATTTCAGTTATATTGTCTCCGTCAGTTTTATTGATAGAGTAAATCGTTATATCCAGCAAAATCCATTCATGGACAAGACGAACTTTTTCTCACTAAGGTATATCGAGTACACCTAGTCACGGACGGGACCAGAAGAGACAATTGTGGATACTGATTGCTTATGTTTATGTAAATCAAAATACCATAGGACCGTGGCTACAAGAATATTACTCTAATTTAACTGCTGATTTCTGTTTATAAAATATATATATAAAATATCCAAAAACGAAACGCAACATCCAATATTTTTTTCCAAATATTAATTTAAAAAAAAAAACCATTTGCGTGATTGAGACTTGAAAACATGATCATGTTAAAATTTAAATGTCCGACAATTGAATTTAAACTCCTGATAGTGGCTGTTGATCACACGTGACCTTTTCGGGTCAGCATGTGTAATGCTGCACGAGGAAGGCGTACGGGATTAGGGTAGTTGCACGTGCGAATCATGGCTTATCTTTAAGCGGGTTTAATGGGTATAAAAGACACCTAACCGTTTAATTGATTTCAGTCGTTAAATTGTTTCTCGACTCTGCTGCGATATGCAAAGACTAGACACAGCCACACGGAACATCGTCATTGGTCGTCTCCAGGCCGGTGAATCACAGAATGCAATCACCAGACTTTATAATGTTCACCGGAGCACGATTTCCAGACTCTTGCAACGGTAGCAGTAATCCGTTTCAAAAACTGACCGTCAATGTTCTGTCCGACCTAGGATCACATCAGCAGCCCAAGATAGCTACATCCGGGTACTTCACATGAGAAATCGGACCGTGACAGCAAGAGAAACAGCATCAAATGTCCCAGGTCTCCCATGAATATCGGCACAGTCAGTCAGAAAACGTCTCGGTGAAAACGGCTTACGCGTCAGACGTCCTTACATTGGCGCAGTACTGAGACGTCGACATCGACTTGCAAGGGTCCGATGATGCAACAGAGTAAGGGTGTGGGACCTACAAAACTGGAGGCGAGTGTGGTTCAACGATGAATCAAGATTCATGCTGCAGAAAATAGATGGCCGTACACGTGTCTACAGACGCCGGAATGAGATGTCCTTGAGGTCGACAATTTCGACGGAGGAAGTGTGATGATGTGGGGTGCCATATCCTACGCCTACAAAACTCAACTGGTGCACATTCCCGGCAACCTTATCGCCGCTCGATACAGAGATGAGATTTTGACACCACACATGCTGCCCGCAATGAACCTCCGTAGGGAAGTTTTTCAACACGACAACGCTCGGCCGCACACAGCTCATGCTACAGAACGTAACAGTGCTCCCCTGGTCGCGTAAATCACCAGATTTGAACCCAATAGAACATTTGTGGGATGATTTGGATCGACGTGTGCGCAGTCGTCAACCAGCGCTGCAAACTCTGCAAGAACTGCAGCAGGCTCTTGAGCAAGAATGAGGGAGAATTCCGCAAGACCGTATTCGTCGATTGATCGAGTCTATGCCGAGATGGATCCGTACTGTGTTACAGGCTAATGGTGGGCACAATAGATAATGACTTTGAAGTAACGTCATCTGAACGCTATGGACTTTAATGTGATAAATTGTGACATGTTAATGAATTTTAAAGTCTAAACAACCAGTGGGCCAAATTTCGGTGTAATGTAATGCTTATTTCTGTATTTAAAATGATGTTGATAATTTGAAGTAAATCATATTTTTTCACATGTTGCGTTTCATTTTTGAGAGAGTATACTATTTTGTGAACTTTATAATTGTTTATAAATTGATTGTTTAAGTATATATATTTTTTAAGTACATGTGTTATAGCATGATGAAGTCTACGCCATTTTGTATTTTTTCATTTCTCAAATTGAGTTTGTTTGAACTCTCAATTGATAGTGAAATAAACTAAGAAATAATATTTGACCCTTTAGAAAGACGTGTGATGTTATATTTGACCTATTACAGGCTATCGGAGTTGTCATGACAACATTCTTCCATTCTCCGTTTTGATTCCCACGTTATCTACTCCGAAGAACAGGTGTCACATGAAGGTACAGTGTTCAATCAACGTGATATATATATGTATGTAATAGAGTATGTGTATGAAGTGTTCTTCCTAAATCTGTTACTAAAATATCTATTTTATGACACAAAATCATGAGACATGGTCCTGTCATAAAAATGTAGACAATTACATTTATTAGCTACAATAACTTTGCATTACAAATTGTTAAATAGGAATTGTAGGGACCAACCCTAAATACGTCACAATCGGCGTATAGACAATAGAAAATAATGATAAAATAACAAAATCAGACAACTCAAACACCCACAGCTCGTGAAACTCTGCTCTTTGTATGATAAACCTTCTAACAACTATATACGTGTACTGGTAAATAAAAGGGAAGCAACACAAGTCCATGTTTAGTTTAAAGATACTTTTCGAACTTCAAGAAAAGTTCCTGTTTGATATGAAAAAGGAAATCTTTTATGTCATCAAATGATGTCAGGTTTAATGGTAGAAATTTATTAAAAGACAAAGTCCGCATGTTCTCCAATTTTCTTCTTTCGCAATAAAAAAAAATCTGTCCCCAATATTAAACTTTTTTTGCATTGATCTTTTAATCAAATGGGATTAAAGTGAAGATTTATGATACATGCCAAACTTCAAACTTCGTGTGAGAAGACTACTGACGACAATTAATTTATTATACCCCTTAAACATGAACCAGGATGATCGTAAAACTTAGATCATACCATAAGAGTTTTATCCTTCCACTAGTTATTTCATTCTTCTTAGATGTGAAGCACAAAACAAAGGTGTATGTACATTCGGGTATGTATATTGACTAGAATAATTATCTGTAAATTAGAAGAAAAAGTCTACCTTATTCTAATTGTTCTCCATTTGTTTTCTATTGGTTGTTTATGCTCAGTTTATTTTAATGTTTTGGAGATATCAAAGAGGTAATAACAACAAGCAGTAAATCGACAAAGCATTGATAAGGTAATGGCCAAAATAAAATATGTTTTTTTTAAGCTTACCCTCTTCTCTTCGTTGAGGATGGGACCATAATGATGAACAAACTTGTAAAGATTGACATATATGTATACAACCAGATTTTATTCGATTAATTAGAGGCACTAGCTACGATTTTGACCAAAAAAATATTATGTTTTGGAAATTGGTAAATAGCTTTAAAATGATGAAATAAAGGTAAATATTTCACATTAAACAGCTTATCGTACCACTTTTCGCCTTATGAGAACGAAAATTACTATCGATTTATTATTTCCTTGCAAGCAAATAATTTGACCTCGCTTTCTCCGTATGCAACTGACCTTACTAGTGACAGGTAAAAACGAATAATTTGTATTTTGTCGCTTATTAACTGCAAACTTGCATGGTTCTTTGTCCGTAATTAACGCCGATTAAAAGCAGATTCACAGAAAATAAGAAATAAGTGCATTGTTGGACTGATTTAATGACGATTCGGCAAACTCCGTAAACAATGCCGATGATTAATAAGATAGCGTCCATTTCTTGATCGATCTCAAAACACGAGCAGTTGCACCTTTTTCCCCCGATGCGCGTACATTTCATAACATTTGTAAGTTACAGCAACACGTTTTATTAAGGCATTAATCATATCTGATAGTTTTTATGGGTAACAAAAAATTACGATTTTGACAGACAATGCCCCTTTAAGCAAGTTGGTAAATTATGGTTTTGAATTTAATTTCTTCATTATCAGCAAACAAATTAAAGTATAGCTAAATCTAATCGGTAGATGATAGACAAAATATATTACAATCATTCACGCCTTATTTAAGTCTACGGCCGCGGGATGACAAACAACGACACTTTCAACAATATTTCAGTTATATCGTGGCGGTCAGTTTCATTGGTGGAGGAAACCAGAATACCCTGAGAAAACCACCGACCTGTTGCAAGTCACTGACAAACTTTATCACATAATGTTGTATCGCAAACAATTTAGATTTTGGTACAATGACAATATATTTTCTTTGTTTATAGATATAGATATGTATATTCCATTGATTTTGCTGGCAGTTGCTCTGTTTCCTAATGTCGGTATGTACAACATATATTTTATTTTCATTTTCTAAATCTTCGTGTTGTTGATTCTATAGTCTTTAGATCTAAATATTCCTTTCTGTATCAGCTTAAGTGGCTGTTCATAATATCAACATCGTTATGGAAGCATCAAGATTTTTTTTTCAACCGGATGTTTTAATTGACTATCCTGATACTTTAACGCCACATTCGACAATATTTCAGTTATATGATTTCACCCGGCAATCGTAGCCGTCATAGACAATATACCGGTACGTACTTTGTCGACAAATATAACATGTATTTGTACGAGCTTTAGAAACAGCAAGAAAAGTGATTCTCTGGTGATTTTTCTTTCTGATTTTGTTTTTATTTTTGTTGATTTTTTTTTTGTCGTTTTGTTTATTTTTTGTTCTTTGTATATTTTAAAAAAATGTGATATTATTGTTGTTGATTCATGTCGAGACAATATATACGTATATATGTTGCATTTATACTGCAATGTCGTGTATTAACAAAATTCTTAACGTTATAAGCAAAAAGGCAAAAAACATTTAACATTTTGCTTGAATTTCAATTGGGTGTCTACAGCGCATTCCATGATCGACCAATGTCTCATGTGCTTCGCTCGATATAGGACACATGGTAACGGAAGACTTTGTACGTCTAGTAGACGTATAACGCAATGGTTTAAACGTGCACCTTTATATATTCAACACATATACTAATTGCAGTATAAAAGACATTGTACATAGCACATATAATATTTAAAATAACATGATTGGTCCACACCAACAATTTGAATCAGACAAGGTCTTTTTTTTCGGAAGATTGACCATCTCCTGTCTCATAATCGAAATCCATTCACGATCCTAATGTAGCAAGCCATTAAAAGAAATAGAGATGATTATGCTTATGCTGGAAGTACGTGTACAATTAGACCAATTTATTTACATTGCACGACATTTAGGTAACTGAAGCGATGCCTTATATGTAGTTTTTTCGTTCCTTATACTGACTAATGTGCCAGACAATAGTAGCCCCATCTTAGGTAAAACATCATCAAGCAGAAGAACAAGGTTTATAATATCATAGTGATTGGGATATATGCACCACATAATAAGGGTGAATTTACTATTGGCCAATCACGTTTATCATACATATTGGAGCTCGACATGCAGTCCCCGATGTTGAAAACTATAGTGCATGTGTTAATACGAGAAGAATCCACCGGTTTTGAGTTCACCTGGATAAATAAAATTTGTAATTAGAGTTTCGTGATAGTAATAAGTAATTCTCATGTGAGAAGCCCTTACTGTAAAGCTGCATCATAAGACTACAAAACAATAGTCTAGTAGATATAGACAGCAATACAATGCCAAGAGTTAATTATGCAATCCTCTCTCCAAAGCTCGACAGGTATCTTGATCAAAGAGTTCAACATTTTAACACTATCATTTTCATTGTATCTTTTGCAAGAATCATAAATTTGCTCTTGATCCAAAATTGAATACATAATTAACATTAATTAAATATCTGCACTTACCATCTTTTCGAGAAAAAATGCCAATTAAAAAAATTATGTATGTATGTAATTAAAAATCCAGCCTCAAAATTGAAAACGGAATCGGTGTTAATTATGATTTTCTCCATCTTAAAGACACAATAAGGTATTCAGTCATTGAACAAATAATTAGTATAAAACGAGTGTGTTTGAATGGGGTAATGTTTGGTTGTTGTTTTATACCCCAGCCCCCTCACGTGAAGATATATGTATAATACTCTGTAATGTTAAAGTTTAACTATGATATACTGGTATTCTATCTGGTATACTATGATATACTGGTATTCTATCTGGTATACTATGATATACTGGTATTCTATCTGGTATACTATGATATACTGGTAATCTATCTGGTATACTATGATATACTGGTATTCTATCTGGTATACTATGATATACTGGTATTCTATCTGGTATACTATGATATACTGGTATTCTATCTGGCTTGCTGGTTATTGTACACTTAAGGGACCGTCGTGGTCATGATCGCATGGTGCTTGGATTTACAACTACCTATACAATCAATGTCTATCACCACTGAAGTTGCGACTTCGAAACCCGTTCATGGCGAGAGGTACTCGATACAACATTATGTGATACAGTTTGTGAGTTATTTGCGACAGGTCGGTAGTTTTCTCCTGGTACTCGGGTTTCCTTCACCAATAAAACTGACCGCCATGATATAACTGAAATATTATTGAAAATGACGTTAAACACCATAAACCAACCATAAGCCATTGTATTCTTTTTAAAAAATGATTGACCGGTAGACTTCTAATATCTTTAAAATAATTATTATCGATCATGTCGCATGTTATACTTTATTTTCAATTGTTTCAAATAAGATATTAATGTACGAACACTGTACTCTCGAGTGCTTTCATCTGTAGAGGCTGCAACTTCAGAGACTACAACTACGATGGGTCCACCAACTACAACTACAACTACAACCAGTATACCAGCTGTGGATGCTACAACTACAAATTTTACAATACCAAGAAGTGCTTGTAGTATTAATTATGGGTCAACAGTACATTTGGTTGCCATATTGATGCTAGCATATGCAGTTACTAAATCTGCGTGAATTGAGATGTGATTGAAATTAATTATATACATGTATGTATTAACATGCAAATGATGCTGCCTGCTAATGCACTCTTTATATACATGTGATTTATTTATCAACATAGAGGATATTCTTTTAAATATATATTGACTAGATAGTATTTACTGACAGTTTTGTCGTGTTGATTAAAACCCATATAAACCCTTATTCACTTTTACTTACCTTAGCTATTATCTATCAAAACAGTATTGTGTATCATCAATGCATTTCTATGAACCTCATGAAATTTATAACCTCTACCCACGGCCTTGTTCACACGGAGTTCTTATCTTAATTCTACAAAGCTCATGTTGACTTCTACAAAAGACGACTGTAAATGTAAAATTTCAAGCAAATGTAACATATTAGCATAACCACGAACTTCAAATTAGACAGAATAGCACAGAAAATCACAATGTGGATGGAAAATAGAACACCCGTCATATATTATTGTCTTATCTGAGGGAACTGTTCTCTTATAGTGTTGTCTGATGAGGTATAGTGCCTGAGCCAACGGCGAGGGAAATATACCTCACCAGATGACACTATATGAAGACTGCTTCCGAGTGAGAAAACATATACAATACTTGTGCACTGTCGAAGCATATAAGTAATATGTGTATGAGGCTTAGAAACGGGGGAAAAGGCGAGGCTTTTCCCGCGTTTCGCGCCGAATACACATATTTACATATATGCTTCGACAGTGCACATGTATTGTATTTATCCTGCAATTTTAAATCGTAAATAAACGTTTACTGGACGATGATAAAAGTATTTGAAATAATTTTGTGTATGTATTTGAAAACAATATCCCCCGGTGTGCCCCGTTTTACATTTGTATGTTCTATTTATAATTGACCAATATCAAAAAAAATATTGGGCAGGCTATATTGGTCGGTAAATGCTGTCATTGCAGGATAAAATATTATATTTAGTACAGCTGCGTTGATGTAAATTCGTCGACGTTTACATTTCCAAACCTCACCATGTTGACAGCAAGCGATCAACAGACCATGTACAGCGCCGTCTATTTTAAGAGAGATAAATATTGCAAACAATATATAAAAATAACGAAGAACAATTTATTCCACTGATATAATTCCCATCGCTAGGTACAGTCATCGGTTGTCAAGATTAAGCATAAACTGTTAAAAAATAGTAATCACTAATCATTCAATCAAAATAAAGCATTTTCATATGCTATGTACTAAACAATGTTAGTGAACTGTCTTAAAATATATAGCTTATGTGTCCCGTGTTTTGTGCCGAACTAACATAAATTGTATATATACATTTGTAAGACACTGCATATATACTGTATTTATCCTGCAATATAATTATTCAGAGTACTAAGAAAAATATGAATATTCCAAATAGGTAATAAGAAGTCTTAATTTGAAGGACAGACAATACCATGGCCAACAGAAAAAAGGACAAACAATGATCTACAAAACATTCCACAGAAAATTTATGATTGAGCAACAAAAACATCATATTTCCGTCTGTACGTAAGAAGCAGAATACAGCATGTGGACAAAAGTGATTCCATTTCTGCCATCTTTCCTATATATTTCATATAGAACCATTTATTTTCATTACATTCTCATGAAGTCATTCCTTATCTGATTTTCATGAAATTTTCAGCATTGAATGCAGAAATAAATATAGTTTCTTCTTCGTATAATTTGCAAATAATTTTATTTCTACTTTCTCTTAAGAATTGATTTAAAAACAAAGTTTAATTTTTTCACCAAATCTTACTTATATAATCATATAAAATTGTGACGTCAAGAATTTACATTTGTGTTTAAATCATAAATGCTTGCAAATAAAAGTTCGAAAAATTACATGAAGATATTAAGATAAACTCTAATTAATTCTGTTTTTAAAGGTGAAAATTTCATGAAAATCGGATAAGGAATGACTTCATGAGAGTGTTATGAAAATAAGTGGTTTTATATGAAATATATAGGGAAGATGGCAGAAACGGAATCACTTTTGTCCACATGCTGTACATTTGAACGACATGTTTTTATCACCCAACAACATTTTTGAAAGATAAGATGAGACGATATTTAATATAGGATGGCCCACCACAGACCGTGTCATGTATAATATAGAACCAGATGGGGGATAGCTTCTCAAAAACCGTTTTACACATTTACACCAATTAATTCACATATGATACTAGCTTAAAACTCTTGTGATTTTGGTGGCGTCTTGAAATTCAAGATGACCGTCAACGTCTGTTGGACAGTTCAAATCTTTTTTGTCCATTACTTTATATAAAACAGGCGAGCAATGCCGACTCTTTTGAGCTTCTGGTTTGCTTGGGTTTACTTTTGTGTTTGTATATTGTAGCTTCGTACCTGGATTTACTTTGATTTTAGCTTAAACATATTTTATTAATCAATAAATAATGTTGTACAATAAGATACATTTCAATAAGATATAATACACATAATTAAAGGGTTTCGAAAACAAGTTTTAAAAAACTTATGTTAATTCGTTTCCCTGGTATATATCTTTACAATAATAAAACTACCATCTCGAAGTTTAGACAATAATATCAAATTTTAAATTATAATAAACAATATCATTCTGGATAGATGATGTGAAAGTTTTCCTATAGAAAAACTAAATGGTGAAAGAGACGTCCACAAAAGAAAGAAAAAAGAAATAGAAAAAGGAACTTAATGTGTAAAACGCTTACTACAGATAACAAATGTTTGAACTGCTAAACATAATTCGACGTTTTGATTGGGTGCAAGTTTGGGTGATCCAAAAAGAAGTGTTTCTGTTGTCCGGTTTATGGGTACATTAATAGAATGTATGTGCATTTGCTTTTGTGCAGTTTATTTTCTAAAAAAATATTCTGATTCCAAATGTTGCTGAAAAAAATATTCTGATTTTGGTGGAGGAAAAAATAAATAATCTGATTCCGAGTTTTTGTCATATTAACCTAATGTTAAATTCTGGAAAAAAAATTCGTGCTTTGCGCGACAAAAAAAATAAATATCATAACTCTTGTGTTGTCCGAAAAATTTTTCTGAACGATACAAAAAACCATAACCCCCCCCCCCCCCCTCCTTCAAGTTAAATGGTCGGTCCCTAATAAAAAGGTACGGCAGCATGGAAGGGACATGCGGCAATATATATCGTGGTCACGAGATACTATCCCGTAGTCATGAGATTGCTAAGTCGTGGCTAAGAGATACAAACGCGTGGTCACGAGATAGCTAAGTCGTGGCCAAACAGATACTAACTGTAAGGTACCCAAGTTAGAAAGAACATTAAGTATTAAAGGAACAATCAGATGCATAATTACAACGGTACAAGCATAAAGATAAGACAAAGACATGGACAACACCAAATTCGGCAAAACACCGGGTGCATCGAAAGGATTAGCATCTTCTTTCTCATATATTAGCACCCGTCATGATGTCCTAACTGTCAAATCCAAGAGAAGAAACCACGACTAACAAAATCTGCAGCTATTCCTGCACTCAAAAACATTGCAAACTATGTAAATTGAACACAAGTTGTCAAAAAGAAAGAATAATTTCTTTAATTAGCTTATTTGAAAAACTGTACATATTTAGTTTTATGAATAAATATACCATTTTTCTTTTCTAATTATAAGGGTTATGTCCTTTGTTTCAACACCATTTACTTCTACTTATGATTATAAAGTATATGATATAATACCACGTAAATTTTAAAAATATTCAAGAGTACCCTGTATGTCCCTATATTCTGAAACAAAAGGATCAAGTCCCTTATTATCTCCATCATTCATTTCAACGATTGAACACAAGTCATATGTTATACAACAACCTGCCATTCAAGCAACTGTTAAAACTTATCCCTTTTACCATGGTCGTAACTAGACTCTTCTCGTCCATATGAAGTAGCGTGAAACCCCTACATATTAAACCTCCTTATTATGAACAGAAAGTTTAAACAGTTATTGTCAACAGTTCCACCAATATCTACAAAACGAACAATCACCTCTCGTCTCAGCTTATTTAACATAAAAAGGACCAAGACATGGCCGTAACTACTCTTTTATAAATGAGGCAAAACACTTAATCGCCGAGCGGATCGAATCGAAAAAAATTGGGCGAGGGGTCTGGGGGCCTTAGGACTTGAAAGACGCAAAATCTTCGATTCTAGCCATTTCCTGGCATCTTTTTCATAGTTCAGTAATCATAACTTTTTTTGATTTAATTTCCATATTTTCTACTTTACCAGGCAAGAGGTGAGTATTTCGAAATCCATGTACACAAGAAATGCACTAAGCTAACACCAGAAGAATTAAAAGCACTTGTATTAATGTCTCTAGTAACACTTAAGAAGAATTCTATCCGATCCTGAGCCCAGCTATATTGTTGAGTGAAAAAAATCCATTAAAAAGTAAAAACAGTGCCAATTTATATTCCCTTTATACGCTTTTTGGCCTTATGAGCCTCTTTGATGATGCTATAAGAGGCTAATAAAGCCAGAAATCATATCAGAGATATAAATTATTGACGGAGACCAAGCTTAAGTGATGCAAAACATTCAATTAAATGCACCACTGCAGCGCAAAAGAATGTCACTGACTTGAGACATTTCTATGGACCAAACAACATAAGACACCGAGATTCCTCTAAAGTTTTGTAACTTTAAAGTTATGCTTACCACTCCTGACTTTCTTTTCAACGTAACCCGTTTTCAGCCAGTTTTTTTAGACATGACTTGAGTGCTATCGTGACGCTAGATGACACTATACATTGCATCAGGGCAAGAACCGGGCTAAGATTGAAACATGCGAAAAGGTGTTCGATAAACCTGTTTGATGTCTGATGTTTTTGAAGTCAGTTATGTCTTTCATCGCAACGATGTCGGTAGACTTCAAACGGTAACCGTAGACATTAAACGAATTCATTCTGTGGATATCGTTTCTATCGGAATGGATATTTACAGGGCCTATGAGATGGGGTTCAGGCGGTACCTCTGTCCGGGGCCCGGATGGCCTAGAAGGGGATCTCAGTAGGGTTCCATCACCTTTAATTTGCCATAGACATTTTATTTTGATATGTTCATTTTTGGGGGTATTTTCAACTTAAATCTTCAATTTTGAGAGAAGTCTCAGTCCGTCCCCGGGGTCCTAAAGTAGTTTTGTTCCGCATTGCAAAATTTCTCTTGGAGGCCCTGGAGATTTATATTTAACAATTTTTAAATAAAATCTTTGCATAAAAAAAAATCGTCAATTTCGGTATGAGGCATTTGCCTCATTTGCCTCAATGTAGTTACGGCCATGCAAGACATGACGTTACAAATCCACTTCCTGGTTTGAGACAGACACAATCTTTGGCGGGATTAAAACGATTAATGAGATGTAAAAAACTATACCTCATTGCACATGGTTGTCTGAAATAATTTATTTCTATTTCCTAATACTGATGCGTATGATTAATGATATTCTAAGGAATGTTGAAATATCATTTTATGGGATTTTGTTTTTTCTTCATTATTTGGAATTTTCAAGTTGGGCTTTAGTAACAATTAGGAAAGCTATAATGTTATAATCCGACGATAGTAAGTCTTATTCCCCTCATTATCTTGATTCTCGGACCACCAGTTTTTGCTCTTACTCTTTAATGCTGTGTGCTTGCTGGAGAATCAACAAATACCAATTTCATAGTCTTTCGCTTGACCCGCCCAGGACTCTAACCCACGAACCATTTCACCAACGCTGTGGTTCTGTGTCCTTAGAGAAAGGAGATAATCAGAAGCCATAAATCGAAGAAGAACTGACAATACAATGACCAAAAGAAAAAAAGACAAAAGGACAAACAACGATATACAAAACACTGCATAGAAAGCTAATGATTGAGCAACACGAACCGCACTAAAAACTGGGTGCTCCGGAAGGATTGGTAGTTCCTGCTCAACTAGTGACACCAGTCTCGTGTTACAGTTAAACGACGCGAACATCATCTGATATGGAAATCGTGTTGAACACCAATATACGTAAATAAATACAAATAACAAATATCATGAAAGAGAATCAAATGCTTTATCAGAATCAAATAAAAGCAGTAACCCAGGGATGTTTTTATCTTCAGTATATTGCAGTAAGTCATATATTAGACGTGCGTTTTCACTCATATGTCTTCCACTTGATAATAAATTTAAAGATAACATTTTAAAAACGATTTGCAATTGAACCAAAAGCTATTTCATATCTTGTATTCAAAAGAGAAATAGACCTCTTATATTTAAAAGAGGAATAGGCCTCCAATTTGTTTTTTTAATTACTATGTTTGTTATCGTATGGAATTCATGTAATGATTCCCTCCATTTGTTTGACTGACATTTCACTAGTTTGAAATCCATATTTAATTGACATTACAACAAAATGGCCCATATATTTCCAACAGCTTTAAACTAATCTGTGGTGAAACCATCGTATCCGAAACTCTGGCCATTTGACATATTTTTAAATGTCGCATTATTGTATATCTTTATTCTCATACAGCCAAATACAAAGGCACTCGTGGCACGGAATTACTACCCCCTTTCTGAGTACTTATTTATTTTCAATAAAATTTCTTTATTATTTCATCTCTTTTTTCTGAATTTATTGTGGAGAATAGGGTCGACACACGTAACTTGCCGTTAACATAAGATTATATAAATAATAAATATGGATATGCACAAGTTAAATTAAGGAAAATGGGATGAAATAATAAAGAAATTTTATTGAAAATAAATATGTAAACAGAAAGTTGATTAAATTAAAATGATTTTTAATACAATTTATTAAGAAATACCCATCACAATATCGTTATTTAGGTAAATACTTATTAGACTGATTTTTTTTTAAAACAATTTTTGTCTTTTTAATTGATAACTGACCCAAATTAGCCTAAATAAATGAAATGTGACTTAATGTGTTAATGATATAAATCCTTGCCTTCTATCAATTTTAATTTCTTACCTAATTCTTATTCTTATTATGTAACAATATGGTCAGGTTGTTATTTTCATTGAATGGCATCTCAAAATAGATGGCTTCACAGTAGGAGCTCTTCCTGTATATTGGTTACATCCTGTATATTACAACTGACAGCTAATGCATGACAAACAATTTTAATCAGCCATCAGTATCATAAAATATAAATTTTTTTAATCTTTATTTTAAATGAAATTAAAAAATCATTATAGGAGTGAATTCGATTCAAGCTTTTATTTACTTTCCAACTTTGAAATAAAAATCATTATGTTTTAATATTTAAAAAATGTGTAATTATTCATTTATGTTTTATTTCATGTTTGGTTGTATTTATCCGGATATGTGTATTGCATACAACATTACATCATCTGATCGCTCCATTGGACATTATTTACAAACACTTTAGCTCCTCCTATTGTATGTCGTAATATCCATAAGTCATAGCGATTTACTATTTCCGGTTTGACGGATTTTTTTCAATGAATGCATCTAGGCGTTAATGCAGCGACTAGCGGGAGAGTGATATAACGACTGGATTATTCGGGTTACTCGCTACCCTGCAAATAACCTCGTACGTACATAGTAGAAATTCTTCTTAAATTGTTTCCCGGAAGTTAAGTTAAGTTAAGCCGCACAACAATATAGTCCACGAAAATCCAATATGGAAGACATACTAAGTAAAATCTAATCATGCAAAACTAATTAAAACTTTAATTGAAATATAGAAAATTGCTTAAAATATAACTTAATCAAACTTTCATGTAACTGACATGTGAAAAGTAGTGCGATTTATACGCCTAATGCATACGAGGTTATTTGCAGGGTAGCGAGAATGGCCGAGTAGTTACGATTGTGGATGAGCTAACTCGAATAATTCAAGCCCTTTCCGTCTCCGATTCTCTCCGCCTTCTGAAGCGATCGATAGAGAGTGGAATATAACGACTGGATTATTCGGGTTATGGATGAGCGTGCATGACCAGATAATTTTCAGACGAGCATTCATGGCCGTGCCGGTTTCATATTATTTTTTAATGCTAAAGCATTGAATATGCCTATAAGCTTAAACCTAGTTCTAATAATAAACCCTAAATGCTCGCTTACTCGCAAGGGTTATAATGGGATGCCATTACACGTAATGGAGCAGCCGCCGAGATTTTTTGCGCTCGCTTGCAGAGTTTCTGGCGCCTGCATTTATCAATAATAAGACATAACCTTTCCTTTTGTCCATTATTATAACAAGTTTTTATCACCTACCAGTATTTTAGAATCTAATTCCCACAAAATAAAAATCCATGTTTACTTTCACTCTGAACATTTTGAATTTCGTCATTTCCGGCCTCACTATTTGGATGTCGATACCATATTTGGCGATTAAGGCGTGAATGTTTACATCAGCCGTCGTAAACATCGTAGTAAGAAATACCATATTTAGAAAAGCTCCGCCTTCAGTAATTTCCGGTTATGACAAACGATCGATAAATTTGAACAAGGTTGTTGCTACCTTTGAAAAGCATATATTTCTCAGCCAAACCGATTTAACAAGGACTGGGATCATCAGTAATAGTTATAATGAAATGTTTGAAGTGTAAATAGTGAGTTTTTATGTTTCAACTGCAACTTTTTTTTGCTCCATTGTGACGAATGGAACCGCGTTGTAGCTCTGCCGAGACACAAGTTTGTCACAGGATAATAAATAATAATAAATAAGCTTTATTTAGAGTCGGCATGGTTAAAACAACATACAACATAAGCTCTGTTGAGCTTTTAACCGACATACACAGACACAGAATAAATAACAAATAACAAGCATGCAACATACAGCTAAAATACAAGATTAAGTAAGCACTACATGTAAAATACTAACAGTTACAAGATAAGCAAAAAAGCAGATTAAAAGCTGATGTTATAAGCTAAGCATACCAAGAGCTAATGTAGCAAACTATGAACAACTAAAAGCTGATATTATGAGCAGAGCATAAACATTTTATAAGCACAATAAATAAAAACTGGATATGACCTAGATGGTAGAAATTTAAACAAATTTAAAGGAGCTACATTATTGCAGCTAGCTTAAACCCGATTCATCAGTCTATTTGTGCGCTTTTATTTTTATATTTTATATCCGTCTTTTTGCTCTTTCGGAATGCTGCACTCTTTATACGACTTTGATTAAAAAAAAATCAGAGAACACTATAGAGGGCGCTTCGACGCGCCTGTTTTAAATAAACTTCCGGTCGCGCTTTTAATCAAAACAAAGCTGTTGAACGACAATGGGAGCAACTTTAGTGTTTGATATAATCAGAGGCTTAGCTCTTCTGGTTGGGTTGACAGCAGGAGCAAAGTCTAAGATATCTGATATTGTATTTACAACATGGCTAGGACTTGGCATGTTTTTATTTCCAGATAAAGTGGTCGATTATCAGGTACTCCATCCAGACCACACTGACGACTTGTACATGTCCACATAACATGAGACATGCACAACCTGTTTAAGGGCGAAGTCTATATCCAACATTTGGCTGTCTTAAAAGAGAGGCGAATGGCATGCCTCCTAAAATTGAATAACCAGAATAAATGTTTCTATTGGCATACGTATGCCCCCGCCTAACATTATTCTCTAACAGGAAGTTTGATGCCTAAAGCCAAAGGGGGGGGGGGGGGGGGGGGGGGGGGATAAAAGACGATGTGGGAGGAAGAATCCGGGTAGATTCGCCCCACTTAATCGCTATTATATTATAATAGATGAAGTCTTTTTCGACAATTTTTTGGTAATTATTTATTTATTAGTTGTATGCAAAAAAAATAATAATTCATTCATTTTGATCTACTTTAATAATTTATTTATTAGTTATATACAAAAAAAAATAATAGTTCATTCATTTTGGTCTACTTTTGTCAACGATCTCAAGCAAAACTTTTCTTGCAAAATTTACAAAAAAGCACACAAGAACAGTAAAAAGTTTTTTTTTTTTGTACCAACCCAAAAGTGCATGAAATGATTAAGATGCTGTACAAGTGTGCAAATAACCTCTTTTTTAATGATTTTCGCATCAAATGCTAAAATAGTATAAATTTAATCAGATGTCAAACAAAGAGTGAAGCAATATATAATATTAAACACATCAAGAAAGTATGTTAATTATGAGGAAGACAACAATAAAGTACCCATGAACAAGCCTTACAACATCCAAAATACGAATATTTGCAATGGTATTTTCCATATTTCATTTTTTAAAGCACTATTAATAAATGAGGGCGAAACGACCCGGTACCGGGAGGAAAGGTTTCTGAAGGGGCCTAGGGGGTTATTGAATGTGCCTATGCATGTATGTTGCAATGTCTGAAAATCGTTTTCTGAGGTTTTTACCATTTAGAGTAGACTTTCGAGTTTCTCATAGCATGAAGTGTCAAAACATGATGGGGTGACCATTTGTTTTTGAGAGGGGGGCTTGAAATATTTTGACCCAGAATTAGTTGACTCCTTTGTTGAAAATAAAAATTCTGATATCAAAGTCATTTGCTCAGATTTACATATTTTTTGTCACAATGTGAGTGTGCAAGATAAAGAGTGTACAAGATATATGAACAGGTCCAGCAGATATCAAGTAGGTCCACTGAATGTATTTTTGCAGGACCTAGAATCGACCTAATGTTAACAAAATTTTTATTCTATATAGTTAAGGGTTTTGAGCTTATCAAAAGGGGGATGAGGGTCAAACGAAAATGCAATCATTTTAAATGCAATCAAGGTTTTTCAAGCAAAGCTGCTTGTCATAAAAAGAACAAACTTGTTTTATAATTCCCTGCTGTCATGCTTGTCTTGTCAGAATCATTTCATGTTTTTGAATCGCAGATAGCATGTAGATGTAACAGATTCCCTAGCCGAAGACGAAGGCGAGCTTCTCTTTCTATTTGACACCAGCTCACACAAAGTATTCAGAGAGGAGAATCATCCTTTAGGGAGAAATGCATGGACTTTCATGAAGTTCATCCCAGGGTAGCATACGACCGGGCACATGTGTGTATTTCATGATCAGTACACACTAACAAATGATTTACTACACATAACGCTTCGTGTTGATATTATAAGTTTTCTTTTAGAATTTTCATTTGAGTTTATTTGAATTTTTCAGAATATAAACAATAAGAGATTTCGGGATTTCTCATTGAAATAAATTTTATTGCAATTTTAAATAGTATTTTGTTCAATATTTTTACACTTCCAGTGAAAAGATATTTGGCTATGAATACAATAGTCACATGACTAAGATTCATATAGCCCATAGTTAAAAGGGCTTATTAATAAATTATTGTATACTGCATGCACCCAGTAAACGTCACTGACCACAGCCTGCACAAACAGGAGTCTAAAATGTATATGCATTGGTTATTGTGTAAATGGGAATGCGTGTTTCAATTTCCATTACTCAACATCATTTTATTTTTAATGTTGAAGGTTGGAGTTTCACACTCGCAGTCCATTCGATGCTTCCCTTGCATCTACAACTTTTTACAAGATTACAGAGGGTCTGATATTGATAAGAATCTGCTGCTTGATATATGATTGTGTAATGTATTACCGGGATAGTAAAAGGGAAAACATGAAATGCTACTGGCCATTCGAAGTCAACTGATCCAAACATTTTCCTATGAGTATGAATGCACTGTCATTAAGTGTTTTAACCACATAACTTTTGCTTTTTATTAATTAAATGTTTAAAGTTCCAATTTGTTTAAGTAAACATTCTGCAAACTCCTCTGCCAGATGCACTGAATGTATACCGGTGTATCGGAATGTTCCATTAAAAAATGTGGTAAAGTACGAGAATTCAGAATGGACAGGATACAGATTCCAATATGTACCAATTTGATAAGAATAATGAATAAGATAAAAACTTACCAGTAATCTCTGCATTTTCGAAAAATCTTTATGGTTGGTGATAGCTCGTTGTGTTGTCAACAAAACGTGATGACGTCACATCTCGTGCTCGCAAATGGAAAATCCCGAAATAGATTACACCGGTAATACATTACAACAAATATTTTATTGTCAATTAAGATGCCCCGAAGAGCAGAATAATTTCATACAATGATTCAATAATGATTTATATACGATTATGACATAAAACAATAAAATAGTTCCATATACATATAATACGGGTTTGTTCAGTGGCCCAGAGTTCCATAATCTATGTCATTTTTTACCTTGGTTTTTTTAACATTAAGATTATGTCCAACAATGCAACAGATTTTTCGTGCCATAAAATGCTGTCTTTCTTATAATTTTTACAACCTGTGACAAAAGTTCAGAAAGTTATATTCTTCAAACAAATTTCACATCTTTCCATGGAGGATCATTGTAGCCAGACCCTTTCTCAGTCTTATTTTATTAGGCCAAACAAAAAAATATGTGTGTTTACGGTCACTGGACCGACCCTATTTTTCAGCCTTTGACCCTAACCTTTTTTATTGGCAATTATTCGACTAAATTTTTCTAGCGACCATATAAATTTTTTCACAGAATTCGGATAACCATTTTTGTTGTTTAATCAGCAGCAATGTTTTATTTTTTCAACCGCTAGCTTTTTGTCGAAATTGAGAGCAAAGAAGGTAGAAAAACTGCGTAACTCATCATAAAACAGCTTCAACAAATGACGGCTTACCGGAAATTTCGAAAATGAACCGGGAACGACTATTTCCGGTTTTGTCGATAATGTTTGGCCTTATTATTAAAAATTTGTCCATTATAATGACTGCAACCCAATTTGTATTATATGTTCTTGGCCCTGTTTGTATACGATAAGCAAGGATACATCACATTCAGAGCTCCAATAAAAACCTGTTAATAACAGTGTTTCATGGTCCCATCATCATTAGATAAATACACTACAGTACAATTATCATTGCAATCTGGTCGTTTTTCTCAACTTCGAACTTGTACAATTCTGGTTATTTTTAGCTGCTTTTATAAAAACACAAACCATTTAGATACATTCCAGTTCCTTTCCTCTTTCATGACTTTCCATCGGCTTTGTAACTAGAGTAACACGATGGTGTCACTAGTGGATCAAGTACCCTTCCAGAGCACCTGAGTTCACCCCCGGTTTTTAGTTTTGAGCAATCCCACAAAGAAGGAACCAAATTTGGGACATGCCACTGTAATTTTCCAATACTGCTTATGAAACATTTCATGTGATTAAATAAACTATATTTCATGAGAGAAAAACATGAGAAGATAGCACTAGCAACTTCAAAAAATTTAATATATTACTCATGTCAAATTTGATCAGACATTAATTTACCTGGACGAACTGTTAAAACAATTCTAAGAGAAATAAATACATTCATAGGCACCTTAATTGTTTATTCATGTTTCTTTGACATTTATAATCATAGTAAATACTAATATTACAGGTTTCAGACAAGGTATCTTCTGATGGGTTGATGTACTTTTTAGTTAGATGTTTTGGTGCCAGTCAGTTGACCATGGCCTTGTTTACATGGCTGACTTGGAAATCCCATGATACAACAGTCAAAGGATCCATTCTATGGGCAAAAACACTGGTGAGATATTTCTGTCATTGTTATACAGGTAGTCATACACACACATTTACTTACCTTTGAACATATACATGTAAATTGTAATACAGTATTTATAGCTGCATAAAGAATGAAGATAAGAAAAACATTCATTTTACGCTTTAGGGGTTAGGGTAATGGTGTTTAATGCCCCTTTCAACAATATTCCAGTTATATCGCCATCGTGGCGGTCAGTTTTATTGGTGGAGGAAAACCAGAGCTGGGAGAAAACCACTGACCTGCCGCAAGTCACTGATAAACTTTATCACATAATGTTGTATTGATTTTATACTTCAGTTCAATGGGGAAATGAATTGAAATATGATATAGAGAAATAATTGTTGAGTTTTCTGATTTCTGAAAATTGTATTACAGTGTAGTCTTTGTCATAGGAGACCACCAGTTCTGCAATGAAAAAGTGGCACTAGGTTTTAGAGAGGTTTTTTAGCTCACCTTGCCAAAGGCAATGTGAGCTTTTACCATCATTTGGTGTCTGTCATCTGTTAACTTTTCACATTTTCATCTTCTCCTCTGAAACCCCTCAGCCAAATGAACTGAAACTTGGTAGGAAGCATCTATAGAAGGTCCTCTCTAAGGATTGCACATTTTGTCCCAATCCATTAACAAACATGGCCGTGACAGGCAATTCTTGTTTCTGATTGGCCGATTAAAAAAAATCTTCTCCTCTGAAACCACTTGGGCAAATGAACCGAATCTTGGTAGGAAGCATCTATGGAAGGTCCTCTATAAAGAATGCTCATTTTGTCCTGATCGTTTAACAAACATGGCCACCACAGGCAATTCTTGTTTCTGATTGGTTGATTTCTAAAAAATCTTCTCCTCTGTTAAAAGAAAGATAACTCTTGCCATTATCTCCCTTAAAAATTAACTAATGCTGATATAGTGTAACATGTTTATTCTATACATTACAAGTAGGTATTCACATTTAAATATTCTTTTTAGCAAACCTTGCCAAAGGCAATATGAGCTTTTGCCATCAAACCCTCAGCCAAATGAACTGAAACATGGTAGGAAGCATCTATGGAAGGTCCTCTCTAAAGAGTGCACATTTTGTTATGATCCATTACCAAACATGGCCACCACAGGCAATTCTTGTTTCTGATTGGCCGATTTAAAAAAATCTTCTCCTCTGAAACCACTTGGCCAAATGAACCGAAACTTGGTAGGAAGCATCTATGGAATGTTCTCTATGAAGACTGCTCATTTTGTCCCGATCGGTTAGCAAACATGGCTACCACCGAACTTGGTAGGAATCATCTATGGAATGTCCTCTATGAAGATTGCTCATTTCGTCCCGATCGGTTAGCAAACATGGCCACAACATGCAATTCTTGTTTCTGATTGGTCGATTTCTAAAAAATCTTAGCCATATGAACCAAACCTTGGTAGGAAGCATCTACATGTATGTATGGAAGGTTCTGTATTAAGTTTCCTCAAAGCAGAATGAAAGGTGATCGACACAGGTTCAGCCCACTGAGCCTCTGGTTTAAGAAAAAAACACATGAAGTTCATTATTTTAGTCTCTAATTTAAAAGAGATATCAACTAGCGTTTTCTCCTGAAAAAAAGAATATATAAAAAAACTAAGATGCAATTCTACTGTCAAAATATGATTCGGCTGTAAAAAGATTCTAAATTATGCTTACCGTATACCTGTTGAAAAATGGAGTATGTCGGTATAACATCTTTTTTTGGTTTTTACACAAAGCTTGCTAAATCCTCCTTTTTGTGTCATTTTTGTGTAGAATCCGTCAATGTTTTTGTTCTTCCACAATTCGATTTGAGCACGTTTTCTTCATCAACAAACGATTTCGCACATGTGCAAACGCTTTCCCGAATGAGTTCACTGTCAGGTCGTATGAATATTGCGCAGGTCAACATTGAAATTTTACTGGATACAAGAAAATCAAACATCAACGTTCTAGGCTATTTACGTATGATATTATGAAAAATTTCAACTGCAATTAGTGTAAAACATCGAATATTGGCAACTTTTAATTAAAAAAATATCAATTCTGACAGCCTGTATGTCTTTAAAAGTTGCCAATATTCGATGTTTTATACTAATAAAATGTTCTGAACAAAAAGCCAGGTTTAAAAAATCTGTTATAATGTCGTAATTAGTGAAAAGAATTTGAATGTTTAGCATTGGGCGAGTCAACATTGAATTCTTTCCTGGATGGAAGAAAATCAAACCGATATTTCCTTCGTTCTAGGCTATTTACGTATGATATGAAAAATTTCAACTGCAATATACCTTTATGGTTTTTTAAATCAAAGTTTAGGTTTTATATTGGGAAACATTTTTTTTATTAAAATAACAGCCTGTGTGCCTTTAATTTAGTAGCATCTTGTTTACCAATATACAAAGATTGTTTGAATTTGTTTATCATTTTTATACAGGGTTGTGTCCCTTTGATGATAGTGATGTTGTATGGACAAGTCTCTAAAGAAAAGCAGTTTGGACATGGTGTAAGTTTATAAAGACAGATTATTTTTGGAAAAGAAAGACACAATCCATAACTTATAATTTTTCAACTAGTTTCCTGTTAAGCTTGCCAAAGTCCAGATGAAAAACTTATATATTTTCATCCACAATGATATTCAACTTCTTACAAGTTTTATGATCCTGGCAAACTGTAGAAGCTTAATCAAAGCTACTGCAACAATTTTCTGGCAAAAATGTCATATAAGAATTGAAAGTGTTTATATATGGGGTAAGGATCTGATATTCAGACCTTTGCAACACACATATTTATCAATACTTTTGTTTGAGGGAAAATTTAGCACCTCAAGAAAAAAAGAAGACATACAAACATTTTTTTCTCTCTACAGAATTTGTGGTTTATCTTACCATGCTTTGTTGCCATTTGGTTGTATAATATCTACCAGTTACGCACACCACTAGCGGTTGGAAGGAGAGAACAGAAGGGGCCAGTCAGTATTGTTTGTAAGCTGTATTTCCTGATGATATTTGTGGAATGTTTACAAGCCATGTCATTTCCATCAACTATGTTGTATTTCTTGGTTAGTATCAACTTTTAGTAGTGGTATTGGATGCCATTATTATGTGCAGAAACGTGGCTTTTTTGCATATATACATCGTCAGTTTTATTAGGAAAAACATAATTTACATGAATCTCTATTTAAGGAAATTTATATTACAGTGAAACCTCTGATAACCGACTACGTCCGGTGCCAAAGAAATCAGTCGGTTTTCAGAGGTACCGGATTTAGGAGGCTACGTAAATAGACGTTTCCGTTCTGTATATTGATACCAGAAGTATAAGATATTGATCTCGTGAAGGTTAATTATGCTGTGATTGCGCTATTTATGTATGTTTCTTTACATTCTTGCAATGTGTTATATTTGCAATTATTTTTAAATAAAAATAAATACTGTCGTAACTTGTTTTAGAAATGTGTACATGTATTGAGTGTATAATCAACCACCAGATTTCAGGTCACTGACCTTGAATTGGATTTGTAGCCTGTTGCAGGATATTTTTCATGCTATACAAAAATCATAGGGCACGTTGTTCTAATAATGGAATAAAGTATAGTATTCAGCTAATGACATTGTTGACAAAAATGATCCCTGGAAAACACAGGTGTGAAAATAAGACTAAATACCAAACGACCTCATACCAACAAAAAAAAATCCAATAACAGGACTAAAATAGAAAACAATTTTTTTTAGCAAAGGCAATCATATTTATTTATGACAAATTCACTTATAAAGCATTAAAATGGTACAAACAACTTGTTCACAGTATTCATGATTGTCTAATTTTACAAGATTCACATTTAAAAAAGTCTACAACAGATACCTGCTTCTTTTTCAAACACCTCTGAAGGATTGCAGTTTCACTTTTCAAATTTAAATCTTGAGCAGCACCAAGAAAGTTATCGTCTTTGATAATCGCATATTTCTTTAAACGTTTACTGAATGCAAATATCTCATCTAATGTCAAATCAGGTTCAGTATCGAACTGCTCGTTGTCATTGATTTGATCTTCTTCAGAGTCACTTGTACTTTCGGTCGGTGTTTCTGCTAAATGTGAATCGATGAGATTCTTTTCCCATTCGTCGGTGTCGTCTTCTATCAGAATGTGCTGATCAAAGCAACCAATGTCTCACGATCTACTTGTGCGATAGTGTTGATTTTAGCGAGTTGAATAAGCGGAATGTCGTCGTCGGCATCACTGTCGGTGGAATTAACTTCTGATGAAATCGGAAATCCGGACAACTTAAAACATTTTGATAATGTCTCTATCCGTGTTTCTTTCCACGATTTGCTTATCCAATGTACAGCATCTAACACATTTATTTCTTTGCAAAGTTCAGTTACAGAATCAACTTGTTCGATCTTGGCGACTAAACTTTTCATCATTTGCTTTCGGTAACGAGCTTTAAAAGCTTTGATAATGTCTTGATCTAAAGGTTGCAAGTGCGATGTCGTATTTGCGGGCAAAAATATCAAAATTACATTCTTCACTTTTAAGTCTTGCATGCGAAGAGGCATTGTCTAAAAAGCATAAGAATATGAAAACTATGTTGTTTTGCCTACTCCGAATTTCTCGCTTAAAGATTTCCGAGATGGTTTCGGAAAACTTTCTGGCTCTTTAATCAAATTAATTTTGTCTTGAAGTGTTAGTTCAACTCGACGATGTTTAGACGGCGGTTTCACCATTTTAGCATCAATTTAACGGATTAACAAGAAATAATGTTAATTTCAGAATGAATTCAAAATATCAACACCAACAATTTATAACAAATTTACTTAAAACCATAGATTTCATTTTTTTTACTCCACTAACAATAGAATGCAAGTGGTCGGTACAACATATTTGATCTTTTATATTTTTTGTTTTTATAAAACTCTTTTGAAGTATTAAAAATTTTAAGTATAAAACATGCTTCAGATTAATTACACAAGATGTAAAGACGCTGTCAAATAACTGTATTGTTTTTAATACATTGTAATCATGTTTACAACTCTTTTAATGTTTGATAATTAGTTGATTGACAAGTGTCACACTTTGTTAATTTCAATCAATACCGGTGGTAATCTTTTGATGTAAAACTGGATCGATCTATTCGGTGATTAACATCTAACATGGTTCACTGACTAACCTGTCAGCAAATTTGTCGTGTGGTTTTCAGAGGTGAATTTTATAGGAAAATATATTTTCTGGACCACCAATGTTCGGAATACAGAGGGGTCGGATTTTAGAGAAACATTTTACTTAAATATATAGGGGAATATTCCGGACCAAAACTAAATGTTCGGTTTTCAGAGGAATCCAGTTTTCAGAGAGGCCTGTTTTGGGGAGTTCCACTGTAGTATCAATTAAAGATTTTAGATTTTTGCAGTGCTTTTTTTTTATTTTTTTGAAATTATGTGTTAAATTCACTTTACTTGTTTGGAGCACAATTTTAATACTTTACAAAAAAATGAATATTATAATGAATTATTTTTTTATCCAAACAAGGGAACAAAACAATTTTTTTCGGATTCGTTTCAATGATAATCACTTACAAGACAAGCCTGTAACATCAAATTTGTCTTGTTTGGGTAAACAGTATCACGATTTCCAGTTAAATGTGACCAATTCATATCTATTTGATCAACATCGTTATGCAATTGAACTCTTATTTATATCCATTCATGTATATATATTTCAATGACCGCTGCAGCTGTGTTGCGAAAATGAATAATACGTTGAAAGTACAAATGAATGATACATTAAAATTACGAATGAATGATACGTTGAAATTACGAATGAATGATACGTTGAAAGTACAAGGAAAACTTTCATTTCTGGTATGATAAGACACCACATCGGATTGGACTTAACACACATGAAATCATTCTGGACATGGGCGACCCCAGATTATAATGTAGCATCATCCCTGCTGACATATATTTATAGACATTTATTTTCATTAACATTTCAGAACGCATCGTCACAGTCTCAGTTCATGACTCAACATTTTCTACGTGTTTGTGCAGCATCTGATTTCGCCTTCGTATTTCTCGCGTGGTATGCTCCATGCTTTCTGAGAGACGAAGACAGGAAGTTGTTCTTCATATCCCAGCTTGCAGTAAGTAGTTGTGATAACATCTCTTAGAATCTCATGTTTATTCAGATTCACTGTGTAACAACAGAAGAAATCTTATACATGTTAATGAAAAATTGAATAAACTGAGGAGAAGAAACGATACTTGCATGAAATGCATAACTGGAAAATAGCAGAAAATTGTATCACTCCAAATTGCCTCATGTTGCTCAAAGAACCTCAGGATATGTCATCAAGTAAAATTATCTTCAAAATAATTTCTCTGTACCATCATTATATCCATTGGTAAAAACTTAGATATCAAATTTAGTGTGCTCAACACGTTTCTGGAATTACCTTCATTAACTCATCCTAATACTTGCAAATCTTATTAATAATTATGCAGCCCATGTACATTTAGGGTGATAGCAAGTAACTCTATATACAAAGAAATTTTTGAAGATAAATAAATTAAACAGCAAAATATATATTCACATAACCAAGATGAGTAAAACATCTGTCACGTAGATTTATCTGATTAATGTAACATACAGTATGCCAATATGCCTATATCAGAATGTGTATCTGCATCTATGGTGTAATGGTTAGTGTGCGGGGCTCGAGTGCGGTAGATCGTTGGTTCGAGACCTGATCAGATCAAACCAAAGACTGTAAAATTGGTATTTGTTGCATCTCTGATAAACACACAGCATTATGAGAAAGAGCAAAGACTGGTTGGCTCGGAATCTGGATAATGTGTCAGAGTGGGGTGACTTGTCTATCTGCGGACTGTTGTTTCAGTGAGCTAGCTACACTATAAAAAGTCCAGCTATGCGTTTTGGTCTTGTACAAAGCGGACCTCATCATCATCTCATTGAAATTTAAATTGCTCTCGCCATGATATAGCTGAAAAATTGCTGAATTGACATTAAACAGCAATCAATCACTGACTCAGGATGTGTAGATTACAAGATTTTGTTTTATTTCAGGGTGCAGGGCTGGAGGTACTGAGTCTGCTGACAGCTTGTTTTGTAGACCACGTTATAGAGGTTTCACAGCTGTACTGGTCGTTCCTGTTCATGTTGCCCCTCCTTCTGCCAGCTGTGGGTCTAGTATTGATCATTCAGAAGGAACGTGCAAAGACTGCTGAATTTGCTTACTCTTATAACACCAGGTCAAAGTCTGAGTAACTCTGCTCATCAATGAAAATACTCACAAGGAGGAGAAATGAATTGCAATCATGAAATAAGAATTTGAAATTACATGAAATGACTGATTACTTTGGATAGCTTAAGAAACCATAAGAAAATGTAAAGTAAGATTCTGATATTACTGTTTTAAAAAGTGAATTTATATTTGCATATATTTTTTTCTCATAATAGTTGACCTAATAATAAGATATTGTTAGCTAAATATTGGAAGATATCCACTCATTATTAACACAAAATGTTGGAAGCTTAAATTAACCTTAAAATTGAAAGTTTGAAACTAAAACTAAGTTTCAGATGAAGTCCTAATCTCATAGGAAAGGAAAGCTTATATGTCAAATTTTTAATCAAGGGAATATAAAGGTCAAGATATAGGTCATTGATTCATTCAGGTATATTTGTTATTGGCAGCTAAAAAAAAATTAAATGTTGGTGTTATATTTTGAAGATATATAAATAATATTTAAAAGTAACTAGTTTTAGTAACATTATAGGCTGATATTTACCATGTTCAACATTATATTCATTGGCATTTTTGTTCATTTATTCAAATAGACTTGGCTGTTTCATTTAAATGTCTAGGGTAGTAAGGCAGCTAAAAGTGGATAATCAAATAGACTGGGCTGTTCCATTAAAATGTCTAGGGTAGTAAGGCAGTTAAAAGTGGATAATCAAATAGACTGGGCTGTTCTATTAAAATGTCTAGGGTGGTAAGGCAGCTAAAAGTGGATAATCAAATAGACTGGGCTGTTCCATTAAAATATCTAGGGTAGTAAGGCAGCTAAAACATGGATAGTAACTAATATACAGTATGCAGTTTCTTTCCTTAAAACCTCAGTGGCTGTGTTTGAATGGTAGTTAGTTTTTCTACTTGCAGTCAGTCGCTTCTTCTACAGTTTGTGTTACAGAGTTCAATATCCTTTTATTTCTAGGTTTACTTGATATGACCTTATGTGAAAACGTTTGTCTGTAACTTGCTAAATGACAGAGGCTTCCTTCCCCCCCTCCCCCAGATATTCAGGTTTCTTCCCAGCAATGATATAATTGAAAAATCGTTGACAGTGACACGAATCTCCTTTTTGTCCTTTCCGACTTTGCTTATTCATGAAATAGACCTCACAAATCATAGAAGTACGCACCATTTGATATCATTTTTTGTTGAATTTGATCTTGATGAAAAGACAATAATTTGTGTATGTTGATTTAGTTAGGTAAGAGTTTAGTTTTCCTTAGTATCTGACTTGTAGTTTATTATCTTATTTCATGTTTCTTTTAAAACGTAGGACAGATCTGCCGAATGGTATCTCCAATGTGTATCCTATAATTCATATTTAAGTTAGTAAATAGGAATGGTAAATTTGTTCAACTAGTACTTTTTTGTATAGACCCAGTGTTTAGTAATTTTTAAAAGTGTTTCAATAGTCTGTTCATGTTTTTTTACTTGTGCACACAAGGTGTTGGAGGAGGTTGAATTATTCCTTGTCATATATCTGTTTCCCACTCTGACAACAACTTTGATCATTCTTCTATAGGGTATAATTAAAGTAACATTTGTTTGTAATTAAAAGGGATATATCAATTATGGTATACACTTGCAAACATGGCAAACTCTGTGACTGTATAAAGTGAGATTTTGTATATTAAAGGGAAGTAATTCAACTTTTTATGCCCCCACGACGAATAGTCGAGGGAGCATATTAATTTGCCTGTGTCCGTTCGTTCATCCGTCCGGATATAGATACATGGTTTGTCCGGCTATCTCCTCCTACAGTTTTGAAGCTACAGCTTTAATATTTTGTATGATGTTTATGCACATAATGGAGATGTGCATGTGCATGTCCATAGGATTTTGATTTTCTTCAAATATTCTCAAAATGACAGGTAGTTGGACTTAGTCATTTTGTTTGTCCGTCCGGATATAGATACATGGTTTGTCCGGCTATCTCCTCGTACAGTTTTGGAGCTACAACTTTAATATTTTGCAGGATGTATATACACATAATGGAGGTGTGCATGTCCACATGATTTTGATTTACATCAAAGGGTCATGTGAGCTATTGCTATCACTTTGTGTCCGTCGTACGTCGTAAACTTTTTAAAAAATCTTCTCCTCTGAAAGTACTAGACCAATGGAAACCAAACTTGGTCTGAATCATCACTAGGGTGTCTAGTTTCAAAATTGTGTCCGGTGATGCCGTGCACCAACCAACATGGCCACTGTTACTAAAAATAGAACATATGGTAAAATTGCAGGTTTTGGGTAATAACTCAAAAACTGTTAATAATATCAAAAATCTGACATGGCGTAAAAATGATCAGCACATCAAGATCTACCTACCCTGTAATTTTGAAGTAAATCTGATAACCAATTTTGGAGTTATTGCCCTTTTTTCATCAAATTTGTAAAATTTTAATACTTTTCGTCTTATATTTCAAAAACTATAAGAGATAAAGGTTAACTTTAAATTTCAAAAATGTGCGGCATATCAAGATCTACCCACCCTGCAATTTTGAAGTAAATCCCATTACCCATTTTGGAGTTATTTCCCCTTTTTCATCAAATTTTCAAAATTTTAATACTTTTCGTCCTTTATTTCAAAAACTATAAGAGACAGGTGGTAAGTTGAAACTGCAAACATGTTCAGCATGTCAAGATCTACATACCCTGCAATTTTGAAGTAAATTTGATTATCCATCTTGGAGTTATTGCCCTTTTTTCATCAATTTTTTTTTTTAATTTTAATACTTTTCGTCTTATATTTCAAAAACTATTTAGAGATAGATGTTAAGTTTAAATTGCAAAAATGTGCAGCATGTCAAGATCTACCTACCCTGATGAAATTTAAAAACAAATTTCTCCTCTGAAACTACTGAACCAATCTCAACCAAACTTTGCTGAAATGATCCTTAGGTGGTCCTCTTTCAAAATTGTGTCCGTCAGCGCCGTCCTGTATCCAAGATGGCCACGATTACTAAAAATAGAAATTTCTTCAAATGGCCTAAACTGCTCAATTTTAAGCCAGAAAGTGCTCAAATTTGAACTGTATAAGCATAATGATGAGCTTTTTAACATATATTACGGGATTTTTTATGAACTTTGAACTTTTGCCTATTTTGACCGATTATGCAAATTAGAAAAAAGGGGGGATGAAATAAAAAAAAATCTTCTCCTCTGAAACTACTGAGCCAATCTCAACCAAACTTTGCTGAAATGATTCTTGGGTGGTCCTCTTCCAAAATTGTGTCCGGCATTTCAGAACGCCGACCAAGATGGCCGCCACAGCGGAACTTAATTTAACATAGGACCCTATGAGAAATTCCCAAAAAAATATTCTTGTCTGAAACCATTTGCTCAATAAGAACAAAATTTTGATGAAATAGTCATTGGATGGTTCTCTTCCAAAAATGTGTCCGGCGGTTCGGCCCTTCGATCAATATTTTTTTTTAAATTTTAATACTTTTTGTGTTATATTTCAAAAACTATAAGAGATAGATATTAAGTTTAAATTGCAAAAATGTGCACCATGTCGAGATCTACCTACCCTGCAATTGTTAAGAAAATCTGATTATCCATCTTGGAGTTCTTGCCCTTTTTTCATCAAAATGTTCTCAATTTTAATACTATCATCTTATATCTCATAAACTATTAGAGATAGAGGGAAAGTTTAAACTGCAAAAATGTTCAGCATGTCAAGATCTACAAAAAAATTCTCACAGTTAAAAATGTGCGACAACTGTGTGAAGAGTTATTCCTCTTGAAATGCATTTTTTTGTTGACTCACTGCTTTTGGTTACTCAAATAATCAAAGGGAAGCAACTCTATTACAAAATGTGAAGTAGGAAAAGCTAAATTTTGAGAATCATTGACATATATGTTTTTTTACAGCAAATTTGATACCTTACATTAAAGGGGGAAACCCGGCCCAAATTTTTTTGTAGAAGGGGTCTGCAATGACAAAGGCTACATTTGTTAATTTTTTTTTACCAAAGTCATCAAGTTTTATTGACTGATGTTGTTATTATACCCAGGTGAGCTATGCAGGCTCCTGGGAGCCTCTAGTTATGTCCCCACGACGAAAAGTCGGGGGGGGGGGGGGGATTTTTGTCAAATTTTCACAAAATGACAGGTAGTTGGACTTCATTTCCTTCATACTAGCTACATAATGGAAACATGGTTTGTATGGCTCCTACTACAGTTTTTGACTTGTTTATAATTTCTTACGGTCAGGCGGGGGGCATCATTTGTGTCTTACAGACACACTTCATTTTTAAAAAATCAACTCCTAACAAAACAACATTGTCCATAATTATCAAGTGCGGGGGCATACTTCTTTTGTAGTTTTTGTTATAAATACACGAACAGTAAGTGGTCCTATTAGAATGTTGTTTGGTTTTAAAATTATACTGTTGTTTAATAACTTTTGTAAGGGGAAGCAATCCAATGTAAATTATACTGTTGTTTAATATCTTTTGTAAGGGGAAGCAATCCATTGTAAATTATACTGTTGTTTGATATTTTTTGTAAGGGGAAGCAATCCAATGTAGATTATACTGTTGTTTAATATCTTTTGTAAGGGGAAGCAATCCATTGTAAATTATACTGTTGTTTGATATCTTTTGTAAGGGGAAGCAATCCAATGTAGATTATCCTGTTTGATATCTTTTGTAAGGGGAAGCAATCCAATGTAAATTATACTGTTGTTAAATATCTTTTGTAAGGGGAAGTAATGCAATGTAGATTATACTGTTGTTTAATATCTTTTGTAAGGGGAAGTAATGCAATGTAGATTATACAGTTGTTTAATAACTTTTGTAAGGGGAAGCAATCCAATGTAAATTATCCTGTTATTTAATATCTTTTGTAAGGGGAAGTAATGCAATGTAGAATATACTGTTGTTTAATATCTTTTGTAAGGGGAAGCAATCCATTGTAAATTATACTGTTGTTTAATAACTTTTGTAAGGGGAAGCAATCTAGTGTAAATTATACTGGTGTTAAATAAATTTTGTTAGGGGAAGCAATCCAATGTAACTTGTACAAGGTATATTTTTATATTGAATCCATGCTTACCAATTCTATGCAAAGCATTTTTCATTGTATATATCACATATTTACAAGCCATAGATACATTAAGCTGTAAATATACACTTACTTAACAGAATGTTTAACCAGATGATTTACACTTGATTGAATACAGAACACTGGACATTAAAAGTTACTTTATTACTATGTATTAAATTTCTAGTTATGTTAAAAGGATTATATGACGATGAAATAAATACTCATTATGAGTGTAATAGTGATCTATTGTAATCTGAGTGTTGTCTTGATTTTTTTCTTAAAAATGAAGCAGTCCTCGAAATAAATATTTGTATTTACTGGTCCGAATCAAATCCTTGAATTTATTTTTATATAGTTCTTAAAAAACTGAAAAATTTACTGGTCCGAACAAAGTTTTACTGGTTTTGGGCTGGAAGACCATGCTGATCGTGAGGACTGATGAAGTAATCATGGTTTTGTGTATTAACTATTTTTATATAAGATTTGTAATGTCTTATATTTTTTGATAATTTCAGTCTGTGACTGTTTATAATAACTGTTTTTAACATACATGATTATTAAAATGTCCTTTATATTATTCTTTTCGCATAAGATCACAAGTTTTGCAATTTTTTTTTATTTTTCCATTATTGAATCAATAAAAATAATCTGCTAATATATATTACAATGCATTCAAAAATACACCATGGGAGTTGTTTTTTTTTCCATTAGTAAATGGAATTGTGGGGAAAGATTGTGTTTATGTAACACTACAGCAAATTTTGATTTTTTAAAGTTTTTTTTCTGTATGGAATTCATATTTTATAAATTATTTGGCTTTCCAATATTTCTATTTTGAGCGTACCTGATGAAGGTTATTCTAGACTTTCCCATCTTTCTATTTTGAGCATACCTGATGAAGGTTATTCAAGACTTTCCCATCTTTCTATTTTGAGCGTACCTGATGAAGGTTATTCTAGACTTTCCCATCTTTCTATTTTGAGCATACCTGATGAAGGTTATTTTAGACTTTCCCATCTTTCTATTTTGAGTGTACCTGATGAAGGTTATTCTAGACTTTCCCATCTTTCTATTTTGAGCGTACCTGATGAAGGTTATTCTAGACTTTCCCATCTTTCTATTTTGAGTGTACCTGATGAAGGTTATTCTAGACTTTCCCATCTTTCTATTTTGAGCGTACCTGATGAAGGTTATTCTAGACTTTCCCATCGTTCTATTTTGAGCGTACCTGATGAAGGTTATTCCAGAAACGTGTCGTGCATACTAACTTTGATATTTACTTTTTTATTACTTCTTTGTGCCATATACATATGAAATATTTATTCTGTTTTATTAACATCAGTTTTATAAAGTGCATTTAAAGTGTGTTAAGCTTTTTTAAAAATTTTAGTCAGTAATGTCGCCCTATTATAAGAATATTTTTTCTTCATGTTTTGTTCTTTATTTTCAGGTATAAAATTCCTTTTTTAATCATAAATAAGAATACAGTAGAGTTCTCTTTTCTTGAAAGGTTTTAGTGATTGTTGTTTAATGCCAACTCTGCAATTTTTCAGCTATATCATGGCGAGAACAAGTTAATTTTCAATGAGATGATTGATAATGAGGTCCGTTTTATACTAGACCAATATGCTGAGTTGGATTTTTATAGTGCTAGGTGACTGAAACAAAAGTATGCGGATAGACATGTCGCCCCACTCTGACACATTATCCTGATTCCAAGCCAACCAGTCTTTGCTCTTTCTCCTTAATGCTGCGTGCTTAGCGGAGAAGCAATAAATACCAATTTTATAGTCGTTGGTTTCACCTGATCGGGACTTGAACCCACGATCTACCGCACTTGAGGTGAACACGCTAACCATTACACCACGAATGCGTTAAAAGGTTTTTTAGAAAATATTTTTTTTTAATTATTCAAGTAGCTTTTGAGTAGAATGCTATGCTAAAGTAGGCAAGTTTTTTGTGTTTATATCACATTTCAATATATAGACAAATAAGACTATAGAGTACTAATTAATGTCATGTAGTAGGTTGTACTATTAACTGTTGTTTAGCTTTTATATCTGAGAAGATATACATCAATAAAATATCTGTAATCTCTCAGAATTCTTTGTCATTTATTAGAAAATAAATGTTAAGACAATAACGAAAGGGCAATCTAGAGAAACTGGCAATATAAAGTACACAAGATGAAGAAAAAACCCAACACCATTATACTTAAGCAAACACATATAACATAAATAAGACATGAGCACTCCTACAAACAACTGGTGGTCATGACGAACCAAACAAACACATAACATAAATAAGACATGAGCACTCCTACAAACAACTGGTGGTCATGACGAACCAAACAAACACATAACGTAAATAAGACATGAGCACTCCTACAAACAACTGGTGGTCATGACGAACCAAACAAACACATAACGTAAATAAGACATGAGCACTCCTACAAACAACTGGTGGTCATGACGAACCAAACAAACATAACGTAAATAAGACATGAGCACTCCTACAAACAACTGGTGGTCATGACGAACCAAACAAACACATAACGTAAATAAGACATGAGCACTCCTACAAACAATTGGTGGTCATGACGAACCAAACAAACACATAACGTAAATAAGACATGAGCACTCCTACAAACAACTGGTGGTCATGACGAACCAAACAAACACATAACATAAATAAGACATGAGCACTCCTACAAACAACTGGTGGTCATGACGAACCAAACAAACACATATGACGTAAATAAGACATGAGCACTCCTACAAACAACTGGTGGTCATGATGAACCAAACAAACACATATAGCGTAAAAAAGACGAGCACTCCTACAAACAACTGGTGGTCATGACGAACCAAACAAACACATATAACGTAAATAAGACATGAGCACTCCTACAAACAACTGGTGGTCATGACGAACCAAACAAACACATATAACGTAAATAAGACATGAGCCCTCCTACAAACAACTGGTGGTCATGACGAACCAAACAAACACATATAACCTAAATAAGACATGAGCACTCCTACAAACAACTGGTGGTCATGACGAACCAAACAAACACATATAACGTAAATAAGACATGAGCACTTCTACAAACAACTGGTGGTCATGACGAACCAAACAAACACATATAGTCTAAATAAGACATGAGCTCTCCTACAAACAACTGGTGGTCATGACGAACCAAACAAACACATATAACGTAAATAAGACATGAGCACTCCTACAAACAACTGGTGGTCATGACGAACCAAGCAAACACATATAACCTAAATAAGACATGAGCTCTCCTACAAACAACTGGTGGTCATGACGAACCAAACAAACACATATAACGTAAATAAGACATGAGCACTCCTACAAACAACTGGTGGTCATGACGAACCAAACAAACACATATAACGTAAATAAGACATGAGCACTCCTACAAACAACTGGAGGTAAAGACGAACCAAACAAACACATATAACCTAAATAAGACATGGGCACTCCTACAAACAACTGGTGGTCATGACGAACCAAACAAACACATATAGCCTAAGTAAGACATGAGCCCTCCTACAAACAATTGAGGTAAAGACGAATCAAACATCGTTTTTATGCAGAACTCAGAACGTAAAAACACATAATAGGACAACATAAAAAACTAAAAACATGAGGAACACAGACCCCACCAAAAAAGCTGGGGTGAACTTGGGTGCTCAAGAAGGATAAGCAGTTCCTGCCTCTTATAAGTCACCTGCTATGTAACTCATATATGTGTTGGACACTACTATAGCAACAAACACAAATTATATAATTAAGACTTGAGCCTTCCTACAAACAAGTGGGGGTAAAACATGTTGATATTGTTTTTAAAAATGTTAGAAGTTATGTCCACCAAAACCATTTAAATCATAGGCCATGCAAATTAAATAGTTTGTTTCTCAAGCAATACAACAATTTAACTATTTATTGTTTCAACATTTGATGGAAGCAAATATATATGTAGGTTTTTAATCACTATTGGGGGAAGCTTACATTAGTGTTGAGCTCACCTGTTGAAAGACTATGTGAGCAATTGCCATAATTTAGTGGCCATCCTTATCTATTCATATTTTCATAATATCCTCTGAAACCCTATTGGCAGTTGGAACTGCTTTGGAAAAAATAATGTGGTTCTGAAAGTCCTGTTATATAAAATTTGGCATTGGATTCTGATTTGATATAAGCATGACCATCAGAGGTCATTCTTATTTGTTTTTTGCCAAATTTAAACATCTTTAAAAATCATTAACGAATGGTCCTCCAAACAAATAGCTTATTTCATCATCTGGATAGACAAAACAACACATGTGAAACAATATTAGAAATAATACCAATATATCAGACAACACCTGAAACAATATTAGTAATAATACCAATATATCAGACAATACAAACCAAAACAATATTAGAAATAATACCAAAATATCAGACAACACGAACCAAAACAATACTAGAAATAATACCAAAATATCAGACAACACGAACCAAATCAATATTAGAAATAATACCAAAATATCGGACAACAGGAACCAAAACAATTAGAAATAATACCAAAATACCAAATTTTATGAAAACTATGAAATTTTTGAAACTTTTTGAAAATTTTATCATTTTGAATTTTTTAAAAAAAAATGAAATTTTCAAATTTGTTAAAAAAAAATTGAACTTTAAATTTTTCTTTTTTTAAATTTTATGATTTTCAAATTTTTTGAAAATTTTCAAATTTTATGAAATTTTCTAACATATTGATTAGCAAAAAGCAATTTCTGTGCAATAAAAAACCATATTGCACTCTCGTGCCATGTAATTTCATTCATTGATTTTGCACGAGAGTGCAATATGATTATTTATTGCACAGAAATTGCTTTTTGCCAATCAATATGTTAGAAAATGGAATGTCACGTGTATTGCTTCTGGCCAATAGAAAAACAGTAAAATAGAGCCTTATGTAATAATAGAAATAATACCAATATATCAGACAACACAAACCAAACCAACACACCTCAAACAATAATAGTAATAATACCAATATATCGGACAACACCTGAAACAATATTAGAAATAATACCAATATATCAGACAACACAAACCAAACCAACACACCTCAAACAATATTAGTAATAATACCAATATATCAAACAACACAAACCAAACCAACACACCTGAAACAATATTAGTAATAATACCAATATATCAGACAACACAAACCAAAGCAACACACCTGAAACAATATTATACAATTACTGCACTTGAAAGAGATCAATATGAGATTTTATGGAGCAGAATACAACAATATTGAACGAGGCGAAGCCGAGTTCAATATTGTTGTGCTCTGCTCCATAAAACCTCATATTGATCAAGTTCAAGTGTAGCAATTGTTTTATTACATAAGGCTATGTTTTACTCTAATTTTGAAATTTTATGAAAATTTGAAATTTTTGAAACTTTTTGAAAATTTTATCATTTTGAAATTTTTTGAAAATTTTGAAATCTTATGAAATTTTGGAGTTTTAAAATTTTATGGAAATTTTGAATTTTTTGAAAATTTTTGAAATTTTGAATTTTTTTGAATATTTTGAAAAAAAAAAAAATTATTTTATAATTTAGAAATTTTTGAAAACCTATTGGTTCAAAAGAGGCTATGTTCAAAGTGTCTGCAAACAGGAAAGAAGGTAATACTGTAGTGGACTTCTAATTGATGACGTCGACCATAAAACATGGTAGCTGTTATCCTGGAACAAGTGCTTCGTTTGTATCAAGTTAGGTATATGGTGTTATTTTCACTTTCAACAATAATTCAGCTATGTGATGGCGGTCAGTTTTATTGGTGGAGAAAACCGCATGTCACTGGCAAACTTTACCACATAATGCTGTATCGAGTACACCTCGCCTGAGCGGGGTTCGAACTCACAACTGTAGTGGTGGTAGGTACTGATAGCATAGGAAGTTGTAAATCAATTTACCATACGAACACGACCACGACGGCCCCTCATCCTGATATAGGCATATAGTCCTATGTCATAGTAATCAGATAAATCTATGTGACAGATGTATCCCTCACCTTGGTCATATGAAAATATATTTTGCTGTTTAATTTATTTATCTTCAAAATTTTCTTTGTATATAGAGAAGTTGCTCTCTATTACCCTAAATGCATAAGAAAGTTAGTAAATAATATAGACCCGAGTAAGGTTAGAAATTAGCGTAGGTTGATTTATGGTGTTTAACGCCACTTTCAATAATATTTTAGCTATATCGTGGCGATCTGTTTTATTGGCAGAGGAAACTGGAGTACTCGCAGAAAACCACCGACCTATTGCAAGTCACTGACAAACTTGATCGCATAATGCTCTATCGAGAACATCTCGCCTGAATGGGACTCAAACTCACAACTTTAGTGGTGATAGGCACTGAGTGCACAGGTAGTTGCAAATACACATGATCATGAACATGATGGCAACTAGAAATTAGTGTACATCAGTTGCATAATAATATTTGTAAGTATTAGGATGAATAAATGACCATACGATCACGACCACGACGGCCCCTATGTGAGGTTAGGTAATTAGAACAGTCTTTAGACTAGACTATCCATTGAATTATGTAAATTCCCCTTATGCATGTGAGATAAGGATATTACTACTGATAAGTGGGAAATTTACAATAAGAAAAGCTAAAATAATAATTAAAGAATAGTTATATCTTTTTTTACATTGTAAATAATGAAGGTTGTAAAGATTACGCCTAGTCATAGGTACATGCGTACTGATTGCATAGGTAGCTTTACACTGACTACATTGTAATTGTCATACTATAACGGCCACCACAGTTGCACACAAAGCAAGGTGTGAAGTGAGTAAATTTTAACCATAAAATTTTAATATCAAACTATATACATTCCTAGATTTCCATCTAACTTAGATATCAAAGTAAATTTTCTGAATTAAAATATATTTGTAGTCAAGATATTTCAGAATAAATTTTCTTTGTCAGCATAAATTTAATGTAAATTATTGAATACTTAATTGGAAATCGATTACTTTGTACTTTTGAAACAGTAGACTAACCTGAAATATTATCTTATTTTTTATTTCTTTTTAAATATTGAAGTGAAAACAACAATAATTTAATATTGAATACATAACTGTCGTTTTGAGATTAAATTAATTCATTATACCTCAATGGTATAGTTTTTACTCATATACGATCAAAAGTAGTAGATTCTACTCAAATACAATATTATAAGAATATATATTGTATACAACACATAGAAAAAGGTAAATATGAATTCACCAAAAGGAACATTATTATTATTTTTTAAGATCAGATACAGTAATATACAATGTATATAAGATCGTGTGAAAACCAAGAAGGAACTATTAATGTCGATAAGGTGTTTGAATTATGACTACCAAAATTTTGTTGTAAGTATGACTATTAAAGTGCAATTTTTTACCCACAGCCGCAAGACTATGTCGCATTGCGAGTTTATCGACCTCCTTGAAAAATCATGGCTACGGGCCAGAAGTTATGTTATTACAGACAAGCATTGTGCGCACTAAATTTGATATCTACTTTTTATTTAGCATATTGCAAATTCCTTAAAACCCCTCATACAACCTGTAGATTTGTAACTTTCCGTAACACGGTGCCGTTTTCTCAACATTATTTTGATAGTTGGGGATTTTGAAGTTTTCATACATAACACAAGCTAAAGGGGAGATAATGGCCAGGGAAAGAAATGTACGTATTCGGGGTGTGGCCTTCTTCAAATATGTCCCATTGTAATGACGAGTTGAGTATTTAATTCGTCCTTGAACACAACCCGCGTATGGTGTTGTCGAAGGGGTCGTGTCCCGTACCAGATGGTATAAGTTGGATTTACAAATGTATATCTAATTATGCAATCAGTGTCTATCATCACTAACGTTGTGAGTTCAAATCCCGCTCAGGCGTGGTGTAATCGATAGAGCATTATGTGATAAAGTTTGTCAGTGACTTGCGACAGGTCGGTGGTTTTCTCTGGGTACTCCGGTATCCTCCACCAATATAACTGACCGACACGATATAACTTAAATATTGTTGAAAGTGGCGTTAAGCACCATAAACCAACCGTAGCAGAGAAAGTATCATATGTCACATTTCTTTACTTTGCGGATTTAGTTCGCCCGAGTCTCCTCCTTTTGACATCTATGATACAGAGTCGTTTAAAACTATCATTGTCGTAGCTCGCCTGAGTCTCCTTGTGACATCTATGATACAGAGTCGTTTAAAACTGTATCATTGTCGTGCATTGATAATGTACGTAAAAATAGGAAAAAAACAAATTAGCATACGAAAAAAACTAACAGATTATGCATTACTTATCAGAAGAATAGTTACCAGGAAACGCATGAAAATTGCATATTGCTAGATGGATAGTAAACATGATGTGTTTTGCCTATGTCAAAACTGAGAACGAAACTGCAAACATATTGAGGACATGGCATCAGCCGATTATCCACTTCAATGACAATATATAATGATGTTTTCTGTGCATAAATATTGAATACACCTGCAAATAATTTACCTTTTTTCTATTTCAGAATATAAAATAAACGTTAGATAATACCGAGGACAAGGACAACACAGAGAAACTAACAACATACGATACACAAGACGATGAAAAACAAAACAAATACACAAAACAATATGTGTAGGACACCACTATGCACAAACAAACACAAATAACGTAAACTAAGTGCAGGAAAAGACGAAGCGAACATCGTTTTTACCCGGAAATCGTATATGTGCCTGATGAGTTCAGATTTTGGTCTGCCATTATGAAATCTGCAAAAGGACATACATAGTTTTTTCTGTTCGTCAGTTTTTAGTCAAAAGATTTGAAACCCGAATACTGCATTAAATAAGAAATGCAATGAGACCAATTACTAGAAATATCCATCTAATATGGAGGTGGTTTTAATTATCATAATGTTTCTACTTTTTGAACTGTTCCAACATTGTGACATGTTTTTCATTTTATTTCAACAGCTCTTTTGTCATAATGTTGAGTTTAATTGGTAAATAAAACTGGGCTACGCCGTACGTACGCTTCGTCACTTGTTTATTTTCGTTCTTTCAATCTATCATTCCAAATATATATCCATTTGACGAACAAATCTATAAGGCAGGCATTCAACATGTTGAAACATGATGTAGGGGGTGCCACGTGTAATTGATCTGAACTACTTCAATCGACAATTGTGTCCTGTAAGAAAATCATTGTTATTTAAAAGGTCATAATGTAGAGGTATCTCTCTTTACAATGCGTCTGTTCGACACTCCATTAAGTACTTTCTCTTTTACACAGGAACATCAATGTAACGTGCCAGTCAAAGTCTTAATCATTTGTCTGCTTTATAAATACATCGTTTAGAACATTGGAAAAAGCATCCTGCTGATAGTAATCATCCTCATCCCTAACATGAATTACAAGAAATCTAATTTCCTCTCGTCTAATTGGATAAAAAGATCAAGTGCGTTTAATTGTATGATGCATTTTCTGACAACAATGTCGGGCCTTAAAACTTTTCAAGTAATCCGTTGAAACTTAAATTACGTTTCTTGTCAATGTTTGTACTAATTGTGTCTGCGAAATTTCAGTCAATTAAATTAAGTGCGTTGTACATAATCTAAAAGCATCGAAAATAAACTAACATAAAGGCATGATTCTGTTTTAAAATACATCGAAAGTGTACGCAATTTAATTTAATTCAAAATCTATTGATCAAGGACTCCAACACGCAGTATCAAGCTGTTTTTCTGGACAACATTTATCCTAAATCAAAGGCCTATTATATTGATTTCAATTGGGAAAGCTTGGTTTGGCCTAAGGTGTTATTCCTTACCACATTCAACAGTATTTCAGTTATATTAATGTCGTCAGTGTTATTGGTGAATGACAGAGGAGAAGCAAGAGAAAACCACAAAGTAACACTATTTATAGCATAATGTTGTATCAAATATACCTCGCCATGGGTGCTAATCGAGGACTTTTCACGAAGAAGTTGAAACAATCCTGAGATCAAGAGATATCAGAACATGTTTGCTAAAGAAAAATCACAGATAGACTGTTTGCATGTATGCACTCTCTATTCAGTTACCATAATACAATACTGAATCTACGATTGAGTGAGTGATTGGTGTTTAGCGCCAGCTCAGTAATTGTTCAAGTTAATTTTCAATTTGATGATGATGAGGTCCGCTTTGCACTAGATCAACACACTTAGTTGGAATTTTATTTATAGTGCTATCTTACTGAAACAACAGTGCACAGTTAGACATGTCGCCCCACTCGGACATATTATCCGGATTCTGAGCCAACCAGTCTATGCTCTTTCCCCTTAAGACTGCGTGTTCAACAGAAAAGCAACAGATACCAGGGGCGGATCCAGGATTTCAAGTTAGGGGGGCGCACTTAAAAAATTGCGCCGAGCGGAGGGAGGCGCGAAAATGTTTGGGTTATTTCGTGTGAAAAATCACGATTTTACGCCAAAAAATCATATTTTTTCCAATTTTAGGGGGGGCGCGCTCCGGGTGCGCCGCCCCTGGATACCAATTTTATAGCCTTTGGTTTGAACCCACGATCTACCGCACTTGAGGCGAGCACGCTAACCAGTACACCACCAATGCAAATACCTGAATCTGCGAAAAAACCTTGTACACAAAAAAAAAACACAAAATGTCTTCTCTCCAAATAACATTTTTTGAATACAATACATGACTGTGTCAGTGGTTGCAATGTTTGCTGTGTCAAGAAATGGTATTTGAAAAAATAACAGAAATAGAACCAACACTACAAAACCAAACTATCTCTTGAAATAAAATATGTAATTGCAATATTGTTAGTTGTTTTCTCATTGAAAATGATAACGAAAGTAAGAAATAAAGAGATTATTGATTATTTTATAAATTATGAACACAATTACAGTATTTGTTTCACAGTAAATTGATGACATGATAATGCATATTATATTCGACACGTAGGACGTGCTTTTTATCACTGAGGCATTTATTTCTGCCACAAACAAAACCGACCCCCACGTTGTAACTGAAATATAGTATAAAAAGTGTGAAATACAAATCAACTTAGCAAAAACAAAATCACTATAGTAAACAAATGTAGTAAACAAAGGTCTGCGTTTGTTGTTGTTTGTTTGATTTTGTTATTTTATTTTTAATTCGACTTCTGATCAAAATTCATGACAGATAAATTGAGTGATAGAGTTAAGAGATGCATCTCTTGAAAATAGGGGTGGGTTTGGGTTTATGGTGCTTAACGCCACTTTCAACAACATTTCAGTTATATCGTGGCAGTAAGTTTTATTGGTAGAGGAAGCCGGAGGACACGGAGAAAAACACTTACCTCACTGACAAATTTTGGAAAAGAAAACGCGAAACGTTCTTTTTAACGTTAATTGTGTGTAACGTCAAGTGTCACCAACATCGCGCGTAACGTCTGTATCGAGTGCACCTCGCCATCAGCGGGATTCGAAGTCACAACTTTAGTGGTGATAGGCACTGATTGCATAGGTAGTTGTAAATCCAACCACCATACGATCAGGACCACGACGGCCACTGATAAGTTAAGTTAAGAGATGCATCTCTTAAAAATAAGAAATATTTATATTTATTGAGATATAACTGTCTAAAAAGAAGATTATTTGTCTAATCTGGGCCACAGAACATGTCCATTTACACGTAATACAAAACATATAATACTTTTAAAAAGACATCAATTAAATTGATTAAACCTGACAGAACAGACGATTAAGTGACAATAGAATGAAACAATTACATCAGACATGAAACGATGGGAATCAAAATCGCCGTCAACACTGTATACAATTCTCTTTTGTTTGAAGTGTCTGTGTATAAAAGGATATCGAACAGACAATAATATGATACGTGCTGTTATAGAAAATGGAAAATTTACCAATGACATTAGTTATTATGCAAAAAAAAAACAAAAAAACTTAGGCTTTTATGATAGCGAAATACGACATTAATATGTTTTGTGTGGCGAAAGTTGCCAGGCAGTGAGGTATTGTAGCAAAATCAAATAATAAACACATAATTACGAATTGAATGGAGGAAAAAACCAAAATCAGGAAAACTAAATAGTTTAAAAAAAAATAAACACATTAGAATTAGAACAGACGTTCTAATAAAAAAAAAGTAGATATCAAGTTTAGTGCGCACGACGCGTTTCTGGAATAACCTTCATCAAGCAAAAAGGTTGAAAGGTCAAATAATTGACAGACTTCAAGCTATCTCACACACGGCAGTGCGTCTCCTCAGTCTAAAATGTATTAATGAGCCATTTATAGTCCATTTTAATATCGTGCAAATCGCTGTCACATGCGTTGTTTTTAGCTGGGATGTTATTCATAGCGAGAATAATGATGATATCAAACAGGTAACCAGAAGACATACATTGAAGGACAAACAACACAATGACCAAAAGAGAAAGGACAGACAACACAATGACCAAAAGAGAAAGGACAGACAACACAATGACCAAAAGAGAAAGGACAGACAACACAATGACCAAAAGAGAAAGGACAGACAACACAATGACCAAAAGAGAAAGGACAGACAACACAATGACCAAAAAAGAAAGGACAGACAACACAATGACCAACGGAGAAAGGACAGACAACACAATGACCAAAAGAGAAAGGACAGACAACACAATGACCAAAAGAGAAAGGACAGACAACACAATGACCAAAAGAGAACGGACAGACAACACAATGACCAAAAGAGAACGGACAGACAACACAATGACCAAAAGAGAAAGGACAGACAACACAATGACCAAAAGAGAAAGGACAGACAACACAATGACCAAAAGAGAAAGGACAGACAACGCAATGACCAAAAGAGAAAGGACAGACAACGCAATGACCAAAAGAGAAAGGACAGACAACACAATGACCAAAAGAGAACGGAGAGACAACGCAATGACCAAAAGAGAACGGACAGACAACGCAATGACCACAAGAGAACGGACAGACAACGCAATGACCAAAAGAGAAAGGACAGACAACACAATGACCAAAAGAGAAAGGACAGACAACACAATGACCAAAAGAGAAAGGACAGACAACGCAATGACCAAAAGAGAAAGGACAGACAACGCAATGACCAAAAGAGAAAGGACAGACAACACAATGACCAAAAGAAAAAGGACAGACAACACAATGACCAAAAGAGAAAGGACAGACAACGCAATGACCAAAAGAGAAAGGACAGACAACGCAATGACCAAAAGAGAAAGGACAGACAACACAATGACCAAAAGAGAAAGGACAGACAACACAATGACCAAAAGAGAAAGGACAGACAACGCAATGACCAAAAGAGAAAGGACAGACAACACAATGACCAAAAGAGAAAGGACAGACAACACAATGACCAAAAGAGAAAGGACAGACAACACAATGACCAAAAGAGAAAGGACAGACAACACAATGACCAAAAGAGAAAGGACAGACAACACAATGACCAAAAGAGAAAGGACAGACAACACAATGACCAAAAGAGAAAGGACAGACAACGCAATGACCAAAAGAGAAAGGACAGACAACGCAATGACCAAAAGAGAAAGGACAGACAACGCAATGACCAAAAGAGAAAGGACAGACAACGCAATGACCAAAAGAGAAAGGACAGACAACACAATGACCAAAAGAGAAAGGACAGACAACACAATGACCAAAAGAGAAAGGACAGACAACACAATGACCAAAAGAGAAAGGACAGACAACACAATGACCAACAGAGAAAGGACAGACAACACAATGACCAAAAGAGAAAGGACAGACAACACAATGACCAAAAGAGAAAGGACAGACAACGCAATGACCAAAAGAGAAAGGACAGACAACGCAATGACCAAAAGAGAAAGGACAGACAACGCAATGACCAAAAGAGAACGGAGAGACAACGCAATGACCAAAAGAGAACGGACAGACAACGCAATGACCACAAGAGAACGGACAGACAACGCAATGACCAAAAGAGAAAGGACAGACAACACAATGACCAAAAGAGAAAGGACAGACAACACAATGACCAAAAGAGAAAGGACAGACAACGCAATGACCAAAAGAGAAAGGACAGACAACGCAATGACCAAAAGAGAAAGGACAGACAACACAATGACCAAAAGAAAAAGGACAGACAACACAATGACCAAAAGAGAAAGGACAGACAACGCAATGACCAAAAGAGAAAGGACAGACAACGCAATGACCAAAAGAGAAAGGACAGACAACACAATGACCAAAAGAGAAAGGACAGACAACACAATGACCAAAAGAGAAAGGACAGACAACGCAATGACCAAAAGAGAAAGGACAGACAACACAATGACCAAAAGAGAAAGGACAGACAACACAATGACCAAAAGAGAAAGGACAGACAACACAATGACCAAAAGAGAAAGGACAGACAACACAATGACCAAAAGAGAAAGGACAGACAAGACAATGACCAAAAGAGAAAGGACAGACAACGCAATGACCAAAAGAGAAAGGACAGACAACACAATGACCAAAAGAGAAAGGACAGACAACGCAATGACCAAAAGAGAAAGGACAGACAACGCAATGACCAAAAGAGAAAGGACAGACAACGCAATGACCAAAAGAGAAAGGACAGACAACACAATGACCAAAAGAGAAAGGACAGACAACACAATGACCAAAAGAGAAAGGACAGACAACACAATGACCAAAAGAGAAAGGACAGACAACACAATGACCAACAGAGAAAGGACAGACAACACAATGACCAAAAGAGAAAGGACAGACAACACAATGACCAAAAGAGAAAGGACAAACAATGATATACAAAACATTACACAAAAACAACAAAAGATTGAGCAACACGAACCCTAAAAATGCTCATGTGCTTCATTCAGTACGTAATGAAATAAAACGTAGATATCAAATTTATTCTGGAATAACATTCAACAGGTACGCTCGAAGCCAAAATGTTTGAAAGTCAAACAATTTAAAAGTCTATGGGAGAAAAAACACCAACTGGCCTCAACAGGATAGCGAAGATAGGCTAAGGTCACATATGTCTGAAGGAGGAGAAATAATAATTATATGATTTAGGGGTGACATTACAATTGCGCACAATCGACACTAATGATGGAACGATTGCCCACAATTTACCTGTATTTGGGTGTCACAAAATTGTCAACATGAGAGAAATTCAGAATGACATTATTACAGTGATCATTACGACAGACTATACCAGGAAGATGGCCTACACAAACTTGCCAATTGCTTTGTAAATTTGAGAAACTGTTTTAATTTTTAACTTTGTAATATACATGTTGTATGTTTTATTGTATGAAAAGATCCTGCTCGAAAATCCTACTTCCACCTCCCCATGGTGAGCAAGGGGCAACAGATATACAGTTTATATCTGGCTAACGGACGAGGTACTATTAACATAATTTCTAAGTGTGCGCAAACGTAATACTTTATTCACATAAGTAGTGTGCGCAATCATAATACTAAATTGTGCGCAAACATGACTGTGCGCAAACGTAAATTTTGAAAATGTGCGCAAACGTGTTTCCCCCGATTTAGGAACTGTAAATTTCGATAAAAATATATCTAATAAACAATATCAGTGCCAAATCACTGACTACTAGGCGGATGATGCCCTGGGAGACTAATAGTCAACCAGCAGAGGTATCGACACAGTGAACCTAGAAAGGAAAAGCTCTCCGATGCATATCATTACGAAAATTAAAGGTCAAGGGTTACAATTGAATGCTCAGCTACAAATGTATGATTCCATTCTTTAAATTTTACTTTAGTTGCTTTGAAATACCTTTTGGCTGGAATCCTACTAGAAGTATTAGATTATATATAAAAGCAAATGAATTTGACTTTTGAAGACTACAATACACACTATTGAGCTGTATAACATAATCTACAATACACACTATTGAGCTGTATAACAGAATCTACAATACACACTATTGAGCTGTATAACAGAATCTACAATACACACTATTGAGCTGTATAACAGAATCTACAATACACACTATTGAGCTGTATAACAGAATCTACAATACACACTATTGAGCTGTATAACAGAATCTACAATACATACTATTGAGCTGTATAACAAAATCTACAATGCATACTATTGAGCTGTATAACAGAATCTACAATACACACTATTGAGCTGTATAACAGAATCTACAATACACACTATTGAGCTGTATAACAGAATCTACAATACACACTATTGAGCTGTATAACAGAATCTACAATACACACTATTGTGCTGTATAACAGAATCTACAATACATACTATTGAGCTGTATAACAGAATCTACAATACACACTATTAGCTGTATAACAGAATCTACAATACATACTATTGAGCTGTATAACAGAATCTACAATACACACTATTGAGCTGTATAACAGAATCTACAATACACACTATTGAGCTGTATAACAGAATCTACAATACACACTATTGAGCTGTATAACAGAATCTACAATACACACTATTGAGCTGTATAACAGAATCTACAATACACACTATTGAGCTGTATGACAGAATCTACAATACACACTATTGAGCTGTTTAACAGAATCTACAATACATACTATTGAGCTGTATAACAGAATCTACAATACATACCATTGAGCTGTATAACAGAATCTACAATACACACTATTGAACTGTATGACAGAATCTACAATGCATACTATTGAGCTGTATAACAGAATCTACAATGCATACTATTGAGCTGTATAACAGAATCTACAATGCACACTATTGAGCTGTATAACAGAATCTACAATACACTATTGAGCTGTAAAACAGAATGAATTCTGTTCTAGTGTTATTGTAAATTATATTGTGCTTTGTACACGCACACATATCCATTAATTTGAATATTTAAGACGATATCACAAGGAAAATCGACAATTTATACCCCCAAAAATATAGAAAAAATGCTAAACATACTTCCATCGATACGCAACATAAAGAAATATATTTCAAAAGGACAGATATTCCTAAACAATGGTATGACAATATGTTCACATACTATAATTCACGAATGTTGTAGAACAAACATTATTCCCCAGCACAATGGAATGTCAAACATAGGTCTCTGATATTTACTCGCTTGATAGATATGACAAAATATACGCTATACATTTTCACATGCATGATGAACTTACAAAAAGCCTCAACCACATTAAATTTAAATGTTTTACTTGTGTTGTGTCCTTTATCTATTGTTGCAAGATTCATTGCTATGACCTGTCTGATGATGAAAGAACTAAGAATCAATGACGTACCTAATAATCTCATATATGTACTTACTAACCCCTCTGTGAATGAGATTCTAGACAACTACACATTGCATTTACTATTCAGCAATATATATTCGGGAAATGAAACATAATATGACCAATGGGCCAACTTGATAGGTGACGGATGCTCAGGGCGGTGTTAAGATCCAGACCGCTTCTGTATTCAAGAGGGGTGATATGTGTATAATACTCAGTGTTCTTCGTGGCCGTGATCGTTTGATAGTTGGGTTGACAGCTTCTTATGGCACCATTAAAGTTGTGAAAAATGTTAGAGAATATCGAAGGGGCATGAATTAACAATTCAGAGAAACTGGCAATACAAGTTACTCAAGACGAAGAAAAACAAAAACACAACACAACATAATATATGTTGGAAACCACTATGTACAAACAAACACAAATAACGTAAACAAAACATGAGTCCTCCTACAAACAACTGGATGTGACTTTGTTTTCACCATGTCTTCTGGTTTCCTCCACTAATAAAAGTGACTTCCAGGATATAGCTAAAATATAATGATTGTTCATAGTTATTTTAAACATTCATAACCTTAATCTTATATTACTCGTCAGTCGACATAAAAAGCAGAGGATACAACCTTTCGTAACCCGCCTACCAAACTAATGTTGGTGTAGAAAAATGAGATGCATAACAGAACAACAAAGGTGATACGGAATCTGATGATAACGACATAGAATTATAATAGTAAGTAAGCTACTTGAACACTTATGATTTTTATTCGCTTCTTAGATATGGCAAAATACGTTATAAATTTGTATGCATGATAAATTTACAAAAAAGGTATGCCACATTAACTTAAAATGTTTAACAGCTGTTATGTGGCTAATCTTTTGTTACAAAACTCATTGTTATAACTCTCTGTTACAAGAATAAAGAATCAATGATGCACTTATTAATCCAGTATATGTACTTACTACCCCCTCTGATGATGGAATTCTAGACAATCATCAATCTGTTTTCAATAATCAGGAAATTATACTGAACCTACTGATGTAAATATGACTCTTTTGTACTAAATAAACGTTAGATAAAACCAAAGGGGCAATCAAGAATGGACAATCCAGAGAAATTGGCAACACTGGGTACACAAAACACAAGACGAAGACAAACTAATTAAAAACAAAAAAACAAAAAACAAAAGAAAACAAAAAGCAAAAACAAAACAAAAACAAAAACAAAAAAACAATCCAATACTATATGTGTTGGACACCACTAGCAAATTTTGATTGAAATCTTTATATATCATAACGATACCACAATAGTACCAACTCTCTGGATTTATCAACAATCTACTCTACCATTCCATATTCTAAATGGAACGACCAATTAAAACACATAATACATCAGTATTCCTTTATTGCTTGGGTCGCGGAAAACTGTTTACAAAAGCAAACTAACTGGATATAATGTTGTCAAGTAGCTATTTTTTTTTATTTATAACATATAGTTTGAGTTTAGAAGTTGGATAGTTTTTTCACAGTTTATGATACACTTTTCTAGTTAGAACAAATTAATGTCTTGAGTAACAAAATTCCTTTTTATCATGAATTATACCATTGTAGGGTTAATATGCCAATATAGAACATTGTTATTCTAATATAGTTTTTTCTAAACAGAAGTCTCAACTTAAGTCAACGGCTTTGATGGTCTTAAAAAGGGATATTGTCTACCAGCTGCGTAATTTTTTCATACCCAAAATTATTGTCGATTTCCGTACTAATCTTCATAAAATGAAGATTAAACACCGAATTATTGACGAATACGCATCGAAACGTTGTTTTTTCGACTAAAAAAACTGACCATCGTTACCGGAAGCTAATTAATTATGCACTGACCTGGGCGAGGCCAACTCTATTTACTTATCTATTTTTATGCCAGTAGGCCGGATGCTGCAGCATGGATATTGAGGTAAGTTTCTATAAAAGTTGAGGAAAAAAGCTATTTGCGAACCGAATGTATCTAAAAGACGTAGAATAAATAATTTCTGTATCAGGAATAGATTTTCTTTGATGAAAACTACATGCCTTAACAGATTCAGTCGATATTTCCACGATAACCATTGAAAACATGCCAGGAGGCACCCCATGGGGACAAATTGTTTTATAGCAACTACGTATTTTCGATCGGAAATTTTTGCCGGTCTTAAAAATAACTAAATTAGTTTTTTTCCTCATATAAGTTATGAAGTTGTTCCCCGAGATTTTGATACACATGTTAAATCAATTTATTTTAGCCAGTTTTACCGACAATATGAAAACAGAGACATACATGTAGAACACAATGAAATACATGTCTGATGAAAACGAATGACGTAGCCAGTGTTGTTTTATTTGTTAATTGACTGGAATGTTTCAGAGAAATTTGGGCTGGATTAGAAACAAAAGAGACATTACTTCTAGTTCCACAAGACAGTTGCTGTAAAATAATATGGGACTGACCATTTACCTTGAAGGGGGCTATGTCACGTTTTTTCGCCGTAGAATGTTTTTTTTCAGACACCACAAAAATCATATTTTCTTATTTTCCGGCGAAATGCCAATCTAATTAAAACAAGGTGAACTGTGAGCTAATGCTCACTTATGATACCCCTGCCACTTCCCATGATATGGGGTACCTATATGAAGCTTGTGACCAAACACCAGATTTCTACCATCAATAGTTGTTGAGAAAAATGTTCAATGTGTATAAAAAAACAACTAAGTCGGCAAACAGGAAGTAGGAATCAGACAGGTCCAAAAACGCTTCCCACGATATGGGGTACCTATATGAAACTTGTGACCAAATATCAGATTTCTGCTATCAAGTTGCCGAGAAAAATATCTTGGAAGGACGGACGGACAGACAGAGGTAAAACAGTATACCCCCTTCGGTGAGCGGGGGTATAATTAGATCTACACACTTGCTCCCTATTTTCTATCTTTTTTTTGGGTCGCTCGTGTAGAAAATAGGGAGCAAGTGCGTAGATCTAATTTTAATTAGATTGGCGAAGTGCTGGAATAATTTTTTTTCTTCAAAATGTTGTGAAAATGTCAAGTCGGAATATTTTTTTTTCTCTCCTGTCCAGCCACATTTTTTTCTTCAAGATTCAGAATCAAAAATTTTTTTTTAGGAAAAAACCATATAAAATTAAAATTGAATAGCTTGAGGGGTAAATTGATTAAATTGATAAAAAAAAATTTGCAAGACCAAAATGGTTCTCCCATAAACCAACAAAAAAAGGAAATAAAACTGTGGTCATAAGAAAGTCCCACGAGAAAATCTTTCCTTCCAAAATAAGACTTTTTTTTATTTCTCTAAACTGAATTTGTGCAAACTATTTCACTTATAATGAATTATATATTTTTTTTAAATAGAGCTCATTTTTCTAGATGAATGTACAACCATCTGTCTTTACTCTGTTTTTATTAAATCTCTTGTCTTTATTACAGGACTTTGATGGATTGTCCTTGATGAGGCATTGTTGGGGGTTGCTATAATGTTTCGAGAGGAACTTGTAGTAATGCCCCATGACGAGGATTACAACAGATCCAATAGGTTTGCAGCCTACTGCCAGTATACCATTTGGGCACATGGCCGACTTGGAGCTGGGGTCAGACGTGTGATCCCAAGCTGTTGTACTTGAAAAATTAGGGACACGTATCCTGATCCATATGGACTATACAAGGGTTTCATTCCTAGACGATTTAATTAAAACTTGTTCATGAAATATTTTGTATTTTATCCCATATACCTTAATGATAAAGTTTATCAGTTGCTTCCCTATGGTCGGTGGTTGTCCGGGTACTCTGGCTTCCTCCACATCTAAAACTGGTCGCCATGATATAGCTGAAATATTGCTGAAACACCAAAAATAAAAAAATAAATCGACCTTAATGAGTTGTTAATTTCACAAGTTGGTCAGTTGGAATTGTAAATTTAATTTGAAAGTTTTGCCATCTTATTATTATTTTTAGTTCTATCAGCACTGACAACTTCTTCTAAAATGGACTGACAGTCTTTTATATAATTCAAAAACAAACTTGGCAGAGATGTTTTCTATGAGGTCCTACACAAGAGTTGTTACTTTTGTGCAGATTTGTCAAAAAAACATGGCCACCATGTGACTTTGAAAATTCTGATTGGTCGATTTTCAAGAAACTTCTTCTCAGGAACTGCTGAAGGGATTGAATTGAAATCTGGTGTATATGTTCCTATGAATGTCTTTAACATGTGTTGTTACCATTTGTGCCATTTGAAAATTCAAAATGGCCACCAGCAGAGGTCAAAGTTTGCACTGAAACCCTATGGGAAACAACATTTTCATCTTCTTCTTGAGAACAGCTGAACAGAATTTAACCAAACTTGGCAGAGATGTTTCTTGTGAGTTCCTAAAAAGTTGTCCTGGTTTGTACTAACTAGACCAACACACTATCATTATTGTGCATTGGACAATTTGTAATGCCCATTATCCTGACTTAGGTACTTTTCCACTCTAAATGTGCAGAACTTCTGTTAGACCAGTAAAAACAAAGAGTGACAATCTAAATTTATTTTATGCGACAATATAGTCAATTGTTTTGTCTTGGTCTTCAAATATGGATTTCTGAGATGCTACAATATTATCCTGAGTTGGAGGTTGTGGAATTGAAGCAAGATGGACCGAGAATCTTCTGGGATCATCTACTTCCATCTGCACACGTTGATTCATTCCTTCATTATCTTGCAGTCTCATACAAATGATGACCATTAATAGTCTTGGAACATAGGAATATGACTTGTCAGCTTTAACAGGCTGCACAGACCATCTAGCTGTCTTTTTGTTGTAACTTCTCTACCATCTGAAGTAGAAAAATACATACAATGTAATTCACAAGAATAAAACAATAGAATTGAGATTATGATCTATGGAGCCCTAACTTTCAATTCAAGATGAATATCTCGAATGTATAGTGAATGAGCAACTAAACATATCATTATAAGTCCACTTTATGAAGGATTTGAGTGATTTGTAGACAGCTTTTAGGTTGTGGTCATCCCTCAAGAAGTTCTACGGCAGGCATCACGAGCTGGTCAACGATTACAGGGTGTCTGTTACCCAAATCAGAACTGATCTTCATTTGTTGTTGATGTCTTTCCCTTCATCGGATGTGACTTCTACCGGACTTGACCATGGACAACGCAGTGGGTTTGCGACTTTTGATTGACCCTTCTGAAGCCTATGACCAAATAACAGATTGCTGCCACAAATAATTACTGAGAAAAATGCTATGAACATCTTGGGACGAACGGACGGACAGAGGTAAAACAGTATACTCCCCCTTCCGGTGGAGCGGGGGTATAATAAAGCTCCTATGACATATGATCATGCATGGTTCTGTTATAAGGACAAAATTTCAAGTATGTAAGTTACAACTGAAACATATGAAATTAACATAACAAACCTTAGAGTGAAGTTGAGGCTACATGTAGGTTCAAAATCTTCATCGTCAGAATCATCACCAACATCACTGCCCTCTTCAGTAATATCTATTGAGAGACTGTAAGAATAAAAAATAATTGTTTATTACAGTGTATGTGTATAATATCGAAACAAATTTTGTTATATGGTTCAGATGTGCAGCTGTATAGCGAAAAAGCTTTCCAAAATAATATTAAATCTATAATCTAAATACATGTATCCAGCAAACATCTACACAACCCAATATAAAGAGACAAAATTACATCAAAGTTCCAGGCAAAAATTTGGTGTGCCAGACGTGCGTCAATTCTGTCCAAGTTTGGTTTCATTCCCATAAGTAGCTAAGGAGGACTGGCCATTTCAGCTTGTGGATGGATGAAAATGTAACGATGACGCAGAAGCCAACATGATCCCTATATAATATAGCTACTAGTAGTATCACTATGCAAGCCACAATAATTAATAGGAAACTGTTATACAAGTGACTGTGTTGAACAATATTGACAATGTTACCTATAAACATAATGTAGAATATGTCTAATCTTTAACAAAATGAACATACTCAAATGGGTTCACAAATGAACTCGATTTCTCCAGTTTCATCCGTTTCGTTGAAATGTGATGGCTGCTCATTTCTTCTACTCCAGAAATACCTTGGTCAGAATATTTAAATCAAAAGTACAAATATCAATCACTACAAAATCACATTTGTCTGAAATTACCAGTTTTTGAAGTAATTTGCCTAAAAAAATAAGATAATTTTACAAAAACCTGCATGATTTTAACACAGACATGGGCCATCGGTCTACTGTTAAATTCACACACTGTGAAACATGCAAATTGCTATGGATCTTCACATTATTTCTTATCATACTTTCAAGATCCAAACTAAACAAGGGCAAAGCGTGGCATATCCCCTCGCCTAAATATTTTACCTGGTGACCTTGACCTTTGAAAATCAATAGGATTCCAGATTCTCTTAAGGACTAAGTATGTACCAAGTTTGGTCAAAATCCATTGAAGGATGTTGATTCTAGAGTGTTCACAAGATGGGACGGACGGACGGTAGCGTTACTATATCTCTTCACAACTTCGTTGGCGAGGGGATAAAAAGCAGTTCAAATGACATTTCTTTAAATAGAAAGCCTTTATATGAAAAATACATATTGATTTCCCTCTATCATGTCTATGTTGATAATTCTAAGATAGTAAGTATAATTTTGGCTCCCTGAACTAAAAATTATGTCCAAAATTGTTGAAATGTAGAAAAAAAACTAATTAATGTAATGTTTTCAGAATAGTCAAGAAATAAACTTGGTTTGCATAAAGAAATTGAAAATGATTTTCATTTAGCCAGTCTAAAATATGCAGTTCAGGACATTTCAGTAAAATTTCATAGTCACATATAGAAAAGTTTCTGAAACTTGCAAATTTCTATGGATCTTCATATTACTTTTTAAAAACATATTACTTTATAAAAACCTTGTTTATGTATCATACTTACAGGATACAAACTAAAAATGCTACTGAAATGACACTTATTTAAATGGAAAGCTTTTTATATAAAAGATACATACTGATTTTCCACTATGGTGATAATTCACAGACACGAAGATATAATTTTGGCTCCCATAACAAAGTTTTATGTTCAAACTTGTTGAATAGTACTTAAAACCTTATTTATGTAATGTACTTCCAGTACCCAAGATATAAACTTGTTTGCATAAAGGAATTGAACATGATTTTCATTTAGCCATGGTCTAAAATATGCATTTTAGGACATTCAGTAAAATTTTGTAGTCATATATAAAAAAAAAGTTCTGAAACTTGAAAATTTCAATGGATATTCATATCATTTCTTCAAAACCTTGTTTATATATTATACTTACAGGATCCAAACTAAAAGTGCAATTGAAATGAAGCTTCTTTAAATAGAAAGCTTTTATATGAAAAATACATGCATGTACCGATTTTCCATTATAGTGATAATTCACAGAAAGTAAGGTATATACTTTTGATTCCCAAAACTAAGTTTTATGTCCAAGTTGTTGAAATTTGATAAAATTAAAAGTCTAATTATATGTAATATATTTAGAATATCAAAGAAATAAATTTGCTTGAATAAAAAGAACTTTATAGGGTTTTCATATAAGCCATGTACAGTTTTAATTCTTGCATTAAAAATGAATTGATTCGATATTTTTATTTAAATTGATAATAATAATAATCAAAAATCGGCTCATTTCAATATTTGCTGGTCGAAAAAATAATAAACTGTATTGATATCATTTTTGCACTCCCATTTCCCCTTTGCTGGCCTCTTAAAATTTGTGTTTGTTTACCTCGCAAATACTGCCGCTTTATGCTACTCATTGACAATAATTTGTTGTTGTCAGGTGCAAAATTACATATATTGATTAATATCTACCGAAAATGATCATAGGCATCATCATAAGTTCATAAAATATGAAAAACGATTGAGAAAAGAAGGCAACATGGTCGGCTTACCTATCGACAATAATCAAGCAAAATCTTTGCCACTTCAGCGTGAGATTTGACGCGTAGCACTTCCTTGAGTTCGCTCCATCCAACGGCAACGGTCCAACTGATTCCCTACATATATCCTGCATTTGTTCCATTTGGAAGATACTTCACTTCTATTCCACTTTATCTCTGAATCCGTCAAAGTACGCTTTCTTCCACGTGTTGACCTTTCTCTTCCGACATGTTGTTTATTGTTTATAAACAGTGCGCACGCTCAAGACGTGGTCACATAGAAGATCATATGAATAGATTTGAATATTGTCATCCGGACAATAATTACAATAACGATAGTTTTGGGTCTTTTTTGTCAAAAAATCGTATCTTTTGCAGCATAACTCGGTGTTAATCTTCATTTTATGAAGGTCAGTACGGAAATCGACAATAATTTTGGGTATGAAAAAATCACGCAGCTGGTAGACAATATCCCTTTAACTGATTAGAAGAGTTTGAAGTTACCAAAGGGGTAATGAGAATCCGTAAATCGAAGGACAGACAACACAATGGCCAAAAGAACAAACAACGATCTACAAAACATACATATAACCTATCTAATGTAACACCTGATTACATCCATGTGTCGATACAAACCAATGATTCTTACGTATGTAATTATAGCTACATGATCGTTGTCTGGAGGTGTTTACCCATTCAGAGCACACACACACCTCCCTCTTGAAATACTTTGATAGTTCATGTTGTTGGACATTTACAATGGATATATTTTAAGATGAATTAAACTAAAACCTAGCCAGAAAAACAGACGAGAGATGAAACAGATTAAGAATTAGATATATGTATACTGTTGTTGACCATTACTGCCTAAGCATTTTCCCCATAATTTACAAATTGACGGTTATAAGAATTTACAAATTTATGGTCTTAAGAATATACAAATTGGTGGTCTTTGGGATTTATAAACTGATGGTCTTCAGAATTTACAAATTGATGGTCTTACGATTTTACAAATGATGGTTTTAAGATTTTACAAATTGATGGTTTTAACAATTTACAAATTTAGGGCTTTAAGAATTTACAAATTGGTGGTTGTAAGAATTAACATATGGATGGTTTTAGGAATTTACAAATTGATGGTCTTAAGAATTTACAAATTGGTGGTCTTTGGGATTTATAAACTGATGGTCTTACGATTTTACAAATGATGGTTTTAAGATTTTACAAATTGATGGTTTTAACAATTTACAAATTTAGGGCTTTAAGAATTTACAAATTGGTGGTTGTAAGAATTAACATATGGATGGTTTTAGGAATTTACAAATTGATGGTCTTAAGAATTTACAAATTGGTGGTCTTTGGGATTTATAAACTGATGGTCTTACGATTTTACAAATGATGGTTTTAAGATTTTACAAATTGATGGTTTTAACAATTTACAAATTTGTGGTCGTAAGAATTAACAAATGGATGGTTTTAAGAATTTACAAATTTAGGGCTTTAAGAATTTACAAATTGGTGGTCGTAAGAATTAACATATGGATGGTTTTAAGAATTTACAAATTGATGGTCTTAAGAATTTACAAATTGGTGGTCTTTGGGATTTATAAACTGATGGTCTTAGGATTTTACAAATTGATGGTTTTAAAAATTTACAAATTGATGGGTTTAAGAATTTACAAATTGGTGGTCGTAAGAATTAACATACGGATGGTTTTAAGAATTTACCAATTTAGGGTTTTAAGAATCTGCAAATTGGTGGTCGTAAGAATTAACATATGGATGGTTTTAACAATTTACAAATTGGTGGTTTTTGAGATAAACTGATGGTCTTTAGGATTTACAAATTGATGGTCTTAGGACTTTACAAATTGATGGTTTTAAGAATTTACAAATTGGTGGTCGTAAGAATTAACAAATAGATGGTTTTAAGAATTTACAAATTGGTGGTCGTAAGAATTAACAAATAGATGGTTTTAAGAATTTACAAATTTAGGGCTTTAAGAATTTACAAATTGGTGGTTGTAAGAATTAACATATGGATGGCTTTAGGAATTTACAAATTGATGGTCTTAAGAATTTACAAATTGGTGGTCTTTGGGATTTATAAACTGATGGTCTTCAGAATTTACAAATTGATGGTCTTAGGATTTTACAAATTGATGGTTTTAAGAATTTACAAATTGATGGGTTTAAGAATTTACAAATTGATGGGTTTAAGAATTTACAAATTTGTGGTCGTAAGAATTAACATACGGATGGTTTTAAGAATTTACCAATTTAGGGTTTTAAGAATTTACAAATTGGTGGTCTTTGGGATTTATAAACTGATGGTCTTCAGAATTTACAAATTGATGGTCTTAAGATTTTACAAATTGATGGTTTTAAGAATTTACAAATTGGTGGTCGTAAGAATTAACAAATGGATGGTTTTAAGAATTTACAAATTTAGGGCTTTAAGAATTTACAAATTGGTGGTCGTAAGTATTAACATATAGATGGTTTTAAGAATTTACAAATTGATGGTCTTAAGAATTTACAAATTGGTGGTCTTTGGGATTTATAAACTGATGGTCTTCAGGATTTACAAATTGATGGTTTTAAGAATTTACAAATTTAGGGTTTTAAGAATTTACAAATTGGTGGTCGTAAGAATTAACATATGGATGGTTTTAAGAATTTACAAATTTAGGATTTTAAGAATCTGCAAATTGGTGGTCGTAAGAATTAACATATGGATGGTCTTAAGAATTTGCAAATTGATGGTCTTAAGAATTTACAAATTGGTGGTCTTTGGGATTTATAAACTGATGGTCTTCAGGATTTACAAATTGATGGTTTTAAGAATTTACAAATTGGTGGTCGTAAGAATTAACAAATGGATGGTTTTAAGAATATACAAATTTAGGTTTTAAGAATTTACAAATTGGTGGTCTTAAGAATTTAATAGTTGGTGGCTTTGAGAATTTACAAATCTTCAGGATTAACAAATTGATGGTCTTAAGAATTTACAAATTTAGAGTTTTAAGAATTTACAAATTGGTGGTCTTAAGAATTAACAAATGGATGATCTTAAGAATTTACAAATTTAGGGTTTTAAGGATTTACAAATTGGAGGTCTTAAGAATTTAATAGTTGGTGGCTTTGAGAATTTTCAAATCTTCAGGATTAACAAATTGTCACTTGTCGAGAAACGTAGAAACAACATTGTGATGATGAACAGGGTTGGGGTTATGGTGTTTAACGCCATTTTCAACAATATTTCAGTTATATCGTGGCGTATGATGATCAAGGAAGTGACATTAAAGGTCGTTAAGAACAGCGATTTGTACTATGCTTGTTTTGTATTAAAAAAAACACGAAACAGTAAAATATTCATGGAATCGAATATAACTGTATAATCTCACATAGTGCCATATGTTGACTTCAAAGATCACTCTGAAAAGAATAAATGACACAAAACAAAAACTGCATTGCATGAAATTGATATTTCAGTAAATGTGACATGTTCCGTAATTGCCTATAAATTACCATCATGATTGTGTATAGAGAATAGGTTTATTAAATTCAGTTAGCTTTGAATTTGAATTTGAAATTGCTAAATTTCAAAATCAATTAGTTTTCTTCATATAAAATTCCACGGGCGATAGTAGCAACATCAATTATTAAAACAAGATGGTGGCGAGCAATTTACCTTAATTATTTCTCCTTCTAAATATCGCTTAAAGAGCTCAATAGAGTTCATGTTGCTTGTTTGCTTGTATATATGTGCCGACTTTAAATCAAATTTCCTTACTTCCTTATTATTCATATCCAATTATGTCTGCATAGATGGAATAAAAATCCAGTTTTCGAGATTATATTATTGTGTAACAGGAGCGAAAAAAATATTTTTACAGAAATTACAAAGTAACCAAATAAAAACCTTGTTATTTTGGTCATTTTGAATATTTAATATAAATCAAATTCATTAAGAATAATGGTCAAGAACTGTTGTACAAACGACCAAACAGTTACAGTTAAAATGATCATGCGTTTAATAAGCAAACTTGTGGTGAGATATAATTTGATACTATACAATTAAATAAATTTAATGATATTGTCTGCACCAATTGTAGGCCTATATATAATGGTTTATATAAATATGCTGTATTTTCATAGGGGGATATCATGGTCATGACCGTATGGTAGTTGGATTTACAACTACCTGTGCAATCAGTGCCTATCACCACTAATGTTGTGAGTGCCAACCCTGTTCATGGCGAGGTGTACTCGATACAATATTATGTGATAAAGTTTGCCAGTGACTTGCGACAAGTCAGTGGTTTTCTCTGGGTACTCCGGTTTCCTCCACCAATAAAGCTGACTGCCACGATATATCTGAAATACTGTTGAAAGTGGCGTCTAACACCATAAGCCAAACCAAACCATTGGACGGCCATCATGGTCCATCAGGCTATTTATACGTTGGAGCTGTAGATGTATATAACGTGATTTAGAGATAAAAAATGTAATTCGTCTGTTAGTTCTAGCCTTGGCTTCTATCCTATTACGGCTGATGATGATCACATCATTACCTTGTGATGTTCCTTAAAATATACATGTTCTTCCCGGAAAATACTTAGAATTGAGCTGAAATGTTATCGATAGGACGTAAAGAGTGTTGACATGCTTACGTATTCTGCCATACAAAAACGACATCTGAAAATTTTTAAAAACCACATGAAAATGTTTTAATTTTTAGAAATGAAAAGCTATGCAACATAATATAATAGTTATTTAAGTTCTAGACATGGTATGTGACCTCGCATTCCTATCTATCACCTGAATAAGATATATATGTAATATACTTAAGGATTATTCATAAAAAAAAAAATTAATTTTAGAGTCACATGTCATTTTATACGTGTTTTGATTGGTTTAAAAAGTTGAGGTTATTTTCATATGTACTGAATCTGAAAATAGACGTCGTTCTCAAGGCGTCGCGTGCCGTTGTCATCAGGCGATTTTCTTTAAATGAGGCACCTTAGGGGTTATTTAAATTTATTTCCGATTATTTGCCTTATTTTGAAAAAATAAATATATTTTTCAATATCATAACAAAAAAAGCTTGAATTAATTTATTAGGATTGATCGAAATTATTTGTTCGATTCATGAAGAAATAACCTCAATCAGGTTGTACACACCTTTGCGTAACCCGTTATGCGGGTTACACGGTGTGTACAACCTGACTGAGGTTATTTCTTCATGAACCGAACAAACATTGCGATCAATACTTAAATATACATTAGCGTGCTCGCCTCGAGTGCAGTAGATCGTGTGTTCGAGCCCTGGTCTGGTCAAACCAAAGATTATAAAATTGGTATTTGTTGCTTCTCCGCTAAGCACGCAGCATTAAGGAGAAAGAGCAAAGACTGGTTGGCTCGGAATCGGAATAATGTGTCCGAGTAGAGCAACATGTCTACCCGCGGACTGTTGTTTTAGTGAGCTAGAACTATAAAAATCCAACTCAGCGTGTTGGTCTAGAACAAAGCGGACCTCATCATCATCTCATTGATAATTAACTTGTTCTCGACATGATATAGCTGAAAAATTGCTGAATTGGCGTTAAACAACAATCCCTCACTCATTATACATATACAAATGTAGCTAAGATCACAACAGTCGAATATTCTGTAATGGTAAAGGATTAAACATGAGAACACATGCCTGGCTTCTAATTTTCGAATTAAATCAAACGCTAATGCAATAAAGGTATATTATGATTAAAATTATAACTCGGGATATTTGTTTTAATGTTAAATGTGTTTCAAATGACAGTAATATCACACAAGGCTATTACTGTAGTTGTTTTAGACCATATTTAATTATATTTAAGCTATGCATTGTTGTGATGAATGGTATTGATGGATGTAATTGGAGCATACGGAAAAAGTAACTGACACACCTGATACGTCGCCACTACCGGAAGTTAAAATCGCAAACTGTAGAGGTGATAGTTACGATTATTATACTTCGTGTAAGTTTCTGTAGTGATATTTGGTACTGTAATATTTTGGCATATTACCTGGACAATTAGACACTCAGTATAATAATGATATTAATGTGGTCTTGTCCAGGTAATATGCCAAAATATTACCCAGGTCTGAGAGACATATTTATTACCCAGGTCTGAGAGACATATTACCTTCGGTCGGGTAATATGTCTCTAAGACCTGGGTAATATTTTGGCATATTACCTGGACAAGACCACATTATTATATAAATAACTAGTATAAGGGTAGATGTAAATATTACCACATTACAATGTCGTATTGTTCTACATGTAATAAATTCTTTAAACATGTTTTATTGTTCAAAATGACAAAAGGATAAGACACAAGTTAAACAACTTAGACAGACTTCTCCCATTACATATATTACCAAATACATAATTGAACATTATAATATTGAATTACACGAATATATAGTAAATATGTATAGTAAATGAAGACATGGAGAAAAAAAAACATATACGAAACAATTAAAAATCTCATGGAGCCTCATTGACTGTATGATCAAAATATAATAACGATATTACATTTGATGAACATATTCAATTTTATTGACCTTCTAGTAGCAATATGACCAGCAGATTCGATTCCACCGTTTTAACCAGTACATGTACTTTAACTAAGATTGTCCCTTCCGTTTTCTCTAACGTTTATTTACTGATCATGTTGTAGTATTCATGTTTATATTATCATCGTCGTTCTCTTTTATGATAAAATATGTTCTTCTTTAACAGTGGAAACGAGTTGGTACAGTTTTGTCTTCTTTGTTGCATATATTTCTTTGGTCCTTGGTTTTTCAATATTTAGCGAAATAAAGGATTGTTAGAATCTTATATGTTAGATTCCAATCGAAATCCACAGTTTCCGTACGAGAAACCTAACATTTCGCTTTTTTATGACTATCGCGTACCATACATATACTTTTAACTTAATTTCTCGAATTTTCATGTATAGAATTAATGAGCTATTGGTAAATATATTATATTGTCTTTCCATGGCATTGTTTACGTTGATATATTGTTTGTCCTGTTTAGAAATATACTTTCAACCAATTGTTTATAAATAACACGCAGGTTTTTTGTCCTTTTTAAAAAATATCAAATATATATATAATCAATGCAAGCAGACACTTTTGATTTTAAACCATTGAACACATACCGTAATTACTTTATAAAAACGCTAAAACCCTTTTACCATCGATTTCGTTCAGGCTTTGTTATATAATGAAATATTGCTACGATTTAACGAGCGTATTTTAATGTGTTTTTCACAATGTTATAGTAAGTGCATGAGAAAATTACATTTCTGACAGATTCACAGCTTTTTGAATATCTCGCCATGTTTGTGATATTAAACAAGACAAAGTGAAGGCTATTTTTGTAATCTTGACATAAAAAACAAATGTTTACACGACCCGCACATTCTTTATCTTTTGAGAAAGATACGCTAATGCGAGAGGATTTTTAAGCAAAAACTTTTGGATGAAATTTGTCAAGTCAAAAAGGGCGATAACTCTTTCCAGAAAAGTCTTATCAAAATACCATAATGATATACGAATTTTCTCATGGTAATAAACAAACATACTAAGGTTGGAAAAATTCTCCCCTTTAAAATGTTGAAGGAACTGCGCTTGCAAGCATTTAATACGGACGGACGGTATGAAACAACATGTCTCCCACCAGAAGAGGGAGAGGCATATAAACATGCAAATATGAGTTGTTTACTTGAATTCTACATTATAAGGGTAATAACAAAATTACCGAACTCCGAACAATCTTCCAAAGGGAAAGTCAAAACTCATAAGTATATAAACAGACAAAATCAGTCAACAACCGGAAAACCGTGAAAACCGTAATGACCCTGACTTGGTACATTATATTATTATATTAGGGAACGACCATTTAACTTGAAGGGGGGGTTATGGTTTTTTTTTCTAAAAAAATATTCTGATTCCCAATGTTGCTGAAAAAAATATTCTGATTTTGGTGGAGGAAAAATAAAATAATCTGATTCAGAGTTTTTGTCATATAACCTAATGTTAAATTCTGGAAAAAAAATTCGCGCTTTCTGAACGAAGCAAAAAAACCATAACCCAATCAAATAATTATAGATTTAAATTATATTACTTTTAATTATTTATCAAATATTACGAAATAGAGTTTTAATTGTCATTTTATGAAAGTTTTATTAACTATTCGTATTATGCATCAATATTTTAATAAAAGCCAATCTCTATTTAAAAATAGCAATCAATATTTCAGTAAGTGGTGTTTATATTAGTATTATTAGGATTGAATGCATGTTGATTTATCTCTTCACCTACAACTCGTCTACCTTTTTGTTATTGTTTGTTTTGACCGATGTGGCTTTCGCCGTTGTGTATTGAGTAGTGAATAAACTCTATGGACACTTGATGAACTTTCTTTACTTTTCGTGGTCATTGGTTTATCATGTATATTATTGTATTTTTTTATTGGAAAAAATGTTAGGACAGAGTTCGTTTTCATTGTTCCCCCAAAAGTAGGGACCTCTCAGAAACGCGACACTTCAATGTTTTAGAGTTCTCCTAAGCCATTTGTCACGTATTCTCACTCATAATACTATAGCTTACTATATATTTACTCAACCCCAGAGAATAATAAAAATGTTGCTATTTAAACTTTAGATACAGTTTGTTTTATGTTGTTCAATTAAACTGAGTCATTTAAATAAGGCTTGAAAGTGGATGACGACCTGCTCTTGATAAAATATCTATATCCTATTGAATCAGTAGACCGGAACCATAACAATATACAAAAACTTTCAATCTTGAAGACTAAACGTGTTAACTGGACAATTAGAATGACGATTTTTTTTTATATATGTATTTGGGCTAAATTTTCATTCATTTGAAATATTTCCGCTCTTTTTAAGTACTTTCCAAATTATATCCTTATGTTGTTGGCTGCCTCAAAATTTAAAACCTCATTGCCACTAATGCTAAAACGAAGCAGTGTTGACCAGTATATGTCAACAAGAACCACCATTATGTTGACTAGAATATTGTCAACAAGAACCACCATTATGTTGACCAGTATATTGTCAACAAGGACCACAATTATGTTGACCAGTATATGTCAACAAGGACCACAATGATGTTCTGTTCCGTCCGTCGTAATCACAATTCGATCCTTTCCTCATTACTTACTTATTACCGGGTTTGTAAAAGGAGTAACAGGACGGATGATACATATGGAGCAGGAACTGCCTAACCTTCCGGAGCACCTGCGTTCACCCCGGATGTTAGTAGGGTTTGCACTACTCGATCTTCAGTTTTCTATATATTGTTTCGTAGATCGTTGTTTGTCCCTATGTCCTGTTTCTTTTGACCATTGTTTTGTCTATCCTTCGATTTACGGCTTTTTATTACCCCTTTGGTATCTTCAAACTATTCATATGAAGAACTCCATTGTCTGACCGGAATAGAGGATAGTTTAATGATATCAAAGTAGCATTCAGTATCCGTAATTAACAGAACGAAAGAGACGACAAAAGAAAAAGAAGAAAAAGACAAACAATGGTTAACAAAGCCGTACATTGAAAACTTAAGATTGTAGAGTTTGAAGATACCAAAGAGAGGTAATCAGAATCCGCATATCGAAGAAGAACAGACAGTACAATGGCCAAAAGATAAAGTACAAAAGAACAAACAACGATCTACAAAACATATACATAAAGCTAAAGATCGAGTAACACGAAAATCCGGGGGTGAACTCAGGTGCTCGGAAGGGTAGGCAGTTCCTGCTCCACTAGTGGCACCCGTCGTGAACTTATATGCTACTAACAAGAAAATAGTTGTTGATTTCCTGATGGCAACCTTCGTATTACTTTTAAATTTCAAGAATGTCATGATAATCTGATATAGGAATCGTGTTGTACACTAATATAAATACACAATACATGAATAAAACATAAACACACACACACACTCCAGTAAAACATATTAGCAGCCATCACAACAAGGAACAAAACATGTAATTGGACAAAACGAACTACACGAATCCTACACAATATTCGGGGGCGTAATAACTCTTACGACACAAAGATGACAATGAATAAAACATCTAAATGTAATGAAATTTGAATTATCACCCCCCCCCCCCCCCCCCCCCTCTCTCTCCCCCTGATAACTAGATTATCATCAAAGAAAGTAAAGGTCAAAGTTCTTCTGGGAATACATAGACTTTTTAATATCGTATGTTAGTACATGTAGGTGATTACTAGATCATTTCTTTTAACCAATAAAACTGATCAACAAGAAATCATTGATGCTGATCGACAAGAAATCATTGATACTGATCGACAAGAAATCATTGATACTGATCGACAAGAAATCATTGATGCTGATCGACAAGAAATCATTGATACTGATCGACAAGAAATCATTGATACTGATCGACAAGAAATCATTGATACTCCTACATTTTAACCCAAACACTAGAACTTGATGACAATAGAACATGAAGGTGCTTGTTAAACGTACTAACGTACGTGATCTCGAACTTCATCACTGAATGAATAGAGGTATGTATATTTGACTGATTCCCATTTTCTTCAAGATGTAAGTTAGTGTAGGGTTAGGGTTATGGTGTTTATCACCATTTTCAACAATATTTCAGTTGTATCGTGGCGGTCAGTTTTATTGGTGGAGGAACCTGAGTACTCGGAGAAATCCACCGACCTGCTACACGTCACTGTTAAACTGTATATCACATACTGTTGTATCGAGTACATCCCGCCATGAACGGAGTTCGAACCAAATTTTAGAAGGTCTGTGACTAATCAAATTATGAATTTAAGTTATAGTACTTTTGATTAAAAATAGATGAATTGAGATTTACTAAGTGCCATTTTGATGAGCAATAAATTTATGTACATTATGTAAATGAAATAGATACAGTAAATAATACTTAGCATGTTATTATAGTCAATCCACTTAGGGCAATAATCATCCATATTTTAGTTTTAGTTATCAAAATATGTGATATTATCATAGGTAAGACTTTTCAGTCGATATTGCTAAATATTATATATATTTGTAATTGATTATAAGATTTGAAAGAAGATTGTTTCTAGAATGTATTATACGTTATCAGTCTCGAGATGTTATATATCCCGTTTTAAAGGGCCGTGGTTTTGCTAAGCGATGATGCGTTAACCGAACCGTTTAACAAAACCACTGCCCTTTAAAACGGGATATATAACATCTCGAGACTAACGCCTCACCGCTTAGCAAAACCACTGCCCTTTAAAACGGGATATATAACATCTCGAGACTGATAACATTTTTATCTGAATGTTCTAACATTAATAAGTATGTTCTTTAAATAACAGGAAAAACATAAATACGTGTATCTTTGGAAAAAGGTCACAGAGAGCGAATATTGATGTTCTGTGCCGATGTGTGTCGTCTGCTACAATGTAAATGGAATACACAGCACAGGCAATAGGTGAGAGCGATTATTGATTTTCTGTGCCGTATGAAATACACAGCACGACTTCCCTGGAGTGTTAAAAGTAACTTTTTAGCCAATCAAAATTCTACTTGCCACAAGAACATCAGATAAATTGGTTATATTTCCTTGTTATGTTTTGGTAAAGGGCCGTCGTAGCGGTGATTGTATGGTAGTTGGATTAATAACTACCCATGCAATCAAAGCCTATAACCACTAACGTCACGCTTTGGCGAGGTTTACTTGATACGACATTACGTGAAAAAGTTTGTGAGCGTCGTGCAGCAGGTCGGTGGTTTTCTCCGGGTATTCCGGTTTCCTCCACCAATGAAACTGACAGCCACGATATAACTGAAATATTGTTGAAAGCGGCGTTAAACACTATGACCATTACCCTATGTTTTGGTAAGAAAAGGTTGAAGATACAAAAGGTTTAATAAGAATCCGTAAATCGAAGAAGGATATATAATACAACGGCCAAAAGAAAATGTACTAAAAGACAAACGATGATCTACAAGGCACTACACAGAAAGCTTAAGATTGAGGAACACAAATCCCACAAATAGAGGGGGTAAACTCATGTGCTCCGGAAGTATAAGCAGTTTCTATTCCACCAGTGGCACCCATCGTGTAACTCGTGTGCTTTTAATGCGTATTTTCCAAATTACTGGCGTAGCTGTGTTTGATATATGTTACCAACAGCAATTACAATCTTATTTCAAATAAAGTTAAATTTGAAAAATAAAACAATAATGGTCGACAATTCAACAAACCGTCACTATTATGAAGTATAAAAATGGAATGTTACTCAATTTATAATAGAAACCTATGAAACGGAGAATAATTATATTCTTAGCTATGAGCGTGTAAATTCCACGACAGCTAATATAATATGTCACAAATTTAATTTAAACCTAACATATCAATAACTCGTTAATGTAGACCTGCACAATGACAAAAACAATAATAATGAATGTGCCAGGGTTAGGGTATGATGTTTAACGCAACTTTCAACAATATTTCAGTTATTTCGTGGTGGTCAGTTTTATTGGTGTAGAAAACCGGAGTACACAGAGAAAACAACCGACCTGTCACAAGTCTGGAAAAACTTTATCACATGTTGTATCGAGTAGACCTCAACGACCCCTAATAATGAAAGAAAATGAATAAATATTAGAAAACAATCATTGTAAACTCCAGTTGTTATGTTCACCACTGTAGGACTGATTCTTATTTAAGCAGAAATATGTATGTACCATAACTATGTGATGTATATCAAATCAACCTAAGAACAGTTTGTGAAGATACCAAGCTTTTCAAGAAGTGGTAAATCAAATACGAACACAATGCAATGGTCAAAAGAAAAGGGACTACCAATCATCTGCAAAACATTGCACAGAAAAATAAAGATTGAGTAACACGAACCCCACTAAAAATAGGGGGTGAACTCAGGTGGCCCGGAAGGGTAAGAAGTTACACTAGTTGCAACCGCCGTGTTAATGTTAAACCACACGAATATTATGTCATATAGAAATCGTGTTGACTAGGAGTATGCGTAAATAAATACAAATAACATAAGGTTTTAAAGAACCGTTTTATCTTACCTTTCAAGAAAAATAAATACAAATAGCATCAGTTGTTAATGAACCATCTAGTCTTACCTTTCAAGAAAAATAAATACAAATAACATAAGTTTTTAAAGAACCGTCTCATCTTACCTTTCAAGACAAATAAATACAAATAGCATCAGTTGTTAATGAACCATCTAGTCTTACCTTTCAAGAAAAATAAATACAAATAACATAAGTTTTTAAAGAACCGTCTCATCTTACCTTTCAAGACAAATAAATACAAATAGCATCAGTTGTTAATGAACCATCTAGTCTTACCTTTCAAGACAAATAAATACAAATAACATAAGTTGTTAAAGAACCGTCTCGTCTTACCTTTCAAAACAAATAAATACAAATAACATAAGTTTTTAAAGAACCGTCTCATCTTACATTTCAAGTAAAATAAATATAAATAACATCAGTTGTTAATGAACCGTCTAGTCTTACCTTTCACGAAAAATAAATACAAATAACATCGGTTTTTAAAGAACCGTCTAGTCTTACCGTTCAAGAAAAATAAATGCAAATAACATAAGTTGTTAATGAACCGTCTAGTCTTACCTTTCATGAAATATAAATACAAATAACATAAGTTGTTAATGAACCATCTAGTCTTATCTTTCAAGAAAAATAAATACAAATAACACAAGTTTTTAAAGAACCGTCTAGTCTTACCGTTCAAGAAAAATAAATACAAATAACATAAGTTTTTAAAGAACCGTCTCATCTTACCTTTCAAGAAAAATAAATACAAATAACATAAGTTGTTAATGAACCGTCTAGTCTTACCTTTCAAGAAAAATAAATATAAATAACATAAGTTGTTAATGAACCGTCTAGTCTTACCTTTCAAGAAAAATAAATACAAATAACATCAGTTGTTAATGAATCGTCTCGTCTTACATTTCCAGAAAAATAAATACAAATAACATAAGTTGTTAAAGAACCGTCTCATCTTACATTTCCAGAAAAATAAATACAAATAACATAAGTTGTTAATGAACCGTCTAGTCTTACCTTTCAAGAAAAATAAATACAAATAGCATAAGTTTTTAAAGAACCGTCTCATCTTACCTTTCAAGAAAAATAAATACAAATAACATAAGTTGTTATTGAACCGTCTAGTCTTACCTTTCAAGACAAATAAATACAAATAACATAAGTTTTTAAAGAACCGTCTCATCTTACCTTTCAAGAAAAATAAATACAAATAACATAAGTTTTTAAAGAACCGTCGCGTCTTACCTTTCAAGAAAAATAAATACAAATAGCATAAGTTTTTAAAGAACCGTCTCATCTTACATTTCAGAAAAATAAATACAAATAACATAAGTTGTTAATGAACCGTCTAGTCTTACCTTTCAAGAAAAATAAATACAAATAACATAGTTTTTAAAGAACCGTCTAGTCTTACCGCTCAAGAAAAATAAATACAAATAACATCAGTTGTTAATGAATCGTCTAGTTTTACCGTTCAAGAAAAATAAATACAAATAACATAAGTTGTTAATGAACCGTCTAGTCTTACCTTTCAAGAAAAATAAATACAAACAACATCAGTTGTTAATGAACCGTCTAGTCTTACCTTTCAAGAAAAATAAATACAAACAACATCAGTTGTTAATGAACCGTCTAGTCTTACCTTTCAAGAAAAATAAATACAAATCACATAAGTTGTTAAAGAACCGTCTAGTCTTACCTTTCATGAAATATAAATACAAATAAGATAAGTTGTTAATGAACCGTCTGGTCTTACCTTTCAAGAAAAATAAATTCAAATAACATAAGTTGTTAATGAACCGTCTAGTCTTACCTTTAAAGAAAAATAAATACAAATAACATAAGTTGTTAATGAATCGTCTAGTCTTACCTTTAAAGAAAAATAAATACAAATAACATAAGTTGTTAAAGAACCGTCTCGTCTTACCTTTCAAGAAAAATAAATTCAAATAACATAAGTTGTTAAAGAACCGTCTCGTCTTACCTTTCAAGAAAAATAAATACAAATAACATAAGTTGTTAATGAACCGTCTGGTCTTACCTTTCAAGAAAAATAAATACAAATAAGATAAGTTGTTAATGAACCGTCTAGTCTTACCTTTCAAGAAAAATAAATACAAATAACATAAGTTGTTAAAGAACCGTCTCGTCTTACCTTTCAAGAAAAATAAATACAAATAACATAAGTTTTTAAAGAACCGTCTCGTCTTACCTTTCAAGAAAAATAAATACAAATAAGATAAGTTGTTAATGAACCGTCTAGTCTTACATTTCAAGAAAAATGAATACAAATAACATAAGGTTTTAAAGAACCGTCTCGTCTTACCTTTCAAGAAAAATAAATACAAATAACATCAGTTGTTAAAGAACCGTCTCGTCTTACCTTTCAAGAAAAATAAATACAAATAACATAAGTTTTTAAAGAACCGTCTCATCTTACATTTCAAGAAAAATGAATACAAATAACATAAGGTTTTAAAGAACCGTCTCGTCTTACCTTTCAAGAAAAATAAATACAAATAACATCAGTTGTTAATGAACCGTCTAGTCTTACCTTTCAAGAAAAATAAATACAAATAACATAAGTTGTTAAAGAACCGTCTCGTCTTACCTTTCAAGAAAAATAAATACAAATAAGATAAGTTGTTAATGAACCGTCTAGTCTTACATTTCAAGAAAAATAAATACAAATAACATAAGTTTTTAAAGAACCGTCTCGTCTTACCTTTCAAGAAAAATAAATACAAATAAGATAAGTTGTTAATGAACCGTCTAGTCTTACATTTCAAGAAAAATGAATACAAATAACATAAGGTTTTAAAGAACCGTCTCGTCTTACCTTTCAAGAAAAATAAATACAAATAACATCAGTTGTTAAAGAACCGTCTCGTCTTACCTTTCAAGAAAAATAAATACAAATAACATAAGTTTTTAAAGAACCGTCTCATCTTACATTTCAAGAAAAATGAATACAAATAACATAAGGTTTTAAAGAACCGTCTCGTCTTACCTTTCAAGACAAATAAATACAAATAACATAAGTTTTTAAAGAACCGTCTCATCTTACGTTTCAAAGCAAATAAATACAAATAAGATAAGTTTTTAAAGAACCGTCTCGTTTTACATTTCAAGAAAAATAGATACAAATAACATAAGTTTTTAAAGAACCGTCTCATCTTACCTTTCAAGAAAAATAAATACAAATAGCATAAGTTGTTAAAGAACCGTCTCATCTTACATTTCAAGAAAAATGAATACAAATAACATCAGTTGTTAATGAACCGTCTAGTCTTACCTTTCAAGACAAATAAATACAAATAACATAAGTTTTTAAAGAACCGTCTCATCTTACATTTCAAGAAAAGTTTGAAGATACCAAGAGGGTAATCAAAAAGATTTTCGCGTCATAAATTATACGGTGTCATCACAAACTGATAGACGTTAGTCTCTATCCACTTCTCAAATGGCAATGAATCTGTTCCCCTCTACGCAGATATCTTCTTTCCTCTATCATCCATAATATTTTTACCGGATTTCACTATCAGTTGCTTAGCGGGTGCATTATCGGAAAAAGGAACTGCTTATCATTCGCGGAATCCGAGGTCACCCCCAATCGTAACTACTCGGCCATTCTCGCTATCCTGCAAATAACCTCGTAGGTACATAGTAGAAATTCTTCTTAAATTGTTTGCCGGAAGTTAAGTTAAGTTAAGCCGCACACAAATATAGTCCACGAAAATCCAATATGGAAGACATACTAAGGAAAATCTAATCGTGCAAAACTAATTAAAACTTTAATTGAAATATAGAAAATTGCTTAAAATATAACTTTATCAAACTTTCATGTAACTGACATGTGAAAAGTAGTGCGATTTATACGCCTAATGCATACGAGGTTATTTGCAAGGTAGCGAGAATGGCCGAGTAGTTACGATTGAGGTCATCCCCTGATTTTTGTTGGATCCGTATTGCTCATCTTTTTAGTTTTCGTGTTGTGTTTTCATTTGTTATGTCTTCGTTCTGTGTCTTATGTCCAAAGTTGCCTGTTTCTTTGGAATGTCAATGTCTTGAATACCCCTTCGGTTTTCTCTAACCTACACTGGCTATAAATTAATTCAGGAGTTTACCTGATCTCTCGCTTGGTTTCGTGAAAAATTTCTTTTTCCATGCTTTTCCTATTTAGTTTCATTTTAAATTTTATGCTTCCAGTGCTTGTAACAAATTCGAGAATAAATTGCCTCTATAGTTTTCTTATTTGATCGGCTCGTTTCACTAAATAGGGAGGTTTGGTCCCATAAAACTAGCTTAATCCCGCCAGTTTTTATTGGAAAAGCTGCACAAAAGCAAGAAAGTGAATGAGCGGTGATGTATATGTTTGGGGGGAACTCGAAAAGCCGAAATACAATGGATAGAAAATGGTGAAATAATTCATATATAGTTGAAATAAAAGTTAAAGACATCATAAAAGATCTACGATGACATTTTATAAGTGAAAGATGAAACTCGTTATATCCAAGATGGCGTACATTGGGAAATGCTAAAAGATGGATCGCATCCCCGGGATCGCATTATCATTCCTATTGTGAATATTTAATGATTTGTTCACATTAGACCACTATGAATACAAGATAAAATGAGTTTCATCTTGGTAATTGGTGGAGCCCTCACGCCACGTCAAGGCTATGAACAATGTGAGAGTGGGCACCACCCCCCCCCCCCCCCCTTTTCGTGAAGACCCAGGAATACATTTCAAATGAATGATGAAATTTCCCAAAATAAAGTATTGAATATTTTTTTATATATTTTTTTTAATTTCAGTGTTAGTTGAGTCTTTGAGTCTTATTTTGAAACTTCAAAGACATAATTGTTACTAAAATAAATAGAGTTAATTGACATTATTAGTTTTCTCATGATTGTAGACACTTCTCATTATTAAATGATGATCAAAAAGATTTTTAATTCCATTATGATACTTCAGATTAATTAAACAGTGAACTTTGGTATAAATTAAAAGCAGGCATCACTATCCATCATTGTTTCCCCTCTCTTTCCAAATTGTTATAAATTTGGCAATTTTTGCGCGGAGATATTACAGATGTTAAGTACTCATTAACACTAAAGAGGAAGGTCGTAAAACATCTTATATGCTAAATGTATAAATAACAGCAAATTAATAGAAACTTTGGTCCATAACACATACACTTCAAATTATAATGTTCAAATCAACATAATATCAGTCATTTAAAAAATATTAGAAATAAAACTTAAACATTAATTAATAATAGAATTATTTCTTAGGGGCGCAATTTCTCATTGAGAAAGTCGCCGTCAAAATCTATATCAGTTTTAGTATCCATCATAACTTCAATTGACAATCATGCTTAATGTATTAGTACTAGGACACAGTTTCATTGAACACTTAAGGGAGCTATGTGTCCTCATCACAATGTTTGTTACATAAACCACAAGGAACTTCTGCCATGATGGCACTTAGAAAGTTATCGAAAACGATTCTTTGACTCGTTTAATAAATAACTTAATAAATTAATTATAAATCATGTTCAGTTGTAAGTTAGACCTAGACAAACCTTAATCCAATTAGATTTTATACGATTATTATTTATTATCGACTGTTTAATTACATTATCAGGACCGGGTGTTCAGGTTTTTAGAACGTTTTGGATGAACACTTGAAAAAATCCATTACAGGTCAATTATGTTATAATTTAACTTTTTTAGATTAATTTCATCATTTTCTATCCATTGCAAGTTCATTCGAACAATTTTGAGATGTATTTCGGCATTTTCTAAGTGTATTTCGGCTTTTACAAGTGTATTTCGTCTAATGACAGTGTATTTCGGTTTTTCGAGGTCCCGATATGTTTGTTATTTACGTTATGTGTGTTTGGTTGCGCATAGTGATGACCAACACATATTGACTATATGAGTAACATGGCGAGTGTCTTATTAGAGACATGAACTGCTTAGTCTTCCCGAACACACCTGGGTCATCAATACGTCAATACGTGTTGGACACCACTCTGCGCAAACACAAATAACATAAGCAAGACATGAACCCTTTTGCAATCAACTGGCAGAAAAGACGAACTGAACATCGTTGTTATGTGGAAATCGTAGTGGGCAACACGGAACTCAGAACGTACAGACATTATGATATGACAACATGTTGGACATCGCTATATACAAACAAATACCAACAACACAATGCCTGAAGACATGGGCCCCACAAACAACACAATAAGACACGGGCCCTCCTACAATCAACACAATAAGACATGATCCCTCCCACAAGCAACACAATAAGACATGGGCCCTCCTACAAACAACACAATAAGATATGGGCCCTCTGACAAACAACACAATAAGACATGGGCCCTCCTACAAACAACACAATAAGACATGATCCCTCCCACAAGCAACACAATAAGACATGAGCCCTCCTACAAACAACACAATAAGACATGAGCCCTCCTTCAAACAACACAATAAGACATGAGTCCTGCTACAAGCAACACAATAAGACATGGGCCCTCCTACAAACAACACAATAAGACATGAGCCATCCCACAAGCAACACAATAAGACATGGGCCCTCCTACAAACAACACAATAAGACATGGGCCCTCATGCAAACAACACAATAAGACATGAGCCCTCCTACAAACAACACAATAAGACATGAGCCCTCCTACAAACAACACAATAAGACATGGGCCCTCCTACAAACAACACAATAAGACATGAGCCCTCCTACAAACAACACAATAAGACATGACCCCTCCCACAAACAACACAATAAGACATGGGCCCTCCTACAAACAACACAATAAGACATGAGCCCTCCCACAAACAACACAATAAGACATGGGCCCTCCTACAAACAACACAATAAGACATGAGCCCTCCTACAAACAACACAATAAGACAAGGGACCTCCTACAAACAACACAATAAGACATGAGCCCTCCTACAAACAATACAATAAGACAAGGGCCCTCCTACAAGCAACACAATAAGACATGGGTCCTCATGCAAACAACACAATAAGACATGGCCCATCCCACAAACAACACAATAAGACATGGACTCTCCTACAAACAACACAATAAGACATGAGCCCTCCCACAAACAACACAATAAGACATGGGCCCTCCTACAAACAACACAATAAGACATGAGCCCTCCTGCAAACAACACAATAAGACATGAGCCCTCCTACAAACAACACAATAAGACTTGAGCCCTCCTACAAGCAACACAATAAGACATGGGCCCTCCTACAAACAACACAATAAGACATGATCCCTCCCACAAGCAACACAATAAGACATGAGCCCTCCTACAAACAACACAATAAGACGAGCCCTCCTTCAAACAACACAATAAGACATGAGTCCTGCTACAAGCAACACAATAAGACATGGGCCCTCCTACAAACAACAGAATAAGACATGAGCCCTCCCACAAACAACACAATAAGACATGAGCCCTCCCACAAACAACACAATAAGACATGGGCCCTCCTACAAACAACACAATAAGACATGAGCCCTCCTACAAACAACACAATAAGACAAGGGCCCTCCTACAAGCAACACAATAAGACATGGGCCCTCCTACAAACAACACAATAGGACATGGGCCCTCCTACAAACAACACAATAAGACATGAGCCCTCCTACAAACAACACAATAAGACATGACCCCTCCCACAAACAACACAATAAGACATGAGCCCTCCCACAAACAACACAATAAGACATGAGCCCTCCCACAAACAACACAATAAGACATGGGCCCTCCTACAAACAACACAATAAGACATGAGCCCTCCTACAAACAACACAATAAGACAAGGGCCCTCCTACAAGCAACACAATAAGACATCGGCCCTCGTGCAAACAACACAATAAGACATGGCCCATCCCACAAACAGCACAATAAGACATGGGCTCTCCTACAAACAACACAATAAGACAGGAGCCCTCCCACAAACAACACAATAAGACATGGGCCCTCCTACAAACAACACAATAAGACATGAGCCCTCCTACAAACAACACAATAAGACATGAGCCCTCCTACAAACAACACAATAAGACATGACCCCTCCCACAAACAACACAATAAGACATGGGACCTCGTACAAACAATACAATAAGACATGAGCCCTCCTACAAACAACACAATAAGACATGAGCCCTCACACAAACAACACAATAAGACATGGGCCCTCCTACAAACAACACAATAAGACATGAGCCCTCCTACAAACAATACAATAAGACAAGGGCCCTCCTACAAGCAACACAATAAGACATGGGTCCTCATGCAAACAACACAATAAGACATGGCCCATCCCACAAACAACACAATAAGACATGGGCTCTCCTACAAACAACACAATAAGACATGAGCCCTCCCACAAACAACACAATAAGACATGGGCCCTCCTACAAACAACACAATAAGACATGAGCCCTCCTGCAAACAACACAATAAGACATGAGCCCTCCTACAAACAACACAATAAGACTTGAGCCCTCCTACAAGCAACACAATAAGACATGGGCCCTCCTACAAACAACACAATAAGACATGATCCCTCCCACAAGCAACACAATAAGACATGAGCCCTCCTACAAACAACACAATAAGACATGAGCCCTCCTTCAAACAACACAATAAGACATGAGTCCTGCTACAAGCAACACAATAAGACATGGGCCCTCCTACAAACAACACAATAAGACATGAGCCATCCCACAAGCAACACAATAAGACATGGGCCCTCCTACAAACAACACAATAAGACATGGGCCCTCGTGCAAACAACACAATAAGACATGGCCCATCCTACAAACAACACAATAAGACATGGGCCCTCCTACAAACAACACAATAAGACATGGGCCCTCCTACAAACAACACAATAAGACATGAGCCCTCCTACCAACAACACAATAAGACATGACCCCTCCCACAAACAACACAATAAGACATGGGCCCTCCTACAAACAACACAATAAGACATGAGCCTCCCACAAACAACACAATAAGACATGAGAACTCCTACAAACAACACAATAAGACATGGGCCCTCCTACAAACAACACAATAAGACATGAGCCCTCCTACAAACAACACAATAAGACAAGGGCCCTCCTACTAGCAACACAATAAGACATGGGCCCTCGTGCAAACAACACAATAAGACATGGCCCATCCCACAAGCAACACAATAAGACATGGGCCCTCCTACAAACAACACAATAAGACATGGGCCCTCCTACAAACAACACAATAAGACATGAGCCCTCCTACAAACAACACAGTAAGACATGACCCCTCCCACAAACAACACAATAAGACATGGGCCCTCCAACAAACAACACAATAAGACATGGGCCCTCCTACAAACAACACAATAAGACATGGGCTCTCCTACAAACAACACAATAAGACATGAGCCCTCCCACAAACAACACAATAAAACATGGGCCCTCCTACAAACAACACAATAAGACATGGGCCCTCCTACAAACAACACAATAAGACATGGGCCCTCCTACAAACAACACAATAAGACATGGGCTCTCCTACAAACAACACAATAAGACATGAGCCCTCCCACAAACAACACAATAAGACATGGGCCCTACTACAAACAACACAATAAGACATGGGCCCTCCTACAAACAACACAATAAGACATGAGCCCTCCTACAAACAACACAATAAGACATGACCCCTCCCACAAACAACACAATAAGACATGGGCCCTCGTACAAATAATACAATAAGACATGAGCCCTCCTACAAACAACACAATAAGACATGAGCCCTCCCACAAACAACACAATAAGACATGGGCCCTCCTACAAACAACACAATAAGACATGAGCCCTCCTACAAACAATACAATAAGACAAGGGTCCTCCTACAAGTAACATAATAAGACATGGGTCCTCGTGCAAACAACACAATAAGACATGGCCCATCCCACAAACAACACAATAAGACATGGGCTCTCCTACAAACAACACAATAAGACATGAGCCCTCCCACAAACAACACAATAAGACATGGGACCTCCTACAAATAACACAATAAGACATGAGCCCTCCTGCAAACAACACAATAAGATATGAGCCCTCCTACAAACAACACAATAAGACTTGAGCCCTCCTACAAGCAACACAATAAAACATGAGCCCTCCTACAAACAACACAATAAGACATGACCCCTCCCACAAACAACACAATAAGACAAGAGCCCTCCTACAAACAACACAATAAGACTTGAGCCCTCCTACAAGCAACACAATAAAACATGAGCCCTCCTACAAACAACACAATAAGACATGACCCCTCCCACAAACAACACAATAAGACAAGAGCCCTCCTACAAACAACACAATAAGACAAGGGCCCTCCTACAAGCAACACAATAAGACATGAGCCCTCCTACAAACAACACAATAAGACTTGAGCCCTCCTACAAGCAACACAATAAGACATGGGCCCTCCTACAAACAACACAATAAGACATGATCCCTCCCACAAGCAACACAATAAGACATGAGCCCTCCTACAAACAACACAATAAGACGAGCCCTCCTTCAAACAACACAATAAGACATGAGTCCTGCTACAAGCAACACAATAAGACATGGGCCCTCCTACAAACAACAGAATAAGACATGAGCCCTCCCACAAACAACACAATAAGACATGAGCCCTCCCACAAACAACACAATAAGACATGGGCCCTCCTACAAACAACACAATAAGACATGAGCCCTCCTACAAACAACACAATAAGACAAGGGCCCTCCTACAAGCAACACAATAAGACATGGGCCCTCCTACAAACAACACAATAGGACATGGGCCCTCCTACAAACAACACAATAAGACATGAGCCCTCCTACAAACAACACAATAAGACATGACCCCTCCCACAAACAACACAATAAGACATGAGCCCTCCCACAAACAACACAATAAGACATGAGCCCTCCCACAAACAACACAATAAGACATGGGCCCTCCTACAAACAACACAATAAGACATGAGCCCTCCTACAAACAACACAATAAGACAAGGGCCCTCCTACAAGCAACACAATAAGACATCGGCCCTCGTGCAAACAACACAATAAGACATGGCCCATCCCACAAACAGCACAATAAGACATGGGCTCTCCTACAAACAACACAATAAGACAGGAGCCCTCCCACAAACAACACAATAAGACATGGGCCCTCCTACAAACAACACAATAAGACATGAGCCCTCCTACAAACAACACAATAAGACATGAGCCCTCCTACAAACAACACAATAAGACATGACCCCTCCCACAAACAACACAATAAGACATGGGACCTCGTACAAACAATACAATAAGACATGAGCCCTCCTACAAACAACACAATAAGACATGAGCCCTCACACAAACAACACAATAAGACATGGGCCCTCCTACAAACAACACAATAAGACATGAGCCCTCCTACAAACAATACAATAAGACAAGGGCCCTCCTACAAGCAACACAATAAGACATGGGTCCTCATGCAAACAACACAATAAGACATGGCCCATCCCACAAACAACACAATAAGACATGGGCTCTCCTACAAACAACACAATAAGACATGAGCCCTCCCACAAACAACACAATAAGACATGGGCCCTCCTACAAACAACACAATAAGACATGAGCCCTCCTGCAAACAACACAATAAGACATGAGCCCTCCTACAAACAACACAATAAGACTTGAGCCCTCCTACAAGCAACACAATAAGACATGGGCCCTCCTACAAACAACACAATAAGACATGATCCCTCCCACAAGCAACACAATAAGACATGAGCCCTCCTACAAACAACACAATAAGACATGAGCCCTCCTTCAAACAACACAATAAGACATGAGTCCTGCTACAAGCAACACAATAAGACATGGGCCCTCCTACAAACAACACAATAAGACATGAGCCATCCCACAAGCAACACAATAAGACATGGGCCCTCCTACAAACAACACAATAAGACATGGGCCCTAGTGCAAACAACACAATAAGACATGGCCCATCCTACAAACAACACAATAAGACATGGGCCCTCCTACAAACAACACAATAAGACATGGGCCCTCCTACAAACAACACAATAAGACATGAGCCCTCCTACCAACAACACAATAAGACATGACCCCTCCCACAAACAACACAATAAGACATGGGCCCTCCTACAAACAACACAATAAGACATGAGCCTCCCACAAACAACACAATAAGACATGAGAACTCCTACAAACAACACAATAAGACATGGGCCCTCCTACAAACAACACAATAAGACATGAGCCCTCCTACAAACAACACAATAAGACAAGGGCCCTCCTACTAGCAACACAATAAGACATGGGCCCTCGTGCAAACAACACAATAAGACATGGCCCATCCCACAAGCAACACAATAAGACATGGGCCCTCCTACAAACAACACAATAAGACATGGGCCCTCCTACAAACAACACAATAAGACATGAGCCCTCCTACAAACAACACAGTAAGACATGACCCCTCCCACAAACAACACAATAAGACATGGGCCCTCCAACAAACAACACAATAAGACATGGGCCCTCCTACAAACAACACAATAAGACATGGGCTCTCCTACAAACAACACAATAAGACATGAGCCCTCCCACAAACAACACAATAAAACATGGGCCCTCCTACAAACAACACAATAAGACATGGGCCCTCCTACAAACAACACAATAAGACATGGGCCCTCCTACAAACAACACAATAAGACATGGGCTCTCCTACAAACAACACAATAAGACATGAGCCCTCCCACAAACAACACAATAAGACATGGGCCCTACTACAAACAACACAATAAGACATGGGCCCTCCTACAAACAACACAATAAGACATGAGCCCTCCTACAAACAACACAATAAGACATGACCCCTCCCACAAACAACACAATAAGACATGGGCCCTCGTACAAATAATACAATAAGACATGAGCCCTCCTACAAACAACACAATAAGACATGAGCCCTCCCACAAACAACACAATAAGACATGGGCCCTCCTACAAACAACACAATAAGACAAGAGCCCTCCTACAAACAATACAATAAGACAAGGGTCCTCCTACAAGTAACATAATAAGACATGGGTCCTCGTGCAAACAACACAATAAGACATGGCCCATCCCACAAACAACACAATAAGACATGGGCTCTCCTACAAACAACACAATAAGACATGAGCCCTCCCACAAACAACACAATAAGACATGGGACCTCCTACAAATAACACAATAAGACATGAGCCCTCCTGCAAACAACACAATAAGATATGAGCCCTCCTACAAACAACACAATAAGACTTGAGCCCTCCTACAAGCAACATAATAAAACATGAGCCCTCCTACAAACAACACAATAAGACATGACCCCTCCCACAAACAACACAATAAGACAAGAGCCCTCCTACAAACAACACAATAAGACAAGGGCCCTCCTACAAGCAACACAATAAGACATGGGCCCTCGTGCAAACAACACAATAAGACATGGCCCATCCCACAAACAACACAATAAGATATGGGCCCTCCTACAAACAACACAATAAGACATGGGCCCTCCTACAAACAACACAATAAGACATGAGCCCTCCTACAAACAACACAATAAGACATGACCCCTCCCACAAAGAACACAATAAGACATGGGCCCTCCTACAAACAACACAATAAGACATGGGCCCTCCTACAAACAACACAATAAGACATGAGCCCTCCTACAAACAACACAATAAGACATGGGCCCTCGTACAAACAATACAATAAGACATGAGCCCTCCTACAAACAACACAATAAGACATGAGCCCTCCCACAAACAACACAATAAGACATGAGCCCTCCTACAAACAACATAATAAGACATGAGCCTTCCTACAAACAATACAATAAGACAAGGGCCCTCCTACAAGCAACACAATAAGACATGGGTCCTCGTGCAAACAACACAATAAGACATGGCCCATCCCACAAACAACACAATAAGACATGGGCTCTCCTACAAACAACACAATAAGACATGAGCCCTCCTACAAACAACACAATAAGACTTGAGCCCTCCTACAAGCAACACAATAAAACATGGGCCCTCTTACAAACAACACAATAAGACATGACCCCTCCTACAAACAACACAATAAGACTTGAGCCCTCCTACAAGCAACACAATAAAACATGGGCCCTCTTACAAACAACACAATAAGACATGACCCCTCCCACAAACAACACAATAAGACATGGGCCCTCCTGCAAACAACTCAATAAGACATGACCCCTCCCACAAACAACACAATAACACATGACCCCTCCCACGAACAACACAATAAGACATGACCTCTCCTACAAACAACACAATAAGACATGATCCCTCCTACTAACACCACAATAAGACATGATCCCTCCCACAAACAACACAATAAGACATGACCCCTCCCACAAACAACATAATAAGACATGACCTCTCCTACAAACAACACAATAAGGCATGATCCCTCCTACAAACAACACAATAAGACATGAGCCCTCTGACAAACAACACAACAAGACATGATCCCTCCCACAAACAACACAATAAGACATGACCCCTCCCACAAACAACACAATAAGACATGACCTCTCCTACAAACAACACAATAAGACATGATCCCTCCTACAAACAACACAATAAGACATGATCCCTCCCACAAACAACACAATAAGACATGACCCCTCCCACAAACAACACAATAAGACATGACCTCTCCTACAAACAACACAATAAGACATCATCCCTCCTACAAACAACACAATAAGACATGAGCCCTCTGACAAACAACACAATAAGACATGGGCCCTCCTACAAACAACACAATAAGACATGAGCCTTCCTTCAAACAACACAATAAGACATGAGTCCTGCTACAAGCAACACAATAAGACATGGGCCCTCCTACAAACAACACAATAAGACATGAGCCATCCCACAAGCAACACAATAAGACATGGGCCCTCCTACAAACAACACAATAAGACATGAGCCCTACTACAAGCAACACAATAAGACATGGGCCCTCGTGCAAACAACACAATAAGACATGGCCCATCCCACAAACAACCCAATAAGACATGGGTCCTCCTACAAACAACACAATAAGACATGAGCCTTCCTACAAACAACACAATAAGACATGAGCCCTCCTACAAACAACACAATAAGACATGATCCCTCCCACAAACAACACAATAAGACATGGGCCCTCCTACAAACAACACAATAAGACATGAGCCCTCCCACAAACAACACAATAAGACATGGGCCCTCCTACAAACAACACAATAAGACATGGGCCCTCCTACAAACAACACAATAAGACATGAGCCCTCCTACAAACAGCACAATAAGACATGACCCCTCCCACAAACAACACAATAAGACATGGGCCCTCATACAAACAATACAATAAGACATGAGCCCTCCTACAAACAACACAATAAGACATGAGCCCTCCTACAAATAACACAATAAGACATGAGCCTTCCTTCAAACAACACAATAAGACATGAGTCCTGCTACAAGCAACACAAGAAGACATGGGCCCTCCTACAAACAACACAATAAGACATGAGCCATCCCACAAGCAACACAATAAGACATGGGCCCTCCTACAAACAACACAATAAGACATGAGCCCTACTACAAGCAACACAATAAGACATGGGCCCTCGTGCAAACAACACAATAAGACATGGCCCATCCCACAAACAACACAATAAGACATGGGCCCTCCTACAAACAACACAATAAGACATGAGCCCTCCTACAAACAACACAATAAGACATGAGCCCTCCCACAAACAACACAATAAGACATGGGACCTCCTACAAACAACACAATAAGACATGAGCCCTCCTGCAAACAACACAATAAGACATGAGCCCTCCTACAAACAACACAATAAGACTTGAGCCATCCTACAAGCAACACAATAAAACATGGGCCCTCCTACAAACAACACAATAAGACATGACCCCTCCCACAAACAACACAATAAGACAAGAGCCCTCCTACAAACAACACAATAAGACAAGGGCCCTCCTACAAGCAACGCAATAAGACATGGGCCCTCGTGCAAACAACACAATAAGACATGGCCCATCCCACAAACAACACAATAAGATATGGGCCCTCCTACAAACAACACAATAAGACATGGGCCCTCCTACAAACAACACAATAAGACATGAGCCCTCCTACAAACAACACAATAAGACATGACCCCTCCCACAAACAACACAATAAGACATGAGCCCTCCTACAAACAACACAATAAGACATGGGCCCTCCTACAAACAACACAATAAGACATGAGCCCTCCTACAAACAACACAATAAGACATGGGCTCTCCTACAAACAACACAATAAGACATGAGCCCTCCCACAAGCAACACAATAAGACATGAGCCCTCCTACAAACAACACAATAAGACATGGGCCCTCCTACAAACAACACAATAAGACATGAGCCCTCCTACAAACAACACAATAAGACATGACCCCTCCCACAAACAACACAATAAGACATGGGCCCTCGTACAAACAATACAATAAGACATGAGCCCTCCTACAAACAACACAATAAGACATGAGCCCTCCTACAAACAACACAATAAGACATGATCCCTCCCACAAACAACACAATAAGACATGGGCCCTCCTACAAACAACACAATAAGACATGAGCCCTCCCACAAACAACACAATAAGACATGGGCCCTCCTACAAACAACACAATAAGACATGGGCCCTCCTACAAACAACACAATAAGACATGAGCCCTCCTACAAACAGCACAATAAGACATGACCCCTCCCACAAACAACACAATAAGACATGGGCCCTCATACAAACAATACAATAAGACATGAGCCCTCCTACAAACAACACAATAAGACATGAGCCCTCCCATAAACAACACAATAAGACATGGGCCCTCCTACAAACAACACAATAAGACATGAGCCCTCCTACAAACAATACAATAAGACAAGGTCCCTCCTACAAGCAACACAATAAGACATGGGTCCTCGTGCAAACAACACAATAAGACATGACCCATCCCACAAACAACACAATAGGACATGGGCTCTCCTACAAACAACACAATAAGACATGAGCACTCCCACAAACAACACAATAAGAAATGGGACCTCCTACAAACAACACAATAAGACATGAGCCCTCCTGCAAACAACACAATAAGACATGAGCCCTCCTACAAACAACACAATAAGACTTGAGCCCTCCTACAAGCAACACAATAAAACATGGGCCCTCCTACAAACAACACAATAAGACATGACCCCTCCCACAAACAACACAATAAGACATGGGCCCTCCTACAAACAACACAATAAGACTTGAGCCCTCCTACAAACAACACAATAAGACATCGGCCCTCCTACAAACAACACAACAAGACATGATCCCTCCCACAAACAACACAATAAGACATGACCCCTCCCACAAACAACACAATAAGACATGACCTCTCCTACAAACAACACAATAAGACATGATCCCTCCTACAAACAACACAATAAGACATGATCCCTCCCACAAACAACACAATAAGACATGACCCCTCCCACAAACAACACAATAAGACATGACCTCTCCTACAAACAACACAATAAGACATGATCCCTCCTACAAACAACACAATAAGACATGAGCCCTCTGACAAACAACACAATAAGACATGGGCCCTCCTACAAACAACACAATAAGACATGATCTCTCCCACAAGCAACAAAATAAGACATGAGCCCTCCTACAAACAACACAATAAGACATGAGCCTTCCTTCAAACAACACAATAAGACATGAGTCCTGCTACAAGCAACACAATAAGACATGGGCCCTCCTACAAACAACACAATAAGACATGAGCCATCCCACAAGCAACACAATAAGACATGGGCCCTCCTACAAACAACACAATAAGACATGAGCCCTACTACAAGCAACACAATAAGACATGGGCCCTCCTACAAACAACACAATAAGACATGAGCCCTCCCACAAGCAACACAATAAAACATGGGCCCTCCTACAAACAACACAATAAGACATGACCCCTCCCACAAACAACACAATAAGACAAGAGCCCTCCTACAAACAACACAATAAGACAAGGGCCCTCCTACAAGCAACACAATAAGACATGGGCCCTCGTGCAAACAACACAATAAGACATGGCCCATCCCACAAACAACACAATAAGATATGGGCCCTCCAACAAGCAACACAATAAGACATGGGCCCTTCTACAAACAACACAATAAGACATGAGCCCTCCTACAAACAACACAATAAGACATGACCCCTCCCACAAACAACACAATAAGACATGGGCCCTCCTACAAGCAACACAATAAGACATGGGCCCTCCTACAAACAACACAATAAGACATGAGCCCTCCTACAAACAACACAATAAGACATGGGCTCTCCTACAAACAACACAATAAGACATGAGCCCTCCCACAAGCAACACAATAAGACATGGGCCCTCCTACAAACAACACAATAAGACATGGGCCCTCCTACAAACAACACAATAAGACATGAGCCCTCCTACAAACAACACAATAAGACATGACCCCTCCCACAAACAACACAATAAGACATGGGCCCTCGTACAAACAATACAATAAGACATGAGCCCTCCTACAAACAACACAATAAGACATGAGCCCTCCTACAAACAACACAATAAGACATGAGCCCTCCCATAAACAACACAATAAGACATGGGCCCTCCTACAAACAACACAATAAGACATGAGCCCTCCTACAAACAATACAATAAGACAAGGGCCCTCCTACAAGCAACACAATAAGACATGGGTCCTCGTGCAAACAACACAATAAGACATGACCCATCCCACAAACAACACAATAGGACATGGGGTCTCCTACAAACAACACAATAAGACATGAGCACTCCCACAAACAACACAATAAGACATGAGCCCTCCTGCAAACAACACAATAAGACATGAGCCCTCCTACAAACAACACAATAAGACTTGAGCCCTCCTACAAGCAACACAATAAAACATGGGCCCTCCTACAAACAACACAATAAGACATGACCCCTCCCACAAACAACACAATAAGACATGGGCCCTCCTACAAACAACAGAATAAGACATGACCCCTCCCACAAACAACACAATAAGACATGGGCCCTCCTACAAACAACACAACAAGACATGATCCCTCCCACAAACAACACAATAAGACATGACCACTCCCACAAACAACACAATAAGACATGACCTCTCCTACAAACAACACAATAAGACATGATCCCTCCTACAAACAACACAATAAGACATGATCCCTCCCACAAACAACACAATAAGACATGACCCCTCCCACAAACAACACAATAAGACATGACCTCTCCTACAAACAACACATTAAGACATGATCCCTCCTACAAACAACACAATAAGACATGAGCCCTCTGACAAACAACACAACAAGACATGATCTCTCCCACAAACAACACAATAAGACATGACCCCTCCCACAAACAACACAATAAGACATGACCTCTCCTACAAACAACACAATAAGACATGATCCCTCCTACAAACAACACAATAAGACATGATCCCTCCCACAAACAACACAATAAGACATGACCCCTCCCACAAACAACACAATAAGACATGACCTCTCCTACAAACAACACAATAAGACATGATCCCTCCTACAAACAACACAATAAGACATGAACCCTCTGACAAACAACACAATAAGACATGGGCCCTCCTACAAACAACACAATAAGACATGATCCCTCCCACAAGCAACAAAATAAGACATGAGCCCTCCTACAAACAACACAATAAGACATGGGCCTTCCTTCAAACAAAACAATAAGACATGAGTCCTGCTACAAGCAACACAATAAGACATGGGCCCTCCTACAAACAACACAATAAGACATGAGCCATCCCACAAGCAACACAATAAGACATGGGCCCTCCTACAAACAACACAATAAGACATGAGCCCTACTACAAGCAACACCATAAGACATGAGCCCTCTGACAAACAACACAATAAGACATGGGCCCTCCTACAAACAACACAATAAGACATGATCCCTCCCACAAGCAACAAAATAAGACATGAGCCCTCCTACAAACAACACAATAAGACATGAGCACTTCTACAAACAACACAATAAGACATGGGACCTCCTACAAACAACACAATAAGACATGAGCCCTCCTGCAAACAACACAATAAGACATGAGCCCTCCTACAAACAACACAATAAGACTTGAGCCCTCCTACAAGCAACACAATAAAACATGGGCCCTCCTACAAACAACACAATAAGACATGACCCCTCCCACAAACAACACAATAAGACAAGAGCCCTCCTACAAACAACACAATAAGACAAGGGCCCTCCTACAAGCAACACAATAAGACATGGGCCCTCGTGCAAACAACACAATAAGACATGGCCCATCCCACAAACAACACAATAAGATATGGGCCCTCCAACAAACAACACAATAAGACATGGGCCCTCCTACAAACAACACAATAAGACATGAGCCCTCCTACAAACAACACAATAAGACATGACCCCTCCCACAAACAACACAATAAGACATGGGCCCTCCTACAAACAACACAATAAGACATGGGCCCTCCTACAAACAACACAATAAGACATGAGCCCTCCTACAAACAACACAATAAGACATGAGCCCTTCCACAAGCAACACAATAAGACATGGGCCCTCCTACAAACAACACAATAAGACATGGGCCCTCCTACAAACAACACAATAAGACATGAGCCCTCCTACAAACAACACAATAAGACATGACCCCTCCCACAAACAACACAATAAGACATGGGCCCTCGTACAAACAATACAATAAGACATGAGCCCTCCTATAAACAACACAATAAGACATGAGCCCTCCTACAAACAACACAATAAGACATGAGCCCTCCCACAAACAACACAATAAGACATGGGACCTCCTACAAACAACACAATAAGACATGAGCCCTCCCACAAACAACACAATAAGACATGGGACCTCCTACAAACAACACAATAAGACATGAGCCCTCCTGCAAACAACACAATAAGACATGAGCCCTCCTATAAACAATACAATAAGACTTGAGCCCTCCTACAAGCAACACAATAAAACATGGGCCCTCCTACAAACAACACAATAAGACATGACCCCTCCCACAAACAACACAATAAGACAAGAGGCCTCCTACAAACAACACAATAAGACAAGGGCCCTCCTACAAGCAACACAATAAGACATGGGCCCTGGTGCAAACAACACAATAGACATGGCCCTTCCCACAAACAACACAATAAGATATGGGCCCTCCTACAAACAACACAATAAGACATGAGCCCTCCTACAAACAACACAATAAGACATGAGGCCTCCTACAAACAACACAATAAGACATGACCCCTCCCACAAACAACACAATAAGACATGGGCCCTCCTACAAACAACACAATAAGACATGGGCCCTCCTACAAACAACACAATAAGACATGAGCCCTCCTACAAACAACACAATAAGACATGGGCTCTCCAACAAACAACACAATAAGACATGAGCCCTCCCACAAGCAACACAATAAGACATGGGCCCTCCTACAAACAACACAATAAGACATGGGCCCTCCTACAAACAACACAATAAGACATGAGCCCTCCTACAAACAACACAATAAGACATGACCCCTCCCACAAACAACACAATAAGACATGGGCCCTCGTACAAACAATACAATAAGACATGAGCCCTCCTACAAACAACACAATAAGACATGAGCCCTCCCACAAACAACACAATAAGACATGGGCCCTCCTACAAACAACACAATAAGACATGGGCCCTCCTACAAACAACACAATAAGACATGAGCCCTCCTACAAACAACACAATAAGACATGAGCCCTCCCACAAGCAACACAAGAAGACATGGGCCCTCCTACAAACAACACAATAAGACATGGGCCCTCCTACAAACAACACAATAAGACATGAGCCCTCCTACAAACAACACAATAAGACATGACCCCTCCCACAAACAACACAATAAGACATGGGCCCTCGTACAAACAATACAATAAGACATGAGCCCTCCTATAAACAACACAATAAGACATGAGCCCTCCTACAAACAACACAATAAGACATGAGCCCTCCCACAAACAACACAATAAGACATGGGACCTCCTACAAACAACACAATAAGACATGAGCCCTCCCACAAACAACACAATAAGACATGGGACCTCCTACAAACAACACAATAAGACATGAGCCCTCCTGCAAACAACACAATAAGACATGAGCCCTCCTACAAACAATACAATAAGACTTGAGCCCTCCTACAAGCAACACAATAAAACATGGGCCCTCCTACAAACAACACAATAAGACATGACCCCTCCCACAAACAACACAATAAGACAAGAGCCCTCCTACAAACAACACAATAAGACAAGGGCCCTCCTACAAGCAACACAATAAGACATGGGCCCTGGTGCAAACAACACAATAAGACATGGCCCTTCCCACAAACAACACAATAAGATATGGGCCCTCCTACAAACAACACAATAAGACATGAGCCCTCCTACAAACAACACAATAAGACATGAGGCCTCCTACAAACAACACAATAAGACATGACCCCTCCCACAAACAACACAATAAGACATGGGCCCTCCTACAAACAACACAATAAGACATGGGCCCTCCTACAAACAACACAATAAGACATGAGCCCTCCTACAAACAACACAATAAGACATGGGCTCTCCAACAAACAACACAATAAGACATGAGCCCTCCCACAAGCAACACAATAAGACATGGGCCCTCCTACAAACAACACAATAAGACATGGGCCCTCCTACAAACAACACAATAAGACATGAGCCCTCCTACAAACAACACAATAAGACATGACCCCTCCCACAAACAACACAATAAGACATGGGCCCTCGTACAAACAATACAATAAGACATGAGCCCTCCTACAAACAACACAATAAGACATGAGCCCTCCCACAAACAACACAATAAGACATGGGCCCTCCTACAAACAACATAATAAGACATGAGCCTTCCTACAAACAATACAATAAGACAAGGGCCCTCCTACAAGCAACACAATAAGACAAGGGTCCTCGTGCAAACAACACAATAAGACATGGCCCATCCCACAAACAACACAATAAGACATGGGCTCTCCTACAAACAACACAATAAGACATGAGCCCTCCCACAAACAACACAACAAAACATGGGACCTCCTACAAAGAACACAATAAGACATGATCCCTCCTGCAAACAACACAATAAGACATGAGCCCTCCTACAAACAACATAATAAGACTTGAGCCCTCCTACAAGCAACACAATAAAACATGGGCCCTCCTACAAACAACACAATAAGACATGACCCCTCCCACAAACAACACAATAAGACATGGGCCCTCCTGCAAACAACTCAATAAGACATGACCCCTCCCACAAACAACACAATAAAACATGGGCCCTCCAACAAACAACACAACAAGACATGATCCCTCCCACAAACAACACAATAACACATGACCCCTCCCACGAACAACACAATAAGACATGACCTCTCCTACAAACAACACAATAAGACATGATCCCTCCTACAAACAACACAATAAGACATGATCCCTCCCACAAACAACACAATAAGACATGACCCCTCCCACAAACAACATAATAAGACATGACCTCTCCTACAAACAACACAATAAGACATGATCCCTCCTACAAACAACACAATAAGACATGAGCCCTCTGACAAACAACACAACAAGACATGATCCCTCCCACAAACAACACAATAAGACATGACCCCTCCCACAAACAACACAATAAGACATGACCTCTCCTACAAACAACACAATAAGACATGATCCCTCCTACAAACAACACAATAAGACATGATCCCTCCCACAAACAACACAATAAGACATGACCCCTCCCACAAACAACACAATAAGACATCATCCCTCCTACAAACAACACAATAAGACATGAGCCCTCTGACAAACAACACAATAAGACATGGGCCCTCCTACAAACAACACAATAAGACATGAGCCTTCCTTCAAACAACACAATAAGACATGAGTCCTGCTACAAGCAACACAATAAGACATGGGCCCTCCTACAAACAACACAATAAGACATGAGCTATCCCACAAGCAACACAATAAGACATGGGCCCTCCTACAAACAACACAATAAGACATGAGCCCTACTACAAGCAACACAATAAGACATGGGCCCTCGTGCAAACAACACAATAAGACATGGCCCATCCCACAAACAACACAATAAGACATGGGTCCTCCTACAACCAACACAATAAGACATGAGCCCTCCTACAAACAACACAATAAGACATGAGCCCTCCTACAAACAACACAATAAGACATGATCCCTCCCACAAACAACACAATAAGACATGGGCCCTCCTACAAACAACACAATAAGACATGAGCCCTCCCACAAACAACACAATAAGACATGGGCCCTCCTACAAACAACACAATAAGACATGGGCCCTCCTACAAACAACACAATAAGACATGAGCCCTCCTACAAACAACACAATAAGACATGACCCCTCCCACAAACAACACAATAAGACATGGGCACTCATACAAACAATACAATAAGACATGAGCCCTCCTACAAACAACACAATAAGACATGAGCCCTCCCATAAACAACACAATAAGACATGGGCCCTCCTACAAACAACACAATAAGACATGAGCCCTCCTACAAACAATACAATAAGACAAGGGCCCTCCTACAAGCAACACAATAAGACATGGGTCCTCGTGCAAACAACACAATAAGACATGACCCATCCCACAAACAACACAATAAGACATGGGCTCTCCTACAAACAACACAATAAGACATGAGCACTCCCACAAACAACACAATAAGACATGGGACCTCCTACAAACAACACAATAAGACATGAGCCCTCCTGCAAACAACACAATAAGACATGAGCCCTCCTACAAACAACACAATAAGACTTGAGCCCTCCTACAAGCAACACAATAAAACATGGGCCCTCCTACAAACAACACAATAAGACATGACCCCTCCCACAAACAACAAAATAAGACATGGGCCCTCCTACAAACAACACAATAAGACATGACCCCTCCCACAAACAACACAATAAGACATGGGCCCTCCTACAAACAACACAACAAGACATGATCCCTCCCACAAACAATACAATAAGACATGAGCCCTCCCACAAACAACACAATAAGACATGACCTCTCCTATAAACAACAAAATAAGACATGATCCCTCCTACAAACAACACAATAAGACATGATCCCTCCCACAAACAACACAATAAGACATGACCCCTCCCACAAACAACACAATAAGACATGACCTCTCCTACAAACAACACATTAAGACATGATCCCTCCTACAAACAACACAATAAGACATGAGCCCTCTGACAAACAACACAACAAGACATGATCTCTCCCACAAACAACACAATAAGACATGACCCCTCCCACAAACAACACAATAAGACATGACCTCTCCTACAAACAACACAATAAGACATGATCCCTCCTACAAACAACACAATAAGACATGATCCCTCCCACAAACAACACAATAAGACATGACCCCTCCCACAAACAACACAATAAGACATGACCTCTCCTACAAACAACACAATAAGACATGATCCCTCCTACAAACAACACAATAAGACATGAGCCCTCTGACAAACAACACAATAAGACATGGGCCCTCCTACAAACAACACAATAAGACATGATCCCTCCCACAAGCAACAAAATAAGACATGAGCCCTCCTACAAACAACACAATAAGACATGAGCCTTCCTTCAAACAACACAATAAGACATGAGTCCTGCTACAAGCAACACAATAAGACATGGGCCCTCCTACAAACAACACAATAAGACATGAGCCATCCCACAAGCAACACAATAAGACATGGGCCCTCCTACAAACAACACAATAAGACATGAGCCCTACTACAAGCAACACAATAAGACATGGGCCCTCGTGCAAACAACACAATAAGACATGGCCCATCCCACAAACAACACAATAAGACATGGGCCCTCCTACAAACAACACAATAAGACATGAGCCCTCCTACAAACAACACAATAAGACATGAGCCCTCCTACAAACAACACAATAAGACATGATCCCTCCCACAAACAACACAATAAAACATGGGCCCTCCTACAAACAACACAATAAGACATGAGCCCTCCCACAAACAACACAATAAGACATGAGCCCTCCCACAAACAACACAATAAGACATGGGCCCTCCTACAAACAACACAATAAGACATGAGCCCTCCTACAAACAACACAATAAGACATGGGCCCTCCTACAAACAACACAATAAGACAAGGGCCCTCCAACAAACAACACAATAAGACATGAGTCCTCCTACAAGCAACACAATAAGACATGGGCCCTCCTACAAGCAACACAATAAGATATGAGCCCTCCTACAAGCAACACAATAAGACAAGGGCCCTCCTACAAACAACACAATAAGACATGGGCCCTCCTACAAACAACACAATAAGACATGGGCCCTCGTGCAAAAAACACAATAAGACGGACCCTCCGACAAACAACACAATAAGACATGATCCCTCCCACAAACAACACAATAAGACATGGGCCCTCCTACAAACAACACAATAAGACATGGGCCCTCCTACAAACAACACAATAAGACATGAGCCCTCCTACAAACAACACAATAAGACATGACCCCTCCCACAAACAACACAATAAGACATGGGCCCTCGTACAAACAACACAATAAGACATGAGCCCTCCTACAAACAACACAATAAGACATGAGCCCTCCCACAAACAACACAATAAGACATGGGCCCTCCTACAAACAACACAATAAGACATGAGCCCTCCTACAAACAATACAATAAGACAAGGGCCCTCCTACAAGCAACACAATAAGACATGTGTCCTCGTGCAAACAACACAATAAGACATGGCCCATCCCACAAACAACACAATAAGACATGAGCCCTCCCACAAACAACACAATAAGACATGGGCCCTCCTACAAGCAACACAATAAGACATGGGCCCTCGTGCAAACAACACAATAAGACTTGAGCCCTCCTACAAGCAACACAATAAGACATGGGCCCTCGTGCAAACAACACAATAAGACATGGCCCATCCTACAAAAAACACAATAAGACAAGGGCCCTCCTACAAGCAACACAATAAGACATGAGTCCTCCTACAAGCAACACAATAAGACATGAGCCTTACTACAAACAACACAATAAGACAAGGGCCCTCCTACAAACAACACAATAAGACATGGGCCCTCCTCCAAACAACACAATAAGACATGAACCCTCCTACAAGCAACGTAATAAGACATCGGCCCTCCTACAAACAACACAATAAAACATGGACCATCCTACAAACAACACAAGAAGACATGGGCCCTCCTACAAACAACACAACAAGACATGATCCCTCCCACAAACAACACAATAAGACATGAGCCCTCCCACAAACAACACAATAAGACATGGGCCCTCCTACAAACAACACAATAAGACATGAGCCCTCCTACAAACAACACAATAAGACATGGGCCCTCCTACAAACAACACAATAAGAAAAGGGCCCTCCTACAAACAACTCAATAAGACATGAGTCCTCCTACAAGCAACACAATAAGACATAGGCCCTCCTACAAGCAACACAATAAGACATGGGCCCTCTTACAAGCAACACAATAAGACAAGGGCCCTCCTACAAACAACACAATAAGACATGAGCCCTCCTACAAGCAACACAATAAGACATGGGCCCTCGTGCAAACAACACAATAAGACATGATCCCTCCCACAAACAACACAATAAGACATGGGCCCTCCTACAAACAACACAATAAGACATGGGCCCTCCTACAAACAACACAATAAGACATGAGCCCTCCCACAAACAACACAATAAGACATGACCCCTCCCACAAACAACACAATAAGACATGGGCCCTCGTACAAACAACACAATAAGACATGAGCCCTCCCACAAACAACACAATAAGACATGGGCCCTCCTACAAACAACACAATAAGACATGAGCCCTCCTACAAACAATACAATCAGACAAGGGCCCTCCTACAAGCAACACAATAAGACATGGGTCCTCGTGCAAACAACACAATAAGACATGGCCCATCCCACAAACAACACAATAAGACATGGGCTCTCCTACAAACAACACAATAAGACATGAGCCCTCCCACAAACAACACAATAAGACATGGGCCCTCCTACAAACAACACAATAAGACATGAGCCCTACGACAAGCAACACAATAAGACATGGGACCTCGTGGAAACAACACAATAAGACATGGCCCATCCCACAAACAACACAATAAGAGATGGGCCCTCCTACAAACAACACAATAAGACATGGGCCCTCCTACAAACAACACAATAAGACATGAGCCCTCCTACAAACAACACAATAAGACATGACCCCTCCCACAAACAACACAATAAGACATGGGCCCTCCTACAAACAACACAATAAGACATGAGCCCTCCCACAAACAACACAATAAGACATGGGCCCTCCTACAAACAACACAATAAGACATGAGCCCTCCTACAAACAACACAATAAGACATGGGCCCTCCTACAAACAACACAATAAGACAAGGGCCCTCCTACAAACAACACAATAAGACATGAGTCCTCCTACAAGCAACACAATAAGACATGGTCCCTCCTACAAGCAACACAATAAGACATGGGCCCTCCTACAAGCAACACAATAAGAGAAGGGCCCTCCTACAAACAACACAATAAGACATGAGCCCTCCCATAGACAACACAATAAGACATGGGCCCTCGTGCAAACAACACAATAAGACATGGGCCCTCCTACAAACAACACAATAAGACATGATCCCTCCCACAAACAACACAATAAGACATGGGCCCTCCTACAAACAACACAATAAGACATGGGCCCTCCTACAAACAACACAATAAGACATGAGCCCTCCTACAAGCAACACAATAAGACATGGGCCCTCCTACAAGCAACACAATAAGACATGGGCCCTCCTACAAGCAACACAATAAGACATGGGCCCTCCTACAAGCAACACAATAAGACAAGGGCCCTCCTACAAACAACACAATAAGACATGAGCCCTCCCACAAACAACACAATAAGACATGGGCCCTCGTGCAAACAACACAATAAGACATGGCCCCTCCTACAAACAACACAATAAGACATGATCCCTCCCACAAACAACACAATAAGACATGGGCCCTCCTACAAACAACACAATAAGACATGAGCCCTCCTACAAACAACACAATAAGACATGGGCCCTCCTACAAACAACACAATAAGACAAGGGCCCTCCAACAAACAACACAATAAGACATGAGTCCTCCTACAAGCAACACAATAAGACATGGGCCCTCCTACAAGCAACACAATAAGACATGAGCCCTCCTACAAGCAACACAATAAGACAAGGGCCCTCCTACAAACAACACAATAAGACATGGGCCCTCCTACAAACAACACAATAAGACATGGGCCCTCGTGCAAAAAACACAATAAGACGGACCCTCCGACAAACAACACAATAAGACATGATCCCTCCCACAAACAACACAATAAGACATGGGCCCTCCTACAAACAACACAATAAGACATGGGCCCTCCTACAAACAACACAATAAGACATGAGCCCTCCTACAAACAACACAATAAGACATGACCCCTCCCACAAACAACACAATAAGACATGGGCCCTCGTACAAACAACACAATAAGACATGAGCCCTCCTACAAACAACACAATAAGACATGAGCCCTCCCACAAACAACACAATAAGACATGGGCCCTCCTACAAACAACACAATAAGACATGAGCCCTCCTACAAACAATACAATAAGACAAGGGCCCTCCTACAAGCAACACAATAAGACATGTGTCCTCGTGCAAACAACACAATAAGACATGGCCCATCCCACAAACAACACAATAAGACATGAGCCCTCCCACAAACAACACAATAAGACATGGGCCCTCCTACAAGCAACACAATAAGACATGGGCCCTCGTGCAAACAACACAATAAGACTTGAGCCCTCCTACAAGCAACACAATAAGACATGGGCCCTCGTGCAAACAACACAATAAGACATGGCCCATCCTACAAAAAACACAATAAGACAAGGGCCCTCCTACAAGCAACACAATAAGACATGAGTCCTCCTACAAGCAACACAATAAGACATGAGCCTTACTACAAACAACACAATAAGACAAGGGCCCTCCTACAAACAACACAATAAGACATGGGCCCTCCTCCAAACAACACAATAAGACATGAACCCTCCTACAAGCAACGTAATAAGACATCGGCCCTCCTACAAACAACACAATAAAACATGGACCATCCTACAAACAACACAATAAGACATGGGCCCTCCTACAAACAACACAACAAGACATGATCCCTCCCACAAACAACACAATAAGACATGAGCCCTCCCACAAACAACACAATAAGACATGGGCCCTCCTACAAACAACACAATAAGACATGAGCCCTCCTACAAACAACACAATAAGACATGGGCCCTCCTACAAACAACACAATAAGAAAAGGGCCCTCCTACAAACAACTCAATAAGACATGAGTCCTCCTACAAGCAACACAATAAGACATAGGCCCTCCTACAAGCAACACAATAAGACATGGGCCCTCCTACAAGCAACACAATAAGACAAGGGCCCTCCTACAAACAACACAATAAGACATGAGCCCTCCTACAAGCAACACAATAAGACATGGGCCCTCGTGCAAACAACACAATAAGACATGATCCCTCCCACAAACAACACAATAAGACATGGGCCCTCCTACAAACAACACAATAAGACATGGCCCCTCCTACAAACAACACAATAAGACATGATCCCTCCCACAAACAACACAATAAGACATGGGCCCTCCTACAAACAACACAATAAGACATGAGCCCTCCTACAAACAACACAATAAGACATGGGCCCTCCTACAAACAACACAATAAGACAAGGGCCCTCCAACAAACAACACAATAAGACATGAGTCCTCCTACAAGCAACACAATAAGACATGGGCCCTCCTACAAGCAACACAATAAGACATGAGCCCTCCTACAAGCAACACAATAAGACAAGGGCCCTCCTACAAACAACACAATAAGACATGGGCCCTCCTACAAACAACACAATAAGACATGGGCCCTCGTGCAAAAAACACAATAAGACGGACCCTCCGACAAACAACACAATAAGACATGATCCCTCCCACAAACAACACAATAAGACATGGGCCCTCCTACAAACAACACAATAAGACATGGGCCCTCCTACAAACAACACAATAAGACATGAGCCCTCCTACAAACAACACAATAAGACATGACCCCTCCCACAAACAACACAATAAGACATGAGCCCTCCTACAAACAACACAATAAGACATGAGCCCTCCCACAAACAACACAATAAGACATGGGCCCTCCTACAAACAACACAATAAGACATGAGCCCTCCTACAAACAATACAATAAGACAAGGGCCCTCCTACAAGCAACACAATAAGACATGTGTCCTCGTGCAAACAACACAATAAGACATGGCCCATCCCACAAACAACACAATAAGACATGAGCCCTCCCACAAACAACACAATAAGACATGGGCCCTCCTACAAGCAACACAATAAGACATGGGCCCTCGTGCAAACAACACAATAAGACATGGCCCATCCTACAAAAAACACAATAAGACAAGGGCCCTCCTACAAGCAACACAATAAGACATGAGTCCTCCTACAAGCAACACAATAAGACATGAGCCTTACTACAAACAACACAATAAGACAAGGGCCCTCCTACAAACAACACAATAAGACATGGGCCCTCCTCCAAACAACACAATAAGACATGAACCCTCCTACAAGCAACGTAATAAGACATCGGCCCTCCTACAAACAACACAATAAAACATGGACCATCCTACAAACAACACAATAAGACATGGGCCCTCCTACAAACAACACAACAAGACATGATCCCTCCCACAAACAACACAATAAGACATGAGCCCTCCCACAAACAACACAATAAGACATGGGCCCTCCTACAAACAACACAATAAGACATGAGCCCTCCTACAAACAACACAATAAGACATGGGCCCTCCTACAAACAACACAATAAGAAAAGGGCCCTCCTACAAACAACTCAATAAGACATGAGTCCTCCTACAAGCAACACAATAAGACATAGGCCCTCCTACAAGCAACACAATAAGACATGGGCCCTCCTACAAGCAACACAATAAGACAAGGGCCCTCCTACAAACAACACAATAAGACATGAGCCCTCCTACAAGCAACACAATAAGACATGGGCCCTCGTGCAAACAACACAATAAGACATGATCCCTCCCACAAACAACACAATAAGACATGGGCCCTCCTACAAACAACACAATAAGACATGGGCCCTCCTACAAACAACACAATAAGACATGAGCCCTCCTACAAACAACACAATAAGACATGACCCCTCCCACAAACAACACAATAAGACATGGGCCCTCGTACAAACAACACAATAAGACATGAGCCCTCCCACAAACAACACAATAAGACATGGGCCCTCCTACAAACAACACAATAAGACATGAGCCCTCCTACAAACAATACAATCAGACAAGGGCCCTCCTACAAGCAACACAATAAGACATGGGTCCTCTTGCAAACAACACAATAAGACATGGCCCATCCCACAAACAACACAATAAGACATGGGCTCTCCTACAAACAACACAATAAGACATGAGCCCTCCCACAAACAACACAATAAGACATGGGCCCTCCTACAAACAACACAATAAGACATGAGCCCTACGACAAGCAACACAATAAGACATGGGACCTCGTGGAAACAACACAATAAGACATGGCCCATCCCACAAACAACACAATAAGAGATGGGCCCTCCTACAAACAACACAATAAGACATGGGCCCTCCTACAAACAACACAATAAGACATGAGCCCTCCTACAAACAACACAATAAGACATGACCCCTCCCACAAACAACACAATAAGACATGGGCCCTCCTACAAACAACACAATAAGACATGAGCCCTCCCACAAACAACACAATAAGACATGGGCCCTCCTACAAACAACACAATAAGACATGAGCCCTCCTACAAACAACACAATAAGACATGGGCCCTCCTACAAACAACACAATAAGACAAGGGCCCTCCTACAAACAACACAATAAGACATGAGTCCTCCTACAAGCAACACAATAAGACATGGTCCCTCCTACAAGCAACACAATAAGACATGGGCCCTCCTACAAGCAACACAATAAGAGAAGGGCCCTCCTACAAACAACACAATAAGACATGAGCCCTCCCATAGACAACACAATAAGACATGGGCCCTCGTGCAAACAACACAATAAGACATGGGCCCTCCTACAAACAACACAATAAGACATGATCCCTCCCACAAACAACACAATAAGACATGGGCCCTCCTACAAACAACACAATAAGACATGGGCCCTCCTACAAACAACACAATAAGACATGAGCCCTCCTACAAGCAACACAATAAGACATGGGCCCTCCTACAAGCAACACAATAAGACATGGGCCCTCCTACAAGCAACACAATAAGACATGGGCCCTCCTACAAGCAACACAATAAGACAAGGGCCCTCCTACAAACAACACAATAAGACATGAGCCCTCCCACAAACAACACAATAAGACATGGGCCCTCGTGCAAACAACACAATAAGACATGGCCCCTCCTACAAACAACACAATAAGACATGATCCCTCCCACAAACAACACAATAAGACATGGGCCCTCCTACAAACAACACAATAAGACATGGGCCCTCTTACAAACAACACAATAAGACATGAGCCCTCCTACAAACAACACAATAAGACATGACCCCTCCCACAAGCAACACAATAAGACATGGGCCCTCCTACAAGCAACACAATAAGACATGGGCCCTCCTACAAGCAACACAATAAGACAAGGGCCCTCCTACAAACAACACAATAAGACATGAGCCCTCCCACAAACAACACAATAAGACATGGGCCCTCGTGCAAACAACACAATAAGACATGGGCCCTCCTACAAACAACACAATAAGACATGATCCCTCCCACAAACAACACAATAAGACATGGGCCCTCCTACAAACAACACAATAAGACATGGACCCTCCTACAAGCAACACAATAAGACATGGGCCCTCCTACAAGCAACACAATAAGACATGGGCCCTCCTACAAGCAACACAATAAGACAAGGGCCCTCCTACAAACAACACACTAAGACATGAGTCCTCCTACAAGCAACACAATAAGACATGGGCCCTCCTACAAGCAACACAAAAAGACATGGGCCCTCCTACAAGCAACACAATAAGACATGGGCCCTCCTACAAGCAACACAATAAGACAAGGGCCCTCCTACAAACAACACAATAAGACATGAGCCCTCCCACAAACAACACAATAAGACATGGGCCCTCGTGCAAACAACACAATAAGACATGGGCCCTCCTACAAACAACACAATAAGACATGATCCCTCCCACAAACAACACAATAAGACATGGGCCCTCCTACAAACAACACAATAAGACATGGGTCCTCCTACAAACAACACAATAAGACATGAGCCCTCCTACAAACAACACAATAAGACATGACCCCTCCCACAAACAACACAATAAGACATGGGCCCTCGTACAAACAACACAATAAGACATGAGCCCTCCTACAAACAACACAATAAGACATGAGCCCTCCCACAAACAACACAATAAGACATGGGCCCTCCTACAAACAACACAATAAGACATGAGCCCTCCTACAAACAATACAATAAGACAAGGGCCCTCCTACAAACAACACAATAAGACATGTGTCCTCGTGCAAGCAACACAATAAGACATGGCCCATCCCACAAACAACACAATAAGACATGAGCCCTCCCACAAACAACACAATAAGACATGGGCCCTCCTACAAACAACACAATAAGACATGAGCCCTCCTGCAAACAACACAATAAGACATGAGCCCTCCTACAAACAACACAATAAGACTTGAGCCCTCCTACAAGCAACACAATAAGACATGGGCCCTCGTGCAAACAACACAATAAGACATGGCCCATCCTACAAACAACACAATAAGACAAGGGCCCTCCTACAAGCAACACAATAAGACATGGGCGCTCCTACAAACAACACAATAAGACATGGGCCCTCCTACAAACAACACAATAAGACATGAACCCTCCTACAAGCAACGTAATAAGACATCGGCCCTCCTACAAACAACACAATAAAAGATGGACCATCCTACAAACAACACAATAAGACATGGGCCCTCCTACAAACAACACAACAAGAGATGATCCCTCCCACAAACAACACAATAAGACATGAGCCATCCCACAAACAACACAATAAGACATGGGCCCTCCTAAAAACAACACAATAAGACATGAGCCCTCCTACAAACAACACAATAAGACATGAGCCCTCCTACAAACAACACAATAAGACAAGGGCCCTCCAACAAACAACACAATAAGACATGAGTCCTCCTACAAGCAACACAATAAGACATGGGCCCTCCTACAAGCAACACAATAAGACATGGGCCCTCCTACAAGCAACACAATAAGACAAGGGCCCTGCTACAAACAACACAATAAGACATGAGCCCTCCTACAAGCAACACAATAAGACATGGGCCCTCCTACAAACAACACAATAAGACATGGGCCCTCCTACAAACAACACAATAAGACATGAACCCTCCTACAAGCAACGTAATAAGACATCGGCCCTCCTACAAACAACACAATAAAACATGGACCATCCTACAAACAACACAATAAGACATGGGCCCTCCTACAAACAACACAACAAGACATGATCCCTCCCACAAACAACACAATAAGACATGAGCCATCCCACAAACAACACAATAAGACATGGGCCCTCCTAAAAACAACACAATAAGACATGAGCCCTCCTACAAACAACACAATAAGACATGAGCCTTCCTACAAACAACACAATAAGACAAGGGCCCTCCTACAAACAACACAATAAGACATGAGTCCTCCTACAAGCAACACAATAAGACATGGGCCCTCCTACAAGCAACACAATAAGACAAGGGCCCTCCTACAAACAACATAATAAGACATGAGCCCTCCTACAAGCAACACAATAAGACATGGGCCCTCGTGCAAACAACACAATAAGACATGAACCCTCCTACAAACAACACAATAAGACATGGGCCCTCCTACAAACAACACAATAAGACATGGGCCCTCGTGCAAACAACACAATAAGACATGATCCCTCCCACAAACAACACAATAAGACATGGGCCCTCCTACAAACAACACAATAAGACATGGGCCCTCGTACAAACAACACAATAAGACATGAGCCCTCGTACAAACAACACAATAAGATATGACCCCTCTCACAAACAACACAATAAGACATGGGCCCTCGTACAAACAACACAATAAGACATGAGCCCTCCTACAAACAACACAATAAGACATGAGCCCTCCCACAAACAACACAATAAGACATGGGCCCTCCTACAAACAACACAATAAGACATGAGCCCTCCTACAAAAAATACAATCAGACAAGGACCCTCCTACAAGCAACACAATAAGACATGGGTCCTCGTGCAAACAACACAATAAGACATGGCCCATCCCACAAACAACACAATAAGACATGGGCTCTCCTACAAACAACACAATAAGACATGAGCCCTCCCACAAACAACACAATAAGACATGGGTCCTCCTACAAACAACACAATAAGACATGAGCCCTCCTGCAAACAACACAATAAGAAATGAGCCCTCCTACAAACAACAAAATAAGACTTGAGCCTTCCTACAAGCAACACAATAAGACATGGGCCCTCCTACAAACAACACAATAAAACATGGACCATCCTACAAACAACACAATAAGACATGACCTCTCCTACAAACAACACAATAAGACATGATCCCTCCTACAAACAACACAATAAGACATGAGCCCTCCTTCAAACAACACAATAAGACATGAGTCCTACAAGCAACACAATAAGACATGGGCCCTCCTACAAACAACACAATAAGACATGAGCCATCCCACAAACAACACAATAAGACATGGACCCTCCTACAAACAACACAATAAGACATGAGCCCTACTACAAGCAACACAATAAGACATGGGCCCTCCTACAAACAACACAATAAGACATGGGCCCTCGTGCAAACAACACAATAAGACATGGGCCCTCCTACAAACAACACAATAAGACATGGGCCCTCCTACAAACAACACAATAAGACATGAGCCCTCCTACAAACAACACAATAAGACATGACCCCTCCCACAAACAACACAATAAGACATGGGCCCTCCTACAAACAACACAATAAGACATGAGGCCTCCTACAAACAACACAATAAGACATGAGCCCTCCCACAAACAACACAATAAGACATGGGCCCTCCTACAAACAACACAATAAGACATGAGCCCTCCTACAAACAACACAATAAGACAAGGGTCCTCCTACAAGCAACACAATAAGACATGGGCCCTCGTGCAAACAACACAATAAGACATGGCCCATCCCACAAACAACACAATAAGACATGGGCTCTCCTACAAACAACACAATAAGACATGAGCCCTCCCACAAACAACACAATAAGACATGACCCCTCCTACAAACAACACAATAAGACATGGGCCCTCCTACAAACAACACAATAAGACATGAGCCCTCCTACAAACAACACAATAAGACATGACCCCTCCCACAAACAACACAATAAGACATGGGGCCTCCTACAAACAACACAATAAGACATGAGCCCTCCTACAAACAACACAATAAGACATGAGCCCTCCCACAAACAACACAATAAGACATGGGCCCTCCTACAAACAACACAATAAGACATGAGCCCTCCTACAAACAACACAATAAGACAAGGGCCCTCCTACAAGCAACACAATAAGACATGGGCCCTCGTGCAAACAACACAATAAGACATGGGCCCTCCCACAAACAACACAATAAGACATGGGCCCTCCTACAAACAACACAATAAGACATGGGCCCTCCTACAAACAACACAATAAGACATGGGCCCTCCCACAAACAACACAATAAGACATGGGCCCTCCCACAAACAACACAATAAGACAAGGGCCCTCATACAAACAACACAATAAGACATGGGCCCTCCTACAAACAACACAATAAGACATGGCCCTCGTGCAAACAACACAATAAGACATGGGCCCTCCCACAAACAACACAATAAGATATGACCCATCCCACAAACAACACAATAAGACATGGGCTCTCCTACAAACAACACAATAAGATATGAGCCCTCCCACAAACAACACAATAAGACATGGGCCCTCCTACAAACAACACAATAAGACATGAGCCCTCCTGCAAACAACACAATAAGACATGAGCCCTCCTACAAACAACACAATAAGACATGAGCCCTCCTACAAGCAACACAATAAGACATGGGCCCTCGTGCAAAAAACACAATAAGACATGGCCCATCCCACAAACAACACATTAAGATATGGGCCCTCCTACAAACAACACAATAAAACATGGACCCTCCTACAAACAACACAATAAGACATGAACCCTCCTACAAGCAACGTAATAAGACATCGGCCCTCCTACAAACAACACAATAAAACATGGACCATCCTACAAACAACACAATAAGACATGGGCCCTCCTACAAACAACACAACAAGACATGATCCCTCCCACAAACAACACAATAAGACATGACCCCTCCCACAAACAACACAATAAGACATGAGCCCTACTACAAGCAACACAATAAGACATGGGCCCTCGTGCAAAAAACACAATAAGACATGAGCCCTACTACAAGCAACACAATAAGACATGGGCCCTCCTACAAACAACACAATAAGACATGGGCCCTCGTGCAAACAACACAATAAGACATGGGCCCTCCTACAAACAACACAATAAGACATGGTCCCTCATACAAACAACACAATAAGACATGAGCCCTCCTACAAAAAACACAATAAGACATGACCCCTCCCACAAACAACACAATAAGACATGGGTCCTCCTACAAACAACACAATAAGACATGAGGCCTCCTACAAACAACACAATAAGACATGAGCCCTCCCACAAACAACACAATAAGACATGGGCCCTCCTACAAACAACACAATAAGACATGAGCCCTCCTACAAACAACACAATAAGACAAGGGTCCTCCTACAAGCAACACAATAAGACATGGGCCCTCGTGCAAACAACACAATAAGACATGGCCCATCCCACAAACAACACAATAAGACATGGGCTCTCCTACAAACAACACAATAAGACATGAGCCCTCCCACAAACAACACAATAAGACATGACCCCTCCTACAAACAACACAATAAGACATGGGCCCTCCTACAAACAACACAATAAGACATGAGCCGTCCTACAAACAACACAATAAGACATGACCCCTCCCACAAACAACACAATAAGACATGGGGCCTCCTACAAACAACACAATAAGACATGAGCCCTCCTACAAACAACACAATAAGACATGAGCCCTCCCACAAACAACACAATAAGACATGGGCCCTCCTACAAACAACACAATAAGACATGAGCCCTCCTACAAACAACACAATACGACAAGGGCCCTCCTACAAGCAACACAATAAGACATGGGCCCTCGTGCAAACAACACAATAAGACATGGGCCCTCCCACAAACAACACAATAAGACATGGGCCCTCCTACAAACAACACAATAACACATGGGCCCTCCTACAAACAACACAATAAGACATGGGCCCTCCCACAAACAACACAATAAGAGATGGGCCCTCCCACAAACAACACAATAAGACAAGGGCCCTCCTACAAACAACACAATAAGACATGGGCCCTCCTACAAACAACACAATAAGACATGGCCCTCGTGCAAACAACACAATAAGACATGGGCCCTCCCACAAACAACACAATAAGATATGACCCATCCCACAAACAACACAATAAGACATGGGCTCTCCTACAAACAACACAATAAGACATGAGCCCTCCCACAAACAACACAATAAGACATGGGCCCTCCTACAAACAACACAATAAGACATGAGCCCTCCTGCAAACAACACAATAAGAAATGAGCCCTCCTACAAACAACACAATAAGACATGAGCCCTCCTACAAGCAACACAATAAGACATGGGCCCTCGTGCAAAAAACACAATAAGACATGGCCCATCCCACAAACAACACATTAAGATATGGGCCCTCCTACAAACAACACAATAAGACATGGACCCTCCTACAAACAACACAATAAGACATGAACCCTCCTACAAGCAACGTAATAAGACATCGGCCCTCCTACAAACAACACAATAAAACATGGACCATCCTACAAACAACACAATAAGACATGGGCCCTCCTACAAACAACACAACAAGACATGATCCCTCCCACAAACAACACAATAAGACATGACCCCTCCCACAAACAACACAATAAGACATGACCTCTCCTACAAACAACACAATAAGACATGATCCCTCCCACAAACAACACAATAAGACATGATCCCTCCCACAAACAACACAATAAGACATGACCCCTCCCACAAACAACACAATAAGACATGACCCCTCGCACAGACAACACAATAAGACATGACCCCTCCCACAAACAATACAATAAGACATGATCCCTCCCACAAACAATACAATAAGACATGATCCCTCCCACAAGCAACACAATAAGACATGGGCCCTCCTACAAACAACACAATAAGACATGACCCCTTCCACAAACAACACAATAAGACATGACCCCTCCCACAAACAACACAATAAAACATGAGCCCTCCTACAAACAACACAATAAGACATGACCCCTCCCACAAACAACACAATAAGACATGGGCCCTCCTACAAACAACACAACAAGACATGATCCCTCCCACAAACAACACAATAAGACATGACCCCCTCCCACAAACAACACAATAAGACATGGGCCCTCCTACAAACAACACAATAAGACATGAGCCCTCCTACAAACAACACAATACGACAAGGGCCCTCCTACAAGCAACACAATAAGACATGGGCCCTCGTGCAAACAACACAATAAGACATGGGCCCTCCCACAAACAACACAATAAGACATGGGCCCTCCTACAAACAACACAATAAGACATGGGCCCTCCTACAAACAACACAATAAGACATGGGCCCTCCCACAAACAACACAATAAGACATGGGCCCTCCCACAAACAACACAATAAGACAAAGGCCCTCCTACAACAACACAATAAGACATGGGCCCTCCTACAAACAACACAATAAGACATGGCCCTCGTGCAAACAACACAATAAGAAATGGGCCCTCCCACAAACAACACAATAAGATATGACCCATCCCACAAACAACACAATAAGACATGGGCTCTCCTACAAACAACACAATAAGACATGAGCCCTCCCACAAACAACACAATAAGACATGGGCCCTCCTACAAACAACACAATAAGACATGAGCCCTCCTGCAAACAACACAATAAGACATGAGCCCTCCTACAAACAACACAATAAGACATGAGCCCTCCTACAAGCAACACAATAAGACATGGGCCCTCGTGCAAAAAACACAATAAGACATGGCCCATCCCACAAACAACACATTAAGATATGGGCCCTCCTACAAACAACACAATAAGACATGGACCCTCCTACAAACAACACAATAAGACATGAACCCTCCTACAAGCAACGTAATAAGACATCGGCCCTCCTACAAACAACACAATAAAACATGGACCATCCTACAAACAACACAATAAGACATGGGCCCTCCTACAAACAACACAACAAGACATGATCCCTCCCACAAACAACACAATAAGACATGACCCCTCCCACAAACAACACAATAAGACATGACCTCTCCTACAAACAACACAATAAGACATGATCCCTCTCACAAACAACACAATAAGACATGATCCCTCCCACAAACAACACAATAAGACATGACCCCTCCCACAAACAACACAATAAGACATGACCCCTCGCACAGACAACACAATAAGACATGACCCCTCCCACAAACAATACAATAAGACATGATCCCTCCCACAAACAATACAATAAGACATGATCCCTCCCACAAGCAACACAATAAGACATGGGCCCTCCTACAAACAACACAATAAGACATGACCCCTTCCACAAACAACACAATAAGACATGACCCCTCCCACAAACAACACAATAAAACATGAGGCCTCCTACAAACAACACAATAAGACATGACCCCTCCCACAAACAACACAATAAGACATGGGCCCTCCTACAAACAACACAACAAGACATGATCCCTCCCACAAACAACACAATAAGACATGACCCCCTCCCACAAACAACACAATAAGACATGACCTCTCCTACAAACAACACAATAAGACATGATCCCTCCCACAAACAACACAATAAGACATGATCCCTCCCATAAACAACACAATAAGACATGACCTCTCCCACAAACAACACAATAAGACATGACCCCTCCCACAAACAATACAATAAGACATTATCTCTCCCACAAAAAACACAATAAGACATGATCCCTCCCACAAGCAACAAAATAAGACATGGGCCCTCCTACAAACAACACAATAAGACATGACCCCTTCCACAAACAACACAATAAGAAATGGGCCCTCATACAAACAACACAATAAGACATGACCCCTCCAACAAACAACACAATAAAACATGAGCCCTCCTACAAACAACACAATAAGACATGACCCCTCCCACAAACAATACAATAAGACATGGGCCCTCCGACAAACAACACAATAAGACTTGGGCCCTCCAACAAACAACACAATAAGACATGACCACTCCCACAAACATTACAATAAGACATGGGCCCTCCCACAAACAACACAATAAGACATGATCCCTCCCACAAACAACACAATAAGACATGGGCCCTCCTACAAGCAACACAATAAGACATGACCCCTCCCACAATCAAAACAATAAAACATGATCCCTTCCACAAACAACACAATAAGACATGGGCCCTCCTACAAGCAACACAATAAGACATGACCCCTCCCACCATCAACACAATAAAACATGATCCCTCCCACAAACAACACAATAAGACATGGGCCCTCCTACAAACAACACAATAAGACATGGGCCCTCGTGCAAACAACACAATAAGACATGGTCCTTCCCACAAACAACACAATAAGACATGGGCTCTCCTACAAACAACACAATAAGACATGAGCCCTCCCACAAACAACACAATAAGACATGGGCCCTCCTACAAACAACACAATAAGACATGAGCCCTCCTGCAAACAACACAATAAGACATGAGCCCTCCTACAAACAACACAATAAGACATGAGCCCTCCTACAAGAAACACAATTAGACATGGGCCCTCCTGCAAGCAACACAATAAGACATGGCCCATCCCACAAACAACACATTAAGATATGGGCCCTCCTACAAACAACACAATAAGACATGGGCCCTCCTACAAACAACACAATAAGACATGAACCCTCCTACAAGCAACGTAATAAGACATCGGCCCTTCTACAAACAACACAATAAATCATGGATCATCCTACAAACAACACAATAAGACATGGGCCCTCCTACAAACAACACAACAAGAAATGATCCCTCCCACAAACAACACAATAAGACATGACCCCTCCCACAAACAACACAATAAGACATGACCTCTCCTACAAACAACACAATAAGACATGATCCCTCCCACAAACAACACAATAAGACATGATCCCTCCCACAAACAACACAATAAGACATGACTCCTCCCACAAACAACACAATAAGACATGACATCTCCCACAGACAACACAATAAGACATGACCCCTCCCACAAACAATACAATAAGACATGATCCCTCCCACAAACAACACAATAAGACATGATCCCTCCCACAAGCAACACAATAAGACATGGGCCCTCCTACAAACAACACAATAAGACATGACCCCTTCCACAAACAACACAATAAGAAATGGGCCCTCCTACAAACAACACAATAAGACATGACCCCTACCACAAACAACACAATAAAACATGAGCCCTCCTACAAACAACACAATAAAACATGACCCCTCCCACAAACAACTCAATAAGACATGGGCCCTCCTACAAACAACACAACAAGACATGATCCTTCCCACAAACAACACAATAAGACATGACCCCTCCCACAAACAACACAATAAGACATGACCTCTCCTACAAACAACACAATAAGACATGATCCCTCCCACAAACAACACAATAAGACATGACCTCTCCTACAAACAACACAATAAGACATGGTCCCTCCCACAAACAACACAATAAGACATGATCCCTCCCACAAACAACACAATAAGACATGACCCCTCCCACAAACAACACAATAAGACATGATCCCTCCCACAAACAACACAATAAGACATGATCCCTCCCACAAACAACACAATAAGACATGACCCCTCCCACAAACAACACAATAAGACATGACATCTCCCACAGACAACACAATAAGACATGACCCCTCCCACAAACAATACAATAAGACATGATCCCTCCCACAAACAACACAATAAGACATGATCCCTCCCACAAGCAACACAATAAGACATGGGCCCTCCTACAAACAACACAATAAGACATGACCCCTTCCACAAACAACACAATAAGATATGACCCCTCCCACAAACAATACAATAAGACATGACCCCTACCACAAACAACACAATAAGACATGACCTCTCCCACAGACAACACAATAAGACATGATCCCTCTCACAAACAACACAATAAGACATGATCCCTGCCACAAACAACACAATAAGACATGAGCCCTCCTTCAAACAACACAATAAGACATGGGCCCTCCTACAAGCAACACAATAAGACATGGGCCCTCCTACAAACAACACAATAAGACATGAGCTCTCCTTCAAACAACACAATAAGACATGAGTCCTCCTACATGCAACACATTAAGACATGTGCCCTCCTACAAACAACACAATAAGACATGAGTGATCCCACAAACAACACAATAAGACATGGGCCCTCCTACAAACAACACAATAAGACATGGGCCCTCCTACAAACAACACAATAAGACATGGGCCCTACTACAAAAAACACAATAAGACATGGGCCCTCCTACAAACAACACAATAAGACAAGGGCCCTCCTTCAAACAACAAAATAAGACATGGGCCCTCCTACAAACAACACAATAAGACAAGGGCCCTCCTTCAAACAACACAATAAGACATGAGCCCTCCTACAAACAACACAATAAGACATGAGACCTCCTACAAACAACACAATAAGACATGAGCCCTCCTACAAACAACACAATAAGACATGGGCCCTCCTACAAACAACACAATAAGACATGGGCCCTCCTACAAACAACACAATAAGACATGGGCCCTCCTACAAACAATACAATAAGACATGGGCATACGTGCAAAGAACACAATAAGACATGGGCCCTCCTACAAACAACACAATAAGACATGGGCTCTCCTACAAGCAACACAATAAGACATGGGCCCTCGTTCAAACAACACAATAAGACATGGGCCATCCCACAAACAACACAATAAGACATGGGCCCTCCTACAAACAACACAATAAGACATGAGCCCTCCTACAAACAACACAATAAGACATGGTCCCTCCTACAAACAACACAATAAGACATGAGTACTCCTACAAACAACACAATAAGACATGGGCCCTCCTACAAACAACACAATAAGACATGAGCCCTCCTACAAACAACACAATAAGACATGGGCCCTCCTACAAACAACACAATAAGACATGAACCCTCCTACAAGCAACGTAATAAGACATGGGCCCTCCTTCAAACAACTAAATAAGACATGGGCCCTCGTGCAAACAACACAATAAGACATGAGCCCTCCCACAAACAACACAATAAGACATGGGCCATCCTACAAGCAACACAATAAGACATGGGCCCTCGTGCAAACAACGCAATAAGACATGAGCCCTCCTACAAGCAACACAATAAGACATGGGCCCTCCTACAAACAACACAATAAGACATGGGCCATCCTACAAACAACACAATAAGACATGGGCCCTCCCACAAACAACACAATAAAACATGGACCATCCTACAAACAACACAATAAGACATGATCCCTCCCACAAACAACACCATAAGACATGACCTCTCTCACAAACAACACAATAAGACATGATCCCTCCCACAAACAACACAATAAGACATGACCCCTCCTACAAACAACACAATAAGACATGACCCCTCCCACAGACAACACAATAAGACATGACCCCTCCCACAAACAATACAATAAGACATGATCCCTCCCACAAACAACACAATAAGACATGATCCCTCCCACAAGCAACACAATAAGACATGGGCCCTCCTACAAACAACACAATAAGACATGACCCCTTCCACAAACAACAGAATAAGAAATGGGCCCTCCTACAAACAACACAATAAGACATGACCCCTCCCACAAACAATACAATAAGACATGACCCCTCCCACAAGCAACACAATAAGACATGATCCCTCCTACAAACAACACAATAAGACATGGGCCCTCCGACAAACAATACAATAAGACATGGGCCCTCCAACAAACAACACAATAAGACATGACCCCTCCCACAAACAACACAATAAGACATGGGCCCTCCTACAAACAACACAATAAGACATGATCCCTCCCACAAACAACACAATAAGACATGATCCCTCCCACAAACAACACAATAAGACATGATCCCTCCCACAAACAACACAATAAGACATGGGCCCTCCTACAAACAACACAATAAGACATGGGCCCTCCCACAAACAACACAAATAACATGATCTTTCCCACAAACAACACAATAAGACATGATCCCTCCCACAAACAACACAATAAGACATGGGTCCTCCGACAAACAACACAATCAGACATGACCCCTCCCACAAGCAACACAAAAAGACATGGGCCCTCCTACAAACAACACAATAAGACATGACCCCTCCCACAAACAATACAATAAGACATGACCCCTCCCACAAACAATACAATAAAACATGACCCCTCCCTCAAACAACACAATAAGACATGACCCCTCCCACAAACAATACAATAAGACATGACCCCTCCCACAAACAATACAATAAGACATGACCCCTCCTACAAACAACACAATTAGACATGACCCCTCCCACAAACAACACAATAAGACATGACCCCTCCCACAAACAATACAATAAGACATGACCCCTCCCACAAACAATACAATAAGACATGACCCCTCCCACAAACAACACAATAAGACCTGGGCCCTCCTACAAACAACACAATAAGGCATGGACCCTCCTGCAAACAACACAATAAGACATGGGCCCTCCTACAAATAACACAATAAGACATGACCCCTCCCACAGACAACACAATAAGACATGATCCCTCCCACAAACAACACAATAAGACATGACACCTCTCACAGACAACACAATAAGACATGACCCCTCCCACAAACAATACAATAAGACATGATACCTCCCACAAACAATACAATAAGACATGATACCTCCCATAAACAACACAATAAGACATGACCCCTCCCATAAGCAACACAATAAGACATGGGCCCTCCCACAAACAACACAATAAGACATGACCCCTTCTACAAACAACACAATAAGAAATGGGCCCTCCTACAAACAACACAATAAGACATGACCTCTCCCACAAACAACACAATAAAACATGAGCCCTCCTACAAGCAAAACAATAAGACATGACCCCTCCCACAATCAACACAATAACACATGAGCCCTCCTACAAACAACACAATAAGACATGACCCCTCTCACAAGCAACACAATAAGATATGCCCCCTCCCACAAGCAACACAATAAGACATGACCCCTCCCACAAACAACACAATAAGACATGGGCCCTCCGAAAAACAACACAATAAGGCATGGGCCCTCCTACAAACAACACAATAAGACATGACCCCTCCCACAAACAACACAATAAGACATGGGGCCTCCCACAAACAACACAAATAACATGATCTCTCCCACAAACAACACAATAAGACATGATCCCTCCCACAAACAACACAATAAGACATGGATCCTCCGACAAACAACACAATAAGACATGGGCCCTCCTACAAACAACACAATAAGACATGACCCCTCCTACAAACAACACAATAAGACACGGGCCCTCCTACAAACAACACAATAAGACACGGGCCCTCCTACAAACAACACAATAAGACATGGGCCCTACTACAAACAACACAATAAGATATGGGCCCTCCTACAAACAACACAATAAGACATGGGCCCTCCGACAAACAATACAATAAGACATGGGCCCTCCAACAAACAACACAATAAGACATGACCCCTCCCACAAACAACACAATAAGACATGGGCCCTCCTACAAACAACACAATAAGACATGATCCCTCCCACAAACAACACAATAAGACATGATCCCTCCCACAAACAACACAATAAGACATGATCCCTCCCACAAACAACACAATAAGACATGGGCCCTCCTACAAACAACACAATAAGACATGGGCCCTCCCACAAACAACACAAATAACATGATCTTTCCCACAAACAACACAATAAGACATGATCCCTCCCACAAACAACACAATAAGACATGGGTCCTCCGACAAACAACACAATCAGACATGACCCCTCCCACAAGCAACACAAAAAGACATGGGCCCTCCTACAAACAACACAATAAGACATGACCCCTCCCACAAATAATACAATAAGACATGACCCCTCCCACAAACAATACAATAAAACATGACCCCTCCCTCAAACAACACAATAAGACATGACCCCTCCCACAAACAATACAATAAGACATGACCCCTCCCACAAACAATACAATAAGACATGACCCCTCCTACAAACAACACAATTAGACATGACCCCTCCCACAAACAACACAATAAGACATGACCCCTCCCACAAACAATACAATAAGACATGACCCCTCCCACAAACAATACAATAAGACATGACCCCTCCCACAAACAACACAATAAGACCTGGGCCCTCCTACAAACAACACAATAAGGCATGGACCCTCCTGCAAACAACACAATAAGACATGGGCCCTCCTACAAATAACACAATAAGACATGACCCCTCCCACAGACAACACAATAAGACATGATCCCTCCCACAAACAACACAATAAGACATGACACCTCTCACAGACAACACAATAAGACATGACCCCTCCCACAAACAATACAATAAGACATGATACCTCCCACAAACAATACAATAAGACATGATACCTCCCATAAACAACACAATAAGACATGACCCCTCCCATAAGCAACACAATAAGACATGGGCCCTCCCACAAACAACACAATAAGACATGACCCCTTCTACAAACAACACAATAAGAAATGGGCCCTCCTACAAACAACACAATAAGACATGACCTCTCCCACAAACAACACAATAAAACATGAGCCCTCCTACAAGCAAAACAATAAGACATGACCCCTCCCACAATCAACACAATAACACATGAGCCCTCCTACAAACAACACAATAAGACATGACCCCTCTCACAAGCAACACAATAAGATATGACCCCTCCCACAAGCAACACAATAAGACATGACCCCTCCCACAAACAACACAATAAGACATGGGCCCTCCGAAAAACAACACAATAAGGCATGGGCCCTCCTACAAACAACACAATAAGACATGACCCCTCCCACAAACAACACAATAAGACATGGGGCCTCCCACAAACAACACAAATAACATGATCTCTCCCACAAACAACACAATAAGACATGATCCCTCCCACAAACAACACAATAAGACATGGATCCTCCGACAAACAACACAATAAGACATGGGCCCTCCTACAAACAACACAATAAGACATGACCCCTCCTACAAACAACACAATAAGACACCGGCCCTCCTACAAACAACACAATAAGACACGGGCCCTCCTACAAACAACACAATAAGACATGGGCCCTACTACAAACAACACAATAAGATATGGGCCCTCCTACAAACAACACAATAAGACATGGGCCCTACTACAAACAACACAATAAGAAATGGGCCCTCCTACAAACAACAAAATAAGACAAGGGCCCTCCTACAAACAACACAATAAGACAAGGGCCCTACTTCAAACAACACAATAAGACATGAGCCCTCCTACAAACAACACAATAAGACATGAGACCTCCTACAAATAACACAATAAGACATGAGCCCTCCTACAAACAACACAATAAGACATGGGCCCTCCTACAAACAACACAATAAGACATGGGCCCTCCTACAACAACACAATAAGACATGGGCCCTCCTACAAACAACACAATAAGACATGGGCCCTCGTGCAAACAACACAATAAGACATGGGCCCTCATAGCAACAACACAATAAGACATGGGCCCTCCTACAAGCAGTACAATAAGACATGGGCCCTCGTGCAAACAACACAATAAGACATGGGCCATCCCACAAACAACACAATAAGACATGGGCCCTCCCACAAACAACACAAATAACATGATCTCTCCCACCAACAACACAATAAGACATGATCCCTCCCACAAACAACACAATAAGACATGGGTCCTCCAACAAACAACACAATAAGACATGGGCCATCCTACAAACAACACAATAAGACATGATCCCTCCCACAAACAACACAATAAGACATGGGCCATCCTACAAACAACACAATAAGACATGACCCCTCCCACAAACAATACATTAAGACATGACCCCTCCCACAAACAATACAATAAGACATGACCCCTCCCACAAACAAAACAATAAGACATGACCCCTCCCACAAACAATACAATAAGACATGACCCCTCCCACAAACAACACAATAAGACATGACCCCTCCCACAAACAATATAATAAGACATGACCCCTCCCACAAACAATACAATAAGACATGACCCCTCCTACAAACAACACAATAAGACATGACCCCTCCCACAAACAACACAATAAGACATGACCCCTCCTACAAACAACACAATAAGACATGGGCCCTCCTACAAATAACACAATAAGAGATGACCACTCCTGCAAACAACACAATAAGACATGACCCCTCCCACAGACAACACAATAAGACAAGACCCCTCCCACAAACAATACAATAAGACATGACCCCTCCCACAAACAATACAATAAGACATGACCCCTCCCACAAACAACACAATAAGACATGACCCCTCCCACAAACAATATAATAAGACATGACCCCTCCCACAAACAATACAATAAGACATGACCCCTCCTACAAACAACACAATAAGACATGACCCCTCCCACAAACAACACAATAAGACATGACCCCTCCCACAAACAACACAATAAGACATGACCCCTCCCACAAACAATACAATAAGACATGACCCCTCCCACAAACAACACAAGAAGACCTGGGCTCCTCCTACAAACAACACAATAAGACATGGGCCCTCCTACAAACAACACAATAAGACATGGGCCCTCCTACAAATAACACAATAAGACATGACCCCTCCCACAGAAAACACAATAAGACATGATCCCTCCCACAAACAACACAATAAGACATGATACCTCCCACAGACAACACAATAAGACATGACCCCTCCCACAAACAATATAATAAGACATGATATCTCCCACAAACAACACAATAAGACATGACCCCTCCCACAAGCAACACAATAAGACATGGGCCCTCCTACAAACAACACAATAAGACATGACCCCTTCCACAAACAACACAATAAGAAATGGGCCCTCCTAAAAACAACACAAATAGACATGACCCCTCCCACAAACAACACAATAAAACATGAGCCCTCCTACAAGCAACACAATAAGACATGACCCCTCCCACAATCAACACAATAAAACATGAGCCCTCCTACAAACAACACAATAAGACATGACCCCTCTCACAAACAAGACAATAAGACATGACCCCTCCCACAATCAACACAATAAGACATGACCCCTCCCACAAACAATACAATAAGACATGGGCCCTCCGACAAACAACATAATAAGGCATGGACCCTCCTACAAACAACACAATAAGACATGGGCCCTACTACAAACAACACAATAAGATATGGGCCCTCCTACAAACAACACAATAAGACATGGGCCCTACTACAAACAACACAATAAGACATGGGCCCTCCTACAAACAACAAAATAAGACAAGGGCCCTACTACAAACAACACAATAAGACATGGGCCCTCCTACCAATAACAAAATAAGACATGGGCCCTCCTACAAGCAGTACAATAAGACATGGGCCCTCGTGCAAACAACACAATAAGACATGGGCCATCCCACAAACAACACAATAAGACATGGGCCCTCCTACAAACAACACAATAAGACATGGGCCCTCCCACAAACAACACAAATAACATGATCTCTCCCACAAACAACACAATAAGATATGATCCCTCCCACAAACAACACAATAAGACATGGGTCCTCCGACAAACAACACAATAAGACATGGGCCATCCTACAAACAACACAATAAGACATGACCCCTCTCACAAACAATACAATAAGACATGACCCCTCCCACAAACAATACAATAAGACATGACCCCTCCCACAAACAAAACAATAAGACATGACCCCTCCCACAAACAATACAATAAGACATGACCCCTCCCACAAACAATACAATAACACATGACCCCTCCTACAAACAACACAATAAGACATGACCCCTCCCACAAACAACACAATAAAACATGACCCCTCCCACAAACAATACAAAAATAAGACATGACCCCTCCCACAAACAATACAATAAGACATGACCCCTCCTACAAGCAACGTAATAAGAAATGGGCCCTCGTACAAACAACACAATAAGACATGGGCCCTCCTACAAACAACACAATAAGACATGGACCCTCGTACAAGCAACACAATAAGACATGAACCCTCCTACAAGCAACGTAATAAGAAATGGGCCCTCGTACAAACAACACAATAAGACATGAACCCTCCTACAAGCAACGTAATAAGAAATGGGCCCTCGTACAAACAACACAATAAGATATGAACCCTCCTACAAGCAACGTAATAAGAAATGGGCCCTCGTACAAACAACACAATAAGACATGAACCCTCCTACAAGCAACGTAATAAGAAATGGGCCCTCGTACAAACAACACAATAAGACATGAGCCCTCCTACAAGCAACACAATAAGATATGTGCCCTCGTGCAAACAACACAATAAGACATGAGCCATCCCACAAACAACACAATAAGACATGGGCCCTCCTACAAACAACACAATAAGACATGGCCCATCCCACAAACAATACAATAAGACATGGGCCCTCCTACAAACAACACAATAAGACATGAACCCTCCTACAAGCAACGTAATAAGAAATGGGCCCTCGTACAAACAACACAATAAGACATGGGCCCTCCTACAAACAACACAATAAGACATTGGCCCTTGCACAAGCAACACAATAAGACATGAGCCCTCCTACAAGCAACGTAATAAGAAATGGGCCCTCGTACAAACAACACAATAAGACATGAACCCTCCTACAAACAACACAATAAGACATGAACCCTCCTACAAGCAACGTAATAAGAAATAGGCCCTCGTACAAACAACACAATAAGACATGGGCCCTCCTTCAAGCAACACAATAAGACATGTGCCCTCGTGCAAACAACATAATAAGACATGAGCCATCCCACAAACAACACAATAAGACATGAGCCCTCCTACAAACAACACAATAAGACATGGCCCATCCCACAAACAATACAATAAGACATGGGCCCTCCTACAAACAACACAATAAGACATGAACCCTCCTACAAGCAACGTAATAAGAAATGGGCCCTCGTACAAACAACACAATAAGACATGGGCCCTCCCACAAACAACACAATAAGACATGAGCCCTCCCACAAACAACACAATAAGACATGAGCCATCCCACAAACAACACAATAAGACATGGGCCCTCCTACAAACACCACAATAAGACATGGCCCATCCCACAAACAATACAATAAGACATGGGCCCTCCTACAAACAACACAATAAGACATGAACCCTCCTACAAGCAACGTAATAAGAAATGGGCCCTCGTACAAACAACACAATAAGACATGAGCCCTCCCACAAACAACACAATAAGACATGGGCCCTCGTGCAAACAACACAATAAGACATGAACCCTCCTACAAACAACACAATAAGACATGAGCCATCCCACAAACAACACAATAAGACATGGGCCCTCCTACAAACAACACAATAAGACATGGGCCCTCGTGCAAACAACACAATAAGACATGGCCCATCCCACAAACAACACAATAAGACATGGGCCCTCCTACAAACAACACAATAAGACATGAACCATCCCACCAACAACATAATAAGACATGGGCCCTCCTACAAACAACACAATAAGACATGGGCCCTCCTACAAACAACACAATAAGACATGAACCCTCCTACAAGCAACGTAATAAGAAATAGGCCCTCGTACAAACAACACAATAAGACATGAACCCTCCTACAAACAACACAATAAGACATGGGCCCTCCTACAAACAACACAATAAGACATGGGCCCTCCTACAAACAACACAATAAGACATGGCCCATCCCACAAACAACACAATAAGACATGGGCCCTCGTGCAAACAACACAATAAGACATGATCCCTCCCACAAACAACACAATAAGACATGACCTCTCCCACAAACAACACAATAAGACATGATCCCTCCCACAAACAACACATTAAGACATGACCCCTCCCACAAACAACACAATAAGACATGGGCCCTCCTACAAACAACACAATAAGACATGGACCCCCCTACAAACAACACAATAAGACATGGGCCCTCCAACAAACAACACAATAAGACATGACCCCTCCCACAAACAACACAATAAGACATGACCCCTCCCACAAACAACACAATAAGACATGACCTCTCCCACAAACAACACAATAAGACATGATCCCTTCCACAAACAACACAATAACACATGATCCCTCCCACAAACAACACAATAAGACATGGCCCCTCCCACAAACAACACAATAAGACATGACCCCTCCCACAGACAACACAATAAGACATGACCCGTCCCACAAACAATACAATAAGACATGATCTCTCCCACAAACAACACAATAAGTCATGACCCCTCCCACAAGCAACACAATAAGACATGGGCCCTCCTACAAACAACACAATAAGACATGACCCCTTCCACAAACAACACAATAAAAAATGGGCCCTCCTACAAACAACACAATAAGACATGACCCCTCCCACAAACAACACAATAAAACATGAGCCCTCCTACAAACAACAGAATAAGACATGATCCCTCCCACAAACAACACAATAAGACATGACCCCTCCCACAAGCAACACAATAAGACATGATCCCTCCCACAAACAACACAATAAGACAAGGGCCCTCCAACAAACAATACAATAAGACATGGGCCCTCCAACAAACAACACAATAAGACATGACCCCTCCCACAAACAACACAATAAGACATGGGCCCTCCTACAAACAACACAATAAGACATGATCCCTCCCACAAACAACACAATAAGACATGATCCCTCCCACAAACAACACAATAAGACATGACCCCTCCCATAAACAACACATTAAGACATGACCCCTCCCACAGACAACACAATAAGACATGACACCTCCCACAAGCAACACAATAAGACATGATCCCTCCCACAAACAACACAATAAGACATGACCCCTCCCACAAACAACACAATAAGACATGGGCCCTCCTACAAGCAACACAATAAGACATGACCCCCCCCCCCCCACAAGCAACACAATAAGACATGACCCCTCTCACAAACAACACAATAAGACATGGGCCCTCCGACAAACAACACAATAAGGCATGGACCCTCCTACAAACAACACAATAAGACATGACCCCTCCTACAAACAACACAATAAGACATGGGTCCTCCCACAAACAACACAAATAACATGATCTCTCCCACAAACAACACAATAAGACATGATCCCTCCCACAAACAACATAATAAGACATAGGTCCTCCGACAAACAACACAATAAGACATGGGCCCTCCTACAAACAACACAATAAGACATGAACCCTCCCACAAACAACACAATAAGACATGGGCCCTCCCACAAACAACACAATAAGACATGGGCCCTCCTACAAACAACACAATAAGACATGGGCCCTCCCACAAACAACACAAATAACATGATCTCTCCCACAAACAACACAATAAGACATCATCCCTCCCACAAACAACACAATAAGACATGGGTCCTCCGACAAACAACACAATAAGACATGGGCCCTCCTACAAACAACACAATAAGACATGACCCCTCCCACAAACAACACAATAAGACATGGGCCCTCCTACAAACAACACAATAAGACATGACCCCTCCCACAAACGATACAATAAGAAATGACCCCTCCCACAAACAATACAATAAGACATGACCCCTCCCACAAACAACACAATAAGACATGTCCCCTCCCACAAACAATACAATAAGACATGACCCCTCATACAAACAACACAATAAGACATGACCCCTCCCACAAACAATACAATAAGACATGACCCCTACCACAAACAATACAATAAGACATGACCCCTCACACAAACAACACAATAAGACATGGGCCCTCCTACAAACAACACAATAAGACATGGGCCCTCCTACAAACAACACAATAAGACATGGGCCCTCCCACAAATAACACAAAAAGACATTACCCCTCCCGCAAACAACACAATAAGACATGACCCCCTCCCACAGACAACACAATAAGACATAACCCCCTCCCACAAACAATACAATAAGACATGATACCTCCCACAAACAACACAATAAGACATGACCCCTCCCACAAACAACACAATAGGACATGGGCCCTCCTACAAACAATACAATAAGACATGACCCCTCCCACAAACAACACAATAAGACATGACCCCTCCCACAAACAATACAATAAGACATGACCCCTCCCACAAACAATACAATAAGACATGACCCCTCCCACAAACAACACAATAAGACATGACCCTTCCCACAAACAATACAATAAGACATGACCCCTCCCACAAACAATACAATAAGACATGACCCCTCCTACAAACAACACAATAAGACATGACCACTCCCACAAACAACACAATAAGACATGGGCCCTCCTACAAACAACACAATAAGACATGGGCCCTGCCATAAACAACACATTAAGACATGACCCCTCCCACAGACAACACAATAAGACATGACACCTCCCACAAGCAACACAATAAGACATGATCCCTCCCACAAACAACACAATAAGACATGGGCCCTCCTACAAGCAACACAATAAGACATGACCCCCCCCCACAAGCAACACAATAAGACATGACCACTCTCACAAACAACACAATAAGACATGGGCCCTCCCACAAACAACACAAATAACATGGTCTCTCCCACAAACAACACAATAAGACATGATCCCTCCCACAAACAACACAATAAGACATGGGTCCTCCGACAAACAACACAATAAGACATGACCCCTCCCACAAGCAACACAATAAGACATGATCCCTCCCACAAACAACACAATAAGACAAGGGCCCTCCAACAAACAATACAATAAGACATGGGCCCTCCAACAAACAACACAATAAGACATGACCCCTCCCACAAACAACACAATAAGACATGGGCCCTCCTACAAACAACACAATAAGACATGATCCCTCCCACAAACAACACAATAAGACATGATCCCTCCCACAAACAACACAATAAGACATGACCCCTCCCATAAACAACACATTAAGACATGACCCCTCCCACAGACAACACAATAAGACATGACACCTCCCACAAGCAACACAATAAGACATGATCCCTCCCACAAACAACACAATAAGACATGGGCCCTCCCACAAACAACACAATAAGACATGACCCCTCCCACAAACAACACAATAAGACATGGGCCCTCCTACAAGCAACACAATAAGACATGACCCCCCCCCCCCCCCACAAGCAACACAATAAGACATGACCCCTCTCACAAACAACACAATAAGACATGGGCCCTCCGACAAACAACACAATAAGGCATGGACCCTCCTACAAACAACACAATAAGACATGACCCCTCCTACAAACAACACAATAAGACATGGGTCCTCCCACAAACAACACAAATAACATGATCTCTCCCACAAACAACACAATAAGACATGATCCCTCCCACAAACAACACAATAAGACATAGGTCCTCCGACAAACAACACAATAAGACATGGGCCCTCCTACAAACAACACAATAAGACATGACCCCTCCCACAAACAACACAATAAGACATGACCCCTACCACAAGCAACACAATAAGACGTGACCCCTTCCACAAGCAACACAATAAGACATGATCCCTCCCACAAACAACACAATAAGACATGATCCCTCCCACAAGCAACACAATAAAACATGAGCCCTCCAACAAACAACACAATAAGACATGAGCCCTCCAACAAACAACACAATAAGACATGAACCCTCCCACAAACAACACAATAAGACATGGGCCCTCCCACAAACAACACAATAAGACATGGGCCCTCCTACAAACAACACAATAAGACATGGGCCCTCCCACAAACAACACAAATAACATGATCTCTCCCACAAACAACACAATAAGACATCATCCCTCACACAAACAACACAATAAGACATGGGTCCTCCGACAAACAACACAATAAGACATGGGCCCTCCTACAAACAACACAATAAGACATGACCCCTCCCACAAACAACACAATAAGACATGGGCCCTCCTACAAACAACACAATAAGACATGACCCCTCCCACAAACGATACAATAAGAAATGACCCCTCCCACAAACAATACAATAAGACATGACCCCTCCCACAAACAACACAATAAGACATGTTCCCTCCCACAAACAATACAATAAGACATGACCCCTCATACAAACAACACAATAAGACATGACCCCTCCCACAAACAATACAATAAGACATGACCCCTACCACAAACAATACAATAAGACATGACCCCTCACACAAACAACACAATAAGACATGGGCCCTCCTACAAACAACACAATAAGACATGGGCCCTCCTACAAACAACACAATAAGACATGGGTCCTCCCACAAATAACACAAAAAGACATTACCCCTCCCGCAAACAACACAATAAGACATGACCCCCTCCCACAGACAACACAATAAGACATAACCCCCTCCCACAAACAATACAATAAGACATGATACCTCCCACAAACAACACAATAAGACATGACCCCTCCCACAAACAACACAATAGGACATGGGCCCTCCTACAAACAATACAATAAGACATGACCCCTCCCACAAACAACACAATAAGACATGACCCCTCCCACAAACAATACAATAAGACATGACCCCTCCCACAAACAATACAATAAGACATGACCCCTCCCACAAACAACACAATAAGACATGACCCTTCCCACAAACAATACAATAAGACATGACCCCTCCCACAAACAATACAATAAGACATGACCCCTCCTACAAACAACACAATAAGACATGACCACTCCCACAAACAACACAATAAGACATGGGCCCTCCTACAAACAACACAATAAGACATGGGCCCTCCCATAAACAACACATTAAGACATGACCCCTCCCACAGACAACACAATAAGACATGACACCTCCCACAAGCAACAAAATAAGACATGATCCCTCCCACAAACAACACAATAAGACATGGGCCCTCCTACAAGCAACACAATAAGACATGACCCCCCCACAAGCAACACAATAAGACATGACCCCTCTCACAAACAACACAATAAGACATGGGCCCTCCGACAAACAACACAATAAGGCATGGACCCTCCTACAAACAACACAATAAGACATGACCCCTCCCACAAACAACACAATAAGACATGGGTCCTCCCACAAACAACACAAATAACATGGTCTCTCCCACAAACAACACAATAAGACATGATCCCTCCCACAAACAACACAATAAGACATGGGTCCTCCGACAAACAACACAATAAGACATGACCCCTCCCACAAGCAACACAATAAGACATGATCCCTCCCACAAACAACACAATAAGACAAGGGCCCTCCAACAAACAATACAATAAGACATGGGCCCTCCAACAAACAACACAATAAGACATGACCCCTCCCACAAACAACACAATAAGACATGGGCCCTCCTACAAACAACACAATAAGACATGATCCCTCCCACAAACAACACAATAAGACATGATCCCTCCCACAAACAACACAATAAGACATGACCCCTCCCATAAACAACACATTAAGACATGACCCCTCCCACAGACAACACAATAAGACATGACACCTCCCACAAGCAACACAATAAGACATGATCCCTCCCACAAACAACACAATAAGACATGGGCCCTCCCACAAACAACACAATAAGACATGACCCCTCCCACAAACAACACAATAAGACATGGGCCCTCCTACAAGCAACACAATAAGACATGACCCCCCCCCACAAGCAACACAATAAGACATGACCCCTCTCACAAACAACACAATAAGACATGGGCCCTCCGACAAACAACACAATAAGGCATGGTACCTCCTACAAACAACACAATAAGACATGACCCCTCCTACAAACAACACAATAAGACATGGGTCCTCCCACAAACAACACAAATAACATGATCTCTCCCACAAACAACACAATAAGACATGATCCCTCCCACAAACAACACAATAAGACATAGGTCCTCCGACAAACAACACAATAAGACATGGGCCCTCCTACAAACAACACAATAAGACATGAACCCTCCCACAAACAACACAATAAGACATGGGCCCTCCCACAAACAACACAATAAGACATGGGCCCTCCTACAAACAACACAATAAGACATGGGCCCTCCCACAAACAACACAAATAACATGATCTCTCCCACAAACAACACAATAAGACATCATCTCTCCCACAAACAACACAATAAGACATGGGTCCTCCGACAAACAACACAATAAGACATGGGCCCTCCTACAAACAACACAATAAGACATGACCCCTCCCACAAACAACACAATAAGACATGACCCCTCCCACAAACGATACAATAAGAAATGACCCCTCCCACAAACAATACAATAAGACATGACCCCTCCCACAAACAACACAATAAGACATGTCCCCTCCCACAAACAATACAATAAGACATGACCCCTCATACAAACAACACAATAAGACATGACCCCTCCCACAAACAATACAATAAGACATGACCCCTACCACAAACAATACAATAAGACATGACCCCTCACACAAACAACACAATAAGACATGGGCCCTCCTACAAACAACACAATAAGACATGGGCCCTCCTACAAACAACACAATAAGACATGGGCCCTCCCACAAATAACACAAAAAGACATTACCCCTCCCGCAAACAACACAATAAGACATGACCCCCTCCCACAGACAACACAATAAGACATAACCCCCTCCCACAAACAATACAATAAGACATGACCCCTCCCACAAAGAACACAATAGGACATGGGCCCTCCTACAAACAATACAATAAGACATGACCCCTCCCACAAACAACACAATAAGACATGACCCCTCCCACAAACAATACAATAAGACATGACCCCTCCCACAAACAATACAATAAGACATGACCCCTCCCACAAACAACACAATAAGACATGACCCTTCCCACAAACAATACAATAAGACATGACCCCTCCCACAAACAATACAATAAGACATGACCCCTCCTACAAACAACACAATAAGACATGACCACTCCCACAAACAACACAATAAGACATGGGCCCTCCTACAAACAACACAATAAGACATGGGCCCTCCCATAAACAACACATTAAGACATGACCCCTCCCACAGACAACACAATAAGACATGACACCTCCCACAAGCAACACAATAAGACATGATCCCTCCCACAAACAACACAATAAGACATGGGCCCTCCTACAAGCAACACAATAAGACATGACCCCCCCCCCCCCACAAGCAACACAATAAGACATGACCCCTCTCACAAACAACACAATAAGACATGGGCCCTCCGACAAACAACACAATAAGGCATGGACCCTCCTACAAACAACACAATAAGACATGACCCCTCCCACAAACAACACAATAAGACATGGGTCCTCCCACAAACAACACAAATAACATGGTCTCTCCCACAAACAACACAATAAGACATGATCCCTCCCACAAACAACACAATAAGACATGGGTCCTCCGACAAACAACACAATAAGACATGGGCCCTCCTACAAACAACACAATAAGACATGAACCCTCCCACAAACAACACAATAAGACATGGGCCCTCCCACAAACAACACAATAAGACATGGGCCCTCCTACAAACAACACAATAAGACATGGGCCCTCCCACAAACAACACAAATAACATGATCCCTCCCACAAACAACACAATAAAACATGATCCCTCCCACAAACAACACAATAAGACATGGGTCCTCCGACAAACAACACAATAAGACATGGGCCCTCCTACAAACAACACAATAAGACATGACCCCTCCCACAAACAACACAATAAGACATGGGCCCTCCCACAAACAACACAATAAGACATGACCCCTCCCACAAACGATACAATAAGACATGACCCCTCCCACAAACAATACAATAAGACATGACCCCTCCCACAAACAACACAATAAGACATGACCCCTCCCACAAACAATACAATAAGACATGACCCCTCATACAAACAACACAATAAGACATGACCCCTCCCACAAACAACACAATAAGACATGACCCCTCCCACAAACAATACAATAAGACATGACCCCTACCACAAACAATACAATAAGACATGACCCCTCCCACAAACAACACAATAAGACATGGGCCCTCCTACAAACAACACAATAAGACATGGGCCCTCCTACAAACAACACAATAAGACATGGGCCCTCCCACAAATAACACAAAAAGACATTACCCCTCCCGCAAACAACACAATAAGACATGACCCCCTCCCACAGACAACACAATAAGACATAACCCCCTCCCACAAACAATACAATAAGACATGATACCTCCCACAAACAACACAATAAGACATGACCCATCCCACAAACAACACAATAAAACATGGGCCCTCCTACAAACAACACAATAAGACATGACCCCTTCCACAAACAACACAATAAGAAATGGGCCCTCCTACAAACAACACAATAAGACATGACCCCTCCCACAAACAACACAATAAAACTTGAGCCCTCCTACAAGCAACACAATAGGACATGACCCCTCCCACAATCAACACAATAAAACATGAGCCCTCCTACAAACAACACAATAAGACATGACTCCTCTCACAAACAACACAATAAGACATGACCCCTCCCACAATCAACACAATAAAACATGAGCCCTCCTACAAACAACACAATAAGACATGACTCCTCTCACAAACAACACAATAAGACATGACCCCTCCCACAAACAATACAATAAGACATGGGCCCTCCCACAAACAACACAAATAACATGATCTCTCCCACAAACAACACAATAAGACATGATCCCTCCCACAAACAACACAATAAGACATGGGCCCTCCTACAAACAACACAATAAGACATGACCACTCCCACAAACAACACAATAAGACATGACCCCTCCCACAAACAATACAATAAGACATGACCCCTCCCACAAACAACACAATAGGACATGGGCCCTCCTACAAACAATACAATAAGACGTGACCCCTCCCACAAACAACACAATAAGACATGACCCCTCCCACAAACAATACAATAAGACATGACCCCTCCCACAAACAATACAATAAGACATGACCCCTCCCACAAACAACACAATAAGACATGACCCTTCCCACAAACAATACAATAAGACATGACCCCTCCCACAAACAATACAATAAGACATGACCCCTCCTACAAACAACACAATAAGACATGACCCCTCCCACAAACAATACAATAAGACATGACCCCTCCCACAAACAACACAATAAGACATGGGCCCTCCTACAAACAACACAATAAGACATGGGCCCTCCTACAAACAACACAATAAGACATGGGCCCTCCTACAAATAACACAATAAGACATGACCCCTCCAGCAAACAACACAATAAGACATGACCCCTCCCACAGACAACACAATAAGAGATGACCCCTCCCACAAACAATACAATAAGACATGATACCTCCCACAAACAACACAATAAGACATGACCCCTCCCACAAACAACACAATAAGACATGGGCCCTCCTACAAACAACACAATAAGACATGGGCCCTCCTACAAACAACACAATAAGACATGGGCCCTCCCACAAATAACACAATAAGACATGACCCCTCCCGCAAACAACACAATAAGACATGACCCCTCCCACAGACAACACAATAAGACATGATACCTCCCACAAACAACACAATAAGACATGACCCCTTCCACAAACAACACAATAAGAAATGGGCCCTCCTACAAACAACACAATAAGACATGACCCCTCCCACAAACAACACAATAAAACATGAGCCCTCCTACAAGCAACACAATAAGACATGAGCCCTCCCACAATCAACACAATAAAACATGAGCCCTCCTACAAACAACACAATAAGACATGACTCCTCTCACAAACAACACAATAAGACATGACCCCTCCCACAAACAACACAATAAGACATGGGCCCTCCCACAAACAACACAAATAACATGATCTCTCCAACAAACAACACAATAAGACATGATCCCTCCCACAAACAACACAATAAGACAAGGGTCCTCCGACAAACAACACAATAAGACATGGGCCCTCCTACAAACAACACAATAAAACATGACCCCTCCCACAAACAACACAATAAGACATGACCCCTACCACAAGCAACACAATAAGACGTGACCCCTTCCACAAGCAACACAATAAGACATGATCCCTCCCACAAACAACACAATAAGACATGATCCCTCCCACAAGCAACACAATAAGACATGAGCCCTCCAACAAACAACACAATAAGACATGACCCCTCCCACAAACAACACAATAAGACATGATCCCTCTCACAAACAACACAATAAGACATGGGCCCTTCCACAAACAACACAATAAGACATGATCCCTCCCACAAACAACACAATAAGACATGATCCCTCTCACAAACAACACAATAAGACATGATCCCTCCCACAAACAACACAATAAAACATGACCCCTCCCATAAACAACACATTAAGACATGACCCCTCCCACAGACAACACAATAAGAAATGACACCTCCCACAAGCAACACAATAAGACATGATCCCTCCCACAAACAACACAATAAGACAAGGGCCCTCCCACAAACAACACAATAAGACATGACCCCTCCCACAAACAACACAATAAGAGATGGGCCCTCCTACAAGCAACACAATAAGACATGACCCCTCCCACAATCAACACAATAAAACATGAGCCCTCCTACAAACAACACAATAAGACATGACCCCTCTCACAAACAACACAATAAGACATGACTCCTCTCACAAACAACACAATAAGACATGGGCCCTCCCACAAACAACACAATAAGACATGACCCCTCCCACAAACAATACAATAAGACATGACCCCTACCACAAACAATACAATAAGACATGACCCCTCCCACAAACAACACAATAAGACATGGGCCCTCCTACAAACAACACAATAAGACATGGGCCCTCCTACAAACAACACAATAAGACATGGGCCCTCCCACAAATAACACAAAAAGACATTACCCCTCCCGCAAACAACACAATAAGACATGACCCCCTCCTACAAACAACACAATAAGACATGACCCCTCCCACAAACAACACAATAAGACATGGGTCCTCCCACAAACAACACAAATAACATGGTCTCTCCCACAAACAACACAATAAGACATGATCCCTCCCACAAACAACACAATAAGACATGGGTCCTCCGACAAACAACACAATAAGACATGGGCCCTCCTACAAACAACACAATAAGACATGAACCCTCCCACAAACAACACAATAAGACATGGGCCCTCCCACAAACAACACAATAAGATATGGGCCCTCCTACAAACAACACAATAAGACATGGGCCCTCCCACAAACAACACAAATAACATGATCCCTCCCACAAACAACACAATAAAACATGATCCCTCCCACAAACAACACAATAAGACATGGGTCCTCCGACAAACAACACAATAAGACATGGGCCCTCCTACAAACAACACAATAAGACATGACCCCTCCCACAAACAACACAATAAGACATGGGCCCTCCTACAAACAGCACAATAAGACATGACCCCTCCCACAAACGATACAATAAGACATGACCCCTCCCACAAACAATACAATAAGACATGACCCCTCCCACAAACAACACAATAAGACATGACCCCTCCCACAAACAATACAATAAGACATGACCCCTCATACAAACAACACAATAAGACATGACCCCTCCCACAAACAACACAATAAGACATGACCCCTCCCACAAACAATACAATAAGACATGACCCCTACCACAAACAATACAATAAGACATGACCCCTCCCACAAACAACACAATAAGACATGGGCCCTCCTACAAACAACACAATAAGACATGGGCCCTCCTACAAACAACACAATAAGACATGGGCCCTCCCACAAATAACACAAAAAGACATTACCCCTCCCGCAAACAACACAATAAGACATGACCCCCTCCCACAGACAACACAATAAGACATAACCCCCTCCCACAAACAATACAATAAGACATGATACCTCCCACAAACAACACAATAAGACATGACCCATCCCACAAACAACACAATAAAACATGGGCCCTCCTACAAACAACACAATAAGACATGACCCCTTCCACAAACAACACAATAAGAAATGGGCCCTCCTACAAACAACACAATAAGACATGACCCCTCCCACAAACAACACAATAAAACTTGAGCCCTCCTACAAGCAACACAATAGGACATGACCCCTCCCACAATCAACACAATAAAACATGAGCCCTCCTACAAACAACACAATAAGACATGACTCCTCTCACAAACAACACAATAAGACATGACCCCTCCCACAATCAACACAATAAAACATGAGCCCTCCTACAAACAACACAATAAGACATGACTCCTCTCACAAACAACACAATAAGACATGACCCCTCCCACAAACAATACAATAAGACATGGGCCCTCCCACAAACAACACAAATAACATGATCTCTCCCACAAACAACACAATAAGACATGATCCCTCCCACAAACAACACAATAAGACATGGGCCCTCCTACAAACAACACAATAAGACATGACCACTCCCACAAACAACACAATAAGACATGACCCCTCCCACAAACAATACAATAAGACATGACCCCTCCCACAAACAACACAATAGGACATGGGCCCTCCTACAAACAATACAATAAGACGTGACCCCTCCCACAAACAACACAATAAGACATGACCCCTCCCACAAACAATACAATAAGACATGACCCCTCCCACAAACAATACAATAAGACATGACCCCTCCCACAAACAACACAATAAGACATGACCCTTCCCACAAACAATACAATAAGACATGACCCCTCCCACAAACAATACAATAAGACATGACCCCTCCTACAAACAACACAATAAGACATGACCCCTCCCACAAACAATACAATAAGACATGACCCCTCCCACAAACAACACAATAAGACATGGGCCCTCCTACAAACAACACAATAAGACATGGGCCCTCCTACAAACAACACAATAAGACATGGGCCCTCCTACAAATAACACAATAAGACATGACCCCTCCAGCAAACAACACAATAAGACATGACCCCTCCCACAGACAACACAATAAGAGATGACCCCTCCCACAAACAATACAATAAGACATGATACCTCCCACAAACAACACAATAAGACATGACCCCTCCCACAAACAACACAATAAGACATGGGCCCTCCTACAAACAACACAATAAGACATGGGCCCTCCTACAAACAACACAATAAGACATGGGCCCTCCCACAAATAACACAATAAGACATGACCCCTCCCGCAAACAACACAATAAGACATGACCCCTCCCACAGACAACACAATAAGACATGATACCTCCCACAAACAACACAATAAGACATGACCCCTTCCACAAACAACACAATAAGAAATGGGCCCTCCTACAAACAACACAATAAGACATGACCCCTCCCACAAACAACACAATAAAACATGAGCCCTCCTACAAGCAACACAATAAGACATGAGCCCTCCCACAATCAACACAATAAAACATGAGCCCTCCTACAAACAACACAATAAGACATGACTCCTCTCACAAACAACACAATAAGACATGACCCCTCCCACAAACAACACAATAAGACATGGGCCCTCCCACAAACAACACAAATAACATGATCTCTCCAACAAACAACACAATAAGACATGATCCCTCCCACAAACAACACAATAAGACAAGGGTCCTCCGACAAACAACACAATAAGACATGGGCCCTCCTACAAACAACACAATAAGACATGACCCCTCCCACAAACAACACAATAAGACATGACCCCTTCCACAAGCAACACAATAAGACATGATCCCTCCCACAAACAACACAATAAGACATGATCCCTCCCACAAGCAACACAATAAGACATGAGCCCTCCAACAAACAACACAATAAGACATGACCCCTCCCACAAACAACACAATAAGACATGATCCCTCTCACAAACAACACAATAAGACATGGGCCCTTCCACAAACAACACAATAAGACATGATCCCTCCCACAAACAACACAATAAGACATGATCCCTCTCACAAACAACACAATAAGACATGATCCCTCCCACAAACAACACAATAAAACATGACCCCTCCCATAAACAACACATTAAGACATGACCCCTCCCACAGACAACACAATAAGAAATGACACCTCCCACAAGCAACACAATAAGACATGATCCCTCCCACAAACAACACAATAAGACAAGGGCCCTCCCACAAACAACACAATAAGACATGACCCCTCCCACAAACAACACAATAAGAGATGGGCCCTCCTACAAGCAACACAATAAGACATGACCCCTCCCACAATCAACACAATAAAACATGAGCCCTCCTACAAACAACACAATAAGACATGACCCCTCTCACAAACAACACAATAAGACATGACTCCTCTCACAAACAACACAATAAGACATGGGCCCTCCCACAAACAACACAATAAGACATGACCCCTCCCACAAACAATACAATAAGACATGACCCCTACCACAAACAATACAATAAGACATGACCCCTCCCACAAACAACACAATAAGACATGGGCCCTCCTACAAACAACACAATAAGACATGGGCCCTCCTACAAACAACACAATAAGACATGGGCCCTCCCACAAATAACACAAAAAGACATTACCCCTCCCGCAAACAACACAATAAGACATGACCCCCTCCCACAGACAACACAATAAGACATAACCCCCTCCCACAAACAATACAATAAGACATGATACCTCCCACAAACAACACAATAAGACATGACCCATCCCACAAACAACACAATAAAACATGGGCCCTCTCACAAACAACACAATAAGACATGACCCCTTCCACAAACAACACAATAAGAAATGGGCCCTCCTACAAACAACACAATAAGACATGACCCCTCCCACAAACAACACAATAAAACTTGAGCCCTCCTACAAGCAACACAATAGGACATGACCCCTCCCACAATCAACACAATAAAACATGAGCCCTCCTACAAACAACACAATAAGACATGACTCCTCTCACAAACAACACAATAAGACATGACCCCTCCCACAATCAACACAATAAAACATGAGCCCTACTACAAACAACACAATAAGACATGACTCCTCTCACAAACAACACAATAAGACATGACCCCTCCCACAAACAATACAATAAGACATGGGCCCTCCCACAAACAACACAAATAACATGATCTCTCCCACAAACAACACAATAAGACATGATCCCTCCCACAAACAACACAATAAGACATGGGCCCTCCTACAAACAACACAATAAGACATGACCACATCCACAAACAACACAATAAGACATGACCCCTCCCACAAACAATACAATAAGACATGACCCCTCCCACAAACAACACAATAGGACATGGGCCCTCCTACAAACAATACAATAAGACGTGACCCCTCCGACAAACAACACAATAAGACATGACCCCTCCCACAAACAATACAATAAGACATGACCCCTCCCACAAACAATACAATAAGACATGACCCCTCCCACAAACAACACAATAAGACATGACCCTTCCCACAAACAATACAATAAGACATGACCCCTCCCACAAACAATACAATAAGACATGACCCCTCCTACAAACAACACAATAAGACATGACCCCTCCCACAAACAATACAATAAGACATGACCCCTCCCACAAACAACACAATAAGACATGGGCCCTCCTACAAACAATACAATAAGACATGATACCTCCCACAAACAACACAATAAGACATGACCCCTCCCACAAACAACACAATAAGACATGGGCCCTCCTACAAACAACACAATAAGACATGGGCCCTCCTACAAACAACACAATAAGACATGGGCCCTCCCACAAATAACACAATAAGACATGACCCCTCCCGCAAACAACACAATAAGACATGACCCCTCCCACAGACAACACAATAAGACATGACCCCTCCCACAAACAATACAATAAGACATGATACCTCCCACAAACAACACAATAAGACATGACCCCTTCCACAAACAACACAATAAGAAATGGGCCCTCCTACAAACAACACAATAAGACATGACCCCTCCCACAAACAACACAATAAAACATGAGCCCTCCTACAAGCAACACAATAAGACATGAGCCCTCCCACAATCAACACAATAAAACATGAGCCCTCCTGCAAACAACACAATAAGACATGACTCCTCTCACAAACAACACAATAAGACATGACCCCTCCCACAAACAACACAATAAGACATGGGCCCTCCCACAAACAACACAAATAACATGATCTCTCCAACAAACAACACAATAAGACATGATCCCTCCCACAAACAACACAATAAGACAAGGGTCCTCCGACAAACAACACAATAAGACATGGGCCCTCCTACAAACAACACAATAAGACATGACCCCTCCCACAAACAACACAATAAGACATGACCCCTACCACAAGCAACACAATAAGACGTGACCCCTTCCACAAGCAACACAATAAGACATGATCCCTCCCACAAACAACACAATAAGACATGATCCCTCCCACAAGCAACACAATAAGACATGAGCCCTCCAACAAACAACACAATAAGACATGACCCCTCCCACAAACAACACAATAAGACATGATCCCTCTCACAAACAACACAATAAGACATGGGCCCTTCCACAAACAACACAATAAGACATGATCCCTCCCACAAACAACACAATAAGACATGATCCCTCTCACAAACAACACAATAAGACATGATCCCTCCCACAAACAACACAATAAAACATGACCCCTCCCATAAACAACACATTAAGACATGACCCCTCCCACAGACAACACAATAAGAAATGACACCTCCCACAAGCAACACAATAAGACATGATCCCTCCCACAAACAACACAATAAGACAAGGGCCCTCCCACAAACAACACAATAAGACATGACCCCTCCCACAAACAACACAATAAGACATGGGCCCTCCTACAAGCAACACAATAAGACATGACCCCTCCCACAATCAACACAATAAAACATGAGCCCTCCTACAAACAACACAATAAGACATGACCCCTCTCACAAACAACACAATAAGACATGACTCCTCTCACAAACAACACAATAAGACATGGGCCCTCCGACAAACAACACAATAAGGCATGAACCCTCCTACAAACAACACAATAAGACATGACCCCTCCCACAAACAACATAATAAGACATGGGTCCTCCCACAAACAATACAAATAACATGATCTCTCCCACAAACAACACAATAAGACATGATCCCTCCCACAAACAACACAATAAGACATGGGTCCTCCGACAAACAACACAATAAGACATGGATCCTCCTACAAACAACACAATAAGACATGAACCCTCCCACAAACAACACAATAAGACATGGGCCCTCCCACAAACAACACAATAAGACATGGGCCCTCCTACAAACAACACAATAAGACATGGGCCCTCCCACAAACAACACAAATAACATGATCTCTCCCACAAACAACACAATAAGACATGATCCCTCCCACAAACAACACAATAAGACATGGGTCCTACGACAAACAACACAATAAGACATGGGCCCCCCTACAAACAACACAATAAGACATGACCCCTCCCACAAACAACACAATAAGACATGGACCCTCCTACAAACAACACAATAAGACATGACCCCTCCCACAAACGATACAATAAGACATGACCCCTCCCACAAACAATACAATAAGACATGACCCCTCCCACAAACAACACAATAAGACATGACCCCTCCCACAAGCAATACAATAAGACATGACCCCTCCTACAAACAACACAATAAGACATGACCCCTCCCACAAACAACACAATAAGACATGACCCCTCCCACAAACAATACAATAAGACATGACCCCTCCCACAAACAATACAATAAGACATGACCGCTCCCACAAACAACACAATAAGACATGGGCCCTCCTACAAACAACACAATAAGACATGGGCCATCCTAAAAACAACACAATAAGACATGGGCCCTCCCACAAATACCACAATAAGACATGACCCCTCCCGCAAACAACACAATAAGACATGACCCCCTCCCACAGACAACACAATAAGACATGACCCCCTCCCACAAACAATGCAATAAGACATGATACCTCCCAAAAACAACACAATAAGACATGACCCATCCCACAAGCAACACAATAAAACATGGGCCCTCCTACAACCAACACAATAAGACATGACCCCTTCCACAAACAACACAATAAGAAATGGGCCCTCCTACAAACAACACAATAAGACATGACCCCTCCCACAAACAACACAATAAAACATGAGCCTTCCTACAAGCAACACAATAAGACATGACCCCTCCCACAATCAACACAATAAAACATGAGCCCTCCTACAAACAACACAATAAGACATGACTCCTCTCACAAACAACACAATAAGACATGACCCCTCCCACAAACAATACATTAAGACATGGGCCCTCCCACAAACAACACAAATAACATGATCTCTCCCACAAACAACACAATAAGACATGATCCCTCCCACAAACAACACAATAAGACATGGGTCCTCCGACAAACAACACAATAAGACATGGGCCCTCCTACAAACAACACAATAAGACATGACCACTCCCACAAACAACACAATAAGACATGACCCCTCCCACAAACAATACAATAAGACATGACCTCTCCCACAAACAATACAATAAGACATGACCCCTCCCACAAACAACACAATAGGACATGGGCCCTCCTACAAACAATACAATAAGACATGACCACTCCCACAAACAACACAATAAGACATGACCCCTCCCACAAACAATACAATAAGACATGACCCTTCCCACAAACAATACAATAAGACATGACCCCTCCCACAAACAACACAATAAGACATGACCCCTCCCACAAACAACACAATAAGACATGACCCCTCCCACATACAATACAATAAAACATGACCCCTCCCACAAACAACACAATAAGACATGGGCCCTCCTACAAACAACACAATAAGACATGGGCCCTCCTACAAACAACACAATAAGACATGGGTCCTCCTACAAATAACACAATAAGACATGACCCCTCCCGCAAACAACACAATAAGACATGACCCCTCCCACAGACAACACAATAAGACATGACCCCTCCCACAAACAATACAATAAGACATGATACCTCCCACAAACAACACAATAAGACATGACCCCTCCCACAAACAACACAATAAGACATGGGCCCTCCTACAAACAACACAATAAGACATGGGCCCTCCTACAAACAACACAATAAGACATGGGCCCTCCCACAAATAACACAATAAGACATGACCCCTCCCACAAACAACACAATAAGACATGACCCCTCCCACAGACAACACAATAAGACATGACCCCTCCCGCAAACAACACAAAAAGACATGACCCCTCCCACAGACAACACAATAAGACATGATACCTCCCACAAACAACACAATAAGACATAACCCCTCCCACAAGCAACACAATAAAACATGGGCCCTCCTACAAACAACACAATAAGACATGACCACTTCCACAAACAACACAATAAGAAATGGGCCCTCCTACAAACAACACAATAAGACATGAGCCCTTCCACAAACAACACAATAAGACATGGGCCCTCCCACAAACAACACAATAAGACATGATCCCTCCCACAAACAACACAATAAGACATGATCCCTCTCACAAACAACACAATAAGACATGATCCCTCCCACAAACAACACAATAAAACATGACCCCTACAATAAACAACACATTAAGACATGACCCCTCCCAGAGACAACACAATAAGACATGACCCCTCCCACAAGCAACACAATAAGACATGATCACTCCCACAAACAACACAATAAGACATGACCACTCCCACAAGCAACACAATAAGACATGAGCCCTCCTACAAACAACACAATAAGACATGACCCCTCCCACAAACAACACAATAAGACATGACCCCTCCCACAAACAATACAATAAGACATGACCCCTCCCACAAACAATACAATAAGACATGACCCCTCCCACAATCAACACAATAGGACATGGGCCCTCCTACAAACAATACAATAAGACATGACCCCTCCCACAAACAATACAATAAGACATGACCCCTCCCACAAACAATACAATAAGACATAACCCCTCCCACAAACAATACAATAAGACATGATCCCTCCCACAAACAACACAATAAGACATGACCCCTCCCACAAACAACACAATAAGACATGACCCCTCCCACAGACAACACAATAAGACATGACCCGTCCCACAAACAATACAATAAGACATGATCCCTCCCACAAACAACACAATAAGTCATGACCCCTCCCACAAGCACCACAATAACACATGGGCCCTCCTACAAACAACACAATAAGACATGACCCCTTCCACAAACAACACAATAAGAAATTGGCCCTCCTACAAACAACACAATAAGACATGACCCCTCCCACAAACAACACAATAAAACATGAGCCCTCCTACAAACAACAGAATAAGACATGACCCCTCCCACAAACAACACAATAAGACATGACCCCTCCCACAAGCAACACAATAAGACATGATCCCTCCCACAAACAACACAATAAGACATGGGCCCTCCGACAAACAATACAATAAGACATGGGCCCTCCTACAAACAACACAATAAGACATGACCCCTCCCACAAACAACACAATAAGACATGGGCCCTCCCACAAACAACAGAAATAACATGATCTCTCCCACAAACAACACAATAAGACATGATCCCTCCCACAAACAACACAATAAGACATGGGTCCTCCGACAAACAACACAATAAGACATGGGCCCTCCTACAAACAACACAATAAGACATGACCCCTCCCACAAACAACACAATAAGACATGGGCCCTCCTACAAACAACACAATAAGACATGACCCCTCCCACAAACAAAACAATAAGACATGACCCCTCCCACAAACAATACAATAAGACATGACCCCTTCCACAAACAATACAATAAGACATGACACCTCCTACAAACAACACAATAAGACATGACCCCTCCCACAAACAACACAATAAGACATGACCCCTCCCACAAACAATACAATAAGACATGAGCCCTCCCACAAACAATACAATAAGACATGACCCCTCCCACAAACAACACAATAAGACATGGGCCCTCCTACAAACAACAAAATAAGACATGGGCCCTCCTACAAACAACACAATAAGACATGGGCCCTCCCACAGACAACACAATAAGACATGACCCCTCCCACAAACAATACAATAAGACATGATACCTTCCACAAACAACACAATAAGACATGACCCCTCCCGCAAACAACACAATAAGACATGACCCCTCCCACAGACAACACAATAAGACATGACCCCTCCCACAAACAATACAATAAGACATGATACCTTCCACAAACAACACAATAAGACATGACCCCTCCCACAAACAACACAATAAGACATCGTCCCTCCTACAAACAACACAATAAGACATGACCCCTTCCACAAACAACACAATAAGACATGATCCCTCCCACAAACAACACAATAAGACATGGGCCCTCCGACAAACAATACAATAAGACATGGGCCCTCCTACAAACAACACAATAAGACATGACCCCTCCCACAAACAACACAATAAGACATGGGCCCTCCCACAAACAACAGAAATAACATGACCTCTCCCACAAACAACACAATAAGACATGATCCCTCCCACAAACAACACAATAAGACATGGGTCCTCCGACAAACAACACAATAAGACATGGGCCCTCCTACAAACAACACAATAAGACATGACCCCTCCCACAAACAACACAATAAGACATGGGCCCTCCTACAAACAACACAATAAGACATGACCCCTCCCACAAACAAAACAATAAGACATGACCCCTCCCACAAACAATACAATAAGACATGACCCCTTCCACAAACAATACAATAAGACATGACCCCTCCTACAAACAACACAATAAGACATGACCCCTCCCACAAACAACACAATAAGACATGACCCCTCCCACAAACAATACAATAAGACATGAGCCCTCCCACAAACAATACAATAAGACATGACCCCTCCCACAAACAACACAATAAGACATGGGCCCTCCTACAAACAACAAAATAAGACATGGGCCCTCCTACAAACAACACAATAAGACATGGGCCCTCCTACAAATAACACAATAAGACATGACCCCTCCCGCAAACAACACAATAAGACATGACCCCTCCCACAGACAACACAATAAGACATGACCCCTCCCACAAACAATACAATAAGACATGATACCTCCCACAAACAACACAATAAGACATGACCCCTCCCACAAGCAACACAATAAGACATGGTCCCTCCTACAAACAACACAATAAGACATGACCCCTTCCACAAACAACACAATAAGAAATGGGCCCTCCTACAAACAACACAATAAGACATGACCCCTCCCACAAACAACACAATAAAACATGAGCCCTCCTACAAGCAACACAATAAGACATGACCCCTCCCACAAACAACACAATAAAACATGAGCCCTCCTACAAACAACACAATAAGACATGACTCCTCTCACAAACAACACAATAAGACATGACCCCTCCCACAAGCAACACAATAAGACATGACCCCTCCCACAAACAACACAATAAGATATGGGCCCTCCTACAAACAACACAATAAGGCATGGACTCTCCTACAAACAGCACAATAAGACATGACCTCTCCCACAAACAACACAATAAGACATGGGCCCTCCCAAAAACAACACAAATAACATGATCTCTCCCACAAACAACACAATAAGACATGATCCCTCCCACAAACAACACAATAAGACATGGGTCCTCCGACAAACAACACAATAAGACATGGGCCCTCCTACAAACAACACAATAAGACATGACCCCCTCCCACAAAGAACACAATAAGACATGACCCCTCCCACAAACAATACAATAAGACATGACCTCTCCCACAAACAATACAATAAGACATGACCCCTCCCACAAACAACACAATAGGACATGGGCCCTCCTACAAACAATAAAATAAGACATGACCCCTCCCACAAACAACACAATAAGACATGACCCCTCCCACAAACAATACAATAAGACATGACCCCTCACACAAACAATACAATAAGACATGACCCCTCCCACAAACAACACAATAAGACATGACCCCTCCCACAAACAATACAATAAGACATGACCCCTCCCACAAACAATACAATAAGACATGACCCCTCCCACAAACAACACAATAAGACATGACCCCTCCCACAAACAATACAATAAGACATGACCCCTCCCACAAACAATACAATAAGACATAACCCCTCCCACAAACAACACAATAAGACATGGGCCCTCCTACAAACAACACAATAAGACATGGGCCCTCCTACAAACAACACAATAAGACATGGGCCCTCCCACAAATAACACAATAAGACATGACCCATCCCGCAAACAACACAATAAGACATGACCCCTCCCACTAACAATACAATAAGACATGATACCTCCTACAAACAACACAATAAGATATGACCCCTTCCACAAACAACACAATAAGAAATGGGCTCTCCAACAAACAACACAATAAGACATGACCCCTCCCACAAACAACACAATAAAACATGAGCCCTCCCACAAACAACACAATAAGATATGACCCCTCCCACAAGCAACACAATAAGACATGACCCCTCCCACAAACAATACAATAAGACATGACCTCTCCCACAAACAATACAATAAGACATGACCCCTCCCACAAACAACACAATAGGACATGGGCCCTCCTACAAACAATAAAATAAGACATGACCTCTCCCACAAACAACACAATAAGACATGACCCCTCCCACAAACAATACAATAAGACATGACCCCTCACACAAACAATACAATAAGACATGACCCCTCCCACAAACAACACAATAAGACATGACCCCTCCCACAAACAATACAATAAGACATGACCCCTCCCACAAACAATACAATAAGACATGACCCATCCCACAAACAACACAATAAGACATAACCCCTCCCACAAACAATACAATAAGACATGACGCCTCCCACAAACAATACAATAAGACATGACCCCTCCCACAAACAACACAATAAGACATGGGCCCTCCTACAAACAACACAATAAGACATGGGCCCTCCTACAAACAACACAATAAGACATGGGCCCTCCTACAAATAACACAATAAGACATGACCCATCCCGCAAACAACACAATAAGACATGACCCCTCCCACAGACAACACAATAAGACATGACCCCTCCCACAAACAATACAATAAGACATGATACCTCCTACAAACAACACAATAAGACATGACCCCTTCCACAAACAACACAATAAGAAATGGGCTCTCCTACAAACAACACAATAAGACATGACCCCTCCCACAAACAACACAATAAAACATAAGCCCTCCCACAAACAACACAATAAGATATGACCCCTCCCACAGACAACACAATAAGACATGATCATTCCCACAAACAACACAATAAGACGTGACCCCTCCCACAAGCAACACAATAAGACATGAGCCCTCCTACAAACAACACAATAAGACATGACCCCTCCCACAAACAACACAATAAGACATGACCCCTCCCACAAACAATACAATAAGACATGACCCCTCCCACAAACAATACAATAAGACATGATCCCTCCCACAAACAACACAATAAGACATGGGCCCTTCCACAAACAAAACAATAAGACATGGGCCCTCCCACAAACAACACAATAAGACATGATCCCTCCCACAAACAACACAATAAGACATGATCCCTCTCACAAACAACACAATAAGACATGATCCCTCCCAAAAACAACACAATAAAACATGACCCCTCCCATAAACAACACATTAAGACATGACCCCTCCCACAGACAACACAATAAGACATGACCCCTCCCACAAGCAACACAATAAGACATGATCACTCCCACAAACAACACAATAAGACATGACCCCTCCCACAAGCAACACAATAAGACATGACCCCTCACACAAACAATACAATAAGACATGACCCCTCCCACAAACAACACAATAAGACATGACCCCTCCCACAAACAATACAATAAGACATGACCCCTCCCACAAACAATACAATAAGACATGACCCATCCCACAAACAACACAATAAGACATAACCCCTCCCACAAACAATACAATAAGACATGACGCCTCCCACAAACAATACAATAAGACATGACCCCTCCCACAAACAACACAATAAGACATGGGCCCTCCTACAAACAACACAATAAGACATGGGCCCTCCTACAAACAACACAATAAGACATGGGCCCTCCTACAAATAACACAATAAGACATGACCCATCCCGCAAACAACACAATAAGACATGACCCCTCCCACAGACAACACAATAAGACATGACCCCTCCCACAAACAATACAATAAGACATGATACCTCCTACAAACAACACAATAAGACATGACCCCTTCCACAAACAACACAATAAGAAATGGGCTCTCCTACAAACAACACAATAAGACATGACCCCTCCCACAAACAACACAATAAAACATAAGCCCTCCCACAAACAACACAATAAGATATGACCCCTCCCACAGACAACACAATAAGACATGATCATTCCCACAAACAACACAATAAGACGTGACCCCTCCCACAAGCAACACAATAAGACATGAGCCCTCCTACAAACAACACAATAAGACATGACCCCTCCCACAAACAACACAATAAGACATGACCCCTCCCACAAACAATACAATAAGACATGACCCCTCCCACAAACAATACAATAAGACATGATCCCTCCCACAAACAACACAATAAGACATGGGCCCTTCCACAAACAAAACAATAAGACATGGGCCCTCCCACAAACAACACAATAAGACATGATCCCTCCCACAAACAACACAATAAGACATGATCCCTCTCACAAACAACACAATAAGACATGATCCCTCCCAAAAACAACACAATAAAACATGACCCCTCCCATAAACAACACATTAAGACATGACCCCTCCCACAGACAACACAATAAGACATGACCCCTCCCACAAGCAACACAATAAGACATGATCACTCCCACAAACAACACAATAAGACATGACCCCTCCCACAAGCAACACAATAAGACATGAGCCCTCCTACAAACAACACAATAAGACATGACCCCTCCCACAAACAACACAATAAGACATGACCCCTCCCACAAACAATACAATAAGACATGACCCCTCCCACAAACAATACAATAAGACATGACCCCTCCCACAATCAACACAATAAGACATGGGCCCTCCTACAAACAATACAATAAGACATGACCCCTCCCACAAACAACACAATAAGACATGACCCCTCCCACAAACAACACAATAAGACATGACCCCTCCCACAAACAATACAATTAGACATGACCGCTCCCACAAACAATACAATAAGACATGACCCCTCCTACAAACAACACAATAAGACATGACCCCTCCCACAAACAACACAATAAGACATGACCCCTCCCACAAACAATACAATAAGACATGACCCCTCCCACAAACAATACAATAAGACATGACCCCTCCCACAAACAACACAATAAGACATGACCCCTCCCACAAACAACTGGGGGTAAAGATGAACCGAACATTGTTTTTTGCGGAAATCGTAACAGACATCACAACATGGAACAAAACACGTAAAGGCACACAAAAGGACAACACAGAAAACTAAAAAGTTGAACAACAGACATCCGATCTACGTGTTTTTGTCAACAATATTTCAATAACATTATGATTAGTGGAGAAACAAAATCAAGTAAAAATCGAAAATTTAATGGACCGGAATACCTCACGGCTACTTTTGGTCTTATTTAAAAGATATTACCGAGGTGCTTCGATGAAGTCATGTCGTAGAGTTCCACTATGGTGCAGTTTTTGCAATATTGGGGTTAAAGGTCATTTGTGGAAAATGTCGAAAATCGCCAAAAAAAATTATATAATGGATATTTTCCTTGAAAACAGTTTACTCATAGCTTAATCATAGAAAAATATAGTATATGAAGATATTTTCTAGAAAGTTTCATTAAAATCTTACGAGAAATAACGGGGTGTATGAAGTCTAAACTCTACCACACCAACCTAAACGTAGGACAACAATTTATTTACTTTAAATAAAAGAGCATAAATACAATGGTAAACAGTATACTATGCCTTTTACAGAGGTCTCATGTTAGTTGAAAGCCCACCAACCGCGTCAAGGTCTGAGACCAATGGCAGGTTTCTTGTTTTTTTCTTTTTTCTTTTTTTTAATTTTCTTTTTTTTATTTCAGTCAGGTATCTGCTTTAGATGTCGCTTGGACAATCCTCGTCGTTTCCCAAATTTTCAGCTACCGACAATTGGTGTAACAGCTGATTTCTACATTCTTCATTACCTTGACAACCGCAGATGCTCGTACACGATAATTTTTTTTCAACGCAAACACAATTTTTGCTGCAGATGGACATACCTTTACACATACATACAAGGTCTTGCAAGAAGTCGGACGTCATGGGTGCTTCAAAGTACTTTGGCATTTAGTATTTGTTCTCATTTCTCCATCCATACTCTAAAGGTGACCTAGACGGTGGTTTAGCTTCATTAGGATGTGTCCATACATACACTTGGAATGCAACACGAAGTATGTGTTGTCTAAATGCTGCTTCAGATGGAGGAAGTTTGACAAGAGAGGAATCTTTTGACAAAGCTAATTGAGTTTATTTAGATCTCTGTGAACAGACTTAGCACTACCTTTTGGGTCATACAGATCTGACAGATTTCGACTGAGTATTTTCAAAACTTGTCTCCAACTCTGTAAATTTCAGTTCGGCTTTTAGATTGTTTGCAGGGTGAATAGCCTCAGACACAGCGATTGAACTACTGAATACTGTATTAGATTTGCCCTGTCCACGTTGTTTTTCAACAATAATGGCGTTTCCAAAATAGTTGAGTAACTTTTGCTGCAATTTTGAAGTTGTATATTTGCTAGCAATGTTTGGTGGGAGAAAGGAACAGAACGTATCAAGCAAGAAAGACATAGAAAATGTATTTTTGTAAACAAAGAGATCATCTCGTAGGCTATATATGAATTGCTGAAAAGCACCTGCATGCTCAGACTCTTTTTCGACTGGTACAGTGTCTGATTTCATGTTTAAAAGGTAGTTCGCTATGCATGACGAGTGATACAATACATTTTCCAAGAAATTGTTAACTGACTGAATTAAACTAACCATATCGAAATCGGACTTGTTATTCACAGCATGGAGTAAGTTTTTGATTCGATCTGTAGATTCGACGCGCTTTAAATTCCTATCTTTTTTGTAACTTTTCTGTTTACGAAATATGCATTGAGACCAATCAAATGGAGCAGTCATTGAACGGGTCTTTACACAAATATATTCTGATGTTCTCACCAAGCCACAGGCAGAGGCATTCATTTGTGCTTCAACTGGTTCAAATTTTTCTAAATTTATTTTGCTTGTGTAGCTTTTATAGCAAGATCTATGATACTGTATCCTATCAGTTGGAATCAAATCAAGTGAATCAAATTCGTCATGAAGACGGCGATGGACATCATCTTTCCTCAAGCCAACAGCTTTAAATAAGGTACATTTCCCCTTTTGGCTTGCCTTAGATAGAGTATCATCGCAAGAGATCTGACAAATTATGCATAATTCCCAACTGCTGACCGTTCGACTCTTTTTCGATAGTGAGTGAGCAAACTTTACGGGACTACACATTTCCAAGAACGAATCGGATATAATCTGATTGGCAATAAGTGACAAATTAAAATGACCACATCGGTATAAAAACTGGTACAAAACAATCTTAAATTCAGCACAAAACAAAAATAAGGTATATCATAAAACAAATTTAAACAACAATATAAAACTTCAAGTGTTCAGGACTATATATACAGGACGAAACTTTTTCCGAAACATTTCATGTCTATTCCGATCGGTACTAAAATGCTTACTAAACCACCAAAACAAAAAAGTAAAACCCACTTAAAAAACCATACATTTAAAAAAAAATTGCACAAAACACTTTTAAACTCAACAATGAACAATGATTTAAGTATTTCACAAACGTATTCCAACGATAATGTCAAAACTTCAAGACTTCACGACACGCATATTGTCATGAATAAGGGTGAAATTAATACAGGGGAAAGTAACGAGAACGAAAACGTTCATAAATTTAATGAGTCAGTGGTTTCGAAAAATTGCTGTTTTAAGGTTAAATTTGTACCTTTTTGAGTGATTTGTATTATAGAGTGTGAAAGAACTGATACATATACAAATCTATTCACCAAAAAAACTATCTACGCGTAATTCATTAAATTATATTTACAATGACAGGTACTGCAATCGGAAAAAGCTTTCACATTCTTCCGAGAAATGCTCAATAATTATTTAACTATCCGTCAGATGCTAAATCTTCTGTTAAAATGTTTGCTTGTTCTTTGAAAATTCTGACAATACCTTTTTTGTGTCAACAATTTACTTTGTTTAATGTTCTTACAGCTTTTTTGTAATTGAAGTTGTAATTTGAAAAATCTACGAAATTTCACTTTCAAGAGCTCTAACAAAAAAATGCACCATGGAAAAATTCTACGACAGGGCTTAAATGATAATATAATGTATACCTAATCACTTTGCAAAATATCAGCCGTGAGGTATGTCGGTCCATTAAACTCGGAAAGTACGCGTCTTTTTCTACAATCGTTCCCGTACTAGATGGTCAACTTGATTGGCAGAAGAAGAAACCAACGACCTTCCTCATGTCAAGTCACTGACAAAATTTATCACATAGAGTTGTATCGAGTACTCCCAGTCACCGACGGAAATGTAATCAAAAACTTCATTGGTGAAAGACTCAGATTGTATATGTAGATGTGATCCAATTACCATCCGATCACAAACACACTACACCTATATAATTAGTATTTTACATTTATTGCTAATCATACTATATTCCACAGGCTATATCAACTGTATTCAAGTTTCATGTGTTTTCATATTACTTATCAATTTACTTGTACGTGACATTAAGGGATTTAGCTTTATGAAGTGAACGTTAGAGAATACCGAAGGGGCAACCGAAAATGAATAATTCAGAGAAACTGGCAACATATGGTACGCAATACGAAGAAAAACAAAACAAAAACACAACACAACATGTGTTGGACACCACTATATGCAAACAAACACAAACAACGTAAATAAGACCAGAGCCCCCCTACAAACAACTGGAGGTAAAGACGAACCGAACATAGTTTTAATGCGAAAAGACACTATTGATATACAAATAAGAATTGCATTACATATGTACAGTGTATATGATTTTAGTCAGGATGACTGAGTGATTAAGGTTGTTGATTGTTGACCACACCATAACACCGCCCACGTGACTTCATACGTAGATGCCCATCTCAATTGTATCCAAGCATCTACCAATGATCGAGGGTTTCACATGTCAGTTTGTTAAGTATCTGGCCTTTCATTCCCAAGAAAAGTTGGAAGATGGCAAAGGAGTAACCAGTATAAATTTTATTTCTCGAAAGTGTCGCTAAATACCAACAAGCACAAGGACAAGCAAATAAGACATACATTCATACCGGATACAATAAATCAGTCTTCCGTGTCGACAACTTTATTATACTTAATTACGTGTAATCTTTAAAGCGTATTTTTTTAAATAATCAAAATTAACCAAATGCACACTTAAACACAGAATGTAGTGTGCATTTGGTTAATTTTGATTATTCAAAAAAATACGCTTTAAAGATTACACGTAATTAAGTATAATAAAGTTGTCGACACGGAAGACTGATTTATTGTATCCGGTATGAATGTATGTTTTATTTGCTTGTCCTTTGATAGTCCATTTAGTTGCCTACCAAACCTATATTGTCTACCAGAATATGAATATTCTCAATATGAATGTATATTGTATTTGTTTATCCTTAGATAGCCCATTTAGTTGCCTACCAAACCAATATTTTCTTTATTAACTGTATAATATTCTCATTGTATATACAATACATATAAATGAAAATGACACTATAACACGCAATGTGCTATTATGATGTATTCAATTTTCTCAAAATAAACGTAATGACTAGAAAATGACTACAATTTAAACAAGGCCCAGATCAAAACCTAGAAAGTTTATCCCGTGTTAGATTTATCCCAAAACCAATATTTGTTTCGTTGACAAAACCGTAAGGCACAACTATTAGATCAAATGTATCATTATTTGCTCTCATTTGCAATTGGATTTTCAACATTCTATTTATATCTGTAGAGAATTTAATTATGATATTCTGTTTTCTAAAATATATCACCGTTCCATAAAAGTTGATTCATTATATATAGTTCAGATCATCATAATAAAGGTACATTTTTGTCGTTTAAACCATGTATACACTTTACTTTATAATGATTTTATTGTCAATATATATATACAATTGGATTGGGAACAAGTTTTTACAACTTACTAGTCTCTCTCCATACAAATACATTAATAGCATAAACAAACAAATCAAATGACAGCAAATCTACAGGCTATATCAATTATAATTAGTAAATTAAGCAAAATCATGTCAAACTAAGCATACATATTAAATATTGTTTTAATATTTAACAGAAAAAAAAGGGGGGGGGGGGGTAAAACTAATAAATTGTGTTGAGATAATATCACGGTTGGGGATAATTAATTATTAAATCTACAAGTTTGTCGAATAAATGTTTGCACTGATTTGAACAATAAAGTATTCAATTCTTCACTAATTACGTTACATCCAAAGAGTATATATTCTATAGAGATGGGAACAATGTTATTAAAATAGTTAAACAGAGAAGTTCTATCGTGTATACACATCGGCTGGAGTCAAATATATTACAATAGTGTATGCATAGTAAATTGTATACTACACGTATATATTTACATAGTGTACAAGTACTACAAACTAAGATATATGTTGATTTCAAATTGAAAACATGCTTTTCTTACTAAAAAAACACGAGCATGATAATCTGTCTCGGTGGCGTAATGGTCAAGTCACAAACAATGAAATTGGTATTGGCCTGGTATCCACTAGGCATGTACCACTAAGGAGCAAAAAGAAAGACGGTTGATTCGGAGTAAGGATAATGTGTCGAGTGAAGCGAGAAATCTAACTGTAAACTATTGCTTCAGTGAACTAGTACTACAAAGCCGACATTGACGTCCTCCTCCTCTTTTTCCTCACATCGTCATCATCATCTTCGTCGTCGTTGTCGTCATCATCATCATCATCGTCGTCATCATCATCATCATCATCATCATCATCATCATCATCGTCATCATCGTCGTCATCATCATCATCATCATCATCATCGTCATCATCATCAGCATCATCATCATCATCATCATCATCATCGTCATCATCGTCATCATCGTCGTCATCATCATCATCATCGTCATCATCATCATCATCGTCATCATCGATAAGTAGCTGATATATAGTTGACAAATTGCTCACATGCCATTGAACAACAATGATATTTGTCTTTAATTCCCTGTTATTCCTTGTTTAAATTTAGTTATTATATTATTATGATCCATATATATATATATATATATATATATATATATTAGTTGAATTTACAACTACCTATGCAATCGGTGCCTATCACCACTGATGTTGTTGGTTCTAATCCCGCTCAGGGCGAGGTGTACAACATTATGTGATAAAGTGTGTCAGTGACTTGCGACAGGCAGGTCGGACTTTTACACCGGGTACTCCAGTTTCCTTCGCCAATAAAACTGACAGCCACGATATAGCTGAAACATGGTTGAAAGTGGCGCTAAACACCATCAAACCATTAAAAAACATCCATATATAGAGCACAAAACCAATTGAAACCAAAGCAAAAACTATTCAAAAAGAGGAAAAAACTAGACAAGAATATGGCAAAATCTGGACAAAAGACATCTAACACTTCCCGGTCCTTTCCTCATTCATGACTTATCACCAGATTAACACGACGGGTGCCACTAGTGGAGGAGGAACTGCTCGCCCTTCCGGGGAACCTGAATTCACACCTGGATTTTAGTGGGGTTCATGTTACTCGATCTTTAGTTTTATGTGTATGTTTTGTAGATCGATCTTCGTCCTTTTGTACTTTTTCTCATGGCCATTGTGTTGTCTGTTCTTCTTCGATATACGGATTCTGATTACCCCTTTGGTATCTTCAAGTTCTTCTTGTCCATCAGCATATCAGAGAAAAATAAACAGATTTAAATCTTAATTTTACATTTCTGAGAAATTTTCACACTTGCATCTTATTTTCGACAAACAGTTTTCAGAAATCCACCCTGTGAATTCCATAGGATAGCATGCTCTATATTTTAAGCGTAACATTAGACTTCCGGAATCAAGATAAGATACCTGATATCAGACGCTTTATATCACCAGTCGTTGACGCTTTGGAATACGATAAGAAACATATTAAAATAAATATGATAGGTGTATTAGTCTGTCCCTGAATGCTTTAAAACATTGCATCACATCTGTATTACTATGTTTTGGTAGAGTAATAGCGGCTTTAACTATTGGAGTATTTAATATTGCATTGCCTAACATCGCCTGATATGTTATAATATATTTCAGTTACGTTAAGACACATGCAACCATAAACTCAATTGTGACTTGATGATGTACAATATGTAATCGAATCAGTATAAAGAGTTTAGAAATGTCTCTAAATAGCATGGTGCAGATGATATCGGTCTTTTATTATATAATGTCACATCATTGGATCGGGAGGGTGGGGAAGGGTGGAGTGAATCTTTTCCCCCCAGACAAACTTCAAATTTGGATTCTGTCTTGTAGATGGGAGTAGATATAGTCAAATATTATTTTCATCTTAATCTTAAGAGAAGCACAAACAATTTCCTTTTTTAGTATTATGTCAAATCATTTGATCGTGACGGGGCTGGGGTTATCCCGTTCTCAGACAAGTTTCAATGTCGCCCCTTTTATTCTATTTTGTGTAGAATGCAGTAGATAAAGCATGAATATGTTTTTCAACTGAAATTTAAGGGGGAAAATAATAGATAATATATTAGTAAATCAGGTCAGTTATTTACTTCACATGGAATTCAAATCTATTTCTTAGCCAACCTACAACCGAAATGGTTAATGCCTTACTAACATTTACCAACGTTGAGTTAAGTCCAGCATACATACTATCTTCAATGGACATACTTTATTGATTTGTGAGAAGTATTTTAGCTATATTCATGACGTGGATAATAAATCATGTAAAATATGGTACGGAACTTGGAAGGTCCAATAAATAGATATTTCGATACCACAATAGAAAGGAAGTTACTTCTCCGACTAAGAAAGTTGGTCTAGTATAAAGAAAAATCTCCTTAAACAGTAATGTGTTGTTCCCATTAATTAACCGAACAAAGATTTACTTAGAATTAAACATTCACTCCCTCGCCTTTTTTTTATTTTTCTATTTTTTTTTATTATCTAGGTACAAATATATATTAATTGAAACACATGTGCCTCTACAATAATGTCGTCATGCCGTGTATCACAATGTGAAAGTTTTTTTTTTTTTTTTTTTTTTTTTTATAAAAAATAATAACTTTTTGCTTTGCTTAGTAGATAGCTATTAGAAAGGCTATCATCTTTACTTAATATTGATATTATTTTTCATATTTTTTGTGGTGAAAGCAAGCCGTTTATCTTCAAACTTATAATGAATGTATTGAAAGTTTATTCATATAAATGGGTTTAAGCAAGTCAAAGGCTTTGTTAGACTGATTGCCCAGAGTTGGCGTTTTACTGAATATAACTATATTAACAAAAGTAGATATTCTATTTTTACAGTATATGTATGTAGCAATATTGTATAACAATTTATTTTTTGAGTGTGCAGTAAAACAGCAAATTTTCATAAGTTTGTAAAATTAAAATATAAATATGTCTGTGTAGGGTTGTCTTTTATTTTAGTAATCTGATGAAAGTGGGGGTATACTTGTTTCAACAAGTTGTCAATATGCAGAGGCCAAGTGGTTTAGTAGTTACATCAAATTGTCGATAAGCAGATGGAGAGCCGATTACAGATTTGATAGCCATTAGATGGACATGATTTCACCTTATTATCGATCACTGATTCGTAGTATGCTTCAATGCATTAGTATTATGCTTCAATGCATATGGGCAACCTTTGGATAAGGTAATAATTTGGTTTAGACGGTAATACGATAACCTTAAATCAACTGTTGCTCTTGTTTTAGAGCATACTAATGTAAATTATAACATCATACGTATATGTAAGCTATTAATATGCATCGTGTTGAACATAATACATACTTTTTGTGTTTCGCGATTTTCAACACAAATTCCATGTCAGCAGAATGTGTTCTTATAAAACACGATTTAGTCCATGAAACAAGAGATGCAAACCTTTTCAAACATTTCCCGGAATCAGTATCCGGTGTCTGTTTTTTTTTATATATTTTGCATGACACTTTGCTATGTTTAAAACTACATGTAGAGCCCACACACAGTAGTGATGTACGACTGTTCCCATTATTCATCACATGCCAGATACAACACTGCATGTTTTTACCTGTTATCTTAATTTACTGTTCACGTAAAACGTATTCGTTCTAAAGATCTTAACTTCTGATGTTCTTAGCCAACTTATTAGAAACACAATTTCCTGTTAATGGTTGAAAATGTCGTTAGTTTTGAATTATGCAAGGCACTTGACAAAACTGATAAATGTTTGCATCATCCCTTTAACAGTGTTTAAATCTGTTAGATCATTTACTGAAATTGAAAACTATATGTGTAAATGAACACTACATCATCCTCTATCATGAATACTTGGATACTATTTTATACAGTCTTTTGCAGAAGTTAATACGACTTTTGGATACAAGAATATTGAAAGATATTGATATGTTCCGACGAACTTTTATAGTAAAGCCAATCAAATCACATACAAAGATTTAAAAAAAACCAAAGGAATATAATTATTTTTTTCTTCCAAATTAAACTGATCAAAGGAGATAAACGGTTGGGTTATCGACAATAAATACTGTATCGTCTAGTCAGGTCGCTTATATCATTCATTCTCTGATCAACCCGTCTAATCAATCGTAACTACTCGGCGATTCTCGCTACCCTGCAAATAACCTCGTACGTACACAGTAGAAATTCTTCTTAAATTGTTTGCCGGAAGTTAAGTTAAGTTAAGCCGCACACAAATATAGTCCACGAAAATCCAATATGGAAGACATACTAAGTAAAATCTAATCATGCAAAACTAATTAAAACTTTAATTGAAATATAGAAAATTGCTTAAAATATAACTTTATCAAACTTTCATGTAACTGACATGTGAAAAGTAGTGCGATTTATACGCCTAATGCATACGAGGTTATTTGCAGGGTAGCGAGAATGGCCGAGTAGTTACGATTGCCCGTCTAATAGGAACATTTGAGTGATGATATGTTGTTATGGAAACTACTAAATACAGATCAGTTACGGAGCAAGCCCGGAATGACGGTTTCATATAAATTGGCACATGGGCGATGAGTGGAGAGTATATCGGAGCTTGATCAGTCGTGGGTTACCGACGATGGGTCAAACCAAAGACTATACGATTGGTTTTGACTGCTTCTACGCAGCAATAAGGTATAATAACAAAGATTGATTGGGTTAGAGTTAATATAATGTGTATGAGTATCAAACCAACGACTAAACGATTAGTTTTGACTGCTTCCCCATAAAGAACGCATCATTGAGGTGTAAGAAGAAAGATTGGTTGGGTTAGAGTTAATATAATGTGTACGAGTATCAAACCAACGACTAAGCGATTAGTTTTGACTGCTTCCCCATAAAGAACGCATCATTGAGGTGTAAGAAGAAAGATTGGTTGGGTTAGAGTTAATATAATGTGTACGAGTATCAAACCAACGACTAAACGATTAGTTTTGACTGCTTCCCCCTAAAGAACGCATCATTGAGGTGTAAGAAGAAAGATTGGTTGTGTTGGAGTCAACATAATATGTCTGAGTGACGTTACATGTCTATATATAGCTACCTGAGGATTGTCAATTGCTTCAATGTGCTAGCACTATAAGATCCAATTACGCGAGTTGATCTAGTACAAAGCGGACATCATCATCATCCCGTCAAAAATTACTCGCTCCCACCGTGCTATAAAATAAAAATTCTTTATTTGGCGTTTCACAACAATCATACACCTACTCGCAATATATTTTTCATTCTGAAATATTACACCTAATCGTACCATTTTTTTCATTCATTGTCATATATTGTATGAACTATTCAATATTTTTCATCAAGGGTAATTTTACACCTTCCGGCGGTCTATAATTACTGACATTAACATTTGACCATCATTTTCATTTTCTGTCATTTTCTGAGAAAATAAATCAAAGGAAAATTGATTACTTTTTTTATTTGAAATAATGTAACAAATATTAAATAACGTTAAATACAAATGGTCATAATTACAGTCAAGACATAGGAAAATAATTCATTTCCTTTGATCATTCCTTGTCTATTCAAAAGATAATCATATAAAATAACTAACAAACAAAATCTTTCTTAGATAACATTCAAGTCACTAACATATAGTAATACACAAGCAAAAGCGGTCATGACAAAGTGATTGAAGTCATGTGCATATTGATACAAAAATTATCTCCCTTTATCAATCTGGAAAAGGGGGATAATAAAGTTGAAACAAATTTAGAAAACAAAGTGAGTTATTTGTCTTGAACAAGTTTCGCAATGAGATTTAATGCAATGATCTCCCTAAGACCATATATATACATGATAGGTTGGTAAAGATGATCGTTACTAAACCAATTCTGCTATATTTTGTCAAATTGCAAAATTATTTTCTGGTAATAATACTTTTTAGCATCATACATTTACTACATGTTACATATGTTACATATGCATCATATTACCATTTTAGAAGCTGGTGGTTCATGGAACTTTCGTTCATTACGGAATGTAAGAGAGAGACCCCCTTTTTTCACTTTAAAGAGTTAATCAGGATACAAGTATATGTGATACATGTGAAATTGACTTTCGGAAGATCTGAGGTGTTCTCTGAGTACTCTTTGTTTCTCCATCAATAAAACTAATTATCACTTTATATATGAAATATTGGTGAAAGTGGCGTTGCACATCCATAAAGCTTATTTTAAAATGTACATTTATTTAACGGTTTTTGCAACTGACAAAAGCATGTCAGCAAATTCAATTCTGTGTTCACGGAAGAGTGGTTGTTACCCATAATTCATTAAAATCGGAAATGCTATCCTTAATGCTAACGTTTATTATTTATAGACATTTCAGATTTAAGAAAAAATATAGCTCATACAGTTAATACACAACTGGTCATCAGTTTTATAAACAAAAATAATTAAAAAAAAACAACAAATAAATATATTACATACAAATATGGCATGCATGAATGATATTAAAACAACATGTCTTGTGATAGATGATTTTACAGATAAATTGCACAACACTTGTAACAAACTTTAAGTTTATAAATATATGTATTGCAAGGTATTAAAGATGTATCATACATTCATGGTAACATCTACAGAGAAAATAAACGTTAGAGAAAACAAAAACACAACACAATATGTGTTGGTCACTACAATACTCAAAACAAACACATATAACTGTTACTAGGCGTTCAAGCAAAACACTTTTCTTGTGTATTAATTTATATCAATAGTGTTTCCTTCAAATGATTATAATATGTTTGTTTTAAGGGGATAGGCACACATTATATTCTTCCAAATAATCCCCTAAAGTAAAAGAAAATGACTACAAATCTTTAACAAAAAAGGTTCGTTGTACGAAAACTGTCAATTCAATTTTTCTAACAATTTCCACAAGAAATTGTAAAGTATGTGATATATAAGAATAGCGGTCAATAACATGCAACAAAGGCTTCTATTAAATATAAAATGTTTTGTGAACCTAAAACAAGACAAAATATTATCACTGTGAAAATAATTGTATTTATATATATACAGTTAAACTTTATCAAATATCCTACCAACAGATGAGTGGACTAATGATCTGGATTTGTGGCTTAAAATTGGGAACAATAGGAACAGAATGCTACTAACCAAGTCATGTTTCGAATCTCTTAAATTCAAGCTCGGGTGATTTGGCGTTTATGGAGACAAAACTATCTTAACTTTTGGATAATATATACGGATCACCGTCCCTGAACCTACTTATAGTGAGGATTCATGTTGCTTCCATCTACAGTTTCTGTGTAGTGTATTTTTGGATTACGTCTTCTGTTTTGTTTTTCCTGCCATTGTGTTGTCTGTCCTTCGAATAACAGCTTCTTGCTACCTGTTTAGTATTTTCAAATTTTCTGTGTAATATATTAGATGATGAATTTTATATTATTTTTATTGATTGCAATTTGTGTAACAACCAAATTGCATAAAGAAACAAAACAAGAAACTTTTCTCCAAAATATATTAATGTACTATCAATATACATGTACCTTTTGTGTAAGAACAGTTTCAAGATACCAAATGGGTGATCTTCTTTAATACTGCATTAAAATTGCTATATTTACACAACACACCATTTCTGCTGTTAATTAAGTGTAAATTTAGAGGCGATTGGTTTGTTCTAAATAGAGCCACATGCTCCCATCTTATATATATTTACACAACACAATATCTCTGCTGCTATTTAAGTGTAGATTTAGAGACGATTGGTTTGTTGTAAATAATAATACATACTCCTACCATCTTGAATTTTCCATGCACTCTTGCATTTTCGGCCTCACAAAATAAATCATCAACTAAATTAGCTTGTACTTTATCACTTAGCTCCATGACGTATGTCTCAGCTGCTGTTGTTGAACGATTATTAAAACTAAAGTCGATAATGAAATTAAAAGCGACCACAAAGGAAAAAAAAAAAATGCAATAAAATAGTAATTATACTTGTGATTGATTGGCGTTGTTAGTATTTTGTCATACATTATACATCGCTTGTTCACTTTGTTGTCAATACAAGCTCATACAAATATTATATCTGTAATATCTTCTGTATATGTTGTTATATTTCACATTTAATTTACATATGGCGTGTTATGAAACTTTACACATTGATAATTAGGCTCTATGCCTGATATATCCTTACATATTAATTATTGGAAATACTATGTATGTGTTGTTTATTTTTTATTTGCTTTGTGAATTGAATATCGAGAATTATCTGAAAACTAGAATGAAGGTTTTGATATCCCTTTGTGATATTGCAATTTGAAAACACGCCACATCGATGACCTGGAATGAGAGGTGAGAGGTGAGAGGTGATTGTTCGTTTTGTTGATATTGGTCGAATTGTGGATCATCACTGTGTAAGCTTTTTTAATATCATACAGAACAACTATCGACAACATAACTAACCGGAAGAACACGGACAACTTGACTGGTAAACCCGAAACTGCACACCTGAATGTTGCAGCGTTAGACCGGTAAGGGAACGACCATTTAACTTGAAGGGGGGGGGGGGGGGGGGGTTATGGTTTTTTTTCTAAAAAAAATATTCTGATTCCCAATGTTGCTGAAAAAATATTCTGATCTTGGTGGAGGAAAAAAAAAATAATCTGATTCAGAGTTTTTGTCATATAACCTAATGTTAAATTCTGGAACAAAAATTTCCCGCTTTGCGCGACAGAAAAACAAATATTCTAACTCGTGTTCTCCGAAAAAAAAATTCTGAACGAAACAAAAAACCCTAACACCCCCCCCCCCCCCCCCCTTTTCAAGTTAAATGGTCGGTCCCTAAAGGAGATCATCACTGTCCCCTCTAATAGCCTGACATACGTTGAACAAATATTATCTGAATACAATCAATTCAATTAAAAAACTACAAAAATAATCATAATACAATGAATTATCTACAACAATATATCACAAACACAAATGTATACTAGTAGTTATCGTCCTAGTACTACCACTGGTTTTAAATATATATTGACCTGTAACTCATACACTTTAAATGTTACTCGGTTTGTGAGTAAACAGGGCAATTTTATCAATAACATACGAACCGAATACCATTTAAGGATACACTCAATAAAGCTTAGGCATATAAAACATAAAATTTACGAAAACATGCATGTTGTGAAAAATGTATTAAAAAAGGAGCATCTTACAAATAAGTCGCTATTCAATCGGGAATTCCAGTAAATAAATATAATGTCATTTATCAACAACATTGTAATTAATGAGAAATCAATATTATGTTAATTTATGATAAATTTATGTTACAAAAAAAAAAGACATAGAACAAATATGATAACATTAAAGAAGTTTAGATAACTGTAGAATTGTGTAAACGGGTAAACACCTCTTCTCTTGTATAACCGTTATACATGTAGATTCGTACTCAAACGTCAGCACATTTGAGATGATACTGTAAAATAATGATATTGTATGAAAACGTACTTTGAGATGGTCCCACTCACATGTAAATTTTCGAGAAAACATATTAAACAATAAAATTCAGTGGTAGTCTTTGAGATGGTCCCATCTGATCTTCAAAACAATAAAATTCAATCTGAGTCTTTAAGATGGTCCCATCTGATCCCCAAAACAATGAAATTCAATCTGAGTCTTTGAGATGATCCCATCTTATCTCCAAAACAATAAAATATAATGCGAGACTTTGAGATGGTCCCGTTCGATCCTCAACACACAAAAATTCAATGAAAGTATTTGAGATGATCCCATTTGGAGCTCTTCATGAATTAAAATTGAAAATTGATATAAATACAAATAGAAAAATATTAATTTATATATACAATTTTTTTTTAAACATTTCGTATCTACCTTTATCTACATTGAGCAACAATGAAACATGGATAAATAATAAAATGTACATTGAAACAATGAAAAAAGGCAAGTTTAGACAAACATTATTAAAGTGTTTATGTATACATAGGTAAACAACATTAGTAGAATTAGAGAAATGTCAAATATCTGGGATTACTAAACTAATTAAGAACGATATATAGGATGATGGTCAGTGACTCACATGACTCTGATTATATTTAATTCTATATGATATGAAGAAATACAAATATTTTGCTTATAAACTCATAAAACAAGAATAACATGAACAACACAAATCACTGTCGGAATATATCTACAATCTTGTTGAAAAATACCACACCCTCGGAACAATTCCACAATCTTGCAGAAAAATCGTTAAAACGGAGATAAAAATCGATAACATTGACAGTATAGGGTCGAAAAAGTTTGTTTTTTTATTATCCAAACGACAATCGATGATGCTTTTAAGGACGACTTTGGCCATAAAATATTTTAAACTTAAACAATTTTATTATATAGATAGCTGTGAATTACAGAATTTTCCGAATTAAATAAAAACGATAATTACACAGTGAAATTATCGTTTTTAATTTCACTCTTGCTACATTTTGCGCCATTTCGTTGTCGACGTCATATGAAGACTTCCAGTTTGAAACGTTAGACGTTATTTGGCTTCGTGTACGCTTCAATTTTGATCAAATTTAACTAAAATAATATTTCAAGGTAAGCATTTTAATTATTTTATTGTCGTGGGTGGCGCCATGTTTTTGAAGCACACACATTATAATATATCCCTACGCTACACACGTAATATAGTGGAATTAAACTCATTTTATAATAAATTCGATTCGAAACATTTTGCATCTATATAATAAATACTATAACTAATTGACGAGTTTCATTATAAAAAATATGTCACTCATGACCAAATAACGTTGTAACTCAATCATGCGCTGTGCGCATTCGTGAGTTACTGCGTTATTTGGCCATTCGTGACATATTTTTGATAATGAAACTCGTCAATTAGTTGTTATCTTCTTCAAAACTTTGTTATACGGTCTATATCTGTATCCATATTAAAATATTAATTTCAACATTCTATTGTAAAACAGTGGAATCATACTTCTATTGTAAAACTGTGGAAGCATACTTCTATTGTAAAACAGTGGAATCATACTTCTATTGTAAAACGGTGGAATCATATTTCTATTGTAAAACGGTGGAATCATACTTCTATTGCAAAACAGTGGAATCATAATTCTATTTTAAAACGGTGGAATCATATTTCTATTGCAAAACGGTGGAAGCATACTTCTATTGTAAAACGGTGGAATCATACTTCTATTGTAAAACGGTGGAATCATACTTCTATTGTAAAACAGTGGAATCATACTTCTATTGTAAAACAGTGGAATCATAATTCTATTGTAAAACAGTGGAATCATAATTCTATTTTAAAACGGTGGAATCATATTTCTATTGCAAAACTGTGGAAGCATACTTCTATTGTAAAACTGTGGAAGCATACTTCTATTGTAAAACGGTGGAAGCATACTTCTATTGTAAAACTGTGGAATCATACTTCTATTGTAAAACAGTGAAATCATAATTCTATTTTAAAACGGTGAAATCATATTTCTATTGCAAAACGGTGGAAGCATACTTCTATTGTAAAACGGTGGAATCATACTTCTATTGTAAAACGGTGGAATCATACTTCTATTGCAAAACGGTGGAAGCATACTTCTATTGTAAAACGGTGGAATCATACTTCTATTGTAAAACGGTGGAATCATACTTCTATTGTAAAACAGTGGAATCATACTTCTATTTTAAAACGGTGGAATCATATTTCTATTGTAAAACGGTGGAATCATACTTCTATTGTAAAACTGTGGAAGTATACTTCTATTGTAAAACGATGGAAGCATACTTCTATTGTAAAACGGTGGAATCATATTTCTATTGTATTGTAAAACGGTGGAAGCATACTTTCATATATTTCATTACCGACCAATAGTGATTACGTTCTAAAAATTTATGGGATTCAGCTTTTTTTTTCGAAAACCCCCCCCCCCCCCCCCCCCCCCCCAATGTACTATCCATGATATCGATTTCAGCTTTCTCCGATATGTGAGATTGATTTTCATTGTTCTAAATCGACTTATCTATTTTTTTCGAATTTAAGTTGAAGTATTACTAATTGTTATATCAAGGATCATATTTCATCAATTTTGTATTTGAGATAAATTTTCATAACATTCTTCGCTTAGCAACGTTAAAACACAAAATTCAACCAAGATGGCGGAAACAAGAATATGCTAATGAGCATTCGCATTGTAATTGGGTTTGTTTCTGCCTATACAAGCAGTGCCAAGCACTACTAAGTTTTCGAGTGTCGTTTCCGGTAGTTAGGTGTACTAGGTACAACTTTAAAAGTTTCTCATTTACTTCGGCGAGTTCAGAAATGTTCCCCCCAAAAATCATACCACCAAGATATACATGTACTTTTAATAATGTTGCTAATAGCCTTCCACAATCATTATCATATTATTAACATGATTACAGTATTTGTTTTATGATTACTGTTTTAAATTGTTCCTAAACGGTTATATTACAATATACATAATATAATCTAAATGAATTTACTTCTGACCTATTTCATGATATTCAGAAAAAACGGTGTTATTTTTGGCATATTCTGATTTAGCATATTTTATCATTTTAACTACTTTGTGTACGTAAATCTACATGCTTAAATATATTCAGCTACCAATAAAAAACAGAAAAAAATGACAGACTTGTAAAAAGATAATACATGTGCTGAGTTAGAGTTTTCACTTTGGCTATTCAGTTGCCCCGCCTTTTTCGGTGTCAAAGGTGACTTTGTAACAGCATATATCTTAGGTGGTGGTATTTTCCTACTTGGTTTTGAAACTATATCCGGAAGCTTAGACTCCGGCAAGAATGGATCATCGCTTATAGCTAAAGGACAATGTTTTGGGGGCTTTTCTACTACATCGAACATACTCCTGGGTACAAATTCTCCAGCTAAAGCTAATTTCAATTTAATATCATTGCAGTCAGCGGCATTAAATACAACAATTTTCCTCATTGAACCACTTCCGGTAAAAACCCAACACAAGAATTGTGTTATTTTACTATCATAACTCACTCGAGTTCCGGTTACGACTGCAGTAGTTTCATTATCAAATTTAAATGATGCCAGACAAATATACTCGATAAATCCAGTAGTGTTAGGGCATTGTATTGGTCTAATTTCAAAACTTTGAGATTGTACGCTATTGTCGTAGTACACACAGCCGTCACATTTGTTTCCTTCTCGAAAGTAAAGACCATTGGCATGATTACGAAACTCGTACGACAACTTACAATTAACACTCTTTGTATAGCTAGAATCAACTACCGTTATTTTTGGAATTTTTACATATTCCATATTTTCACCAATTCTGATTTCTTTTCTGAACATTGACATTCTACAAGCGTGATTACGAACTTTAGCAAGAGGAAACATAGGCCAGTTAATGCGTTTGCTTAATCTAAATTGTCTAACAGATTCAGAAGAATAATAGGATTCCATACATGTAAACTTAGGATAGCAGCCATTTTCAAATGTATGGAGGAGAATAGATCTATGTTTGCTTGATACATCGTTGAACAAACATTGAAATCTCCCAACATCAGGAAATCCTATTTCATAAGTAGTTATAGAAACATTACGTACAGATTTACTTCCACCGTAAAGAGTCCAAACTCTGCGTAAATGTTCTGGAAATGCGCATAGCTTAACATCCGGTTGACATGTACCACAGGAAAGTTTGCAGTTTTCTCTCATATCTGTTCGACAGAATCTATCATCGGAACATCCTTCAAATTCATTTTCACAAACTGAATGAATATATTTCCTTTCAAATTCTATTGACAAATAATTGCTTGTTTCTTCTGGGTGACCGAGTGTATTTCCGGGATCACATACTAGGTCCATAAATAAGTACGCATACTTGATATTGTTTAATGGCTTCCTTATTCGTAAACATAGTGCTTGAAAACGATCGGAATCTGGTCTTAGAATGATAAAATGGTATTCCTTAACAGTCCACGTTGCCATGCAATCCGCACGATGGATTAGTTTCATTTTCAGATTTTGATGTATACATTCTGGATGTTTAAAATCAAACGTTATGCCATCACCAGCTTCACATTCACTTTCGATTCTAGGACTCAACATTTTATCTGGACATAATTCACGACCGTTGGATCTGATTCGCATATTGTATCCACCTGAAAATGGACACTGAATCGGTGTTGCTGATCTCAATGAGGTCGAGAAAAGAGGCCAATTATCCAGAGAGAGTTTATCATCTAAACACAGTGAATTACTAGGCATATTACTCTTCAGAGAGGATCTAATTTGCATAATATTGTCAGATCTATGAATAAATTGCATACAGAGGTAATACGAAGGTGAGTAACCTTGTGATGCAATCACATGTTTAACTAAATATTTGTTTTGCCCCATGTTCTCTACACAACTTCTTGTATATACTTCACAAGCAGTACTATCAAACAAACAAAACTTGGCCTCCATTATATGTGGTTTTATATATGCTGTTAAATGTGCACCGTCCGCATTTGTTGAATACCAAACATCTTTGTGATTAATAAAATTCGGAAACTGACAGTTCGACAAGACGCTTGACAATAGCAAAAACGACATCATAATCTGTAGTATAAAACTGACAAAGTTACGTGGGAACAAAAAGAAGGCCATGTTGTCTCAAATGTTTCCTGCAAAAAAAAAAATCTTCATTATGTTATTATTGAATATAGTTTAGCAGTATATTAAATTCAAGGTGAAGAGGTTGTCGTGATGGCATGATAGTTAGACTTATTACTACCTAATCAATCACTTACCAAAGTTGTGAGTTAGAATCCCACTCAGTCGAGGTTTACTCGATACAACATTATGTGATCAAGTTTGTCAGTGACTTACGGCAGGTTGGTGTTTTTTCCCGCGTACTCCATATTCCTCTGCCACGATATAGCTGAAAAATTGTTGAAAGAAGCATTAAATACCATAATCAAAAACCCTAGAATTCACATCGAAATTAGACCCACTAATTATAATCTGGAAGCCCAATCTGTGTAATACAAATATTGTTGTGTTTGTATGTTCAAATAGATATGTAGTCAAACATATGCCCCCACCAAAATGTAGTTCCTTACAGTCTTACAACTTTTATAAAACTTTGATAAAAACAATTCTCCTCCTGTTTGGTCATATGTATTACAGTGTCTAACTAACATTTGTCAAAAACTGTTTTACGTAAAAAGAAGAAAACGCTGGTATAATAATAAAAAAGCGAAAGGAGAAAGTTACATTTGTAATCTATTCTCATAGTCTATTGCCACTTTTCATCTAAAGTTTCGGTTTAAATTGTTTGTTATTCACTTTTTCCCCCAAGATTTCAAGATTTCAAGATTTTATTGGTACACTCAGACACAAACATGTGCTACATGAGGCCTGGATGTATGTTTTGACTATATTAAAAAGGGAACCGTCGTGGTCGTGATCGTATGGTAGTTGAATTTACAACTACCTCTGTAATCAGTGCCTATCACAATTACAGTTGTGAGTTCGAACCCCATTCATGTCGAGGTGTACTCGATACAACATTATGTGATAAAGGTTGTCAACGACTTGCGACAGGTCTGTGGTTTTCTCTGGATACTCCGGTTTCCTCCAGAAATAAAACTGACCGCCACGATATATAACTGAAATATTGTTGAAAGTGGCGTTAAACACCATAAACCAACCTCTATGTAAAAAATATGTTAATGCAAATTTATTTACCTTGAAAAACATTCCAACAGTGAATAAATAAACACCACAAAAAAATTTCAAAAAATAATTCTGGATTATATATTCCGTTGCTAAGGTAAATTTCCATAGAATTTTCTAAACACCATGAAATAAAATGCTTCTGTCACATGTGGCTTGATGAATTTAAATCTACTAACAATAGTAATACATGACCTTTTACTTTAATATAAACATCACTCCTCCTATAAATCATGTCATCAAATAGATCCCGTTTAGTAAACACAAGCAAATTTGATTCAATTGTTCTTGTCAAATTTACAGATTGATATTAGCTATTATGTGGAGTACGTTTACCGAACTCAATACGTTAATTTTTATAATAAATCTATGGATACTATAATATGATCGTTATTTACATAACTAGACTTGAACAATACTACTAACTCATTGATTTTCATAATCATTCGGTATCAAAACAGTTTTGACAATTACTTGATATCGTATTATGCAAATGCTTTCATTTAATGTTTTGTGTATGCCTCTTATGTACCCATCATATCGATGTTCGGATTAATCGCGTAGAAAATTGCTTCGATTAAGCGGAATATGGGATGATGAATTTAATCTCGTAATAAAAAAGATACTTAAGGTGTGAAATCTTTATGAAAAGGGGAAAGGGCTTAACTATGCATTGCATAAATCATTGTATAGATTTTTATCAAAATTAAAATGTTATTTAGACTTTACAATTAATATAATCTCTGAAAAGTGTACTATGATGATACACTGAATACAGACACCACTACGGTTACAATTAGAGTCTGGCAGGTACATGGTTGATGATAATAATCCACTGATGGCAAATAGAATAAAAAACAAAGGGTTACGCTTGTTACCAAACACAAGAAGAATTAATTATTGAAGCATCATTTTTATTTGTTGCTTTGTACAACACAATGTATATTAGAAAAACAAAAAACATGAGCAAAGAAAATAAATAGATATATCAAATATAAAAATGGGGGTCAATTTCTTCCCCCAGAAAGTATATTTAAATTAAGACTATTTATTGGTTATTGGAGTTATTATGTCACATACGTCTACAATAATTGATTACAGGGATTAGGGTTGTTGTGTTTAACGCCACTTTCAACAATATTTCAGTTACGTTTGTGTGGAGTAGTTCCTATAATTTGTCAGCTCGCAACCTAAGATCTTTGACAAATTGACAGACATCATCTCTGTATACTTTCAACATGTCGCTTATATACACCCCTAAAGTAGTTCGCAATAAATGTCAAAAGTGTTGACACGGATACTTTTCAGTGACATTTCATTTTTAATGTCATTTAATGGAGAATCGTGTCCAACACAAAAAAGACAATTACTGAAAACGAAAAGAAAAGAGGTTACACTCCATCTCAACAAGTTTAAGAAAAAGAGACGAATCGAAAATACAATGCAATCAGTGCCTACATATCCCGCTCAGGTGAGGTCTACTCGATGCAACATTATGTGATAAAGTTTGTCAGTGATTTGCGACAGGTCGGGGTTTTTCTCTAGGTATTCCGATTTCCTCCACTAATAAAACTGACCACCATAATATAACTGAAATATTGTTGAAACTGGCATGAATCACTATAAACCAAACTGAAAGAACAGACGTACTGAACAAAATTTATGTCAATACCATTAATATATAACCATACATAGTTTTTTTGGTTATAATAACGTCAGGTAAATCCCCCTAAAGAATAGTCATATATAAATAAAACATAATTAAAATGAATTGATATATAATTAATTATAAAATAAAAATCCGACTGTAATTTATTTGTTTGTCTTTCGAGTTTCATTGTACCATTGTTGGTTATTCATTCGGAATAACTCATCGGAGTGCAATAAAAGAGAATATTACAGCGCATAATGGCGGACCTTGCGTGCAGGAGATCACAAGAGATGGACTTTATTAAATATAATAGTCCGATACATAACTTGAAAGAGATGATATTATTGATTTTGGTAGAAAGTCAGAATATAATAAAACTAATATCGAATGTTTACCTTCTTTGCAGGTTACGTGCAAATCGGAATAAAGGAAACTTCGTGATTAAGTTTAGCATATGATTGGGTAAAATTGGATTTTTGTACCGCGAGGCAGTCATTTTGTAATTATTATATTTGTTATTGTAATTAAACATAGAAGTGGGAACCAGTTTTATTTTACATATTGAATAATAAAAAAAAATTCAATCACGCATTTTCCATATACGATTCAATCATACATTTTCCATGTAAGCTTCAATCATACATTTTCCATATCAGTCCCAACCATTCATTTTCACTTTAGGTTTCAATCATTCATTCATTTTCTACATTAGTCATTCACACATTTTCATATCAGCCCCAATCATACATTGTCCATATCAGTCCCAATCATACATTGTCCATATCAGCCCCAATCATACATTGTCCATATCGGCCCCAAATCATACATTGTCCATATCGGCCCCAATCATACATTGTCCATATCAGCCCCAATCATACATTGTCCATATTAGCCCCAATCATACATTGTCCATATCAGTCCCAATCATACATTGTCCAAATTAGCACAAATCATACATTGTCCATATCAACCCCAATCATACATTGTCCATATCGGCCCCATATCATGCATTGTACAAATTAGCCCCAATCATACATTGTCCATATCAGCACCAATCATACATTGTCCATATCAGCCCAAATCATACATTATCCATATCAGCCGCAATCATAAATTGTCCATATCAGACCCAATCATACATTGTCCATACCAGCCCCAATCATACAGTGTCCACATCAGCCCCAATTATACATTGTCCATACCAGCCCCAATCATACATTGTCCATACCAGCCCTAATCATACATTGTCCATAACAGCCCCAATCATACAGTGTCCATACCAGCCCCAATCATACAGTGTCCACATCAGCCCCAATCATACATTGTCCATACCAGCCCCAATCATAGTGTCCATACCAGCCACAATCATACAGTGTCCATATCAGCTCCAATCATACATTGTCTGTACCAGCCCCAATCATACATCGTCCATATTAGCCCCAATCATACACTGTCCGTATCAGCCCCAATCATACATTGTCCATACCAGCCCCAATCATACAGTGTCCATACCAGCCCCAATCACGCAGTGTCCACATTAGCCCCAATCATACATTGTCTATACCAGCCCCAATCATGCATTGTCCATACCAGCCCCAATCATACAGTGTCCATACCAGCCCCAAGCATACAGTGTCCATATCAGCCCTTATCATACATTGCCCATACCAGCCCCAATCATACATTGTCCATATTAGCTCCAATCATGCATTGTCCATATCAGCCCCAATCATACATTGTCCATGCCAGCCCCATTCATACAGTGTTCACACCAGCCCCAATCATACAGTGTCCATATCAGCCTTACTCATACATTGCCCATACCAGCCCCAATCATACATTGTCCATATCAGCCCCAATCATACATTGTCCATACCCGCCCCAATGATACAGTGTCCACACCAGCCGTAATCATACATTGTCCATACAAGCCCCAATGATACAGTGTCCACACCAGCCCTAATCATACATTGTCCATACCAGCCCAAATCATACAGTGTCCATATCAGCCCCAATCATACATTGTCCATACCAGCCCCAATCATACATTGTCCATACCAGCCCCAATCATACAGTGTCCATACCAGCCCCAATCATACAGTGTCCATGTCAGCCCCAATCATACATTGTCCATACCAGCTCCAATCATACAGTGTCCATATCAGACACAATCATACATTGTTCATTCCAGCCCCAATCATACATTGTCCATACCAGCCCCAATCATTCAGTGTCCATACCAGCCCCAATCATACAGTGTCCACATCAGCCCCAATCATACATTGTCCACACCAGCCCCAATCATACATTGTCCATACCAGCCCAAATCATACAGTGTCCATACCAGCCCCAATCATATAGTGTCCATATCAGCCCCAATCATACATTGTCCATACCAGCCCCAATCATACATTGTCCATATTAGCCCCAATCATACATTGTCCATATCAGCCCCAATCATACATTATCCATACCAGCCCCAATCATACAGTGTCCATACCAGCCCCAATCATACATTGTTCATACCAGCCCCAATAATACAGTGTCTATATCAGCCCCAATAATACATTGTCCATACCAGCCCCAATCATACATTGTCCATACCAGCCCCAATTATACATTTTCCATATCAGCAATAATGTAATCTTACATCCATGCATTTTCCGTCTAAAATGAATCGTATATTTTCTATATAATATTCAATCAAACATTTGCATATAGGTTCCACTCATGTATATGTATATATATACGTCTGAAAATTAATCCAAACAGAGTTAGAATTAGATTTTAGTGCTGTCAAAATTTGTTTTTCCCCCACGGGATTTGAACCCACACCATTGATACACTGCAGCACCATTCGCTTAGCCTTACGTCCAGCGCCCTAGACCACTCGACCACATCCACTCCCATATATATATATAAACAAAAAGCTCTAGATTAATTTCCGAACGTTGCGGCCTTGCGGCCTTCTTCAGCGGAAGTTTATTACAAGTTCCAGGTATAGCTTTTCCACACAAGCTGTATATTACATGTTCTTTACAGTTCTATTTATAACTTTTCCACACACACTGTATATTACATATTCTTTACAGTTCTAGGTATAACTTTTCCACACAAACTGTATATTACATGTTCTTTACAAGTTCCAGGTATAGCTTTTCCACACAAACTGTATATTACATATTCTTTACAGTTCTAGGTATAACCTTTCCACACAAGCTGTATATTACATATTCTTTACATTTCTAGTTATAACTTTTCCACACAAACTGTATATTACATATTCTTTACAGTTCCAGGTATAACTTTTCCACACAAACTGTATATTACATATTCTTTACAGTTCCAGGTATAGATTTTCCACACAAGCTGTATATTACATATTCTTTACAGTTCCAGGTATAACTTTTCCACACAAACTGTATATTACATGTTCTTCACAAGTTCCAGGTATAGATTTTCCACACAAGCTGTATATTACATATTCTTTACAGTTCCAGGTATAACTTTTCCACACAAACTGTATATTACATGTTCTTCACAAGTTCCAGGTATAGATTTTCCACACAAGCTGTATATTACATATTCTTTACAGTTCCAGGTATAACTTTTCCACACAAACTGTATATTACATGTTCTTCACAAGTTCCAGGTATAGATTTTCCACACAAGCTGTATATTACATATTCTTTACAGTTCCAGGTATAACTTTTCCACACAAACTGTATATTACATGTTCTTTACAGTTCTAGGTATAACTTTTCCACACAAGCTGTATATTACATATTCTTTACAGTTCCAGGTATAACTTTTCCACACAAACTGTATATTACATGTTCTTTACAGTTCCAGGTATAACTTTTCCACACAAACTGTATATTACATGTTCTTCACAAGTTCCAGGTATAGATTTTCCACACAAGCTGTATATTACATATTCTTTACAGTTCCAGGTATAACTTTTCCACACAAACTGTATATTACATGTTCTTCACAAGTTCCAGGTATAGATTTTCCACACAAGCTGTATATTACATATTCTTTACAGTTCCAGGTATAACTTTTCCACACAAACTGTATATTACATGTTCTTTACAGTTCCAGGTATAACTTTTCCACACAAACTGTATATTACATGTTCTTCACAAGTTCCAGGTATAACTTTTCCACACAAGCTGTATATTACATGTTCTTTACAGTTCCAGGTATAACTTTTCCACACAAGCTGTATATTACATGTTCTTTACAGTTCCAGGTATAACTTTTCCACACAAGCTGTATATTACATATTCTTTACAGTTCCAGGTATAACTTTTCCACACAAACTGTATATTACATATTCTTTACAGTTCTAGGTATAACTTTTCCACACAAGCTGTATATTACATGTTCTTTACAGTTCCAGGTATAACTTTTCCACACAAGCTGTATATTACATATTCTTTACAGTTCCAGGTATAACTTTTCCACACAAACTGTATATTACATGTTCTTTACAGTTCCAGGTATAACTTTTCCACACAAGCTGTATATTACATATTCTTTACAGTTCCAGGTATAACTTTTCCACACAAACTGTATATTACATGTTCTTTACAGTTCTAGGTATAACTTTTCCACACAAACTGTATATTACATGTTCTTTACAGTTCCAGGTATAACTTTTCCACACAAGCTGTATATTACATGTTCTTTACAGTTCCAGGTATAACTTTTCCACACAAACTGTATATTACATGTTCTTTACAGTTCCAGGTATAACTTTTCCACACAAGCTGTATATTACATATTCTTTACAGTTCCAGGTATAACTTTTCCACACAAACTGTATATTACATGTTCTTTACAGTTCCAGGTATAACTTTTCCACACAAACTGTATATTACATGTTCTTTACAGTCCCAGGTATAACTTTTCCACACAAGCTGTATATTACATGTTCTTTACAGTTCTAGGTATAACTTTTCCACACAAGCTGTATTTCAAAAGTTCTTTACAGTTTCAGGTATAACTTTTCCACACAAGCTGCATATTTACATTTCTATATACGTTGTAAGGGACCGACCATTTAATTTGTAGGGGGGGGGGGGGGGGGGGGGGGTATGGTATTTTGTGTCGTTAAAAAAAATTGTTTGCACAACACGAGTTAGAATTATTTTTTTTGTCGCTCGAAGAGCGAAATTTTTTTTCCAGAATTTAACATTAGGTTATGTGACACAAACTCTGAATCAGATTTTTTTTTCCTCCACCAAAATCAGAATATTTTTTTCAGCAACATTGGGAATCAGAATATTTTTTTAGAAATAAACCATAAGCCCCCCTAGAAGTTAAATGGTCCGTCCTTAATCAAATTGTTCCATACAAGTCTTAAGCATACATTTTCTATATAAGATTCAATTATACATTTGTCATGTAAGCTTTAATCTCGCATGTTCTAACTATACCGTTACAAGATTTATTCTTACATTTTGTTATATCAGTTTCAAGCATACCATTTACATACAAGCTATAGCATACATTTTTCATGTTATACCCAATCATAAGTTCTCTACATAAGTTCAAATCATACATTGCTTCCATCAAATATAAAAAATAAAGTTGATAACATTTCCCAAATACACTACTATTCTTTATTACATACTTAGTTCAAATAAAGGCATTTTTGTATGATCAATATGACCGGAAGTAAACTGCCCATATTTTCGCATCCCGGGAAAATAACCGAATATTGGATTATTACAAGATCATTTCCATATCGAGGCCCATATTGCCCGGGCCAATATGGGCCTCGACTTCGTCTCAGGCCAATATGGGTGTCTCTTTTCTAGATGTCGGAAGTATGTAATAAATAGTTTAATACATGGGGATTTCCATATTGGCCTGGTTATCATCCCTCGACCCATATTGGCCCTCGACTCCGTCTCGGGCCAATATGGGGGTTTCGGGATGATAACCAGGCCAATATGGAAATGCCCATGTATTAATCTGTATGTATTACACCTGTAGTAATCTACATTAAAATATTATTAGTTAGTTCTCTATGTTTCTCCCCTTAGATATTTATATCATATTATAAATAAATTTTATTCCTACGGATAGGGATTAATAAAGGTTCCCAATCCAATTAATGACTTTCTATTATGTATTATATATATATATTCGAATATTGTAATGTTATGGTATGTAGAATTAATTAATAAAATATGCTAAAATGTTATTATCCTTATATGCTAAAACTAAATACATAACAATCCCTGCCATGCTTAAAGCTTGGTATCACTGGCTTACAAACCTTTTTGTTTTCATGTTGCCATCATGTGAAAATGTTTTTTCCTTATTATATGTATATTAATTAACATGTTATCTATTAGATGAAAGGTATAATCTAAAAATAATCGAGCAAAATTTTCATCATAAACCAAAAATAGCATACAGATTTTGGCAAAACAGGCGTTTGCACACCGTGAATGGGATTGTGTTTTCAATAGTTTCAAATACTGCTGAATGATAGGTCTGTTGCAGGATATTGACTCGGTTCTCTGTGTTTTGTGTCTTTCAAACAATAATTATTTATAAAAATACTTTTGCGCACAATAAAATAAATTCTGGAAAATAGTTCAAGAAACTGTTGATTATTGCTTTTGCAAATAATATTGCGCACGTACAACAAATTAGATTCTACAATATAGTTCAAGAAACTTGTCGTTTGTAAATGTGTTATTGGTTGTCAGGTGAGTTCGATGTTTAAAACAAACATAATTTCAATATTGACGAAGTTGTGCAAATGGAATATGTCCAAATATATTACATGACTATGATGTCATCAGTACGTCATTGTAATCGCTCATTAACTTTAAACTCTCGTGTTTCACAGTGCTACCACTATTCCAAATCCAGAGATTCTGTGGGTTTAGATACTTGTTTATGATATTGGTGTAAAATACGAAAAAGAGAGGCCCGAGTACAAATACACAATCTAGATAGACACACCAACAGCTATTGGGGCCGTCGTGGCTGTGATAGTATGGTAGTTGGATTTATAATTACCTATGCAATTCGTGCCAAATCACCATTAACGTTGTGAGTTCGAATCCCGCTCATGGCAAGGTGAACTCGATACAACATTATGTGATAAAGTTTGTCAGTGACTTGTGGCAGGTCGGTAGTTTTCTTCGGGTACTCCGGTTTTCTCCACCAATAAAACTGACTGCTATTATATAACTGAGATATTGATGAAAGTGGCGTTATCCACCATATCCCACCCACCCAACAAATATTTCATTAACTATTTCATTATAAATTTTAAAGCACACAAAAAGAAACAGCGTCAGATATATAGCTCTATATCTACTCAACTAAATTTGATGTGTACTTAGATTGACGTTAGCAGATCTTACTGTCCATAGTTATTTGCAGAATATGTTTGATCAGCATTTCAACTTCACTTCATCTTTTACCAAGATAGCATGCTGAAGAACTTACCACATCATGTTGTTGAAGTCAAATAGGTATATTATCCTTATTTTAAATCAACACAAAATTAAAATATTTCATGAAACCATTATATTGTTCAATCCTGTTAATAATGAGAATTTGCGTAGTTCCCTAACGCCAACAAATCTAATATAGAAATGATATAATATATTATATTTCATAGTACATACACACATTCCCCTGTTGCCTTATTAATGCAGAAACACATGCATCAAATCAACTTTTTTTTCTACAATAGACCAATCGCCCCTTAATGAAAGAAGAGTGGAAGTACTGCCATTTTCAATTTGTCAACAATTATTACACCAAATTACTTTATAAAGAACACCTATCCCTGTAGACCTATTTACTTTTCACTCTCTAATAAAACGGCGCTTTGATGAATTAGGTGAGATAGTTATAATCTCGTGAGATTTGCACGAATAGATGTAAGTAAATAATGATGTTGTATGACTCTTTAGGGAGTCCGCCATTTTGTTAAATGATCAGACAGAAGATACAGTACATGTCATTTCATGCCTAACATCATCTGTCAAACGGACAAAGCGAACGCAGTGATAAATGGACTTTTAATCTATACATTTATTCCATATTAACCACTTCTTGTGATGGGCATAGGTGTGATGTTATCTACAGAAGAAAATGTTACGGCTATTTGGTTTGCTTCCATATCGCTAGGACTCCCAAATATTCAGTCAGTTCAATACAATTGCAAGGCAGGCCTAATATGTTTTTCTACGTTTTGTTTTATTGTTTTCCTTGCATCATTATTGTGTTACATTCGGGTTATCTCTTTGTGTACATTCCTACAGGCTTAGGTACTCTGTTCGTATCACTATTGTATTGTGGGATTTCTCTATCTCTATTTCTATTGGTTAAGGAATCCCGGTCGTCTCTTTAGTTTGCCTACAATATTCAACATTCTTCCATATTTGTAGATAACCTTAACCAAATTTAGCTATCCTCTTTTCCTGCACCAAATATTTAACTTCTTTATCGTTACAATATTTTTCCTTTGAGCGCCTCTAATGAAGGTTAAACAAATTAATTGAATGATTTGTGTGCACTAAATTAGATATATATGTATTATCTAATTGTACAGTCGTAACAAATACTTTAATTACATTTTAGAAAAAAAAAACCATAATGCTTTAGAAATTTGAAGATTTTGTGTCAGGTTCTAAATTATTATTAATGGGAATAACTGGATACATATGATGATATCAGACTTTGTATTACACAAGATATATAGAATAACGCCAGTTTGAAGGTCGAGACATTCAAAAATGACGTTATTGTTTTTATCTAAGGCGTCACAATGGGTTTAACGTTACACTCGGTGAGATGAAAGTAAAAATATCACTCGGTGAGATGAAAGTAAAAATATCACTCGGTGAGATCAAAGTAAAAATATCACTCGGTGAGACCAAAGTAAAAATATCACTCGGTGAGATCAAAGTAAAAATATCACTCGATGAGATCATAGTAAAAATATCACTCGGTGAGATCAAAGTAAAAATATCACTCGTGAGATCAAAGTAAAAATATCACTCGGTGAGATCAAAGTAAAAATATCACTCGGTGAGATCAAAGTAAAAATATCACTCGGTGAGATCAGAGTAAGAATATCACTCGGTGAGATCAAAGTAAAATATCCCTCGATGAGATCAAAGTAAAAATATCACTCGATGAGATCAAATTAAAAATATCACTCGGTGAGATCAGAGGAAAAATATCACTCGGTGAGATCAAAGTAAAAATATCACTCGATGAGATCAAAGTAAAAATATCACTCGATGAGATCAAAGTAAAAATATCACTCGGTGACAGAGTAAAAATATCACTCGGTGAGATCAAAGTAAAAATATCACTCGGTGAGATCAAAGTAAAAATATCACTCGGTGAGATCAAAGTAAAAATATCACTCGGTGAGATCAAAGTAAAAATATCACTCGGTGAGATCAATGTAAAAATATCACTCAGTGAGATCAAAGTAAAAATATCACTCGGTGAGATCAAAGTAAAAATATCACTCGGTGAGATCAGAGTAAACATATCACTCGGTGAGATCAGAGTAAAAATATCACTCGATGAGATCAAAGTCAAAATATCACTCGATGAGATCAAAGTAAATATATCACTCGGTGAGATCAGAGGAAAAATATCACTCGGTGAGATCAATGTAAAAATATCACTCGGTGAGATCAATGTAAAAATATCACTCTGTGAGATCAAAGTAAAAATATCACTCGGTGAGATCAAAGTAAAAATATCACTCGGTGAGATCAGAGTAAAAATATCACTCGGTGAGATCAAAGTAAAATATCCCTCGATGAGATCAAAGTAAAAATATCACTCGATGAGATCAAATTAAAAATATCACTCGGTGAGATCAGAGGAAAAATATCACTCGGTGAGATCAAAGTAAAAATATCACTCGGTGAGATCAAAGTAAAAATATCACTGGGTGAGATCAAAGTAAAAATATCACTCGGTGAGATCAAAGTAAAAATATCACTCGGTGAGATCAGAGGAAAATATCACTCGGTAAGATCAAAGTAAAAATATCACTCGGTGAGATCAAAGTAAAAATATCACTAGGTGAGATCAATGTAAAAATATCACTCGGTGAGATCAAAGTAAAAATATCACTCGATGAGATGAAAGTAAAAATATCACTCGGTGAGATCAAGGTAAAAATATCACTCAGTGAGATCAAAGTAAAAATATCACTCGGTGAAATCAAAGTAAAGATCAAAGTAAAAATATCACTTGGTTAGATCAAAGTAAAAATATCACTCGGTGAGATCAAAGTAAAAATATCACTCGGTGAGATCAAAGTAAAAATATCACTCGGTGAGATCAGAGTAAAAATATCACTCCGTGAGATGAAAGTAAAAATATCACTTGGTGAGATCAAAGTAAAAATATCACTCGGTGAGATCAAAGTAAAAATATCACTCGGTGAGATCAAAGTAAAAATATAACTCGGTGAGATCAGAGTAAAAATTTCACTCGGTGAGATCAGAGTAAAAATATCACTCGGTGAGATCAAAGTAAAAATATCACTCGGTGAGATCAAGGTAAAAATATCACTGGGTGAGATCAGAGTAAAAATATCACTCGCTGAGATCAAAGTAAATATATCACTCGGTGAGATCAAGGTAAAAATATCACTTGGTGAGATCAATGTAAAAATATCACTCGGTGAGATCAGAGTAAAAATATCACTCGGTGAGATCAAAGTAAAAATATCACTCGGTGAGATCAGAGGAAAAATATCACTCGGTGAGATCAAAGTAAAAATATCACTCCATGAGATCAAAGTAAAAATATCACTCGATGAGATCAAAGTAAAAATATCACTCGGTGAGATCAAAGTAAAAATATCACTCAGTGAGATCAAAGTAAAAATATCACTCGGTGAGATCAAAGTAAAGATCAAAGTAAAAATATCACTCGGTGAGATCAAAGTAAAAATATCACTCGGTGAGATCAAAGTAAAAATATCACTCGGTGAGATCAAAGTAAAAATATCACTCGGTGAGATCAGAGTAAAAATATCACTCCGTGAGATCAAAGTAAAAATATCACTCGGTGAGATCAAAGTAAAAATATCACTCGGTGAGATCAAAGTAAAAATATAAATCGGTAAGATCAGAGTAAAAATATCACTCGGTGAGATCAAAGTAAAAATATCACTCGATGAGATCAAGGTCAAAATATCACTTGATGAGATCAAAGTAAAAATATCACTCGGTGAGATCAGAGGAAAAATATCACTCGGTGAGATCAGAGTAAAAATATCACTCGGTGAGATCAATGTAAAAATATCACTCGGTGAGATCAGAGTAAAAATATCACTCGGTGAGATCAAAGTAAACATATCACTCGGTGAGCTTAAGGTAAAAATATCACTCGGTGAGATCAGAGTAAAAATATCACTCGGTGAGATCAAAGTAAATATATCACTCGGTGAGATCAGAGTAAAAATATCACTCGGTGAGATCAAAGTAAGAATATCACTCGATGAGATCAAAGTAAAAATATCACTCGATGAGATCAAAGTAAGAATATCACTCGGTGAGATCAAAATAAAAATGTCCAAATTACGGAATAATAGAAAGTATCAAAGCTGTCCCAATTTAAATAGAATTTTCCTTAAACCGGCATTTGCGGTAGTGACTACCGACAACATTTGTGGGCGGAGTTTATCATCAGATCACTCAGGGTATTGTGTTATTAATAGAACGATAAACAAAAATCCTCGTTGATATGAACAGCATATTTATGAAACTGCATGTCACATGACCAACGTGACCTAAAGGTCACATACATCAGAAATTTGAATTTTCGAAGTGATTTTTTACTCATGAAGAATATTATTTTTAATAAGACTAAAAGTTTCGAAGGGAAGAAAACTAGTGACCATGCCTGTCAACTATTTTGCTCCAAAAGTAACTGTGAAGCTATGTATCATTGATTTTTCCTCCTCGAGATAACTGGTAAAAATAATGAACAATCGAAATGTTTGCTCCGCCCACAGCTATTTATACCCCAGGTCCCGGCTTAAATCATTTATAAAACACACACAATTTTGAGGTATTGTAAGTGTTCATGCTGTATTTTTATATATTTTATGGAAGTCCGCAAAAGATGATGCATTAATTTAATGCAATATCTTTGGTATATCTCATTTAAATATGAATTGTAAAATTTCTATATTTGCATAGAGGAAGAGTTCCATGCCTTACGTGGAACGCAGTGGTCGTGATCGTATGGTAGTTGGATTTACAACTACCTGTGCAATCAGTGCCTATCACCATTAAAGTTGTGAGGTCGAACACCGTTGATGGCGAGGTAGAATCGATACAACATTATGTGATAAAATTTGTCAGTTACTTGCGACAGGTCGGTGGCTTTATCTGGGAAATCGGTTTTCTCCACCAATAAAACTGACCACCACGATATAACTAAAATATTGTTGAAAGTGGCGTTAAACACATGCCTTACACATTTTTTGACATGAATCAAATCGTGCTTATCTTCCGCCATTAACTTCTGTCTATGTAATAAATTAACCAATGAATTATCATTCAAAACCCTTAAAGTAAATTTGGTATGTTTTTAACATGAATTTTGTTGTTTTCTTGTGATTGATCTTGTATTCTATTAAGTGACATTTTTTTGCACTTGTGATGAAAATATGAAGTAAACCAGAAATAGGAGTGACTATAACTGACAGCACTCCTAATGTCTAACGTCAATACTATTTAAGTATTTACGTTGACCACACAATTGTAATTGTACGCTACGTTTACATTCTCCAATTAAAATGATTCAATATCAAATATTTTTAATTGTAACTGTTGATTTTCCAATTGCCATCACTGTCTCTTCAACATGTTCAATATGCGAAGTAGAATATAATCTTTAAATCTAATCTACAGATCTAGATCGTTCAAGCGTTTAAATACAACTTATTCTTTATTATAAGATTAAGCGTCTGTTCAAGGCTTTATCATGAATTTAATCTAAGAAGATTAAAACAATGTCAAAGAGCTTGTTTTCTGTTTGTTAAAAAAACCCCTTAGGAGTGCATGTGATAATGCAATGAGAAATTCAATCAACTTCACAAATTAACTGACTGTCATGGAGGCGTTGAATATAATTCAATCTAATTTAAGCCTTTCCTTGTTGAAGTAGAACATTTGAAAATTCCTATGCATGTATATGATTAATTCTCCAGCCTGATCATTTTAATGTTTTTGATCACGTGACTCATCATTACATTTTTGGATAAGTAATAACACATTTGATTTCCTTGAAATCTTCAATGAAAAAGAGCCCACCATACACCATCATACAACTACGCATAATACAACCTAACCAGTATACCATTCCTCCACAAAAATGGGAAATTAACTACTTGGAAAAAAATCTATCGATTTATTATGTTTCCAAAAAGGGACATTACGAGATAATCCTGTTCCAAATGTTATCTTGATGACATACTACGATGAACATCAAATATTCCCAAATTTTATTTTAAATCAATTTATAGTTTATAATGTATACTATTAATAATGTACAAACACAAAAAATCACTAAGACTCATCATCGACTTATACGACAATGTATCACAAAATATGTTTTTCCTGATTTATGTTTTATGTCGTTTCAGCTCTCTGTCATAGTAAGATTGTCATACAGATAATCAAATATCAAAATTCTCATATTTCATTTTTTTTCTTCAAGACATGAATGTATCATTATATATTTATTTCTGAATTCACTTATGAGTAACCAGGTTAAATCCAGATAAAAACACCACTAGCTATATTTTTAAACGTTGTATATTGATTTATAAGAAAACTTCAAAACCTGGAATTCCCATGGGTACACGTTGTGCTTATCAGATTATCACCATCTGCATACCAGCAATGAAATTATGTGACGCGGAACAGTAAACGTTTTATTCTCGAATTAAACCTATTTTAAGCAACAACTATTTATCTAGAAACATTAGAAGAAGTGTTTGAAGATACCAAATGGGTAATCAGAATCCGTAAAACGAATAAGGAAAGACAACACAATCGCCAAAAGAATCATGGTCAGTATCATTGTTGTAATTTAAACTCAACAGCCAGAAACATCGTCACAGACAATGATCATTAATGAAAATAAATATCTGAATAGGTCAATTAAAACATAGTTTTCAATTAGCCATGATTCATATATCCCAAGTGAGGAAGGTCGTTTACCTAAAGATTCTAAATTGACAATTGTATTTTAGATGTTAAATGGTCAAAACTGATTGTCTCAATGACACTGAAATTATAAATGTTGAGTTACAATAAACGTTAGAGAATAACGAAGGGGCAATCAAAAATGGACAATCCAGAGACACCGGCAACATCGAATAAACAAGACGAGGAAAAACAAAGCAAACACGCACACAGTATGTGTTGGACACCACTATATGTAATCAAACACAAATAACGTCAAAAAGACAAAACAGATAGTATATACAATGAAGTACTAGTACACACGAAGCATTTCAGGAATAACCTTCTTCAGGTACACTTACAGTGAAAACACTGGAAAACTAAACACAATCCTTGCGAGCAAGAAACCATATGGGCCTAAACATGATAACCAAAATCGGCTATGGTCACCTATGTCTGAGGAAGGAGAACCTTAGTTTTAATAATAAATACATTATTCAGGAACTTAAACTTCAATTACATAGATATCTAATAAACCAGGACAATGCCGAAATAATGACTTCAATAAAAATCTATAAAGTATGTTGTAGCATTTCTACAACAATATATAAAACACGTTCGTGAAGAATATTGCTTTAAAGTGTATAGCATGATCAAGACACATGGGAGGAGGGAGTTGTTAATTAGAGGGTAGTAGTTAATTAGTTAATTAGAGGGTTAACAATAACATGTTAAATAAATACCTCAATAAATCAATGAATCCCTTCATTACATTAAAATTTATTACATCAACAATCTTCTAAATTTAGACATTTCTAAATTGAAGTCTACAATTTATAGATATGTCAATAATAATAAAAATGTAGGAATATTTCAATGGTATTCTATTTATCTTCGTAAAAACAAATTAATATCACACAATAGAACATTTTCCAATGCAAGAACTATACACGTGACAATTACGAAATTATTGTAAAACATAATATCACATAGGTAATTTGGTTCTTTTTTTCACCAATCTTTAATAGCATTCATAATCTATTTTCATCACTGAAGGTTGGAGTAAGACTTCCTATTCAAACAAATACTGTGAGAGTACTTGTATTAGTTAGCACCAATTTTCGTGGTTTCTACGAATGTAGTGATCCATGGGTTCTTGAATTTGTGGTTTCAAACAAAAGTTTGAAGATAACTAAGGGTTAATCAAAATCCGTAAATTCAAACATTACAGGCAACAATCAATGGGAAAATTGTATATCGTTAGATTGTAATTTTCATAGATTAGGAGAACCACGAAAACCACGAAAATTAGAACCCCAGGATTAATAATGATTTAACAGTATATACATCTTTCTCTTTTCTGATTCTATCAAAAATGCATTTGCTTTACATTATTCATAAAAAAAACCATATAAATGATCATCAGTCCCTTTTTAATTATACTAGCAGTAGTGTAATACTATGACAAATACTATACTATACTATACAAATATCCATAGCATTTTTTAAATTAATTCCCATAGGAAAGAAACAAATAAATTTATAAAAATATATTAAATTTAGATAAACTTACCTTTTGTATGTATCTTTAATATTCTCACAATTCACTTTTTCCGTTTATCTTATGTTTCAGTAATGAATTATCTGGAGAAAAAAATAAGTGACGTTAAATCAATCAGAATTCTGAGAAATAGTACCGAAAGTTTCCTATTACGGAAATGATTAGGCTCTCAGTTGATATCTATTGTACAATCAGTCACATATGTACCCTTTAACAACAGTCATATATCAAATCTGAAAACCAAGGATCGCTGTTAAATAGCATGCCAAATAGTCTTACTCTATTCGATAGTGATCATCTTGATGTCAAATCGGATTTCGCTTTACCTGCCAATCAAATGTAAGGACAGATAGATTTCACAGAACCTGTGTCGCGCTAGACGACCTTTAAAGAGGAGAAATTGTAATATTAAGCAACTGAATAACAGTATTGTCTAAATTGAATGACAATATTTCCCGGAAAATATGCTATTTACTGGACATTGATTAATAACAGAGAACAAATATTGATCACGAAAAATTAAATAGATTGGAAAATGTGTCTGAAATAGCAATATGAACACGACCTCATTTTAATTGAAATATAATTACACTTTTGATCAATTATCCTTGCCGTGCCATTTAAACGTTAATCATAATTAAAATATTTAAATCATATATGCATATTTGATTAACATGATCTCTTTGATAAATGTGACGCAATCATTTTCAGGTTCCGGAAGAAAAGATTAATGATACCAAAGCAATAATCAGAAGTGTGGATATTTTTTTAATTGTGATATTTAAAACAATACAAAAAAGTCTGAAATACATGGAAATGTTTAACAATTATACTCAATTTCAACCTCATTCTTAATTTGACTACTAACATACTAATTCCTATGGGGATCAAGAGACCCGCAATGGGACATGATTTTACAGTTTCAAGTTTATATATGCATATAATCATCGATTCTAATTTAACAAAATGTCCCAGAAACTTAAACGGAATCGGACAGAAATAACGTAACCTTACGGTTCCCATTGCTATGGACAATGTTGAAAAGATAAAGATAAATTTGCTTGTTTTGCATACTGCAACACACTTGCTATGTATGCAAACTTCACTCTACTCATACCACCAGGAATTAACATACTTTCTTAAGAAGAGTTTGAAGATACCAAAGGGGCAATCAGAATCCGTATTTCGAAGAAGAACAGACAACGCAATGGCCAAAAGAAAAAGTACAAAAGGACAAACAACGATCAACAAGACATACATATAAAACTAAAGATCGAGTAGCACGAACCCCACTAAAAGCAGGGGAAGAACTCACGTGCTCCCGTCGTCTTAATCTAGTTACAAACCCGGTGATAAGTCATGAACGAGGAAAGGACAGGGAAGTGTTTACGAGAAGTGGAACATATCCGTGGTCATTTATCACACAGATATTCCAGAACGGTCAACCAAGTCATGATGGCGACCGTAAAATTTTCGAAGTAATGACTTCAACTTAACCAAGAGGAACCCTTGGTTCAGTAGCTTCCTTGTTAGCAGCAGTCCTCTATCAAGGAAATCGTGATAGAAACCACAAGCACTGGAATTTCGTATCAACTGAGAGAGATATACTCCATATGCTACATATGAATGGAAAGTTCACAATAGGAAATTTGAAAGCATCTCTTTTGTCATCAAGTTTCGTTCTTAACAGCCCCTCACTGTCAATTTCGAGGTGTAGGTCAAGGTATGAAGCAGACGTATCTGTATCTGTGGTATCCTTTATTTCAAGCCCAATGGGATAGATGCGATCAATGAAATCACCAAGCCTAGAATTACTTAGTGAAAGGACATCATCTATATAGCGGAATATGAAATTAAAGCATCGGACTAGTTTCTTTTCGTTTTTCCTGAGAAGCCCCTGTATGAAGTCTGCCTCATACGAATAAAGGAACAAGTCGGCGAGAAGAGGAGCACAGTTTGTACCCATAGGTATGCCGTCTGTCTGTTGTAAAAACACGCCCACCAAAGATAACAAATATGTTGTCAATCAAAAACTCGAGCATATGATGATATCATTTTCAGAGAGCTTTTTGGTAGAATCAGAGTGGGGTTTTTTTTCTTCCCAAAATAAGATCTGTCCCTTAGAATATCTCATCTATAAGCATTATTTGTTGTATTTAACTTGTATTAGGGTCATCTTCCTTTTTCAATTAAAGTCATCAGTCATTTGAAATTTTGAAGTACTTTTGAATTAGCAAAAGTAAAATCATATTAATTGGCACTTCTTTGAACATTCTGCGCAGTGCTTACTGGACATTTTCCCCTCTTTCCTTTGGCAAGTGCATAGTATGTACTTGACCTATTGACCTATTGCTTCTGATCTCCCTTATTGTATCTTCAAAGTCTTCACATAGTTGTGTCAGATGCTATAACAATAAGCTACAGTATAGCTGTATCATGACAGTATATAGCTGCGTCATAGCTGTACCATAGCAGGCCACCATGCTACAATACATAGCGGTCTCGTGGTAGCAACAGAACATGACAAAATAATATAGCATATATCTCATGGAAGCAACAGAACATGACAACATAATATAGTATATATCTCGTGGTAGCAACAGAACATGACAACATAATATACTATATATCTCATGGTAGCAACAGAACATGACAACATAATATAGCATATATCTCATGGTAGCAACAGAACATGACAACATAATATACTATATATCTCATGGTAGCAACAGAACATGACAACATAATATAGTATATATCTCATGGTAGCAACAGAACATGACAACATAATATAGCATATATCTCATGGTAGCAACAGAACATGACAACATAATATACTATATATCTCATGGTAGCAACAGAACATGACAACATAATATAGTATATATCTCATGGTAGCAACAGAACATGACAACATAATATAGTATATATCACGTGGTAGCAACAGAACATGACAACATAATATAGTATATATATCGTTGTAGCAACAGAACATGACAGCATACTATAGGATATATCTCGTGGTAGCAACAGAACATGACAACATAATATAGTACATATCTCGTGGTAGCTTATTGGTGTCTCGTGTCCGTAATAAACTTACAACATGACAGTATGTTACAGGACAGCTCTCCAATGGTTTTTGCAAAACCACAGGAAATTAGGATATGACATTTAGCTGTGTAATACCAGCAACAAAACATGACAGTATGCTACAGCACACAAGTGTGGCATAGCTTGATCAAAATATAGCAGCATGTTATAGAATATAGTTGTCACCTAGGAGTACCAGAACATGACAGTATATAGCTGTGTCGTGGTAGTAATAGGATTAGGGTTATGGTGCTTAACGCCACTTTCAACAAAAATTCAGTTATATCGTGGATGTCAGTTTTATTGGAGGAGGAAACCGGAGTCACTGAAGAAACCACCGATCTGCCGCAAGTCACTGACAAACATTATCACATAATGTTATATGGAGTACAACTTGTCATGAACGGGATTCGAACTCACAACTTTAATGGTGATAGACATTGATTGCATAGGTAATTGTAAATCCAATGATCACGACTACGATACCCCCTAGTAACAAATAAACGTTAGAGAAAACCGAAGGATCAAATAAGAATGGACAATCCAGAGACACAGGTAGAATTCGACACAAGACACAGAACAAAGACAAAAAACCCAAAATCACAAAGCAGAAAACTGAAAAGATGAGCAACACTGACTCCACCAATTAACCGGGAACGAACCCAAGTGTCCGCGAAGAGTAAACAGTGTCCTTTTCTTGTGCCATGACAGTATGTTACAATATATAGCTGTATCGTGGGAGTAGCACAAAAATGTAAACACCCAAATGAAATAATCGAAACCAATGACTTCATACACACTAAAGCAAATGCGAATCACATGATTCTTCTTCTTTAAAATTATTCTATTAATCATTATTTATATTGGAAATAAAACCTTGCTACCAAGCCAGACAACCATTGTAAAACTAGTAGGGTAATTTAATGTGACACTTGGTGAAAATCAATGGAAACCACTGGTCCCAAAAGAGCAACTTGTCTATAGATTTAGATCAAATCTCCATACAGAATAAACATTGAATTTCAAATCAGAAATTGTTTATACTTAATGTCAGACAATAAGAATTATTTCATATATCAAATTTTAATATTAATTCCAAGAATAATTGATAAGGATGGAGTTTAGGGCAAAGTTGAAGGTGTTATGTTAATATTTGTATATACTTATAGACTAAAGGCGTCACAATGGTAACTCAGGCATTGGGTAAATGATCATATTATCAGTGTATTGTACACAGAGGAGAAACAGATGGCATGTATGTATGAATACTTCCTAACGTTGTACTTTTGGGACAGTCTAGAGCTGTTGGTCATATTTGTAATTATATCCTCTTGGCATCTCCAGGAGAAATAAAATAGTATATTATTCAGAATAAGTTGAATAACTACAGTATATATCTTTGCTAGATAACGATAATTAACAGATAACTTCACCGAGAATCCCGTTTTATAAAATTCTGTGCAATTGCTATAACATAAGAAAAAACAGTTTGAAGATACCAAAGGGTAATCAGAAGTCGTAAATCGAACAATGACAGACAACACAAGAAGTGTAGTGTTTTTGTAAATCATTGTTTATCTTTCTGTCCTTTTTCTGTTGGCAATTTTATTGTCTGTCTTTCTTGGATTTTCAGCTGCTGATTACCCCTTTGGTATCTTTAAACTTTGCTATCAAGCATAAGAAGAGTTTGAAGATACCAAAGGGGTAATCAGAATCCGTATATAGAAGAACAGAGAACACAATGGTCAAAAGAAAAAGTACAAAAGGGCAAACAACGATCTACAAAACATACACATAAAACAAAAGATAGCTTAATAACTAACAAAAAGGTTATTATACTAATTTCCTGTGGTAAATTTCAGTCAAATGAAAAATTCCATTTTCGAATTTTTTACTTTTTCTAAGAATCAACCTGTTCTCACTGGTGATTATGATTCCTCTACTTTTGACTTAATCAAATCCTATCAGCATTTACAGTTTTCCATATTGGACTATTAGTAATTATAGCTTTAGAAGTCTTCATATCATGATTTAATCATTTTTGGTCGATGAATCTACCTTAATATTAAAGTATGGACATATTATGGACTTCTAGTGAAATTACACATTGAATTAACTTTTTAACGCCTACAAATAAAGATGGAAAATGGAATAATTTCAGCAGAAGGATCAATGGCTTCACGCAGTCATACGTGCTTTTGGTAAACAAAATTGTGTGTGTTTCATTTAGTATGATGCTGTGTTAATACGTCAATCCTCTCTTGACTTCCTTTTGATAGTCATTAAATTTCTATAAAAAAACATTTTCCAAATTTCGACTGCTTTATCTCCTATCGTATCAAATAAATAAAAACGTCAAATATGAAGATCACGCACAGAACATTTATTTATTATATCATATTTCATGTTAATGCTATGTTGCTTCTTTATCTGGTTTAATCTATCATAAGATCACCCTACGCTCTTATTAATGTGTATATTAGTAACCTATCCCAATCAAGCTAGATAAGGGAGATAATTTAACTAATAAATCCGGAATTCAGAAGAGTTCAGCCATATTCTATATTGCCAATTATAGAAAGTAAAGGGATTCTCACGTACAAAGTTAAAACACATCTGAATAAGGTAACACAACGGAATTTTGTGCGTTGATAAAAGTCATGACGTTCGTTCCGTATCGGAAAATTGGTCATCTATGACTGAGGTAGATTGTCCTTAGTCTGAATACATTACATTCCTCATGCATGACTTACCACTGTGTTTAATACGACGAGTGCCACTAGTGGAACAGGAACTGCTTAGCCTTCCAGAGCACACGAGTTCAGCCCCGTCTTAGTGGGGTTCGTGTTACTGGATCTTTAGTTTTATGTGTAATGTTTTGTAGATCGTTGTTTGTCCTTTTGTCCATTGTGTTTTCTTTCCTTCTTAGAATTACGGATTCAGATTACCTCTTTGGTATCTTCACACTCTTCTTTTGAAGCTAAATTTCAAACATAAATATTTTATAAAAGAAACCCCGACTACTATTAAAAAATCTGCCTTTCTGTTAAAATTGTAACTTCAATTGCAGAAAAAAATAACTTGATATGATTTATGTTTTACAAAATTCTGATTGTTCACCATGAACAAACACACAAAAGTTCCCCAGTATGAAAACACCCTTTCACTGTGTTTACTAAGAAAATGCTCTTATTTTCATATATGTGCATTTTATTCATTGTAATATATTGCATAATGTATAAACTTTTATAAATTGGGTTACGGTTATGGTTATGGCGTTTAACGCCACTTTCAACAATATTTCAGGTATATCGTGGCGATCAGTTTTATTGGTGGAGGAAACGGGAGTACTAGGAGAAGACCACCGACCTCCCGAAAGTCACTGACACACTTCATCAGATAATGCTGTATCGAGTACACCTCGCCATTGGCAGGATTCGAGCTCTTTATAAATTGGTAAAACAGATTCCATTTATTATATTAGCAGGCAACACGTGTTTTGACTTGCATGTTCATTGATAGCTATTTTTTAGTTAAAATTACTGAAATAAACTGAAATGTTATCCCATTTCATATTCATTTAAACATATTATGTAACGTAATTCCATTCCATGCCCAAAATCATTAATATTTATTGAAACATGCAAAATACCAAATTACTATCCATATTTAATTAAGCGTATCGTGAATTGAAAGTTAGTTCGAGATCATTCTCAAAAATATGTGAAGTGCATGCCAATTAAAGAGTGTTTTATTATCATCATATTTTATTATTATTAATATATTAAAGGTTAATAAATAGGACTCTCTTGGGTGTATTATAAAAGCAATGAAATTTGAAGTGTTTTAATTATCGCTGAAATCAATATACCAGTATACCAGAAGAAATTTATCGAATGAGCTACGATATAGTTGAAACATTGCTAAAGTTGGCGTTAAACACCAATCAATCAATCAATCAATCAATCAATCAATCAATCAATCAATCAATCAATCAATCAATCGAATGGGTTAATATTACCACAGCTCTCAGAGGATTGCATTTTACTAGTTTGATTAAAACGAAAATTCATAGATACTTCGCTCCTCTGCTTTGTTACTGCTGTCTATGATACACGGGAAAATAATCCGAATCTACTCAAAAATTGCTTCCTTATGCAAACCAAATGTTATTTTTGTATGTACTTGTCGATTAAAGATAAACAAAATGCGCACCCAAAATATTTTACCCGAAACAGACAAATTATATCAGGAAGTAAAAAAGATGTGAATTGTACTTATTAGATTTAAGATTAGAGGTAAAGGGTAAAATTACCTTTTCCAAATGCAAGTTACTTTGTTTATATAATAATAATAATAATAATAATAATAATAATAATAATAATAATAATAATAATAATAATAATATTAATAATAATAATAATAATAATAATAATAATAATAATAATAATAATATTAATAATAATAATAATAATAATAATAATAATAATAACAATAATAATAATAATAATAATAATAATAATATTAATAATAATAATAATAATATTAATAATAATAATAATAATAATAATAATAATAATAATAATAATAATAATAATAAAATCATAGATACATAAGCAGAATTACCCCCTTTTTATTAACATTTAAATTATTTTATAAATAGTGGGATATTCAATTATTTTGAATTCAAATTACTCCATGTGACAGCCATTTTTTCCGGTACAAGAAATGAACGGTTGCCAGACACTTTTTCAACAAAAAATAATTAACTAAAAACAATAGAGTTGGGAGCTTGCATATATATATATATTAGCCATAGATGGAATGCAAATAGTTTTAAAACCCAGTTGTACCAAACCAGTACTGTTCATCTTGTTCCAGAAATGTACGACTGTTTGATACTCCATTACAACTAAAGATATCACCAGCATTTCTGATGATTTTATCTATTTCCAAAGGAGCATAACTCCTGAACGGAATCCGTTACTACAGTGCAAATCCAACTTGATCTGTATTTTTTCAAATTATTAATATTTATACCAATTAGAAATAAAGTAAAATAAAGTATTTATTATTATTATTATTAGAAAGATGCATGTTGTGTCAATTTTCGAAATTTGCTCATTTTCATGGGGCAGAACTACTGACTTGGTATCGAACAGCATAGTGAAAATTGTACTTTCCATGTATTTTATGATATTTTGATGTATGTGGAAACCCATCTTTTAGGACGGACAGACGGGCGAAATGAGGAGCATAAAATAGAACAATAATAATTAACAGTATTACAAACAACAACAACAAGAACCACTTATTTGTAAGAGACCAAACTTCAAAACTCACCATGAACAGATCATAGGAATCAATGGGGCATGCGCAAACAAGTGACGGCATTAATCCTGTTAATAGAACCCCACTCATCTCAATTCAGATGTGAATAACAGAATAACAAAAACCTGTATAAATTTGCTGAACATCAACGTATCACACATTTTCATGGATACTGGGAACACTATAACATGTTCAACACAAAAACAGGGTTCGTGAATGCACGTAGTTAACGGATTATAAGACGTTGCTCTACTGCCATTTTGATTGGGGAAAAATAATAAATGCAAAAGTTGAGAACATTGGTCATCTTAGATATAGTTTTGTATACCAATATCGATAGTGTCGTGGCCATGTTTGACAAGACGGGGATAAGAAATAAGAAGATTATATAAAATGATTGTATTTAATTCCTAAACTTAAAGAGAAGATTGGCTTTATCAGGTTTAGGCTTATGGTGTTTAACGCCACTTTCAACAATATTACATTTATATCGTGACGGTCAGTTTTATTGGTGGAGGAAACCGGAGTACCCAGAGAAAACCACCGACCTGTCACAAGTCATTGACAAACGGTTTAAAACCACCGACCTTTCAGAAGTCATTGACAAACGCTTTAAAACCGCCGACCTTTCACAAGTCATTGACAAACGGTTTAGAACCACCGACCTGTCACAAGTCATTGACAAACGGTTTAAAACCACTGACCTGTCACAAGTCATTGACAAACGGTTTCAAACCACCGACCTGTCACAAGTCATTGACAAACGGCTTAAAACCACCGACCTGTCTGAAGTCACTGACAAACGGCTTAAAACCACCGACATGTCTCAAGTCATTGACAAACGGTTTAAAACCACCGACCTGTCACAAGTCATTGACAAACGGTTTAAAACCACCGATCTGTCACAAGTCATTGACAAACGGTTTAAAACCACCGATCTGTCTCAGGTCATTGACAAACGGTTTCAAACCACCGACCTGTCACAAGTCATTGACAAACGGTTTAAAACCACCGACCTGTCACAAGTCATTGACAAACGGTTTAAAACCACCGACCTGCCACCAGTTATTGACAAACGGTTTCAAACCACCGACCTGTCACAAGTCATTGACAAACGGTTTCAAACCACCGATCTGTCTCAGGTCATTGACAAACGGTTTCAAACCACCGACCTGTCACAAGTCATTGACAAACGGTTTAAAACCACCGACCTGTCACAAGTCATTGACAAACGGTTTAAAACCACCGACCTGCCACCAGTCATTGACAAACGATTTAAAACCACCGACCTGTATCAAGTCATTGACAAACGGTTTAAAACCACCGACCTGTCACAAGTCATTGACAAAAGGTTTAAAACCACTGACCTGTCACAAGTCACTGACAAACGGTTTAAAACCACCGACCTGCCATCAGTCACTGACAAACGGTTTAAAACCACCGACCTGCCACCAGTCATTGACAAACGATTTAAAACCACCGACCTGTATCAAGTCATTGACAAACGGTTTAAAACCACCGACCTGTCACAAGTCATTGACAAAAGGTTTAAAACCACTGACCTGTCACAAGTCACTGACAAACGGTTTAAAACCACCGACCTGCCATCAGTCACTGACAAACGGTTTAAAACCACCGACCTGTCTCAAGTCATTGTCAAACGTTTTAAGACCACCGACCTGTCTCAAGTCATTGACAAACGGTTTAAAACCACCGACCTGTCACAAGTCATTGACAAACGGTTTAAAGCCACCGACCTGTCACAAGTCATTGTCAAACGTTTTAAGACCACCGACCTGTCTCAAGTCATTGACAAACGATTTAAAACCACCGACCTGCCACCAGTCACTGACAAACGGTTTTATCAGACAATGTCTTCTTTTCCCTTTGTTTCCTTTTTTTTATTTTGATCATAGTAGAAGTCTTATATTTGACAGATGATAAAACTTTACTGAAAATCATTAAAGATTAAAGCAATACGAAATACAGTAATGTAAGATTGTATACGAGTATTGTCAGTTTCGATTTGACGACGCTGAAATCTCCAGACATCAATACCGCGATTATTTCAGCCATACAATAACGCATATGTACGTATTACATCAGAATAAAAACGTAGATATCTAATTGAGTGCGCACGGCGCATTTCTGGAATAAACCTCATCAGCTACACTCGTAGTCAAAAAATTGGAAAAGCCAAATAATCTAAACCATGTCAGCAAGTAAACTAAAGAGCCTAAACAGGATTGCCAAACAATCGCCTAGAGCTACCTATGTCTGAAGGAGGATAACCTTTCTTTTATTAATAATCATATCATTTTTTAAACTAACTGTAAATTGCAAAAATAACTATATCTAATAAACCATGGCAGTGCCGAAACACTGACTACTGGGCAGATGATACCCCCAGGGGGTAATAGTTCACCAGCAGAGGTTAAAATCAATATATCATCAATCATGTTCAACTGTCAGGTGACATTTCATTTGTAAAATCGAACTTGGATATTTACAGACATCAAACTATGATTTGATGGCCGCAAATATCATATACTTGCTCCACTAACACTTCGCTGGTACACGCAATTTGCGAACATTACATCAAAGATTGATGTTGGCAAATATTGCAATAGAATACTGGTTATGTTAAAAAAAATTATAATTAAAATTATTGTTTAGCAAGTTTAGCTATAGATTACTGTAAAACAAAGCTATTTGTTTATTATTTATTCGAGACGCTTGAAAAAATGTACAATTTGAAGATTTCATTGTTTTCTTATGTGACGTGTTTCAATATATTTTAGTCTAAAAATAGATTTTAGAAACTTTGATAACAAATAAAACAATTAGCAGGCAGGCTCTAAAACATACATTTACAAGTAACGTAATTAAACTTTGCTATAGCCTACAAAATTCCACCATAATATAGGATAATTGGCATCAACATATGGCCACCCACACTTCTATATGCGTGTTGGCTCTGAAATATCTTGTATATGTCTATATTAACTGCCAGAGGTGTGAATTATCCGCCATCTATCTATTAATAACGCGAAACAATTACATATTACTTGCTTTGGTTGCACTACAGGGAAGTGTTAATCTAATTGTTGCCGTAGGAATAACTACCCTCCGCACGATCATTATTTTTATGGAACAAAAGGTTAAATGTGTGCTCATAAAAATTAATATTGGCATTGTTATATTATCACAGTGGGCACGCAAAGCAGACCGTAATTATTTTAATTCTATACCAATATATAAGCACTTAATGATTAAGATAAAGAGATTCGAAAGGGTTACTTCAAGTTCAAGGTCATGACAAGTAAATACGTGGTACCAAGGTTACAGAATTAAATAAATGAGTCAGTAAGTAATTGATGCCTAATGAGTAATTTTTAAGCCATCTTATGGCGAGAACAAGTTACATTCAATGAAATAATGATAATGTCCCCTTTTATACTAGACCAACACTCTTAATTGTATCTTTATAGTGCAATCTCACTGAAACAACATGTACAGTCCGAGGGTAGACATACCTCTCCACTCGGACACATGATCTTGATTCTAAGCTAATAAGTCATTGATCTTACTCCTTAAAGATGTGTGTTTAGCGGCGAAACAGCAAATAACAATTATATATATGTATTGTTTTTCACCCTGTGGTCAGATGTACTTTATAAGACCATTTAGAACTGCAGTAAAACTGAACACCACGATATAATTAAATTATTTTTGAAAGTACCATTAACTCCTTATTCAGTTTAGGACTCCATCAATGTACTTTTACATAAACATTGTTTTCTTATACTCCAAACATCGCAATGACTATTTGTCAAATACTTGAATATTTGAAATTGTCTGACATTACATTTTTGTATAGCATAGAAAATGAAGTTGCTAGTTGAAATATGAACGATATCAAGAACAAGGTAAGAAACATGAGTTCATTTGTGACTTTTAAAGTACGTTATGTGATTCATTAACTGCTATTTGTCAATTATATTAGACTAAGTATGACATACTTATCAATTTTATGAATTACAGTGCTCCCTCGATCTCCCCCCCCCCCCCCCCCCCCCCCCTTTTATCGCCAACCTCGCCTATCGCCAAAATTCTCGTCCGTCCCGATTTCTCCCATTAAAAATACCCCGTTATACTGCCAAACTCAGCTACCGCCATCCGCCACAGGTTTTCAGACACAAAAGTGGTAAAACCAATTTAAATTCCCCCGTTAGTACCGCCCACAATTACCTTTTGACAGCTGTGTATTGATCGGTAATTATGGAATGTCAAAACTGGTCATCCGACACGGTCATTGATCTCATAGTTGAGGATCGGAACAGGTGATCAGTTGTTTTGATTAGAATAATTACCTGTATTTACTTTTCTAGTGATTACATTTGTACTTCTAATCCTGAGTAAAATTTGTAAGTTAATTAGTTGTCATAAAAATGTCGTGTTTGAAAAGAAAGCGTAATTAATTAGATGACAAGCAAAAACGTGCAATTATAAGTTATGCAAAGGAAAATCCAAAATTAACATAAGAATGGACAAATAACATAGTATTAATATATATCTCTGAGAAGACTACATCTCAAGAATATACTTCTACATGACCATTGCTAAGTACCCGTACATTATATTTAAATGGAAAATTATGTATATAGAGAATAAATAAAAAGAATTGAGCATTTGCAGTCTTGACATGCTCTCATGCTTAGCTTAATTTTCTCCTTAATATCATTACTTTTATTCTGCAGCCATCTATAGTTTGCAAGGTGTTCAGTATGACTCTCACTTATTGTTGGAGGCCACATTGTAATCTATTGTTGCTTTATAATTTGATAGTTGGACTTCTGTAGTGTGGTCTCATTTATGCAACATTTTTTTTAGTTTTCATTAAGTGAAACATTGATGAAATAATTCAAACATTTATTTCTAGTGATTTAAAGATTAATATTAATATACATTTTTTGTCAAAAGTAACACATAAAAACAGTACATTTCCTTAAAATATCAAAGACAACACGAACAAAGTCATATTTTCTGATTTCACCATACAGAATTCCCAATTATTTAAATGAAGATACATGAGTAGTATATGAGTAGTATATCAAAATTTTTCATAGAAAGCATCAATTTTAGTCTACCTCCGAAATACAGAAACATCTTAACTGTGATTTTATTTTGTCATGACATAGTTGAAATAATTCGAATCGTAGCATAGGCATTGTGGACAAAGACGCAGATATATAAATTAGTGCGTTTCTATGACACTCTTCATCAAGCACACTTATAGACAAAAGATTGGAAAGCGAAATAATTCAAAAGTCTTGTAAAAAAGCAAAAATCATCTAACGTAAGTTAACTATGGCTGAGTGAGATTGTCTTCAGTTTTAATAAATTATATGATTTGGGAAATGTACATTTAAAATATTAATATATCTAATAAACTATATCCGTGACGAAACACTGACTTAATGGACGGATGATACCCTTGGAAACTAATAATCCACGTATCAAAGTGATCGACTAAGTGATGGTAATAAAACCGTTGATATGTAATAAACCATGTCAGTGCCGAAACACTGACTACTGGGGCGGATGACAACCTCGGAGACTAATAGTCCACTTACCAAAGTTTTCGATCCAGTGATTGCTATAGAAACGTAGACTCCTTATTTAGTGCGAACGGTGCGAAAATACCTGTATAAGCCGAAGCCCGATTAAACTGAAATCTTGTATAAACATGGCATCATATTTAGTACCAATGTGTAACATTTACAAATTTAACCTGTTTAATCCGGACATCGCTCTGTTTGCTGTACAAAAAGTAGGTCTAAGCGGTGGTAGGTTATGTCAGGTTTAACTGTATGCAGAACAAAAGAATAATTTAATTTGATGTTAATTCTGCTATCTGGTTGGCTGATCCGCCTGGAGCAACATTGGTTATACTTGATTACCTGGGTTGATATTGTGACGTCTCCAACATATTCATTCAAATTCAAATAGTCACATGAAACAATCGTAATTAAAATCGAGGAATCATTAAATTATAAGGAATATTAGGAATACGTTAAATTTTTGCACAGGTTATACTTGTATAATCTGGTTTAAAACAGTTTACGCTTTTCGTAAACCTCTTCGCTTCGCGGTGCTAATTCGTATAACCTATTCAAAAATCTTCCGGTCACGTGACTTCCAGTGACATCAGTTCCGGTCATGTGACTTGCGGTTACTCCCCATTGCTCCCCCATAAATATGACTTTGTCCGTACCCATATACTGCTTACATGTACATGTATATAACAAATGTCACCTATATACATGTACAAGTATAAGTTACAAAATGTTTAATATCTATCTTTTGTTGACCATATAGACATACTTCAAACATGCTCATACACCTTACTTGGTCGTTCACTTTCATCCGTTTCATTACCAGTCAATTCCTGATCACTCTCACTTCCATCCATATCCACGATGTTATCATTTATATACATATATGCATCTTCTGTTTTCAGATAATGATGAAAAGCAGTGAATTTCCTATCAGTACAGACAAACCGGTCAAATGATATATAATTACTTTACAGGTGCGATATCAGTAGAGTACTAATGATTGATTGAGTGATTGTTGTTTAACGTCAAGTGTCGATACAACTTGTCAGTTGGTCGTTTTCTCCGGTTTCCTCCACCAATAAAACTGACCACGACGATATAACTAAAATATTGTTGAAAGTAGCGTTAAACACCATAACCCTAACCCTGAAACGTTTTATGTTTCCAGAAGACATTTGCCTTGCCATTGTCACTATTTCTTTTATGTCGAAGTGATATTTGTTTGTGAAAAAATAATAACACTTTCTATGTATAGTCTTTATCTTATTGAAGGATTGCTTCCGGTTGAAGGTAAGCCGTAACGTGGCGAGTCATTGGTCGTAGTAGATATCGTATCCCCCCAAATGATAATATTCATTTTAGTATTGGATCCAGTATAGCTATTTTTATATATATTTATAAATTTACTAGATTTATCTGGAGTTAATCGTGGGCTTTTCCTGTAGGCTTGTGAAATGGTACCCAAAAAGTCGATGTCTATTGTTGATCAGAATATAAACAGGAACTATAACAACCGTAGACTACTCAATCAGGGAACATGATACTCTTTAAGAATATCATAAACCGTAGAACTTTACTGTGTAGATGATAAACGGTTATTGTTAATTTACCAGAAAGATAACCATCAGCTCATGATAAAAGGCGAACTTGAAATCTTTATCTGGATTATCTATCCATATGTGACATGTAATATTGTCATGAATTATATATACCATTGAGGAGATATCGACTGTTTTTATGCTTACTAAGTCCAGAAACGTAATCTGTTATCTGTGTTTTATAACTAAAGAATATTCTTGGAAAAGATGTTATACAATGTAGCATGAATATTACATGCAACAGTTTATTGCAAGTGTCATCATACTCTCTGTTCTGGTGTGCTTGATAAAAGTGATAAACGTCATTATTTTAGAGGCAAAATTATTAAATAAAAATTAATTGCATCTTGTCTATATATATATATACTTTTAGGGAGTGGATGTAGTCGAGTGGTCTAGGGCACTGGACGTAAGGCTAAGCGAATGGTGCTGCAGTGTATCAATGGTGTGGGTTCAAATCCCGTCGAGGGAAGAACAAAAATTTAACAGCTCTAAAATCTAATTCTAACACTGTTTGGTTTAATTTTCAGACGTATATACATTTGTATATATATATATATATATAATTACTATCTACTATCTTTAAAACAGAAAACTTAAATTTAGCAACAATAAAAAATTCTTAAAAGATACAATGTAGGAAATATTATTTTTCTCTTTAACTTGTTAAAACAATTGGATTATGTTGCCGACAATCGTTCTTAGTCAATTATTAAAGATCGATATCTGTCTTATTTGCCGTCATGTTTAAAACTTATTTGTTTCCATTTAATAGAAACCTAGAACATATGGTTAGCGATGTCAGACTTAATTGGAGCTAAGCCAAACAAAAACGTTAGTTATTGATATCATAATCAGAAAATCAAAGTTGTTATAGAATAAAACGATTAATTTAGATAATGGATTTTACTGGTGTTCTAGTGTTAAAGTAAGAGGGGGGTATTTGACAACTGCTGTCAAATATATTTTATTACCGAGTATAACAGTTATTACGTGTTTAAGTTTCTTAGGAGGGGGTATGATGCTGTATTTATCATGTTTGTATTTGTTTGTCAAAATTAGGTTAATTGAACGTCATAATGTTGTTAAAGTATTTAAACAGTAAAATGTTATATGTGTTTTAGAACCCTAATAGATGTGACCTGCAGTATATCACGTCCCCTTCATGCACTCATCTGAAAATACAATATTTTTGTTATTTTTAATTTTATTGTTGATGAAATAAAGAATATTTTTATCGTTCTCTCGGGTTTTTTCGTTGTCGTCCATATTTATTTGTATTATTCAAAACTACAAAATTCCATTTTTCATAAGATTACTTAATTGTGAGGTTAATAGTGTATCATCAGTACACATAGATTCTTTAGCTCATTTATTATTTTGGTAATGCATTCCGCCATATTTTTTCTTGCCCTGATGTTCGTTGTGTGGTGAATTGTTGATATTATAATGGTAGCATCCCAAATTACCGATTCCCAGTTTGCCGAATCCCAAATTGCCGAGTCCAATTAGCCGATTCCAAAATTGCCGACATATGAAAAATATTGTTGTTGCAAGTAGAATAATGCTTCTAATTTATGAAGGAATTACATTTTTCTTTCTTACTTAGTAAAACTCTAAATAAACATTTACTTATTTGTAGTTTATTTCCATTGTTCTTCAATTGTTTGAGTAATGTCAGAGTATCGGCATCTCCTATTCACCAATCAGTATGCATTTGATTATGGTTTTTCTAATTAAAATTGCGCGAAAAATTACTGCTTTCAATAAAATATGTACACATCATCAATATTTTCTTTAAATAAAAAAAAGTATGAAATTTTGTCATTTTTAGCAAAAGTCGGCAATATGGGATTCGGCAAAATGGTATTCGGCAATATGGGATTCGGCAATCTGGTATTAATTGCCGATTCCCAGTTTGCCGAATCCCAAATTGCCGAGTCCAATTAGCCGATTCCCAAATTGCCGACATATGAAAAATATTGTTATTGCAAGTAGAATAATGCTTCTAATTTATGAAGGAAAATTGTAAATAATTAAATAAATATTTCTTTTGAAATGGTCCGACATACCAGGGAGTTTAGATTATAGCATTCGAGCTCAAAGACAAAGTCAAAAGGATATACGGTGGATTAGTCCTGCAGACAACCATGATTTCTGTCAAGATGAATGATGCCAAGAAATAATTTCAAAACATATGCTCTGTGAATAATAACTAGCATAAACATGAGAGAATACACATTTTCCCATTGCCCATTGTCCCTCTAAGTTGATATCTTCGCGGGTAGTGGTGGCATATTCTGTTACCGGGCCCTATACATCTGGCTCTTACATGACCTGAGTTGTGGTTCTAATAAATCATCTTCCAGGAGTGGTGCGTCTGAAGACATGTACTGGTTGTACACTTCTTTCATTGATAAAGTTGGGTTATCTGCTGCTCTCTCAGAGATCTGATTTCATCTTAGCTGAAAGTGCGGCTTCCATATCAGGTTCATGGTCATGATCAGTAGATTTAAGTAGCTGTACTTCATCATTTCCAGTAGTGTGGGCACGGCCAGTACAGCTCCTTACGGCACATTTCCAGTACTGTACACCAGCTGTGTTTTTCTTGTCTTTTGAATAACGGTAGCCATTGTGTAGAAGGTTGACACCTCTGCCTTTCCTTACTATGGTAGGAACATCCATGGTGATTTTTTTAAAGAATGATTGTGCAGGCAGACAGAACAACTTTTATACATGATTTCAATTAATCAAATTTGTTTTAAGTTAATTAATTGCCGATCATTTATTAAAATCTACCACAATCACCTATGATAAGCTTGGATATTGTTGGTATAGTACTAGTTCATTTTTAGATTACCGAAATCATCAATCAGCTCTAAATAATTTGCTATTTAACGACAATTTTCGGCATTTCTTTTTTCTTTCTTACTTAGTAAAACTCTAAATAAACATTTACTTATTTGTAGTTTATTTCCATTGTTCTTCAATTGTTTGAGTAATGTCAGAGTATCGGCATCTCCTATTCACCAATCAGTATGCATTTGATTATGGTTTTTCTAATTAAAATTGCGCGAAAAATTACTGCTTTCAATAAAATATGTACACATCATCAATATTTTCTTTAAATAAAAAAAAGTATGAAATTTTGTCATTTTTAGCAAAAGTCGGCAATATGGGATTCGGCAAAATGGTATTCGGCAATATGGGATTCGGCAATCTGGTATTAATTGCCGATTCCCAGTTTGCCGAATCCCAAATTGCCGAGTCCAATTAGCCGATTCCCAAATTGCCGACATATGAAAAATATTGTTATTGCAAGTAGAATAATGCTTCTAATTTATGAAGGAAAATTGTAAATAATTAAATAAATATTTCTTTTGAAATGGTCCGACATACCAGGGAGTTTAGATTATAGCATTCGAGCTCAAAGACAAAGTCAAAAGGATATACGGTGGATTAGTCCTGCAGACAACCATGATTTCTGTCAAGATGAATGATGCCAAGAAATAATTTCAAAACATATGCTCTGTGAATAATAACTAGCATAAACATGAGAGAATACACATTTTCCCATTGCCCATTGTCCCTCTAAGTTGGTGTCTTCGCGGGTAGCGGGTAGTGGTGGCATATTCTGTCGCCGGGCCCTAAACATCTGGCTCTTACATGACCTGAGTTGTGGTTCTAATAAATCATCTTCCAGGAGTGGTGCGTCTGAAGACATGTACTGGTTGTACACTTCTTTCATTGGTAAAGTTGGGTTATCTGCTGCTCTCTCGCAGAGATCTGATTTCATCTTAGCTGAAAGTGCGGCTTCCATATCAGGTTCATGGTCATGATCAGTAGATTTAAGTAGCTGTACTTCATCATTTCCAGTAGTGTGGGCACGGCCAGTACAGCTCCTTACGGCACATTTCCAGTACTGTACACCAGCTGTGTTTTTCTTGTCTTTTGAATAACGGTAGCCATTGTGTAGAAGGTTGACACCTCTGCCTTTCCTTACTATGGTAGGAACATCCATGGTGATTTTTTTAAAGAATGATTGTGCAGGCAGACAGAACAACTTTTATACATGATTTCAATTAATCAAATTTGTTTTAAGTTAATTAATTGCCGATCATTTATTAAAATCTACCACAATCACCTATGATAAGCTTGGATATTGTTGGTATAGTACTAGTTCATTTTTAGATTACCGAAATCATCAATCAGCTCTAAATAATTTGCTATTTAACGACAATTTTCGGCATTTCTTTTTTCTTTCTTACTTAGTAAAACTCTAAATAAACATTTACTTATTTGTAGTTTATTTCCATTGTTCTTCAATTGTTTGAGTAATGTCAGAGTATCGGCATCTCCTATTCACCAATCAGTATGCATTTGATTATGGTTTTTCTAATTAAAATTGCGCGAAAAATTACTGCTTTCAATAAAATATGTACACATCATCAATATTTTCTTTAAATAAAAAAAAGTATGAAATTTTGTCATTTTTAGCAAAAGTCGGCAATATGGGATTCGGCAAAATGGTATTCGGCAATATGGGATTCGGCAATCTGGTATTAATTGCCGATTCCCAGTTTGCCGAATCCCAAATTGCCGAGTCCAATTAGCCGATTCCCAAATTGCCGACATATGAAAAATATTGTTATTGCAAGTAGAATAATGCTTCTAATTTATGAAGGAAAATTGTAAATAATTAAATAAATATTTCTTTTGAAATGGTCCGACATACCAGGGAGTTTAGATTATAGCATTCGAGCTCAAAGACAAAGTCAAAAGGATATACGGTGGATTAGTCCTGCAGACAACCATGATTTCTGTCAAGATGAATGATGCCAAGAAATAATTTCAAAACATATGCTCTGTGAATAATAACTAGCATAAACATGAGAGAATACACATTTTCCCATTGCCCATTGTCCCTCTAAGTTGATATCTTCGCGGGTAGTGGTGGCATATTCTGTTACCGGGCCCTATACATCTGGCTCTTACATGACCTGAGTTGTGGTTCTAATAAATTATCTTCCAGGAGTGGTGCGTCTGAAGACATATACTGGTTGTACACTTCTTTCATTGATAAAGTTGGGTTATCTGCTGCTCTCTCGCAGAGATCTGATTTCATCTTAGCTGAAAGTGCGGCTTCCATATCAGGTTCATGGTCATGATCAGTAGATTTAAGTAGCTGTACTTCATCATTTCCAGTAGTGTGGGCACGGCCAGTACAGCTCCTTACGGCACATTTCCAGTACTGTACACCAGCTGTGTTTTTCTTGTCTTTTGAATAACGGTAGCCATTGTGTAGAAGGTTGACATCTCTGCCTTTCCTTACTATGGTAGGAACATCCATGGTGATTTTTTTAAAGAATGATTGTGCAGGCAGACAGAACAACTTTTATACATGATTTCAATTAATCAAATTTGTTTGAAGTTAATTAATTGCCGATCATTTATTAAAATCTACCATAATCACCTATGATAAGCTTGGATATTGTTGGTATAGTACTAGTTCATTTTTAGATTACAGAAATCATCAATCAGCTCTAAATAATTTGCTATTTAACGACAATTTTCGGCATTTCTTTTTTCTTTCTTACTTAGTAAAACTCTAAATAAACATTTACTTATTTGTAGTTTATTTCCATTGTTCTTCAATTGTTTGAGTAATGTCAGAGTATCGGCATCTCCTATTCATCAATCAGTATGCATTTGATTATGGTTTTTCTAATTAAAATTGCGCGAAAAATTACTGCTTTCAATAAAATATGTTCACATCATCAATATTTTCTTTAAATAAAAAAAATATTATGAAATTTTGTCATTTTTAGCAAAAGTCGGCAATATGGGATTCGGCAAAATGGACTCGTCAGTATGGGATTCGGCAATCTGGTACTAATTCATTATGATATATATATTGTTCAATACGACATTTTTGTATGTAACACCAGGGTGATCATTGCGACCGTACGGTAGGTAGTTGGCTTTACATCAACCTATACAATAAGTATATATTTCCTGCTAAACCTGTGAAATGAAAATCTTATAAAATTCTGTCAGTGACTTTCGTCATTTCTGTGGTTTTGTTCGAGTACTCTGGTTTCCTCTGTCGATATAGTTGACCGTGTCATTGTGCTATATCACTGTACTATTGATGACGTTGATCAATCATAGTTCATTCAACACCCTTCCTTAAGTCAACTGGTACCACCTTTTTACCTATATGTATCGTAATCAATACAATACTGCCCACGTGACATTAAGGGTGAGAGCTATGATGGAGAAAACCACTGACCTGTCAAACTTTATCACATAATGTTGTATCGAGTACACCTCGCAATGAGCTGGATTCGAACTCGCAACGTTAGTGGTGATTGGAACTGATTGCATAGGTAGTTATAAATTCAACTATCATACGATCACGCTCACGACGGCTCCTTAACACGTTTCATTAACTATTCAAGAGGACAACCGGCAAATTGTACTGTTACCTACTTGTGTAACCATTAAATAAAACATACGAGTGATAGGAAATGAATAAAAAAAGATGAAATCAAGAATGCTTCCAGTAATGATACAACTGATTACGTGAAAGTAAAGACCAATGGAAATTCAGAAATCCAGTAATTCAGGCAAATTCTAATCGCGAAGATGGAATATTGATTCTCAATCGATGAAACCCATGGAAAAAAAAGATAAACGGGAATGGATTACAAGTTTAACTTCAACAATAGTTTAACAACGTCGGACAGACGAGATCGGGATTTTACGACAACCAAAGTAAGAAAGTGTCAATTTCTGAATAGATATAGGGTTAGGGTTGTGGTGAAATATTTCAGTTATATCGTGGGGGTCAGTTTTATCGGTGGAGGAAACCGGAGTATCCGGAGAAAACCCTGAATATTTATACCACAGCCTAAGCCTCTTAGAAATACGAGCTAAAAGAGACAGTCAATTAACCTACGGCCAATCATGTAAAACATGGAATTATACGTAGATACCCTCCCCCCCCCCCCCCCCCCCCCCCCCCCAAATACAAATAAACTCATTTGTTTTATGACAATGTAACATTGGATGGGAATATTAAGAAAAAAATTAGGACGATATACAATTTGCTAACATTGTATAGCAGTTGATCTGATATTAAAACAACCAAAAGGACTCGATGTTGGGAAGAGTCAGATACATTATTTATTCAACTACAAAAAATGTAACTTGATCCGTCTCTATGACGTCACATGAAGAGGTGCTATGGCCGCTTACACTACGATAGGAAATTCCAAATACATATATATACGTATTAATATTTCTAATTGGGTATATTAATGTTAATATGGGACGAAGTCCCAACTATGGTAGAAATAGCAATATTTTGATTCCAGATTCATATCACTAATGGCTTAAATTTCATGCACCGGAAATGATACACCGGAAACCAATACATGGTTAAATCTGCAGAAAATCGGATGTGCAGTAATCTGGAACTACTTCCGGTTATCAATGTTAAAAGTCTTCCCCGATATATCTCGGCCCAAAAAATCTCGACACTATTTTGATGCACTGAATCAGAATGAGCGTGAAATTGGCATATAATTTCCAGATTCGCGAGCATTCATGCCCGTGCATGTTTCAATAGATGGAAAGAGCATCCTTACATTGTACTACAGTACACTCCAAAAAGTACACAAAAGTAAGTAAAATTTCTATTTCAATCATCCCAAGGATTTACATGATTTAAATATTAGATAATGTGGATTGTGCATGTAGCACCTGTCTCATATTATTGTTTAAAAAATATTATTGGACTTCGTCCCAAGTTAGGTAACACCTATTATCATAATATGGGACGAAGTCCCAATTTTTGGTAGAAATAGCAATATTTTGATTCCAGATCCATATCACTAATGGCTTGAATTTCATGCATCGGAAATGACACACCGGAAACCAATGCATGGTTAAATCTGCAGAAAATCAGATGCGCAGTAATCTGGAACTACTTCCGGTTATGAATGTTAAAAGTCGTCCCCGATATAGCTTGGCCCTAAAAAAAAGTCGTCCCCGGTATATCTCGGCCCAAAAAATCTCGACACTATTTTGAAGCACTGAATGAGCGTGAAATTTGCAGATAATTTTCAGATTCGCGAGCATTCATGGCCGTGTCTGTTTCAATAGATGGAAAGAGCCTCCTTACATTGTACTACAGTACACTCCAAAAAGTACACAAAATTTTAAGTAAGTAAAATTTCTATTTGAATCATCCCAAGGATTTACATGATTTAAATATTAGATAATGTGAATTTTGCTTCGCTGGCACTACAGGTAGCACCTGTCTCATATTATTGTTTAAAAAATATATTGGACTTCGTCCCAAGTTAGGTAACACCTATTATCATATTAAATGTGTTTTATGTTTAATGATTAGTTATTTACGAATAAAAAGTTACAATGTATTGAATTATACGCTTCCGAAGAGAGTGTTAATGGTAGAAGTATGAACATGCTAATATACAACATGGCTGCCAACCGGAAATAAATTAAAAGACAAATCACGTGACCTAAGCTATGGCTGCCAACCGGAAATAAATTAAAAGACAAATCACGTGACCTAAACTATCTCCAATATAAACGATACGCGTGTGGTAAATAAAGTGATCGATGCAACGAGAAAAAAGAAGAAATACAGAACAATGCACCTCTAGTCGATTTTTTTTTTCAAGCAAAAATGAAACAATGAAACGGAAAATCCCGAACTCAAAGCGAATAACACCGAATCTTTAATCATTTGCCACTTCGCATTCTCATTCACTGTGATCGTCTGCTGCAAGAAATCCAAAGTTTTCAGCTGTAGAGTTTTAGGTAGTGTTATTTTTAAGTTTGATATTTTGTAAACAGGAAGAAAAATTACTGTTCTTCGGGAGCGGTTCAGGTTGCACCTGCCTCATATTAACAATTGTTCAACTGACTGGAGTTTTCCCTTAAGTTCAAGATTTGCAGAATTTAAAAAAAATTATATTCTAGCTACCTATTAAGCAGTTCATCGTCAATTTGAACATTTTGTTCATATGCTTGAAAGGACGTTGTGTTTTATATCTTTTTCCATTGAATGCGTTATATTGAATCCAGATATGAATATTGTTTGTTTGATTGATTGATTGATTGATTAATGTTTAACGCCAACTTAACAAATAAATTTACAGCCAAATATGAATAATGCGCTTAATAAAACGATTGTTATATTTTCATAATTCGCTTATTGTTGCAGCCTATTTCTCTTACTTTCTATAGCCTTTGCCACCCTCTCTAGCTCCCCGTTTTAATACATTCACGCGTGTGGTTGCCTATCATGACATAAAGATGATGCAAAATATAATCCTGATAGGATCGCCTTTCGGAACAGCTCAGTGGAATAAGATAATGACAAAAAAGATAGGAAAGACATACGATCAGACGGCACGTGAGAAATGATTTTACGTTGCTGTAATGAATATAAGATTCTCAGATGTTCTTAGATATTTGTTTTAATAATATCAACCATTACTAATCACAGAAGATAACTTTTGTAAATTATTTTCCAATATTCTTCTTTGATAGCAGTGTTTCATTATATTTAATACATTGTCGTAAAAATGACAAACACAGAATTTGTCGTCTGCCTAATTTATCAATTCCGGTTAGGAATAACAAGTATGAAACTGAAAGAAAGTCGTATTGACTACTCATGTTTACTTATAAAAATGTCTTTCTTTATTTTCATTCTAAGAAAAAAACATGACATTAAAATTCTGCAAATTACACAATTATTTTATGAGACTCCCCATGGACCCAGATGACTTTTTAATATTTAATGAGGTGCTGTGTTGTTTTTAAGACAATTGGTAGTTAAGATTACAGATATGCTTCTGTGACATGTTGTCTTCAATGTCCTGTATCTCTAAAGTCGCCAAGGGATTCAATTTAAATACCAAAGAGAGGAAGTGTTGCAATCACATTAACCGGTTTAACACCGCTACTTGTTTATGCCTGTCCTCAGCCAGGACCTGGATTTCCAACGTCATATGTCGTGGTCTTTTGTAATGCTTAATGATATGAGGTTATGAGGTGAGGGGTGATGTGAGGTTTTGTTGTTATTGGTGGAATTGATGACCATCAATGTTTAAACTTTTTTTTCCTAATAAAATTATACTAAGGTCGCATACAGGAAAAACATGTACGTGTAATATGCATTCTCAATGCCTTCTTCATGTATAGTGCATTTTTTATGAGCACCATAAAATAGTATTTTGTCCCCTTGAGACCATTTTCATTACGCCTTTCGTTATTAAGTAACCTTTTTCAATAAGATTAACAGTCAACACTGAAGACAGGACTGCTTAGTTTCTTGACGGTTAATGAAGAAAACATTGTGTAACGCGTGGGAAAGTTGTGTAATATTATGGAAGGATTTGTTAAAGATTTATCGTCGTGGATATATTTTATGATGCTTGAAATCCCCCAATGGTTTGTAAATGACATTTTATGACAATCACGTTGTTACAAGATTCATGAGACTTCACAAAGACTTATTGACAAGGGGATCTGTTTTTGGCCTGCAATCAAAACTGTATTTGTTTAATATTATGCATGTTTGTCTTACCATTAAACCAATCAGGATAGGGGATTATGGTTACAAATGATTAGCGCTGCTTTCTACAACATTTGGGTTATATCGCGACGTTCCGTTTTATTTGTACCCGTGTTAAAACTATCGACCTGTCAAATAATCACATCGAGTACACCTTACCACGAGCAGGAATCATTCATTATTTATTCGTGCGTTACTGGTCAACACAAATTAGTATATACAGTTGAAACTCTGTGTATCAAAGTCGAATGGACCAATGATATCATTTCTAATTATCCGAGTACTGAATTCGAGTTATCAAGGTTATATTATACTAACAAGTTCCACAAACAGCCCTAATGTTACATAACATTATTCAAGGAAACAAATAATTCAATTCTGTGAAAACGAGGTTTAATTGCAAAAGATAAATGAATGTGGAAAAAACTAGTATGGCTTCCTCATTTCACTCAATAAGATAGTGAAGGTTTGAGCATATAAAACTAGTTTAAACCCGCTACCTATTAGAAGTACATGTGCTAAGCCAGGAGAATGGGGATCTGGTACACGTGTGTAAGGAGTATATCGATTTTTTGGGGGGTTTTTGTTGGGTTTTTTTTTAAGCTGTTCTGACGTTGTGGCATCTTTTTGTTTTTGATTCTAAGCCAAAAATATCACTGAATTATTTTAACATTAAAAGAGGTAAATCAAAACGTTCTTTAGGAATATACTGAACATACACAAAATTACATTTCATATGCATAAAAGCCTGAACAAAACCCCACACATTTTTTGTTATGTTACATGTCTGGAGCTGTCATTTGTGGGATGTTGCAAGGTAAACATATACGCCACGATATAGCTGAAATGCTGCTAAGGTAAGCGTTAAGCACCAATCAATCAATCAATCAACCAAAACTATTCTGTATCTTCGATTTCCTAGCTCTTATACCCCCCACCCCCATTGGATCGTCCACGTTTCAACTTTTACGCGCACGATTTATTGTTTGTTCACGAGTTCTCATCATGACTATATCTAAGATGCTGATCATATGTTGTATAATTAATCACACAACAATAAATAAAAGTCCGTGTTTGTATGATATTTTTTCTAAAACGTTATGGCGACGATATGTCTTTTAAACAATTAATAAGCTCGACGCATGTTGACAAAAATTACTTTCTATTTGAAATATTTTTCACATATCGATCAGAAAATCATCAAGTATTTACTGCAGATAATTATTTCCTGTGATTTTATTGTATTAGGATTAATTTCCAGCCTTTTAAAAAATTATATAATTACAGTGTTATTTATGATAGGTTTTGAGAACGGAGTCGCACAAAAAGGATTTCTTACAGATCAGTGCTATATATGTGGCATATTGTAAAAGTAGAAATAGGGTTTGAGAACGGACTCGCACAAAAGTATTTTTTTTTCTGACTGACTGTGACAGAGTTTCTATACGTTTATTCACCAAACACGTTTTATTCCTCAACATGACCACATACAATTATATTGATGTTTATGTCTCTTATAGGAAGGTAATATTCAAATCTTATGGGAGCATTTCCAACGACACCAATAAGGATAGAGGATAAGCGTTACGAATGGGATAGAGGATTAGAGTTACGAATGACTAACTCTGCTTTATACAACATGTATGTTATATCGCGATATTCCGTTTTATTGGTGGATGAAATATGAGTATCCGTGTAAAACTACCAACATTTCACTGACATAGATAATCACACTATATCGAGTACACCTTAACACGTGCAGGAACCAAGCTCACAACCTTTAATGGTGGCATTGATTGTATAGGTAGATGTATAATTTAATTACCAAACGATCCCTGCCAGAACGACCACTAATCAATCAAAATAGACAAAACAATACATTAGAAACATAATGTAAACAACAACAACTGAGCAATATATCGGACAACACAAACTCCCATTTAAAACAGGAAGTGACGCAAATGGAAAAGGTGCTTCGAATGGTAGGTTTTCTCTGCTGTTACATGTATGTACACACATACTACATTTTAATAGAATGTATCTCACATTTCGACATGTATTTCTTATTTCTGATGATACTACGTTGATATTCAGATAATACTTTAAAATATGGTGTCCTAACTGGAAATATAGGATTATTGATATTCGGATAAACTCGAAATTTATTGATTTTCAAAACGTTAGAAGCATTAAAGAGATCAGCTTTTGTCATTTTCTCTTTGGTGTTTTGAGAAATAAATTTACTTTCATTCGACAGGATAGTAAAGTCCAATACGTAAATAGTGGGCTCTTAAAGATCCATCAAAACCTAGCTTATTTATAGAAAAAGTGAATCTCGTTAACGAATTAGAATTCAGAGTGTGTAAATTTCCTGAATTGAGATCAGCAACACGCCTATAATATTCGTTATGTTCATTTGTACTTCGTTAGTGTTAGGCTGTTTAGTGCCACTTTCCACAATATTTCAGTTATGTCGTGGCGGTCAGTGTTATTGGTGGAAGAAACCGGAGTACTCAGAGAAAACCACCGACCTGCCGCAAGTCAATGACAAACTTTATCACATAATGTTGTATTGAGTACACCTCGCCATGAGCGAGATCCGAACTCACAATTTTAGTGGTGATAGGCACTGAGTGCATTGGTAGTTATAAATCTAACTACCATACGATCACGACGACTCCTTTTGTACTCCGTCACGACGTGTTTGTATTTTTATCTAATATATAATAGGATAGGTTTCACACCGATGTCATGTCTGGCCACCTGCTATTTATAATAAAAGACAGACATTATTAACAATAATGTTAAGTAAAAATACCATTCCGTCACCTATAATACATTTAAAGATATCAATGAAGGTGTGAACATTTACAGCGACAAATGTACAATGACTACCGAGAAAGACAAAAACTCGCTAAAGTAATTGCTTAGTCTTGTGGAGAACAGAAGCTAGGTCTCCTTCAAAATCTAATTTATACTTGAATTCTTTTGTACTTTAAAGAAAACAGTACATGTCATGTGATTAGTTCCGACAGACGTCATTATAAATTAGCATTAATCGCCAAGATGGCCGCAAAAATTAATCTGAAACTACGAGCACGTGGACATATAGACATGATAATACTTGGTAATCATAAGCTGCTTATGTCGTATATATATATATATTATATTCTTAGGTTTCTTAAGACGGGAAAAAGAAGAAGTGACGACAACGTTCTACGAATACGAGAAAAGTGATCCATATTTGTAGCTTCACGTTGAAATGAAGTGTTCAGAATATACTCTTGGGAACACTCAAATATGATTACAAGTCGCTGGATAATTCTTTCGCCTTATAACAGTAATGCGATTAGGGATACATTACCCACTAAAAGTCTTTTGTCTGATAACAAAATCGGGATGTTTATCCTCAAAATGAAATTTACAAGTCTCTGAGAAAACCAATAAAACACCTACCAAGGAAAAAATCGAACTCACTTTGTATTACAACATCCGGTTTGAATATCCCAGAACTATATTTTACACAAGAATATCTATATTACTTTTCCATTATATAACATGTCATTGATCTAAAGCAAAAGGGAGAATATTTGGAATTGTTGAATTCATTCTGGTTATATTCAAAAGTAATACAAACGTAGATATCCAACTTAGTGCGCATGTCGCGTTTCTGGAATAACCTTCATCCGGTACGCTCAAAAGCGAAAGATATATGTACCAACTGCCATTTGTATATTTGCATGTTTCAGTTACGATTAATTTATGCTGAATCTTTGTCAATAAGATCTAGCTCGGTGTTATATGAAAAGTTGGAAGATGCCAAAGGTGTAACCAGAATCCATAAATCGTAGAAGGACAGACAACAGAATGGCCAAGAGATAAAGGGAAAAGGGACAAACAGTGACCTGGAAAAACTACACAGAAAACTAAAGATCGAGCAACACGAACCCCATGAAAATACCTGGGGTGAACTCAGGTGCTCCGGATGGTAAGTAGTTCCTATTCTACTAGTGGCACCCGTCGTGTTGCTTTAGTTACAAATCCGGTGATAAGTTATGAATAAGGCAAGGATCTGGAAGTGCTTATGATAAGTGGAACATATCCTTGGTCAAATGAAACAGGTTGTCATTTTATTGACAACATGTCTATAAGGAGACATATAAATCAGTTAACGGTTCACTTATTCATGAAGGAGACTGTAAACTGTTTGGATAAATGCTTTTCAATTAGATAGTGGATATCTCAGTAGTGGAAAAACCAATCACACCAATTTTGTAGCTCTATTTTAGAACTTTATTCATTTCGAATATGTCTTCCCCAATTAACGTTAAATTTCACTTTTATACAAAAACGACTATTTCTAGCATTCTGGATATTAAAATACAATGAGAAAATGGAAAACATGAAATAATTTAATTGGAACAAAAAGAATAATTACAGTACTACAAGTTATTAACCAATATGGGATTAAAGATGAAATTCATTACCTCTTGACATGTATTATGCAAGGCACATCGATGAGATTCGTAATATAAAACAAATGACTATTTGAAAATGAAGACAAGTCATGCTTTAGTGTAAAACAAATCGTTTTGGATTAAATTACCAGTTCATAATTTATCACTACGCAGTATCGCATTCATGATGTATTACTACGCCGTCAAAACAATTTCAAATTTGTTTTCTTCAAAACGTATAATCTGTTGGAAATATCGGTTATATTTGAAAAATTAATGACATGCTTTGCAAAACTATTGATTTGCCTTTAAATATCACAATTACAGACGCTACATTTCACTTTGATGAGTTAAATCCATTGTGGTGCATATCTTGTTATGAAACGTGCATAGATTTACTGATATACAAAATACAATGGTGTGATGCTTCATCTTCATTATGGCTCAAAATGTGAGAAAGCATTTGAAAACAAAATATTTTTTTCTCTCTCACAAATTTAATATTCCTTTCAACATAAAGAGTCATTAACGTTATATAACTTATGGAACATATGTTGTTTTATAATGTGTTACTACATTCATTAGGACAATTGTTCTAATTGATAGATTTATTGATTTATTGATTGGTTGATTGATTGGTTGATGGATTGATTGATTGACGTCAAATATGCAGTATTTCAGCTATATTTATAACGAGAACAAGATTACAAACAAATACATCATGTATAGAAGAGGTGGAACTTTGGGCTTAAGCTCAGACTGCAACAACAAAGAGAGAACTGTGAGCTTAAACTTAGAATACAGCAACAAGAGAGAACTGTGTGCTTAAACATAGAATACAACAACAAGTGAGAACTGTGTGCTTAAACATAGAATACAACAACAAGTGAGAACTGTGTGCTTAAACTTAGAATACAACAACAAGAGAGAACTGTGTGCTTAAACTTAGAATACAACAAGAGAGAACTGTGTGCTTACACTTAGAATACAACAACAAGAGAGAACAGTGTGCTTAAACTTAGAATACAACAACAAGAGAGAACTGTGTGCTTAAACTTAGAATACAACAACAAGAGAGAACTGTGTGCTTAAACTTAGAATACAACAACAAGAGAGAACTGTGTGCTTAAACATAGAATACAACAACAAGAGAGAACTGTGTGCTTAAACATAGAATACAACAACAAGTGAGAACTGTGTGCTTAAACTTAGAATACAACAACAAGAGAGAACTGTGTGCTTAAACTTAGAATACAACAAGAGAGAACTGTGTGCTTACACTTAGAATACAACAACAAGAGAGAACAGTGTGCTTAAACTTAGAATACAACAACAAGAGAGAACTGTGTGCTTAAACTTAGAATACAACAACAAGAGAGAACTGTGTGCTTAAACTTAGAATACAACAACAAGAGAGAACTGTGTGCTTAAACATAGAATACAACAACAAGAGAGAACTGTGTGCTTAAACTTAGAATACAACAACAACAGAGAACTGTGTGCTTAAACTTAGAATACAACAACAAGAGAGAACTGTGTGCTTAAACTTAGAATACAACAACAAGAGAGAACTGTGTGCTTAAATATAGAATACAACAACAAGTGAGAACTGTGTGCTTAAACTTAGAATACAACAACAACAGAGAACTGTGTGCTTAAACATAGAATACAACAACAAGTGAGAACTGTGTGCTTAAACTTAGAATACAACAACAAGAGAGAACTGTGTGCTTAAACTTAGAATACAGCAACAAGAGAGAACTGTGTGCTTACACTTAGAATACAACAACAAGACATAACTGTGTGCTTAAACTTAGAATACAGCAACAGGAGAGAACTGTGTGCTTACACTTAGAATACAACAACAAGAGATAACTGTGCGCTTAAACATAGAATACAGCAACAAGAGAGAACTGTGTGCTTAAACTTAGAATACAGCAACAAGAGAGAACTGTGAGCTTAAACTTAGAATACAGCAACAAGAGAGAACTGTGTGCTTAAACTTAGAATACAACAACAAGAGAGAACTGTGTGCTTAAACTTAGAATACAGCAACAAGAGAGAACTGTGTGCTTAAACTTAGAATACAACAACAACAGAGAACTGTGTGCTTACACTTAGAATACAACAACAACAGAGAACTGTGTGCTTAAACTTTGAATACAACAACAAGAGAGAACTGTGTGCTTACACTTAGAATACAACAACAAGAGAGAACTGTGTGCTTACACTTAGAATACAACAACAAGAGAGAACAGTGTGCTTACACTTAAAATACAACAACAAGAGAGAACTGTGTGCTTAAACTTAGAATACAGCAACAAGAGAGAACTGTGTGCTTACACTTAAAATACAACAACAAGAGAGAACTGTGTGCTTAAACTTAGAATACAACAACAAGAGAGAACTGTGTGCTTACACTTAAAATACAACAACAAGAGAGAACTGTGTGCTTAAACTTAGAATACAGCAACAAGAGAGAACTGTGTGCTTAAACTTAGAATACAACAACAAGAGAGAACTGTGTGCTTAAACTTAGAATACAGCAACAAGAGAGAACTGTGTGCTTAAACTTAGAATACAACAAGAGATAACTGTGCGCTTAAACATAGAATACAGCAACAACAGAGAACTGTGTGCTTAAACTTAGAATACAACAACAAGAGAGAACTGTGTGCTTAAACTTAGAATACAACAAGAGATAACTGTGCGCTTAAACATAGAATACAGCAACAAGAGAGAACTGTGTGCTTACACTTAAAATACAGCAACAAGTGAGAACTGTGTGCTTAAACTTAGAATACAGCAACAAGAGAGAACTGTGTGCTTAAACTTAGAATACAACAAGAGATAACTGTGCGCTTAAACATAGAATACAGCAACAACAGAGAACTGTGTGCTTAAACTTAGAATACAACAACAAGAGAGAACTGTGTGCTTAAACTTAGAATACAACAAGAGAGAACTGTGTGCTTAAACTTAGAATACAACAACAAGAGAGAACTGTGTGCTTAAACTTAGAATACAACAAGAGATAACTGTGCGCTTAAACATAGAATACAGCAACAAGAGAGAACTGTGTGCTTACACTTAAAATACAGCAACAAGTGAGAACTGTGTGCTTAAACTTAGAATACAGCAACAAGAGAGAACTGTGTGCTTAAACTTAGAATACAACAAGAGATAACTGTGCGCTTAAACATAGAATACAGCAACAACAGAGAACTGTGTGCTTAAACTTAGAATACAACAACAAGAGAGAACTGTGTGCTTAAACTTAGAATACAACAAGAGAGAACTGTGTGCTTAAACTTAGAATACAACAACAAGAGAGAACTGTGTGCTTACACTTAAAATACAGCAACAAGTGAGAACTGTGTGCTTAAACTTAGAATACAGCAACAAGAGAGAACTGTGTGCTTAAACTTAGAATACAACAACAAGAGAGAACTGTGTGCTTAAACTTAGAATACAGCAACAAGAGAGAACTGTGTGCTTAAACTTAGAATACAACAAGAGATAACTGTGCGCTTAAACATAGAATACAGCAACAACAGAGAACTGTGTGCTTAAACTTAGAATACAACAACAAGAGAGAACTGTGTGCTTAAACTTAGAATACAACAACAAGAGATAACTGTGCGCTTAAACATAGAATACAGCAACAACAGAGAACTGTGTGCTTAAACTTAGAATACAACAACAAGAGAGAACTGTGTGCTTAAACTTAGAATACAACAACAAGAGAGAACTGTGTGCTTACACATAGAATACAACAACAAGAGAGAACTGTGTGCTTAAACTTAGAATACAACAACAAGAGAGAACTGTGTGCTTAAACTTAGAATACAACAACAAGAGAGAACTGTGTTCTTAAACTTAGAATACAACAAGAGAGAACTGTGTGCTTAAACTTAGAATACAACAACAAGAGAGAACTGTGTGCTTACACTTAAAATACAGCAACAAGTGAGAACTGTGTGCTTAAACTTAGAATACAGCAACAAGAGAGAACTGTGTGCTTAAACTTAGAATACAACAACAAGAGAGAACTGTGTGCTTAAACTTAGAATACAACAACAAGAGAGAACTGTGTGCTTAAACTTAGAATACAACAACAAGAGAGAACTGTGTGCTTAAACATAGAATACAACAACAAGAGAGAACTGTGTGCTTAAACATAGAATACAACAACAAGTGAGAACTGTGTGCTTAAACTTAGAATACAACAACAAGAGAGAACTGTGTGCTTAAACTTAGAATACAACAAGAGAGAACTGTGTGCTTACACTTAGAATACAACAACAAGAGAGAACAGTGTGCTTAAACTTAGAATACAACAACAAGAGAGAACTGTGTGCTTAAACTTAGAATACAACAACAAGAGAGAACTGTGTGCTTAAACTTAGAATACAACAACAAGAGAGAACTGTGTGCTTAAACATAGAATACAACAACAAGAGAGAACTGTGTGCTTAAACTTAGAATACAACAACAACAGAGAACTGTGTGCTTAAACTTAGAATACAACAACAAGAGAGAACTGTGTGCTTAAACTTAGAATACAACAACAAGAGAGAACTGTGTGCTTAAATATAGAATACAACAACAAGTGAGAACTGTGTGCTTAAACTTAGAATACAACAACAACAGAGAACTGTGTGCTTAAACATAGAATACAACAACAAGTGAGAACTGTGTGCTTAAACTTAGAATACAACAACAAGAGAGAACTGTGTGCTTAAACTTAGAATACAGCAACAAGAGAGAACTGTGTGCTTACACTTAGAATACAACAACAAGACATAACTGTGTGCTTAAACTTAGAATACAGCAACAGGAGAGAACTGTGTGCTTACACTTAGAATACAACAACAAGAGATAACTGTGCGCTTAAACATAGAATACAGCAACAAGAGAGAACTGTGTGCTTAAACTTAGAATACAGCAACAAGAGAGAACTGTGAGCTTAAACTTAGAATACAGCAACAAGAGAGAACTGTGTGCTTAAACTTAGAATACAACAACAAGAGAGAACTGTGTGCTTAAACTTAGAATACAGCAACAAGAGAGAACTGTGTGCTTAAACTTAGAATACAACAACAAGAGAGAACTGTGTGCTTACACTTAGAATACAACAACAAGAGAGAACAGTGTGCTTACACTTAAAATACAACAACAAGAGAGAACTGTGTGCTTAAACTTAGAATACAGCAACAAGAGAGAACTGTGTGCTTACACTTAAAATACAACAACAAGAGAGAACTGTGTGCTTAAACTTAGAATACAACAACAAGAGAGAACTGTGTGCTTACACTTAAAATACAACAACAAGAGAGAACTGTGTGCTTAAACTTAGAATACAGCAACAAGAGAGAACTGTGTGCTTAAACTTAGAATACAACAACAAGAGAGAACTGTGTGCTTAAACTTAGAATACAGCAACAAGAGAGAACTGTGTGCTTAAACTTAGAATACAACAAGAGATAACTGTGCGCTTAAACATAGAATACAGCAACAACAGAGAACTGTGTGCTTAAACTTAGAATACAACAACAAGAGAGAACTGTGTGCTTAAACTTAGAATACAACAAGAGATAACTGTGCGCTTAAACATAGAATACAGCAACAAGAGAGAACTGTGTGCTTACACTTAAAATACAGCAACAAGTGAGAACTGTGTGCTTAAACTTAGAATACAGCAACAAGAGAGAACTGTGTGCTTAAACTTAGAATACAACAAGAGATAACTGTGCGCTTAAACATAGAATACAGCAACAACAGAGAACTGTGTGCTTAAACTTAGAATACAACAACAAGAGAGAACTGTGTGCTTAAACTTAGAATACAACAAGAGAGAACTGTGTGCTTAAACTTAGAATACAACAACAAGAGAGAACTGTGTGCTTAAACTTAGAATACAACAAGAGATAACTGTGCGCTTAAACATAGAATACAGCAACAAGAGAGAACTGTGTGCTTACACTTAAAATACAGCAACAAGTGAGAACTGTGTGCTTAAACTTAGAATACAGCAACAAGAGAGAACTGTGTGCTTAAACTTAGAATACAACAAGAGATAACTGTGCGCTTAAACATAGAATACAGCAACAACAGAGAACTGTGTGCTTACACTTAGAATACAACAACAAGAGAGAACTGTGTGCTTAAACTTAGAATACAACAAGAGAGAACTGTGTGCTTAAACTTAGAATACAACAACAAGAGAGAACTGTGTGCTTACACTTAAAATACAGCAACAAGTGAGAACTGTGTGCTTAAACTTAGAATACAGCAACAAGAGAGAACTGTGTGCTTAAACTTAGAATACAACAACAAGAGAGAACTGTGTGCTTAAACTTAGAATACAGCAACAAGAGAGAACTGTGTGCTTAAACTTAGAATACAACAAGAGATAACTGTGCGCTTAAACATAGAATACAGCAACAACAGAGAACTGTGTGCTTAAACTTAGAATACAACAACAAGAGAGAACTGTGTGCTTAAACTTAGAATACAACAACAAGAGATAACTGTGCGCTTAAACATAGAATACAGCAACAACAGAGAACTGTGTGCTTAAACTTAGAATACAACAACAAGAGAGAACTGTGTGCTTAAACTTAGAATACAACAACAAGAGAGAACTGTGTGCTTACACATAGAATACAACAACAAGAGAGAACTGTGTGCTTAAACTTAGAATACAACAACAAGAGAGAACTGTGTGCTTAAACTTAGAATACAACAACAAGAGAGAACTGTGTGCTTAAACTTAGAATACAACAAGAGAGAACTGTGTGCTTAAACTTAGAATACAACAACAAGAGAGAACTGTGTGCTTACACTTAAAATACAGCAACAAGTGAGAACTGTGTGCTTAAACTTAGAATACAGCAACAAGAGAGAACTGTGTGCTTAAACTTAGAATACAACAACAAGAGAGAACTGTGTGCTTAAACTTAGAATACAGCAACAAGAGAGAACTGTGTGCTTAAACTTAGAATACAACAAGAGATAACTGTGCGCTTAAACATAGAATACAGCAACAACAGAGAACTGTGTGCTTAAACTTAGAATACAACAACAAGAGAGAACTGTGTGCTTAAACTTAGAATACAACAACAAGAGATAACTGTGCGCTTAAACATAGAATACAGCAACAACAGAGAACTGTGTGCTTAAACTTAGAATACAACAACAAGAGAGAACTGTGTGCTTAAACTTAGAATACAACAACAAGAGAGAACTGTGTGCTTACACTTAGAATACAACAACAAGAGAGAACTGTGTGCTTAAACTTAGAATACAACAACAAGAGAGAACTGTGTGCTTAAACTTAGAATACAACAACAAGAGAGAACTGTGTGCTTAAACTTAGAATACAACAAGAGAGAACTGTGTGCTTAAACTTAGAATACAACAACAAGAGAGAACTGTGTGCTTACACTTAAAATACAGCAACAAGTGAGAACTGTGTGCTTAAACTTAGAATACAGCAACAAGAGAGAACTGTGTGCTTAAACTTAGAATACAACAACAAGAGAGAACTGTGTGCTTAAACTTAGAATACAGCAACAAGAGAGAACTGTGTGCTTAAACTTAGAATACAACAAGAGATAACTGTGCGCTTAAACATAGAATACAGCAACAACAGAGAACTGTGTGCTTAAACTTAGAATACAACAACAAGAGAGAACTGTGTGCTTAAACTTAGAATACAACAACAAGAGATAACTGTGCGCTTAAACATAGAATACAGCAACAACAGAGAACTGTGTGCTTAAACTTAGAATACAACAACAAGAGAGAACTGTGTGCTTAAACTTAGAATACAACAACAAGAGAGAACTGTGTGCTTACACTTAGAATACAACAACAAGAGAGAACTGTGTGCTTAAACTTAGAATACAACAACAAGAGAGAACTGTGTGCTTAAACTTAGAATACAACAACAAGAGAGAACTGTGTGCTTAAACTTAGAATACAACAACAAGAGAGAACAGTGTGCTTAAACTTAGAATACAACAACAAGAGAGAACTGTGTGCTTAAACTTAGAATACAACAACAAGAGAGAACTGTGTGCTTAAACTTAGAATACAACAACAAGAGAGAACTGTGTGCTTAAACTTAGAATACAACAAGAGAGAACTGTGTGCTTACACTTAGAATACAACAACAAGAGAGAACAGTGTGCTTAAACTTAGAATACAGCAACAAGAGAGAACTGTGTGCTTAAACTTAGAATACAGCAACAAGAGAGAACTGTGTGCTTAAACTTAGAATACAGCAACAAGAGAGAACTGTGTGCTTAAACTTAGAATACAACAACAAGTGAGAACTGTGTGCTTAAACTTAGAATACAGCAACAAGTGAGAACTGTGTGCTTAAACTTAGAATACAGCAACAAGAGAGAACTGTGTGCTTAAACTTAGAATACAACAACAAGAGAGAACAGTGTGCTTAAACTTAGAATACAGCAACAAGAGAGAACTGTGTGCTTAAACTTAGAATACAGCAACAAGAGAGAACTGTGTGCTTAAACTTAGAATACAGCAACAAGTGAGAACTGTGTGCTTAAACTTAGAATACAACAACAAGAGAGAACTGTGTGCTTAAACTTAGAATACAACAACAAAGAGAGAACTGTGAACTTAAACTTAGAATACAACAACAAGAGAGAACTGTGTGCTTAAACATAGAATACAGCAACAAGAGAGAACTGTGTGCTTAAACTTAGAATACAACAACAAGAGAGAACTGTGTGCTTAAACTTAGAATACAACAACAAGTGAGAACTGTGTGCTTAAACTTAGAATACAACAACAAGAGAGAACTGTGTGCTTAAACTTAGAATACAACAACAAGAGAGAACTGTGTGCTTAAACTTAGAATACAACAACAAGAGAGAACTGTGTGCTTAAACTTAGAATACAACAACAAGAGAGAACTGTGTGCTTAAACTTAGAATACAACAACAAGAGAGAACTGTGTGCTTAAACTTAGAATACAACAACAAGAGAGAACTGTGTGCTTAAACATAGAATACAACCACAAGAGAGAACTGTGTGCTTAAACTTAGAATACAACAACAAGAGAGAACTGTGTGCTTAAACATAGAATACAGCAACAAGAGAGAACTGTGTGCTTAAACTTAGAATACAACAACAAGAGAGAACTGTGAGCTTAAACTTAGAATACAACAACAAGTGAGAACTGTGAGCTTAAACTTAGAATACAACAACAAGAGATAACTGTGCGCTTAAACATAGAATACAACAACAAGAGATAACTGTGCGCTTAAACATAGAATACAGCAACAAGAGAGAACTGTGTGCTTAAACTTAGAATACAACAACAAGAGATAACTGTGTGCTTAAACATAGAATACAACAACAAGAGAGAACTGTGTGCTTAAACTTAGAATACAGCAACAAGAGAGAACTGTGTGCTTAAACTTAGAATACAACAACAAGAGAGAACTGTGTGCTTAAACTTAGAATACAACAACAAGAGAGAACTGTGTGCTTAAACTTAGAATACAACAACAAGAGAGAACTGTGAGCTTAAACTTAGAATACAACAACAAGAGATAACTGTGCGCTTAAACATAGAATACAACAACAAGAGATAACTGTGCGCTTAAACATAGAATACAGCAACAAGAGAGAACTGTGTGCTTAAACTTAGAATACAACAACAAGAGATAACTGTGTGCTTAAACATAGAATACAACAACAAGAGAGAACTGTGTGCTTAAACTTAGAATACAGCAACAAGAGAGAACTGTGTGCTTAAACTTAGAATACAACAACAAGAGAGAACTGTGTGCTTAAACATAGAATACAGCAACAAGAGAGAACTGTGTGCTTAAACTTAGAATACAACAACAACAGAGAACTGTGTGCTTACACTTAGAATACAACAACAAGAGAGAACTGTGTGCTTAAACTTAGAATACAACAACAAGAGAGAACTGTGTGCTTAAACTTAGAATACAACAACAAGAGAGAACTGTGTGCTTAAACTTAGAATACAACAACAAGAGAGAACTGTGTGCTTAAACTTAGAATACAACAACAAGAGAGAACTGTGTGCTTAAACTTAGAATACAACAACAAGAGAGAACTGTGTGCTTAAACTTAGAATACAACAACAAGAGATAACTGTGTGCTTAAACTTAGAATACAACAACAAGAGAGAACTGTGTGCTTCAACTTAGAATACAACAACAAGAGAGAACTGTGTGCTTCAACTTAGAATACAACAACAAGAGAGAACTGTGTGCTTCAACTTAGAATACAACAACAAGAGAGAACTGTGTGCTTAAACTTAGAATACAACAACAAGAGGGAACTGTGTGCTTAAACTTAGAATACAACAAGAGAGAATGTTGGATATAAGTCTAATCTGTACAACAAAGAGAGTATACAATATACAATGTAAGCAGATTTTAGTTTCCAATGGACCACCTATGACCACAAGTACAATCTGCTAATCATTAGCTAGGGGATTTATGTGCAAAGAGAGGAGGCATATTCATTCACGGGACATTCTATTTCAGCCCGTCCTAAAATTTTATTTTGAATTTGCTTTGCCCAGTACAACAACTTTCTTATGAGTTGTACTCTGTAGTGCAGAACTATGTCTGATTTCTATACTACGGAGTTTCTCTCGGGAATTAAGGTCTTAGCAACTAACGGATTGACAGTGTTGCATTTCTCACTTTAGTCAGGATGTCAACAACAATTATTATAATACCTCACATAATAAAGAATCAATTCTAATGGTTAAATGATAATCACATGACATAAAATAATCGGGATATTTTTGTTTCTAATCGCCGCCAACGGTGAATAACCTCAATAATTACACACGTCCATTGAATAACCCTATTATTCAACGGTGTAATAACACTCGAAAATTACAACGTCCAGTGAATAACCCTAATGGAATAATACTTTAACAATTCAAATATTAAACAGTATATTTCAACTGTTTGTTCGGTATAATAAAACAGTTACGGCCCTCTGAATCGGTGAATATCCAAAATTGTCAGCCCCACTAGGGTTATTTCCTCGGGGAAATAACCCTAGTGGGATTGACAATTTTGGATATTCACTTCTTCCGAGGGCCATAATTGTATACTATCGGTCTAAATATAATTTAAAAACATTGAACAGAATATTCTAACCTAAAGTCGTCACACTTCTGTTAATACAATATAACACATACCGTAGCACGAGCCCCTTAAATAACTACCACCCCCTCTCCCCCAATTTCAAATACAAAATAATACAAACTAATGCAGCTATGAGTTCTCAAAAGAGCACAAAGAATGGAGCATTGAATGTAACAGAGCAGTAAAACAACTAATACAACTTTCACATTCTAAAGAAATAGAAACAGTTAAGTTAAAGCTGCCAATTCATAAAACTCAGATGTATTAAATAATCCGACAAAAACAAAACCATGACTTAAATAATTTGAGTTTGTTATGAATAATATCTACTGTCGTTCATCCTAATACAATATCAATAAAAGTTTATTATTGGATCATTATACAAATAGGTTATATCTAATAGGGTGAATGTTCTCAGGATGGTGACCTATACATATTAAATTACATGATTAATTGTATATCATTTTTTGTCCTTTGATGTCCCAATGCATGAAGTAAATGCTAAATGTTTCACTGCCGACAGCATTATTGTGTGAGTTAATAAGTTTATGGTTTATTGGTTTTGCGCTACATTTAACAACATTCCAGTCATAGGTCGAAGAAACCAGCGCGGAGTACCCAGAGCAATCATCGACCTGTGGCAAGTCACTGACTCACAAGATTTATCATCCAGCTATCGAGTACACCTGACAATTACAGGAAGTGGAATTCTCAGCTTTGGTAATGATAGGTACTGGCTTCATAATATTACTTCAATTATCATATGATCGCGCCCACGATGGGTTATGGTGTTTAACGTCACTTTCATCAATATTTCATATATATCGTGACGGTTAGCTTTATTGGTGCAGGAAACCGGAGTACCCAGAAAAACCCACCGACCTGTTGCAAGTCGTCACTGACAAACTTTATCGTATAATGTTGTATCACGTACACCTCGCCATGAATGGGGTTCGACCCCACATCTTTAGTGGTGATAGGCACTGGTTACACAGGTAGTTGTAAATCCAACTACCATACGATCACGACCACAACGGCCCACACAACTGTTGTTTTTTTGTTTTTTTTAATAAATAACAAATTATCAATATACAAAGCAAAAACGTCTAGTCTCTGGTGGTGATCATTTATTTGCCATTTATAAAATACTGTGTCCCATTGTGTCTTTACGTAAGAATACAAATTGAAGGAAATTAGTGGTAATAAACTTGATGTAAATAAACCATTGTCGTTTTACCTTGTTTATTTAAATATTGAAATAATTCAAAATATTAAAAAGGCCTTAAGACTGAAAATGCACAGACGGGTGTAAATTTTAATTAATTAATAAAAAAAATTAAAAAAAGGTTAATTAACGTTACAGTAAATAGTACTTTGTCATAACTTACATCTCCTGCTAAGAAAGGAAGAAGTCAACATGTAATTTCAATTTTGCATGGCGTTTTTCTGCAGTTGATTTGTTTGCCAAATGAACATGCAAAATTGACAATTTCTTAAAGATTTCTTTGGCAAGTTTTAAAACATTTTTAGCGATATTTCGACATACACCATATACTAGTATTGCATATATATTATACACTGTATATACAGTAAAGCCTGTCTAACCCGAACCCCTTTGGGACTGAATAATTTGTTCAGTTTATAGACAGGTGTTTGGTTTACACAGGTTCAAATTACATAGACATTTAGTAGATTGGACTGTAAAGTCTGTCTGGTTTAAACAGGTTTACGGTTTACTCAGGGTTCGGTTTAGACAGGTTTCACTGTACTATAATGCACATTATAGATACTCCTTTTTGTAGGTTTTGTGTTGCCTAATCTCTAGCTTTCTGTGTAGTTTTTTTTTTTTTTTTTTTTTTTGGTAGAACATTGTTTATCCTTTTGTCATTATTCTTTTGGCTATTTAATTGTTGGTCAATTTTTCTTTTGGTCATTATATTGCGTGTCCTTCGATTTTCGATTTACGGCATCTGATTATTCCCTTGGTATCTGCAAATCTTCTTTGCATACTAGTATGTAATTGAATTCAGCATCACATATTAGATTTCAGAGTATAACCAAAAGGCGGTTTCGCATCCACTTTTGGTAGGACTTCTTCTTCTTCCAATGAAGGGCCTATGTCCAGAAATGTTCTATCATGGCCATTTACACTCATTATGAGTTCGAATCCCAATCAGGCAATGTGTACTCGATATAACATTATGTGATAAAACTTGTCAGTGACTTGCGGTAGGTCGATGGTTTTCTCCGGGTATTCCGAATTCCTCCACCAATAAAACAGACCGCCACGATATAACTGAAATATTGTTGACAGTGGCGTTAAATACCATAACCCTACCCCACTCATTATGACGTATGGATATTAAGATGGCCTTTTTAGCAACTCACTTTTATTACATGCAATATAGAAACCATACATTTTTTCAATTAACACGTAAAGCTCCATATAAAAAACAGTTTAAGTACTCGCTCAATTTTCTTTCAGCATCGCATATTAGAAATCTATTGTCGTACTCTCCTTTTGAATTTTATGTGCATATTGCTTACTCCCCAACCCCTTGAATTATGAATAGATACGTTAGCTGCCCCTTCTATTGACAACAATTCTAAATTAATAGTGTATAACATGGATGGAAACTGGTATAAAATGTCAATAATTTCCAATCCACTAAGGTATAATTATGTCAATAATGGTATATTGTATAAATGAGGTCACATTAATGTTTTACAATACTATATTAGATACCTACATTTTTATTGAAATGAATAGGTAATTGTTACCGTGAGGGTCATAAAGGAAATTGGTCTAAAAGGGAAAATATCCATATTCATTAATATATACATGACCTAGATACATTAAAAGGTCGGTCGTTCGTATATAGATTGGCACAATTTTGGTAGTGGAGATTTCATTGGTTCTAAGGTTCATTGGACGTTAATGGATTAATCCAGATGTACCAGCTGTTATCATATTGCATCATACGTTTTAGTAAACGAGTACAAAGATAAAAATAATCATTTATAAATTGTGAACACACTTTCTACACAATATGTTGCTATGTTACGGTAAACACAAGCTTAGTGTCTGTCCTTACACGAAGCGTGCCATGTTTGTAGGCAGGATATCCGAACCCCAACATTTCTCTATCTAATTTTTTTCAATTCAATTCAAAGCTTTATTTAGAGTCGATATAAATCATACATATAACACAAGCTCTAATGAGCTTTTAAAATCGACTATAATTAGTGAAAACAATATATTGTTTTACAAGCTTGTAAATGGAATACGAATATCTTTCATTAACTTTTCTTTAAATTTCAATGGTTTCAGATAAAAACAAAATAATTGTATCACAAAAAACATAATAAAAGAAACCGAGATTTTGTGAATTATCAGAAACGTGTTGTTATTTTTTAAAAAACTCTGTTGAAAATTATTAAAAAGAAACTTACCTGTTAATCACAATGTGAATTCTTAATTAAGGAACATCAAAAACGTGGAAAAATAAAGTTAATGCCAAGCACAACTCGTCAACCTGTCACATACAGTACACGTAGACCTAGGGTAGCGGGTAACACGTGACGCTCATACCAGTTGTCTTTATAAATCATGTATGAAATCTAGCAATTGGTTTATTTCATATTCACCTCTCGAGTCTGTCCTAACTATTCTGTGTTACTGAATGAACGAACTCAATGACAGGGGTCTCTGTAGACTTCACCTAATTTATTTGTTTAAACAATACTGCATTGAATATGATATTAAGGTATCCAAATCGCACACGCTCTTTTGTCATCTGAATGTTTGAATGATAGTGTAAATATTGATACAATGAAAGTTTTTTTTTTTAACCTCGGTAAATATATAAAATCATCAAATATAGGTATTTTTGTCCATTTATTGATAAATTAATTGCTGTATTGAAAGGGAGTAAAACCTACACATGTTATTGTCAATAAATATTTAAGAGATTTTGATATTAAATATTGATATTTATTTGATTTGTGTATATAAGTTTATTACCGTAGAGTTGGATATGAAACAGTATATAGTTAAGCTAGTAAAATGTACTCCCTCGGTGCTGTTAATAGCGATTATGACGCATATTATATTGAAGAGAGTTGAACAAAATATGGAAAATTACAAACGTAACTGGTATTTTACTGTTGATTGGACAAAAGAAGGCAATACAATTACATAATCTAATAATATAATCTTCAATGTGCTGTAAATTAGAGATTGTTCGCACTAACAAATACTATATATAACCTACAAGTAAATCAACCGCTTACTAATTTCTAAACGGCAAGGAATTTGTTTAGATATTACAATTGACCAAGGTACACATTTGTAGCCATTTGGGGCCATCGTGGTTCTTGGACGGGAAATGATCAACAAAATTGTCTATTTCTAAATGAGTACTGTGTTAGTTTTTAGTTAGTTTCTTCGCTTATTCTTTTATTTATTGGAATAAAGATGATTGTTGTCTTTTTCTAGGTCTGTTATCCGAACGAAGCAATCAAATACTCGAAAAAGGTTTTTTGGTATTGATGTGCATGAAATGTTTTGAATTATTATTTCAATGTGATAATAAAGTATCTCGTTTACAGAAGATGTAGTGAGTCACTCATCCCATTCATTTTATTTTATGTTTACAAGTGTGGACACAGAAATGTGCTGTCCAAAAGGCAAGTGTGGATGTCAATATTTCATATTATTAACTTAAAAAAAAAAATATTCATGGACACAGGGCCAAAATACAATTATAGTCTGTTTGCCCAAACGCGACCGACCCAAAAAAAAATCCCGCCGAGTCCAATTCTTTTTTTGCTGTAAAATTTCGATTTTTTTTTTATTTCCGGATTTTCAACGTGTCCACGGGTTCCGCATAAAATATTAGTTTTACAGGTTAAATCACTTTCGCGCTTACAACAACACTACAAAATCCTTGCCGGGAAGCGCTTAAGTGATACTGATGAGATTTTTTTCGATATCCTCAGCATTTATCATTATATATTGAAACCACGTGAAATCGGAAATGGCAGACAGTTATTTTACACTGTCTTCGTCTGTTGTAGTCAAAACTGACAATAAAGTGAAACCGATTGTGTCAAACAGACTACAGATTTAACAACAAAAAAACATAGAATGACGTCTTCGACGAGGTGACAAACCCCGAAGAAGTGGACTTGAAAAAGACGGATAAAATTTTAGTGACAGTCTCGGACAGAGCTGGACAAACATTTGAGCCCGACATGGAAGAATCTGGTGCTCGAAAAAAAAAGGAAGAAAAAAAAAGAATTTGCCTACCTACCTACCCATACCCAAAAGTCATGGGTTGGGTTTGGGCAAACTGAAATATTTTGAAGGATGGCCCAGGGGTCCTGGATTTGTTTTATTAAAAAAACAATCCTAGATTATTATTTTTGCTTATAGTCCGGTCCTGTGTTTTTATTTCAAATGTTCAGCATAGCCCCCTCCCCCTCCCAAGGGATATAAATTTGTGTCATTAATAATAAATTAATAAATAATAAATTCAGATTTTCTATTTAAAATAAATCTCATTTACAAAACCACTGATATTTATTAAATTTTTAGCGCTGATTTAAGCTTAAGTCGCAACAAATTTTTATTTTTCTCTTTAAACTGTCGAAGCATAACATTTAATTAACTGCAAAATTCACAAATAAATTCCCCCCCCCCTTTTTTCCCCTTTTTTCTTGTTTACATTTATTATTTATTATTATTTTAATGAGTATATATACTATATACTCAAACTGAATTATAAAACACTTGTTTACACTTATTATTTATAATTATTATATATATATGTATAATTATATAACTATATACGTCTGAAAATTAAACCAAACAGTGTTAGAATTAGATTTTAGAGCTGTCAAATTTTTGTTCTTCCCTCGACGGGATTTGAACCCACACCATTGATACACTGCATCACCATTCGTTTAGCCTTACGTCCAGCGCCCTAGACCACTCGACCACATCCACGAGTATATATACTATATACTCAAACTGAATATAAAATTCTAAGACAATCTTGCTTGAATTACTTCCCTTTGTTCTAATCTGTGACATAGCCAGAAATGATGGGTACTTTGCTCATTTGCATATCTAAGATGGCGACGCCGGGACGTCTGCAATTTTCATATGAACTATATAGACGATATCATTCATAATTGCATGTGTGTCATTTTCTGAACTTGAAAATGATACATTGAATCAAGCTGAATTAAATGAAATAAAAATTAATGAAAACAATTAAATATTCGAGGTTCCTGGACTAAATGAAAATCCGAGGCGACGAACCCTTTTTTGGCCTTAAGAGTCTATGTAAAAATGTCTGAAATACATGAAACTGGTGGCGTGTGACACAAAATTTAACAATGAATGACATTTGGCGACATATTTTCTGAAATTAATTTAAATTCCTCAATAATATATGTAATTATATTAACTAACCTTATATTTCTAGCTTCTAAACTCGGGATTCCCACATTAAATATAATATGATCATTTTTGCATGATCGCGATATCGAAGACATGTCTAAAATCGTTACAAAACAAAAATATTTGAATTTTGACAGAAGAAAAACTTTGCGGAAATAAACAATAATTTTTAATTTTCGAATCATTGACGGACACATTGAATCTCCGTACTATAGGCTATTTTTTGACAAATCTAATAAACGATCCATCAAGCTTGAAACTGCAGTCACGTGATCAAAATCTTATTTAAATATGATGAATATTTATGAGGAAAGTACCCTCAATTTCTGGATATGACAGACATGGTTGATGGTAATAAAATAATTATTATATTTTACTTTATTTATTGTGTATGTGCTAATTATAAATGTTGTATCATGCCCTCCCAAATGGGAAATATGTAAGTAAGGTATATATTTTGATGACTTTAGAATGTAATAGTGTCGTCTAGAGCTTTCTATATAGAATATTTTAATACATTTGCAGAATCTCAAACAAGGTCATTAAAGGTCATTAAAGACAAGATGATAAAGCAAAGTTCTCAGTATCTCTGAGATTTATGTCGATAAAATCAAATTTAAACGCATCATAGATGTACAGCAAAAGTATAAAGAGAGCTGTATTTTCGTACCCTAAATCAAAAGAGTTAAAACATCTAATTTACTGGTTTCCAACCAGAAACTATTGGTATCAAATTTCAGTATATAATATTTAGAGATGTTTTTGTCGTGTTTTGTTATCATTAAGAAGCATAATTATCACAACCCATATAGAAGAATCTAGTTTTTGAAATGAAATGCTTGTTTGATGGTGCTTAGCGTCACTTTTAACAATATTTCAGTTATATCGTGGCGGAGGAAACGGAGAACCCGGAAGAAACCACCGACCTGCCACAAGTCACTGACAAACTTTATCAAATAATGTTGTATTGAGTACACATTGCAATGAGCGGGATTTGACCTCACAACGTTAGTGGTGATAGGCACCGATTGCACAGGTAGTTGTAAATCCAACCACCGTACGATCATGACCACGACGGCCCCAATACTAACGTTATTAAATTTCAGAATAATGTTTAGTGTTATTTTTTCGCCGTGTTTTGCTATCATTAAGGAGCATACGTATTACAACCCATATAGAAGAATTTATATCTTTTGACCTGAAATGCTACAGTTAGGTAGATTGAGTATACAGTTCCTTGTCAGATCTTGTTTTGCCATTTTATGAGCCATCATGTAAGCTTAGTCAACAAACATTCTAAACAAATCATGTTTTGTTTTCCTATCTATTGATATTTGCATAACAAAAGGTTGTAGATATCAAAGGGGTAATTAGAAGCAATTTCATTTCAACTCGGCTAAAAATAACTATCATTCTAACAAGTGCTACGTAATCCACCTTTAAAGGAGAAAAACATTTTTTCCGAACATCAAGACAACTCCTGCACAAACATATAACTCAAGAATAAAGAAAATAATTTCATCAATAGCACATAAATTTAAGATTTAATCATCCCACGGGGTTTCCAACAATCTCATATTTGCGAATTTTCAGCCCTCGAGTCACAACAGCAGTATTTCAATTCACTATCAATTTATCACGAATGACAACTTTGATTCTTTTATTGTTCTGTTAAAATGAGATCATTTTGACCTTCATCAGTCAGAGACTGTTTACTCCCTACAGGTTCAGCATGCGATGTTTACACATTGTGTAGGTTTTCCAAAGCCTATTACGCCATTTTATTATTTCAAACTTCAATGTTGGCCATGCTTAATCACATTAATTCGCTCGATCGATGCTACTAATTACTCACCGATGGACCGTAAAGACATTTACCATACACATATTCATCAACATACTATGTTTTATTGGGAACAGGGACCCGTCATTGTGATACATCTGTGTTTGTGAATATAATAAGACTGGATAGTGTGTCAGTGAGGGAGGGAGAGCTTACCGTAGTGTTTTAACTTTTTCGTACACAATTTTTTTTATTTAGTATAGCATCATAGCACGGTAACAAGATTAGCTTAATACTGTCTTGCAATCCATATACGAAGAAACTTTCAATCGGATTGGTTTAGGTTTATGGTGTTTAACGCCACTTGCAACAATATTTCAGCTATATCGTAACGGTCAGTTTTATTGGTGGAGGAAACCGGAGTAACTGGAGAAAACCACTGACCTGTCGCGAGTCACTTACAAACTTTATCAGTCGGATTTGTAATGGTTTTGCATTAATTGTCCATATATACCTACAGATATATCTACCAGGTCTTATATTCAACACATACTCTCAGAACAATGATATTGTATTCGTGCAAGAACATAAATCTGTTGTTGTTATTTTAGAATTAAGGAGTAATGGAAAGGTCTGGCTGGCTCGGAATCAGGATAATGTGTCCGAGTGGAACAACATGTCTACCTACAGACTGTTGTTTCAGTGAGCTAGCACAAACAAAAATCCAACTAAGTGTGTTGGTTCAGTACAGGGTGAACATCACCATCATCACCAGTTCTCGCTATGATTTAGCTGAAATATTGCTCAGGTGGCGTTAAACAACAATCACTCGCAAACTGTTTTGGTTTAAGCATATTTTAGTCACAACATTCAATCACTGTTGATTACATTTCTCGCAAATTATAAAATTGTGGCCGAAGGGAATTTTATTCGCGGAAACTTTTGCGTAGATAATAAAAAAAAATAAAATATTAATTTAAGAATTGTAATTCAATAAAGTAGTGTTGATGTTAATGTCAACAAAAAACTGGTTGACAGTTGAGAAGCTTAACTATTGTAATATACGAATTCTAATGAAAGGAGAATATCAGGAACAGTGAGCTATGAGAAAAAATTGATGTAACGAGCTTAATTAATAAGAGGAATGTACACATGATTAATTATTATATAAAACAGGTAATGTTTAATGAGAAAAAGACGTATGCAAAATATAACACAATATTTGTTTTTTTTTGTTTGACACTGACGTCAATATCAACTATATAGTTCCATCGTTTGCCACTGACGTCATTATCAACTATATAGTTCCATCGTTTGCCACTGACGTCATTATCAACTACATAGTTCCATCGTTTGCCACTGACGTCATTATCAACTACATAGTTCCATCGTTTGCCACTGACGTCATTATCAACTATATAGTTCCATCGTTTGCCACTGACGTCATTTTCAACTACATAGTTCCATCGTTTGATGTTGACGTCATTATCAACTAAATAGTTCCATCGTTTGACTCTGACGTCATAATCAACTACATAGTTCCATCGTTTGCCACTGACGTCATTTTCAACTATATAGTTCCATCGTTTGCCACTGACGTCATTATCAACTACATAGTTCCATCGTTTGCCACTGACGTCATTATCAACTATATAGTTCCATTGTTTGCCACTGACGTCATTATCAACTATATAGTTCCATTGTGTAAACTAAGAACTTGTCATATGAAAATTCCAATAGAAACAGAAAGATGGGAGAATATCCCAAAGGAAAAAAAACTCTGTAAATTTTGTAACGATGGCATTGGTGATGAGCTTCATTATTTATTCACTTGTAAAAGTACTGATATTAATCTGTTTGTAAATACATACCGCCATATTTTTATAATAACCCAAATGTATATAAAATGAAAGGAATGCTATCAATATGTCATGTACAATTGCTGACAAATGTTTGTAAATTTGTCAGAGAATTTTCAAAACTATTGTAATTGATGTCATATACATATATATCTTAATTCAAGTAGTATTTTGTATTCGTTATTATTATTTGATGTCTCATGTAGCATATCTTGACTGAAGACTTAATATCAATAAAGGATTACAGGATTATCATTGTTTGACACTGACGTCATTATCAACTACATAGTTCCATCATTTGGAGCTGACGTCATTATCAACTACATAGTTCCATCGTTTGACACTGACTTCATTATTAACTACATAGTTCCATCGTTTGACGCTGACGTCATTATCAACTATGTAGTGCCATCTTTTGAAGCTGACGTCATTATCAACTATATAGTTCCATCGTTTGATACTGACGTCATTATCAACTCTATAGTTCCATCGTTTGACACTGAGGTCATTATCAACTATATAGTTCCATCGTTTGAGGCTGACGTCATTATCAACTATATAGTTCCATCGTTTGAAGCTGACGTCATTATTAACTATATAGCTCCATCATTGACGCTGACGTCATTATCAACTACATAGTTCAATCGTTTGACACTGACGTCATTATCAACTATATAGTTCCATCGTTTGAGGCTGACCTCATTATTAACTATATAGTTCCATCGTTTGAAGCTGACGTCATTATCAACTATATAGTTCCATCATTGACGCTGACGTCATTATCAACTACATAGTTCAATCGTTTGACACTGCCGTCATTATCAACTATATACTTGCATCGCTTGACGATGACGTCATTATAAACTATATAGTTCCACCGTTTGAAGATGACGTCATTATCAACTAGATAGTACCATCGTGTGACATTGACGTCATTATCAATTATATATTTCCATCGTGTGACGCTGACGTCATTATCAATTACATAGTTCCGTCGTTTGACGCTGACATCATTATCAACTATATAGTTCCATCGTTTGACGTTGGCGTCATTATCAACTATAATAAAATTCCATCGTTTGACGCTGACGTCATTATCAACTACATAGTTCCATCATTTGCCGCTGACATCATTATCAACTATATAGTTCCATCGTTTGACGCTGACGTCATAATCAACTACATAGTTCCATCGTTTGCCACTGACGTCATTATCAACTATATAGTTCCATCGTTTGACGCTGACGTCATTATCAACTATATAGTTCCATCGTTTGACACTGACGTCATTATCAACTACATAATTCCATCGTTTGATCCTGACGTCATTCTCGACTATATAGTTCCATCGTTTGCCACTGACGTCATTTTCAACTATATAGTTCCATCGTTTGACACTGACGTCATTATCAACTATATTGTTCCATCGTTTGATTAACACGACGGGTGCCACTAGTGGAGCAGGAACTGCTTACCCTTCCGGAGCACCTGAGTTCACCGCCGGTTTTTAGTGGGGTTCGTGTTACTCGATCTTTAGTTTTATATATATGTGTTGTAGATCGTTGTTTGTCCTTTTGTACTTTTTTTCTTTGCCATTGTGTTGTCTGTTCTTCTTCGATATACGGATTCTGATTGCCCCTTTGGTATCTTCAAACTCTTCTTGACGTTGGCGTCATTATCAACAACATAGAGTTCCATAAAAAAAAATGGCAACTCTTAAATCACCTACCTTTTGTGTCCCTGGTTGTTTCTATGAGAAATGTACAAACGATAAAGATTGACTGTAATCTAGAATTTATAAATTTTAACATTATTCTATATTGACTATAAAGTGATTCATTAGTCGTTTCTTTGTGTTGTTATTTTTTTCTAATGAAATATCGGTAGAGCCACCCAAAGTGTTTAAATTAATTGTAAATTCCAAAGGGAACATCGAAATTAATTGGAAAACGTTTGGTGATTGGTCGGTGATAAATATAAAGACTTTTTGTCTCGTGAGAGAAAACTGCAGTTATTACAATATCAATAATTGACCACGTGGTACAGTTTTCTACATTTTAATATAATATCAATATGAGATATGAAGTTTTATTACTAATATTGCTTTATGGTATTAAGTTTTATTTTATATATTATTTAGCGTCTTTATGTTTAATGCAGCGTTGCCTCTTTATTTGATCTGCAACTATTCCAAATGTCTAACCTTAGTAGAGTAGTGAGTTATTGGTAATTAAGTCATAATTCGTCTTTTGTTCAGGTAAATGAATATTGACAAAAAGTGTGATCGTTGTGAGCAGCTTTTAATCTACAATGTATATATTCATGACGTGAACAAAGAAAACAAACCAGAAATAGTGTAGGCAGACAGTTTTCACACTGAGATGTTCCGAGAGTTGGTAGTTTAGACGACTCTGAGATGGGCCGATAATTGATAGTTTTCACACCGAGATGTGCTGATAGTTGGTAGATTAGAATGCCATAAGTAAAAGAGGTTATAAATGGATGTCAGCATATTTTACCTTGTAGCTGACCGCAAACGACCACCTATAGATGTTGTTCATTTGGAGTGGTGTTGCAAGTTACCTTTTACACACAATGAGCGTGACATTTCCATATAAAAATACACCTATTTGCGTCCCGTCCCAAGGGCGAGTTATGTATTTGGTTAACATCAAGTGGATATAGTTTTTATATGAATCGTGCACATCAACAGAGAAGCTTGGTTCTATTTTCTATACCACTGGATTTCCTTTGCAGTCTGAAAATGGCGATAAAATGGTTGTATTTTCTTATCTATATAAAACAACTTCGAGATATCTTATCAATTAAAAATGACGCTGTTTTATTTAAATAGTTTTAGCTAATATTTGCTTCATAACTTTAAGAAATATGAATAACATGATCAGCGGTAAATAAACCAACATTGTGTAAATATTTAAAGGGAGGCAACTTAAGAGTTGCTGCATTTCAATTGCAAATTATATCGCCATTTGATGTGTAATGAATAAGGGTAATAACAAAATTACCGAAATCCGAACAATCTAACAAAGGGAAAGTCAAAGCTCATAAGTATATAAACAGACAAAATCAGTCAACAACCGGAAAACTGAAAACAATAATGACCCTGACTTGGTACAGGCATTTCTAAAGAAATGGTGGGTTGAATCAGATTTTAAAGCACCAAACCTCCCCCTTTCATTACGGCTCAAAGTTTCAGGCTGTCACTATAACAGTATTTACAACAATACTTGAACAAAACAGGTAAAACAGTTGTCAAATCAGCGCCAAATTCAGTGAAGTAAATGTCAAAAACACTTTTACGTCACACATTGATAAAAAAAAATATTTTTGACATTTTTGTTGAAACCTTATCTGTATACATTTTCACTATATGAAAATCCATCGTTTATAATCTTTTCTGCAGTGACGGAATATATTTCGGCAAGATCTTGGTATCGGAATATAAACTTTTTAAGAGATCGACTAAGGCGAATCTTTTTATAGCCCTGGTCCAGTAGCCTGTTTCTCAGATGAGGATGACGTTTCAGGAAATCAGAATAATTGCTACTGGCCCTTGCATAACGAATCAAATGATTGATGTAAGGTCATCATTTCTACGAAATATTTATTTGACATTGATTAAAGTAGTCTATGTCATTTTATGAAACTAAAGATTAACCAGTGATGGTCCCCTCTCACCTTATAAATGATCCATGGGACCGGTTAGTATTACTGTTCAACATATTTGGAAGAATATAATCAAATGAAATAGTGTAAAACAAATAAATATAACTAGACAATAATTACTATACCCTTCATCTCTCAGTTCGTAACCAGTAGCCAATGATAAGTACAGACATACATTGAACTTTGAAAAGAGTGCAAGACCAGCTTCGAAGATGTATTCACAAATTCTGAACAATGTATTTTACCTAATGTAAGTCTTGTGGTTCTTTTGTGTCTGTATTTGCAAACTCGCAATGTCGTGTTTCGCACAAGGATGACGTATCTTAAATATGATGTCACGAGTATTTTGTATTCTTGTGGACAATCTCGAATTTAAGAAATAAAATTGTATACGGCAGATATCATAAAACGACAAAGATGGCCATATGTAGTGTTTATCGACAGGAGTAAAGATTACAGCACCACTACGGGCTAGGAACGTTTCATACCTATCTTAGTAAATAAGTTATGCTACTGGTTGAAGACCCTGAAGTGACGGTGAAATGTAGAACAGCAATAAAACAGTTGTTCTTTTACGTTAATTTGTGTTATAGTTGTAATGATGGATAATCTCTCATGTTCATTTACACCCATATCCTTTCTTACTGTCCGCTGGTCCTTTACGTTAATTTGTGCATAGGTGTAATGATGGATAATCTCTCATGCTCATTTACACCCATATCCTTTCTTACTGTCCGCTGGTCCTTTACGTTAATTTGTGTATAGGTGTAATGATAGATAATCTCTCATGTTCATTTACACCCGTATTCTTTCTTACGGTCCGCTGGTCCTTTACGTTAATTTGTGTATAGGTGTAATGATAGATAATCTCTCATGCTCATTTACACCCATATCCTTTCTTACTGTCCGCTGGTCCTTTACGTGAATTTGTGTATAGGTGTAATGATAGATAATCTCTCATGCTCATTTACACCCATATCCTTACTTACTGTCCGCTGGTCCTTTACGTTAATTTGTGCATAGGTGTAATGATAGATAATCTCTCATGCTCATTTACACCCATATCCTTTCTTACTGTCCGCTGGTCCTTTACGTTAATTTGTGTATAGGTGTAATGATAGATAATCTCTCATGTTCATTTACACCCGTATCCTTTCTTACGGTCCGCTGGTCCTTTACGTTAATTTGTGTATAGGTGTAATGATAGATAATCTCTCATGCTCATTTACACCCATATCCTTTCTTACTGTCCGCTGGTCCTTTACGTTAATTTGTGTATAGGTGTAATGATAGATAATCTCTCATGCTCATTTACACCCATATCATTACTTACTGTCCGCTGGTCCTTTACGTTAATTTGTGTATAGGTGTAATGATAGATAATCTCTCATGCTCATTTACACCCATATCCTTTCTTACTGTCCGCTGGTCCTTTACGTTAATTTGTGTATAGGTGTAATGATGGATAATCTCTCATGTTCATTTACACCCATATCCTTTCTTACTGTCCGCTGGTCCTTTACGTTAATTTGTGTATAGGTGTAATGATAGATAATCTCTCATGTTCATTTACACCCGTATCCTTTCTTATGGTCCGCTGGTCCTTTACGTTAATTTGTGTATAGGTGTAATGATAGATAATCTCTCATACTCATTTACACCCATATCCTTTCTTACTGTCCGCTGGTCCTTTACGTTAATTTGTGTATAGGTGTAATGATGGATAATCTCTCATGCTCATTTACACCCATATCCTTTCTTACTGTCCGCTGGTCCTTTACGTTAATTTATGTATAGGTGTAATGATAGATAATCTCTCATGTTCATTTACACCCATATCTTTTCTTACTGTCCGCTGGTCCTTTACGTTAATTTGTGCATAGGTGTAATGATAGATAATCTCTCATGTTCATTTACACCCATATCCTTACTTACTGTCCGCTGGTCCTTTACGTTAATTTGTGTATAGGTGTAATGATAGATAATCTCTCATGCTCATTTACACCCATATCCTTTCTTACTGTCCGCTGGTCCTTTACGTTAATTTGTGTATAGGTGTAATGATGGATAATCTCTCATACTCATTTACACCCATATCCTTTCTTACTGTCCGCTAGTCCTTTACGTTAATTTGTGTATAGGTGTAATGATAGATAATCTCTCATGTTCATTTACACCCATATCCTTTCTTACTGTCCGCTGGTCCTTTACGTTAATTTGTGTATAGGTGTAATGATAGATAATCTCTCATGTTCATTTACACCCATATCCTTACTTACTGTCCGCTGGTCCTTTACGTTAATTTGTGCATAGGTGTAATGATAGATAATCTCTCATGTTCATTTACACCCATATCCTTACTTACTGTCCACTGGTCCTTTACGTTAATTTGTGTATAGGTGTAATGATAGATAATCTCTCATGTTCATTTACACCCATATCCTTACTTACTGTCCGCTGGTCCTTTACGTTAATTTGTGCATAGGTGTAATGATAGATAATCTCTCATGTTCATTTACACCCATATCCTTACTTACTGTCCGCTGGTCCTTTACGTTAATTTGTGTATAGGTGTAATGATAGATAATCTCTCATGTTCATTTACACCCATATCCTTTCTTACTGTCCGCTGGTCCTTTACGTTAATTTGTGTATAGGTGTAATGATAGATAATCTCTCATGTTCATTTACACCCATATCCTTACTTACTGTCCGCTGGTCCTTTACGTTAATTTGTGTATAGGTGTAATGATAGATAATCTCTCATGTTCATTTACACCCATATCGTTACTTACTGTCCGCTGGTCCTTTACGTTAATTTGTGTATAGGTGTAATGATGGATAATCTCTCATGTTCATTTACACCCATATCCTTACTTACTGTCCGCTGGTCCTTTACGTTAATTTGTGTATAGGTGTAATGATGGATAATCTCTCATGTTCAATTACACTTCTATACTTTCTTACTGTCCGCTGGTCCTTTACGTTAATTTGTGTATAGGTGTAATGATGGATAATCTCTCATGCTCATTTACACCCATATCCTTTCTTACTGTCCGCTGGTCCTTTACGTTAATTTGTGTATAGGTGTAATGATGGATAATCTCTCATGTTCATTTACACCTATATCCTTTCTTACTGTTCGCTGGTCCTTTACGTTAATTTGTGTATAGGTGTAATGATAGATAATCTCTCATGTTCATTTACACCCGTATCCTTTCTTACTGTTCGCTGGTCCTTTACGTTAATTTGTGTATAGGTGTAATGATGGATAATCTCTCATGTTCAATTACACCTATATCCTTTCTTACTGTCCGCTGGTCCTTTACGTTAATTTGTGTATAGGTGTAATGATGGATAATCTCTCATGTTCAATTACACCTATATCCTTTCTTACTGTCCGCTGGTCCTTTACGTTAATTTGTGTATAGGTGTAATGATAGATAATCTCTCATGTTCATTTACACCCATATCCTTTCTTACTGTTCGCTGGTCCTTTACGTTAATTTGTGCATAGGTGTAATGATAGATAATCTCTCATGTTCATTTACACCCGTATCCTTTCTTACTGTTCGCTGGTCCTTTACGTTAATTTGTGCATAGGTGTAATGATAGATAATCGCTCATGTTCATTTACACCCGTATCCTTTCTTACTGTTCGCTGGTCCTTTACGTTAATTTGTGTATAGGTGTAATGATAGATAATCTCTCATGTTCATTTACACCCGTATCCTTTCTTACTGTTCGCTGGTCCTTTACGTTAATTTGTGTATAGGTGTAATGATAGATAATCTCTCATGCTCATTTACACCCATATCCTTTCTTACTGTCCGCTGGTCCTTTACGTTAATTTGTGTATAGGTGTAATGATAGATAATCGCTCATGCTCATTTACACCCATATCCTTTCTTACTGTCCGCTGGTCCTTTACGTTAATTTGTGTATAGGTGTAATGATAGATAATCTCTCATGCTCATTTACACCCATATCCTTTCTTACTGTCCGCTGGTCCTTTACGTTAATTTGTGAATAGGTGTAATGATAGATAATCTCTCATGCTCATTTACACCCATATCCTTACTTACTGTCCGCTGGTCCTTTACGTTAATTTGTGTATAGGTGTAATGATGGATAATCTCTCATGTTCAATTACACCTATATCCTTTCTTACTGTCCGCTGGTCCTTTACGTTAATTTGTGTATAGGTGTAATGATAGATAATCTCTCATGCTCATTTACACCCGTATCCTTTCTTACATTCCGCTGGTCCTTTACGTTAATTTGTGTATAGGTGTAATGATAGATAATCTCTCATGTTCATTTACACCCATATCCTTTCTTACTGTTCGCTGGTCCTTTACGTTAATTTGTGTATAGGTGTAATGATAGATAATCTCTCATGTTCATTTACACCCATATCCTTTCTTACTGTCCGCTGGTCTTTTACGTTAATTTGTGTATAGGTGTAATGATGGATAATCTCTCATGCTCATTTACACCCATATCCTTTCTTACTGTCCGCTGGTCCTTTACGTTAATTTGTGTATAGGTGTAATGATAGATAATCTCTCATGTTCATTTACACCCATATCCTTTCTTACTGTCCGCTGGTCCTTTACGTTAATTTGTGTATAGGTGTAATGATAGATAATCTCTCATGTTCATTTACACCCATATCCTTACTTACTGTCCGCTGGTCCTTTACGTTAATTTGTGTATAGGTGTAATGATGGATAATCTCTCATGTTCATTTACACCCATATCCTTACTTACTGTCCGCTGGTCCTTTACGTTAATTTGTGTATAGGTGTAATGATAGATAATCTCTCATGTTCATTTACACCCATATCCTTTCTTACTGTCCGCTGGTCCTTTACGTTAGTTTGTGTATAGTTGTAATGATAGATAATCTCTCATGCTCATTTACACCCGTATCCTTTCTTACTGTCCGCTGGTCCTTTACGTTAATTTGTGTATAGGTGTAATGATAGATAATCTCTCATGTTCATTTACACCCGTATCCTTTCTTACTGTTCGCTGGTCCTTTACGTTAATTTGTGTATAGGTGTAATGATAGATAATCTCTCATGTTCATTTACACCCGTATCCTTTCTTACTGTTCGCTGGTCCTTTACGTTAATTTGTGTATAGGTGTAATGATAGATAATCTCTCATGTTCATTTACACCCGTATCCTTTCTTACTGTTCGCTGGTCCTTTACGTTAATTTGTGTATAGGTGTAATGATAGATAATCTCTCATGCTCATTTACACCCATATCCTTTCTTACTGTCCGCTGGTCCTTTACGTTAATTTGTGTATAGGTGTAATGATAGATAATCGCTCATGCTCATTTACACCCATATCCTTTCTTACTGTCCGCTGGTCCTTTACGTTAATTTGTGTATAGGTGTAATGATAGATAATCTCTCATGCTCATTTACACCCATATCCTTTCTTACTGTCCGCTGGTCCTTTACGTTAATTTGTGCATAGGTGTAATGATAGATAATCTCTCATGTTCATTTACACCCATATCCTTTCTTACTGTCCGCTGGTCCTTTACGTTAATTTGTGAATAGGTGTAATAATAGATAATCTCTCATGCTCATTTACACCCATATCCTTACTTACTGTCCGCTGGTCCTTTACGTTAATTTGTGTATAGGTGTAATGATGGATAATCTCTCATGTTCAATTACACCTATATCCTTTCTTACTGTCCGCTGGTCCTTTACGTTAATTTGTGTATAGGTGTAATGATAGATAATCTCTCATGCTCATTTACACCCGTATCCTTTCTTACTGTCCGCTGGTCCTTTACGTTAATTTGTGCATAGGTGTAATGATAGATAATCTCTCATGTTCATTTACACCCATATCCTTTCTTACTGTTCGCTGGTCCTTTACGTTAATTTGTGTATAGGTGTAATGATAGATAATCTCTCATGTTCATTTACACCCATATCCTTTCTTACTGTCCGCTGGTCCTTTACGTTAATTTGTGTATAGGTGTAATGATGGATAATCTCTCATGCTCATTTACACCCATATCCTTTCTTACTGTCCGCTGGTCCTTTACGTTAATTTGTGTATAGGTGTAATGATAGATAATCTCTCATGTTCATTTACACCCATATCCTTTCTTACTGTCCGCTGGTCCTTTACGTTAATTTGTGTATAGGTGTAATGATAGATAATCTCTCATGTTCATTTACACCCATATCCTTACTTACTGTCCGCTGGTCCTTTACGTTAATTTGTGTATAGGTGTAATGATGGATAATCTCTCATGCTCATTTACACCCATATCCTTTCTTACTGTCCGCTGGTCCTTTACGTTAATTTGTGTATAGGTGTAATGATAGATAATCTCTCATGTTCATTTACACCCATATCCTTACTTACTGTCCGCTGGTCCTTTACGTTAATTTGTGTATAGGTGTAATGATAGATAATCTCTCATGTTCATTTACACCCATATCCTTTCTTACTGTCCGCTGGTCCTTTACGTTAGTTTGTGTATAGTTGTAATGATAGATAATCTCTCATGCTCATTTACACCCGTATCCTTTCTTACTGTCCGCTGGTCCTTTACGTTAATTTGTGTATAGGTGTAATGATAGATAATCTCTCATGTTCATTTACACCCGTATCCTTTCTTACTGTTCGCTGGTCCTTTACGTTAATTTGTGTATAGGTGTAATGATAGATAATCTCTCATGTTCATTTACACCCGTATCCTTTCTTACTGTTCGCTGGTCCTTTACGTTAATTTGTGTATAGGTGCAATGATAGATAATCTCTCATGTTCATTTACACCCGTATCCTTTCTTACTGTTCGCTGGTCCTTTACGTTAATTTGTGTATAGGTGTAATGATAGATAATCTCTCATGCTCATTTACACCCATATCCTTTCTTACTGTCCGCTGGTCCTTTACGTTAATTTGTGAATAGGTGTAATGATAGATAATCGCTCATGCTCATTTACACCCATATCCTTTCTTACTGTCCGCTGGTCCTTTACGTTAATTTGTGTATAGGTGTAATGATAGATAATCTCTCATGCTCATTTACACCCATATCCTTTCTTACTGTCCGCTGGTCCTTTACGTTAATTTGTGTATAGGTGTAATGATAGATAATCTCTCATGTTCATTTACACCCATATCCTTTCTTACTGTCCGCTGGTCCTTTACGTTAATTTGTGAATAGGTGTAATGATAGATAATCTCTCATGCTCATTTACACCCATATCCTTACTTACTATCCGCTGGTCCTTTACGTTAATTTGTGTATAGGTGTAATGATGGATAATCTCTCATGTTCAATTACACCTATATCCTTTCTTACTGTCCGCTGGTCCTTTACGTTAATTTGTGTATAGGTGTAATGATAGATAATCTCTCATGTTCATTTACACCCATATCCTTTCTTACTGTTCGCTGGTCCTATACGTTAATTTGTGTATAGGTGTAATGATAGATAATCTCTCATGTTCATTTACACCCATATCCTTTCTTACTGTCCGCTGGTCCTTTACGTTAATTTGTGTATAGGTGTAATGATGGATAATCTCTCATGCTCATTTACACCCATATCCTTTCTTACTGTCCGCTGGTCCTTTACGTTAATTTGTGTATAGGTGTAATGATAGATAATCTCTCATGTTCATTTACACCCATATCCTTTCTTACTGTCCGCTGGTCCTTTACGTTAATTTGTGTATAGGTGTAATGATAGATAATCTCTCATGTTCATTTACACCCATATCCTTACTTACTGTCCGCTGGTCCTTTACGTTAATTTGTGTATAGGTGTAATGATGGATAATCTCTCATGCTCATTTACACCCATATCCTTTCTTACTGTCCGCTGGTCCTTTACGTTAATTTGTGTATAGGTGTAATGATAGATAATCTCTCATGTTCATTTACACCCATATCCTTACTTACTGTCCGCTGGTCCTTCACGTTAATTTGTGTATAGGTGTAATGATAGATAATCTCTCATGTTCATTTACACCCATATCCTTTCTTACTGTCCGCTGGTCCTTTACGTTAGTTTGTGTATAGTTGTAATGATAGATAATCTCTCATGCTCATTTACACCCGTATCCTTTCTTACTGTCCGCTGGTCCTTTACGTTAATTTGTGTATAGTTGTAATGATAGATAATCTCTCATGTTCATTTACACCCATATCCTTTCTTACTGTCCGCTGGTCCTTTACTTTAATTTGTGTATAGGTGTAATGATAGATAATCTCTCATGCTCATTTACACCCATATCCTTTCTTACTGTCCGCTGGTCCTTTACGTTAATTTGTGTATAGGTGTAATGATAGATAATCTCTCATGCTCATTTACACCCATATCCTTTCTTACTGTCCGCTGGTCCTTTACGTTAATTTGTGTATAGGTGTAATGATAGATAATCTCTCATGCTCATTTACACCCATATCCTTTCTTACTGTCCGCTGGTCCTTTACGTTAATTTGTGTATAGGTGTAATGATAGATAATCTCTCATGCTCATTTACACCCATATCCTTTCTTACTGTCCGCTGGTCCTTTACGTTAATTTGTGAATAGGTGTAATGATAGATAATCGCTCATGCTCATTTACACCCATATCCTTTCTTACTGTCCGCTGGTCCTTTACGTTAATTTGTGTATAGGTGTAATGATAGATAATCTCTCATGCTCATTTACACCCATATCCTTTCTTACTGTCCGCTGGTCCTTTACGTTAATTTGTGTATAGGTGTAATGATAGATAATCTCTCATGTTCATTTACACCCATATCCTTTCTTACTGTCCGCTGGTCCTTTACGTTAATTTGTGAATAGGTGTAATGATAGATAATCTCTCATGCTCATTTACACCCATATCCTTACTTACTATCCGCTGGTCCTTTACGTTAATTTGTGTATAGGTGTAATGATGGATAATCTCTCATGTTCAATTACACCTATATCCTTTCTTACTGTCCGCTGGTCCTTTACGTTAATTTGTGTATAGGTGTAATGATAGATAATCTCTCATGTTCATTTACACCCATATCCTTTCTTACTGTTCGCTGGTCCTATACGTTAATTTGTGTATAGGTGTAATGATAGATAATCTCTCATGTTCATTTACACCCATATCCTTTCTTACTGTCCGCTGGTCCTTTACGTTAATTTGTGTATAGGTGTAATGATGGATAATCTCTCATGCTCATTTACACCCATATCCTTTCTTACTGTCCGCTGGTCCTTTACGTTAATTTGTGTATAGGTGTAATGATAGATAATCTCTCATGTTCATTTACACCCATATCCTTTCTTACTGTCCGCTGGTCCTTTACGTTAATTTGTGTATAGGTGTAATGATAGATAATCTCTCATGTTCATTTACACCCATATCCTTACTTACTGTCCGCTGGTCCTTTACGTTAATTTGTGTATAGGTGTAATGATGGATAATCTCTCATGCTCATTTACACCCATATCCTTTCTTACTGTCCGCTGGTCCTTTACGTTAATTTGTGTATAGGTGTAATGATAGATAATCTCTCATGTTCATTTACACCCATATCCTTACTTACTGTCCGCTGATCCTTCACGTTAATTTGTGTATAGGTGTAATGATAGATAATCTCTCATGTTCATTTACACCCATATCCTTTCTTACTGTCCGCTGGTCCTTTACGTTAGTTTGTGTATAGTTGTAATGATAGATAATCTCTCATGCTCATTTACACCCGTATCCTTTCTTACTGTCCGCTGGTCCTTTACGTTAATTTGTGTATAGTTGTAATGATAGATAATCTCTCATGTTCATTTACACCCATATCCTTTCTTACTGTCCGCTGGTCCTTTACTTTAATTTGTGTATAGGTGTAATGATAGATAATCTCTCATGCTCATTTACACCCATATCCTTTCTTACTGTCCGCTGGTCCTTTACGTTAATTTGTGTATAGGTGTAATGATAGATAATCTCTCATGCTCATTTACACCCATATCCTTTCTTACTGTCCGCTGGTCCTTTACGTTAATTTGTGTATAGGTGTAATGATAGATAATCTCTCATGCTCATTTACACCCATATCCTTTCTTACTGTCCGCTGGTCCTTTACGTTAATTTGTGTATAGGTGTAATGATAGATAATCTCTCATGTTCATTTACACCCATATCCTTTCTTACTGTCCGCTGGTCCTTTACGTTAATTTGTGTATAGGTGTAATGATAGATAATCCCTCATGATCATTTACACCCATATCCTTTCTTACTGTCCGCTGGTCCTTTACGTTAATTTGTGCATAGGTGTAATGATGGATAATCTCTCATCCTCATTTACACCCATATCCTTTCTTACTGTCCGCTGGTCCTTTACGTTAATTTGTGTATAGGTGTAATGATAGATAATCTCTCATGTTCATTTACACCCATATCCTTTCTTACTGTCCTCTGGTCCTTTACGTTAATTTGTGTATAGGTGTAATGATAGATAATCTCTCATGCTCATTTACACCCATATCCTTACTTACTGTCCGTTGGTCCTTTACGTTAATTTGTGTATAGGTGTAATGATAGATAATCTCTCATGTTCATTTACACCCATATCCTTTCTTACTGTCCGCTGGTCCTTTACGTTAATTTGTGTATAGGTGTAATGATAGATAATCTCTCATGTTCATTTACACCCATATCCTTACTTACTGTCCGCTGGTCCTTTACGTTAATTTGTGTATAGGTGTAATGATGGATAATCTCTCATGCTCATTTACACCCATATCCTTTCTTACTGTCCGCTGGTCCTTTACGTTAATTTGTGTATAGGTGTAATGATAGATAATCTCTCATGTTCATTTACACCCATATCCTTACTTACTGTCCGCTGGTCCTTCACGTTAATTTGTGTATAGGTGTAATGATAGATAATCTCTCATGTTCATTTACACCCATATCCTTTCTTACTGTCCGCTGGTCCTTTACGTTAGTTTGTGTATAGTTGTAATGATAGATAATCTCTCATGCTCATTTACACCCGTATCCTTTCTTACTGTCCGCTGGTCCTTTACGTTAATTTGTGTATAGTTGTAATGATAGATAATCTCTCATGTTCATTTACACCCATATCCTTTCTTACTGTCCGCTGGTCCTTTACTTTAATTTGTGTATAGGTGTAATGATAGATAATCTCTCATGCTCATTTACACCCATATCCTTTCTTACTGTCCGCTGGTCCTTTACGTTAATTTGTGTATAGGTGTAATGATAGATAATCTCTCATGCTCATTTACACCCATATCCTTTCTTACTGTCCGCTGGTCCTTTACGTTAATTTGTGTATAGGTGTAATGATAGATAATCTCTCATGCTCATTTACACCCATATCCTTTCTTACTGTCCGCTGGTCCTTTACGTTAATTTGTGCATAGGTGTAATGATAGATAATCTCTCATGTTCATTTACACCCATATCCTTTCTTACTGTCCGCTGGTCCTTTACGTTAATTTGTGTATAGGTGTAATGATAGATAATCCCTCATGATCATTTACACCCATATCCTTTCTTACTGTCCGCTGGTCCTTTACGTTAATTTGTGCATAGGTGTAATGATGGATAATCTCTCATGCTCATTTACACCCATATCCTTTCTTACTGTCCGCTGGTCCTTTACGTTAATTTGTGTATAGGTGTAATGATAGATAATCTCTCATGTTCATTTACACCCATATCCTTTCTTACTGTCCTCTGGTCCTTTACGTTAATTTGTGTATAGGTGTAATGATAGATAATCTCTCATGCTCATTTACACCCATATCCTTACTTACTGTCCGTTGGTCCTTTACGTTAATTTGTGTATAGGTGTAATGATAGATAATCTCTCATGTTCATTTACACCCATATCCTTACTTACTATCCGCTGGTCCTTTACGTTAATTTGTGTATAGGTGTAATGATGGATAATCTCTCATGTTCAATTACACCTATATCCTTTCTTACTGTCCGCTGGTCCTTTACGTTAATTTGTGTATAGGTGTAATGATAGATAATCTCTCATGTTCATTTACACCCATATCCTTTCTTACTGTTCGCTGGTCCTATACGTTAATTTGTGTATAGGTGTAATGATAGATAATCTCTCATGTTCATTTACACCCATATCCTTTCTTACTGTCCGCTGGTCCTTTACGTTAATTTGTGTATAGGTGTAATGATGGATAATCTCTCATGCTCATTTACACCCATATCCTTTCTTACTGTCCGCTGGTCCTTTACGTTAATTTGTGTATAGGTGTAATGATAGATAATCTCTCATGTTCATTTACACCCATATCCTTTCTTACTGTCCGCTGGTCCTTTACGTTAATTTGTGTATAGGTGTAATGATAGATAATCTCTCATGTTCATTTACACCCATATCCTTACTTACTGTCCGCTGGTCCTTTACGTTAATTTGTGTATAGGTGTAATGATGGATAATCTCTCATGCTCATTTACACCCATATCCTTTCTTACTGTCCGCTGGTCCTTTACGTTAATTTGTGTATAGGTGTAATGATAGATAATCTCTCATGTTCATTTACACCCATATCCTTACTTACTGTCCGCTGATCCTTCACGTTAATTTGTGTATAGGTGTAATGATAGATAATCTCTCATGTTCATTTACACCCATATCCTTTCTTACTGTCCGCTGGTCCTTTACGTTAGTTTGTGTATAGTTGTAATGATAGATAATCTCTCATGCTCATTTACACCCGTATCCTTTCTTACTGTCCGCTGGTCCTTTACGTTAATTTGTGTATAGTTGTAATGATAGATAATCTCTCATGTTCATTTACACCCATATCCTTTCTTACTGTCCGCTGGTCCTTTACTTTAATTTGTGTATAGGTGTAATGATAGATAATCTCTCATGCTCATTTACACCCATATCCTTTCTTACTGTCCGCTGGTCCTTTACGTTAATTTGTGTATAGGTGTAATGATAGATAATCTCTCATGCTCATTTACACCCATATCCTTTCTTACTGTCCGCTGGTCCTTTACGTTAATTTGTGTATAGGTGTAATGATAGATAATCTCTCATGCTCATTTACACCCATATCCTTTCTTACTGTCCGCTGGTCCTTTACGTTAATTTGTGTATAGGTGTAATGATAGATAATCTCTCATGTTCATTTACACCCATATCCTTTCTTACTGTCCGCTGGTCCTTTACGTTAATTTGTGTATAGGTGTAATGATAGATAATCCCTCATGATCATTTACACCCATATCCTTTCTTACTGTCCGCTGGTCCTTTACGTTAATTTGTGCATAGGTGTAATGATGGATAATCTCTCATCCTCATTTACACCCATATCCTTTCTTACTGTCCGCTGGTCCTTTACGTTAATTTGTGTATAGGTGTAATGATAGATAATCTCTCATGTTCATTTACACCCATATCCTTTCTTACTGTCCTCTGGTCCTTTACGTTAATTTGTGTATAGGTGTAATGATAGATAATCTCTCATGCTCATTTACACCCATATCCTTACTTACTGTCCGTTGGTCCTTTACGTTAATTTGTGTATAGGTGTAATGATAGATAATCTCTCATGTTCATTTACACCCATATCCTTTCTTACTGTCCGCTGGTCCTTTACGTTAATTTGTGTATAGGTGTAATGATAGATAATCTCTCATGTTCATTTACACCCATATCCTTACTTACTGTCCGCTGGTCCTTTACGTTAATTTGTGTATAGGTGTAATGATGGATAATCTCTCATGCTCATTTACACCCATATCCTTTCTTACTGTCCGCTGGTCCTTTACGTTAATTTGTGTATAGGTGTAATGATAGATAATCTCTCATGTTCATTTACACCCATATCCTTACTTACTGTCCGCTGGTCCTTCACGTTAATTTGTGTATAGGTGTAATGATAGATAATCTCTCATGTTCATTTACACCCATATCCTTTCTTACTGTCCGCTGGTCCTTTACGTTAGTTTGTGTATAGTTGTAATGATAGATAATCTCTCATGCTCATTTACACCCGTATCCTTTCTTACTGTCCGCTGGTCCTTTACGTTAATTTGTGTATAGTTGTAATGATAGATAATCTCTCATGTTCATTTACACCCATATCCTTTCTTACTGTCCGCTGGTCCTTTACTTTAATTTGTGTATAGGTGTAATGATAGATAATCTCTCATGCTCATTTACACCCATATCCTTTCTTACTGTCCGCTGGTCCTTTACGTTAATTTGTGTATAGGTGTAATGATAGATAATCTCTCATGCTCATTTACACCCATATCCTTTCTTACTGTCCGCTGGTCCTTTACGTTAATTTGTGTATAGGTGTAATGATAGATAATCTCTCATGCTCATTTACACCCATATCCTTTCTTACTGTCCGCTGGTCCTTTACGTTAATTTGTGCATAGGTGTAATGATAGATAATCTCTCATGTTCATTTACACCCATATCCTTTCTTACTGTCCGCTGGTCCTTTACGTTAATTTGTGTATAGGTGTAATGATAGATAATCCCTCATGATCATTTACACCCATATCCTTTCTTACTGTCCGCTGGTCCTTTACGTTAATTTGTGCATAGGTGTAATGATGGATAATCTCTCATGCTCATTTACACCCATATCCTTTCTTACTGTCCGCTGGTCCTTTACGTTAATTTGTGTATAGGTGTAATGATAGATAATCTCTCATGTTCATTTACACCCATATCCTTTCTTACTGTCCTCTGGTCCTTTACGTTAATTTGTGTATAGGTGTAATGATAGATAATCTCTCATGCTCATTTACACCCATATCCTTACTTACTGTCCGTTGGTCCTTTACGTTAATTTGTGTATAGGTGTAATGATAGATAATCTCTCATGTTCATTTACACCCATATCCTTTCTTACTGTCCGCTGGTCCTTTACGTTAATTTGTGTATAGATGTAATGATAGATAATCTCTCATGTTCATTTACACCCATATCCTTACTTACTCTCCGCTGGTCCTTTACGTTAATTTGTGTATAGGTGTAATGATAGATAATCTCTCATGCTCATTTACACCCATATCCTTACTTACTGTCCGCTGGTCCTTTACGTTAATTTGTGTATAGGTGTAATGATAGATAATCTCTCATGTTCATTTACACCCGTATACTTTCTTACTGTCCGCTGGTCCTTTACGTTAATTTGTGTATAGGTGTAATGATAGATAATCTCTCATGCTCATTTACACCCATATCCTTTCTTACTGTCCGCTGGTCCTTTACGTTAATTTGTGTATAGGTGTAATGATAGATAATCTCTCATGCTCATTTACACCCATATCCTTTCTTACTGTCCGCTGGTCCTTTACGTTAATTTGTGTATAGGTGTAATGATGGATAATCTCTCATGCTCATTTACACCCGTATCCTTTCTTACTGTCCGCTGGTCCTTTACGTTAATTTGTGCATAGGTGTAATGATTGATAATCTCTCATGTTCATTTACACCCATATCCTTTCTTACTGTCCGCTGGTCCTTTACGTTAATTTGTGTATAGGTGTAATGATAGATAATCTCTCATGTTCATTTACACCCGTATCCTTTCTTACTGTCCGCTGGTCCTTTACGTTAATTTGTGCATAGGTGTAATGATTGATAAACTCTCATGTTCATTTACACCCATATCCTTACTTACTGTCCGCTGGTCCTTTACGTTAATTTGTGCATAGGTGTAATGATAGATAATCTCTCATGTTCATTTACACCCGTATCCTTTCTTACTGTCCGCTGGTCCTTTACGTTAATTTGTGTATAGGTGTAATGATAGATAATCTCTCATGTTCATTTACACCCATATCCTTTCTTACTGTTCGCTGGTCCTTTACGTTAATTTGTGCATAGGTGTAATGATAGATAATCTCTCATGTTCATTTACACCCATATCCTTACTTACTGTCCGCTGGTCCTTTACGTTAATTTGTGCATAGGTGTAATGATTGATAATCTCTCATGTTCATTTACACCCATATCCTTACTTACTGTCCGCTGGTCCTTTACGTTAATTTGTGTATAGGTGTAATGATAGATAATCTCTCATGTTCATTTACACCCATATCCTTTCTTACTGTCCGCTGGTCCTTTACGTTAATTTTTGTATAGGTGTAATGATGGATAATCTCTCATGCTCATTTACACCCATATCCTTTCTTACTGTCCGCTGGTCCTTTACGTTAATTTGTGTATAGGTGTAATGATAGATAATCTCTCATGTTCATTTACACCCATATCCTTTCTTACTGTCCGCTGGTCCTTTACGTTAATTTGTGTATAGGTGTAATGATAGATAATCTCTCATGTTCATTTACACCCATATCCTTACTTACTGTCCGCTGGTCCTTTACGTTAATTTGTGTATAGGTGTAATGATAGATAATCTCTGATGTTCATTTACACCCATATCCTTACTTACTGTCCGCTGGTCCTTTACGTTAATTTGTGTATAAGTGTAATGATAGATAATCTCTCATGTTCATTTACACCCATATCCTTTCTTACTGTCCGCTGGTCCTTTACGTTAGTTTGTGTATAGTTGTAATGATAGATAATCTCTCATGCTCATTTACACCCGTATCCTTTCTTACTGTCCGCTGGTCCTTTACGTTAATTTGTGTATAGTTGTAATGATAGATAATCTCTCATGTTCATTTACACCCATATCCTTTCTTACTGTCCGCTGGTCCTTTACTTTAATTTGTGTATAGGTGTAATGATAGATAATCTCTCATGCTCATTTACACCCATATCCTTTCTTACTGTCCGCTGGTCCTTTACGTTAATTTGTGTATAGGTGTAATGATAGATAATCTCTCATGCTCATTTACACCCATATCCTTTCTTACTGTCCGCTGGTCCTTTACGTTAATTTGTGTATAGGTGTAATGATAGATAATCTCTCATGCTCATTTACACCCATATCCTTTCTTACTGTCCGCTGGTCCTTTACGTTAATTTGTGTATAGGTGTAATGATAGATAATCTCTCATGTTCATTTACACCCATATCCTTTCTTACTGTCCGCTGGTCCTTTACGTTAATTTGTGCATAGGTGTAATGATAGATAATCCCTCATGATCATTTACACCCATATCCTTTCTTACTGTCCGCTGGTCCTTTACGTTAATTTGTGTATAGGTGTAATGATAGATAATCTCTCATGCTCATTTACACCCATATCCTTACTTACTGTCCGCTGGTCCTTTACGTTAATTTGTGTATAGGTGTAATGATAGATAATCTCTCATGTTCATTTACACCCATATCCTTACTTACTCTCCGCTGGTCCTTTACGTTAATTTGTGTATAGGTGTAATGATAGATAATCTCTCATGTTCATTTACACCCATATCCTTTCTTACTGTCCGCTGGTCCTTTACGTTAATTTGTGTATAGATGTAATGATAGATAATCTCTCATGTTCATTTACACCCATATCCTTACTTACTCTCCGCTGGTCCTTTACGTTAATTTGTGTATAGGTGTAATGATAGATAATCTCTCATGCTCATTTACACCCATATCCTTACTTACTGTCCGCTGGTCCTTTACGTTAATTTGTGTATAGGTGTAATGATAGATAATCTCTCATGTTCATTTACACCCGTATACTTTCTTACTGTCCGCTGGTCCTTTACGTTAATTTGTGTATAGGTGTAATGATAGATAATCTCTCATGCTCATTTACACCCATATCCTTTCTTACTGTCCGCTGGTCCTTTACGTTAATTTGTGTATAGGTGTAATGATAGATAATCTCTCATGCTCATTTACACCCATATCCTTTCTTACTGTCCGCTGGTCCTTTACGTTAATTTGTGTATAGGTGTAATGATGGATAATCTCTCATGCTCATTTACACCCGTATCCTTTCTTACTGTCCGCTGGTCCTTTACGTTAATTTGTGCATAGGTGTAATGATTGATAATCTCTCATGTTCATTTACACCCATATCCTTTCTTACTGTCCGCTGGTCCTTTACGTTAATTTGTGTATAGGTGTAATGATAGATAATCTCTCATGTTCATTTACACCCGTATCCTTTCTTACTGTCCGCTGGTCCTTTACGTTAATTTGTGCATAGGTGTAATGATTGATAATCTCTCATGTTCATTTACACCCATATCCTTACTTACTGTCCGCTGGTCCTTTACGTTAATTTGTGCATAGGTGTAATGATAGATAATCTCTCATGTTCATTTACACCCGTATCCTTTCTTACTGTCCGCTGGTCCTTTACGTTAATTTGTGTATAGGTGTAATGATAGATAATCTCTCATGTTCATTTACACCCATATCCTTTCTTACTGTTCGCTGGTCCTTTACGTTAATTTGTGCATAGGTGTAATGATAGATAATCTCTCATGTTCATTTACACCCATATCCTTACTTACTGTCCGCTGGTCCTTTACGTTAATTTGTGCATAGGTGTAATGATTGATAATCTCTCATGTTCATTTACACCCATATCCTTACTTACTGTCCGCTGGTCCTTTACGTTAATTTGTGTATAGGTGTAATGATAGATAATCTCTCATGTTCATTTACACCCATATCCTTTCTTACTGTCCGCTGGTCCTTTACGTTAATTTTTGTATAGGTGTAATGATGGATAATCTCTCATGCTCATTTACACCCATATCCTTTCTTACTGTCCGCTGGTCCTTTACGTTAATTTGTGTATAGGTGTAATGATAGATAATCTCTCATGTTCATTTACACCCATATCCTTTCTTACTGTCCGCTGGTCCTTTACGTTAATTTGTGTATAGGTGTAATGATAGATAATCTCTCATGTTCATTTACACCCATATCCTTACTTACTGTCCGCTGGTCCTTTACGTTAATTTGTGTATAGGTGTAATGATAGATAATCTCTGATGTTCATTTACACCCATATCCTTACTTACTGTCCGCTGGTCCTTTACGTTAATTTGTGTATAAGTGTAATGATAGATAATCTCTCATGTTCATTTACACCCATATCCTTTCTTACTGTCCGCTGGTCCTTTACGTTAGTTTGTGTATAGTTGTAATGATAGATAATCTCTCATGCTCATTTACACCCGTATCCTTTCTTACTGTCCGCTGGTCCTTTACGTTAATTTGTGTATAGTTGTAATGATAGATAATCTCTCATGTTCATTTACACCCATATCCTTTCTTACTGTCCGCTGGTCCTTTACTTTAATTTGTGTATAGGTGTAATGATAGATAATCTCTCATGCTCATTTACACCCATATCCTTTCTTACTGTCCGCTGGTCCTTTACGTTAATTTGTGTATAGGTGTAATGATAGATAATCTCTCATGCTCATTTACACCCATATCCTTTCTTACTGTCCGCTGGTCCTTTACGTTAATTTGTGTATAGGTGTAATGATAGATAATCTCTCATGCTCATTTACACCCATATCCTTTCTTACTGTCCGCTGGTCCTTTACGTTAATTTGTGTATAGGTGTAATGATAGATAATCTCTCATGTTCATTTACACCCATATCCTTTCTTACTGTCCGCTGGTCCTTTACGTTAATTTGTGCATAGGTGTAATGATAGATAATCCCTCATGATCATTTACACCCATATCCTTTCTTACTGTCCGCTGGTCCTTTACGTTAATTTGTGTATAGGTGTAATGATAGATAATCTCTCATGCTCATTTACACCCATATCCTTACTTACTGTCCGCTGGTCCTTTACGTTAATTTGTGTATAGGTGTAATGATAGATAATCTCTCATGTTCATTTACACCCATATCCTTACTTACTCTCCGCTGGTCCTTTACGTTAATTTGTGTATAGGTGTAATGATAGATAATCTCTCATGCTCATTTACACCCATATCCTTACTTACTGTGCGCTGGTCCTTTACGTTAATTTGTGTATAGGTGTAATGATAGATAATCTCTCATGTTCATTTACACCCGTATCCTTTCTTACTGTCCGCTGGTCCTTTACGTTAATTTGTGTATAGGTGTAATGATAGATAATCTCTCATGCTCATTTACACCCATACCCTTTCTTACTGTCCGCTGGTCCTTTACGTTAATTTGTGTATAGGTGTAATGATAGATAATCTCTCATGCTCATTTACACCCATATCCTTTCTTACTGTCCGCTGGTCCTTTACGTTAATTTGTGTATAGGTGTAATGATGGATAATCTCTCATGTTCATTTACACCCATATCCTTTCTTACTGTTCGCTGGTCCTTTACGTTAATTTGTGCATAGGTGTAATGATAGATAATCTCTCATGTTCATTTACACCCATATCCTTACTTACTGTCCGCTGGTCCTTTACGTTAATTTGTGCATAGGTGTAATGATTGATAATCTCTCATGTTCATTTACACCCATATCCTTACTTACTCTCCGCTGGTCCTTTACGTTAATTTGTGTATAGGTGTAATGATAGATAATCTCTCATGCTCATTTACACCCATATCCTTACTTACTGTCCGCTGGTCCTTTACGTTAATTTGTGTATAGGTGTAATGATAGATAATCTCTCATGTTCATTTACACCCGTATACTTTCTTACTGTCCGCTGGTCCTTTACGTTAATTTGTGTATAGGTGTAATGATAGATAATCTCTCATGCTCATTTACACCCATATCCTTTCTTACTGTCCGCTGGTCCTTTACGTTAATTTGTGTATAGGTGTAATGATAGATAATCTCTCATGCTCATTTACACCCATATCCTTTCTTACTGTCCGCTGGTCCTTTACGTTAATTTGTGTATAGGTGTAATGATGGATAATCTCTCATGCTCATTTACACCCGTATCCTTTCTTACTGTCCGCTGGTCCTTTACGTTAATTTGTGCATAGGTGTAATGATTGATAATCTCTCATGTTCATTTACACCCATATCCTTTCTTACTGTCCGCTGGTCCTTTACGTTAATTTGTGTATAGGTGTAATGATAGATAATCTCTCATGTTCATTTACACCCGTATCCTTTCTTACTGTCCGCTGGTCCTTTACGTTAATTTGTGCATAGGTGTAATGATTGATAATCTCTCATGTTCATTTACACCCATATCCTTACTTACTGTCCGCTGGTCCTTTACGTTAATTTGTGCATAGGTGTAATGATAGATAATCTCTCATGTTCATTTACACCCGTATCCTTTCTTACTGTCCGCTGGTCCTTTACGTTAATTTGTGTATAGGTGTAATGATAGATAATCTCTCATGTTCATTTACACCCATATCCTTTCTTACTGTTCGCTGGTCCTTTACGTTAATTTGTGCATAGGTGTAATGATAGATAATCTCTCATGTTCATTTACACCCATATCCTTACTTACTGTCCGCTGGTCCTTTACGTTAATTTGTGCATAGGTGTAATGATTGATAATCTCTCATGTTCATTTACACCCATATCCTTACTTACTGTCCGCTGGTCCTTTACGTTAATTTGTGTATAGGTGTAATGATAGATAATCTCTCATGTTCATTTACACCCATATCCTTTCTTACTGTCCGCTGGTCCTTTACGTTAATTTGTGTATAGGTGTAATGATGGATAATCTCTCATGCTCATTTACACCCATATCCTTTCTTACTGTCCGCTGGTCCTTTACGTTAATTTGTGTATAGGTGTAATGATAGATAATCTCTCATGTTCATTTACACCCATATCCTTTCTTACTGTCCGCTGGTCCTTTACGTTAATTTGTGTATAGGTGTAATGATAGATAATCTCTCATGTTCATTTACACCCATATCCTTACTTACTGTCCGCTGGTCCTTTACGTTAATTTGTGTATAGGTGTAATGATAGATAATCTCTGATGTTCATTTACACCCATATCCTTACTTACTGTCCGCTGGTCCTTTACGTTAATTTGTGTATAAGTGTAATGATAGATAATCTCTCATGTTCATTTACACCCATATCCTTTCTTACTGTCCGCTGGTCCTTTACGTTAGTTTGTGTATAGTTGTAATGATAGATAATCTCTCATGCTCATTTACACCCGTATCCTTTCTTACTGTCCGCTGGTCCTTTACGTTAATTTGTGTATAGTTGTAATGATAGATAATCTCTCATGTTCATTTACACCCATATCCTTTCTTACTGTCCGCTGGTCCTTTACTTTAATTTGTGTATAGGTGTAATGATAGATAATCTCTCATGCTCATTTACACCCATATCCTTTCTTACTGTCCGCTGGTCCTTTACGTTAATTTGTGTATAGGTGTAATGATAGATAATCTCTCATGCTCATTTACACCCATATCCTTTCTTACTGTCCGCTGGTCCTTTACGTTAATTTGTGTATAGGTGTAATGATAGATAATCTCTCATGCTCATTTACACCCATATCCTTTCTTACTGTCCGCTGGTCCTTTACGTTAATTTGTGTATAGGTGTAATGATAGATAATCTCTCATGTTCATTTACACCCATATCCTTTCTTACTGTCCGCTGGTCCTTTACGTTAATTTGTGCATAGGTGTAATGATAGATAATCCCTCATGATCATTTACACCCATATCCTTTCTTACTGTCCGCTGGTCCTTTACGTTAATTTGTGTATAGGTGTAATGATAGATAATCTCTCATGCTCATTTACACCCATATCCTTACTTACTGTCCGCTGGTCCTTTACGTTAATTTGTGTATAGGTGTAATGATAGATAATCTCTCATGTTCATTTACACCCATATCCTTACTTACTCTCCGCTGGTCCTTTACGTTAATTTGTGTATAGGTGTAATGATAGATAATCTCTCATGCTCATTTACACCCATATCCTTACTTACTGTGCGCTGGTCCTTTACGTTAATTTGTGTATAGGTGTAATGATAGATAATCTCTCATGTTCATTTACACCCGTATCCTTTCTTACTGTCCGCTGGTCCTTTACGTTAATTTGTGTATAGGTGTAATGATAGATAATCTCTCATGCTCATTTACACCCATACCCTTTCTTACTGTCCGCTGGTCCTTTACGTTAATTTGTGTATAGGTGTAATGATAGATAATCTCTCATGCTCATTTACACCCATATCCTTTCTTACTGTCCGCTGGTCCTTTACGTTAATTTGTGTATAGGTGTAATGATGGATAATCTCTCATGTTCATTTACACCCATATCCTTTCTTACTGTTCGCTGGTCCTTTACGTTAATTTGTGCATAGGTGTAATGATAGATAATCTCTCATGTTCATTTACACCCATATCCTTACTTACTGTCCGCTGGTCCTTTACGTTAATTTGTGCATAGGTGTAATGATTGATAATCTCTCATGTTCATTTACACCCATATCCTTACTTACTGTCCGCTGGTCCTTTACGTTAATTTGTGTATAGGTGTAATGATAGATAATCTCTCATGTTCATTTACACCCATATCCTTTCTTACTGTCCGCTGGTCCTTTACGTTAATTTTTGTATAGGTGTAATGATGGATAATCTCTCATGCTCATTTACACCCATATCCTTTCTTACTGTCCGCTGGTCCTTTACGTTAATTTGTGTATAGGTGTAATGATAGATAATCTCTCATGTTCATTTACACCCATATCCTTTCTTACTGTCCGCTGGTCCTTTACGTTAATTTGTGTATAGGTGTAATGATAGATAATCTCTCATGTTCATTTACACCCATATCCTTACTTACTGTCCGCTGGTCCTTTACGTTAATTTGTGTATAGGTGTAATGATAGATAATCTCTGATGTTCATTTACACCCATATCCTTACTTACTGTCCGCTGGTCCTTTACGTTAATTTGTGTATAGGTGTAATGATAGATAATCTCTCATGTTCATTTACACCCATATCCTTTCTTACTGTCCGCTGGTCCTTTACGTTAGTTTGTGTATAGTTGTAATGATAGATAATCTCTCATGCTCATTTACACCCGTATCCTTTCTTACTGTCCGCTGGTCCTTTACGTTAATTTGTGTATAGTTGTAATGATAGATAATCTCTCATGTTCATTTACACCCATATCCTTTCTTACTGTCCGCTGGTCCTTTACTTTAATTTGTGTATAGGTGTAATGATAGATAATCTCTCATGCTCATTTACACCCATATCCTTTCTTACTGTCCGCTGGTCCTTTACGTTAATTTGTGTATAGGTGTAATGATAGATAATCTCTCATGCTCATTTACACCCATATCCTTTCTTACTGTCCGCTGGTCCTTTACGTTAATTTGTGTATAGGTGTAATGATAGATAATCTCTCATGCTCATTTACACCCATATCCTTTCTTACTGTCCGCTGGTCCTTTACGTTAATTTGTGTATAGGTGTAATGATAGATAATCTCTCATGTTCATTTACACCCATATCCTTTCTTACTGTCCGCTGGTCCTTTACGTTAATTTGTGCATAGGTGTAATGATAGATAATCCCTCATGATCATTTACACCCATATCCTTTCTTACTGTCCGCTGGTCCTTTACGTTAATTTGTGTATAGGTGTAATGATAGATAATCTCTCATGCTCATTTACACCCATATCCTTACTTACTGTCCGCTGGTCCTTTACGTTAATTTGTGTATAGGTGTAATGATAGATAATCTCTCATGTTCATTTACACCCATATCCTTACTTACTCTCCGCTGGTCCTTTACGTTAATTTGTGTATAGGTGTAATGATAGATAATCTCTCATGCTCATTTACACCCATATCCTTACTTACTGTGCGCTGGTCCTTTACGTTAATTTGTGTATAGGTGTAATGATAGATAATCTCTCATGTTCATTTACACCCGTATCCTTTCTTACTGTCCGCTGGTCCTTTACGTTAATTTGTGTATAGGTGTAATGATAGATAATCTCTCATGCTCATTTACACCCATACCCTTTCTTACTGTCCGCTGGTCCTTTACGTTAATTTGTGTATAGGTGTAATGATAGATAATCTCTCATGCTCATTTACACCCATATCCTTTCTTACTGTCCGCTGGTCCTTTACGTTAATTTGTGTATAGGTGTAATGATGGATAATCTCTCATGCTCATTTACACCCGTATCCTTTCTTACTGTCCGATGGTCCTTTACGTTTATTTGTGCATAGGTGTAATGATTGATAATCTCTCATGTTCATTTACACCCATATCCTTTCTTACTGTCCGCTGGTCCTTTACGTTAATTTGTGTATAGGTGTAATGATAGATAATCTCTCATGTTCATTTACACCCATATCCTTTCTTACTGTCCGCTGGTCCTTTACGTTAATTTGTGTATAGGTGTAATGATAGATAATCTCTCATGTTCATTTACACCCATATCCTTACTTACTGTGCGCTGGTCCTTTACGTTAATTTGTGTATAGGTGTAATGATAGATAATCTCTCATGTTCATTTACACCCATATCCTTACTTACTGTCCGCTGGTCCTTTACGTTAATTTGTGTATAGGTGTAATGATAGATAATCTCTCATGTTCATTTACACCCATATCCTTTCTTACTGTCCGCTGGTCCTTTACGTTAATTTGTGTATAGGTGTAATGATAAATAATCTCTCATGCTCATTTACACCCATATCCTTTCTTACTGTCCGCTGGTCCTTTACGTTAATTTGTGTATAGGTGTAATGATAGATAATCTCTCATGCTCATTTACACCCATATCCTTTCTTACTGTCCGCTGGTCCTTTACGTTAATTTGTGTATAGGTGTAATGATAGATAATCTCTCATGTTCATTTACACCCATATCCTTTCTTACTGTCCGCTGGTCCTTTACGTTAATTTGTGCATAGGTGTAATGATAGATAATCCCTCATGATCATTTACACCCATATCCTTTCTTACTGTCCGCTGGTCCTTTACGTTAATTTGTGTATAGGTGTAATGATAGATAATCTCTCATGCTCGTTTACACCCATATCCTTACTTACTGTCCGCTGGTCCTTTACGTTAATTTGTGTATAGGTGTAATGATAGATAATCTCTCATGTTCATTTACACCCATATCCTTACTTACTCTCCGCTGGTCCTTTACGTTAATTTGTGTATAGGTGTAATGATAGATAATCTCTCATGCTCATTTACACCCATATCCTTACTTACTGTGCGCTGGTCCTTTACGTTAATTTGTGTATAGGTGTAATGATAGATAATCTCTCATGTTCATTTACACCCGTATCCTTTCTTACTGTCCGCTGGTCCTTTACGTTAATTTGTGTATAGGTGTAATGATAGATAATCTCTCATGCTCATTTACACCCATACCCTTTCTTACTGTCCGCTGGTCCTTTACGTTAATTTGTGTATAGGTGTAATGATAGATAATCTCTCATGCTCATTTACACCCATATCCTTTCTTACTGTCCGCTGGTCCTTTACGTTAATTTGTGTATAGGTGTAATGATGGATAATCTCTCATGCTCATTTACACCCGTATCCTTTCTTACTGTCCGATGGTCCTTTACGTTTATTTGTGCATAGGTGTAATGATTGATAATCTCTCATGTTCATTTACACCCATATCCTTTCTTACTGTCCGCTGGTCCTTTACGTTAATTTGTGTATAGGTGTAATGATAGATAATCTCTCATGTTCATTTACACCCGTATCCTTTCTTACTGTCCGCTGGTCCTTTACGTTAATTTGTGCATAGGTGTAATGATTGATAATCTCTCATGTTCATTTACACCCATATCCTTACTTACTGTCCGCTGGTCCTTTACGTTAATTTGTGCATAGGTGTAATGATAGATAATCTCTCATGTTCATTTACACCCATATCCTTTCTTACTGTCCGCTGGTCCTTTACGTTAATTTGTGCATAGGTGTAATGATTGATAATCTCTCATGTTCATTTACACCCATATCCTTACTTACTGTCCGCTGGTCCTTTACGTTAATTTGTGCATAGGTGTAATGATAGATAATCTCTCATGTTCATTTACACCCGTATCCTTTCTTACTGTCCGCTGGTCCTTTACTTTAATTTGTGTATAGGTGTAATGATAGATAATCTCTCATGTTCATTTACACCCATATCCTTACTTACTGTCCGCTGGTCCTTTACGTTAATTTGTGTATAGGTGTAATGATAGATAATCTCTCATGTTCATTTACACCCATATCCTTTCTTACTGTCCGCTGGTCTTTTACGTTAATTTGTGTATAGGTGTAATGATAGATAATCTCTCATGTTCATTTACACCCATATCCTTTCTTACTGTCCGCTGGTCCTTTACGTTAATTTGTGTATAGATGTAATGATAGATAATCTCTCATGCTCATTTACACCCATATCATTGCTTACTAATCAATGTACTTTTTCCCAGATGCTTTATGTAACTTGGTTTTTGTCATGCTATCTTTTATGTTTTCCATGTAATTAAATGAATGTTAACATAATGGTTTTCGATTGACCCAATCTTACTGGAACAGTTCGTGTTAATCTTATTACGACTATTTGATATAGAATTACATATTTAAAAAGGCTCCACATAAATGAACAAGCAATCTAATATTTTAATCAATAGAAGAAGTAACAATTACAATGTTTACAATAAATCATTTTGTACGCATTATTGTCTTGTATAATAAAACCGTAGATATAGACAATATTAGTGCAGTGTCTTAGAATTTAATTTTTGTGTGTATGATGCTTAAACACTGGGATAAAGGCGAAGTTTGCCGAGTCTTTCCTCAGTTTTGTGCCGAATACACAAACTTTCTATTTTAAGACACCGCATTAATATTGTGTTTATACTGCACAAAAAATCACATTAATCCATTGACGTTTATATTTTGAATTAAATAATAAAATAATATTACTATCCCTTGATTGCCACTTTTTATATTTTCTGTCAACAGGAAGTGAATTGGATTTACAATTTGGATCACAAAGCTCAACAGGTAACATGTGGAAGGAGTACCAGAAAAGCTATATTTCGGTCAGTGACAGTATAGAACAAAAAAATATCCAGACAATGCAATTTGCTTGCTCAAATAGAACAAGTGCAGGATAAACCTAATTTAATGTGCACGGGGCGCTTCGTGAATAACCTTCATCAGGAACATTCAAATTCCAAAGATTGGAAAGTCAAATAAATTAAAAGTCTTTCAGGACAAGAAAACCAAAGGCAATAAACAAGATCACCAACATTGGCTTATATATCACTTTCAATGTATACCTGAGAGTCATTTGTTTGAAATCAGAAATAATAATGTTGACAGTACAAACAGTGAAATATAAAGTGTATGGTTTATGATGCTTAACGCCACTTTCAACAATATTTCAATTGTATTGTGGTGGTCAGTTGTATTTTTTAAGGAAACCGGAGTACCCGGAGAAAACCACCGACCTGTGGCATTTCGCCGACAAACTTTATCATTTAATGTTGTATTGTGAGATATATATATATATATATATTGCTTTACACATCAATCATTACGTTATCTCGCACTGCAAATTGATATTTTCCACACAAAATACACTCACTCAAATCGAATATGTTTTGTTACATGTCTCGAAGCACATGCATGTTGTAATATGTTTCCACATTTCGTGCCTGCTTTTATTGATTGTCTGCCATTTATTACCAGGAAAGAAATGGTTGTCCACAAGGCACCCGTATCAAAATAAAATGTCTGCACGTTTGATTCTTATATAACAATACATCAATAACACAAGTCTCTAGAGACCTCTGGCATTTTATATAGAAATTACTGCTGCTCGCCATTTGTTCTTAATTTATCATTTATACAGTTAGCATGCTATCTTGTGAGAACCCCATCTAAGGGCATTTTCAAGAACGAAAAAATATGGTGAATAGTAAATGAATAATATCTTCCGTAATGTTTTACAATGAATTATGAGTTGCTTTATACAATGAAAATTAAAGTTTATTATTGTTGGGAGGATTTTAACGTCTAATTTAAAATATCTAATTTTGTTCAACCTTCTTTTCTGACTTCAATTGGTATCCGAGCGAGTGCAAAAATACAAAAAAAAAATCAACGCTATGGAAAAAATAATTACTGATTACTGGCCCGTTTATAGACGACACTATTATTGATCCATAATATAATTATTATATTGTACCATGAAAATAGATCTAAAGATCAATGTAGAATATAACCAATAGGGCAAAATATATATAACATAAAGGATTAATATTTCATAAGAGACATTAACTTTTGTTGATGATACATGCATCCTCGGTGCGTTTTTTTTCTTTTCAAAATAACGCGTCTATTTGATGTTTTGACTGATAACTTTCAATGCAATGTGCATACTTATCCTGGCATGTGCATCGATCACACTGTTGCTTAATGTTCATCGATCACACTGTTGCTTAATGTTCATCGATCACACTGTTGTTTAATGTTCATCGATCACATTGTTGTTTAATGTTCATCGATCACACTGTTGTTTAATGTTCATCGATCACACTGTTGCTTAATGTTCATCGATCACACTGTTGCTTAATGTTCATCGATCACATTGTTGTTTAATGTTCATCGATCACATTGTTGTTTAATGTTCACCGATCACACTGTTTAATGTTCATCGATCACACTGTTGTTTAATGTTCATCGATCATACTGTTGATTAATGTTCATCGATCACACTGTTGTTTAATGTTCATCGATCACATTGTTGTTTAATGTTCATCGATCACACTGTTGTTTAATGTTCATCGATCACACTGTTGTTTAATGTTCATCGATCATACTGTTGTTTAATGTTCATCGATCATACTGTTGTTTAATGTTCATCGATCATACTGTTGTTTAATGTTCATCGATCACACTGTTGCTTAATGTTCACCGATCACACTGTTGTTTAATGTTCATCGATCACACTGTTGTTTAATGTTCATCGATCACACTGTTGTTTAATGTTCATCGATCACACTGTTGTTTAATGTTCATCGATCACATTGTTGTTTAATGTTCATCGATCATACTGTTGCTTAATGTTCATCGATCACACTGTTGTTTAATGTTCATCGATCACACTGTTGTGTAATGTTCATCGATCACACTGTTGTTTAATGTTCATCGATCACACTGTTGTTTAATGTTCATCGATCACACTGTTGTTTAATGTTCATCGATCACACTGTTGTTTAATCTTCATCGATCACACTGTTGTTTAATGTTCACCGATCACACTGTTGTTGAATGTTCATCGATCACACTGTTGCTTAATGTTCATCGATCACACTGTTGTTTAATGTTCATCGATCACACTGTTGTTTAATGCTCATCGATCACACTGTTGTTTAATGTTCATCGATCACACTGTTGTTTAATGTTCATCGATCACACTGTTTTTTAATGTTCATCGATCACACTGTTGTTTAATGTTCATCGATCATACTGTTGTTTAATGTTCATCGATCACACTGTTGTTTAATGTTCATCGATCACACTGTTGTTTAATGTTCATCGATCACACTGTTTTTTAATGTTCATCGATCACACTGTTGTTTAATGTTCATCGATCATACTGTTGTTTAATGTTCATCGATCACACTGTTGTTTAATGTTCATCGATCACACTGTTGTTTAATGTTCATCGATCACACTGTTGTTTAATGTTCATTGATCACACTGTTGTCTAATGTTCATCGATCACACTGTTGTTTAATGTTCATCGATCACACTGTTGTTTAATGTTCATCGATCACACTGTTGTTTAATGTTCATCGATCACACTGTTTTTTAATGTTCATCGATCACACTGTTGCTTAATGTTCACCGATCACACTGTTGTTTAATGTTCATCGATCATACTGTTGTTTAATGTTCATCGATCACACTGTTGTTTAATGTTCATCGATCACACTGTTGTTTAATGTTCATCGATCACACTGTTGTTTAATGTTCATCGATCACACTGTTTTTTAATGTTCATCGATCACACTGTTGCTTAATGTTCATCGATCACACTGTTGTTTAATGTTCATCGATCACACTGTTGTTTAATGTTCATCGATCACACTGTTGTTTAATGTTCATCGATCACACTGTTGCTTAATGTTCACCGATCACACTGTTGTTTAATGTTCATCGAGCACACTGTTGTTTAATGTTCATCGATCACACTGTTGTTTAATGTTCATCGATCACACTGTTGCTTAATGTTCACCGATCACACTGTTGTTTAATGTTCATCGATCACACTGTTGTTTAATGTTCATCGATCACACTGTTGTTTAATGTTCATCGATCACACTGTTGTTTAATGTTCATCGATCACACTGTTTTTTAATGTTCATCGATCACACTGTTGCTTAATGTTCATCGATCACACTGTTGTTTAATGTTCATCGATCACACTGTTGTTTAATGTTCATCGATCACACTGTTGTTTAATGTTCATCGATCATACTGTTGTTTAATGTTCATCGATCACACTGTTGTTTAATGTTCATCGATCACACTGTTGTTTAATGTTCATCGATCACACTGTTGTTTAATGTTCATCGATCACACTGTTGTTTAATGTTCATCGATCACACTGTTGTTTAATGTTCATCGATCACACTGTTGTTTAATATTCACCGATCACACTGTTGCTTAATGTTCACCGATCACACTGTTGTTTAATGTTCATCGATCACACTGTTGTTTAATGTTCACCGATCACACTGTTGCTTAATGTTCATCGATCACACTGTTGTTTAATGTTCATCGACCACACTGTTGTTTAATGTTCATCGATCACACTGTTGTTTAATGTTCACCGATCACACTGTTGTTTAATATTCACCGATCACACTGTTGCTTAATGTTCATCGATCACACTGTTGTTTAATGTTCATCGATCACACTGTTGTTTAATGTTCATCGATCACACTGTTGTTTAATGTTCATCGATCACACTGTTGTTGAATGTTCATCGATCACACAGTTGTTTAATGTTCATCGATCACACTGTTGTTTAATGTTCACCGATCACACAGTTGTTTAATGTTCATCGATCACACTGTTGTTTAATATTCAAGATCGTCTCTATCGTGCAGCGTGAGATCATGAAATTTTATCCGTATTCGAGATATTACCTATGATTGGCTTGCATACAGAATATATATATATATATACTTGTACTCTTGAACGTATACTAGTGATATACTCATAACGATGAACAGTTTATTAGAAATGATCGGTCGTTGATGCTTCCTTGCAAGTCAAATTTTCAGACATAGTGCTACCAATTATGATATTCATCATTATACCCACCCCAGAACGATCCACAGGATATACATGACGTTAAACAACAGCTGAATCAATCAATCGATTTCCACTCGTGGCGCGATATACTCGCTAGATATATGAAGAGGTTTCTCAATAGGTTATGGAAGACCAATGGATTTCGTAGGGTACAGTAATTATAAGGGACTAGATTATGAACAACAAATACTAAATAACCACTTTCGCAGTTTTTTCACATCTGTAGTATGCTTCAGAGTGAACCCCTAGACTATTTGTTGTGTATGCAAATTATATTACTTTTATGGTCACATCGATTTCCGCATAAAAACAATGTCCGGTTCGTCTTTACCTCCAGTTGTTTGTAGGAGGTCTCATGTCTTATTTACGTTATTTGTGTTGATTTGCGTATAGTTGTGTTTTTGTTTTGTTTTTATTCGTCTTGTGTATCATATGCTGCCAGTTTCTCTGTATTGTCCGTTTCTGATTGCCCCTTCGGTATTCTCTAATGTTTATTTGCAAAGGGAATGAAATTTCAAATTTAGATTTTTATCATGTTTTCTTGAGGAAATAAACAATGTATCATACAATATAAGCTTCCATGACATAATGACGGATATTAGGTATGTTGACAAGGTTTGACGACATGTTTACACTCATTGAAATTTAACTGTGGTCAGCGATATCGGTTTAAAGCATTTAAAACGGTTCAATTTGCCGGATACAGTAGCACAGACAACACGAAACAAAGGAGTACTTGATTCTCAGGAATAGTAAGCTTAAACAATTCGAGAATATAACTTTCATTCCAAGAAAATATAACACTGAAATATTATTAACAATCGCAATATCTCACTAAAACATTTAAGAAAAATTTGAAAATACTAAAGGGGTTATCAGAAGCTGTAAAGTGAAGATGGAAAGACAATACAATGGCCAAAAGAAAAGGACAACCAAAGGTTGACAAAACACACAGCAGAACATTAAAGATTGTACAACATGAATCTCACTAAAATGTTGTTAAACATAAACAAACAAATGAAATTAATGGCAAATGCAAGAATCTATTACAAATGTGTAACACATATTACATATAAAAAGTAGACGTGGTACATATAACTAAGGCTTCAGAATAGAAAACGTCACATGTACTATTAATATAGATATAATAATCCTGTATGACAGTCTAGAATCAGGGAGGACTACAATGCCATTATTAATTATGCATTTAATACTATATTTAAAAAATTGAATACGTTCAGCTTTTTGATAAGGGTTAGGGTTTTTGGTGTTCAACGTCACTTTCCACAATATTTCAGTTATATCGTGACGGTCAGCTTTATTAATGGGGAAACCTGAATACTCGGAGAAAACAACCGACCTGCCGAAAGGCACTGACAAACTTTATCACATAATGTTGTATCGAGTTCACATCGCTTGAGCGGGGTTCGAACTCGCAACGCGTGTGGTGAAAGGCATTGATTGCAAAGGTAGTGTTAATCCAACTACCGTACGGTCACGACCACGACGATCCCTCTTTCATGAACGTAAAGACATGTTAGTGGTGATACTGATTACACAGGTGGTTATTCTCTTCCATAAGTGCTACTTTTCTAGACAATATTTGAATGAAAATAAATACAGTATAAATATTGACCCCAAGCGCATTGAAAACAAATGTCTTTGGCTACTTCAACTGAATAATTATACAGTACTGTATACAAGTTTTGTCATATTAAACCTATTGTACACTATATTGCTATTCAGTACAGTTTTCGCTAGAGGAAACGATGACAAATATCCACAGAATGATTTACTTACCTCTCAAAAGAATTTATTAATCAGTTAATTAATATTCCATCCACGAAACTGGACACAGCTAAGACAGACACCTCAATTTTCTAACAGAATAATATTACTTCCTTTTAGTTCCGTATTTGTTTTTCTTCATATGTTTTAAAGACCTTGTGTTTGTTCAAATAAGTACAACGACTGTTCGAGATTATTCGAGAGAAAATTGTATTAACTTAAACATTTGGTACCACCATTTTATAATCCTTTATTACATTGTAATTGATCTCTTGTTCTTGTATATACATTATCCTACACGAAGTCTTTAGAGAATATCCTGAAATTGAATTACTCTTACACAGGTTTATGCTTCGCCATTATACAATTGATGTACGGAGTAACATGATATTTGCCCGCGTTTTTTGCCTTTAAATGTTATTTAGTTCAATAATGTCAAATAAGAGAGAAATTTCTTCTGACATGGGCGTTCTACGTTCAGCCTTATCTTCAAAATTATATTTTGTATAAATCTAAAATAGATGAGACAATCGATCATTGTTTAACGTCAAGCGAGTAATTTTAAAGTATTAAAAATGAAATAAAATAGCACACCGTCAGAACAGTTCCAAAATCTAATCTGCAAATCGAGTCAGAAAACGATATCCCTAACCCGAATTAACATGAACACTCATTCTCCTGTATTGGTATAGGAACTTCAGCAAACATATACTTTATACAATATTTACAACATGAGAGAGAGTTACATTGTTCAGCCATAAGGGCAGGCATTTTTATTATGAATCTTATAAAAGTGAATAGTTTTATTATTTGTGATTTCTTTTTGTCAGATTCATCAAAGTACCAAAATTCAGAATATTATAGTTTTTAAAATATTTTTATCTAGATACAAATGTTTCTCTTTTCATTGCAATAGTCACATTTTAATAGATAATAGAACTGTTCTCCAAGATATGCTTTATCAATCATTTAAGAAATTTGTTTACTAAATTCTCAAGATTTCATTAAACCTTTGATGGTTATTTACTTTAAAAGGTGATTTAAATACACCATTTGTTTTGCGTACAACACATCTTCTGGATTAACTTTCTTTAGGTACGCTTCCGTTCGTTCCATAACTTTGGAGAAGAAAAGATGAAATGTCATTGCTAATTTAAAAGCGAAACAGGCATATAAGAATATGTCTTTACAATTTCTGAACGGGATTTCATTTTTTCTTAATCGTAAAATGCTTAATGTACATTTGTTAGTTTGAATCGAATACGACCACCCTTTGGTGGCCACGCAAACGCATGACAATGTACATTGATTCACATGCACTATTTTCAAATCAAATATTGCTTTCTTAATTTTTTATAACATAAAGTTGAATCTGACTCTGCTTTATACACCATGTCTTCTTCCATAGTATTCAACTGGTTTTCAATTTCTTTTTTGAAAAAATATATACGTCTGAAAATTAAACCAAACAGTGTTAGAATTAGATCTTTGAGCTGTCAAATTTTGTTTCTTCCCTCGACGGGATTTGAACTCACACCATTGATACACTGCAGCACCAATCGCTTAGCCTTGTGTCCAGCGCCCTAGACCACTCGACCACATCCGCTATATAAAAATATAGCTTCAATAGTCGAAGTAAAGAAAATCTAGAGATAGACATAAGACATGTGTCTAAGCGTGTGTAGATGTACATATATACTTAATATTATAATTTGACAGCAATCTAACTCAGCAATTTTTAATATATCTGAAAAACCAGTCAACGATCAATCGTACGGTGTGTTGGATAGTTACGGTATAATGATACTATACAAGTAAAATAAATTATAGACGTCTAAAATGGTTTGTAAAACAACACCAAATACACAAAACAAAGTGATAAAGAAATAAACACTTTGTTGAATGACAACATGTTCGTTCCACCGAGGGACTTTATCAAAGTTTTTGACGGTCAATGTGCGGGACAAAAGAACCAGATGTTACTCATATAAAAATACTTACAAAAAAGAATTGAAATCCCACATATAAATTAATAAAAGTACAATAACAATACCATAAATACACAATAGGACTACACATTTAAATACATGTTTAATTAAAAACAAAAATAAAAATGAGACATTATTGCTTAATGTATCAAATAGCAGTCAACAATATTTTTGAAAATGGTATGATACCCAAACTCATTAAAAAAACGGCCCACCACAGTGTGGAATATATACTTTGGGCCAATTGAGCAAACTGTATGTCCTAATACGATTGGAGGAGACCAACAAAAATAGGAGTCAATAGAGGATATTACTTTTTCTCATTGATTCCATTCGGTGATAAGGTCTTAATTATTCTAATCCAGAAGCTTTCCCTTTCCTGTCTGCTTTTATCATCCCACTTGGAGTTATGGCTAATTATGGTGACCTTCAGTTTGCCGAAAGAATCATGGTGGCCCTTCGATCTGAGATGTCTGTTGAGTGGAAGGTTAGTTTTGCAATTTGCATCACTGCTGTGGCTATTCAAGCGTTTACTAAGTTGTTGTTTAGTTTCACCAATGTATTGAAGGCCTCAAATTGCACATTCCAGGAGGTAGATAATATTTCTGTCTTGCAGTGGCATTGCAGAATATGATGAATTCTTCTCCTATATGTGTGCTGCTGAATTTGTGTGTGCATTGGATGTTTTTGCACGTCATACATCGTCTCGAATCACATTGTTGACACTGACCATTGTAGGCAGATTGAGGGGAGATGTCAGCTCTCACCAAGATATCTTTCAAACTTTTGGGTTACCTGAAAGCCAAGACGGGTGGTTCTTTGAAGATTTTGCACAATTCTGGGTGTTTTTTTATGGTTGTCCAATGCTCACGAACGATGCTGGATACATTACTGAGCGCAGGATGGTATGTGATGACAAATGGCACTCTGTTGTTCGTGTTCTTTTCTTTATATTGGATGAGGTCTTGTCCGTCAATACCCCTTGCTTTGCTAAAGCAATGGCTTAATGTTCGGAGATGACATTTCAGTTCCCCAATTCCCCGAATTCGTCGATTTCCACCTGCCACCTCATATAGAAGCGTTACTCTCACATTTGAAAGACACCACTGGTTATCTTCAAAAAATGGAATCCATGAACCCCCTTTCTTCGGGGACCATTCTAGTTTCGATGGACGTTACTTCATTATACACTAAAATCCCACATAATGACGGTATCGAAGCATCCAAAAATAATAAAAATACAAATACATGTATATTAATTGATCATTTAAATTATCTTGAAATATAAATTCTCAAAGACCAATTAGAAATATGAACTCTCAAACAGTTGTGGAGGACATATGGACATGCACGTGGGGATTAAGTTTCACCTCTTGCAGTGAATGTTTATGTCGCAAATGTAGACAAAAGAGTGCTTGAAAAAAGGCTGAAATTAAAGTTTGACCTATGTAAAAAAAAAACATTTTCAAAAACTATGCCATACTACTGACACGGTTACAAGCAAAGTTATGCTAGATAACTTAATACCGATGGTACTAAACGGGATGATATGTTGGCTCAAGTTGTGATCAATATACATCTAAGCAACCATAATACCAGATTTCATTTGGTTTGTGGATGCCACATTTGTGGAACAACATCATACTCGTATGCGTCCTTGTTCAGCATTATTTCCAGATATATTGCCAATTGAGTATATATGTCATGAACTCGGACGACCGATGGTCCGCATCAAAAAACGCAGGCTCAGCTGCACACTGCACCTATGAAAGAGTGATATACCAATCCACAAAATTTATTAAGAAACTGATTGGTTCGATACATTGAAGATATTAAAAACGATGTTGGGTTCGTCTTTAACCATCCCATCCCCCACGGGCTCATGTCTTATTTGCGTTATTGGTGTTTGTTTGCGCATAGTGGTGTCTAACATTTATTGTGTTGTGTTTTTGGTTTGTTTGTCTTCGTCTTGTGTACCCTATGGTACCAGTTTATCTGGACTGTCGATTTTTGACTGCCTTTGTGTGGTATTCTCTAACGTTTATTTATCAAACAGTCGTTGCCGCTCAAAAAACGCCATACTCGTTATTAGAGACCGCAATCGGATTTTTATTTTGCCAGTCTTTAGTTGATATTTCATACTGTTGATTGTTACCTTTGTCGTGACCCTTTGTCTAATATTAAACACATATTGACCTCTATAGTCTACATTTTCTGTGTTCACTAGTACAAGTAAATAACTTCAACAGAGGCACAATAAAATAAACAGAAACTAATATTTGTAAAATTTTATTTTACATTTTTGCAACTTTATGTCTTTAAATTATTGGTGTTTGTATTGTTATTCGATTGACATTTCGCAGTAGAGCAGTAAATACGTCTTTTCGTCATCGTTCTCGATATTGTCATGACGTAAATGAATAATATTAAAATCACATAAAATCTTGAGATAATTACCTTTTTTCATGCAAATTTGTCATTGTTTAGTATTATTGAAGCTTTTTAAAATGCCGAATGTAGTTGAATGTTTATATTCGAACTAGACATTCAGATGACAGAGAATTGTACATTGTAATTTGAAATATAGATTTCTACATGGCGGAACCTTGGAAATATTGAATCATTGATAAAATTGCATCTTCTGTCTAATTAACAGATTTGAAAATTTGAGGAAAAATACTCTCTCTCGCAATTTAGCTCAACTTTCTCTGTGACAAATTGTTTATTTTTATAATTAATTGTGTTTCTCACATTGAATGTCTTCAAAATCCATGTAGACATTTACTTATGTGTAGCAATTACTTCTATGCACAAAGCATGATATTTATGTATGTGGAGAGAACACAATTGGGAATAAAACTAGTTTATTTGATTTAGTTATTAATGAACTGTCAACTTATCTATACAGAATATTAGGCATTTTGTTTTTGGGACTGATTATATCACAGGGTATATCAGGTGACCTGACATACCCCGTGATAAAGTCAGTCCCAAAAACTGATAAAATGCCTAATATTCTGTTTATCGGTAATTTATAATTAACTTTCCAAAAAATAATAAAATGAATTCTTTAAAACAATGTTTTGATGGGATTGTTTTTTTGCGAATGGATCTGGTTTTGTAAATGTGATTCGGTTCTGGCGCGCGAGGTTAATTCAAAAACTAGTTAACGAGGCGGCAAGATGTGTTTTTTTCACTATTTGACGTGTGTTACACATTATGATGGTTTTGTTGGCCTGAGGTATGGGAGATAACTCTATTTTCAGTGTCTTCTCAAATATATGATCATCTGTGCGTTTGAAAATTCCCCCTCAATTCCAAGCTTCTTGGTGACAAAGATTGTTTACATTGGACATGGTCAGTTAAAAAAAATGACTCCTTTTCCCTTTACCTTTCCATAGCTGTGTATGCTTATATCTTATTGCTGCTTATGCCAGTGTCAGGCAGTGTGTTATTATTATATGCCGGTGCCCACAACATATCATTGAAAATCTCTTTCCAGAAAAAATGTTCATCGAAATATGTTGTCAAAAATGCCAGAAATGTAACACAATTTGTGTGACAACCTTTTTCTATTGAATTTCAAGGTTTGTGAGAAAACAAATTTAAATATATATATATACACCAGAATCTTAGATATTATGAAATTATAGAGCAAATTCATTTTATGGTAGTAAAAAAATAGAAAGCTATGCTTGGGAAAAAAATTGTAATATCTGATCCTCTCTTATACCACCGCGCCCCTTCTCCTAAGACAACAAAAGAATAACGAGAATCAACTGGAGCACAGAATATAAAAAGGAATTTAACAATACAGCTGAGTGGCTGTCTGTGTATTTTGGTTTGTTTTTTTTGTAATGAATTAATCAAGTAGAGTCACCCTCAAATCACCCCTCCCCCTCCCCAGCCGACTTGAAAATAAAAAAGACAAATGCAGTCATTTGGTAATTTGGACATCCACAGTGTCAATTATAAGATTTCAAAAGTTTTTTGTTATTGGTAACTAGTTATTTTTTATCTCACAAACAAAGAAACTAGCAAAGGATGGGTGTGTGATAACTTTCCTGGACAATTTCAATTTTTTCAGTGTGCCATCCATGAAAAATATAATTTTAAATATTTTAAAAATCCGACTTCTAAAGTTTGTAAAATTTGGCTCAATGATGTCTATATATATTTTCTTTACTGTGACATTTTTTGGTGGAAATTAATTGACAGGATTTTTTTCAATAATATTTTTAATACCAGGGTGGTACCTCAGGGCATCCCCCTTTTTCCCCCCAATTTCCACTGTTTGAACGTGATTATCTCCAAACAGGATATTCATATATGCTAGATATTTCATATCTATTGAACAATAAAACTGTCAAGTGTATTAAAGTCAAAATATTCCCTTTCAATCAGAAATAAATGCGTATATCTATTAGAATCTTCCGAAACTGGTATTACCATCTGGCGTCGGGAATACCCCCAAAATTGCTATATTTAGGATGTGCTATGGAGAAAACGGCACGGTGAAATTTTTTGAAACTTTCCCAGAAAATGTATTTAGACATAACTATTCCATGGAACAAATTAAAAAAAAAATTGATGGGAACATTTCGCGGTTACCCAGGCCTACACCATTAAGTGTGCTTTCGAAATTATAATGGTAAGTAATTTTTGTCATAAAAACTTGTGCTAAAACCGTATCCAGAATACAGGAGTCTTCCCTGTTACTGATCAGGGCTATGTTGTATTAAATTTTAGCTCTTTTCGGTAATTGAATTGATTTCAATTTTAAATCATTATTAGATATTGCAGTGTATATATATATATATATATATATAAAATGTAAGCCTAAGGATGTTCAATCTTTACAAAGTAGTTATTTCTTGGTTTTCTATCATTTTGGTTTTGAGGGATGCTGATTATTGAAATAATATGGCCAAACGCTAAATGCTTTGTTTACGATAGTAACGAAAATGACATTGACCTTTTCCCGTATTATTGATTTTGATGACGCAACCAATCTTTTTTTTTAAACAAGTATATTCATGCGCGGTAGTTGACGCATGCCTAATATGGACTGACCTAGTAATTTTGATATCACGACCAGTACGTTGAGATAAACTTTATCAATCGACACACTTCAAAGGAAAACTACACAAATTACCGATAAACAGTACCATTGAGCAGAGACATATCTCTGACGTTAGGTCTATCCAATTCTATAAATCATGTTGGTTCCATTCAAACTAAGGATATATATTTTCAAAATAAGAAAACATTCTAATAAAAAAGATTTCATCGGTGCTCCAATTTTGAAACCAAGAACTACATGGTGTACAATGTAAACTTACCTGTACAAAACATATATTTTTGCAGGCTAAAACAATTCAACCGGTTTTATTGGTGACAAATAATCAAATAGACTTACAAAATATATTAAATAAATTTACTAAAAACTGCTTGAATGTTATTAACATGAGATGATAATGAGAAAAATTTACAGACAGATGATGGTAGAAAGTGATGAGGAGTTAAAAAAATGGAGAAAAGGAAATCGGACCTAAAATAACCCTTAGAAGTGAGACAATGAGCTATTGTAGCAATGGTTTCTCATGCTTCATTAATGTCACTAGTCATGTAATTTAATACGCATTAGAGGAATCTGGTTAATTTCCTTAAACAATGTTTTAATATACAACAGAGCTTTTCTTTTATCGGACTAATAAATAAGGGTAGTAACAAAATTACTGAACTCCGAACAATCTTCCAAAGGGAAAGTAAAAACTCATAAGTGTATAAACAAACAAAATCAGTCAACAACCGGAAAACTGTGAAAACCGTAATGACCCTGACTTGGTACAGGCATTTCTAAAGAAATGGTGGGTTGAATCAGATTTTAAAGCGCCAAATCTCCCGCTAAAGTGTCATATAAAAGAACATTTAAACCCTAGATTAGTAGAAAACAAGCTGGCTTTATACATGTAACTCTCAAATGAGCACTAAAAATATATGCTACTGAGGAATAGCTGCTATATTCTGCTTACAAGTATTAACAACATACATTACATTCTTTTAGTCGACTACTAAAAACTGAGTCATAGCTTCATATAGAAGATTAATATTGTCAAATCATGGACCACAAAATACAGATAAAATATCATATTCAAACGAATGAAACATTGATTGATTTTAAGAGTACATATACATGTAAGATTTAACATTGTTTTGACCAAGTGATAAGAGTGTTATATTCTATACAGAATGAGTTGTGGTTCTTTGCACAATATTTCACGGTTTAAATATTAGAGTTGCTCCTCTTTAGATATAAATGCTTGTCTGCTTACATGTTTGTTTTAATCTTTCATTTGATGACAACAAACGTAGATATAAATGTAATAAGAGTGTAACTCCGAGGGAAAATATCATAGTTAGTAGTTGCATAGCAACACGTTTTATTATTGAAACTAAGCTTCTCCTCTATCAGGCATAGGTACCAATAACCGAATTGGCTATCCTGTTTAGGTATCCTGTTTGTATCCTTTGGTTTTCTTGCTCACAAAGATTTTAAAATTATTTGGCTTTTAAATATTTTGGTCTTGAGCGTACCTGATGAAGGTTATTTCCGAAACGCGTCGTCGTCTCCACTAAATCCTTTTCATTACGCATATACCATTAAACTATTCATATCATTGTCGTTTTGTCAGTTCAAATGTAATACTAAATAAAATTAAAAAAAAATTATGTTGTAGTAATATTATTCACTGAAACGGTCTGGCTTGTCTTACTATCCAATTCAAGCTTAAACAAATGTTAGAGAATACCGAAGAGGCGATCAAAAATAGACAATCCGGAGAAACTGGCAACACAGGGTACTCAGGACGAAGACAAACAAAAACACAATACAATATGTGTTGGACACCACTATGCACAACCAAACACAATCAACGCAAATAAGACACGAGCACAAACAACTGGAGGTAAAGACGAACGGAACATCGTATTTATGCGGAAATCGTAACGGGCATCACAACATGGAACTCAGAACGTTAAAACACAGAATAGGACAATACAAAAATACTAAAAAGATGAGCAACACGACCCCACCAAGAAACCGGGGGTGTTCGAGAAGAGTATAAGCAATTCTTGCTTTTCATGCTATTATTTCCATAAATTCAGTACTATGCTTGTGTCATTGGAACAAATTCTTTATTATTTGTATATATTTTAACTGTCCACGTTATTGAACAATAAAGGCTATAGAAGGTTTAGTATCATGATAGGAATATTGCAGGAGCAGACTACACAATCAGAATTAAACTAGTTCCCCTTCAGCTATAACAACAAAGTAAGCTATGAAAGCGATTTATGTTACGCAAATATATTTATCGTAATTTTTGTCATCGCCCATTACGATGTTTCACTGTCTCAACCGACTGTAGACGTACTTCACATTACATTGATAACACTGAAGTTAACCAGTAAATGTCAACAATAAAAATATAAACAATAGCACGAACCATTCATTTCAATTTTTTACGATCGGCACCATGACTTGGTTTGCTGTTACGGAATATCTGTGTCACAAATGAACGCGGACATGTTCCTTTTGTCGTAGTCATAATCCCGTCCTTATTGCTACTTTCATGACTATTCCCAGGACTTGTAACAAGAGTAATACAACGGGTGCCACAAGTGGAGCAATAACTTCTTATCCTTCCATGGCACCGGAGTTCACCCGGTTATATTACGGAGTTCGCGTTGCTCAATCTATAGATTTCAGTGTGGTATTTTGTGGATTATTGTTTGTCCTTTTTCTTTTGGTCAAACATTAAATGTAAGTAGAATGAGAAAAGGTGATTGACATCTAAGCCTGACTTGAGATATGCAATAATACATGGAAGTGTTAAATGGATTAATGTTTTACCTACACTCCTATCACGAGAACTCATATATCTCTCTGCTGACATGATTTGCACTTCACACTATCTTTAAAGGTTATATCATCACATTGCATACCAGACATGGATCAGAATATACAGAGGAGTGCTGCATAAATGGCACAACGTTGTAGAACGTAACGTCGAGACGAATTTTAAGTAAAACAAATCATTAGAAAAAACGCGCACAAAAACTACCGCAAATAAAAAAAACTCGAAAGAAAAGAACAGATTTTCGGAAAGGATGAACATATTTCTATATTAAGCTTTAGCACCCCTCATGTGGGAAATCCAGTGGGCAGTAAACCAGTTTGACATACTATCTCTTATGCGTGTTTTGTCTCCAGTTAGTTAGAGAGATGACACTTCATATAAGTTATTTTATTAATTCACGTTCATCTGTTGATTACAGTTGATCAGAACCTAGATATTGGTGTGTAGTCACAAACATAAGCTGTATTATTATACCTTGCATAATAGTTTACTATATAAAAGTAATAAGACAATTTGGATGTTTTAGTGAACATTTGTTGAACAGGTTTACTAGCCGGTGAACAAGCCAAAGATATATATTGTAGATGGACACAATAGCCTTTCGACCGATCTACAATCGGAAGTGTGTTGAAAATGCGTTTGTTTCAGTCCGGTACTGTAATTGTATTGTCTATGCATGATATTATTGTGTTGTCTTCCGCAAAGCAAAACATTCAAGCTATAAACATCTTAGTGTAGTTTTGGTATAATAAAACAGTTCACCTCGTATGAAGACAGTAAGTGTATAATGTCACATTGATACTAGAAGTTTTAGAAAATTCCACATTTTATTATATTATATTTCAACTATACATAACTTGATACTTCAACCTAGTACAAGTATAATACAATCTGTAATTTCTTGTCAAGAACTTTAGAATTAAAGATGCTAACTTGAATCAATTAAACATCTTAACTATTTTAGTTGTTCATCCTGAAAATTAAGCTCATAAATTCTCTAAGCTAAAAACCAAGATGATAAATCAATTTTTAAGAATTGATACCTTTCAGAATTCAAATACCAAGATCTTGTCTTAAAATCTAGCTTTTTAACCGTCCAGAAAGTATTCCGAACAAACATTTATGCTGTTTTGATGTAGGTGTTCAAAGTTGAACATTTTTGTACCATGATTGTTTGAAACGTCAAATGATTAGTGCTTATCGACGAGAACAATTTTGCTGAGAAATCAACAAATACGTAAAGCAGGAAGACAATGGAATGGTCATAGCATATTGAAGGATGTTATGATTATGACATATAGCAAGAGATAATTGATAGGACAATTCTGTCTTGTAACTGGCAATCGACGATCATTACCCATCAGAAAATGCTACAAGCAAGGAAGATACGTGAATAATTTCCAAAATTAGTTACACTTTTATGTTCCATTCCTTCGGCATATTGTGCATGTGATTCAGCCATTTTGGAGGATCTATCCCAACTACATGACCATAAAAACTAGTTCAATATCCCAGGGTTCCTACCGGTGATACGTGTATCAATTGGTGAACAATAGTTCAAATTATGTAGCAAAAAATGGAATATATAAAACAACACCACTTTATATTGAAAGTGGTACAAATAAATCGATCATTTGATTGATGACGGAATTTCTGAAACGATTACATTGTTTACACTAATACTGAAAGATTGAACCATCTGTGTCGTCTTTTGTTTCTCAAGTTCAATACCATGGTAATTACAATGTACCCCTATAATACACCTATTACAGCATATTTGGGGGGAAATACATATTGATTACACCCATTCCGGTTGAGCAATTAGTCAATTATTTGTTTTCAAGAGTTCAGTAGAACATATAATGGTTCTTGTTTTCTTTGTCGTTCTGCTATTGCAATGCACTTCCTTTTATTCTGGAGTCACAAAGTACAACCATATAATACGAATTATCAATTATAATTATTTACTTCCAATATTCCTAAAATTGTTGTCATTATTTACAATGATTTGTGTTGAACATCACAATTGAAGGTAATGAACTAACTTCACACTTCAGTTAATCTTTCTTTAATATTTTATTGAATAATTCTACTGAACTGTAAAACTATATAGAAAAAAAAGTAAATAAGATACAAAAAAAAGTACCTGATAAAAAGAAAACATAATTGGAAAGGTTTCAAATGAAATGTAGGAGTTAGCAATTAACAGAAAGGAAAATAATACAAAATTGATATAATGTGCAGTAACTAGTTGAGATCAATAAAGCAATTAATTAAAGTAATATGAAAGGCAAATATCGTGAAATTTTTTGATTAAATATTTTCACTTAATATGTCACTTAATTTTAACTAAATTCAACTGCATAACATTAAAAATCCGCTCAAAAACAGATTTTAAGAGCAAATCGCAAAATATTTGACAGCAGATAATTCTGTCAGCCCGGCAGTAATGCAAATGATATGCGTGTGACCCAAAGATTTGAACTCTTTCGGGGAGATTATCGCTCATGCGCACTGTTCAGTTGATGAAAAAAATGTCGGATGTAAGTAAAATTATATTCCGTGTGTACTAAAAGAATAATTGCAACAACAAAAAATGGTTCACACGACATGAAACAGACAGATTCCTCAATAATGATTGTCAGGAATGTGTGCGTGCTTACTTCAGCATCCATGATTGTTTATCTTTTCGTCACGAGGTCATGATCGGCAATCATCGGAACAAAACAACAGAAAGTTAATCAGTCTCCACAACAATGGCGAGGACGACAAACACGCAAACGGATTTGCAGATTTCTAATTGTTGGGAACATATTTCGACTTGAAACATGCATGAATAGCGTAGTAAAAGTACCGCCGTACTCCAAATTGAATTTTCAGGGAAAATATTTCTTCACCCAAAACTGGTGTAATATTACTTAAATATCAAAATTAATATCGCTGTTAATTTACAGTGTAGTTTTACAATATACAATTATCACCCTTGTTGGAGTGTGACCCGACGGTTTGTCTCCCAGAGAAAAGTAAGGTCACCCGAGGGCTTGCCCGACGGTGACCTAACATTTCGAGGGGAGACAAACCGTCGGGCAACACTCCAACAAGGGTGATAATTGGTATATGATATCGAATATTTTTGCATCAGATACCAAGTAATATAATAGTTTTGCGAAAATATTCGATATAATATATAACATTTCTTCTTCGCCTACAGCGACGAACCTGTCGCTGGACGCAATGTGTGTTGTCTGTTGAATCAAGGGAAGTAACTATAATTGGAAACACGTGAGGCTCACGTGGGAATTTCCTTGGGATTTCCTCGCGAGCGGTGGACCTTACTATGAGACCTTACGATTAGCGGTTGACCCAACGAATGGATGCATATTACGTGACGGTGTTTTATCAAGTCAGATTCAAGATATTTATATGAGTATATAATATTAAGAAAAGACTGAAAATTCCGCACGGCTAATCAGAGGCCGTAAAACGAAAGACAGACAATACAAGACCAACAGAAGACGAAAAAGGACAAAAAGACAATGATGGACAAAACACTACACAGAAGATGATTGAGCAACAGAAACCCAATAAAATGTCCTCCTACACAATCCTTCGTCTTACTATGCTGAACAATCCCATGTCCTCCTACACCATCCTTCGTCTTACTATGTTGAACAATCCCATGTCAAGTCATACTAAAATGTCCTCCTACACCATCCTTCGTCTTACTATGCTGCACAATCCCTTGTCAAGTCATACTAAAATGTCCTCCTACACCATCCTTCGTCTTACTATGCTGAACAATCCCATGTCCTCCTACACCATCCTTCGTCTTACTATGTTGAACAATCCCATGTCAAGTCATATTAAAATGTCCTCCTACACCATCCTTCGTCTTACTATGCTGAACAATCCCATGTCAAGTCATACTAAAATGTCCTCCTACACCATCCTTCGTCTTTCTATGCTGCACAATCCCATGTCAAGTCATACTAAAATGTCCTCCTACACCATCCTTCGTCTTACTATGCTGAACAATCCCATGTCAAGACATACTAAAATGTCCTCCTACACCATCCTTCGTCTTACTATGCTGAACAATCCCATGTCAAGTCATACTAAAATGTCCTCCTACACCATCCTTCGTCTTACTATGCTGAACAATCCCATGTCAAGTCATACTAAAATGTCCTCCTACACCATCCTTCGTCTTACTATGCTGAACAATCCCATGTCAAGTCATACTTGGTGATATCAAGAACGAGACTAAGAATATGACAACTGGAACATAACAGTGGTCATCGAGGACTCAGATCTTCCCAAACAACCGTAAATCTTTAGAGGTGATGACTTCAACTTTACTACTAGTAACCTTTATTCGGTGGCTTCCTTGTTAGCAGCAACCGTCTATCAATGACATTGATTTCTTAAATAGAACAAATATTATACAAATGACAATTTCTGTGTCACGAACATTATATTTTGCATAAAGTGCAAGATTAAAGCATTCTTTACTAACAACGCTGATCGACCAGATATGAGTGAGATTCGGCATTTTACTAAGAGGGGAATATTGGACCCACAATACTTGTTTAATTCCGCCACTGTTTAATTGAGTGTCTGTACCAAGCCAGGAATATAAACGATCATGTGATGTATATGTGAGTTAGTGGTTGATTTACATCTGTCTCTACGATGTTTCTATTATATTTTGGAATTGTTTTTATACTATCATTTTTTATTTTACATTTTTTTTACCATCTACAATAGCACTCTTTAGTCTTTCCATTCATTGATGCTTATTCATCCATGAGTTTAGAGGTTAAGAAAATTAATCAATTCCACGTCGATAGGTATCACAATCAAATACCTTAATACCATTTAGCAAATAAAACCCACCTATATCCAGTTTAATTCCAAAATATTTATGTTACCTAATAAGTTTTTTTTTTTAAATTTTAGACGTTGATGAATAAAACTTGAGCTTCTTTAATCTTTTTAATTTTCTTTGTAAGAAGAAAATACCAGATGGTTCATTAATACGGGCCCACGATATTACCGAACTGAGGTCCGATTTTTTTCTTTTGCAACACGTAACCTGATCGCCATTAGCATTAGTGAAAGTGGTGTAGCGCAAACACTGGAACAACCAATTAATTGTTGCAATCATACTATGATCAAAAGTCATTTATTTTATATATTCAGTGTTCTAGGGCAACATAAACAGGTATCATGTCACCCTTTATAGATTTACTTTATATTGAAAAGACTGATAGTACCCTAGGGAAATTACCCATATTCACAAGAAATCATAGAGCGACAAATAAATCTTTATTTCAAATTGATCAGTCATTGAACACTGTATGAGATATGTAATTTAATACTCATGAAAGATATATATTTAAATAGCATTTCAACCATTTAAATGCGATATGGAACCATTTTTAGAATATCTTTACACCCTTTTCATTTTTAGATTTTGGATTCCGCCGAGGATTATGCCAGACAATGGGCAAAACGTGGAAAGGAGGACTTAGATATTCTTTCCGAATGGGTGAAGAATGTGAAGTCGCTTATACAAATTAGAATTAAAACATTCAGTGAATATATGAGCACTCACTCTACATCAATCTTTGCTAAACACCCGTCTCTCCTCCATCACAAATATGTTATTATCTCCGTCGACAAGGCCACTAAAACATGTTTTTTTCTGTATAAATCACATTACATAGACTGCTTGATAAAGGAATTAGGTATTGACAATTCACTTGGCAACATAACATATACCCCGACGACACCTACGAAAGAGGAAATCCTGGATAATCATAGGTCTGCTTTATGTTCCTATGGATTTACAACCAAAGATGAAGAACTGAATCTACCATCACTCTACTGGATTCCTAAATTACACAAGCGTCCTTTCAAACAGCGCTATATTGCTGGGTCTGCCAAATGCTCCATGAAACTCCCTTCCAAGTTATTAACATGTATTCTATCTGCGATGAAAACCGGGCTTCAGAGTTACTGTGACACTAGCTACTCAAGGAGTGGTGTGAATCAGATGTGGATTCTGAAGAACTCTAAAATCTGTTAGAGTACATACAATAAATGTCACTCTCCTCCTGCAATAGCATTAAAACATTTGACTTCTCTACCCTCTACACAACTATTCCTCGCTCTAAGCTGAGGGACAGATTAAGGGAGTTGGTCGAACTGTGTTTCATCAGAAAGAATGGCCAACGAAGATACAAATACCTTGTGCTAGGAAGGAACATATCTTATTTTGTAAAAAAAAAACACAAAAAACCACTCTGATTCTACCATACAGTTCTCTGACACTGATATCATCAACATGCTCGAGTTTTTGATTGACAACATATTTGTTATGGTTGGTGGACGTGTTTTTCAACAGAAAGTTGGCATTACCTATGGGTACAACCTGTTCTCCTCTTCTCGCTGACTTGTTCCTTTATTCATACATGTGTATGAGGCAGACTTCATAAGGGGCGTCTCAAGAAAAATGAAAAGAAAAAGCCCGATCCTTTAATTTCACGTTCCGCTATATAGATAATGTCCTTTCACTAAATAAGTCTACGTTTGGTGATTTCGTTGATCGCATCTATCCCATTGAGCTTGAAATAATGGATACCACATATACAGATAGGTCTGCTTCATATCTTGACCTACTCCTCGAAATTGACAGTTAGGGGCGGTTAAGAACGAAACTTTACGACAAAAGAGATGATTTCAATTTTCCCATTGTGAACTTTCCATTTATATGTAGCAACATTCCAGCAGCACCTGCATATGGAGTATATATCTCTCAGTTGATACGAGATTCCAGAACTTGTGGTTCCTATCAGGATTTCATTGATAGAGGGTTGTTGCTAACAAGCAAGCTACTGAACCAAGGGTTCCTCTTGGTAAAGTTGAAGTCATCACTTCGAAAATGTTACGGTCGCCACCATGACATGGTTGATCGTTATGGAATATCTGTGTCACAAATGACCACGGATATGCCCTATTTCTCGTAAGCACTTCCCGGTCCTTTCCTAATTCACGACTTATCACCGGATTTGTAACTAGATTAACACGACGGGTGTCACTAGTGGAGCAGGAACTGCTTACCCTTACGGAACACCTGAGTTCATCCCCGGTTTTTAGTGGGATTCGTGTTACTTGATCTTTAATTTTATGCATATGTTTTGTAGATCGTTGTTTGTCCTTTTGTACTTTTTCTTTTGGCCATTGTGTTATCTGTTCTTCGATATACAGTTCTGTTTACCCCTTTGGTATCTTCAAACTCTTCTAATCATTATACCAAATAATCACAACTGTTATCTTCATAATATAACCAACAAAACTCTGACAACAATCTCTCAATAATGTACACACTCACTCCATCTTTCTTTAAGGGACAGATCTCATTTTGTTAAAAAAAAACTCTGATTCTACCAATAGGTTCTCTCAAACTGATATCAACATGCCCCAGTTTTTTTATTGACAACGTATTTGTTATCTTTGGTGGACGTGTTTTTCAACAGAAAATCGGGCATACCTATGGGTACAAACTGTGCTCATATTCTCGCCGAATTGTTTCTTTATTCGTATGAGACAGACTGCATACAGGGGCTTTCCAAGAAAAACGAAAAGAAGCTTGCCCGATCCTATAACTTCACGTTCAGCTATATATATGATATCCTTTCACTAAATAATTCTAGGTTTGGTGATTTTGTTGATCGCATCTACCCCTTTGCGCTTGAAATAAAGGATACCACAGATACAAAGAGGTCTGCTTTATACCTTGACCTACTCCTCGAAATTGACAGTGAGGGGCGGTTAAGAACGAAAATTTACTACAAAGGAGATGATTTCAATTTTCCCATTGTGAACTTTCCATTTATATGTAGCAACATTCCAGCAGCACCTGCATATGGATTATATATCTCTCAGTTGATACGATATTCCAGAGCTTGTGGTTCCTATCAGGATTTCCTTGATAGAGGGTTCCTGCTAACAAGGAGACTACTGAACCAAGGGTTCCTCTTCGTAAAGTCATCACTTCGAAAGTTGTATGGTCTCCACCATGACTTTTTTGACAGCTATGGAATATCTGTGTCACAAATCACCCTCGATATGATCCACTTGTCGTAAACACTTCCCGGTCCTTTCCTCATTCATGACTTATCACCGGGTTTGTAACTAGATTAACACGACGGGTGTCACTAGTGGAACAGGAACTGTTTATCCTTCCGGAGCACCTGAGTTCATCCCCTGTTTTTAGGAGGGTTCGTGTTACTCGATCTTTAGTTTTATGTGTATGTTTTGTAGATCGTTGTTTGTCCTTTTGTACTTTTTCTTTTGGCCATTGTGTTGTCTGTTCTTCTTCGATATACGGATTCTGATTACCCCTTTGGTATCTTCAAACTCTTCTTCCGACACTTTCCATTTTTACTGTGGCAATCTAACTTATCGCCCGCCAATAGTCCCACCTTTATTACATATAGCTATACGATTGATTGTTGACTTATTCTCGTAATGTAGATATTTGATATACTGCTCACTTGGTCAATCAATCAATCGTCAAATAATTACCTTTATATGGTGTTGGTGCAAGACTTTGCATCAGGTCGAGAGGATGATTCGTTTAGCTCACGCAACAGAAGAGACCTCATACAAAGTCGTGTAATTAACACACATAATCATGGACATGTATTTGATTTGCATAGTACCGGGAATAAAACAAAAATAAAAAAAATACAAGCCTGTGGAAACCATTCCAAATCCAATCGAATAATGGTAATAACAGAGAAAAAAGTGATACCCCTAACACTTATAAAAAAATGACCACTCACTTTCCTGGCTTGGGTTAAGCTAGTGACGGACCTAAACCTCCCCTCTTAGTGAAATGATGTGAATAAAATGTCAGCTCGCGTACATAAGTTGGTAATCCACGTTGTTTTAAAGAATGCTCGAATCTTGAGCTTTATATATATTTAAAATTCGTGATACAGAAGTTATCATTATATATATATCATTCTATTAACGGGAGTCAGATCCGATGGCCTTCGTAGTCATTTACATATACATTTTGTAATTAGATAGTACACAAGACATAATAGGGAAACAATAGTCAACTTTGAATCAAAATCTAGCCTAATTCAGTTATTGCCCATACCATCTTTCGTCATGTACGGAAGCTAAAGAATACTTTGCAACAAGGTGTTGACACACAGGCACTTCTGTCTATCAATCAGTGGGAAAGTCAACTATTCGTGTAAGATAAAAGAAGGTGGCTAACTATGTCAACGCCCTTTCCACTGCAAATGTGTTATTTGCATAAAACAATATCATTATATTTGTTTCCCTGTACCTGTACATGGTTTGCCTCACTATATATCTTAATTTCAATATATGCAAAAATCAAATTCAGCACCCAACGATCCATGCTATTAAAAATGTGTATTTATGAATCAACACAGCCTGTCTATGTGTACATGTATGCAACATTCCTTCTCTAAGCCATGCGGATATAGACACATATAAGTACATTATCGACAAATATAAGGTTTTTGAAATATGAAGAAAAGCGAGCGTTTAGCAAGGTTTACAAGTGAGTACAAATAAATTTCATATTTGACTACAGTGGACGTACATGGTATTTATACTGCAATAAAAGGCAAAAACAAAAACAAGTAAACAACAAAATGCTGAATGAACGTCACCAGTAGCAAAGAAACGGGTTTTAGTGAGGTTCGTGTTACTCCATCTTTAGTTTTATATATATGTTTTGTAGATCGTTGTTTGTTCTTTTGTCCCTTTTTCTTTTGGCCATTGTGTTGTCATCTTCGCTAGCCAACGGTTACGATCCGCTCTACTCATCTTCATCCTTGGCATCGTTAGTCGGATTTTCGTAATTCCCGCGCACTGCCACCTGCTGGATTTTGACAGTTATGCCCCTTGTAATTATGTCATTTTCAGCCAATCGACGCCAGGCTTTCATTTCCTTTCGTTTCAATGCCCTGAAAATTGGCTCGAGATTATAATATGGCTGATTTTCAAGCGAAGATTTGACGAGGCTCATACTGTTATTCAATGGTAAGCTAGTGCTTTTATTTCAAATAAGGGTAATAACAAAATAACCGAACTCCGAACAATCTTACAAAGGGAAAGTCAAAACTCATAAGTATATAAACAGGCAAAATTAGTCAACAACCGGAAAACTGTGAAAACCGTAATGACCCTGACTTGGTACAGGCATTTTTAAAGAAATGGTGGGTTGAATCAGATTTTAAAGCGCCAAACCTCCCCCTTTCATTACGGCCCAAAGTTTCCGGGTGTCACTATAACAGTATTTATAACAATACTTGAACAAAACAGGTAAAACAGTTGTAAAAGCAGCACCAAACTCAGTGAAGTAAATGTCAGAGATACTTTTACGTCACACATTACTTTTTATTTTGTTGACATTTTTCCTACAGAACATGCGCTTTTTGTGAAGCGCGTTCTGATTGGTTGCAGCTACCACTAGCTGCATTACATATAAACCGTCACCATGTGACCTCGAAAATCTGTCTAGCGATACCAAGGGTGAAGATGAGCAGAGCGGATCGTAACCCTTGGCTAGCGAAGATGTTGTGTTGTCTGTCCTTATTCGAATTACGGATTCTGATTATACCTTTGATATCTTCAAACTCTTCTTTTGTTTTGGTTGAAATTTGAATACGATATCTACCTCGCGGTCTGTGTTATAGTACCAATGTATAGTGTGCTTCTCTCTACATAACACATATGGTATCAGGATAAAAACCTTTAGATAAATTGTATAATGTACTCTAGAAATAACATAAAAGTTTGCTAAAAAATAAATAGGCATATGAAACCCATCAAACAAATAGTTTGCTATCAAATCCTTTTAGTCCGAATGCATAAAATATAATGACACACTCTACAACATTTAATATCGTCATAAAAATCCTGGTAATATTCTCTAGGAAACAAATTATCAGGTAAAGATTTTCAATAGAAAAACAGGGTATTCATCTGTTTAAATTACTTTATAAGCTAGTCGGAGAAGTCAACGATGATTGAGGAATAAAAAGGAGTAATAAACATCTTTATGGTTCTGGATCAAATCAATCCACAACAATTGACTGATATCAATTGTTTTCTCAACTTTTATTGGTCGTTTTTAGCCATTATTAATAGCAATATCCCTTGTTTTATACACAGTGCTAATTTACTGCAAATCACTGGTTTTTAAATACTCATTGTTTTGTTCAGAAGTTAAGCGTGATTAATTTTCACAAATAATCACTGATAATAGGTAATAATAGGTAAGCTTAGATTTATGTAATTTAAGTGTGGTAAGAAATGTTAGAAGATATCAAAGGGGCAGCAAGATATCTTCAACCAGATATCATAAACCAGATATCATAAATCATGGACAAAGGGGCAACCATATATCATAAATCATAGACAAAGGGGCAACCAGATATCATAAATCATAGACAAAGGGGCAACCAGATATCATAAATCATAGACAAAGGGGCAACCAGATATCATAAATCATGGACAAAGGGGCAACCAGATATCATAAATCATGGACAAAGGGGCAACCAGATATCATAAATCATAGAGAAAGGTGCAACCAGATATCATAAATCATGGACAAAGGGGCAACCAGATATCATAAATCATAGAGAAAGGTGCAACCAGATATCATAAATCATGGACAAAGGGGCAACCAGATATCATAAATCATAGACAAAAGGGCAACCAGATATCATAAACCAGATATCATAAATCATGGACAAAGGGGCAACCAGATATCATGTGACAAAGGTGCAAGAACTTGTCATATGAAAATTCCAATAGAAACAGGAAGATGGGAGAACATCCCAAAGGAAAAAAAACTCTGTAAATTTTGTAACGATGGCATTGGTGATGAGCTTCATTATTTATTCACTTGTAAAAGTACTGATATTAATTTGTTTGTAAATACATACCGCCATATTTTTATAATAACCCAAATGTATATAAAATGAAAGGAACGCTATCAATATGTCATGTACAATTGCTGACAAAGGTGCAGATATCATAGACAAAGGTGCAACCAGATATCATAAATCGAAGGGGCAACCAGATATCATAAATCATAGACAAAGGGGCAAGCAGATATCATAAATCATAGACAAAGGGGCAACCAGATATCATAAATCATAGAGAAAGGTGCAACCAGATATCATAAATCAAAGGGGCAACCAGATATCATAAATCAAAGACAAAGGGGCAACCAGATATCACAAATCAAAGACAAAGAGGCAACCAGATATCATAAATCAAAGGGGCAACCAGATATCATAAATCAAAGACAAAGGGGCAACCAGATATCATAAATCAAAGACAAAAGGGAAACCAGATATCATAAATCAAAGGGGCAACCAGATATCATAGATCAAAGAAGGACAGTTCATGTTCCACTGATGCCACCCGTTGTTCTACTGTCAACCAGATATCATAAATCAAAGAAAGACAGTTCATGCTCCACTGATACCACCCGTTGTTCTACTGTCAACCAGATATCATAAATCATAGAATGACAGTTCATGCTCCACTGATGCCACCCTTTGTTCTACTGTCAACCAGATATCATAAATCAAAGGACAGTTCATGCTCCACTGATACCACCCGTTGCTCTACTTTTAAAAGACACGATATATGATATGGAAATCGTGTTGGACACCAGTATGCTTACAAATAGATACAAATAACGTATAACAAACAACATAAACCGCCATACAAATCAAATGGGGATAAAGACGAACCGAACATCGTTTTCACGTGGATATCGTAGCGTGCATTACAACGCGGAACTGAAAGCATGTAGAAATGGTATGTATCACAATATTGTATATGCCAATCGGATGTACTCTACAAGAGTGTCTTCATCAGTAAGAATGTATGTTTGTTATAAAATGTATGCTATGTACAAGTTGATTTGTCAATGACATTTAAATTAAACTTTAATTAAGACTTGTTTTGTTTTGTTTTATCTTTGTGTCTGTACCGTTGTTAATTGTTTATTCGGGTCATGTGACAAATCTCCACAAATTTGAGAATGACTCTTTCTTTCGTGTATGATATCTTTAACGTCACTTTCAACAATATTTCAGTTATATCGTTCCGGTCAGTTTTATTGGTGAGGGAAACCGGAGTATCCGGAGAAAACCTCCGACCTGTCGCAAGTCACTGCCAAACTTTATCACATCATGTTGTATCGAGTGTACCTTGCCATGAACGAGGTTTCAACTCACAACTTTAGTGATGATAGGCACTGATTGCACCAGTTACCATACGACCACGACTGCCCCTTATCTATATATTGTGTAATAATATCACCTGAAGAGAAATGATTCCTCTCAGTGAGGATATTATGTATATGTCAAACAAGCTTTGAGGTATTTGACACGATTTATTTGAGAAATATATAACAAATTATGCGACGTCATAATGTAAGCAGTCAGTGAGGAAGAGGTGTATTTACTTCCAGAGAAAGAACAATGGCCCTCTTTTCGGAGGAAGTACTTTTATATATCTATTTACCATGCAAATTAGGTTTGCTGAAAACAATATTATACCCATATATTGATTGCTTCCTGCAAACTCGATGCAAATTACAGACTGACAATAACTACACTGTATATATGCACATACACTCCCTACACATAAGGCACATGTATTTTTAATTAACTTGTTCAATATCAAATATGCAGTAAAGCAGAAGACAAAATGACTGTAATTAATTGAAATGTATTATATTTTAAATTAAGAATGTCCAAGCATAGCTATTCATAAAGGGTTTCTCAAGAAAAACGAAAAGAAGCTATCCCATTCCTCTATTTTCACGTTCCGCTATATAAATGATGTCATTTCACTAAATAATTTAAAGCTTGGTGATTTTGTTGAGCGTATCCATCCCATTGAACGTGAAATAAAGAATACCACAGATACAACTAGGTCTTCTTCATACATTGACGTACACCTCGAGATTGACAGTGAGTTCCGGTTAAGAACGAAACTTTACGACAAAAGAGATTATTTCAATAATCCCATTGTAATCTTTCCATTTATTCCCAAGGGTTTCTACAACATTGTGGCAACAATTACAAACATACAGTCCTTCCTTCTGTGTTGATTTACAGAAACATACAGTCCTTCCTTCAGTGTTGATTTACAGAAACATACAGTCCTTCCTTCTGTGTTGATTTACAGAAACATACAGTCCTTCCTTCAGTGTTGATCTACAGAAACATACAGTCCTTCCTTCTGTGTTGATTTACAGAAACATACAGTCCTTCCTTCTGTGTTGATTTACAGAAACATACAGTCCTTCCTTCAGTGTTGATCTACAGAAACATACAGTCCTTCCTTCTGTGTTGATTTACAGAAACATACAGTTCTTCCTTCTGTGTTGATTTACAGAAACATACAGTCCTTCCTTCTGTGTTGATTTACAGAAACATACAGTCCTTCCTTCTGTGTTGATTTACAGAAACATACAGTCCTTCCTTCAGTGTTGATCTACAGAAACATACAGTCCTTCCTTGACACTGGCAGCAAGCAAATTTATTTGTTGCAGGTCTATTGTTGACTGGACGCATGCTTGCTGCAAACTTGTGTCTGTCTTTAAGGATAGAGTATATTGGTTTTATATTATTACTCTTTGGATAGAAAATCACAACTGTTCTATATCGAAAACATAACCCATTGATTTTTTGTTCATTACCCAAATAAAAAACACACCCCTATGTAAACGTATTGTTGACGTCAATGCCGATTTTTTCTATGATAATTTTTTATTTTGATCTTTTCGCTGATACAATATCAGTATAAAAATCACGTATTTGGAATATTTGGGTCAACTACGATAATTAAAGTAGGCATTATTAAAACAACACAGACATTTTTTATGTGTCGTATTAATCTTATATTAGTTTTTAGAAGGGAGTGTATGCTTTAATTCCCTTTGTCATCTTAAATTACATGTACTAAATATATTTTATATGTCTGTCTTCATTATATGTATACAATAAGAAAATAGTATTATTCCCAATTCATTCTTGTAGCGTAAGATGTCAGAATTCCTTTGCTTATTGACAAAATGATGTTTCCAATTTAATTAATTTGTATACATTTCCCCCAATGTATATTTCCTGTTACAGGGTAATGTTATGTCGACGGCTGCATATCAATTTACATTGCAATCATATCATACTTTTGATTTATTATGTATGTTAGGGTAAACCTACGTTATCAAAGTAAATGATATTTCACCTTTTTTTAACAATATTATGTATGGTGTGTATTCTCCTTGTTTTATCAATTGTCGTATTATCTACATTAGAAATAAATCATGGAAGCCAGAATGTGTTGGGAGTTTTAACATGGATTGGCGGATATTAGTAAATTTTATCCCTCGCTTCTGGCTAGGGATAAAATAGTAATTGGCGGATATTGGTATTTTATCCCGAGCCAGAAGCGAGGGATAAAATTTAATAATATCCGCCAATCCATGTTAAAACTCAAAACACATTCTGGCTTCCATGATTTATTTCTATTCTGATATGTCTAAGAGTACAAATACGGTAGTATACTTTGATTGAAAGACGGTAATTTATATTTACGTTTGCGGAAAATGTCGCACACAATTTATGCTGCCAATGGAAAAGTCAGTCACATTCATCGGCGCATGTGCTAATGAGATATACCGAATGGATAACTCGCTCGTTTGTTAGCAAAGCTAAAGACGGACGTCATGTTATAATTTGCTTTATATACGACTAGTACATCAATTAAAAAAATACGACTAGCATCGGGTTAGGAGTTATGGTGTTTAGCGCAACTTTCAAAAATATTTCAGTTATTTTAGATAGGCCTAGTTTTCGTACTTGGAATATGACCTATTTTTCATACTTGGAATATGGCCTAGTTTTCATACTTGGAATATGGTCTATTTTTCGTACTTGGAATATGGCCTATTTTTTGTAATTGGAATATGGCCTAGTTTTCTTACTCGGAATATAGCCTAGTTTTCGTACTTGCAATATATGAATGGGTATATTATTCATGCTGAGGTATTATATGAAAGGGCACCACCGTTCTGATTTTATTTAATAGCATATGTTCGTATTTAATCGTTTGCACCGTTAAACGACTACAATGTACACTTATATCATTTCTGTTTCGACGCCACAGATGTCGTCATCTTGTTGAAACAAAAAAGTGATATGTCAAAATGGTAAACCTGCATAGTGATGTCAAACACATATTGTGCTGTGTGTTTGCTTTGTTCTTCTACATCTTGAGTGCCATATGTTGCCAGTTTCTCTGGAAGTCTTGAGTGCCATATGTTGCCAGTTTCTCTGGAAGTCTTGAGTACCATATGTTGCCAGTTTCTCTGGAAGTCTTGAGTACCATATGTTGCCAGTTTCTCTGGAAGTCTTGAGTGCCATATGTTGCCAGTTTCTCTGGAAGTCTTGAGTACCATATGTTGCCAGTTTCTCTGGAAGTCTTGAGTGCCATATGTTGCCAGTTTCTCTGGAAGTCTTGAGTGCCATATGTTGCCAGTTTCTCTGGAAGTCTTGAGTACCATATGTTGCCAGTTTCTCTGAAAGTCTTGAGTGCCATATGTTGCCAGTTTCTCTGGAAGTCTTGAGTGCCATATTTTGCCAGTTTCTCTGGATTGTCCATCTTTGTTTATTCTCTAACGTTTATATGTTTCTGTAAATCAACACAGAAGGAAGCACTGTATGTTTCTGTAAATCAACACAGAAGGAAGGACTGTATGTTTCTGTAAATCAACACAGAAGGAAGGACTGTATGTTTCTGTAAATCAACACAGAAGAAGGACTGTATGTTTTTGTAAATCAACACAGAAGGAAGGACTGTATGTTCCTGTAAATCAACAAAGGAAGGACTGTATGCTTCTGTAAATCAACACAAAAGGAAGGACTGTATGTTTCTGTAAATCAACACAGAAGGAAGGACTGCACGTTTCTGTAAATCAACACAGAAGGAAGGACTGTATGTTTCTGTAGATCAACACTGCAGGAAGGACTGTATGTTTCTGTAAATCAACACAGAAGGAAGGACTGTATGTTTCTGTAAATCAACATAGAAGGAAGGACTGCACGTTTCTGTAAATCAACACAGAAGGAAGGACTGTATGTTTCTGTAGATCAACACTGCAGGAAGGACTGTATGTTTCTGTAAATCAACACAGAAGGAAGGACTGTATGTTTCTGTAAATCAACACAGAAGGAAGGACTGTATGTTTCTGTAAATCAACACAGAAGGAAGGACTGTATGTTTCTGTAAATCAACACAGAAGGAAGGACTGTATGTTTCTGTAGATCAACACTGAAGGAAGGACTGTATGTTTCTGTAAATCAACACAGAAGGAAGGACTGTATGTTTCTGTAAATCAACACAGAAGGAAGGACTGTATATTTCTGTAAATCAACACAGAAGGAAGGACTGTATGCTTCTGTAAATCAACACAGAAGGAAGGACTGTATGTTTCTGTAAATCAACACTGAAGGAAGGTCTGTATGTTTCTGTAAATCAACACAGAAGGAAGGACTGTATGTTTCTGTAAATCAACACAGAAGGAAGGACTCTATCTTTCTGTAGATCAACACTGCAGAAAGGACTGTATGTTTCTGTAAATCAACACAGAAGAAAGGACTGTATGTTTCTGTATATCAACACAGAAGAAAGGACTGTATGTTTCTGTAAATCAACACAGAAGAAAGGACTGTATGTTTCTGTAAATCAACACAGAAGAAAGGACTGTATGTTTCTGTAAATCAACACAGAAGGAAGGACTGTATGTTTCTGTAAATCAACACAGAAGAAAGGACTGTATGTTTCTGTAAATCAACACAGAAGGAAGGACTGTATGTTTCTGTAAATCAACACAGAAGGAAGGACTGTATGTTTCTGTAGATTAACACAGAAGGAAGGACTGTATGTTTCTGTAAATCAACACAGAAGGAAGGACTGTATGTTTCTGTAAATCAACACAGAAGGAAGGACTGTATGTTTTTCTGGTTCTGAAATAAAACGTTCATAGAGAGATACACATCCAGTCTCATGAGAAGCGTGTCAAAGTGAATCCAGCGCTTTGTCTACAATTACAAATTATGTATATCAGTAACATAGCTTGTTATTAAGATATATCAAGGCTTAATCATGGTGATATGCAAGACATGAATACAAAAATGGATTTGTAAAGATTGGAGTTTGACTCCTAGCCATACTAGTCGGGTCCAATTTGCTGAAAAGGTGAAGTCTAGCGGCATGTTATTAGTATTTGATCCAACATAGTTTTTGATCCTAATTTGGGTATGAGGAATTCAAATAAATATGTTGGCCATTCCTAAAAGGTCATTTAGGGGTCGAAAATTGCAAATTAAGATGGCACCCCTACAATCGCGAATATTTTCGATCGATAATAATTCAGAATGGCTCAAATTTTCTTTTATACATTGAAATCGGTATAAATCTACTGGTATAGCATGAATAGGTTTAAATACAACAGAATTGTAACTTTAATATATATAAACCTTGCTTGCGCATGCGTAAATCACTATTTCGTACGTTTTCGGCTGTAATTAAATCCTAGAATTAACACATTGCTCATGTTTACTCTGATGACTTTTACAGAGGTCTGTGCATGGCAATTTGGCTTTTATACAGCTGCATCGTAACGTTATACAACCAGTGGAGCACTGACACGATATCATTTCAAGACATGCTTGTGGGACCGGATCAAGTGTCATAAGAAGTGGTATTAAACGATCACCATCCAAACTCCAACCCATGGTTACAGGAGAAGGCAAAACTGGCTTGACAACATTCGCTTGTTTCCACACACTTGCTTGAAAGTGAGCTCTCTCAATATGTAATTTCAACGCATCACTTGTAGGGGGAAGATTTTCTGGACTCTTCGATTTTCCAAACATCAGATCCCGAGCTTCATCAGAGGTATCAATCATTTGATTGTAAAGTTTGCATATGAAAACCTCGGCTAATTTGATCTTCTCGTCAGTTAGTTCTGCTTCTCCAATTCCTTCAAGAAGATTGACATCTTGCTCATAAACCTTATACGCCTTTTTCTTCGAAATCCCATAGAAGAAGGACGTAGTATCACAGCCAGTAATTGAGTGAAATGCCAATACATTTTGGGCCATACGTCTTGTAGGCAAATTCGTCTCTAAAACAGAGTGTATTGGTATATTCTCTGGGCTTTTAGATGTTCCTGCCATCATCCATATCTTGATATCCATTCCGTAAGCATGGTACAGTAAAAGCAAAAAGACATTGGTATCGGTTGCAGATACAGCGATAGTTCGGCAGTTAGATACCTTTTTACAATGAAGCATGTGGAGAATCATGCGCATGTCTGCCTCTTCATGTGTTGCCTTCAAGTTATCTAAATTCAGGCTCTTGTCATTGCTGTCTGCCTGGTCCTCGGAAATAAACCCCCCTCCAGTGACCACAACTTTGCCTTCAGGAGCTTACCGGATGAGTTCTGTTGCCAAAAAGAAGGCCAAGTCTTCTTTATTTGCAGACAAAGAAAGAAAACTTGGCAAATTAGATGGTAGAGAAACGTTACGGTTTTCAATTACTCTTCTAATTGGTTGTACGGACTTTGATCTTTTTTTTCGTGTTCCTGATTTTATAGACTGTACGATATCGATCAAAAACAACATCAATTCGTCTAAATCTAACACCTTTTCTTAGCACGACTCCCACATACATGTCTGCATATTCACCAAATGTCCTCAAACCCTGGTGTTTCAAACTCTGAGCAAGAATTTGCCATCTATAATCAATGCAGCTCTATCATTAAAGTCTATTAGACCATTAGTATCTATTTTTTCCATCCAAAGTGGAGTTATTTATGTCAATATTGTCAGCCGTAAAATGAGTGAACGCCTTATCCTTTAAATTATGTGGCACACAACATTCGGTATTCACGTCCAGTGATTCTAGCGACTTCTCTGCCAGTCCAGTATCTATCTTGAGCACATCATGGTGATTCAATGTATGCCCAGCAGTGTGAAACAGGTTTACCAACTGCTTAGGTCTGGTCATCTGGTGTAATGTGCAAGACAGGCCAATATGTTTTGGTGTCCATTTCTACCCTCACTAACACCGTACACTATGTCTTGACAAACGCTGAGGATTTTGGTTTGTTTTGTACTCTTTGAATCTTCAGGATTACCGTCTTGGCTCCAAATATCCTAACCACCATACACGAGATTCAGGAACGTAAATAAACAGTCGGGGACACAATTGATTGCATCATCTTCGCTAACACTGAGACCTGTGCTACTAGTGAGCAATATCTTTCCCAAACATCAGACAGTTGGAGTATTTTGATTTTTAGAGGCAGCATATCCAAGTTCTTGAACTAAAAAAATCATTGCAAGATCTATTGTTTCACATTCCTTTTTCGTTTTCTGTGTATCATATTTGAACGCATTGAGGCATTTGTTATGATATTTTCCTTCTGCAGCTATTAAATCGTTAACCCCTGCTAAACGTAAACGCATAGTGTTTTCCAATTTTGAATCTTGCAAGATCTTATTGCTGACAGAAAACGTTGAAATATTGAACAACTTATCTTTGTTGGAAATCTCACAAAAAATACATAGATTCCAATCGACTGGCTTTACAGATTTTCTACTCGAGTATTTGGACGTCGACGGAGCCATCGAATCCGAACATGTAACTCCATGTTCCTGCTTTGGCGATTCAACATCTGCCTTTTGCCCTTCAACTCTGGCTTCAAAGGTTTTGATTTGTTTCTGATGAGTGAACTCAGGATAACATTTTCTATGGCAAAAGACTTCGTCTGGTGTATGAAGCTTTTCTAGTCGATCAATAGCCTCATAATATCGTACGTCTCTTATCTTTTGTCTTTGAGAGGCACGTTCTTTAAGAGTCTGAATTCTCCTTTGCTTTTTATGTTCTAGGGCATCTGTTTTATTTTCTTGACAAATAACACACTTGTTAACATCGTGTTGACCAGAAAATGATCGTTTTCTAATATTTCAGCTTATATCCATTTTGAACTATCGATGGTTTAGCATGTGTTTAGAAACTGTCGACTAAAGCAAATATACAGAAAGCATCAATAATTTTCCAAGTATTAGGTAATCTTGATCTTTATGCTTTTTAAAAAATATTAGAATTAAGTAGCAATGCATGTCAATTGTCATTTCGCTAACAGGATTTTGAATCCGAATTGAGAGAGTTCTAACGGGCTTTTTGATTGGTTGAACAATCTGTTTCAGCCAATCAAAAAGCCCGTTAGAACTCTCTCAATTTTCATGTCTATGGCGTTTGTCAAGGGTGCAAATGGGATTTCTTTCACAGACAGACTTAAAGGACATATAAATCGGCGTAAGGTAAGAAATTTTATCATAATTTGAATGAATGAAAGTATTTAGCTAGTCAAAATGACTCGCTTACGCATGGGAAAGTCTGTACACAGATGGGAAATGGTCATCCCAGCGTTTGTACGACTTCGGATTTGCACGCCGTTTTGCTTTGGTTCGTGTATTGGGGTCTCTTTGGAAAGGAAAATCAATTGACTTTCGACTGGTGGAAACATTTTTTGAAAATATTAAGGCGTTCCGAAGTTACGATCAATTTAACACGACGATTTAAAAAAATGGAAGCATGCGAGTTCGCCCCCTTGTAGTATTATATAGTATTTTTTTTTCTTTTTTCGGACGCACCTAGCCCCTGTGGGTAATACCATTTGATATAGACAAATAAATAGCTGATACCTAATATATAGCTTTATTCCAACATTCCTACTCTCATAGGGTCCATTAATGAACAATGCTGAATATGGTTTGTTCTCAAATGTTGTTTTTTGGGTAGTCATTTTGTCCGCCATTTTATGACGTTAAACGACATTTTTCGAATGGCCAACATAGATTTTTGGATTCAGCGACCCTGAAATAGGGTGAAAAAGTATGTTGAACTAAATACTAATAAAATGCCGCTAGATTCTTTAAACGACGACTTTTTCAAAAATCCGACCTGACTATAACAGCGGGTATCCCATGTAACCTGATGTAATTAATTCTGTCCATAACAGTGTTTTCCTGCCGCTATCAATACAACCGATCGTCTCAATACTGTTGTTGAAAGTGGCTTTCAATACCACGAATACATCCCATACAATATATCACACTAAACAACTATTTCATATCTGGTATTATTATTATTATGTATTCATATTTAAAGAATACGTGTCCCCTTGCTTCTTTTAAAATTGTACAGACTAACTAAACGATAATTGATTATATAAAGAGAAGAAAACAAACAAAATGCAAATTATATAAATTTTATTAATTTCCCAGACGACATTGTTTGTTGGTATGTAAATTAATTTTCGCAAATTTAATTTACTGTTTTCCAAAATGTTATTGTAGACTGTTTGCGTTTTTGATATAATGATAGTTATTGCAGTTTTGTAGATTTGTTTTCATTCCTCTTAGGAACAAACTATTGTTTTGATAACGATACATACTAGATTTTAACCCTATAAAGTAAACTCTAAAAATCGACATTAAATATATGGACAACCGGAACTTCTCTATTTATAGGTAAGTTTAACATAGATATAAACCACAAAGATGTACTTAATAAAGATACTAATCTATATTTTATTGGTTTGCTTTTTACCTATTCAAAGAAACCCCCCTCATAGAGGGTGTGCCGGGGGTAGAATAGGCACCAGGTTTCTCCGCCCTAGAGGTACTAGTCCTCTAAAAGGGGTCAACTCCGCGGGAACCCCGGGGTATAGAAATGGGACCGAGAGCTTCTTCGGCTTGAAGGGGCGTCCGTCGGTTGTGCGTGATGTAGAAATTCACAACCAACCCGTCCTTCGGATGAGACGTAAATAAAACCGAGGTCCCGTGTTGAGAGATTGCCACAATCTCCGCACGTTAAAGAACCCAGTGTAACAGCTCATTATGAGCATGCTCATGATGAGTGGTCCATAAGAGACCTGTTGCACTGGCAAAATTATCCGTCCCTACCCATCACCTTTCCTTGTTTCGAGTCCCGTGGCGCTTAAATTGTTAAATGTTCTCGTCCTGAATATAGCTGAAAAATTGCTCGCTGGACGTTAAACACCAATCAATCAATCAATCAACCTATTCAAAGATGAACAATACCTAAACTACTATACTAGTACCTCAAAAATATTTTTTGGTCATCGCCATGAGCTTGCAGACATGATTTTGATGTAACCATGTCTCGTGTAGCCGTTATTGTGCTATACACCGAGGAAGAGGATTTATGGGTGTGATGAATATGAATGGGACAGCAAGGGCCTACTGTTCTAAACACGTGGTTTTACTCCCGTTTTAATTAGGGGTCGTGTTGACCGATCTGTGTTTTTATTTATTTTTGTATTTAATATTTTACGCGGACAATTGTTTGTATCGTTCCTTTTAATTTGTATTTTACTATTCCTTCCTTCAACGTTTTTAGAAATAAGGATTTTAAGATGGGTGGCATTTATGAAGATTCACATAATAACCCTTCCGGAGTACCGGGTCTCTCTCTCTCTCCGTTATTGTTGGAATTCGTGTCATCCGAGTTTCTCTTATGTTTATACTGTGTACCATGGAGTGTTTATAATGATAACGTAGATATCTAATTTAATGCGCGCGACGCGCTTCTGGAATTACCGTCATCAGGTACGCTCAAAATCGAAAGATTGGACAGCCAAATAAGCGCATTTTTATGGTCGAGTAAGAATATGGTCTGGAGTCTTCTCGTCTAAACATTTTGAAATATTCCAATATGCAAGCTTTACGAGTGGCTACCCTGAATAAAATTTGCTTATGCCAATTTATTGAATAAATAAAAAATATAGTGATACCGGAGAGAAGTCAGGGATCCTACCATTGCATGTGCTGTACAATTTGTCAGGGGGGGGGGGGAGGGGCAAACTAATATACCGCCGTCTAAATCCACATCTAGCTCTAACCTATACCTATGCATGACACTCGCTTTCATCTCTCTCTCATAAACTATCAAATCGACCAAAACTGAATTGACCATTTACACAGGTAACCTTAAAGTCAATATTGACGACGGTATAAAACAATTAAAATGATACAATCACTTAATACGTGGTAAAAATCATCCGTTTTATTATTGTTTTTATTCGCTAGCTGCCACAATATACGTTAATGATGTTTATATCATTTGTGTAATTTACTTTTCACAAAAACAACGCAATCTATGGCCTTGATGATCCTGCTGGTAATTTGACAAAAGACGTTAGGTTTATGGTGTTTAACTCCACTTTCAACAATATTTCAGTTAAATCGTGGCGGTCAATGTTATTGGTGGAGGAAACCGCCGGAGTACCTGAAGAAAACCACCGACCTGCCGCATGTCACTGACAAACTTTATCACATAATGTTGTATCGAGTACGCCACGCCATGAGTGGGATTTTTTTTTTTGACAAAAGAACAAAGTTTCCGGGTAATATGTGTTGAGAATAACCCACTGGCAAACCTTATATTTATAGTGTTCCAGTTGTTTTTGGTATCCAGAACTTCTTTTTCTTTTAGCTCTCTTTAATGATACCTTTAATAGTGGTGCGTTTGCATTCGCTATATTTTTTTATATCAGCTGATAAAATCTTGAAAAATCTAATTTAATCGATGGTAAAACATTGTATTTGAAAAATAATTTTGATAATGAATCAAAAAGCCCTTCGACAGAAATTATATAATTTACATGATACCCATAAGGATTAGGTATAGCCAATCCTGCTAACCCCAATATGTGTCAACCGATCGGTGAAAAAACATGCTTCACTATCCTTAGACATCGATTCCTTAGTTAAAGTAGATTTTTCTTATATTTCACAAAAATAACAAATAAAAATTAAACAGTCTGAAATGGAAGATAATCAACAACTGTGTCTGAGAATATAGTACAGAAAGTAAAAGCAAGCACAATAATATCTTTATTTATTGATTTGTTAAAAAAAACAAACAAAGTTATCAAAGGTGTAATCAGAAACAGTAAATTGAAGAACAGACGAAACAATGGCCAAAAGAAAGACTACAAAAAGACAATAGTCCACAAAAGAAAGACTACAAAAAGGCAATAATCCACAAAAGAAAGACTACAACAAGACAATAGTCCACAAAAGAAAGACTACAACAAGACAATAGTCCACAAAAGAAAGACTACAAAAAGACAATAATCCACAAAAGAAAGACTACAACAAGACAATAGTCCACAAAAGAAAGACTACAACAAGACAATAGTCCACAAAAGAAAGACTACAAAAAGACAATAATCCACAAAAGAAAGACTACAACAAGACAATAGTCCACAAAAGAAAGACTACAACAAGACAATAGTCCACAAAAGAAAGACTACAACAAGACAATAGTCCACAAAAGAAAGACTACAACAAGACAATAGTCCACAAAAGACTACATATCAAATTAAACATTAAGCAACACAGATTCCACTAAAAACCGGGGGAAAGCGGAAGAATCAGTATTTCCTGTTCCACTGTGAAATCCATCGTGTTATTCAAATTAAGAACCAGATGATCAATCATGAACGAGGAAAGAAGTACATGATTGTGATTACGACAAATGAAACCTATGTATGGTCATCTGTGACTGTTAACAAGGTAATGATGGCGACCATAAAACTTTCAAACTAATGACTTCAACTTTACCACTAAGAACCCTCAGAAACTTCCTTTGTAGTAACAACCCTTTATAATATAACTTTTAAGTTAGAGTTATGGTGTTTAACGCCACTTTAAAAAAACAATATTTCAGGTATATAATCGTGGCGGTCAGTTTTATTGGTGGGGGAAAACCGAAGAAAACCACCGACCTTCCGCAAGTCACTGGCAAACTTTATCACATAATGTTGCATCGAGTACACATCGCCATGAGCGGGATTCGAACACACAACGTTAGTGGTGATAGGCACTGATTGCACATGTAGTAGTAAATCAAATTACCATACGATCACGACCACGACGGCCCCTCGTAACTTTTAAATCATTAGATAAGAATAGCACGTTATATTATACTTTATCTTCATTAAATGACTTGACAAGTAACATAAGAAGATCACATCATGCTTAATAGCAATTAGAGAATTTGATTTTATTTAGTTACTAATTAAGTAAAGTTCATTTTTGACATGATTAAAGATGAATAATCAATGAAAATTAAATTTATTCTCCAACATTTTTTAACTCGACAAACAAAAAATATATTCTTCGACATCATTTACCATCTCACGTGTTTTATATTGAAAAATGTCTTAAAACGCTTGATTGACGCAGATTAAGTACAAATGATATATATACTAGATGATAATGATGCAGTTGGTTATAATTATTGGACAATGTTGCGGTTTTGGAGGAGGGAGTAAACATTATGAGGATGAAAGGGAGTAAAATATCTTTAGCCCTTAATAAAAGTTTGAATTTATGAATGTACTAAATGGGTAATCAGAAGCCATAAATAGAAGGGCAGAAAATACAATGACCAAATGACAAAAGGTTAAGGACAATGAGCTACAAAAACACTACACAGAAAGGTAAAGGTTGGGCAACAAGAACATCACAAATAAACGAGGTGTAAGCTAAGAATATCACCGATAAACGGGGTATAAACTAAGAACATCACCGATAAACGAGGTGTAAACTAAGAACATCACAGATAAACGAGGTGTAAACTAAGAACATCACCGATAAACGAGGTGTAAACTAAGAACATCACAGATAAACGAGGTGTAAACTAAGAACATCACCGATAAACGGGGTGTAAACTAAGAACATCACAGATAAACGAGGTGTAAACTAAGAACATCACAGATAAACGAGGTGTAAACTAAGAACATCACCGATAAACGAGGTGTAAACTAAGAACATCACAGATAAACGAGGTGTAAACTAAGAACATCACCGATAAACGGGGTGTAAACTAAGAACATCACAGATAAACGAGGTGTAAACTAAGAACATCACAGATAAACGAGGTGTAAGCTAAGAACATCACAGATAAACGAGGTGTAAACTAAGAACATCACAGATAAGCGAGGTGTAAACTAAGAACATCACCGATAAACGGGGTGTAAACTAAGAACATCACAGATAAACGAGGTGTAAACTAAGAACATCACAGATAAACGAGGTGTAAACTAAGAACATCACAGATAAACGAGGTGTAAACTAAGAACATCACAGATAAACGAGGTGTAAACTAAGAACATCACCGATAAACGAGGTGTAAACTAAGAACATCACAGATAAACGAGGTGTAAACTAAGAACATCACAGATAAACGAGGTGTAAACTAAGAACATCACCGATAAACGAGGTGTAAACTAAGAACATCACAGATAAACGAGGTGTAAACTAAGAACATCACAGATAAACGAGGTGTAAGCTAAGAACATCACAGATAAACGAGGTATAAACTAAGAACATCACAGATAAACGAGGTGTAAGCTAAGAACATCACAGATAAACGAGGTGTAAGCTAAGAACATCACAGATAAACGAGGTGTAAACTAAGAACATCACCGATAACGAGGCGTAAACTAAGAACATCACAGATAAACGAGGTGTAAGCTAAGAACATCACAGATAAACGAGATGTAAGCTAAGAACATCACAGATAAACGAGGTGTAAACTAAGAACATCACAGATAAACGAGGTGTAAGCTAAGAACATCACAGATAAACGAGGTGTAAGCTAAGAACATCACAGATAAACGAGGTGTAAACTAAGAACATCACAGATAAACGAGGTGTAAGCTAAGAACATCACAGATAAACGAGGTGTAAGCTAAGAACATCACAGATAAACGAGGTGTAAACTAAGAACATCACAGATAAACGAGGTGTAAACTAAGAACGTCACAGATAAACGAGGTGTAAACTAAGAACATCACAGATAAACGAGGTGTAAGCTAAGAACATCACAGATAAACGAGGTGTAAGCTAAGAATATCACAGATAAACGGGGTGTAAACTAAGAACATCACCGATAAACGAGGTGTAAGCTAAGAATATCACAGATAAACGAGGTGTAAACAAAGAACATCACAGATAAAAGGGGTGTAAACTAAGAACATCACCGATAAAAGGGGTGTAAACTAAGAACATCACAGATAAACGAGGTGTAAGCTAAGAACATCACAGATAAACGAGGTGTAAGCTAAGAATATCACAGATAAACGAGGTGTAAACTAAGAACATCACAGATAAACGAGGTGTAAACTAAGAACATCACAGATAAACGAGGTGTAAACTAAGAACGTCACAGATAAACGAGGTGTAAACTAAGAACATCACAGATAAACGAGGTGTAAGCTAAGAACATCACAGATAAACGAGGTGTAAACTAAGAACATCACAGATAAACGAGGTGTAAGCTAAGAACATCACAGATAAACGAGGTGTAAGCTAAGAACATCACAGATAAACGAGGTGTAAACTAAGAACATCACAGATAAACGAGGTGTAAACTAAGAACGTCACAGATAAACGAGGTGTAAACTAAGAACATCACAGATAAACGAGGTGTAAGCTAAGAACATCACAGATAAACGAGGTGTAAGCTAAGAATATCACAGATAAACGGGGTGTAAACTAAGAACATCACCGATAAACGAGGTGTAAGCTAAGAATATCACAGATAAACGAGGTGTAAACAAAGAACATCACAGATAAAAGGGGTGTAAACTAAGAACATCACCGATAAAAGGGGTGTAAACTAAGAACATCACAGATAAACGAGGTGTAAGCTAAGAACATCACAGATAAACGAGGTGTAAGCTAAGAACATCACAGATAAACGAGGTGTAAGCTAAGAATATCACAGATAAACGAGGTGTAAGCTAAGAATATCACAGATAAACGAGGTGTAAACAAAGAACATCACAGATAAAAGGGGTGTAAACTAAGAACATCACCGATAAAAGGGGTGTAAACTAAGAACATCACCGATAAAAGGGGTGTAAACTAAGAACATCACCGATAAAAGGGGTGTAAACTAAGAACATCACCGATAAACGGGATATAAACTAAGAACATCACCGATAAAAGGGGTGTAAACTAAGAACATCACCGATAAACGGGGAATAAACTAAGAACATCACAGATAAACGGGGTATAAACTAAGAACATCACCGATAAAAGGGGTGTAAGCTAAGAACATCACCGATAAACGGGGTGTAAACTAAGAACATCACCGATAAACGGGGTATAAACTAAGAACATCACCGATAAACGGAGTGTAAACTAAGAACCTCACAGATAAACGGGGTATAAACTAAGAACCTCACAGATAAACGAGGTATAAACTAAGAACCTCACAGATAAACGGGGTGTAAGCTAAGAACATCACCGATAAACGGGATGTAAACTAAGAACATCACCGATAAACGGGGTATAAACTAAGAACATCACCGATAAAAGGGGTATAAACTAAGAACATCATCGATAAACGAGGTATAAACTAAGAACATCACCGATAAAAGGGGTGTATACTAAGAACATCACCGATAAACGGGGTATAAACTAAGAACATCACCGATAAAAGGGGTATAAACTAAGAACATCACCGGTAAACGGGGTGTAAACTAAGAACCTCACAGATAAACGGGGTATAAACTAAGAACCTCACAGATAAACGAGGTGTAAACTAAGAACCTCACCGATAAACGAGGTGTAAATTAAGAACCTCACAGATAAACGGGGTATAAACTAAGAACCTCACAGATAAACGGGGTGTACATTAAGAACCTCACAGATAAACGGGGTGTAAATTAAGAACCTCACAGATAAACGGGATGTAAACTAAGAACCTCACAGATAAACGAGGTGTAAACTAAGAACCTCACCGATAAACGAGGTGTAAATTAAGAACCTCACAGATAAACGGGGTATAAACTAAGAACCTCACAGATAAACGGGGTTTAAATTAAGAACCTCACAGATAAACGGGGTGTAAATTAAGAACCTCACAGATAAACGGGATGTAAACTAAGAACCTCACCGATAAACGAGGTGTAAACTAAGAACGTCACAGATAAACGGGGTATAAACTAAGAACCTCACAGATAAACGGGGTGTAAATTAAGAACCTCACAGATAAACGGGGTGTAAATTAAGAACCTTACAGATAAACGGGGTGTAAACTAAGAACCTCACAGATAAACGAGGTGTAAACTAAGAACGTCACAGATAAACGGGGTATAAACTAAGAACCTCACAGATAAACGGGGTGTAAACTAAGAACCTCACAGATAAACGGGGTGTAAACTAAGAACCTCACAGATAAACGGGGTGTAAACTAAGAACCTCACAGATAAACGGGGTGTAAACTCAAGTGGCAATCGTCGTATTACTCTGGTTACAACCGGTTTAATCAAGTCATGGTGGTGACAGTTAAACTTTACATTTACACATTTTCTACTGATTTTTAGTTCACATGTTCTGACCCTATCATTTTCGTAGAACCTAAATGGTCAATTTAAATCATACTTGTTAGCAATGTTCATTGAATGTTCTTCTACAATGGTTTTCTATTGTATTTCGATCGGAAATCCACAGCGACACAAGAGGCACAGATGTGCCAAATCTTTTTTTTGCAGTATTTGTATGTGGACCATTTAATTTTCAACCAATTTCAATTTTTGTTTATGTTTTTCTTCAAATTCTCTTTATGTAATATTCCAACATATTTTGTATGGACGCCACGATATAGCTGAAATATTGCTAAAGTTGGCGCGTTAAGCACTAATCAATATTTTGTATAGCTCTTTCAAGATAAAAACCATAAAAAATGTACCCAACACCAAGAATCTTGGAATATAACATAAATTATGTTTTGATCATATTTTTTCTTCAGATTACTTACGCAATTTCTGTCTGCGTTTATCCAACATAAAATGAACTCTGTTTATTACTTTTGCTTTTACTTCCTGTCATGAATATAGCTGACACAATGCTCAATTGACGATAAAACAATATTCAATTAATTAATCCCTTGCTTGATACATAGACTGATAGATTGTTGTTTAACGTCAAGCGAGCAGTATCGCATATATAGAATAATTTAAAGAGTCATTAATGAGTTCCAAAAAGATTGCTCTGCTATGAGTCTGTCGATGACTGCTTTTCCACATGTGTGAATCGTGGAATTCTCATCACACGGCACACTCATTTACATCACATTCTATGGTAGATCTTTGCAGTTTATATATTGTTTTCAAGCGTTTATTTTTATTAGCATCTGTACATTTGTTAGTTTGAAACGTCTAGCTCGACTCGTCCTCATTAACGTTAGTATATATGTTAAACAATGGGGTGTTAGCAATTGCTTGTTTACATATCGCATTATTTTTAAGTTTGCAATTTCAAGAAGAGTTACCAAAGATTAATCACAATCCATAAATCCAAGGACAGACAAAACAATGGCCAAAAGAAAAAGGACAAACAACGATCCTCAAAACATACACATAAAACTAAAGATCGAGTAACACGAACCACACTAAAACCGAATTCAATTCATTCCACACTCACGATATCCCTACATGAACATACAAAGCAATTTTTGATTCAGATCAACCTTCATATATAATACATATTTTGCTTGAAAATAAAATCCCTATTGATACCTTCTCACCCACAAAAAAAACCATAAATATATATTTGAATTCAAATATATGTGCATTTTGTTCGTTTCGTTATTATTGATTGTTGTTTAGCATCTTCTCTGACAAATTGTGGCGTGTATTTTTCATTCCAAATGTTAAAATGGTTGGGTTATGGTGTCTAACGCCACTTTCAACAATATTCCAGCTATATCGTTGCTATCAGTTTTTATTAGTAGAGGAAACCGGAGTACCCGGGGAAACCCACCGACCTGTCGCAAATCATTAACAAACTTTATCACATTTTGTTGTATCGAGTATACCTCGCCGTGGTCGTGATTCGAGCTCAAAACTTTAGTGGGGATATGCGCTGATTACACAGGTAGTTGTAAATCCACCTACCATACGATTACTACCACGACGACCTCAAATGTTAAAAGCAACCACGGAATACATTTTAAGACATTTCCCATGCAAACATAAAAGTTTTAAAAAAAAACAATAAAACTTTTTAAATTAATAGAGTAAAATGACATTAGAAACTTAATGAGAAGAAATACAAGTCAATGTTTACTACGCAAATTGATTTATATAAAACGAACATTAAACTTACATTCCCTCCTGCATTTGTAAAACAATCTTTTAAAGGGTTAACTTGATGACATGCTTGTCAACTATCACACACACGTATCTAATACAGTCAACTAAAACATAATCACCAATTATATAGTATAAAATGAATAGAATTAAATGTATTTAGGTCATTCCTCATAAATTTATGTGTCAACTTTCCATTGTTATATTTACATGACAACGTGTCAACATTATGTTTTGCTTAAGGGTTATGGGTGATGGTGTTTAACGCCACTTTCAACAATATTTCAATTATATCGTTGCGGTCAGTTTTATTGGTGGAGGAAATCGGAGTATCCGGAGTAAAGCACCGACCTGTCACAAGTCACTGATAAACATTATCACATAATGTTGTATCGAATACATCTCGCCATGAATAAATGCGAATTGACGTTACCACTTTTAATTGCCAAGGACGAATGTCAAGAATGATCATCCATTTTTCAGAATTCAGAATTCAAATCAGGAAATTAATACCATGCTTAGCGATTTGTCGTATTTTCTATCACGTGATCATATAACTTAGATGGCGTATAGAAATGGCTGCAGGTAGACGAATGGCATGTACAAAACATGAGTGGGAATTTAAATAACATACGGATTGTGATGGTCGTCTGAGGGAAACAAAAAGCTGCATTTATTAAAAATGCAATATGTGAACCCAAACTCAGGGAAATAATGGTTCTATTTTGGGAGGAGATCTTTAAGACAGATGCCAAATTAGCACACACAAAGAAAGAAATATACTAATTTTAGGACAATTATTTGTATTTCCAAAATATGCCTCATGTTACAGTTACATAAATTTGGATCAGATTTCTCCCTTTATATATATAAAGTCTAAGGGAATCTACCAACCAGAGAACTTAATGAGTAACGGATCGTCGAGACATGACGATGCAGCACAAACAAAATAAATTATAGAAGTCTAGAAGATTGTGCAACGATACCGATCAAGATGTTACAAAAAATATAATGACAAAATTTTCGATCAACAAATTACCTTCTTCAATGTCTTTCAAAATTAGACTGCATTTGTAAAGATTAGATGGTATAATTACAACTCACTAAATAGTCAGGTGACAAAGTGTGAAGCATATATATATATACGTCTGAAAATTAAACCAAACAGTGTTAGAATTAGATTTTAGAGCTGTCAAATGTTTGTTCTTCCCTCTAAAATCTAATTCTTACGCTGTTTGGTTTAATATTCAGACGTATATTTAATATTTAGTATTAACCTAGTATCACAAGTAACTTTGAGATCCAGTGGGACAGATATATTGTACGGTTGTCACTTGCTTAGACGTTTGTATATATATATATATATATATATATATATATTGCAATTGCGTTCTTCACCTTATCCTAACTCCTTAATAATCTAGGTTTGGTTTGTTGCATGATTAAAAAAAAACACCTTTTCAACAATATTTCAGTTATATCGTGGCGGTCAGGTTTATTGGTGGAGAAAACCGGAATACCCGGAGAAAACCACCGTCCTGCCGCAAGTCACTGACAAAATTTATCACATAATGTTGCATTGAGTACACCTCGCCATGAACGGGGTTCGAACTCACACCTTTAGCCTTAATATCTAAACTGAAGAATGATCATAACATCTATTCGATATTGTCTCCACCAAAACTGTTTTATACCGAGTTATTTTGTTACAATAAAATTTTGTATATATTGATGAGTCATATGTATATTAATATTCACATTAATATATTGTCGATTAAATTACCATTCGTTCACTTGACCTTGCAGCCATTCCTAATCTTCATCTAAGTTATCTGGTCACGTGATATAAATAAATGCGGGAAAACAGGAGAAGGAAATTTGTGTATTATTTCAAAGCAATATTTTGGTTACATACAGTTGCTCTGTTTTATATATATTTATAACAATGTCACAATATTGTTCAGTTCATCAAAATTTCAATTGCCAAACATACAAGATATAGGATACGTCTTTTGTAACCAAAACATTCCCTTGGCGTAGACTGCTGTCAACAATAAACAAATCAATGGATTTCTAAACCTCGGAGTATAATACGGCGTGACATTTAGCGAAAATCTGCGAAATAGAGAATGCCGTTGGGAAACCCTAGATTATACAGTAGGATATAGTTTCAATAGATCTAACACTTGAAATAGCAATTGTGATATGCTGTTGTTATAATAAAACTTACATTACATTGGGGAACACTTCTTGAAAGTATCACATTCTGAATCATAATAAACGTTGTATCAAAGTTAACAATTATTTTCACATTTGCAAAACAAAATGCATAGAATAATAATAAAAACAAGCTTAAAATATTTTTTTAATTATTTTTTTTAATAAATATGACAGATTTTGTAGTACCGTATCAAAAGTAAAAGGAGACTTGTATGCTTGTTTGAATCTAAGTATATACAGTCAGACCTGTAAATAAAAGCCAACCAAGGGAACCAGAAAATGTGGTCTGTATGAACAGTTATCCGTTTTATATAAGTTAAAGGTATATGCACTATTCAGTAATGGGGAAAATGAGACTGCCCTTTACAGATAGTGCTTTGCTATATAGAGGTGCCCTTTAAGGCAGTGTTGACTGTAAATGAAAAGAATACTTTTCAAAAACAAATAATGCTGGAATTGTTCATCGTCAAAGTAAACTTAATGACTTCAAATACAATGTATCTAGGCTATGGTGTTTAACGCAAACATTCAACAATTTTTCAGTTATATCGTGGCGGTCAGTTTGATTGGTGGAGGAAACCACCGACCTGCACAAAGTTACTGACAAACTGTATCACATAGCGTTGTATCAAGTACACCTCACCTGAGCGGTAATGTAACTAGGTCATATTTCACATCTGACATACTATATAATGTATTTGATATATAAACAGACAATCTAGTCAATCTGAAACATATTGAATTATATGATGTTTTTAAATTACACTATTATCACTTACATCGTCGACCTAGACCTCTATGAATTGACCTTAGAACTCTTCTGTTTCTCTGGTTTCCGTACTGTCATAATTTACTCGAAAATCATTTCGATCATGTCTGCTCTGTGTTTGTTGTCATGAAAATATATTGAGAAATTAACTTTCTATCATTACTCATGTTTTTTTTTTATTGAAATACCAAACCAAATTTACAGATATCACAAGTACTAAATGTGATATGTGAAACCAAGAACTCAGGTATACAAATATTACAAACAATAGATGTAATATGCGATAACAAGAACACAGCATTACAGATATTACAAACACTAGATGTGATATTTGATAACAAGTACACAGTTTTACAGATATTACAAACAATAGATTTGATATGTGATAGCAAGGACACAGTTTTACAGATATCACAAACACTAGATGTGATATTTGATAACAAGAGCACAGTTTTACAGATATCACAAACACTAGATGTGATATGTGATAACAAGAACACAGTTTTACAGATATCATAAACACTAGATGTGATATTTGATAACAAGAACACAGTTTTACAGATATCACAAACACGAGATGTTATAAGTGATAAAAAGAACACAGTTTTACAGATATCACAAATACTAGATGTGATATGTAATAACAAGAACACAGTTTTACAGATATCACAAACACTAGATGTGATATGTAATAACAAGAACACAGCTTTAGAGATATCACAAACACTAGATGTGATATTTGATAACAAGAACATAGTTTTACAGATATCACAAACACTAGATTGTATAGGTGATAACAAGAACACCGTTTTACAGATATTACAAACACTAGATGTGATATGTAATAACAAAAATACAGTTTTACAGATATCACAAACACTAGATGTGATATGCAATAACAAGAACACAGTTTTACAGATATCACAAACACTAAATGTGATATGTAATAACAAGAACAGTTTAATAGATATCATAAACGCTAGATGTGATATTTGATAACAAGAACACATTTTGACAGATATCACAAACACTAGATGTGATATTTGATAACAAGAACACAGTTTTACAGATATCACAAACACTAGATGTGATATGTGATAGCAAAAACATAGTTCTACAGATATTATAAACACTAGATGTGATATGTAATAACAAGAACAGTTTTTCAGATATCACAAACACTAGATGTCATATTTGATATTAAAAACACAGTTTTACAGATATTACAAACACTAGATGTGATATTGGATAACAAGAACACAGCTTTACAGATATTACAAACACTAGATGTGATATGTAATAACAAGAACACAGTTTTACAGATATTACAAACACTAGATGTGATATTGGATAACAAGAACACAGTTTTACAGATATCACAAACACTAGATGTGATATGTAATAACAAGAACACAGCTTTACAGATATCACAAACACTAAATGTTATATGTAATAACAAGAACACAGTTTTACAGATATCACAAACACTAAATGTGATATGTAATAACAAGAACACAGCTTTACAGATATCACAAACACTAAATGTGATATGTAATAACAAGAACACAGCTTTACAGATATCACAAACACTAAATGTTATATGTAATAACAAGAACACAGTTTTACAGATATCACAAACACTAGATGTGATATGTAATAACAAGAACACAGCTTTACAGATATCACAAACACTAAATGTTATATGTAATAACAAGAACACAGTTTTAGAGATATCACAAACACTAGATGTGATATGTAATAACAAGAACACAGCTTTACAGATATCACAAACACTAAATGTGATATGTAATAACAAGAACACAGTTTTACAGATATCACAAACACTGGATGTGATATTTGATAACAAAAACACAGTTCTACAGATATTACAAACACTAGATGTGATATGTAATAACAATAACAGCTTAATAGATATCACAAACGCTACATGTGATATTTGATAACAAGAACACATTTTTTCAGATATCACAAACACTAGATGTGATATTTGATAACAAGAACACAGTTTTACAGATATCACAAACACTAGATGTGATATGTAATAACAAGAACAGCTTAATAGATATCACAAACGCTAGATGTGATATTTGATAACAAGAACACATTTTTCCAGATATCACAAACGCTAGATGTGATATTTGATAACAAGAACACAGCTTTACAGATATCACAAACACTAGATGTGATATGTAATAACAAGAACACAGTTTTACAGATATCACAAACACTAGATGTGATAACACAGTTTCGTTACAACTACTACACACGAATATTGATCAATAATAAACTAAATCTGTCCCTAATGAACATGCCATAGTAACTATATAGATATACATACGAGGTTCTGTTGTCAATTGCATAGACTTGTCCTTTTTGTGCTATCATGAAGCCAAACTACCAATGCAAATGCTTCAATTCCCAGAGAGTATTTTATTAATCGTTGGTATCATTTCCAAAAAGAAAGTTGTCAATGAAAGTGTGAATTGTTTATACATTAGAAAGAATGGATATGGATGTAAATGAACATGAGAGACTACCCAACACTACACTTAAGACATAAATTAAAGTAAAGGAACAACGTTTTCATAACTGTGACATTAGCTATGGTAGGATTGGTACGAGTCAGATGTAGATTCTGAAACATTCCGAGTGCATGGCCCCGATAACCATCTTAGGTTTCTCCGACACCAATGCACGGTCGGTTTGTTCGTTATACATGTCCATGATTCCCTCTAATAAATGATGAAGTCACGATATAGCTTTAAAATTACTGAAATAAAATGAAAAACAAAATATACCACGGTTGGAACAGGTATAAAAATGTCTCGAAAAATCGTGGAAAATCAATGCACCTAAGCCATAAACCATAATAGGGAAACAATAGTCAACTTAGAACTTAAATCTAATTGCCAAATGAATGGTTTTAATAATGACAAAATTGAAATCGTCTCTTTTGTCATATAGTCTGGTAAAAGTTTATCAATAGTTTAACATTTGAGGTAAATATCAAAGACAAGGAGGCAGAGGAAACTGTTTCTGTTGTTTCTTTTTTCTCTATCTCCAATTCTCTGAGGTATATTAATGGAATCGCGTTAGCAAAGAATGGATTATTATATCATAGAAAATCTTCCATATAACCGAAAGTGTTATTTAAGATATAATTGTTTTGCATTAACTCCACATCATAGAAGTAAACCTTGTAATGTGGGCGAGACAGAGTAGGTGTGGCAAACCACGTATATCATGTCTCTTCGTTAATGATACGAAAGAGGGGTCGTCGTAGTTGTAATCTATTATAGTGGTTGGATTTAAGACTAAATACAATGTATGAAATCAATGACTATCACCACTCACGTCTCGAGTCCGAACCCCGTTAATGGCGAGGTGTACTCGATACAACATTATGTGATAAAGTTTGGTAATGACTTGTAGCAGGTCGGAGGTTTTTTGCGGTTTCCTCCATCACTAAAACTGACTGCTACGATATAACTAAATATTGTGGCGTTAAACACGATAACCCGTATGAAAGAGCTTATTACATAGTAGATATAAATGTAATCGTTATGAATATCTGTTAAATAATTATACTATTGTATGTTTATTACATGTAGACATATGTCAATGTGACAGTTATGTTGATTAATATCATACCGTAAATTCAACGTAGGAATCAAAAGAATTAGATGTATGCGGGACATGTATATCTGAATGTGTGTCGTTTCCTATGCGTGTTCTTCGACCATTTCAAAGAAATCCAAGCTCACTTATGCAAAGCAAAACTAAGCTATGTGAAACCTACTATAAGTAATTACATGTTACATAATCCGGATAACAAGTCCATATTTAATGTCTTATCATAAAATATATCGATATTCGTTTTTCGTTAAGTGAATAAAAGAAAGAGTTTGAATTACTCCAGAGAACTGTAAAAATGTAAGTTAATTACTGGTATATTTGTATGTATAGACATAAATACCAAAGGGATAATAAAACATGGCTTTTGATATTCTACACACATAGTATTATTTCTATATAAGTAATTTTTCAGCCATGAAAATACTTCTAGTAATCTGAAACAGATAAAAAGTCAGATGTCAAAAATCTCTGTTTATAATCGTATCTTTGTTGACCGATTATTCTTTCCTGTGTTCCCTGCATCCCACCTATGCTAGGTGTACTCGATACAACATAATGTGATAAAGTTTGTCAGTGACGTGCGGCAGGACGGTGGTTTTCTCCTGGTACTCTATGCAACATAATGTGATAAAGTTTGTCAGTGACGTGCGGCAGGACGGTGGTTTTCTCCTGGTACTCTATACAACATTATGTGATAAAGTTTGTCAGTGACGTGCGGCAGGACGGTGGTTTTCTCCTGGTACTCTATACAACATTATGTGATAAAGTTTGTCAGTGACGTGCGGCAGGACGGTGGTTTTCTCCTAGTACTCTATACAACATTATGTGATAAAGTTTGTCAGTGACGTGCGGCAGGACGGTGGTTTTCTCCTAGTACTCTATACAACATTATGTGATAAAGTTTGTCAGTGACGTGCGGCAGGACGGTGGTTTTCTCCTGGTACTCTATACAACATTATGTGATAAAGTTTGTCAGTGACGTGCGGCAGGTCGGTGATTTTCTCCGGGTACTCCAGATACTCACGATATAGCTGAAATATTGTTGAAAGAGGGGTTAAACACCACAACTCGAACTCTTTGTTTCCTACCTGAAACCAACGGATTGATTGATTGCTGCTTAATGTCTAGTGAGCAGTGTTTCACTTATATTAAAAATGAAAGTAATGGAATGAAGTTTATGCTGCCAGTGGAAAGAGGATTTAATAAGGTCTGCAAATTTGGCCTTGTAACTGATCACACCATGCATTTCATTTTTAAAAGCTCTTCAGAGCTTATGTTGTATGTTTTTATACTCCGACTTTAAATAAAATTTGTATCTGTATCTGAAGTCACCGCAATAATTAGACATATACAGTAAAAACAATTCAGAGAAACAATTGTAACATTCAAGAACCCCGCCAAATGTTTATTATGCCTGTCCTAAGTTCGTATCTCAATTTCCAATGTCATATGTCGTGCACCCTTTTTTATGTTCAAGAATATGGGGGGGGGGGGGGATAACAATAATATGCATAAACCCCAGTAGCAATCGACGTTCACAGTCAGAAATATTGACATAAACAGCTTTTATAATGGAGTTAAGCTGGTATAAGAAAGAAAAAGAAACAACGGCAATACAGTTATCTTATAATTACAATGATTGGTTAAATAGAAAGAAAATAGCATATCAAACGTGCGATAACCTGATCGGAAGGTTTGAGAAAAAGATAGTACGATAACCTGACCGGAAGATTTGAGAAAAAGATAGTGTGCAAAAGAAGATAACATATAAAACGTGTGATAACCTGACCAGAAGGTTTGAGAAAAAGATAGTGTGTAAAAGAAGATAACATATAAAACGTGCGATAACCTGACCGGAAGGTTTGAGAAAACGATAGTGTGCAAAAGAAGATAACATATAAAACGTGCGATAACCTGACCTGGAAGGTTTCAGAAAAAGATAGTGTGTAAAAGAAGACAACATATAAAACGTACGATAACCTGACCGGAAGGTTTGAGAAACAGACAGTGTGTAAAAGAAGATAACATACAAAACGTGTGATATCCTGACTGGAAAGTTGGAGAAAAAGATAGTGTGTAAAAGAAGATAACATATAAAACGTGCGATAACCTGACCGGAAGGCTTGAGAAAAAGATAGTGCGTAAAAGAAGATAACATATAAAACGTGCGATAACCTGACCTGGAAGGTTTGAGAAAAAGATAGTGTGTAAAAGAAGATAACATATAAAACGTACGATAACCTGACCGGAAGGTTTCAGAAACAGATAGTGTGTAAAAGAAGATAACATATAAAACGTGTGATAACCTCACTGGAAGGTTTGAGAAAAAGATAGTGTGTAAAAGAAGATAACATATAAAACGTGTGATAACCTGACCGAAAGGTTTGAGAAAAAGACAGTGTGTAAAAGAAGATAACATATAAAACGTGCGATAACCTGACCGGAAGGTTTGAGAAAAAGACAGTGTGTAAAAGAAGATAACATATAAAACGTACGATAACCTGACCGGAAGGTTTGAGAAACAATATAGTGTGTAAAAGAAGATAACATATAAAACGTGTGATAACCTGACCGGAAGGTTTGAGAAAAAGATAGTGTGTAAAAGAAGATAACATATAAAACGTGTGATAACCTGACCGGAAGGTTTGAGAAAAAGATAGTGTGTAACAGAAGATAACATATAAAACGTGCGATAACCTGACCTGGAAGGTTTCAGAAAAAGATAGTGTGTACAAGAAGATAACATATAAAACGTACGATAACCTGACCGGAAGGTTTGAGAAACAGATAGTGTGTAAAAGAAGATAACATATAAAACGTGTGATAACCTGACTGGAAGGTTTGAGGAAAAGATAGTGTGTAAAAGAAGATAACATATAAAACGTGCGATAACCTGATCGGAAGGTTTGAGAAAAAGATAGTGTGTAAAAGAAGATAACATATAAAACGTGCGATAACCTGACTGGAAGGTTTCAGAAAAAGATAGTGTGTAAAAGAAGATAACATATAAAACGAGCGATAACCTGACCTGGAAGGTTTCAGAAAAAGATAGTGTGTAAAAGAAGATAACATATAAAACGTACGATAACCTGACCGGAAGGTTTGAGAAACAGATAGTGTGTAAAAGAAGATAACATATAAAACGTGTGATAACCTGACCAGAAGGTTTGAGAAAAAGATAGTGTGTAAAAGAAGATAACATATAAAACGTGCGATAACCTGACCGGAAGGTTTGAGAAAAAGACAGTGTGTAAAAGAAGATAACATATAGAACGTGCGATAACCTGACCTGGAAGGTTTCAGAAAAAGATAGTGTGTAAAAGAAGATAACATATAAAACGTACGATAACCTGACCGGAAGGTTTGAGAAACAGACAGTGTGTAAAAGAAGATAACATATAAAACGTGCGATAACCTGACTGGAAGGTTTGAGAAAAAGATAGTGTGTAAAAGAAGATAACATATAAAACGTGCGATAACCTGACCGGAAGGTTTGAGAAAAAGATAGTGTGTAAAAGAAGAAAACATATAAAACGTGCGATAACCTGACCGGAAGGTTTGAGAAACAGATAGTGTGTAAAAGAAGATAACATATAAAACGTGTGATAACCTCACTGGAAGGCTTGAGAAAAAGATAGTGTGTAAAAGAAGATAACATATAAAACGTGTGATAATCTGACCGGAAGGTTTGAGAAAAAGATAGTGTGTAAAAGAAGATAACATATAAAACGTACGATAGCCTGATCGGAAGGTTTGAGAAAAAGATAGTGTGTAAAAGAAGATAACATATAAAACGTGCGATAACCTGACCTGGAAGGTTTGAGAAAAAGATAGTGTGTAAAAGAAGATAACATATAAAACGTGTGATAACCTGACCGGAAGGTTTGAGAAAAAGATAGTGTGTAACAGAAGATAACATATAAAACGTGCGATAACCTGACCTGGAAGGTTTCAGAAAAAGATAGTGTGTACAAGAAGATAACATATAAAACGTACGATAACCTGACCGGAAGGTTTGAGAAACAGATAGTGTGTAAAAGAAGATAACATATAAAACGTGTGATAACCTGACTGGAAGGTTTGAGGAAAAGATAGTGTGTAAAAGAAGATAACATATAAAACGTGCGATAACCTGATCGGAAGGTTTGAGAAAAAGATAGTGTGTAAAAGAAGATAACATATAAAACGTGCGATAACCTGACTGGAAGGTTTCAGAAAAAGATAGTGTGTAAAAGAAGATAACATATAAAACGTGTGATAACCTGACCGGAAGGTTTGAGAAAAAGATAGTGTGTAACAGAAGATAACATATAAAACGTGCGATAACCTGACCTGGAAGGTTTCAGAAAAAGATAGTGTGTACAAGAAGATAACATATAAAACGTACGATAACCTGACCGGAAGGTTTGAGAAACAGATAGTGTGTAAAAGAAGATAACATATAAAACGTGTGATAACCTGACTGGAAGGTTTGAGGAAAAGATAGTGTGTAAAAGAAGATAACATATAAAACGTGCGATAACCTGATCGGAAGGTTTGAGAAAAAGATAGTGTGTAAAAGAAGATAACATATAAAACGTGCGATAACCTGACTGGAAGGTTTCAGAAAAAGATAGTGTGTAAAAGAAGATAACATATAAAACGTGCGATAACCTGACCTGGAAGGTTTCAGAAAAAGATAGTGTGTAAAAGAAGATAACATATAAAACGAGCGATAACCTGACCTGGAAGGTTTCAGAAAAAGATAGTGTGTAAAAGAAGATAACATATAAAACGTACGATAACCTGACCGGAAGGTTTGAGAAACAGATAGTGTGTAAAAGAAGATAACATATAAAACGTGTGATAACCTGACTGGAAGGTTTGAGAAAAAGATAGTGTGTAAAAGAAGATAACATATAAAACGTGCGATAACCTGACCGGAAGGTTTGAGAAAAAGACAGTGTGTAAAAGAAGATAACATATAGAACGTGCGATAACCTGACCTGGAAGGTTTCAGAAAAAGATAGTGTGTAAAAGAAGATAACATATAAAACGTACGATAACCTGACCGGAAGGTTTGAGAAACAGACAGTGTGTAAAAGAAGATAACATATAAAACGTGTGATAACCTGACTGGAAGGTTTGAGAAAAAGATAGTGTGTAAAAGAAGATAACATATAAAACGTGCGATAACCTGACCGGAAGGTTTGAGAAAAAGATAGTGTGTAAAAGAAGAAAACATATAAAACGTGCGATAACCTGACCGGAAGGTTTGAGAAACAGATAGTGTGTAAAAGAAGATAACATATAAAACGTGTGATAACCTCACTGGAAGGCTTGAGAAAAAGATAGTGTGTAAAAGAAGATAACATATAAAACGTGTGATAATCTGACCGGAAGGTTTGAGAAAAAGATAGTGTGTAAAAGAAGATAACATATAAAACGTACGATAGCCTGATCGGAAGGTTTGAGAAAAAGATAGTGTGTAAAAGAAGATAACATATAAAACGTGCGATAACCTGACCTGGAAGGTTTGAGAAAAAGATAGTGTGTAAAAGAAGATAACATATAAAACGTACGATAACCTGACCGGAAGGTTTGAGAAACAAAATAGTGTGTAAAAGAAGATAACATATAAAACGTGTGATAACCTGACCGAAAGGTTTGAGAAAAAGATAGTGTGTAGAAGAAGATAACATATAAAACGTGCGATAACCTGACCTGGAAGGTTTGAGAAAAAGATAGTGTGTAAAAGAAGATAACATATAAAACGTACAATAGCCTGACCGGAAGGTTTGAGAAACAGATAGTGTGTAAAAGAAGATAACATATAAAACGTGTGGTAACCTGACCGGAAGGTTTGAGAAACAAGATAGTGTGTAAAAGAAGATAACATATGAAACGTGTGATAACCTGACCTGGAAGATTTCAGGAAAAGATAGTGTGTGAAAGAAGACAACATATAAAACGTACGATAACCTGGCCGAAAGGTTTGAGAAACAATATAGTGTGTAAAAGAAGATAACATATAAAACGTGTGATAACCTGACCGGAAGGCTTGAGAAAATGATAGTGTGTAAAAGAAGATAACATATAAAACGTGTGATAACCTGACCGGAAGGCTTGAGAAAAAGATAGTGTGTAAAAGAAGATAACATATAAAACGTTTGATAACCTGACCGGAAGGTTTGAGAAAAAGATAGTGTGTAAAAGAAGATAACATATAAAACGTGTGATAACCTGACCGGAAGGTTTGAGAAAAAGATAGTGTGTAAAAGAAGATAACATATAAAACGTGCGATAACCTGACCGGAAGGTTTGAGAAACAATATAGTGTGTAAAAGAAGATAACATATAAAACGTTTGATAACCTGACCGGAAGGTTTGAGAAAAAGATAGTGTGTAAAAGAAGATAACATATAAAACGTGCGATAACCTGACCGGAAGGTTTGAGAAACAATATAGTGTGTAAAAGAAGATAACATATAAAACGTGTGATAACCTGACCGGAAGGTTTGAGAAAAAGATAGTGTGTAAAAGAAGATAACATATAAAACGTGCGATAACCTGACCGGAAGGTTTGAGAAACAATATAGTGTGTAAAAGAAGATAACATATAAAACGTGTGATAACCTGACCGGAAGGTTTGAGAAAAAGATAGTGTGTAAAAGAAGATAACATATAAAACGTGCGATAACCTGACCGGAAGGTTTGAGAAACAGATAGTGTGTAAAAGAAGATAACATATAAAACCTGTGATAACCTGACCTGGAAGGTTTGAGAAACAGATAGTGTGTAAAAGAAGATAACATATAAAACGTGTGATAACCTGACCGGAAGGTTTGAGAAAAAGATAGTGTGTAAAAGAAGATAACATATAAAACGTACGATAACCTGACCGGAAGGTTTGAGAAACAATATAGTGTGTAAAAGAAGATAACATATAAAACGTGTGATAACCTGACCGGAGGGTTTGAGAAAAAGATAGTGTGTAAAAGAAGATAACATATAAAACGTACGATAACCTGACCGAAAGGTTTGAGAAACAAGATACAATGTAGTTTGTAGTTAATTATTCATGGAATTGTTTTATTTGAGAAGAAATGCGAGATTTCAAAGTTGTATTGAAACAATTTTCTAGGAACATAATATGTTACCTGTTTATATGAAACGTAGTTTTTGGTGAAATAAACATCTTCAAAAATATTCTTGATATGTTTACATTCCCTAAAAACTAAACCATTCGTGCATGTTTGAGGACGAAAATCGCGATCATCTGTGATTAAGAACAGAAAATCATTCCATCTCGTACGTGTTGTTTCAAGACAGTGGCGGCTAATTAACTTTCGGATGCACCGTTCCGATGATTGCCGATCATGAAATTACATCACCAACGTAAACAACTATGGATGTTGAGGTGAGTACATGTATCATTCTGGTTTTGAAAGAAGTTAAATTTCTTGCATTACTTGCCTTGCAAAGAAATTTGTTCATGTATGTTTTACCTTATAGATCAATTTATTCGAAAAACTGGACAAAACATTGAAATCGGTAATAATGAATGACACGGGGTCCCATTTGGGGAAATCGAAACAGAACCAAGAAATCTCAGAATTTAAAATCCTCGTCGGAACTAATGTATCGCATGTACAAACTGTGTAAATTATTATTAGTATGTACATTTCAAAACCATTACGATGAAAACATTTGGAGTTGTCGGAGAAGAAAAAAAAAATCAACAAGGAAAAAGATGCCAAAAATACGATTATTTTGTTCATAATTTGTCACCGTTATTTTGACACCAACCATTTCTTAACTTGGTTCGTTGATTTCCTGGTTTATTTTGGGGACAACCAATTGATCGGGAAGGTCTGGCAGTTTTTGTAAATAAAATAAATAATCTGGCCACCCAAAGTTGGAAAAAAATTCTGGCCTTTCTCCATAGAAAATAAAAATAATAATCTGGCCCGAACTGAGTAAGCAATGTCATAACTTGTCCTGTACTATGTGCCGAATGAATTTTCTGTCAAATATTCTAACCTGACTAATCTTGCCAGGCCCCCTCAGAATCAAATTATTTCTGAAAATTATTTGCCTATATATTATTATGAAACAAAAAATGTGTGCTTTCTTTCACATTCTTGTCTCTTAGGCCAAATAAATTTTATATTTAGATTCGCATCCCCTCCCTCTCCATTGTTTTTTGCTTCAATTTCATAATTTATTTTACATTCTCAGATATTTCTTTAAAATTCCTAGTGATTTTTATGAAAATGGTCAAAATATAAATTATATATGCCTCCCTCCCTCCCCATATTTTTACTGACAGGAGGATGAGAATCTAAAAATTCACTTTGTGGCCTTATGAAATTAACTAAAAAAACACCACTACCACATAGAACAAAACTTTAGCCTGGGATATATTTGAGAGAAAAAAATCTTCCTCACAAATTAATAGAAAAAAAATCTGTAGATTGACAAACAAAATGTATTTACAATGGAAGAAAAAACCCGCGAAGGGAAAACAATCTGGCCCCGATGAGAAGCCCAGTCTCTCCTTTCCTTTGAAAGTAAAATAATGGTTCGTTCATGCCTTAGTGAACAACTCCATGATAGAAAGCAACATAATATTCCCATTTCTCTTGTCATCAAAAACATTCCAAAATTTATAAGAAGCAAAATGTCATACTACAAAGATAACAACTTTTATATATAGATCAACGCGTACATACAGTTGTAACTTTTTCAGGAGTTTTGATTGGCAATGATATTGAACATGCTGCAGTTTCTGCATACCTGTAAACCAAATTTGGGATTAATTAAATTTTATATTACCTGAAGGAGAATCTATGCATATCATGCCACCCATCCACCCCCTCCCCCTTTTCCAGGAAAGGCAAATGGTCCGTGTCTAAATAGGAAATGACTTTTAACTGTATAATTTGAAGGATTTGAAGCAAAGTAGTATTCATTTTGAATATAAAAAAAAACAATGTTTTATTAACATAATTGCAAGTTGCGTATGCAGTGCACCCTTACTGGGCCCCGCGAAATTTGCTGAATTATACACATAATGCCGTTAAAAGACATTTACGGTGATTTAGATCATAGATGGTGATATGTATTTGTTTTCCATGTAAAAAGATTCTTGTTTAACGTTTCGCTAAGGGAAAATTATTTTTAATCGTGGATTGAATGGAAAATAATGGAATGTAAATCGAAACGAAAATGATGTTACCTGTCAAGAAGAATCTTGGCCACTTCAGAGTTCGTTTCCAGACGAAGAGCGGTCTTTATTTCCATCCAACGATCATATTCATCTCCAATATATATTCTGTTTTTGCTTAACTTAGCATTCGCTGCTTTTTTGTTTCTTTTTCTGATAGAATCGTTCAATTTACACTTCGGACCTGGCTTCAATTTCTTTGCCTCCGACATTGTCTTCATCAACACTATTGCGGAGCATGCGCACAATCTCTACCGAATGAGTTCAAATCTGAGGTCAATAGATATGATTTGCATTATTGTCCGGGTAGCAAGAATTATCGAAGACAGAATAAAATGACGTTTTCTCCTGAATTATACATCGTAGCTCTCAAAAAGTGAATGGCTCACGTTCTTTATATATTTAATCTTTACCAATATCAGATATTTTTAGAAAACTGAAAATAATGATTTTGGCATTTCATATTACTTTAAGCTATTATTTTATGCGGAATGCATTGTTTTACATTTGATATTTTAATATCAGGGAATATTTGTCACGAACACGAAAGATTACAACAGAATATAAATGTAAATGTCTTCAGCCTACGAGTATAGCCATATAACAGACACCTATAAAAGAAAAATGTATTGCAAACATGTGTTGTGTCAATTTTAAATTCTACTCAACATTATATAATGGCGAGAACAAGTTAATTTTCAAGGAGATGATGATGAGGTTCACTTTGTACTAGACCAACACACTTAGTTGGATTTTGTATAGTTCTAGCTCACTGAAACAACAGTCCACGGAAACACATGTCACGCCACTAGAACACATTATCCTGATTCCGAGCCAACTAGTCTTTGCTCTTTCTCCTTAATGCTGCATGCTTAGCAGAGAAGCAATAAATACCAATATTATAGTATTTGGTTTGATCTGATCGGGGCTCGAACCCACGATCTACCCTACTAGAGGCGAGCACGCTAACCATTATACCACCGATGCGGTCCTTTCTTATGAAGCTGATAGTTGCTGACAACTAAATAGAAGTGTATGAAATAATCATTGTTTGTAGATCAATATAAAATTATGCCTGCTTCTTACTGAACATTGAGACTTGTCTTCACAATTACTACGACATTGGTCTTGTTTTATTGTGAGAATGGACGTCAGGATAGTACCACAGCTATCACGTCACCATCTACGTCTGTTAGCTAGACGTCATCAGATGATATCATTAAAATAATTATTCAATGCAATATACATTATATTTATTTATGGCATGAAAATAATTGACAGGAAGTGCCGCCATCTTAATAAAAAGTGTTATTATCATTCTTAAAAGTAGTGTGAATACTATGTTAAAGCAATGCAAATTATGAAGGCATGTATGGTGATTAATGATGCCATTGTTGATTAACTCCTCCGGAACTCTGGATATAGAACGAATCCGAAAGTGGGCTCCGCACGTTATTGGGGGCAGAATCGAATACTGGAACTCAAATTATCATTGAGAAGTAACGCAAATGAGACCCTCATGTTTATTTGGAGTATGTCACGCTGCTCGCTCAGTGAAGACATTTTTACAGCAGCTTCTGATAATCTACATATGTAAAAAGTTTTCCTTATAAAGAATTGATTACCTTAATCATCATTTAAATGTTAGGTAGAAGACAAAGCTGTCAACAATGAACCTCCATCTAATTGCCAATACTCTCCCACATCATATACAAATGTATATACGATTGATTATTTGTTGTTTTATACCAATTGACCAATATGTCCGGTTTATCCATGAGACCAAATCTGCAAACATTAAATGTGGCAAGCAAGGCGTCGCAGCGATGGATAGAAAGCTTAGGTGGTAATCAGTTAAAAGGTAGATAATCAATTACGTCGAGAACTTGCTACCTGGCACAGGGTCATCTACCACTACTCCTAACATTGTAAATAGCTTGATGAACACTTCAGTTTATGGGCGATATTCAATGGTCATTTATTTATATATCATTTCCATTGAAGGTAGTAAGTTATATCTGGAGAGAATTTGTTTCGAATATATATTATTTAAGGGGCCGTCGTGGTCGTGATAGTATTGTAGTTGGATTTCCAACTACCTGTGCAATAGGTGTCTATCACTGCCAAAGTTGTGAATTCGAACCCTGTTCATGCCGAGGTGTACTCGATGCAACATTATGTGATAAAGTTTGTCAGTGACTTGCGACAGGTCGGTGGTTTTCTCTGTGTACTCCAGTTTCCAACACCAACTGACCGCCACGATATAATTGAAATGTTGTTGAAAGGTGCGTTAAACACCTTAAAAAACTAAGACATACCTATAATATTTTTGTTGGTACTCAATTGGATGGCGACTTGTTAAAGCATGATTCACAAGCTCACTATTGCAATATAAACTCTTATTACATTGTAATTCATTTGTGGCGTTAATATAGTGATAGCCATATACATATGTTAATGGAGTGATAACCATATACATATGATAATATAGTGATAACCATATACATATGTTAATATAGTGATAACCATATACATATGTTAATATAGTAATAACCATATACATATGTTAATATAGTGATAGCCATATACATATGTTAATATAGTGATAACCATATGCATATGATAATATAGTGATAACCATATACATATGTTAATATAGTGATAACCATATACATATGATAATATAGTGATAACCATATACATATGATAATATAGTTATAACCATATACATATGTTAATATAGTGATAGCCATATACATATGTTAATATAGTGATAACCATGTACATATGTTAATATAATGATAACCATATACATATGTTAATATAGTGATAACCATATACATATGTTAATAGTGATAACCATATACATATGTTAATATAGTGATAACCATATACATATGTTAATATAGTGATAATCATATACACATGTTAATATAGTGATAACCATATACATATGTTAATATAGTGATAACCATATACATATGTTAATATAGTGATAACCATATACATATGTTAATATAGTGATAACCATATGCATATGTTAATATAGTGATAACCATATACATATGTTAATATAGTGATAACCATATACATATGTTAATATAGTGATAACCATATACATATGTTAATATAGTGATAACCATATACATATGTTAATATAGTGATAACCATATACATATGTTAATATAGTGATAACCATATACATATGTTAATATAGTGATAATCATATACACATGTTAATATAGTGATAACCATATACATATGTTAATATAGTGATAACCATATACATATGTTAATATAGTGATAACCATATACGTATGTTAATATAGTGATAACCATATGCATATGTTAATATAGTGATAACCATATACATATGTTAATATAGTGATAACCATATACATATGTTAATATAGTGATAACCATATACATATGTTAATATAGTGATAACCATATACATATGTTAATATAGTGATAACCATATACATATGTTAATATAGTGATAACCATATACATATGTTAATATAGTGATAGCCATATATATATGTTAATATAGTGATGACCATATACATATGTTAATATATTGATAACCATATACATATGCTAATATAGTGATAGCCATATACATATGTTAATATAGTGATAGCCATATACATATGTTAATATAGTGATAACCATATACATATGTTAATATAGTGATAACCATATACATATGTTAATATAGTGATAACCATATACATATGTTAATATAGTGATAACCTTATACATATGTTAATATAGTGATAACCATATACATATGCTAATATAGTGATAGCCATATACATATGTTAATACAGTGATAGCTATATACATATGTTAATATAGTGATAACCATATACATGTGTTAATATAGTGATAACCATATACATATGCTAATATAGTGAAAACCATATACATATGTTAACATAGTGATAACCATATACATATGTTAACATAGTGATAACCATATACATATGTTAATATAGTGATAACCATATACATATGTTAATATAGTGATAACCATATACATATGTTAATATATTGATAACCATATACATATGTTAATATAGTGATAACCTTATACATATGTTAATATAGTGATAACCATATACATATGCTAATATAGTGATAGCCATATACATATGTTAATATAGTGATAGCCATATACATATGTTAATATAGTGATAACCATATACATGTGTTAATATAGTGATAACCATATACATATGTTAATATAGTGACAACCATATACATATGTTAATATAGTAATAACCATATACATATGTTAATAGTGATAACCATATACATATGTTAATATAGTGATAACCATATACATATGTTAATATAGTGATAACCATATACATATGTTAATATAGTGATAAACATATACATATGTTAATATAGTGATAACCATATACATATGTTAATATAGTGATAACCATATACATATGTTAATATAGTGATAACCATATACATATGTTAATATAGTGATAACCATATACATATGTTAATATAGTCATAGCCATATACATATGTTAATATAGTGATAACTTATACATATGTTAATATAGTGATAACCATATACATATGTTAATATAGTGATAACGATATACATATGTTAACATAGTGATAACCATATACATATGTTAACATAGTGATAACCATATACATATGTTAATATAGTGATAACCATATACATATGTTAATATAGTGATAGCCATATACATATGATAATATAGTGATAGCCATATACATATGTTAATATAGTGATAACTTATACATATGTTAATATAGTGATAACCATATACATATGTTAATATAGTGATAACGATATACATATGTTAACATAGTGATAACCATATGCATATGTTAACATAGTGATAACCATATACATATGTTAATATAGTGATAACCATATACATATGTTAATATAGTGATAGCCATATACATATGATAATATAGTGATAACCATATACATATGTTAATATAGTGATAGCCATATACATATGTTAATATAGTGATGACCATATACATATGTTAATATAGTGATAACCATATACATATGTTAATATAGTGATAGCCATATACATATGTTAATATAGTGATAGCCATATACATATGTTAATATAGTGATAACCATATACATATGTTAATATAGTGATAACCATATACACATGTTAATATAGTGATAACCATATACATATGTTAATATAGTGATAACCATATGCATATGTTAATATAGTGATAACCATATACATGTGTTAATATAGTGATAACCATATACATATGTTAATATAGAGATAACCATATACATATGTTAATATAGTAATAACCATATACATATGTTAATAGTGATAACCATATACATATGTTAATATAGTGATAACCATATACATATGTTAATATAGTGATAACCATATACATATGTTAATATAGTGATAACCTTATACATATGTTAATATAGTGATAACCATATACATATGTTAATATAGTGATAACCATATACATATGTTAATATAGTGATAACCATATACATATGTTAATATAGTGATAACCATATACATATGTTAATATAGTGATAACCATATACATATGTTAATATAGTGATAACGATATACATATGTTAACATAGTGATAACCATATACATATGTTAACATAGTGATAACCATATACATATGTTAACATAGTGATAACCATATACATATGTTAATATAGTGATAACCATATACATATGTTAATATAGTGATAACCATATACATATGTTAATATAGTGATAACCTTATACATATGTTAATATAGTGATAACCATATACATATGCTAATATAGTGATAGCCATATACATATGTTAATATAGTGATAGCCATATACATATGTTAATATAGTGATAACCATATACATGTGTTAATATAGTGATAACCATATACATATGTTAATATAGTGATAACCATATACATATGTTAATATAGTAATAACCATATACATATGTTAATAGTGATAACCATATACATATGTTAATATAGTGATAACCATATACATATGTTAATATAGTGATAACCATATACATATGTTAATATAGTGATAACCATATACATATGTTAATATAGTGATAACCATATACATATGTTAATATAGTGATAGCCATATACATATGTTAATATAGTGATAACTTATGCATATGTTAATATAGTGATAACCATATACATATGTTAATATAGTGATAACCATATGCATATGTTAACATAGTGATAACCATATACATATGTTAACATAGTGATAACCATATACATATTTATATAGTGATAACCATATACATATGTTAATATAGTGATAGCCATATACATATGTTAATATAGTGATAACCATATACATATGTTAATATAGTGATAGCCATATACATATGTTAATATAGTGATGACCATATACATATGTTTATATTGTGATAACCATATACATATGTTAATATAGTGATAGCCAGATACATATGTTAATATAGTGATAGCCATATACATATGTTAATATAGTGATAACCATATACATATGTTAATATAGTGATAACCATATACACATGTTAATATAGTGATAACCATATACATATGTTAATATAGTGATAACCATATACATATGTTAATATAGTGATAACCATATACATATGTTAATATAGTGAAAACCATATACATATGTTAACATAGTGATAACCATATACATATGTTAACATAGTGATAACCATATACATATGTTAACATAGTGATAACCATATACATATGTTAACCTAGTGATAACCATATACATATGTTAATATAGTGATAACCATATACATATGTTAATATAGTGATAACAATATACATATGTTAATATAGTGATAACCATATACATATGTTAATATAGTGATAACCATATACATATGTTAATATAGTGATAACCATATACATATGTTAATATAGTGATAGCCATATACATATGTTAATATAGTGATAACCATATACATGTGTTAATATAGTGATAACCATATACATATGTTAATATAGTGATAACCATATACATGTGTTAATATAGTGATAACCATATACATATGTTAATATAGTGATAACCATATACATATGTTAATATAGTGATAACCTTATACATATGTTAATATAGTCATAACCATATACATATGTTAATATAGTGATAACCTTATACATATGTTAACATAGTGATAGCCATATACATATGTCAACATAGTGATAACCTTATACATATGTTAATATAGTCATAACCATATACATATGTTAATATAATGATAACCATATACATATGTTAATATAGTGATAACCATATACATATGTTAATATAGTGATAACCATATACATATGTAGTGTTGGTTATTTATCGATGTCAATGAAATATTTTACAGTTTTAGTTTGTTCCTTATAAAATTCAATTTACAACATTTAATCACCTATTAATGTAAAAGAACAATTTTATTATTATAATCCCCTAATTGGATGCTTGCTTGTCACACACAGCGTGCACAATAATTTCAACTACCAGTAAATGGTGGTTACTGTATATGTACGATGGTTTTTTCCCCAAAGAATGTCAAGTTTTCCATAATAAATTTTTTGTCTTTGATTTTTGTTGATGATTTAAATCCTCTTGTCTTTTTTGCTGCAAATTGATGTAAAATGTCACTTTTTCTTCAAACTTTTCTTATATAGCAATTCGAAGACATTTTGTATAGATAAATATCTCTCGACTTTCACTAGCTTCTTTGTCCGTCAATTTGGGCACTTAAACAATGCCGTTATAAAACTTCGGATATATTATGCTTCGCACAAGAATAACCTGTTTATTAAACCAACTAGGTGCACATCATATTGAGTAGAATGATTACAATATGAAAATCATAAAACAAGTCGTGGTCGTGATCGTATGGTAGTTGAATTTACAGCAACCTTGGCAATCAGTGCCTATCACCACTAAAGTTGTCAGTTCCAACCCCGCTTATGGCGAGTGTACTCGAAACAACATTATGTGATAAAGTTTGTCAGTGACTTACTTCAGGTCGGTGGTTTTCTCTGGGTACTCAGGTACTCTCCACCAATAAACCTGACCGCCATGATATAACTGAAATATTGTTGAAAGTGGCGTTAAACACCATAAGCCAACCAAACCATAAACCTACTATACATACCAGGTACATTGTAGGCCATTATTGGTTATCTTAAGCTAACAGAAAGTAATACCTCATCTCCTGATCAGCCAAAATAATCTACAATGTACCAGACAGTTTAGTTTTCCCGACGATTACCTTTGTTCGTTTCAGTTGACTTCATCGGCACAAATTATTAGTGCTTAATATTTTTTCACCCACTCACGAATAAACTGGTGTGAGGGTCATGTTTTTGTCATTCTAATATTTCCACCCCTTGTCAAAATAACGGCTATCGTTTGCTATCGTCCTAAACATGTACATTTGACTTATTGACGTGTTATTATAACGTTCTCAATCCCAATCAGACGTCTCACGTAATATTCTAAGATCTCCATTGAACATATAGGGATAATCATTGAAGCTAATTCCGTTTCGTAACATATATATAGATATATAAGACAAGGTACAAACAATAAAGACTGCTATTATTTATTTTGCAATAATGTCCAGCTTTAGTAACATTTCTTGGTTCATATTGATATTGCAGGTTTATGTTTACATGTAAAAGTTAAGTGTCCGCTAGTTTTGTAAGGAAACAAAACACGGATTCAAAATAATGTACCACAAGATACATTTTGCATTGAAAAATGGCATGATATTCCCAATATATTATGCTTCGCACATGCGTAATGTCCGACACATTGTGGCCATCATTCCTGGATACTTTCATATATTTATATATAATAATCAATCCTTATTATCCATTAAGCACACATGTCTCACATTGTAGTCTAATCTATTTTGAGATATATTATCACCCCCGGTTTTTTGTGGGGTTCGTGGTACTCGATCTTTAGTTTTATGTGTAATGTTTTGTAGATCGTTGTTTGTCCTTTCGTCCTTTTTCTCTTAGCCATTGTGTTGTCTGTCATTCTTCGATTTGTGTAATGTGTATCTTCAAGTTCTTCTTATCAAATATAGTATCGAGTTTTACTTAATTTATTCGTAACAACCAATAAAATTTGAAACAAAATATAAGTCAGACATCTTTCCTTGCAACAAATAACAAGTCTTCCAAAATACACTCATGGACAAAAGAAACGTTGCAATATAAAAAATATTGATAAAATATTATTTTTTCATCGGAGAAATATTTTCACTTTATACCAATGTTTACCTGGTTCAATTGATTATACAGGTGAGGTAAGATTTGTTTGAAACTCATTAGAGCGTTACGTTATCGAACACAGTCGTATACGCTATTTTTGCGCCAAATGTCGTGCACGTGCAGGTGATTTGTGTCATGTTTGTACCCAGTTGACAGCTGTTGGTATCAGAAGTAAGAAAAACAATCTTTTTTTCCCAATTTGCTCTTCAAAACTTCAAAGCATAATGTTCCGTTTAGACAATGTTAGCAGAGAGAGGACAATTGGAATGCTGCAACTCGGCGCTACGCAAGGTGACGTTGCTAGACGTTTTAGATTTGCGAGAAACACCATTTGGAGATTGTGGAACAGGCATAGAACCACAATTTCAACTACTGATCGCCCAAAATCTGGTAGACCAAGAGTAACCAACAACAGACAAGACAGATTGATCAGATTACGTCATTTACGCAACCGAACTGAAAATCCGTCCAATACCGCCACTAGTATTCCTGGTCTACGCCGCATTAGTCGGAGGACTGTTCAACGTCGCTTAGCTGAGGCTGGACTTCGTGCCATGAGACCGTGTCGGGTCTCATGTTGACACAACGTCATTGTCAACGTCGATTAGCATGGGCAAGACGTCATTTGCGATGACAACTGACTGACTGGCGACGGATCCAGTTCACTGATGAATCCCGTTTCCTGTTACGTCGAGTAGATGGGCGGACAAGAGTCTATCGTAGACGTGGTGAACTCTTTGTTGACAATTGTGTTCTTCGTCACGACCGTTTTGGCGGGTGAAGTGTAATGATGTGGGGCGGAATCGCAGTAAATAGACGCACACATCCTGTGACAATCAACGACAGTCTTAACGCCGAAAGATACAGAAACGAGATCCTAACACCTTATGTGCTACCTTTTATTGCAGCAAATTGAGCTAAAACACCTGCCAATTTTATGGGTTTTGTTAAAGATCAGAAACCAACATCGTTCTAACATAGTTTTCAACGGTGTTCTTTATCATGTCCGCTGGGTCTGACAAATGCTCCACGAAACCTCTTTCTAAATTATTAACATATCTTCTATCAGCTGTCAATACCGGGTTTCAGAGTTACTGTGACACTAGCTACTCAAGGGGTGGCGTGAATCAGGTGTGAATTCTGAAAAATTCAAAAGATCTGTTAGATTACATATAATCAAGATCCCTCTCCTAATTGAACAGTATTCAAACTATTGAATTCTCTAACCTCAACACAACTATTTCTCACTCAAAGCTAAAAGACAGATTAAAAATTAGTCCAACTTTGTTTCATAAAAAAAGGATGGCCAATGTAGATACAAATACCTCGTCTTACGAAGGGATAAATCTTATTTTGTAAAAAAAAAACACAAAAAAAAAAAAAAAAACACAACACTCTGATTCAACCAAACAGTTTTCTGAAACTGATATCATCAAAATGCTTGAATTTTTTTATTGACAACATATTTTTTATGTTTAATGGACGTGTTTTTCAACAGACAGTCGGCATACCTGCGGGTACTACATTGTCATTCCATACAGGGACTTCTGAAAAAACCGAAAAGAAGCTAGCATGATCCTTTAGTTTCACGTTCAGCTATATAATGTAAGCTTGTGATGTTGCTGATCGCATCTATCCCATTGATGTTTAAATAAAGGATACCACAGAGACAGCTATCTTGACCTACACCTCGAAATTATTGACAGTTAGTGCCGCTTAAGAACGAAGCTTTACGACAAAAGAGATTATTTCAATTTCTCATTATGAACTTTACGTTTATATTCCAGCAGCAGCACCTTGTATATGGGGTATATATATTTCAGTTGATCCGGTATTCCAGAGCTTGTGGTTCCTATCATGATTTCCTTGATAGAGGATTGCTGCTAACAAGGAAGCTACTGAAACAACTGTTCCTATTGGTCACGTTAGTCATCACTTCGAAAGTTTTACGGTTGTCGCCATAACCTGGTGAAGCGTTACAGAATATCTGTGTCACAAGAGTAACACTTCGACTGTTGGACCAGGAACGGCTTACCCTTCCGGTGCCACCGAGTGCATCCCTGGTTTTTAGTGGGGTTCGTGGGGCGCGATCTCTTTAATTTTCTGTGTAATGTTTTGTATATTATTGCTTGTCCTTTTGGCCATTTTCTCATCAATCCTTCGATTTACGACTTCTGATTAGCACTTTGGTATCTTAGATTTACGACTTCTGATTAGCACTTTGGTATCTTAGATTTACGACTTCTGATTAGCACTTTGGTATCTTAGATTTACGACTTCTGATTAGCACTGTATCTTCAAACTTTTCGTGTTGTTGACTGCGATGATCTCTGTAAATATATTAATCTTAGGGGAATTAATTGAAATATTGTTGAAAATGAGGTTAAACGCACATTATTCAATAGAAAACGTACTTTTTATTCCCAACTGTTTGATAAGTTAGTATTATATAACAGATATGTAATGATATATTATCGAAATTCCCTTAGAAAATATGCCTCCTACATACACTTTGCAAATGAAATTAAAATAATAATAATATAGGTTTGTCACCGTTTTAATTACCCGATTTTCTGGTATTTCCTAAATCTTTTGTGTGACAGATTATAAGTTTAATATTTGATTAAGGTACTCTAGATGTTCCTGTTATACTTAGCTTAGTGTCGAGATGTTATTAAGTATTTCATGGAAAAGAGATCCATTGAAATTTTAATGATATATTTGTATATACTCTTGAATGGCATAGATTATATTACAATCCTCCAGAGATATTATTTTGATATCAATTGTCATTATAATTCCTTAAGACTTAATGTTTGAAAAATTTTAAACACCTCTCAGTGAAAAAGAGCTAAGTCAACAATTTAATTTTATTATGTGTTTTTTTTTATGTCGTTAGTGAAGCCTTGAAACTGTATACCTGTCGTAAATAGTAATGCATACGTCACCTATGTTACGATTAGAACGTCATATAACAATATTATACAATTATAGTCTTTTGTTGAGGTCAATACGAGATTGTATGGACCTTAAAAACGATATTCACCGAAGCCTTTAGGCTAAGGTGAATATAGAGTTTTTATGGACCTTAAAAACGATATTCGCCGAAGCCTTTAGGCTGAAGTAAATATTGATTTCTAAGGTCCATAAAAACTCGTATTGACCGATACAAAAGACTGTAATTGTTTTATTACATTAAAATGAAAAGTGAAAGTGAAACCAAGTCTCCGAGATTTCTACAAATCTCCCTTTGACTTCTGCAAACACATCGCCTGCGTCGAACATAATGATTACTTGTTCATTCTAAAGTTTTGTTGATTGTTTATATTACATGCCGAATTGAAATAAAGTTTTACTTACTTACTTACTTACTTAGTGACGATAATACGACGATTCTGATTGGACGAAATTTCACATTACTTTTATGTCCATTGGTCGAATAGAAATAGAATTCACGTGATTCTTTTTAATAGATTTCGTTAGAAAACGAAAGTGAAACCAAGTCAATACGAGTTTTAATCAAACAATATCAAATTTTACCGAATGTCAGGTGACAGCATGATAGCCAATAAAATTGTTTAAATAAAATCATTACGTAATAAAACAACACATAGAGTTAGGGTTAGGGTTATGGTGTTTAACGCCACTTTCAACAATATTTCAGTTGTATCGTGGCGGTCAGTTTTATTGGCGGAGGAAACTGGAGTACCAGGAGAAAACCACCGACCTACCGCAAGTCACTGACAATTTTTATCACATAATGTTATTTCGAGTACACCTCGCCATGAGCGGGATAAAATTCACATAACACTTGCCAGTGAATTTCAAAAGAAAAGGCAACTATAGTACTTGACAAAGAATATATTGTCTATTATCTGTACTGTACATGTGGAATACATGACTTTGTAGGAGAAAGATTGCAAATATGAATTGAAATCTTGATAAATATTCTCACATGCTGCATATTCATTGATCTCAAATTCAATTCAAACTTCCCTTGGCGCTTGATAGAAATTGGTAATTCTCATACGTAGTGAATATTCTGCAGAGAAGTCTCCATGGACAGTTTATATATGATTATCGGACTGATGTAAATTCCAGATGCACTCCGAATTAATGCAATTACGAGGGCACTCGAGTGATTCATCAATAACCAAGATAAACACGTGTATGTATAAACAAATGATAGATCGTTTATTCATTGTTTAGCCATAAGCTGTTGTTTTACTGTTTCTGGGGGAAGACATTTTGTACTCCTTTTAACATTTAGAAACTTGTTTTTCAAACGTCACAAAACTTTAAAAATCGAATAAATATTAAAGCAATTATCTAACGACTGTCAGATTTTCAAAAAAAAACAAAAAAAACAACATTTGAATAGGATTAACATTTAAAATGAGAATGAAACGACAGGATTACATTACAGAGCTTTAGATATAAACCCTTAAGCTTGTTTTAAAATTAATATATTCTACAAATAACACACAGTCGTCATACATGTTGTATTTTCTGACCCGACGATTGCCATGTTATATATCAGTATTTATCTGACCCGACGACTGCCATATTATATATCAGTATCTTCCTACCCGACGACTGCCATGTTATATATCAGTATCTTCCTACCCGACCACTGCCATGTTATATATCAGTATTTACTGACCCGCCAATTGCCATTTTATGTATCAGTATTTATCTGACCTGACGACTGCCATGTTATATATCAGTATCTTCCTACCCGACCACTGCCATGTTATATATCAGTATTTACTGACCCGCCAATTGCCATTTTATGCATCAGTATTTATCTGACCCGACGACTGCCATTTTATATATCAGTATCTTCCTACCCGACGACTGCCATGTTATATATCAGTATCTTCCTACCCGACGACTGCCATGTTATGTATCAGTATTTACTGACCCGCCAATTGCCATTTTATGTATCAGTATTTATCTGACCCGACGACTGACATGTTATATATCAGTATCTTCCTACCCGATCACTGCCATGTTATATATCAGTATTTACTGACCCGCCAATTGCCATTTTATGTATCAGTATTTATCTGACCCGACGACTGCCATTTTATATATCAGTATCTTCCTACCCGACGACTGCCATGTTATATATCAGTATCTTCCTACCCGACGACTGCCATGTTATATATCAGTATTGACTGACCCGCCAATTGCCATTTTATGTATCAGTATTTATCTGACCCGACGACTGACATGTTATATATCAGTATCTTCCTACCCGACCACTGCCATGTTATATATCAGTATTTACTGACCCGCCAATTGCCATTTTATGTATCAGTATTTATCTGACCCGACGACTGCCATTTTATATATCAGTATCTTCCTACCCGACGACTGCCATGTTATATATCAGTATCTTCCTACCCGACGACTGCCATGTTATATATCAGTATCTTCCTACCCGACGACTGCCATGTTATATATCAGTATCTTCCTACCCGACGACTGCCATGTTATATATCAGTATCTTCCTACCCGACCACTGCCATGTTATATATCAGTATTTACTGACCCGCCAATTGCCATTTTATGTATCAGTATTTATCTGACCCGACGACTGCCATTTTATATATCAGTATCTTCCTACCCGACGACTGCCATGTTATATATCAGTATCTTCCTACCCGACGACTGCCATGTTATGTATCAGTATTTACTGACCCGCCAATTGCCATTTTATGTATCAGTATTTATCTGACCCGACGACTGACATGTTATATATCAGTATCTTCCTACCCGACCACTGCCATGTTATATATCAGTATTTACTGACCCGCCAATTGCCATTTTATGTATCAGTATTTATCTGACCCGACGACTGCCATTTTATATATCAGTATCTTCCTACCCGACGACTGCCATGTTATATATCAGTATCTTCCTACCCGACGACTGCCATGTTATATATCAGTATTGACTGACCCGCCAATTGCCATTTTATGTATCAGTATTTATCTGACCCGACGACTGACATGTTATATATCAGTATCTTCCTACCCGACCACTGCCATGTTATATATCAGTATTTACTGACCCGCCAATTGCCATTTTATGTATCAGTATTTATCTGACCCGACGACTGCCATTTTATATATCAGTATCTTCCTACCCGACGACTGCCATGTTATATATCAGTATCTTCCTACCCGACGACTGCCATGTTATATATCAGTATCTTCCTACCCGACGACTGCCATGTTATATATCAGTATCTTCCTACCCGACGACTGCCATGTTATATATCAGTATCTTCCTACCCGACCACTGCCATGTTATATATCAGTATTTACTGACCCGCCAATTGCCATTTTATGTATCAGTATTTATCTGACCCGACGACTGCCATTTTATATATCAGTATCTTCCTACCCGACGACTGCCATGTTATATATCAGTATCTTCCTACCCGACGACTGCCATGTTATATATCAGTATCTTCCTACCCGACGACTGCCATGTTATATATCAGTATCTTCCTACCCGACGACTGCCATGTTATATATCAGTATCTTCCTACCCGACCACTGCCATGTTATATATCAGTATTTACTGACCCGCCAACTACCATTTTATGCATCAGTATTTATCTGACCCGACGACTGCCATTTTATATATCAGTATCTTCCTACCCGACCACTGCCATGTTATATATCAGTATTTACTGACCCGCCAACTGCCATTTTATGCATCAGTATTTATCTGACCCGACGACTGCCATTTTATATAACAGTATTTACTGACCCGCCAACTGCCATTTTATATATCAGTATGTTCTAATCCGATGACTGCCATTTTATATATAAGTATTTTTTGACCCGGTGACTGCCATTTTATATATCAGTATTTTCTGACACGACGATTGCCATTTTTTATGCCACTATTTTATGACCCAACGACTGCCATTTTATTTAACAGTATTTACTGACCCGACGACTGCCATTTTATATATCAGTATGTTCTGATCCGATGACTGCCATTTTATATATCAGTATTTTTTGACCCGGTGACTGCCATTTTATATATCAGTATTTTCTGACACGACGATTGCCATTTTTTATGCCACTATTTTCTGACCCAACGACTGCCATTTTATATAACAGTATTTTATGACCCGACGACTGCCATTTTCTATATCAGTATTTTCTGACTCGACGACTGCCATTTTATATATCAATAGGTTCTGATCCAACGACTGCCATTTTATATATCAGTATTTTTTGACCAGATGACTGCCATTTTATATATCAGTATTGTTTGACCCGGTGACTGCCATTTTATATATCAGTATTTTCTGACCCGACGACTGCCATTTTATATATCAATAGGTTCTGATCCAACGACTGCCATTTTATATATCAGTATTTTTTGACCAGATGACTGCCATTTTATATATCAGTATTGTTTGACCCGACGACTGCCATTTTATATATCAATAGGTTCTGATCCAACGATTGCCATTTTATATATCAGTATTTTTTGACCCGACGACTGCCATTATATATATCAGTTTTTCTCACACGACGTTTGCCATTTTTTATGTCAGTATTTTATGACCCAACGACTGCCATTTTATATATCAAAATTTTCTGACACGACGACTGCCATTTTATATATCAAAATTTTCTGACCCGACAACTGTCATTTTATATATCAGTATTTTATGATCCAACGACTCCCATTTTATATATAAGTATTTTCTGAACCGACGATTGCCATTTTATATATTAAATTATCGAATGCAATTAATGAATATCAGGATTTTAAATTAAATTGTGAAATTAATAGAATCAGAGTTTGAAGATACCAAAGGGTTAAGCAGAATCCTTCAGTCGAAGAAGGACAGATCAGCCAATGGCCAAAAGAACAAACAACGATCTACACAGAAAACGATCAATAGGAAAACCACTAAAATCGAGTTATATGTATGTTTTGTAGATCGTTGTTTGATCTTTTGTCCTTTTTTCTTTTGACCATTGTGTTGTCTGTTCTTCTTCGATATACGGATTCTGATTGCCCCTTTGGTATCTTCAAACTCTTCAGGTGATCCAGAAGGTACGTAGTTATTGGTCAACTACTGGCACCCGTCGTGTTGCTCCAGATACAAACCCGGTGATAAGACATTTTCTTTTTTCATATAGACATTATCTTTTTGTGCTGGTATTATAATCTCGCAACACTTGGTTTATACTTTGGTTATGTTAATTCTGTTTGCCTTTGAGTTTTTCTGTCTGAAGATATTTCACCTATTAACTTCTAAGTTCAGCACTTCAGGAAGGTTTATATCCCTATTCGGATAGAAAAATGCACTAGCGAAAAACAATATAAAGCCACAGAATTACAAACGACACGAACTCGCAGAAGTAGGAAGTAGAACATCGTCTGTGACCAACATTAGTTCTTGTATTGGATGCTGATGATTACATGTACATTAATAGGTCTTTATGCATAAAGAGATCTTACATATTGTTACTAAAACGTAGATATATAAATGAGTGCACACGACGTGTTTCTAAATAATTTTCATCAGGTCATAGTATTATGTCTCCTCGTATTGTGTTCTGTTTCTTTCTTCTCTTGCTCCCACAGATTTATCTCATTTGTCTTTTCACTTTGACTTTGAGCACTTGATGAAGATTATTCCTTTGAGCACACGATGAAGGTTATTCCTTTGAGCGGTACTTGATGAAGGTTATTCCTTTGAGCACATGATGAAGGTTATTCCTTTGAGCGTACTTGATGAAGGTTATTCCTTTGAGCGTACTTGATGAAGGTTACTCCTTTGAGCGTACCTGATGCAGGTTAATCCTTTGAACGTACTTGATGAAAGTTATTCCTTTGAGCGTATTTGATGAAGGTTATTCCTTTGAGCGGTACTTGATGAAGGTTATTCCTTTGAGCGTACTTGATGAAGGTTATTCCTTTGGACGTACTTGATGAAGGTTATTCCTTTGACCGTACTTGATGAAGGTTATTCCTTTGAGCGTACTTGATGAAGGTTATTCCTTTGAGCGTACTTGATGAAGGTTATTCCTTTGAGCGGTACTTGGTAAAGTTTATTCCTTTGAGCGTACTTGATGAAGGTTATTCCTTTGAGCGTGTACTTGATGAAGGTTATTCCTTTGATCGTTCTTGATGAAGGTTATTCCTTTGGACGTACTTGATGAAGGTTATTCCTTTGACCGTACTTGATGAAGGTTATTCCTTTGAGCGTACTTGATGAAGGTTATTCCTTTGAGCGTACTTGATGAAGGTTATTCCATTGAACGGTACTTGATGAAGGTTATTCCTTTGAGTGTACTTGATGAAGGTTATTCCTTTGAGCGTACATGATGCAGGTTATTCCTTTGAGCGTACTTGATGAAGGTTATTCCTTTGAGCGGTACTTGGTAAAGTTTATTCCTTTGAGCGTACTTGATGAAGGTTATTCCTTTGAGCGTGTACTTGATGAAGGTTATTCCTTTGATCGTACTTGATGAAGGTTTTTCCTTTGAGCGTACTTGATGAAGGTTATTCCTTTGACCGTACTTGATGAAGGTTATTCCTTTGAGCGATACTTGATGGAGGTTATTCCTTTGAGCATACTTGATGAAGGTTATTCATTTGAGCGTACTTGATGAAGATTATTCCTTTGAGCGTACTTGATGAAGGTTATTCCTTTGAGCGTGCTTGATGAAGGTTATTCTTTTGAGCGGTACTTGATGAAGGTTATTCCTTTGAGCGTACTTGATGAAGGTTATTCCTTTGAGCGATACTTGATGGAGGTTATTCCTTTGAGCGTACTTGATGAAGGTTATTCATTTGAGCGTACTTGATGAAGGTTATTCCTTTGAGCGTACTTGATGAAGGTTATTACTTTGAGCGTACTTGATGAAGGTTATTCCTTTGAGCGTACTTGATGAAGGTTATTCTTGCTCTAAATCCCTATCTCTCTAAGTGTAAGATAAAAAGAAACTGAACTATGTTCCTTTGCAGTGAAGCAAAAGAAACTTATAAACACTTTTTGGGGGACTGTAATATACCAAGAATCTTCTGGTTTTCAATCATGGACTTCCTAAAAAATATAGATGAAAGCAATGTAAATTTGACTCCTAAAGATATTATTTTGGGAAATGTACAGTTTGAAGGTAATCTACCAGTACGAGTTGTATACTTATTTTCAAATATTACTTGTATATATGCAAGTTAAAGGATATGTTACCAAACTTGAATGCAGTGTTACAATATCATAATTCTGAAATAAAAATGGAAAAGTACTCTGCACGTCTTTTATCACCCTCTGTAGTTGGTGATTGCTTCAACATCAAATGGCAGCCTCTTGAAGTAGCATTGGCAAATGTACATGGTTAAAATAGAGATGTATTTATCATTGAAAATTAACTTAGCATATGTGTGATGGGTGTCAAAAACAATATATAATTGATTAATGTAATGAATGTATACATTACATGTTTATTCCTTTTTCAAAAATAAACAAATTACAACAAAAAATACGTCATTCGTTTCAGGCAAGTATTTAGTGGGGTTCGTGTTACTCGATCTTTAGTTTTATGTGTAATGTTTACTAGATCGTTGTTTGTCCTTTTGACCTTTTTCTTTTGACCATTGTGTTGTTCGATTTACGGATTCTGATTACGACTTTGGTCTCTTCAAACTCTTCTTGAAATAAAATCTGTTTATACGAGAAGAAAGACATTAACATACTCTCCCCTTAAAAAATCATTATGTTGAACGAAAATGGGCTGTTATCGAATAAACATTGATGGTTTTGAAAATTATATGATATATAAGACTGGCAACGACTTTCGCATAATTCGTAACGTTAATACAATTTACGACCAGAGCAGGTGTTGTAACTTGAAAACTTGTTAAACCACTATGCAATGTTAACATTGATTTTTATTTCAATTTCAAAAATTTACTTTAGTTAAAAGTAAAAGCTAGCTATCAAATTGTGTCTCCATTTAATTCTTCAGAATTCTTTGTTCTATCTAGACACTCTTTTATCCTGTGTATGCTCAAAACTGTTAATTTACATGCAGAGTTTAAGATGAAATTAGATAAATGATTATGATAATAAAGCTCGTTTTTCTTATTGTTTGAAGTGTTAGCTATCAAATAACCAGAAACCATAATTTCTAGACACCATCAGGAATAAATCAAACAAACTCATAATTTACAATCCATTCTACAACCAATGATTAATTGGTTGTTGGTTGCTTAACGTCGAGGGGGCAAATATTTCTTGCATAGTCAGTACATGAACTAGATCAGCAATATCTTAAAATCATAGAGAAAAGAGAGACGTGTTGAACAACTAAGAAACCGATCGTTTGACTGCCACTGGAAACATATGGCGTGTTAGATAGGAACACATATTTCGGCCTTATGTGGCCGCTACAATGTATGGAGTGTTATATAGGAACAAATGTGTTAGCCTTATGTAGCCGCTACAGTGTTCCTTCTCCTGTTCGAAATCTACAAAAAATGACGTTAAAAGACAGGGAGCGTGGTACTCGACAAACAAGTTACCAACTTCGTGTACGGTCAGAATTACCGTATTGTAACATGAAAACCCCTCCTCCCAACTGACAGAGCACCTTCTATCTGCCACCTACGAACGACCTTGACAGGTCTGTGCGTTGAGCCAGATGAACCGGCACCATTATCCGGTCGCTTTCCGTGGTCATCATAGTATTAGTCAATTAAAAAAATAATTTGAATTGATCACTGTGTGTTGGTAAGCTCTATATAAATCATTCCTACAATTATATTTTAATTCCAGCAACGTTCATGGCTGAACCACCATACGTCACATCTTTCCCATAACATTGTACATCATACATAAAATATTGCTAGTACACGTGGGAAATCATCGCTCGTACAATGATTCCTCAGGAAATTGTAGTCATTATTTTCGTATATATTAATTTAATTTTTACACAAAATTAGGTTCCAATATTCCAACTTACCAAGCAAGCGATTATTTTGCTGTCATTTCCTTTTCGTTTCAATGTTGATGAAATACAGACCTCATTTTATCAACAATCGTATATACATGTAGAGCATTAAGAACTTTACCAAGAGTGACACGAATGAACACGAGATAAATATTCTGAAACTCGTGTAGTTAAAGGAGCATCACTTTAATTGTTGTTTTTCGTCACAAATTTTCAGACGGATAGTACATGAGAGAGAGAAAAAAACTGCATGGAGTTGTGAAGTTTCCCTCACATTTATCAAATAGAAACAGGTTCTAGACCATATCGCCCAGGTCCATGATTACCACCAATGAAACTGACCGCCACGATATAACTGAAACATTGCTTAAATTGGCGTGAAACATCATAAACCTAACCCACCCCCTCACATTTTATTGTCGTTATAAAAGCTTGCCTTTGTAAGACATTGTAACAGAGATTACGTTATTGTTATAAATGCTTCGCTTTGTAAGACATTTTAACAGAGGTAACATTATTATGACATTTTAACAGAGGTAACATTATTATGACATCTTAACAGGGGTGACATTACTATGACATGCAAACAGGGGTAACATTGTTATGACATGTAAACAGGGGTAACATTATTATGACATGTTAAAAGGGGTAACATTATTATGACATGTAAACAGGGGTAACATTATTATGACATGTAAACAGGGGTAACATTATTATGACATGCAAACAAGGGAAACATTATTATGACATGTAAACAAGGGTAACATTATTATTACATGTAAACAAAGGTAACATTATTTTTACATGTAAACAGGGGTAACATTATTATTACATGTAAACAGGGGTAACATTATTATGACATGTAAAAAGGGGTAACATTATTATGACATGTAAACAGGGGTAACATTATTATGACATGTAAACAGGGGTAACATTATTATGACATGTAAACAGGAGTAACATTATTATGACATGTAAAGAGGGGTAGCATTATTATGACATGCAAACAGGGGTAACATTATTATGACATGTAAAAAGGGGTAACATTATTATGACATGTAAACAGGGGTAACATTATTATGACATGTAAAAAGGGGTAACATTATTATGACATGTAAAAAGGGGTAACATTATTATGACATGTAAAAAGGGGTAACATTATTATGACATGTAAACAGGGGTAACATTATTATGACATGTAAAAAGGGTAACATTATTATTACATGTAAAAAGGGGTAACATTATAATGACATGTAAACAGTGGTAACATTATTATGACATGTAAAAAGGGGTAACATTATTATTACATGTAAAAAGGGGTAACATTATTATTACATGTAAACAGGGGTAACATTACTATGACATGTAAACAGGGGTAACATTATTATTACATGTAAACAGGGGTAACCTTATTCTTACATGTAAAAAGGGTAACATTATTATTACATGTAAAAAGGGGTAACATTATAATGACATGTAAACAGTGGTAACATTATTATGACATGTAAAAAGGGGTAACATTATTATTACATGTAAACAGGGGTAACATTATTATGACATGTAAACAGGGGTAACATTATTATTACATGTAAACAGGGGTAACATTATTATTACATGTAAACAGCAGTAACATTATTATAACATTTTAACAGTGTAACATTATTGTCGTTGCATATTATCGATTGCTACCGCTCGGGAAGATTGTTTTAACGAAATTAATGTTAATTACCATCTTAAAATCTCCAACAAATCTATGGCTTCCATGAATTATTATTTCAAGCAACGGAATATCATTATTAAGAATTATTAAACAAATATAATGTTTTTTCTTTCTTTCTATCCCTTTTTGTCTTTTTTCTTTCTTTTTTTCCACAAAACTGAACATCATAACATCATGGTATAATCAACAAAAAAAAGGCAGAACCATATTATGAAAATTAAAATGCGGATCACTAGTCACGAGTAAAGCTCAACCTTCCACTATGACAAGTCAAAAAGGGATGCATTATTTCCTCTATCGTACGGAAATTACAATAAGTCATTTCAAATTGGTAGTTCAATCCACTATGATAATAAACATTGACGGAATCGAGATTTGATCATCCCTTAATAGCACCATTATGATAAGTGTCAAGTCAGATCTGGTTTTATGATAAATGGCTTAATATGATTACAGAGAAAGTAATAACTGAAGAGGTCTCGCTCTCACCATGTTGTCTTTATGATGCAGTTAAAACACTGAACGATGACGGACATTCAAAGAGATTTCCGGAAGGACTCCATATGTCAACTATCATCTTAATTGGTCTACACGCGCTGATATGGAAATATATTTTAGGAAATTGGATTGTATTGCCAACTAGTCATCGCTTTGATAGAGATAGCAAATATTTGTCAATAAACTATTGGAAGACGTGGATTTCGTGACATATTTATTGGTTGATTGATTGATTGATTGATTGATTGATTGATTGATTGATTGCTTAACGTCAAGTGAGTAGTATTTCAGAAATATTGATGACGTGATAAGTTAATAAACAATAACTCGGTGTAGCAGTAGGATGGATCTGTTGATAGAACTTAGATTGTTACATAAAAAGGGGGGAATATAATGCATATGGTTGCCAATGGTTACCTCTCAATAGACACCAACAAATAAACTAACTCATTAGAACCTGATACAGATTGTCATTTACGGTCAAGGAGCGTGATATTCTCCATACACGAGATATCTATTTTACGTCAAGATCTCGTGACGGGGGGAGAGGATTAGGGTTATGGTGTGTAACGCCACTGTCAATAATATTTCAGTTATATCGTCGTGGCGAGTCTCGAAACAGATTTATTGTAGCTATGCATAATATTAATTATTTGAATCATAAGCTTTGTTGAAATCATCATTCTATCTCTTTGTTCTTTTTTATTTTATCTTTCATGGGGATACTTTATTATTATTTAATTTTGGGGATACTTTCTTAAAATCAGCCGTGCTTTGAAATGTTGTCTTTTCTTTATCATGGAAATCAACGGATAAATTTTACAAAATACCGTCATAGACATATTATGTCGTGACATCTGCTCGGTTATGCAATAAAGTCGGTCACTTGTTTTGATATATAATTCTGGCGCAGCACGAGACCAATGACGTCATTCTGTATATTCATAGCGTACATAAACACAGAGGGAATTCTTTTCAACGTCAAAATTACAAGATGAGATTAAAACAGAGAAGTTTGAATTCAATAAATTCCATGCAAGTAAAAAAGATCCTTTTTACTAATGTCTTTTTTTCCTGATCATTATGCTTGTTAAATATGTTTCCATCGATGGTGTTCCCCAAGCATTTTTATCTTTCCGGTTTGTTGACATAATCGTCATCACAGTTCATGACCGTTTCTGGAATGTAGGCCAAGCAAATTGTATTTTAAAATACTTTGAAAATATGATGATTGATCATTCAGATTCCACCATTTTCTAGAAAATGACCGATTTTACCAGAAAAATACATACAAGTGCTCTCCATTAGTCACAAAATGGCAGATTATTTTGCATTTCCACTGCTGCTTTAATAACAAATATACCCCTTACTTATTGGGGTAATGAAATGAAATTCACAGAGAAGATAGAAAAAGAATTAATTTACAGCAATAATCAAAATTTATAGCATAAATTGAACAGAGAATTAAACTAAACCAGACAGAAAACTGAGATTATCTGGGTAAAAAAAACCTGTCATTATTACAAATAGCATCAACAAAACTGTATTGTTACCATTCTGTGATAATAAATGTGATTAAAATAAATTGAATCAGTCATTAATTGTTTTACAAAAATATGGCAGAATGTAGTCAGTCTAATAGATTGTATTGACAAAAGCAAAAACACCAAATTCACTGGATTAAATACTTTATTATATGGGTAAGCAAGTTTAATATTTGCATCAAATCATTAATTTTTAATACTTCAATTTCAAACTATTTGAAAAAAACATCCTTTGAAATTTTTCAGACAAAACAATTACACTAAAAAAGCTAAAATACTGTACTTTCTTAATCTGGTTTACTTTTTAAGTTTGGTTGGCCTATGACAAAATCATGTGCTTTATTGACCTTTGACCGGCTTTATGTGACGTAATAGGACGCCATTTGGAAAAAGGGTAGTAAACAAATATAGGTCAGTGTGTTATTATTATCTATCTTTTTTCCATGGAACTTTACACATGTGAGCAAGAATAGACGAGGAACATAATTAAAAAGAAAAAATGTTTACTTTTCAAACATGAAAAAAATAATCAAACATTATCCAATGACTGACCGACTTATTGTCATACGAGGATATACAAAATTACCTGAATGTGAAAATTTGTTAATTTAGTAACGTTCTAAATATCTGACAATGGAGTTATATTTATAATCTGATTCTTCCTAAATCAAGTATGAGCTCAGTTTAAGAGTCTATTTAGGAAGTGGGGTGGGGAAGGGAAAACAAAGGAGCTTATTATATATCAAAATCTAGATTTTCTAGTGCTAAAAAATCTAGATTTTCGAGAGCTAAAAAGTAGTACACGGTAGTTTAAAGGGCTGATCGTGGCCTGGTGCATATACAATAATGTAGCAATCAAAAACCAATTTACTCAGTAGTAATCCAAAATATGGCGAGACAAAAAAAAAGGTAGCAGAATAACGAAGTGGGTGACTTATCTGTAAAATCAACTGCATGTATGTGTCAATTAACTTTTCTTCTAATAATTTTAGTAAATAAAACCATTAAATCCGATTTTTTGATATCGTTGTTTCTTACGCCCTTTCAACAATATTTCAGATATATCGTGGTGGTCAGTTTTATTGGTGGAGGAAACCAGAGGACCTAGATTCATTAAATCAAGAATTCTGTTTATTACCAATATTCAACATTAGATTTTACACAATTTTAAAATACTTAATATAAAAAAAAAATGATTTATTAATTTAAATGTAATATGTCATATTCCACACTGTTTGCTTTTGTATTATATAAAACCAATACTAGTATCATGATGCGCCCATCTAATAACAAAAGGTGTCATATTACTGAATTCATAATAAGCTTCATTTCCATGATTTTACATGTTATTTCCAAAACGTTTTGTTTTCCACATCTCTTGACATGTATTTAACCAGGGAGACATCATTGAGTTGTAACGATTGAAATGGATCATAATTGACATTACTATCAAGATTTCAAATTTCACACGAATCAAGCCACAAGTCTTCGTTGCAGTAGGCAGTGGGTATCAAATTACGCCCAACAATATCATTCCCAATCTGCTACAAATAAAACAATTATCGATCATTTCAAATTGGCTGTGTTTGTCAAAAGCGGACAATTCAAATATTGTATTGTCAATTTCAAAGACAAACCAGAGTGATTACGCCACAACGTTAATGCATTCTGTGTAAACTAATAAGATGCAATAAAACAATTATTAGCCTATTGTTATATTGGCATATTATACAAAATTGGGGCACTCGGGGAGGGTTTATTATGGTGCAGCATGCTTCCATATTATTTTGTTAATTGTTCGTATTTTAATAGATTTTTATTTTAACTATGTGTTTGGATTGATCAGGTAAAACAATTTAATACATGTATATACTTATATATTTAATGATTATTTCGGCGGTATCCCTTCTTTGGCCCCTTTTATTAATATTAAATGAATTATGCATGTATAAAATGTTTTTGTAGCATTTAAATTGGTATTAAATGTCATTATTAATTGTTGTCTTCAAGGGATACCAGTAATGATTATAAAAGTTTTCCCATATATATGTTGTCATGTTCAAGCAAATTAATTTCATTCAAATTTAATATTCTAGAACCCTGGAAAAAATGGTTTAACAGGTACTTGAAAAGTAATATTGATTCTGTAGTTGGAACGTTTTACAGTTGGTATCATATCTTGATTGACCGTTCCGGATCTCACAGATTACCACAGTTAAGGTCCATTAGTCATAGCCTCAACACCGTCCTACTTTCATCCTTTATAACTATATCTGCGGATTTTTAGACAAGAATTAACACGACATGAACTGCTAGTGGAACAGGACCTACATAATCTTTCGGAGCACCTGAGTTCACCTCCGGTTTGAGTGGGGTTCATGTTACTCAATCTCTAGTTTTTTTTCCGTAGAAATTTGTCGGCCACTTTTTGCTTTTTTGTACATTTTCATTTGCCTTCTTCGATATACAGCATCTGGTCACCTCTTTAGAACCTCTAAACTCTTCTCCATACAGTTATATAATAATCATCTAATTTTTTTAAAAAGTCAGTTTTATTTCTATTTCGTGGATCATGTAATCAATATAAATCAACGACTTTGTGAAAATGCTCACTACAGTTCATCAAATCCAACCAATGATGTCCACTCATTTTGGAACCATTAAACCTATCATTTTTAACAAAAATCACAAAATAAGTTTCAACGAATAAAGGTTCTTATGTATATTACAACTATTAATATATATTGATGTATTCACATGTTATTGAGTTCGTTTAAAATACAGATTTTGTGGTTTTCTCATGTTGGTCTACAGAGTCCTGGTTTGTACCTAATAACAAGATCAGTTTCTGATCCTGTCCACCATCATCCTTTATCTTTAATATCATTTAAACGTCCGTCCACATGCCAATCCCACTGCCATCTGTCTACCATAGTTTATGGTCTGTAAACTCGAACTCGTCATGACTTATGGCTGAAATATTGGTAAGTTGACGTGAAACAAGAATCATTCAGTAATGCGTAATTTCATTAAATGTAGATTCGACATGCTAAATAGCAGAATTTGCTGAAAGGGCTACAAAGTTCCCTGGATGCTTAAATGACACAATATCTGACCTTCATACGTGTTCTTAGCTGATTTGGCTGTCATGCTTAGATACTTTGGTTTTCCTGCTCCACCAGATTTTAAATTATTTCGCTTTCCTATCTTTTGTATTTGAGCGTATCTCCTGAAGGTTATTCCAGAAAAAACGTGGTGCTAAATAAGATATCTAAGTTTTTATTTGATATGCGTACAAATTTAACACGATTTATTTAACTTGTCAAGAAATTATCACATGGCAGGTACATCTCAAAGAGTTAAAAAATGCATTCTTAAAAACTTTCTCTTCAACATGGATTTGCATAACATGTGTTTTAGGGCAACTATAAATAATATTTCCGCTATATCATGGCAATCAGTGTTATTGGTGGAGAAAACCGAGGAAAATTACCAACAAAATGTATCCCATAAAGTTGTATCGAGTGCACTTTGCTATAAGGGAAAAAACATGTGTCAAGTACGCCGTGCACAGCGTAAATGGAAACGGAAATCGCAATTGAAGCGTCGATGTGATCCGATTGTGTATTACATAGGTACAATGTATTATATTACCACGCGATCGCGGCGATGCTCTCACCTTAATTAAAATTAGAGGACCATAAATGGTATGTGCCATATAATTAATAAGCACTAGATGTACATTACAATATTTTGTCGCACCAATACTGTTTATGTAGAAAGAGAGATCCTCTCTCCAGGTGCACAACATCTGTATACGATTCAAAAGGTGGTTTTGCTGAAATTTCGTAAAGCACGCAACAAGTTGACTAGGTGTCATGATAAAATATCATAGTGTAGCGATGTCTACACCTGTGAATTTTTTTTTTTTTTCATTGAGCTAGCAATATTAATATCAAGCTCAGCCTATTGATCTAATAAAACAGAGCATCATCATCGCCTTGTTGGTGTTAAATAAATACTGGAAAGCCAAACCCTATACACTATGTGAGAACACAAAACTTAACAACACCAAAACATGCTAAAACGTGAGAAGACAAAACTTAGCAACACCAAACATGCTAAGACGTGAGAACACAAAACTTAACAACACAAAAACATGCTAAGACGTGAGAACACAAAACTTAACAACACCAAAACATGCTAAAACGTGAGAACACAAAACTTAACAACACCAAAACATGCTAAGACGTGAGAACACAAAACTTAACAACACCAAAACATGCTAAGACGTGAGAACACAAAACTTAACAACACCAAACATGCTAATACGTGGGAACACAAAACTTAGCAACACCAAAACATGCTAAGACGTGAGAACACAAAACTTAACAACACCAAGCATGCTAAAACGTGAGAACACAAAACCTAACAACACCAACAATGCTAAAACGTGAGAACACAAAACTTAACAACACCAAAACATGCTAAGACGTGAGAACACAAAACTTAGCAACACCAAACATGCTAAGACGTGAGAACACAAAACTTAACAACACCAAACATGCTAAGACGTGAGAACACAAAACTTAACAACACCAACAATGCTAAGACGTGAGAACACAAAACTTAACAACACAAAAACATGCTAAGACGTGAGAACACAAAACTTAACAACACCAAAACATGCTAATACGTGAGAACACAAAACTTAACAACACCAAACATGCTAAAACGTGAGAACACAAAACTTAACAACACCAAACATGCTAAGACGTCAGAACACAAAACTTAACAACACCAAGTATGCTAAGACTAAATTAACTCTATTTATTTTCCATATTTATCATATATTTATGACTAAGGTTACGGTTGTGGTGTTTAACGCCACTTTCAACAATATTTCAGTTATATCAGTTTTATTGGTGGAGGAAACCGCAATATCCGGAGAAAACCTCCGACCTACCGCAAGTCACTGACAAACTTTATCGCATAATGGTGTATCGAGTACGCCTCGCCTGAGCGGGATTCGATCTCATAACATTAGCGGTGATAGGCACCGATTGCATTTGTAGTCATAAATCTAACTATAATTCGATCACGACCACGACGACCCCTTTTTATGACGAGGTGAAATATTAACATTTATTTTCAACATATTTACGATATCATAAAATCATTTATTTACCTAATATCTCATTTTGTATTTTTGCAATATTTCGTCAAGGAAACCCGAATTATCCCGTGGAGAATATTCCTAGAATATCATCTGATAAATCAGTGTTATAATATAATATGTAGGTGTTTTTAATAACCCGTAGTTATTATTGTAATAAAGATGTGTTATTTATAGAACTAATTGCTATAATATTTGTAGTTGTGACAATAATATAAGTATAGTAATAATTGACGGCAGTAGAGATGCTTTGTTTTATAATGGGTAGGCATGACACTAGCATAATTTTATTAGTTAATAATCATAGCAATATACTAATTGAAATTCATAAGTGTATTGCCATTAAGCTGACAGAATTGTGATAAACAAATAAACGATTATTTCATGCAAGACAATTTCCCTACACATTCATATATTGTACATAATTATATAATATACACTTCCGGCCTTGTTAGGAGGTGGATATCCAGAATTATCAACCCATCTAGGGTTATTTCCCACGAAGGAAATCTAAAAATATATATTTAGCGACAGCTGTTATTATGCTTTTCACCTTTTTATAATAAGAAACTGAACTGAACTGAACTATTGTCCACATTTTACTGTCATCACTTTTTGTAAGTTAATATGTCACATTATTTTCAATAAATGATCAAAACGTTTTAAAAAAAGATAATTTTAGATTTAATGACCCAGTTGTACACTCAAAGTTGTTGTAATGGGCATGGCAAGACAGAACAAGACTGTTTTGGGGCCCTGCGAACAGGCTGAGACTTCTCTCAAAATTGAGGCGTGATTTGAGGTCCAATAAAACCACTGGTAATTTTCATAAATGCTTTATTTCCTGTGCTTTTCATATTTCATTCTTTTCATGCAAATCATTGGAGCAAAAGGAAGCAAGCATGGTGGATATGTTGCTTGGACCATAATATCTTCAGCATTATTTGTGAATTTCTGTTTCATCCCGAAAATCTAGAATAGTTAGACGATGCCAAAGGTGTTATCAGAAGCCATTAAAAGATACACCCATAGGTTCACTCTGCTCGCTTTTGTAATTTATGTTGCTTGAATAAAATATCAATCTACTACTATAAAGGACAGACAATGTCATAGCCAAAGGAAAAAGGCAAACAATAGTCGATAATAAACGAAACATACGAATAATCAATGAGAAATACGAACCTCACCGTGGGTGAACACACAAGTACTCCGGAAGGGTAAACAGTATGCACCCGTCGTGTTACTATTGTTCAAAATACGGTACTAAGCCATACAAGAGGAAATGAGGCCTAGATTGTGACCTCGGACAAACGGAAGATATCTGTGACACAGATATTCCGTAACGATTAACCAAGTCATGGATGCAACCGTGTGATCACGTGTGTCGTCAATATAAAAAGCAAACTGCCCTTTTGTCACTTTAGTAAATAAAAACGTACATGTAGATATATAATTTAATGCGCATAGCCTATTACTGGAATAACATTCGTTGGGTATAATCCACCCAGCTTGAAACTACAGTCATGTGATCAAAATCTTATTTAAATATGAATATTTATAAGGAAAACTCCTATCAATTTCTATGTAAGAGGACAAAGTGATTCACAAAACACAAATGAACTACAAAGTACTACACTGGAAACTAAAGATTTAGTAAAACTGCCATCAATATTTTAGTTGTCACACAATATATTACAATAATATAATACCAAAAAAACAATAACCAAAATAAAAACAATAATATGATACAATATTTCTGACTATTACGAAACCTGAAAAGCCTGAAGTTATATTAATATTATATTCAAACACCATTTGATGTTCACAATTAATATCCGTTTTACCAAGATATTAGCAATACAGAGTTTTGTAATATGGACGTTATCGTGATTGATTTCCCCTATATCAGGGCCATCTAACACTACCGACTTTTCTACCCATTATCCATAGCGATTGGCTTATGGTTGATGAAAGCAGTACAAGTTTTTATTGTCTTCTATTTAACAAAAAATGTAATAAAAAGATGAAATCAGTACGATATTGCATATATGACGAGAAACACACATGTGAATTCATATTAAAATATTAGGAGTGATCCTATCATAGTAACTGTTGTCTTGAATCTGTATTGATATTCTAAATATGGGAGGTTTTTGTCTGAAGTAAGGAAAGAATTCACATTATATGAAAGTTGCATTAAAAAACACAACTATACATAAGCATGGAACAATACCGTAAGAGATTCTTAACGCTAAGCTATTTACCAGAATGACTGAAACAATTAATTTTAGCTTTCAGAATCATCAAGACAAGTTTGAAGATACCAGAGGGGTAATCAGAAGCCACAAATCGAATGACAGACAACACAATGGCCAACAGAAAAAAGACAAAAAGACAAACAACGATCTACAAAACATTACACAGAAAACTAAAGATCGACGAAGACAAACCCCACTGAAAACCGGGGGATGATCTCGGGTGCTCCGGAGGGGTATGTAGTTCCTGCTCAACATGTGACACCCATCGTTTTACTGTTAAACGATGCGAACAACATATGATATGGCGGTTCTCACAGTGTTGTCATGTAATTATGTAATTATCATTCATTGTAATTAATATTATGTAATAATTATTAAAACTAAGCTGTCCTGTTTAGTTCCTTTCTTTTTCTTGTTCCTAAAATCTTTTAAGTGATTTTGCTTTCAAATAGTATGGCATAGAACGTACCTGATGAAGGTTATTCCTGACACGCAGTCGTGTGCGCTAAATTAGATATCTACGATTTTATTGACTATGGTAGTCTAAAGATTGAAATCTGGTCATTTTTGTTTTTGGTGCAAAGTATTGGTTGTCGTGATTTAATATCGTTATTAATGTTATGTGTTTGTTTTCCTTATATTATTAGCTGGCCAGATTAAGTGACTTGCAGCTGGTCGGTGATTTTCAACGGGTACTCCGGTTTTCTCACCACTAAAACTGACTGCCACGATATAGCTGAAATACTGTTGAAAGTGGCGTTAAACGCCATAACTACCTCCCCCTTCTATATTTTCTCCAATTATTACTATCAGGATTTATACATTCGTCCACATGGTTTTTTATTCTTCTGGTAGCGGTTTTTCGCAGTTTAAAGATACTTTGAATCGTTTGTCAACATATTACATAAAAAGTACGAAAACGAAGTGCATGGATAGTGGGCTGTTAATGTGTGTTTAAAGCAACCAAATTTAATTTGATTTCCCTATGAAATCAATGGAGGTCTCTATAATTAGATATGCTTTATCACACAGTAAAACGATGAAATATTCAGTTTATACTGTTCGTTTTTCTCGAAAACGTTTTAATTTGATATAAAATCCCTACAAGAATACCAAAATCCACAGTGTATTGGGTACCGTTATCTATTGACGTGTGAGATATCTGGTTAACATGTTTAAATAAACATTACATTTAAAACAATCTGCAAAGATAACTGCATTGAGAGCAGAACAAACATGCAATGAACAGAAGTACAAAATGTCAAGGTATATATATATGATTGACTGAGTGTTGTATTTGAAGGCTTGACATCAACCACCACCCCTGGCAAACTTACTCAACACGAGCTACTTCTAGTTATCTTATCTGTAAGAAAATATATGTTTGATATGTCTCGCACATTGTAGGGACTCTTGTTTTGGAGGGGTTACATCCCATGGACGCTTCTTGTTGGAGGAGGTAATATCACACAATGGAAAAACCAAATCTTATTAATATACCTCAGGCAAATATATTTATATTCTTTTTTGTAAATTTCAATTAAAGATGGTTCGTCTAGTTTTAGAGGTTATTCTGTGCTGTTTTCGTCAAAGTTGTTATGGCTTTATTCTCTTAAACACTTTGAACGGTCTGGCTCATCACTATCATAATTAGATTAGATATAAGAAGAGTTTGAAGATACCAAAAGCGTAATCAGAATCTATAAATCTAAGAACAGAAAACACAAGGACCAAAAGAAAAAGGGGAAAGGGACAAACAACGAACTACAAAACGCTACATAGCAAATTAAAAATCGAGCGACAAGAACCCTACTAAAAACCGGGAGTGAACATATGTGCCCGGAAGGGTAAGCATGTCATGCTCTACTAGTGGCATCTGTCGTGTTTCCTTAGTATAAGATATTGACATATACATCTGGAGCATGATGATTCAGTAGTACATTTTGTATATCTTGTATCGTTCCCTCATACTGTATTTTACTTATATTATCTCCAAGGTAAAAACAAATATATGTTGTATTTATTAATATCTTTATTATCACAATAATCAATATACATTAGCTCTGTATACAAATAAACTGCATACAATACTAAGTTTTGGTTTTATATCTCTAAACATAAGTATAGATACATGAAAATACAAAAACTATATATATAAACATAAAATAAATCATGTTATTTATATACATGTATACAAGTAACAATTTACAGAATACTTTATAAAATCTAAAGCTGTGGTTATTTCTTAAATAGCCATCATAAAATATTTACAATCTTAACCATGGAATGTCTGTCATATTCTACTTTATTATATTAAAAGGTGACCTTTGGGACAAAGAAAATGTTGACCTCTTAAAAGAGGTTCGATTCATATGAAGTTTTCTATGACAGTACAAGATTAATATGACCCTTTAATGCAGTTGGCCGCTTAATAGGGATGACCGCTTGGGTAGGTTAGACTGTGTTTGGTTTTGTTTCACCATTGTGTTTGCTTGTATAGGAATCGTCCCTTAACTCGAAGCAGGCCTCTTCGATTTTAGGAGCTTCTGTGTTTGTCTCTTAACATTGTATTAAATAAATAAGATTGATTTATTATCTTAAAATGACGTAAAACGACGTACAACCAATTTGAGGAGTCGGTTACGAGATCAAAGGCGATACTGTCGTTATTATTAGCACGTTAGAAAGTACCTGTTTGTCCAAATATTATCGACCAGATAAGTTCGCCCATGTGGTATCAATGCATGCACATGATATCACACGTATAAGAGTTCTAAATTCGACAGACTAGTAACTACCAAATTCGTGTTTCCTATTAAATCGTAAGGTAATGCTAAATCAAACTCCAATAGCATTATAATTAAAACGCGTGTTTCTGTTGATCGAGTGAGTGAATGATTTTTGCGACAAATGGGCAATTTACAGTTATATCATGGTGAGAGAAAAAAAACAGAAACAAGTTACATTTGTACATTCAATGATGATGATAATGTCCACTTTGTACTAGTCTAACCCGATTAACTGGATCTTTATATCGCTAGCTCACTGAAACTACAGTCCATGGGTAGACATGTCGCTCCACTCGGACACATTAGTCTGATTCCTAGCCAACAGGTCTTTGTTCTTACTCCTCAATGCTGAATACTTAGCGGAGAAGCAACATGTATCTGTTGACATGTTAGCATAATGGCACAAATGTATTACACCACGCTTGAAATTGAAAGGATAGAGGGATTTTTTTAATGTGAAGGAAACTTAAAACAATAAATGTGTTAAAGACCAATCTTACTCAATTGTCCTATCCAACAAAAATATTTGGGCTGCAGGGAGAAGATATTCTATCTCAGTTTAGTATATTAAAACATACTATACGATGTGGTAGCTGTGAGTTTTGTCTTAATAACAACTTAGAAGATTAAATTAATCTATAGATTATTACTACATAGATTTGTATCAAATTGCAAAGCGATATAAGACAGACAAGATCTTAATTAATAATATTGCCCCCAAAATGGCCATATTGGATATGAGATAGAAATTAAATTACATGTAGAACGATATACTGAAGGGCATCCTCAGGGACTTTCCCTACAAGTCAGTTTAAATGACCAAGTTGTTACAGATTGTGTATTGATTTTCACCTCCACAGCTTAACCAATCGTAATATAGTAATTCATATGACATCCGTATTACTTGTTATATCCACATAAGCTAATAGTATGACCGATAGAAGAGGAGAGGATTGGAATCCACTAACCGGTTCAACCCCGCCTCAATCATTATGTTCCAACTTCCAAACCAGGAACTAGATTCCCAACGCCATTTTCCATGGTCTTTATTTTGTGTTCAGTAAGATAAGGTGATAAGTGATTGTTTGATTTGTTGATATTGGTAGATTTGTTGACCACCAGGTTTTTTTTTAATTCCTTTTCATAACAGAAGTAAAAGCAACACATTAAATAACATACAACAATGTGTAAACCTTTGAGGCTTTTAGTAGGATGAAACATGTTGATTCTATAAGTATATATATATATATATGTATTTTTTTCAATATTTCAAAAAACATTTCTAATGAGTGATATCACGTATGTATGAACAATGACCATTCAATTATAATTATGTCGTTAGTGTAACAGGTGTCACATAGCTATTCCATATAATAATAAATACCGCCATCCTATTTACACACCATCACGTGACTTGGTAATACAATTCATTCAATGAATCAAAATTAATCACATATTTAGTAATTACCTATTTAACCTTCCCTTGAAGTAAACAAGTGATTATCTTATAGAATGGCAAATGTGAAGGAAATAATACATATCAGGTTCGGGACTCGGCGGGGCAATATGTGATACATTTAACATGTTCAATTTGGATAGATATGGATATGATAGAAAGCACGTGTATCTAAAACTCAAGCTTTATATAATATATCAGGCAATAAATACCGTATCATCTTTTCCATAGCAGACCTAGTATCATACCGATAATAACAAAGGAATCCGGGGGTTCACATACATGTATATAATCATTATGGATGGCACAAGGACTGATAAGACAAAGGCTGGGCAGATATCATTTGATTGCTTAGCAGAATATGTCTGAATGGAATATTGTAATACGCAGGGATTTGTTGAACGAAAATTTAACAAAAATAACAAAGGAATCCGGGGGTTCACATACATGTATATAATTATTATGGATGGCACAAGGACTGAAAGGACAAAGGTTGGGAAAATAATATGTGTTTGCTTAGCAGAATATGTCTGAATGGAATAGTGTAATACGCAGGGATTTGTTGAACGAAAATTTAACAAAAATGATAAACCTTTGTGGCTTTAAGCTAGAACAAAATGAATTTGTACATAATCCTGCAATGAAATATTTAACATACCTAATAATTAAGTGTAAAATTTTATGAGTTGTAAAGCACCTTTTTTTTAATCCAGAAGTGATGTATTCTACGATTTCATTATTGTCAACTGTTCATACTTGATCATAATTGTTTTAAGTTCCGCGTCACTATCAATAATCATGCATTTCGAGATACCAAGGGAGCGCACTTTCTTTGTTATCAATAAATTTATACTTTCTAATTAAAATACAGACACAATTACAATTAAAAGGGCGGAAATAGCAAAAATGCTACACATGTGTGATGATGCACTTCCTGTAATGTCAACAGTGACAACAGAATTCCCGTTCGCTCTATATATTACAGTATTCTCGGCAACGTTTCGTAGGTTTTTACTAATCGTCCGCTTAGGGCAATCTTTAGGAGGATTTTCTACAATATCAAAACTAGCTTTTGGCTTGAGGTTTCCCTCTAATACAAGTCTAACAGATAACTCATTACAATCAGAAACTTTTAAAACTAAAAGTTTACGATTAGCACCACTGCCTGTAAAAACCCAACACAGAAACTCGTCAATTTTCGACTTTCTTTTAGTAATAACTGCAGTTGTAGAATTAGTGTTCAATTTATATGAAGCCAAGCATAAATAGTTGAGTTCTTTGTCTGCATTTGAACACTCTATTGTACTTATTGTAAATACAGTATGATCATACCGTGCATCAAAGTCAATGCATCCGTCACACTTAGATCCCTCTTGAAAATAAAGTGAATAAACCCCGTCACTAAATTCGTCTGATAGCCCACAATCAACACCGTAATAATATTTTGGATCCACAGCTGTTGTTTTCTGAATTTGAACAGTTTCCTTATTTTGTCCAGATATGATGCTAGTATAAAATTGTTTTTCATTACATGCTAGTTTTCCGACATCTTCCAAAGGAAATACAGGCCAACTTGTTCGTTTTCCAAGCCGAAATTGTATAATAGATGGAGAGGTTTGAAATACTTCCAGACAAGAAAATTTCGGATAGCAACCATTTTCAAAAGTTTGCAATAAAATCATTTGATTTTTGTCAGTGTAATTTGATTTTAGACATTGAAAATTTCCCAAATTCTTTTGGCTGAACTCATATGTTGATATATCGACCATACTTGTAATGTTAGTCTCAAGTACACCCCAAGATCCGCGAATATATTCCGGTATTGCGCAAATGCTTGCTTCCGGTCTACAATGATAACACGATTTCTTGCAGTGTGCTTCCATGTCTGTTTTACAAAATTTATTTTGTGAGCATTCTTGGAATTCATCTTCACATAGAGAATTAATGACATATTTTGTAAAATTTATTGAAAGATAATTTCCTGTTCTAGTTGGGTTTCCATGGGAATTTCCTGGGTCGCATACAAAATCCATGAACAGATATGCATGCATACTATCATATGACCTTGTCGTTATGCGTAAGCAATATGGCTGAAAGTTGTCGGAATCAGGTCTAAGAATTACAAATTGTTGATTCCCGGATGTCCATACTGCCATACAGTCCACATTTTGAATCAGATCCATTTTGAGATTATCGTGTAAGCAGTCCTCGTGTTTGAAATCCAACACGATCCCTGTACCGTATCCACATTCACTTTCCATTCTAGCTCTCGGAATCTTATTGGCACAAAGTGGTCTTCCGTCACTTTTCAGCATCTCCATATTGAAACCTCCCGTGAAAGGACATGTGATTGACGGGGCTGTCCGAAAACTTGGTGACGTAAGTGGCCAATGGTCCAAATTCAGATTATCACACATTGATGGGCTTTTCACTGACATTTTCGTGGAGGTTTTTAATTGGATGACATCATTGGATCTTTTCAAAAACTGAATGCATAAATATTCTGTTTGCGCAAGAAGTTGTGTTTTTGCAGTATGTTCGACTATGAATTTGTCGTGGTCTCTTGTTTCATTACATTTCCGCACGAACTCTGCACATACATGGCCGTTATGTGTACAGAATGAGGATTCTATTGTGTCGCCTGTAATCTTGGATTTTAATGAAGCCTCGTTGATGTATGTTGCAATCCACATACTTCTTTGTGTTACAAAATCGGGGAATGTACATTGTGACGTCACAAGTGACGTCATGGTGATAAATGATAAGATCAGGTTGAACACACATTGACAGCTAAAAGTGATTCTCACCATTTTATTGACCTAGAAAATAAGAAATAAGAATATTGTTAAGAGAGAAACAAAATAATAAGGTATTGGGCAAGTGCATATAAAAAGATGCTACATACATCTCAGCCTTGAATGATATTACTTGACTTTGTTATCCCATCATATATATCACCAATTTTCATTCGCTTTTTTGTTGCTTTTAGAAGAAAAAATATCATATCCTATATATCTAGTAATGATTTTATCATTGATTGATAGTAATTGTTGTGTAGCGCCAAGTGTGGAATTATCAGCTACGTCATTGTCAGCTACGTCATTGCGGGATTAGATGATGAAGCTGTATGTTCTGTCTGTACTAGATCAACGCGTTAAATTTTGCATAATGCTAGTTCACTGAAACAACTGTCCACGGGTAGACATAACACTCCACTGGGACACATTATCCTGAATCCTAGCTAGCCACTCTTTGCTCTAACCCCTTAATACAGTATTGTGGGCTAAGGCACAGAGGCAGCAAATACCGATGCTATAGTTTATAGCTGGAATAAACATTCTACCCCACTCGAAGTGTCTCTGGATTGTTCATTCAATTAATAGTCTTGGGTTCGAACCAATATTCTACCACACTCGAAGTGTCTCTGGATTGTACATTCAATTAAATAGTTTATGGTTCGAATCAACATTCTACCCTACTCGAAGTGTTTCTAGATTGTTCATTCAATTAATAGTCTTTGGTTGTTGATTGCCACTTCAGCATTGTCTAACGTTTATTTTCTTACCCACTAGACGTGAACACAACTACAATTGCACCACGGGAAGGTTATTAATCTGGCAAACTAATTAAGTTCGATAAATGTTTGCAATACAACCTTCTAAATAATTTGATTTATTGTTTTATTTAGTTGGTACCTGCTAAGTAGAGAAAAAAATCATCTATTGTTAAATTTGTGTGTTGTAAACATGACTTCAAATTTTCCCACCTCATTATTCTCATCTTACAAATTACACTTCACCGGCACTATCGTAAAGCTTGAAACTAGTCATTTTTTTATATACCGGTACGTAAAAATTGGAAAATCAACAAATATTTTGCTCTAGCAAATAATTGCACTTCGAATCTCCAATGTAAATTGAATAAGGATCTCATTGAATGTAGCTTTATTAGAAATAAAACACAAAAAGAAAATCGTGTTAATAGCTAATGGTTTTTAATGTATTGTTTGTAAGATCGCAGCTGATTAAACATAGCTTAAAACAGCAATTCAACAGCGTGTATACTTTTAATAAGCATGGTGTTTTCCAAGATGAAACCCTTTAAATGATCAAATATACACTTAATTTAATATGCACGATACATTTTTGTCATGGGAAAATTCATGTCTTGAAGATTCTAATTACTTCATGATGGTATTAAGTATCCACTAGATCATTTGCATGACTGCAAATATTGTTATTGGCACATACCCGGAAAAGTTTTAAGATTTAATGTAAAAAAAATAAGGTTAAGACTAGCATTTGCTCATGTTTGATAACTTCATACTAATTTGTTTCCTGTCACAATGTACTACGATATACGATAAGATATAAGGTTTTCAATGAACACATGTGTACCATATTCGCTGGATTTGGGAGGAAAGGTTCGATCCAGATACAAAGCCATCAACAAATAAAAGGATAAAACAAAACATGTTTAGTGGAAGCGAATATGTGCAAGTTGCTTCTCTTTTGTATGTATATGTATTGCTGTTGGAGATCAAGTTATCAAGAGGGGAGGGTTGGGATCCCATTAACCGGTTTAACCCCCCTCCCACACACATTGTTGTGTCTGTCCCAAGCCACGACCTGAATTTCCAACGTCATATGTCATTGCCTTTTTGTGTGTTCTGTTAGTTAAGATGATAGGTGTTTGTTGGTTTAGTTGGTGGCATCATGAAAGCAATACCTCCCAAATCGTGATGGCAATATAGGTACATCCGTGCAACACACATATACAATGTTGTTGTAATAGAAATAAGCTCCACCTTCATAACATAATAGAACATGTGAATGTATTACATAAAACATAAAGGTTTGAAATAATGAATACTTGTCACTAATGTATGTTTCAATTTTATAAATAAATTGTCTCTTTCATTGCATACTTGGAGTGGCAGTAAATATGAAGACAAAAGCTGTCAACATTTTAGTGAATATTAAAAGAAATGAATCTTTTAAATTTTCGACTTCCCAGAAGATATTATTTTGAACCCTATTTAATTAGTAGTGAGTTAACTACGGGCATTCACCGGCCCTGTTATTGTACTGTCCATATCTATGTTGTCATTCTGTACGATGATAGTGGGGTCTGTTCAACTGTTCAAGCGAATCTATTCAGAATTTGTTATTGTTTGATTATATCTGTATTGACTTTGGAGAAACTACCGTCAGAGAGAGACGATGGGGATCCCAATAACCGGTTTACACTCGTCATGTACGTGCCTGTCTCCAGTTATAACTTCAGATTTAACGCCATGCGTATGCTCGTATTGTATGCTCAATGATTGGTGTGAGAGGGGGTTTTCCGGTTTGTTGATATTGGTGGAATGGTTGACCATCACTGTTTAATCTCTATTTTCATTTTCATATCTATAGAAGATTGATGGATAATACTAGATTGATGGATAATACTTTGCTAACAGAAGACTTTAGTTCTATGCAAATTTCCAAACACGTTTAATATATTTCGTAGGAAATAGACATTTTGATGATAACAGTAAATGAGAATTCTAATCTAAGATAATAAATATAAACTCTTTAGTTTCAAGTATTACAATGAAACATTTATATAAATGTACAGATTGCATGTTATAGTCAATTTAATCCCCCCTATTATAGTTCTTTGTCGGGAGTCATCTCATTATTACAAATTAAGGCACGGATTTTTTTTTCTGATCGACTATGAAAAGAATTATTAATGAAATCTGAAATTAACATTTCTGGCTGTGGTTTTTTATATAACATCTTGGCATGAATATCAACTCAGAAGTTCACAGTAATTCTTTTTGAATGTTTACGATATTGCAAATTACTTTAGAAAGAAAATGTACTCTCAAGACCATTAACATCGAAATAACATAACGTATACCCTGAACGATTTTATAACGCTATTTGAATATATCTATATAGACAGTCATTTTCCTTATAATGCTTCAGTGGGTGGTGTAATGAATGGAACTTTAAATTATTTTCTTAAGCAGCGGCGAAATGCCATGAGATATTCAATATTTTTTAGTATATTATCTTCATTATTATTTGTTGTTTAACGCCATTTGAAGTAATATTTCAGCCATATTGTGACGTGAAAATTCGACCATATGCAAGGAATCATAATTAAAGACGTTTATAAGTATACACATATGCTATACATATTAACATTAATTTGACTAAATAAAAGAATAAAATAGTGCAAGAACCAAAAACAGATTAGAAATTTAACAAAAGTTCTTATTTTATCATACGTACACTGATTTCTTATATATATATATATAAAAACGTCTGAAAAAGTAGCCAACGTATGAACCTACAGGATGTCGGATCGGAAACAAGTGTTAATGATTCTGTGCAAACAAACAAAGTGATAAATGAACGTCTAAAATGTAGCACAATAACACCAAAAAAAGATGTTAAAATATAACAAAAATAACTATAAGTCTACAAAAAGACTATAATTATTATCAAGTTGACGGATATTTCTCTTGACCGACAAGCTTCATCAGCGTCTGTAATCTGATTTGAAAAATTGTCACGTGACGATCAGTTATCATGACGTATATCATTATCTTGAACTTTATACTTTATATTATTCAAATATATATGTACACTAATTTATAAACAATATGAAAAGAATGAGAAAATGTAATGATGAAATTTACTAACTAGCTAAGGACTAGACTGACGAGTTATGTCCCCTGGCTCGTACCTCGGCTAAAGGGACAGATAAACACTAATCTGTCGCAGTGGAATTTCTACTTAGGTGACGTCATCACCATAAAATCCTTGATCTTTTTTATCTTTAATTTATTTTAACTTATACAAATGAGTATTTTAAAGGTAAAGAGTTTATTTTTCTATAAAAATCATGAAATAAAAAAAAAACGTTTTTGCATAAATATTGAACTTCCGGTGTAAACAAACGGGAGAAATATTCAAACAGCTGAGAAGATGCTGTAAACATGAGTTCGATCAGCTTGACGCCGACCAAATCAACAAAAGTGTGCTGTGTTTGCGGCGAAAATAAAAAAGAGGTACGCTCTATAGAGTCAGAAAAGGGAAAAGAAAGAAAATTGAGTCAATAGCTCTTAAAATATGCTGACCTTAATCTGGTACAAGGGATTTTCACTGCATACCGGAAGCGACTTTTCCCAGTATTTGTAACTAAAAATAGCTCTACCAATCAAAAAAGAGCTAAGTAAGAACCAATGAACGCCAACGACAAATTAGTCTTTCTGTGTCTCTATATCCAATAGATTGAGACAGGCAATTGTCAGTCTAGCTAAGGACCAGGTACTGGTTAAAAAGTTAAAAAAAAAAAAAAGATTTAGGCCTTTTTGTTTATGCCCTCCGGATGTAATGTTTACCGGTTAAAAACCAGTACCTGGTCTTTAGCTAATTGGTAAATTTCATCATTACATTTTCTCATTTCCCATATTCCCGGGTGTTGCTAGGTCATATTACCGGGTGTAACTAGCCATTTAACCAATCAAATTTTGCTATAATTTTCAAAACGGGGATAATATGACGTTAAAGCTCGCGACGTTGCGCGCTTTATATTGAATATAAAGCTGTTACTTTGATCAACTGTAGGGTTCTACCAAAGATAGTACCCTACACCGGGTAAAAAACACTCGAAACAAAAACAAAGAAAACGTCACTTTTCCGTGGGCCGCCTGGGTCCAAAATATCTTATTTTTTAACAATAACCGGGGATAAATTCGTTATCTACGTTCCAATCCGTAGATATGGATATTTTAACACCCTTCGGTAGCCTGTATACACTTCAGCTGCGCCTCAGGGTGTACTGGCTACTTCAGGGTGTTAAAATCTCCATATCTACGGATAGGAACGTAAATAACTTATATTGTATCAGACACCTTGTATCAGACAGGCTACTTTCTTTAATTTCAAAGGAAGACGTACATAATGTTAGATAAATATAGGGATTCGAACTCACAATGCTAGTAATGATAGGGACTGATTGCATAGGTACTTATAAACCCAACTACCATACGATCACGACCACGACGATCCCCTTTATTATTGTGTTCTAGTTTCTAACTATCCTGTCAAAATATACACATATACTTTACAGTACGTGGTTGATGATCCATTAAAAGAATAGATTAGTTATTGGGCAATTCATGGCATCCTCCGCTTCCTGGTCCTCGACTGTATTCCTGAAAATCTCTAGGTTACTGGAAATCCAGACGTAAATAAGCACAAGGAAGTCATAAATGTCGATAGGTTTATAAATAAAATGACTTTTACTCTTATCACTTTGATTGATTGATTGATTGATTGATTGATTGATTGATTGATTGATTGATTGATTGATTGATTGATTGATTGATTGATTGATTGATTGATTGATTGATTGATTGATTGATTGATTGATTGATTGATTGATTGATTGATTGATTGATTGATTGATTGATTGATTGATTGATTGATTGATTGATTGATTGATTGATTGATTGATTGATTCATTTATTCATTGCTGTTTAGCGCCAACTTCGCCACTTTCAATTACCAAGAGACACGAAAGAAAATCTGAGCATATCATGAATTTAGTTTCTTCAGCTGGTGAAACAAATGTGAGAATAAGAAGAATTACATCTCTCTTGGCAGTAAAGATTAACTTTCAGATGGTAGACAGAGAGAAACAACTCTATTATCATCCTTAGATCCTTCCGTAAAAATGTTGGGATTTAAACTTGTCTCATAAATAAACGTTAGAGAATACTGAAGGGGTAATCAACAATGGATAATCCAGAGATATCGAGAGGCTTTTTCAGCAAGATGTTGCTTGATTATCAAAGGGTTTGAATCAAACATGGAATATCAACAGATTCTATTTTTTTCCAAATTAATATCAGAATTTTCCAAATGTGACGTTATTCGCATACCACAATGTTGACGTTTTTCGATTGTTTTTCATTTACATCTTCAAATGTCGGATTGAAAACACAGTTGTGAGCAGGATTAAGATAAAAGGCATCGATTTGGTTTGTTTTATGGTATTTACCGTCACTTTCAACATTCAGTTCGGTTACATATTACATAATTAAGGATCTGTATAACTAGAAATTCAAATTTTATGTCGGACTGAAATGTAGATTTGTGCTTTCTTATATAACTATATTAAACATAGAGTTTGCATTATTCAAATTAGAATAACAATCGTCTGTAAAGGATAATGCATTATTCCACATGTTGAAGCCAGAAACATTGATACATTGACAATAATTATGTTTGCTTTGTAAAGTATGCGTCCTGATGTCTCCAACTTTATTCTCTCTTGGTGTAGTATACATTAAGATAAAGCATATTAGATCATCACAAAATAGTTAATTACTAACGAGACTGTGTATCACTGATAATACAGTGTAAGTTTACGGGATTTTTTCTATTTCAAATTGCATATACAGTGGAGCCTGTCTAAACCGAACCTTGAATAAACCAAAAACCTGCCAAAACCAGATAGACTTTACAGTCTCAACTAACTAAATGTCTATGTCATTTGAACCTGTGTAAACCAAACACCTGTCTAAACTGAGCAAATTGTTCAGTCCCAAAGAGGTTTAGACAGGTTTTACTGTATAAAACAAAAGGTTATTCCTGCTATTGACAACTGATTGATTGATCGATCGATTGTTTAGCATACTCAAGTCGACAACACACACACAACAACACATATAAGAGAATGTGGCCAATGGACAGATTTCTCGATCGTCTCATAGAAAAGAGGAGTTGGTGGATCGTGTGGGAAATTTCCCCTTGCAATAGGCCACCAACAGTCACTTCCAACAAACTCTCTCCAATCAGGATTGAGTGGGAGTGTCAATGTGTTGATAGGGGCAGACAAACATTCACACTCCCACTCAATCCTTATATAGACATAAACCTAATATGTGTTTAGTGGGATTCTAATGTCGAGATGAAGTCTTGATCATACAATACGTGTATTTGTACTATTAAATGGATTGATTGATTGATTGATTGATTGATTGATTGATTGATTGATTGATTGATTGATTGATTGATTGATTGATTGATTGATTGATTGATTGATTGAGGACATAAATAATAAAATAGTACAAGACAGTTTTTGTGAAGCTTGATGTAATGGATTTAAGATGTCTGAAACAAAGTTGACATTTAATTATCATGAGTGGAGGGTTATGGTACCATTAACCGATTTATGCCCGACCCTTTTATTCCATCCTTGGCCAGAACCTGGATTTCCATCGGCAATGAATGATTTGGGGTGATATATAGTTGTTCGCTTCTTTGTCAATATTGGTGGAATGGGAGACAATCACTGCTCTACTCTTCATTTCATGGCAATTCGAAGCTGTTTAAACGTGTTGCTTATAAATATAACTTTCATTTTTACTACACTCTCTTTTAAAATAGAGAGTCAATTTTTTGTAATTAAAATTTGAAATATACGCGATTAAGAAGAATACTTGATGAAAATAATATTATAAAATTACAATCAGGTTATGGATTTGTTGTCAAAATAAGATAACTTTACGATGATCAGTAAATTGATCTTTAACCAGCAATGCGCAACATATTAGATGTGAAAACGATCGAACTACTTATCTCTATATCATCTAATGAAATTAAACATTAGTTTTTATCAATAGAAAACTATTCATTTTTGCATTTGTTGAATGGCTGATTTTAGTCAATAACAAGTTACAAGTTAACAATATTACTTCACAAAGTATCACTTCAAACAAGAGGAGTTTGCAATTTCAAAAGCCAGCAATTCAAATAACGATTAAAATACTAAAAATTCATGATTACAAAAAGAAATAAAACACTTGAGTATTTCTATGGTGTTACTATAAAAACGTAGTTGAATCACGCGTCGATAGAAAAGAAAACCAATAATTCGATCTTAAATTTGCACGGAAATTCAAATAATTTAAATACATGAGCAAACGTTTGTATGTATAATGCATGTCACTGCTTTGTCTGTTTAGTTAAGACATGCAGTGCAGACTTTGTCGATAAAACAGGTTATATGCCACGGTTACAAGATCAAAACAGGAAATGTGGGTATTTTAAGTTTATTCTGTGACCTTTACCTATCAAAATAAGATCGTAAATATGTTGTCTGTTCTAAAATAAAATGTTCTAATGGTGTAATGGATGAAATTAGTATAATGGCGCTTTACTAATGCATGCATAGCATAAACCAGTTGTAAGTGCATCTGTCTATATGAATAGTGCACGTTTTAACCATTTCACACTATAGGAACACAACACTGGATAATGCAGTTTCTAATTAACAATATGACATGCGAAATGCAAATTTACACGTACGCTGTGCTCATGCATAATCGCATTTGCTCCAATAATTACAAAGCAGAGCAAAATGCAGAAACGCTACCATGCATCTCCACGAGTTGACAGCAGCTGAATGATACAGCTTTGATAATAGATAATTGTTCACGTGCTCAGCTCAAGTGCTGAGGCTTATGAAAGTGCAATTTGTGCTTCTCCACTAAACACGCAGCATTCCAGAGTGAGAACAAAGACTAGTATCTCGGGAGTCAGAATAGTGTGTCACAGTGATGTCACATGTTCTACCTGCTAAATGATGTCTCCATTAATGAGCATTATGAAAAATAATCACAGCGTGTTGTTCTAGGCCAAATAGATATAATAATATGTCTACCTGTAGACCACTGTTTCAATAGATATAATAATATGTCTACATGTAGACCACTGTTTCAGTGAACGATAGCACAATCAATTCCAACAAAGGATGTTGTATTGGTACAAAACAAACATCTTTATAATTTCATCAAAACTTACTCGGATTGATAAATTGTTATTTGTTGCTTCACTGCTAAACACATAGCATAAAGGAGAAAGAGCAAAGACTGGTTGGCTCAGAATCAGAATAATGTGTCCGAGTGGAGCGACATGTTTATCCGTTGACTGTTGTTTCAGTGAGCTAGCACTATAAAAATCCAGCTAAGCGTGTTGATCTAGTACAAAGCGGACCTCCTCACTATTTCATTGAAAATTAACTTGTTCTCGCCATGATATAGCTGAAAAATTGTTGTGCTGGCGTTAACCAACAATCACTCACCTACTCACTATAGCTGCAAATTGCTAACTCAAATAATAATCGTTCACTCATTCGAGTGAGTGACCGTTGTAATAATCGTTCACTCATTCGAGTGAGTGACTTGTAATAATTGTTCACTCATTCGAGTGAGTGACTGTTGTAATAATCGTTCATTCATTCGAGTGGGTGACTGCTGTAATAATCGTTCACTCATTCGAGTGAGTGACTGTTGTAATAATCGTTCACTCATTCGAGTGAATGACTGTTGTAATAATCGTTCACTCATTCGAGTGAGTGACTGTTGTAATAATCGTTCATTCATTCGAGTGAGTGACCGTTGTAATAATCGTTCCCTCATTCGAGTGAGTGACTGTTGTAATAATCGTTCACTCATTCGAGTGAATGACTGTTGTAATAATCTTTCACTCATTCGAGTGAGTGACTGTTGTAATAATCTTTCACTCATTCGAGTGAGTGACTGTTGTAATAATCGTTCACTCATTCGAGTGAATGACTGTTGTAATAATCGTTCACTCATGCTTGATGCAAGTTACTTTTTGATGTGATGGTGATGATATATGTTTTGTCCTGGGCCAAAACGCTGAGAAGGATGCTTTATTGTGCTAGCACATTAATACCACAGTCCATAGTTAGATATGTCGCTCTACTCGGACACATTATCCTGATACCGAGCCAACCAGTATTTGCTCATACTCATGTGTGCTTGGTGGAGAAGCATAGCATATCAGTTGCATGGTCTTTGGCTTTATCCCACCGGGAATCGGACACATGGTCTACCGACCTGACCGTGAACACTCTAATCATGACTCCACTAAGACGTCTCTCTCACTCATACGAATCTACATACCTAACTTCATACTGTTCTTGTTGTTAGATAAAAGGGATTCCTTCATAACAAGCATTTTATTAAATTACCTGTAAAAGGAACTATCTATGAAAAATAATATTGCAAATTATTAGTTTCTTTTGCGAATAACTGAATAAAATGGAGTACCTAGATGTCTGGAATAAATCCGTAGTTGACCAAAACTTCCACTTATAGATTTCTGGAAATGAACAGAGTCTTTAATAAATAAATTCATATCAGGCAAATTTTGCAGAGTATTAAATTTAATCTGTCTACATGGCAGTCAAGTCCTAATATGAATGGATTATAACTTCCATGGGCATATCTTATCTTAGCTAAAAATAAACACGTAGATATTAAGATTAGTGCGCACAACGCGCTTCTGAGATAATCTTCATCACGTGACGCTCAAAATCAAAAGATTGGAAAGACAAATATTTTTTGGGAGCAATAAATCTAAAGGACATAAACAGGGTAGCAAAAATAGGCTAATGTCACCTTTGTCTGAGGGGGGAGAACCTTAGTTTTATTAATAAGCTAATGTCACCTTTGTCTGAGGGGGGAGAACTTTAGTTTTATTAATAGGCTAATGTCACCTTTGTCTGAGGGGGGAGAACCTTAGTTTTATTAATGGGCTAATGTCACCTTTGTCTGAGGGAGGAGAACCTTAGTTTTATTAATAGGCTAATGTCACCTTTGTCTGAGGGAGGAGAACCTTAGTTTTATTAATAGGCTAATGTCACCTTTGTCTGAGGGGGGAGAACCTTAGTTTTATTAATAGGCTAATGTCACTTTTGTCTGAGGGGGGAGAACCTTAGTTTTATTAATAGGCTAATGTCACCTTTGTCTGAGGGAGGAGAACCTTAGTTTTATTAATAGGCTAATGTCACCTTTGTCTGAGGGGGGAGAACCTTAGTTTTATTAATAGGCTAATGTCACCTTTGTCTGAGGGAGGAGAACCTTAGTTTTATTAATAGGCTAATGTCACCTTTGTCTGAGGGGGGAGAACCTTAGTTTTATTAATAGGCTAATGTCACCTTTGTCTGAGGGAGGAGAACCTTTGTTTTATTAATAGGCTAATGTCACCTTTGTCTGAGGGGGGAGAACCTTAGTTTTATTAATAATTACATTATTTAGGAACTTATTATCTAATAAACCATGCCAGTGACGAAGCACTGACTACCGGGCGGATGAGTCCAGCAGCAGAGGTATTGACACAGTGATGACGTTTTCTTTTCTGTCCGTTATAAGTACATATCACTTTTGTAGATATTAGTTCATATAGGATTCCTTATCTTTCAAACATTCCTTAGCCAATTTATAAGCTATCAAAAGCGTGTTGATGTTTCACCTCGTTATAGTAATAATCGTAAAACTACTTTCCCAGTCTAGACAAAAAAAATGGTTAATAAAATTGCTTACACCGAATGCTAAACCACGATTTCTGATATTCATATTTAGCGTATTACTAACTCAATCAATTAGATAGTCAAATAAGGACACATACATGCCCCTAAAATAAAAGAAAAACAAACAAAACAAATGACTATTTTAAGTTTGGTTTATGGTGTTTAACGCCACTTTCAGCAATATTTCAGTTATATCGTGGTGGTTAGTTTTATTGGTGGAGGACACCGGAATACCCGGAGAAAACCACCGACCTGCCGCACGTCACTGACAAACTTTTATCACATAATGTTCAGGGGCGGATCCAGAGACTCTGTTGACGGGGGGAGGGGGGGGGGGGTTCAGCTACGGAGCAATATTTTCAATAATTGATGGAACCAACTGTAGTCCCAAAGCGGTTCTGGCGTGTAGGTCGGTAAACCTTGTTTTCATTTCATTTAGCGTACAGTATTTTGTTGTATCGAGTACATTATTCAACCTCACGAGAGCAGATTTGTTTTTTGACTTGCGGTGTACAACTCCTCCGAATACAATTCAACCACGGGTTTTGACGTTAATAAATGCCTTAAAGGTTAGGAGACGCCACCCTCCTTGTGTATTAAGGTGGCCTTACTGTCACGGCGTTATTAAAAATGGTGGTTTGTATCCAGTCAATTTCTTATTGGTATACTCTTTAAAAATGGATTTAATATTAAATATCATCATTGTCTATAAAACATATTTTATTTGTTATAACATAATAATACCTTTTAGTTAATAATGTCTCTGTATTAATTCTTAATAGTAATACGATATGAAAAATAAATGAATCGAGAATCAATACAACGCATATGATAGCGGGACGCTAATATTGTATAAAAATCACCAACCAATATTTAAAATTCTATATGACTTCCATATACAGCTGATCCAATATGTACAGAGATAGTCACTTAGAGCCTGTACCTAGATCAAGGTATATCTGAACCATACATAATGGATGAATTATAGTACATGATAACCTTATACAATTTTGGAGAGCTTCCATCAATTGGTACTTGTAATTTAAAGTAGATAATTGGTTTCCTATATAAATTTAAAAAACACACATTTTCTAAGTTAATGTTTAAATAGATGCCGATGTTTAATTCCTATTATATATATGTGTGTACTGATCTCGTCGGCACCGGAACTATCGTGTTGCATTCTATTTCAGTTATATGGCATTCTGAAAGAAATATATATCAAATTCAGTCGGTATTGGTTCTGATCTTAATCTTCAAGTCAAACCATATTGATCTGAGCGACAAAACATAACTGACGTATTACATCTACTTATATTTCAATACCAAATACAGAGTGGGTTCAGCAAGTTCAAGATTATCGTTCTGAAGTTGCATATAAAAACCGAGTGGGGATTAAAAGCTACTATTTGATAACCTGTTTTAGAAGAAGGTACATGTAGTATGTTTACCCTCGCCCACAGTAAGTCTTAACCTTTGTCGGTTGCTCCTGTACGCAAAATACATCTTTTGTAGATTTCGAAAAAGATTAGGCTCATTCTAATCGCTACAAAAGCCTATATTGTTTGTCCCTACCCAACTCTCTATACCTTTCTAATGGCAGTTAAAAGTCGTTGTCTCGGATGTCCCACCCCTTCCCTCATTTCTATATGGTTGTTATATATATATTGTTAAACTTGTTTTCCACCTGAATATAACAGAAATGCTGCTCACTAGACGCTAAACAATAATCAAATCAATGAATCGTACCCAGTTCTAGTCTTAGATGATACCAGTGGCCATTTTTTCTTCTTTTGCCCATTTGGTGTTGCCACAGCAGAAAAACCTTTTATTCTCATGTTATTTCTTTATTTAGATTTACAAATTCATATGAGGAATAGTCGTGGTCGCAATGGTATGATAATTGTATCTACAATTACTTATGCAATCATTGCCTATCCCCACTAACGTTGTGAGTTCGAATCCCGGTCATGGCGAGGTGTACTCGAAATGTAATAAAGTTTGTCAGTGACTTGCGGCAGGTCGGTGATTTTCTCCGGGTACTCCGGTTTCCTCCATCAATAAAACTGACCGCCACTATATGACTGAAATATTGTTGAAAGTGGCGTAAAACACCATTACCCCCTAACCCTTATGCAAAGCACGCTTTGAAAGGGGAGTCCAATTCAAACTTTAAAACGAACAGGAACGTTTGAAAATGTTCGCTCCACAGCCTTAAGATCTACATTGCAAACAAACATTTGTAAACTTATTCTAGTTTTGAATGTAGTAAAATATTACCCAGTTGACGTTAAACAATCAATCACTTAAAAGTGATACTATATAAAACTAAATAAATATCGACTTCTCGCTTGAAGACCACGTGACACTATTGGTAAAGACCAATGAGTATTCTTCATCGTTCTTTTTATCTTTATCAAAAACACGATCTAAGTTAGCTTTGTTAGTGTTATTATAGACTCCACCATATAGAATTATATCATTGATCAAGATTAAATTTCAAAAATTAATTAAATAATGGAATTACCACTTCAGTTGTACCTATCCAATTGAAAGCGAAGCAGACGATGTTATTGATTGTATCTTTCTCGCCTAATGTGACATGTTATGGATGCCATTCGGGGGTCTCAAATGACATGTCATATACCGTTTACCTTTTCATCCATAAAAGGTAAATTAAACTTTTTTCATGAATTATTAATTACAAATATAATTAGATCCAATACCAACGTGAAAAGAGTATAATTGATTTGCTGAGGCATTTCATGATCTACCCCATAAATTCACCCCTGCATATCGGTATTACCTTGTACCAAAATATTTGACTTTTTACAGAGTGTTTCTCGAAAAGTTCATAGTGTTAAAATCTGTAACAGAAAAGAATAATGGTCGAATACTTGTTTAAACAGGTGCTACCTTAATTATTCAATTACGCATGAAATCATGTTTACTTAAATGTTCTGTTCAATTCAATATTTTGTGAGTAAAAAGATTTTTTTATCAATTTTAATTAGTGTCAACTGAATACATAATGGTGTGTATCTAATTGAATATGACAGAAAATCCATCCGAATCCGAAACTCTGGTAAAAATAAAAAGTTAAGGAAGAAATTATTTTGTTTGTCCCTTCAGTGCTGTTACTCGGAACATACGGTTTGATTATTGTTATTCTGCGTTCAGTCATTGTGACAATGAATTAACATTTGGCTCCCCTCGGCCGATTTCGTTACTACATCAAACCTCTGCTGTATCACGTTTGAAGACATTAGAACTACTTTCACAAAGCCCGAATGCAAAATGGCAGTCTTAGTCGTCATGCAAAACGTCAATGTCTGAAACTGCTTTTCTTTCAAATTAATTCTCGTTACTCTAAATAGTGGGCAATTATGTATGGTAGACAATCTTTAAATGGCAGCCATTGTGAGAACTTTGTTTAAAGCACAATGGTTTTCTTGTCAGTAATCCGACAACCGCATAACGTAGTCGCATATCAAATTGCCCCATACAGCTGAGTCTAGATGAAGGTCAGGGAATTGTACGTGAATTAGTCATTGACGGGCATAATTCATACGAGGCGCGTCCTAGTCTACAGACGATCGGTACTTAATTTATAACCGATTTACACAAAATAAGAATAGTTTTTCTTGAAACGTTGTATAAACGTTAGAGAAAACATCGGGGGGGGGTGGGGGGGGGGGGGGCAATAAAAAAAAAGACAATCCAGATAAACTGGCAATATTATGTACACAAGAGGAAGAAAAACAAAACAAAAACACAACACAATATGTAATAGACACCATTATAGCAAACAAACACATATGCTCCCTCTTACAAACAACTTAATTTACATAAACCGTAGTTATGCACATATGGTTTTGAACATGCGCGTTTATTAATTCGAAATTAAATTGATAAGTACTTAAAGCATCCTGAAAAAATCCAATTGACATACCAGAATTCAATTTATCCTTGCTGAGAAATTTCTCACAATTAGACATGGTTGGTTGAAGATGTAAATGTTTGTAGATATATCTACCTTTTGATCAGGTAATAGGTGACGTTTTTAATTAAATATCAATAAAACAATTGATATTAATAGGTGAGTAAATGGATAACCAAGTGTATACGGGGATCGTTTATTGCTGTGAATAACGTTAAATCAATCAATGTATAATCAATCTTAATTTTTTGTGAGAATAAAAACGTAGATATTAATTTTAGTACGCACGACGTGTTTCTGGAACAAACTCCATCAGGTACGCTTAAAGCCAAAATATTTGAAAGCCAAATAATATAAAAGTCTTTGGTAGCTAGAAAACCAAAGGGCTTAAACAGGATAGCAAAATAAATCTTCTCAATAATATGCACGCCGAACTTTAAAAGACAACACATTTTTACATAGAATCACTGACAACATTATCAATGGTTTTTTTCGGTACAGGAAGTCAAACTCCAAAACCTTAGGTTCGATGGGCACTGTTTTATATACGTAGATGTAAATAAAACCACGAAGGTCCTTCTGTTAAAAGGTAAATGAAATATTGATGAAATATTTTCATCATCAGACGAATGGTTTGGTATGGTTTGATTTATGGTTTTTAATGCCACTTTCAACAATATTTCAGTTATATTGTGGCGATCAGTTTTATTAGTGGAGGAAACCGGGGTATACAGAGAAAACACACCGACCTGTCGTAGGTCACTGACAAACTTTATAACACAATGTTGTATCACCTGAGTGGGATTCTAACTCACAACGTTAGTGGTGAAAGGTACTGATTGTATCGGTCAAATCAAATAAAAAATCAAATCAAATCAAATAAGTTTTATTTAAAGTCGAAATATCTATAACACATAACATAAGCTCATAATAAGTAGTTGTAAATCCTACTACCATACGCTATACAGTAATTACTGACTGTGTGTGTAATTAATCTTAAATAAGAAACATACGGTGGCTGATGTTGAATTTTACAAATAAAACAATATTGTCTTCAACCTTCCTGCATTTATTCTTATCTTAAATAAGTAGAATTTCCATATTCAAATCTTAAATAATCTTTCTATTTTGAGCGTATCTGATTAATGTTATTCCAGAAACGCATCATGCGCGCACTAAATTTGATATCTACGTTTTTATTTTAAATAACAATTGTTTATTGTTAATATTATTATTAATATTTAATTCACCAACAAACAATAACTGTATATAATTTTAATCAATAATAAAATTTGGTATTTGTTATAATGGAGATAAAACTCACCAGGCGACACTACAATAAATTAAAATTGTAAGTGAAACATAAATTATTATAAATACAAATATACACTACTAGAAATGTTACTTACTTGTGTGTACTTTTTGGAGTGTACTGTAGTACAATGTAAGATTGAAATAGGCACGGCCATGAATGCTCGCGAATCTGAAAATTATCTGCCAATTTCACGCTCATTGAGTGCATCAAAATAGTGTCGAAATTTATTGGGCCGAGATATATCGGGGACGACTTTTTTAGGTCCGAGATATATCGGGGACGACTTTCAACATTAATAACCGGAAGTAGTTCCAGGTCACTGTGCATCCGATTTTCTGCAGATTTAACCATGTATTGGTTTCCGGTGCATGAAATTTAAGCCATTAGTGATATGGATCTGGAATCAAAATATTGCTATTTCTACCATAGTTGGGACTTCGTCCCATATAAGTTTGTCAGTGATTTGCGGCAGGTCGGTGGTTTTCTCCGGGTACACCGGTTTCCTCCACCAATAAAACTGACCGCCACGACATAACTGAAATATTGTTGAAAGTGGCGTTAAACACCATAACCCCAATCCTATGTATATTTTGTTGCAGTACATGTATATATAAAATTATTGCCTATCCCAGCTGTGCCATTGTTATTTTCTCTAATCAAGTTTCCATATTACTGAAGAACGATAAAACTCCGTGACAATATATTTTGTATATAAACCTTCCGTGCTTACAAAGCATAAACAAAGAATAATTTCCGTTTTGTTATTAATTATACCAAAGTAATTGTTATTGGATGTTCGTTTCATTTCATGTCAGAAGGACAAAAAGCAATATGATAAATTGTTTCAGAAAGTACATCAGGAAGTCAACCTTTCAATAGAAAATTGTCTCCGAGAGGTAGGACGAAATGAGCGGAAATACCGACATGAAAATGAACACGTGAATTACCTGGATTTAAAATGGCCGTTTGTTTATACAATGACAACAATGTCACTATTTTACGCATGTTACAAATGGCTCTATTCATCATGACTATGCCCTTTTGACAATAGAACAATTTGTCATACACGTTAATATTGTATGACTTCGTCCTCACAATATGTACTCTTAACACTCCCTAACATTAGTTAAGAATGGACATAAATATGTTCTTTTAACACTCCGTTACATTAGTTAAGAATGAACATAAATATGTTCTTTTAACACTCCGTTACATTAGTTAAGAATGGACTTAAATATGATCTTTTAACACTCCGTTACATTAATTAAGAATGAACATAAATATGTTCTTTTAACACTCCGTTACATTAGTTAAGAATGGACATAAATATGTTCTTTTAACACTCCGTTACATTAATTAAGAATGGACATAAATATGTTCTTTTAACACTCCCTAACATTATGAATGGACATAAATGCCTAAATAATGAGTGCAAAATGTCGTGTAGACTCCATTTACCCCACATTTTGTTGATTTTTTAACGGTTTTATAAAAACACAAAACTTTCATACGCACTACACAGCAGTGTTAACTGTATTGAACAATTTCGGGGTGTTTAAATTTAATTTCAGTCATGCGTTTCCGTTTTATTTTTGCACTAGCAACGTGCGTTCCCTTATAAAACATTTGTTCCGCTGTTGTTTGTGTTTCTTCTGAAAACCTTTGAGACCATTTGATCATGGTAATAAGAAAACAAAAGATATATTCAAAGGATACATTTTTCACATATATGTGCATCTTCGAAAAAAGGTTCATAGAGGTCATATTCTGGTGATACGTGTTAGTACAAAATTATCCTTTGATACTTGAATAAAAACCAATTGAATTAATATGGATATATTTCAAAAGGCCGAGAAATTCTCAAGAGACATATAGAGAGAATATGACGTTTTAAGTAGTTGTTTTCCCTTTGTGTTTATTCTTTATATTGTTATAAAGATTGTACGTCCGTGATGTGCATGAGACTTTGTCTATTACAATCAATTTGTAATACTCATATCTGTGTCTGTACATCGTAGAAATAAGGGAATGTATGTCAGACACAAAATAAACATCGTCAACATTAAAAAATGGAGAGACAGAAAAAACCATTTCCATTTTCCTTACAAAATGCTTTTTTTAGTTCTTTCGTTATTTGTATCTGTTTGTTTACCTTAGAGACGAAAAACAGGGGCAGAGGTTGCATTATTATCTGTACACATTTCTTCTGGAAATTGAGGGGAAACTTTGATATAGGAGGAAGTCTATGGTGTTTAACGCCACTTTCAACAATATTTCAGTTACATCGCGGTATTCAGTTTTATTGGTGGAGGAAACCGGACTCCCCAGAGAAAATCACAGACCTGCCGAAAGTCACTGACAAGCTTTATCACATAATGTTGTATCGAGTACACCTCGCATAAGCGGGGTTCCTTTGTTTTAGGGGTAAATTGTTAAAAAAAGAGATTAATTTCTAATGTGTTTATTAAATGATAATAGACCAAATTAAAATTATTTTTGACTTGCTAACACATCTTAAATATGCACAATTACAATCAAGAACATTTGTTTTGTTTTTTGTAAACAAACATTTCGTAAACAGAACAATCATAAAAAGTATAATATCACCTTAAGCGAACCAATGAAAATCGCACATAATCTTGCATTCAGGAACATTTCTATAATATCAAATACGATTGTCCTGTTACAGATAAGAACAATTGTCCGATCACAAATTTAAAGAAAGGGCTAAAAATACAATGTACCAATAATCAATGGACATCAGAACAATTACAATTGTACCATAGGAACGTTGCCATTAAAACGATAAGGAAGTATTCTATCGATAACGTTTAACAAAAGAAAAATCGATTGTTATTTGATTTTCGTATGTATATAAATCGACTCCAATCAAATCTTTTGTAGCAAATTTTATACCGAATGTACGGCATATTTTATTTTGTGCAATACATTTATATATAGATTTTTATATCTACAATAATTGAAGAACTTTTCAATATTTTTTACAAATAAAAGTACACATAGTTTCCCTCGTATGAATGAAAGTACACATCATTTCTTTTCTATAGATAAAAGTACACATATTTCCCCTCCTATTAATAAAAATACACATAATTTCCCTCCTATAAATTAAAGTATACATATTTTCCATCAACATGTGTTTCCATTTATCCCAATCTTCATATAAAGGGGCGTAATCTTTTAAGCCCCGTTGAAAATATCAAAGTTGTCCATCAACATCTTTGTCAAAGAAAACCTGGGTAAAATTTCTTTATCAAAGTTGTATGTTGACATTATCAAAGATTTTTTTATAAATTTTTTTATCAAAGATTTGGTCAGAATGTCATGTAAACAGTAATAAAAACATGACTTCAACAGAAAATACATCGCTTTTTCTGTATGTGTACTGTACATGTGCTTTGCTACGCAGAATAAGAAATTGTAAAAGGAATGAATGGAAGAAGAAAGTGGTTGCTAAGAAGAAGAGCAAGAAGTCCATACAATATACTTATCTAAGAACTAGAAACAAGCCCAAACGAGTTTAGAAACTGTTTTAGGATGAACAAACCAACAGTTAATATCCTTTTTTAAAAAGGTTTGCTCGTCTTGTCAGGATCTTCGTGTCTTCTCAGCCTTCCTGATGTTTGTTATTAAGATGTGCTTTTGTTTTGGTAAACAAATAATGTCCAACCTAATCGGATTGGTTGATTCCCGTCAATGTCCACCAAAGCTTGAGTAAAATATAGGATGGAGTTCTATTCCAAGTTTTCTATTAAAGTTGTTTTTATTGTTGACACTCTCAATAAATGATCATGTCCATGTTTCTTTGACGAAGTCTTAGGTGGAAAACTTTAATAGTGCCCACGAGGCTTAACATATGAAATAGATAAAAACACATCGGTAAGAGGTAATTAGAATCGACGGGCAATCCAATGCCGAAAGAAAAAGGAACAAAGGGATAAGAATAGTCTGAAGATACCAAAGAGGTAATCAGAAGGCTTAAATCGAAGGACGGGCAATCCAATGCCGAAAGGAAAAAAAACAAAAGGATAAGAAAAGTTTGAAGATACCAAAGAGGTTATCAGAAGGCTTAAATCGAAGAACTGGACAATCCAATGCCGAAAGGAAAAGGAACAAAGGTATAAGAAGAGTTTGAAGATACCAAAGGGGTAATCAGAAGGCTTAAATCGAAGGACGGGCAATCCAATGCCGAAAGGAAAAGGAACAAAGGGATAAGAAGAGTTTGAAGATACCAAAGGGGTAATCAGAAGGCTTAAATCGAAGGACGGGCAATCCCATGCCGAAAGGAAAAGGAACAAAGGGATAAGAAGAGTTTGAAGATACCAAAGGGGTAATCAGAAGGCTTAAATCGAAGGACGGGCAATCCAATGCCGAAAGGAAAAGGAACAAAGGGATAAGAAGAGTTTGAAGATACCAAAGGGGTAATCAGAAGGCTTAAATCGAAGGACGGGCAATCCCATGCCGAAAGGAAAAGGAACAAAGGGATAAGAAGAGTTTGAAGATACCAAAGGGGTAATCAGAATCCGTATATCGAATTCGCAGAAGAACAGACAACACAATGGTCAAAAGAAAAGGTACAAAAGAACAAACAATGATCTACAAAACTCTAAATAAAAAACTTAAAAGGGCATTATCTGCCAAAATCGTAAATTTTGGTTACCCATAAAAACTATCAAATACGATTGATGCCTTATTAAAACGTGTTTCTGTAACTTATAAATGTTATGAAATGTACGCGCATCGGGGGGAAAAGGTGCAACTGCTCGTGTTTTGAGATGGATCAAGAAATGGACGCCATCTTATTAATTATCGGCATTGTTTACGGGGTTTGCCGAATCGTCATTAAATCAGTACAACAATGCACTTATTTCTTATTTTCTGTGAATCTGCTTTTAGTCGGCGTTAATTACGGACAAAGAACCATGCAAGTTTGTAGTTAATAAGCGACAAAATACAAATTATTCGTTTTTATCTGACACTAGTAAGGTCAGTTGCATACGGAGAAAGCGAGGTCAAATTATTTGCTTGCAAGGAAATAATAAATCGATGGTAATTTTCGTTCTCAAAAGGCGAAAAGTGGTACGATAAGCTGTTTAATGTGAAATATTTACCTTTATTTCATCATTTTATAGCTATTTACCAATTTCCAAAACATATAATTTTTTGGGTCACAATCGTAGCTAATGCCTCTTTAAGATAAAAGCAACACAAACTCTATCCCCACAACAAACACTATGAGAGAAACCCGGGCGCACTGGAAGGGAAAACAATTCCTACCGACATGCAAACTTATTGTTATTTTCTCTCTTCTAATTCTACTGCTACCAAATACTGACAGCTTTCAACACGTTCAATAAACGTTATAGAGAATACCGAAGGGGCGATCAAAAATGGACAATCCAGAGAAGACAAAACAAATCAAAAACAAAACACAATACGTGTTGGACACCACTATACGCAAACAAACAGAAATAACGTAATTAAGGCATGAGCCCTCCTACAAACAACTGGAGGGAATTACTATATATGTCAGAGATTGCACATGACAATTGTTAGCGGTTATAACTATTTACATGTTTCATAAATTAGTATTTGATAGAGAAGACTGCAGCCTTGAAAGGTTCAACATATCACAGAGTTATTGAATTAAGGAAAAAAAGAATCTTGAGACTCATGTCATGATTGTGTCAAGGATGAAGTTATCGCATAATGTTTATCGAGTACACCTTACCATAAGCAGGATTCAAACAAATTGAAAATTATGTCAGGGGTTAAAACTATTTACATGTTTCATATATTAGTATTTGATAGAGAAGACAGCAAGCTTGAATGTTTCATCCGCGATCACGATAACGACACCCCCTCTATTCTTTTTGTGGGACATATTAGAAAAAACGTGATCTAGATTACACGAACAAACAGTGCAATATAAATGAAATATACTAGTGTGGGTAGTACACCGTGAAGTGATTACTTCCTTTATATTTAGGTATATACAGACATCCTGTTGGAAGAGATTGACTATATCAGCTTCAAATATATGGTTGAGTCGTAAAATTGTTCACTTAAATATATCAATGGGTGGGGATTTTTTCAGTTATGGTAGGTATATCGATAGTTCATATTTTTACAAGTCTACGGCTTTTTACAACACAGATCTCTCACGTGCTCCCCTTTACTGATATGTCACGGCTTGGGAGATCAGAAAAAAAACACTGAAAAACATATGAATGGGGGATGCTTTCCGTGCGAATGGGTATGGTTTTCAAGCTGCGATATATGAATGGGTATGGTTTTCAAGCTGCGATATATGAATGGGTATGGTTTTCAAGCTGCGATATATGAATGAGTATGGTTTTCAAGCTGCGATATATGAATGGGTATGGTTTTCAAGCTGCGATATATGAATGAGTATGGTTTTCAAGCTGCGATATATGAATGGGTATGATTTTCAAGCTGCGATATATTAATGGGTATGGTTTTCAAGCTGCGATATATGAATGGGTATGGTTTTCAAGCTGCGATATATGAATGGGTATGGTTTTCAAGCTGAGATATATGAATGAGTATGTTTCCATGCTGAAATATAGGAATGTATGGTTTCCATGCTGAGATATATGAATGTATGGTTTTCAAGCTGAGACATATGAATGTATGGTTTTCAAGCTGAGATATATGAAAATGAGTATGATTTTCATGTTGAGGCAACATATGAACGGGAATGGTTTTCATGCGGATGGGTATGGTTTTCATGTTGAGATATGTAAATGGGTATGGAGGCAATTTATGAATGGGTATGGTTTTCATGCTGAGCTATATGAATGGATTTCATGCTGAGACAGTATGTGAATGAGGGATGGGTTTTTTTTAAACATCTGCTCTTCCATACCCAATTTATCCAAAGTGATCCTCCTTGTAAAAGTGGGGGTATTAATTCTTACTGGATGATTTTATCATAATATTAAGTCCATACATTTGTAGTTTACTACTTATATATAACGATTTCCATGTAAATATTTATTACATATATAATTTAGCAAAATATCAACATAACTTTAAATTATTTCGTGAATCATAGATGTATCTTCCCTAGTTATTGATGTACATGTGATCAAACGGAACCAAATTGAAAATAAATAAGTTAATTTATGTTGACAAAAATATTTTTTGGGGAGTTACAGTTGATCCAATTAGTATTTTACAACCTTCACAAATACCAAAAATAACTCTGACATTATACAGAAATACAAAAACAGTTTTGGTATTAAGATCTTCAAAGAAATGCTTCCGAAATTAACAACCCGCAAATGTTGTCTAAATTAAACGAATAATTCAATTTACTGCAATTAACAACTGCTCTTTCAAGAACAACAATTTGCTAATTATGACATGCACAGGCAATCAGCTGACATTTCTTTCTGTTAATATTTTTACTGAAATAAATTTTATTGCGTTCCAAAATTAATTCGGAGGACGATTCGATTAGTTCGCGTCAATTTTGTTTTCTTTTTGATAAGCAATCTGTTTAAACATAAAATTGTATTTGTTAAAAAGTTTAAACTGAAAACAAAAATATAATATAAGAAACACATTTCATACCTTTTAAATCAAATGTACAGATCGACAATCATTTCCAGTCAGTCCCATATTATATATGACAACCCATCTCTCAAACAATTAGTAATCATTCCCTTTTCGTTAGACCTGTTAAGCACTGTCTAAACACATGTTGACATTTCCTATTTTATTTGTCCTATGAAACATTTACCACATTTTCCCAATACACAAATGAAGTTATAGAAATCATTTCACAAAACGACCTATGCACATGCTTGCTTCATTTAATATTGAAACATGATTATTGATGCTGATTTCAGATGTAGATTTCAACTGCCAATCATCTTGGCTAATCTTTTTCTCGCTACATTCGGCTACTATCACTCGTATAGTAAAATATTAATACATGTAGTTGGAAAGTTTTATGACTATTATTATCAATTTATCTGTCAGAGGGTAGAATCTCATCATTATTTTCTCTAGTTCCCTACTGTGTTTTAGAAAGAGAGACAATTTATTGGTGTAATAATATATACATACATATATGGTATATTACCACCATTGTTTTGCAAAATTAATGAAGACCAATATTTTATAAATCATTAATTCAGTATAAAGATGATCATATATCAAAGTGATAGGAATAACATTAAACAAAAGACAAATTACAAATAAAACACAACAGGAGGTAAATTACTAAAGTAGAAAACAAATATTTACATCAACCTCTCTCTCCTCGCAAAAAAATCACGCACTTTTTTATTTATATCAATTCAATGACAAATGACCATTTTAATTGAAAATAGTTCGCGTGTTCTAATAGTAAAGGCAACATGTGAAATGGATAATCTTACAAATGGCCATTTATCGTGAATTTGTGTATATTGTGCTTTGTTTTGTCTTTGTTCTGTGTCTGGTGCTCAATATTGCCCCTTCCGTGTTCTCTAACGTATATCTACAGATTTTTGCTTTGTGGTTTATTGAAAAATATATAATTATTATTGGTATACAGGGTAATATACCAAGAATTACAATGATGCAAGAGAAGTTAAAAAGGAACGCTCTAATTGTAGTACATTCATTATTGAAAAAGTTAATTGTACGTGAGGTGAAGGAATATATATCATACATTTTGTTTTTGGGAAATAAATTTTGACCCCGATATATTCAGATGCCGTTTTATCCCTAAGAAAAAGGTACTGAAAACAAACTTTTTGATTGAGTTTTGTCGTTTTGAAAATTAGATCATCATAAAATGTTTATTTTAATTAAACAAAAATGGTTTCTATTTATGTCAAAGTCTAAATATTAAATTAAATATAGCTGCAAAAGAAACCGAAGAAATGTAACTGTTTTCTAATTCTTAAAACCTTAAACCTGTCATTTTCCCTTTACAATCATAAACCCAATACAATAAATTTCCTACCGTTTAAGTCACTCTACAAGCACGTTGCTTTCAAAGTTCACACAATTCCCATGTTGTACATGTCACATGTGATGATTTGTTTTAGGGTCCTCTGTCAATCTCCTGTTTGTGAGGCGAGAAAATTCCAACAAGTTTGACAACAGTTGGTTTCGTAAATTATGCATGAAGTTTACCGGCACCATATTTTCTTTCCCAATTTATTTATTTGAATAGTAAAACTTGCTAATGGTATGTCTCTATAGATTTAGAAATAATCAAATTAACCAATCAATGTCCAATTGATCATTTGTTGTTTCAAAGAAGCACGTGCCATTTGTCGTCTGATTTCTGGTAATGGCTATCTGCTTCATTTTGGTAGTCGATTAGATTTTAATTGGAGTATGTAAATATCATTTATTTCTCAAAAGTGTTGATCTTTTACAGATGAACATTTATATTGATTATTTTAAATGGAAATTGTAAATGAAAGGCTTTAGATAGTTTTCTTCTGTCAATATTTAATGATCACTACAGCATAGTTAATCATGGCATTATATGTCTTGTCAATCCCGACCAAACCTAACCAATTAGTGATTATTATTTTACAAAGTACTCTGACTGGTGTTTGTTTTAATTCCTTAATTTATTTTTCTATCAATTTAAAAATTCAATTCTTTATTCAAGTATATTATCATTGATGTTGACAAACGACTTTTGTGCTTTAAATTTACACAGTTCTATTGGTTTTCTGTTTTTACTTATTTTTCTAAATCCAATGGAAGATATCTTTTACTTTTCCATTTTGCCTTTGCTTTACTGTTTATTATCAATCAATCAATCATCTTTATTCTCATAAACCATATACAACGGTACAGAGAAGACATAAATATACATATAACAAATACAGAATAGATATAAACATATATACAGTATATACAACAAAGACATGGGTGTGAGACAGCCTAGAGAACAAAAGATTTATTTATATTTCGTATAAATTTACATAATTTTTCTAAATTTTGTTTTTGATAAGCACTCATGATTTGTTTAAATTTAAGAATATTTGGTCTTTCTCGTTAATTTGTAACAATGAACCTGTTTTTAAAGTTTGAAAAATGTTCACATTCCATTATGTAATGGTATTCATCTCCAATAGTTATATTGTCACATTTTGTACATATTCTATTGACACGGTCAATATTATTCCACCGACCAGTTTCTATAGGTAATTTATGATTGGTAGTTCTGAATTTGCATAGGGTATAAATATCCTTGTCTTCTAAAACTCTAAAGTAATTTTCAAATTCGAAATTTTCCTTAAATATTCTATAATTCAATGCTTTTGGGAAGTGTTCAATTAGGGAGTACCAGCCCTGTTTAAATTGATCATGCAGGCGTAATTTGATACTCGAAATTAACCAATTAGAATTTGGAATATCTTGATTTATCCAAATACTAGAGTAGCCTGTTCATCGAAAAGTTCTTTTAAATATTTAATCCAGACGAAGTGAACATTTTCTTCAATAGAAAGAGTGTATAAAAGTTTATATGATAAGTTTTGTTTCTTTCGCCAATAAAAGTCTGGCCCAAAATGACACCATCCTTATTTTTATATCAATTTCGATAGGAAATCGCCCCAGTTCCCCATAAATCATATAATTTGGTGTCGATGATTTTAATTTCAATAGTAATTTACAAAATCGTAATTGTATTTTTTCCAGACAATCAATATTTTTACTGTATCCCCAAATTTCCGACCCATAAAGAAGTATAGGTTTAACCATTTTATCGAAACGATAATATACAGAAGAAAAAACTCTATTTATTTATAAAACATATGTAATCGTTTAAACTATCTTGCTATTCACTATCACTTCGGACTTGCGGCAGGTCGGTGGTTTTCTCCGGGTAATCCGGTTTCCTCCACCAATAAAACTGACTGCCACGATGTAGCTGTAATATTGTTGAAAGTGGCGTTAAATACCATAGCCCTAACGCACTTTCACTTTGTCGTTGTTCTCCAATCTGCGAAACTTAGATAAATGAGATTGTTGTAACATTCTTACAAAATACAAAATGTACCTATGTCAAGTCTTACATTTCACGGTCTCTGTGAATAATTCTGTATTTTAAGTGTTCTACACAACTAGAGGACGAACTTTTCAGGGTTGTACTACAAAGCAGATAAATTAACTGAGAGAGCGGGTTATATTATTTAACGTCACTTTCAACAATAGTTCAGATAAGTTAACTGTAGGTCATGTGTATACATAAGCGTTCTCTACAAAAGGGGGAGAATGGTAAACAATGGAATTTTTTTTTTTTTATTTAATCACTGTATGAAAAATCATACTTCGTTTCATTTGAACATATTATATGTAAAATTGATTTCAGATATCGATTATTAATTATTGATAATGGAAATATATGCGGATGAATAATTTACCTGAAGTGAAGCGTGTGCTTTTATTATTAGACACCATCGATGATTTGATGTCACGATTTATCAAATTAATCGCTATTTAAATTATATTTTACATGATCAAATCAGAAATAATACACCTGATGCCATTTTGAAACATGGCAACATACAAGTGATGAATTATCGGGAAATATAAACACAATATAATTATAAATAATTAGTTAGCAAGGGGAAACGGTTATCTGAAATCGTGTGTCGGGTAGTAATACGTAGCTAGTATGTTACAATGAGAATTAAATACAAACCTGAATACCCGGAAATGCATTGAGATGTCAAAAGGACGCGTTGAACTATGATAAATCACGAACACACATTTAAGAAATATTAAACTTATTATTTTTGATAATATCTTTATAAAAATTTAAAAAATACTCTGCAGCACATAAAGCTTCTATTCTGGCAAATTTACGATAGGAATGCTAAAGGAAAACGCCATGGTCTTAACAAGTTAGCGTGAAAATTTAAGTGACAATAAATACAAGACATTTGTGTTAATGAATGTTAAAAATAGTATACCGTCAGGTAGAATTTGTTCATTGAAGTTGCATGTAGTACCAAATAATGGTGATCGCCATTTTGTCAGAACTCTTCAATTCTCGGATTCCCGAAAGAGCCGTGACGTCACGATGTCGGTATCGTCTATTATCAGTATTGATCAGTTGCAATTTTATCATTAAAAATTATGTAAATCGTAAAATAACGTCGCATATTTATCTTTTTATATTTACAAAATCATTATGACTTCATGTCAAACATTTTATTGCACTAACGAAAAGGGAAAGTGTGAGAAGAATTGTTTTTTTGTAATTACCGATCAGGACTACCTGTGACCACGAAAAACACCAGAAAGTACTACAGCATTGGCGACAAAAAAGACAAAAACATGTGTACGTATAAAACGAGTTAAAAGTGACAGTTATTTAACCTACGGCCAATCATGGAAAACATACATGGAATTATACGTAGATACCCCCCCCCCCCCAAAGAAATACCAATAAACTCATTTGTTTTATGAAAATGTAACATGGAATGGGAATATTAAGAAAAAAATTAAGACAATATACAAATTGTTAACATTGTATTGCAGTTGATCTTATATTAAAACATAACCAAAAGGGCTCGATGTTGGGAAGAGTCAGATACATTATGTATTCAACTAACATAATCCGTCTCCGTCATTCCATTTTTGCATTCTACTTTTTTTTTCTATCGCATGGAATCACTTCAACTTTGAATAATGCTAGTTCATGTTTTAAAGTAAAAACATTATGAACGATAAACAATGTTAACGTTGCACTTTTGACAAAAGAACTAAATTCACGTACCGCCTGCTTGTCAGCGGCCATGACGTTTGTTGACAACAATCATAACGTTTACACCCACGACATGCATGACCACTGACCAGCGATGCATGATTAATACACTTCAGTAGCTTGTTACGACAATGAGTAAGTGAGTGATTATTGCTTATATCAGCTATATCATGGCGAGAACAAGTTACATTTTGATAAGATGTTGGTGGTGATTATGTCCATTGTGTAATGGACCAAAATGCTCAGTTGGATCTTTATAGCTCACTGAAACAACAGTCCGCGGGTAGACATGTCGCTCCACTCGGACAGATTATTCTGATACCGAGCCAATCATGGGAAGACTTCCGGTTTTCAGATTTGTCTAATGACGTTATATAATGTAAAATGATAAAATAGAAAGAGTTTGTCGGGTTAAGACTGGCGATGGGAAATGGGGACAAATTAATATGTTTTGGAAAAATACCACGACTCAGAGGAGGTAAATGTGAAATCATTATGCAAATACCATGGCGGTGTTGAAATGGACAAAAACCATTCAAGATGTGAAAATACATCCAAAATACACCGGCTATCAAGCAACCAAAATCCAGCATATATAAGGTGTAATTTATTTAAAAGACTTTTAACCTTTTGGTAATATTCGAAATAGTTTGTCGATTTTGCATCGATGAGATGCATAAATTAAAAGACAGCAATTAATTATCATTTACAACGCCTCCATTTTGTTTTTATTTTGCATTCAAATTTGTTAGATGTTATTTATGCATGTGCGTGACCAGAATTGTAATGTTCGTATTCAAAAAATTAAACGTTGTACATCAATAACATTCAACAAGTGTAAAATTTATTCAAAATTAAATGGAGTTTCCTAGATTTATCAGTTTGACGTCTTTTGCCATGCAAATTGTTTAACACCAATTGATAATACAGGACGTACGACAGTCGCCATATTGTGTAAACCAATAATGTGATGAATAAAATATAAATGGTTTCAATAGATCTCAATATGAATTTGAATTTCCATCTTCCAGTTGTTATAAAAACAAATTGTTAAGAATTCGTCATAATTTGACACTTGTAAATGAACACTTTATTGAGTTGTCGTTTGCAAGCCTCGCGAGCTTTGTTGTCTTCTGCTAGTAATTTAACGCTCGTTAGGTGGGTCGTGTTTCTATTTTCATGTGTAAACAACATTTCCTTACTGAAATGTCAGGCTTAATTTGGTAATTGACAAATTTGCCGATGTTTCTGAGAAACGAGTTCAAAACTAGAACGAGGACAATATTCAATCTCGGGCAAGAAATATGTGATTTTGTTTTTATCAATAATAAAAGTGACTATGTTTGGTGTTCAATAACCACTTATTGACAGTTAATTATAAGTTCTAAGCTCTATAACGACCGTCCAAATAATCATAATCGGTCACGGGAGCTTAGAACATTTGTGTACGATGTTGCTGATCTATGACTTGAAACAGTAACTAAGTTTTTTCCACGAACTATGTTTGACGGACTTTCTTGGAAGTTTTGTTAGCAGAAACCTACAGATTTTAAGATACTTCAAACCTATATTTGATGAATTAGCTTGTGGTTTTGAATATAAAAAAAGTGATTGCATCGGAAAAGAAACCGCCTGAATTTGTGTTAAATCGAAAGTGAACATTTTTGAGTGTAGACAACTTCGGACTGTCTGTTTTTTTCTTATATAGTATTAAATGTATGTTGATTTTAGGAGATAAGCTACCAGTTAGTGACCCCTTCCATGAGATATGAGTGTCACTTATATTAAACTTCATGCGAAACCTGTATAAAAGCCCAACCATATTGTATTGAACAAAGAATGCTATGGGGAATTACTTAGTGGTATTCCTCCTACATGTATTTACAGTAAATTTGTAAAACCAGTAATTTTGCCAAATTACTGAAAAATCAGTAATTTTGTAAAATTACTGAAAATTTCAACATTTATTTGACAAATTTACTGATTGGATTAATTATAGTTCAAGTTAAAGGAATTCATGTCAGGTGATAAATAAATACATGTACATGTGTTTAGGGCATGTACATGAATAAAGGTCTCAATGGTGAACACATTTTATTAAAACTATGTGAAAGGTTGTTTTTCATAACAAATGGTCCGTTAGTTTGTAAAATGGCTCAAGCACAGATGTGTTTGAGTGCTGAGCAAAATTATACCCAAAAACTTGAGGAATTGATACGAGAGAAAACAAAATATAACATATGAAACAGGGAAAAGTACGAGGAAATAATTTACCTTATATCAACAGAACCAAAGAATGAAGACAAAACCAATTTCTACTACTACATAATCAACAAGAAATGTGTGCATCACAAAATAAGCCCGTCTATATAAATTATCAAACGGTAAAAAAATTCTATGTATAGTAACGGTGACCTTGACCTTTGACCTAATGACCCCAAAATAAATAGGGTTCTTCCCCTTCCAAAGGGCAATCATGTGGTCATGTTTGGTAAAGATCCAATATACAGAACTAAAGTTATGTGGAAACGATCCTGTTGTCAAAAATTATATTTATAGTAACGGTGACCTTGACCATTGACCTAATGACCCCAAAATAAATAGGATTCTTCCCCTTCCACAGGGGAATCATGTGGTCATGTTTGGTAAAGGTCCGATATACAGAACTAAAGTTATTGTGCGGAAACATGTGTTGACGCCCGCCCGCCCGCCATACCCAATCACATAATACGATCCGTCTCGAGACGGGCGTATGCAAATTAAGTTAAATACTCAAGAGTCTTCAATCCCGAATGATATATCTGTTATATCTTGATATAGTAAGGGATACTAGTTACATAAATTATCATCGTCCTTTAAAGAAAATGATTTTTTGGGGGTGAAAAATTTGGGAAAATTGCTTTATTCATTGTATTAAAAAATATCATTGTTCATTTTCAAAGATCAGAGTACGGATTTTTTTCCCTACGTATCAAGTGTTTGCAAAATATCCCCCTTCTGTTTGTGGATGTTCCCAGAGTTTTCTTGTATTTTATGACAAAAGGGTGCCACTGATAGTCAGATATCAAAGAAATAACTTGCTATTAATATTAATCTATGCTTAGGTTGAATTGATGTAAAATGTGGTAAAACTAATTGCATTTTAACTGAAGAATTCGAAGTAAGTCAGGAATCTAATATAATTTGCTTATTATGTTATTCTGAAAGCAACATTGAATCTGAACGTCTTTCCGCAAAAACCTCTATAGAAAAGCAGGCCACCCGTATGTTAGATCGCTCAAATAAAGTCCTTGACGAAGTAGAGATTGGTTGCAATGTAGTTGTACCGATTCCTAATGTTGATCGTGGTAAGGGGGACCCTGAAAACATTATGGCTGTAGTGCAAAGCAAGAGTGAAAAAGGTTATAGGTTGGCAACGAAACAGGGCATACTATTAAGAGCATATACGAGAAATCAGTTCGAGCTTACTGATAGTTTATTTCTTAAGCCCTCTGACATTTTAGCGGACAATTTCATTTCGTTCCGACAAGCGGTCAGATTGAATTCAATTTGTGATGGTCAGGGGTTTCAGAAGTGTGGCTGTTCCAGCAAACATCGTTGTGAGTAAAATCGATGTGCATGACGTAAAGCGGGCAAGTTATGCAACAGTAGATGTCACCCAAACCTGTCTTGTAAAAATAAATGATCATAATATTACTATTTCATATTTTGAGATATGTAAGATTGTGTGTGTCATACAGTTTTTGAAACTTTAATAAATAAAGTTTAAGTGACATCGTATTGATCCAATGTCAAGATAAGCAGGAAACAAATAAGTCATTGAATGAAAAAATACATGAACAAACTCAAAACCATAAGTTTATGTTGTATTTTTAGTATTGCTTCATATAGTATTAGCGAATTAATGTTAACATTATTCTTTATTCTTGTTGTTCGAATATTAAAGCAAGTAAATATATTTCAGTAAACTTGTCAAATTCCTAATTAAAATTTCAGTAATTTTGTAAAATTTCTGAAATTTTTAGTGATTTTACAAAATTACTAAAGTGGCCAGTAATTTTACATTATTACTGAAAATTTCAGTAATTTTACAAAATTACTAATTTTACAAATTTACTGTAACATATATATACGTACTAGAGATTATTTGATAATCCCTTGTATCGCGATAGGTTAGCGAGAAACAAGTTAGTTATTTGTGTTTTACGTCCGGCTTATCTTCATCAGGTTTTACGGACAGATTACTTTTCATAGAGGCGTGCTCTGTCTTTCTGCTTGCTCTTACGTTATAGCGAACTTTCGTTGTTGTATCGGAGTCGGTGGTCTGTCACCAAGGTGTTTGTCCATATCGTATCTTGGGTAGCAGTCTATCGGTGTTGGATCATCTGGATCGAATGCCTTTGAGTAGAACATCGTTCGGTCTATGAATTCGGTTTTGTGGCATATGAGATCTGGCATGTACAGATTGCGTACCGATGTGCATCTTTTCCAGGGCTTCTGTGATTGTTCTTCATTTCGATACTTCGTAGGCGTCAATGGCCTACCTTTGATATGATTTCTGCTCTGTGTGGACCGTTCCTTCTTTTGTATTACTCTGGGCGGTGTGTTGTGTTCTAGGTCGTGACTGCTTTGCTGGTCGGTCTGTGTTGTTTCGTCAATCTGGGTATTAAGATTATCAGTCTGTGCTTCTGCGTGTACTTTGATGTTAAAAACGGCTTGATTCCTTTTCTTCGCCTTCAACTGGTTTAGACGTGCGTTTCTTTTCCGTGTGGAAGCAGACGGGTGTTTCCTTTTAGGGGCCTGGCTGGTAACTTCATCATTTGTGGCAATGGGGTTCTCAGCCTTGATCCAAATCAGCTTGACTGTAAACTGCGATGACATTAACCTGTAAATTCCAAGTTAATTTCTTTCCCTCTACATCTGCATGTTTCAGAAGTTCGACCAATTCAACAGGTACAAAATGTAAGTCCATTGTTGTGAGATATTAGTTGAGTTCTGTTCCCTCATGAGATGTATTCGCTAGTCAAGTCTAGATCCGAAAATGAGTTTCTTATCCTTCTAATAGGGATTTTATTACACGTCAAGTATTGACAAAAACAGTTATAAATATAATGGATACACTGGCCACCCAATAAAACAGTAATATTTCCCCCTTATTAATTAGATTTCGTGTCATAATTATAGGTGGCAATTAGTTAACCACAACGCCATAAGCACATTTTATTTCCAACGGACAGCATAAACATATTATTTATCGCAATTCGATTATTAGCAAATAATTAATTAAAGTCATGTTTTGTTGTGATAACAATGACGTAGCAACTAGATTAGAGGCAATGAAAAGAAGGTTTATTTACAAACATGAAGACGAGAAATGGTTGTAGCGCGATTCAGACATAATTGTTCAGAACCGTTCAATGATTCCACCAAGAAAATAGAAACTATAATCCGCATAGATTTAGTGTGACGAAAAAAACATTATTAAAGGAAAAGGCCATGGTCTTAACAAGTTAGCGTGAAAATTTAAATGACAGTAAATAAAAGACATTTGTGCTAATGAATGATAAAAATAGTATACCGTAAGGTAGAATTTGGTGATTGAAGTTGCCTGTAGCACCAAATAATGGGGATCGCCATTTTTCAAAACTCTTCAATGTGGAGGAGAAAAAAGGCATAATCCATTCTCGGATTTATCCTGCTCGTGACGTCGTACAATCAGTATGGTATAATATATCAGGTACAATTTTATCATTAAAAATGATGTAAATCGTAAAATAACGTCGTATATTTATCTTTTGGTATTTACAATATCATTATGGATTCATGTCAAGCATTTTATTGCACTAACGAAAAGGGAAATTGTGAGAAGAATTTTTTTTGTAATTACCGGTCAGGACTATCCTTGTCAACACATCGACCAGTGACCACGAAAAACACGGGAAAGTACATATACGATAGCATTGGCGACAAAAACGAAAAAAACATGTGTACGCATAAAATAAGTTAAAACCGACAGTTATTCAACCTACGGACATTCACGAAAAGCATGAAATTATCAGTTGATCTGATATTAAAACATAACCAAAAGGGCACGATGTTGGGAAGAGTAAAAATTTATTTATTTATTCAACTAACATGATCTGACTGTGTGACGTCACATGAAGAGGCGTCATGGCCGCTTACACTACGACAGGAAATTCCAAATATCCATATTTTTAGTTGGGCATATTAATGTTAATAAAGGTGTTTTTTGTTTAATAATTAATAGTTATTTACAAATAAAAAGTTGCAATGTTTTGAATTATAACAATTGTTCAACTGACTGGCCTTTTCCTTTAATATAAAACAGAAACTATAATCCGCATAGATTTAGTGTGACGAAAAAAACATTATTAATATAAAACAGAAACTATAATCCGCATAGATTTAGTGTGACAAAAAAAATAGCAATATAAAATAGAAATTATAATCTGCGTAGATTTAGTGTGACAAAATATTATTAATATAAACCAAACAACATTTGAAATTTCAAATGAAAATGTTTTATCGTTGTGTAAAGATTTGAAGTTATAATCATTGTTTCGACATCTTTCCTTAATAACGTTATGTGATAAAGTTTGTATATGGTTGAAAGTGGCGTTAAACACCATAACAATAACCATGCAAATCTGCGCAAAATATGATTTATGGCATATGTTACGAAATAACTTTTAATCAATACTGACAAGGAAATGATCCATAATCAGTCATTGAAATAAACGACACTTGTATGCATTGGTTGTTATAAAAAAAAATGTATCACAATTGTATTTTAGACGAAGCCAGAATATCGAAGATGTTCTAGTCAAGGGAATATCGAATTAAACATATATATATAAAGACAAAAGACAAACGAAATCAAAAATCCAAAAAAAATCTGTGAAAAACAGATGGTCTGAAGGAATTATTATTTACTTTCACAAAAATGTATATAAACTGCTGGGTTGGAGAACAAGGAACTTCAACATCCCATTATTGTAACGACAAAATTGATAGTACATTGTATATATGCATTCTCGGCGAATATTCAAAACTGAAATCCTTTCTGTGTCCCGGTGAATGTATTTTTTTAACTCTCCTCACCATCATAAATAAGGCCATGGTCATCGTCATTATACATGTCATGATGTTTCACCTTTTTGCCATTCACACAGACGCTCCTGGGTATGCATTACATTCGCAAAAAATTATATTCACGACCCCTTTCAAAAGTGAACTCTCTGTTGAACTCATGTTTAGAAAACCCCATTACAAATTCGAATTCAAAGCAATGTGATCCCCATCATTGATATTTCAAATCTGTTGGCATTAAGAAAAATAATACACACACAATCCTTTCATAAACTTTCGTTTGCCAACAAAGGTCTTGATGAAGTTGATACCTACAACCAAATTGATGCCGTTAATTTAAGCTTTACACTCCATTCAAAATCAGTCAAATGTAGAACTCATCACTGCTAGTATCTTAGATCAGTCTGTTACAGTTATGTTTGTATACACATAAACCAAAACCCAAACTTATAAATTGGATACATAACTTTAAGCAATTTTCAAGGTTTCTGTCGAGCATTATTTCAGACAATGGATGAACCGTGAAATAGAATAAGGCTGTTAGGTCGTTAATATTAATTAGAATAAAAAAAACCAGAATGTGTCAATGAGTATCTTTTATAACATATTTGTTATGTTTAGTAGACGTGATTTTCAACAGACAGTCGGTATTTCTATGGGTACCAATTGCGCGCCTCTTCTCGCCGATCTGTTCCTTTATTTGTATGATGCAAACTACATACATGCAAGGCCTTCTCAAGAAAAACGAAAAGAAGCTAACCAAATCCTTTATTTTCACTTTCCGCTATATAGATGATGTCCTTTCACTAAATAATTCCAGGTTGGTGACTATGTTGATAGGATCTACCTCATTGAACTTGAACTGACGGATACCACATACTTGTACACAGCTAAGACTGCTTCATACCTTAACCTACAACTAGAAATTATTTTTTTGTTCTTTTATTTTTGGCCAATGTATTGTCTGTCTTTTTTTACTATTGGTCATTGTATCGCATATTACAGTCAAACCCGTCTTATTTGACCCTCAGAGGGAACATTGAAATAGGGTCACATAAGACAGGTGGTTGCTAAATACAGGTTTAATTAATATGAAATGCACTGTGAAGAAAAATTTAAATTAAGGCCACATAATACAAGTTATTGCTTAATAGAGGTGGCCACTAAGGCAGGTTTGACTGTAACTTAATAGAGGTGGCCACTAAAGTAGGTTTGACTGTAACTTAATAGAGGTGGCCACTAAGGCGGGTTTGACTGTAACTTGATAGAGGTGGTCACTAAGGCAGGTTTGACTAACTTAATAGACGTGGCAACTAAGGCAGGTTTGACTGTAGCTTAATAGAGGTGGCCACTAAGGCAGGTTTGACGGTAGCTTAATAGAGGTGGCCACTAAGGCAGGTTTGACTGTAACTTAATAGAGGTGGCCATTAAGGCAGGTTTGACTGTAGCTTAATAGAGGTGGCCACTAAGGCAGGTTTGACTGTAACTTAATAGAGGTGGCCACTAAGGCAGGTTTGACTGTGATTTAATAGAGGTGGCCACTAAGGCAGGATTGACTGTAACTTATAATAGAGGTTGCCACTAAGGCGGGTTTGACTGTATTTTTCGATTTACGGATTCTGTTTCTCACATTGGCAGCTTTACATTTTTTCGTAGTGGCACCAACCATGAAGTCCTAATTGACAAAGCCGGTAATGGAAGTTGGAATACACAAGTTTTTCTATACTGGAAATAAAACTGCGATCATGATCAGCAACGACAGAGAAATTCAATACAAATAAACAAATACGCAATGGCAGCCATTTAATTTCTGACGTAATGAGGGTTAGGTTTATGGTGTTTAACGCCATTTTCAACAATATTTCAGTTATCCTCTCGTCCGTAAAAATCGGTCAACACCTGAATTCGGTCACCATTTTGGAATGCACTGTCACGTGAGCTCAGATGTCGATGACGTCATTTATCCTGAAAACTACGTCCAGAAATAGATAATGGATTTACTTTCAATTTGATCAAGACAACAATGAGATTTAAACAGATAGGAAAAGATATCTATAGATTTTGGTGCCAAAATGGTGCCATTTTACTATTACCATTTAGATTTAATAATCCAAGTCAAATATTTCCAGAAAAACACAGTCCGTATTGAATAATTTGCATATCCTGTGTTTGTTTACATTCCACTGCGCATCTTGACCTATATTTACAACTCAATTAGGCAACGGAAATTGCATTGTTTTCGTTTTGAAATTCAGTAATTCCTTAGACAATTTTCAGATTTTTAGCGGGAATATTTGTGGGTAATATATATGATTTAATATAAATTACATGGAATTGGATATGGATAAAATTGTACGTGAAAACAGAGATAGCATTTGCTGAAAACAAGTGGCAGCAAATACAATTTAATGAAAAAATGGGGAAATATAGAAAAAGCAAATTAAAAAATATTGTAAAATACAATCTCCTAGGCCTATTTGTGTTCCACGTGACTATTTTATGGTTGACCGATTTCAGGTAACGTGACTTGGGCGCCATTACAAAACATATGCAAACAAAAAAGGTCAGCGAGCCGACATTTCTTCATCAAATTAAGTGATGTTCTTGGTATTTTATTTGGCTTACGTGCCCAAGTAAGCATGGCAGTTATCTTTGAGATAAATACCAATTTGACTGAGAATCATAAGGAAATGTCTTAACTGACCGATTTACGGTCACATGTGGATATATCGTGGCGGTCAGTTTATTGGTGGAAGAAACCGCAGTACCAGGAGAAAACTACCGACCTATCGCAAGTCACTGACATACCTTATCACATAATGTTGTATCGATAACACCTCGCCTGAATGGGATTCGAACTCCCAACGTTAGTGGTGATAGGCAGTGATTTCATAGATAGTTATAAATCCAACTACCATACGATGACGGCCACGACAGCTCCTGGAGTAATGAGGTTTTTGCTTCTACCATGTGTAAAAAACATAAACATCTTAATATTAGTTTTACTTAGTGCGCTATGAAGGTTATAGTTTTATCAATACGTATATACATGTCCTATGCTGTATATATATGTCCTATGATGTATATACATGTCCTACAATACGTATATACATGTCCTATAATACGTATATACATGTCCTATAATAAGTATATATATGTTCTATAATAAGTATATATACATGTCCTATAATACGTATATACATGTCCTATAATACGTATATACATGTCCTATGCTGTATATACATGTCCTATAATACGTATATACATGTCCTATAATACGTATATATATGTCCTATAATACGTATATGCATGTCCTATGCTGTATATACATGTTCTATGATACGTATATATGTCCTACAATACGTATATACATGTCCTATAATACGTATATACATGTCCTATAATACGTATATACATGTCCTATAATACGTATATACATGTCCTATAATACGTATGTATATGTCCTATAATACGTATATACATGTCCTATAATACGTATATACATGTCATATGCTGTATATACATGTCCTATGATACGTATATATGTCCTATAATACGTATATACATGTCCTATAATACGTATATACATGTCATATAATACGTATATACATGTCCTATGCTGTATATACATGTCCAATAATACGTATATATGTCCTATAATACGTATATACATGTCCTATAATACGTATATACATGTCCTATAATACGTATATACATGTCCTATAATACGTATATGCATGTCCTATGCTGTATATACATGTCCTATAATACGTATATATGTCCTATAATACGTATATACATGTCCTATAATACGTATATATATGTCCTATAATACGTATATACATGTCCTATAATACGTATATACATGTCCTAAAATACGTATATACATGTCCTATAATACGTATATGCATGTCCTATGCTGTATATACATGTCCTATGCTGTATATGCATGTCCTATAATACGTATATATGTCCTATAATACGTATATACATGTCCTATAATACGTATATACATGTCCTATAATGCGTATATACATGTCCTATAATACGTATATGCTTGTCCTTTAATACGTATATACATGTCCTATAATACGTATATATATATATATGTCCTATAATACGTATGTATATGTCCTATAATACGTATATATATGTCCTATGCTGTATATACATGTCCTAATATACGTATGCCCTATAATACGTATATACATGTCCTATAATACGTATATACATGTCTTATAATACGTATATACATGTCCTATAATACGTATATGCATGTCCTATGCTGTATATACATGTCCTATAATACGTATATATGTCCTATAATACGTATATACATGTCCTATAATACGTATATACATGTCCTATAATACGTATATGCATGTCCTTTAATACGCATATACATGTCCTATGATACGCATATATATATATATATATGTCCTATAATACGTATATATATGTCCTATAAAACGTATATATATATATATATGTCCTATAATACGTATATACATGTCCTATAAAACGTATATATATATATGTCCTGTGATACGTATATTCATGTCCTATAATACGTATATATATGTCCTATAATACGTATATATATGTCCTATAATACGTATATATATGTCCTATAATACGTATATATATGTCCTATAATACGTATATACATGTCCTATGCTGTATATTCATGTTCTATAAAACTTATATATATATATGTCCTATAATACGGATATATATATATATATATGTCCTATAATACGTAGATACATGTCCTATAATACGCATACAGTGTGGGAAGCCACCGCTCGCCAACTCGCCAAAGGCGAGTGGAAATTTCGGGTGGCGAGTAACATCCACTTTATACTCGCCGGTCTGGCGAGTAACAGATGTAAGGCGAGTAGGAACTTGAAAACGTTCGCCACGATAACTGGTTTACAGCTTTAAAATATCATAGCTCCCAAACAGTTAATTTTTTTTGTTAACTGTGTCATTTATCCAACATTTTATTAATCATTGTACTCGATAAGAAAACATTCCGCCATGATTCATGACACTTCATTTCTGTCAACAGAAAAATTAAGTATACAATCCCGACCCCGCATAATTTTGCCAAGGTCGATTTCACGATTAAATGAAATATTGTTTCATTACCAATAGATGTGATGACTTTTAAAATGAATGTAAATAAAATAATTTGGTTTTGAAATATTTCAAATGAATTCGTAGCGAAAACCTACGCGAAAACATAAAGTTAAATATGTGTCGGAACCGAGTTTGACATACATGTTTTATACCGTGCATTAAAATTTAAAAGACGAAGACAACGAAATTGAGGAAGAAAAGATCGACGCAGCTCTTAAGAGTGTTGATCCTTCTTGACCAATTTAATGACTTGTCAAAATCTGCAAAATAAATTGTTGAACATTACTGTATTGTTTATTTGGTATTTCTTGGCGAGTTTAAAAAAAATGTGCCTCGTCAAACATGGCAAGCTCTTTTTCATCTTGGCGAGTAATAGTTTCAGTCCACTCGCCATTTTGGCGAGTGTTTGAAAAAAATGGTTTCCCACACTGCGTATATACATGTCCTATTCTGTATATACGTCCTATAATACGCATACCGGTATATACATGTCCTATAATACGTATATATATGTCCTATAATACGTATATACATGTCCTATAATACGTATATACATGCCCTATAATACGTATATACATGTCCTATAATACGTATATACATGTCTTATAATACGTATATATATATGTCCTATAATACGTATATACATGTCCTATAATACGTATATACATGCCCTATAATACGTATATACATGTCCTATAATACGTATATACATGTCTTATAATACGTATATATATATATCCTATAATACGTATATACATGTCCTATAATACGTATATACATGCCCTATAATACGTATATACATGTCCTATAATACGTATATATATGTTCTATAATACCTATATACATGTCCTATAATACGTATATACATGTCCTATGCTGTATATACATGTCCTATAATACGTATATATATGTCCTATAATACGTATATACATGTCCTATCATACGTATATACATGTCCTATAATACGTATATACATGTCCTAGAATACGTATATATATGTCCTATAATACGTATATGCATGTCCTATAATACGTATATACATGTCCTATGCTGTATATACATGTCCTATAATGCGTATATACATGTCCTATAATACGTATATACATGTCCTATAATACGCATATACATGTCCTACAATACGTATATGCATGTCCTATGCTGTAAATACATGTCCTATAATACGCATACCGGTATATACATGTCCTATAATACGTATATACATGTCCTATGCTGTATATACATGTCCTATTATACGCATATACATGTCCTATAATACGTATATACATGTCCTATAATACGTATATACATGTCCTATAATACGTATATACATGTCCTATGCTGTATATACATGTCCTATAATACGTATATACATGTCCTATAATACGTATATACATGTCCTATAATACGTATATACATGTCCTATAATACGTATATACATGTCCTATGCTGTATATACATATCCTATAATACGTATATACATGTCCTATAATACGTATATACATGTCCTATAATACGCATATACATGTCCTATAATACGTATATATATGTCCTATAATACGTATATATATATATCCTATAATACGAATATACATGTCCTATAATACGTATATACATGTCCTATGCTGTATATACATGTCCTATAATACGTATATACATGTCCTATAATACGTATATACATGTCCTATAATACGTATATACATGTCCTATAATACGTATATACATGTCCTATAATACGTATATACATGTCCTATAATACGTATATACATGTCCTATAATACGTATATACATGTCCTATGCTGTATATACATGTCCTATAATACGTATATACATGTCCTATAATACGTATATATGTGTCCTATAATACGTATATATATATCCTATAATACGTATATACATGTCCTATAATACGTATATACATGTCCTATGCTGTATATACATGTCCTATAATACGTATATACATGTCCTATAATACGTATATACCTGTCCTATGCTGTATATACATGTCCTATAATACGTATATACATGTCCTATAATACGTATATACATGTCCTATAATACGTATATACATGTCCTATGATACGTATATACATGTCCTATGCTGTAAATACATGTCCTATAATACGCATACCGGTATATACATGTCCTATAATACGTATATACATGCCCTATAATACGTATATACATGTCCTATGCTGTATATACATGTCCTATAATACGTATATACATGTCCTATAATACGTATATACATGTCCTATAATACGTATATACATGCCCTATAATACGTATATACATGTCCTATGCTGTATATACATGTCTTATAATACGTATATACATGTCCTATAATACGTATATGCATGTCCTTTAATACGCATATACATGTCCTATGATACGCATATATATATATATATGTCCTATAATACGTATATATATGTCCTATAAAACGTATATATATATATATATATGTCCTATAATACGTATATACATGTCCTATAAAACGTATATATATATATATGTCCTGTGATACGTATATTCATGTCCTATAATACGTATATATATGTCCTATAATACGTATATATATGTCCTATAATACGTATATATATGTCCTATAATACGTATATATATGTCCTATAATACGTATATACATGTCCTATGCTGTATATTCATGTTCTATAAAACTTATATATATATATGTCCTATAATACGGATATATATATATATATATGTCCTATAATACGTAGATACATGTCCTATAATACGCATACAGTGTGGGAAGCCACCGCTCGCCAACTCGCCAAAGGCGAGTGGAAATTTCGGGTGGCGAGTAACATCCACTTTATACTCGCCGGTCTGGCGAGTAACAGATGTAAGGCGAGTAGGAACTTGAAAACGTTCGCCACGATAACTGGTTTACAGCTTTAAAATATCATAGCTCCCAAACAGTTAATTTTTTTTGTTAACTGTGTCATTTATCCAACATTTTATTAATCATTGTACTCGATAAGAAAACATTCCGCCATGATTCATGACACTTCATTTCTGTCAACAGAAAAATTAAGTATACAATCCCGACCCCGCATAATTTTGCCAAGGTCGATTTCACGATTAAATGAAATATTGTTTCATTACCAATAGATGTGATGACTTTTAAAATGAATGTAAATAAAATAATTTGGTTTTGAAATATTTCAAATGAATTCGTAGCGAAAACCTACGCGAAAACATAAAGTTAAATATGTGTCGGAACCGAGTTTGACATACATGTTTTATACCGTGCATTAAAATTTAAAAGACGAAGACAACGAAATTGAGGAAGAAAAGATCGACGCAGCTCTTAAGAGTGTTGATCCTTCTTGACCAATTTAATGACTTGTCAAAATCTGCAAAATAAATTGTTGAACATTACTGTATTGTTTATTTGGTATTTCTTGGCGAGTTTAAAAAAAATGTGCCTCGTCAAACATGGCAAGCTCTTTTTCATCTTGGCGAGTAATAGTTTCAGTCCACTCGCCATTTTGGCGAGTGTTTGAAAAAAATGGTTTCCCACACTGCGTATATACATGTCCTATTCTGTATATACGTCCTATAATACGCATACCGGTATATACATGTCCTATAATACGTATATATATGTCCTATAATACGTATATACATGTCCTATAATACGTATATACATGCCCTATAATACGTATATACATGTCCTATAATACGTATATACATGTCTTATAATACGTATATATATATGTCCTATAATACGTATATACATGTCCTATAATACGTATATACATGCCCTATAATACGTATATACATGTCCTATAATACGTATATACATGTCTTATAATACGTATATATATATATCCTATAATACGTATATACATGTCCTATAATACGTATATACATGCCCTATAATACGTATATACATGTCCTATAATACGTATATATATGTTCTATAATACCTATATACATGTCCTATAATACGTATATACATGTCCTATGCTGTATATACATGTCCTATAATACGTATATATATGTCCTATAATACGTATATACATGTCCTATAATACGTATATACATGTCCTATAATACGTATATACATGTCCTAGAATACGTATATATATGTCCTATAATACGTATATGCATGTCCTATAATACGTATATACATGTCCTATGCTGTATATACATGTCCTATAATGCGTATATACATGTCCTATAATACGTATATACATGTCCTATAATACGCATATACATGTCCTACAATACGTATATGCATGTCCTATGCTGTAAATACATGTCCTATAATACGCATACCGGTATATACATGTCCTATAATACGTATATACATGTCCTATGCTGTATATACATGTCCTATTATACGCATATACATGTCCTATAATACGTATATACATGTCCTATAATACGTATATACATGTCCTATAATACGTATATACATGTCCTATGCTGTATATACATGTCCTATAATACGTATATACATGTCCTATAATACGTATATACATGTCCTATAATACGTATATACATGTCCTATAATACGTATATACATGTCCTATGCTGTATATACATATCCTATAATACGTATATACATGTCCTATAATACGTATATACATGTCCTATAATACGCATATACATGTCCTATAATACGTATATATATGTCCTATAATACGTATATATATATATCCTATAATACGAATATACATGTCCTATAATACGTATATACATGTCCTATGCTGTATATACATGTCCTATAATACGTATATACATGTCCTATAATACGTATATACATGTCCTATAATACGTATATACATGTCCTATAATACGTATATACATGTCCTATAATACGTATATACATGTCCTATGCTGTATATACATGTCCTATAATACGTATATACATGTCCTATAATACGTATATATGTGTCCTATAATACGTATATATATATCCTATAATACGTATATACATGTCCTATAATACGTATATACATGTCCTATGCTGTATATACATGTCCTATAATACGTATATACATGTCCTATAATACGTATATACATGTCCTATGCTGTATATACATGTCCTATAATACGTATATACATGTCCTATAATACGTATATACATGTCCTATAATACGTATATACATGTCCTATGATACGTATATACATGTCCTATGCTGTAAATACATGTCCTATAATACGCATACCGGTATATACATGTCCTATAATACGTATATACATGCCCTATAATACGTATATACATGTCCTATGCTGTATATACATGTCCTATAATACGTATATACATGTCCTATAATACGTATATACATGTCCTATAATACGTATATACATGCCCTATAATACGTATATACATGTCCTATGCTGTATATACATGTCTTATAATACGTATATACATGTCCTATAATACGTATATACATGTCCTATGCTGTATATACATGTCCTATAATACGTATATATATGTCCTATAATACGTATATACATGTCCTATAATACGTATATACATGTCCTATAATATATATACATGTCCTATAATACGTATATGCATGTCCTATGCTGTATATACATGTCCTATGCTGTATATACATGTCCTATGCTGTATATACATGTCCTATAATAAGAATATATATATCCTATAATAAGTATATATATATATGTATTATAATATGTATATATATGTCCTATAATACGTATATACATGTCCTATGCTGTATATACATGTCCTATAATACGTATATACATGTCCTATAATACGTATGTACATGTCCTATAATACGTATATGCATGTCCTATATTAAGAGATTATTACATGACATTTTCCATATCGGCCCTGATATTAGCCTGAGATTCCCATATCAAGCCCGACAGCGAAGCTGGAGGGCTGATATGGGTCGAGGGTTGATACCAGGGACCATATGGAAAATTTCATGTCATAATCTTTTTATCACATATTTAACATTGTCCTTTTCCAGGCATTGACTTTTATATTGCAAAAAAGATCTATGAACAGACAAATTGCGAAAATAAATCCTTAAGAGAGTTGCCTTTGTTCAACTTGCAAATATTTTTGTTTCGAATCTGGTTTCAAAAATATACCAAACAATGTCGATCTGTACAATGACGTTAGAAACTGTTTGTAAAATCTACCCAAGACCTTGACATTTCAAAGGAAATTCCTATTCAGCACGACGTATATATTTGAGATAATTATTCCGTTTCAAGTTATTTAAAATTTATTCCAATATGTTGAAAAGTGTTAATTTGATTGAAATACGATTTTATGCATATCTTTATGCATCATCTTTCCTTGACAGATAATCTTTGAGACCACTGCGCAGATACCGGAAGTTGAATACGGGGGCAAATACGGATATATGAGGGCAAATACGGATATTTGAGGGCAAATACAGATATTTGCCCCGTATTTGCTCTGAGGGCAAATAACCAACACTGACTGTTAGCTATTATTGAATATGAAAAAAATCAACATATTGCAACAAAATATGTGATAAAAATACGTATATACATGTCCTATAATACGTATATGCATCTCCTATGCTGTATATACATGTTCTATAATACGTATATATGTCCTATAATACGTATATACATGTCCTATAATACGTATATACATGTCCTATAATACGTATATACATGTCCTATAATACGTATATACATGTCCTATAATACGTATATACATGTCCTATAATACGTATATACATGTCCTATGCTGTGTATACATGTCCTATAATACGTATATATGTACTATAATACGTATATATATGTCCTATAATACGTATATACATGTCCTATAATACGTATATACATGTCCTATGCTGTATATACATGTCCTATAATACGTATATATGTCCTATAATACGTATATACATGTCATATAATACGTATATACATGTCCTATAATACATATATACATGTCTTATAATACGTATATACATGTCCTATAATACGCATATGCATGTCTTATACTACGTATATACATGTCCTATAATACGTATATACATGTCCTATAATACGTATATACATGTCCTATAATACGTGTATACATGTCCTATGCTGTATATACATGTCCTATAATACGTATATATGTCCTATAATACGCATATACATGTCCTATGATACGTATATATATGTCCTATAATACGTATATACATGTCCTATAATACGTATATACATGTCCTATAATACGTATATTCATGTCATATAATACGTATATGCATGTTCTATGCTGTATATACATGTCCTATAATACGTATATATGTCCTATAACACGTATATACATGTCATATAATACGTATATACATGTCCTATAATACGTATATACATGTCCTATAATACGTGTATACATGTCCTATGCTGTATATACATGTCCTATAATACGTATATATGTCCTATAATACGCATATACATGTCCTATGATACGTATATATATGTCCTATAATACGTATATACATGTCCTATAATACGTATATACATGTCCTATAATACGTATATTCATGTCATATAATACGTATATGCATGTTCTATGCTGTATATACATGTCCTATAATACGTATATATGTCCTATAACACGTATATACATGTCCTATAATACGTATATACATGTCCTATAATACGTATATACATGTCCTATGCTGTGTATACATGTCCTATAATACGTATATATGTACTATAATACGTATATATATGTCCTATAATACGTATATACATGTCCTATAATACGTATATACATGTCCTATGCTGTATATACATGTCCTATAATACGTATATATGTCCTATAATACGTATATACATGTCATATAATACGTATATACATGTCCTATAATACATATATACATGTCTTATAATACGTATATACATGTCCTATAATACGCATATGCATGTCTTATACTACGTATATACATGTCCTATAATACGTATATACATGTCCTATAATACGTATATACATGTCCTATAATACGTGTAAACATGTCCTATGCTGTATATACATGTCCTATAATACGTATATATGTCCTATAATACGCATATACATGTCCTATGATACGTATATATATGTCCTATAATACGTATATACATGTCCTATAATACGTATATACATGTCCTATAATACGTATATTCATGTCATATAATACGTATATGCATGTTCTATGCTGTATATACATGTCCTATAATACGTATATATGTCCTATAACACGTATATACATGTCCTATAATACGTATATACATGTCCTATAATACGTATATACATGTCCTATAATACGTATATACATGTCCTATAATACGTATATATGTCCTATAATACGTATATACATGTCCTATAATACTTATATACATGTCCTATGATACGTATATATGTCCTATAATACGCATATACATGTCCTATAATACGTATATACATGTCCTATAATACGCATATACATGTCCTATAATACGTATGTACATGTCCTATAATACGTATATACATGTCCTATGATACGTATATACATGTCCTATAATACGTATATACATGTCCTATGCTGTATATACATGTCCTATAATACGTATATATATGTCCTATAATACGTATATACATGTCCTATAATACGTATGTACATGTCCTATAATACGTATATACATGTCCTATAATACGTATATACATGTCCTATAATACGTATATGCATGTCCTATGATACGTATGTACATGTCCTATAATACGTATATACATGTCCTATAATACGTATATACATGTCCTATAATACGTATATACATGTCCTATAATACGTATATACATGTCCTATAATACGTATATACATGTCCTATAGTACGTATATACATGTCCTATAATACGTATATACATCTCCTATGCTGTATATACATGTCTTATAATACGTATATACATGTCCTATGCTGTATATACATGTCCTATAATACGTATATATGTCCTATAATATGTATATACATGTCCTAGAATACGTATATACATGTCCTATAATACGTATATACATGTCCTATAATACGTATATACATGTCCTATGCTGTATATACATGTCCTATAATACGTATATACATGTCCTATAATACGTATATACATGTCCTATAATACGTACATACATGTCCTATAATACGTATATACATGTCCTGTAATACGTATATACATGTCCTATAATCCGTATGTATATGTCCTATGATACGTATATACATGTCCTATAATACGTATATACATGTCCAATAATACGTATATATATGTCCTATAATACGTATATACATGTCCTATGATACGTATATATGTCCTATAATACGTATATACATATCCTATAATACGTTTATACATGTCCTATGATACGTATATACATGTCCTATGATACGTATATGCATGTCCTATAATACGTATATACATGTCCTATAATACGTATTTACATGTCCTATGATACGTATATGCATGTCCTATGATACGTATATGCATGTCCTATAATACGTATATACATGTCCTATAATACGTATATATATGTCCTATAATACGTATATACATGTCCTATAATACGTATATACATGTCCTATAATACGTATATACATGTCCTATAATACGTATATATATGTCCTATAATACGTATATACATGTCCTATAATACGTATATGCATGTCCTATGCTGTATATACATGTCCTATGCTGTTCATACATGTCCTATGCTGTATATACATGTCCTTTGCTGTTTATACATGGCATATGCTGTTCATACATGACCTATGCTGTATATACATGTCATATGCTGTTTATACATGTCATATGCTGTTTATGCATGTCCTATGCTGTATATGCATGCCCTATGTTGTTTATACATGTCCTATGCTGTTTATGCATGTCCTATGCTGTTTATGCATCTCATATGCTGTGTATGCATGCCATATGCTGTTTATACATGTCCTATGCTGTATATACGTTTGTCCTATGCTGTTTATTCATGTCCTATGCTGTATATACATGTCCTATGCTGTTTATACTTGTCCTATGCTGTAAATACATGTCCTATGATGTTTATGCATGTCCTATGCTGTATATACGTATGTCCTATGCTATTTATACATGTCCTATGCTGTTTATACATGTCCTATGCTGTATATACATGTCCTATGCTGTTTATACATGTCCTATGCTGTTTATGCATGTCCTATGCTGTATATGCATGTCCTATGATGTTTATGCATGCCCTATGGTGTCTATACATGTCATATGCTATTTATGCATGTCCTATGCTGTATATACGTATGTCCTATGCTGTTTATACATGTCCTATACTCTATATGCATGTCCTATGATGCTTTATGCATGTCCTATGGTGTCTATACATGTCCTATGCTGTATATACGTATGTCCTATGCTGTTTATACATGTCCTATGCTGTTTAGATATGTCCTATGATGTTTATGCATGTCCTATGGTGTCTATACATGTCATATGCTGTATATACATGTCCTATGGTGTCTATACATGTCCTATGGTGTCTATACATGTCCTATGCTGTTTAGATATGTCCTATGGTGTCTATACACGTCCTATGCTGTTTAGATATGTCCTATGGTGTCTATACATGTCCTATGCTGTTTAGATATTTCCTATGATGTGCATACATGTCCTATGGTGTTTATGCATGTTCTATGGTGTATATACATGTCCTATGGTGTCTATTCATGTCCTATGGTGTCTATACATGTCCTATGGTGTCTATACATGTCCTATGGTGTCTATACATGTCCTATGGTGTCTATACATGTCATATGGTGTCTATACATGTCCTATGGTGTCTATACATGTCCTATGGTGTCTATACATGTCCTATGGTGTCTATGCATGTCCTGTGGTGTCTATACATGTCCTATGGTGTCTATGCATGTCCTATGGTGTCTATACATGTCCTATGGTGTCTATGCATGTCCTATGGTGTATATACATGTCCTATGGTGTCTATACATGTCCTATGGTGTATATACATGTCCTATGGTGTCTATTCATGTCCTATGCTGTATATACATGTCCTATGGTGTCTATGCATGTCCTATGGTATATATATATGTCCTATGGTGTCTATACATGTCCTATGCTGTATATACATGTCCTATGGTGTCTATGCATGTCCTATGGTGTATATACATGTCCTATGGTGTCTATACATGTCCTATGGTGTATATACATGTCCGATGGTGTCTATTCATGTCCTATGCTGTATATACATGTCCTATGGTGTATATGCATGTCGTATGGTGTCTATGCATGTCCTATGGTGTCTATACATGTCCTATTGTGTATATACATGTCCTATGGTGTATATACATGTCCTATGGTGTCTATTCATGTCCTATGCTGTATATACATGTCCTATGGTGTCTATGCATGTCATATGGTGTATATATATGTCCTATGGTGTCTATACATGTCCTATTCTGTTTAGATATGATCCTTAAGTACATAGCGACATAGGAAGATATATAATAGTACTGCTATATTTACAACTTTGAACAAAAATGGTCACCAGTTTGACCTATTACAACTTTTTCGAACATTCATATTAAACAAAAACACTATTACGAAGTGGTATGTTCAATAAGTTGAGCTGGGAGGTGATTGTTCGTGTGTTTATATTGACAGAGTTATTGACCATCACTGTATAAACTTTCTTTTCATAATTTGTAAATATCGCCGATGTTGGGTAACATATTGAAGTATTTATCACTAGTAGGTCCCAGACAATAGCTTGAATATTTAAACATATCTAGAATCAAAAAGTGAAAATATAATAATAGGGTTTGGATAAGGGTTATGGTGTTTAACGTCACTTTCAGCAATATTTCAGTTATATATCGTGACTGTCATTTGTATTGGTGAGGAAACCAGAGTACCCGAGAAAACCGAACTGTCGCAAGTCACTGACAAACTTTATCACATAAATTTGCATCGAGTACACTTCGCCTGAGCGGGATTCGAACAACTCCGTTCATTGGTCACAATTTGATGATGGGCACTGATTGCATAGATAGTTGTAAATCCAACTACCATACGATCACGACAACGACCACGACGGCCCCTAAAAAATTGAATAATAATAGTAATAATAATAATAATAATAATACTGGAATAACATATATCTCAAGAGATAAATTCATGAAAGAAAAAAAATATTGCTCATTTTATGGATCGCTCGGAGTTGTGTTAGAAAATGACCGTCATACTACTAAATGGTCGTCTACTCTTTCAAACTGCGTACTAATACAACAATATAATAAAGTATGATTCAGTTCGTATTGACCCAGCATTTCTATAAATTGATGAACTATGGGCATTTATTGGTCTCCTGCTGACTGCAAATAAAGTTTATTCTATCCTCAATCAGGATATCTAATTGAATATAAAAAGTCCCAATGGTGAAGAAAAATATATCTGAATGGCAGATTACATGCTTTGTGTGGCTTTATTTGGCGCTGTAAACATTGTATGGAACTAAGTGAAGAAAACTTGACCGGAATGACCAAAAAGATCCGGAGGGAAATTCTGTATTATTGTATTTAATCGAATTTTTAAATGAAATCGATAACTGTATGAAATATACAAAAATAATTGATTGTTTTCAAAACTATTGGATCAGAGGTCTGCTATGATTGTGTGAAACTCCAGACTGGCATTTTAGCTTAATGGATGATTGCAGAATGGTAGGAGAAAGGTTATGTATTTTGGTTTTGGGATACAATTCAAATATAAGTAATTTACAATCGTGTATAAATGTTAATTGTTACAGATTGCTACTAAAATAAATATTTGTTTAAAATTATCGACCATCTTAATAGTTGTAATAACAATGTATAATCCTATTGACGTTAATTTGAAGGATCCATGACTTACGAATAAACGTTAGAGAATACCGAAGAGCAATCAAAAAGGACAATCCAGAGAAACTGACAACATAGGGTACAAAAGACGAAGACATCTAAAACAATTCACAACACAATATGTGTTGGACACGGTCCAGGTCACCACTATACGAAAACAAACACAAATAACGTAAATAAGATATGAGATCTCCTTCAAACAATTACGACTAAACTAAGTTGTCCACACCACCTCACAGTCTATGAGTACGCATCATTTTATCCTATCATCAAAATCTAGCGAGAAAATTTTAGCTTAAGTTTAAATATTATTGAACGACAGATTACACAATAATTAAACATTTATTGCATACGACGACTGCTTGCTATAAATATCGCGAAAAATATTTATTGTTCCGGAAGGAAGGGTGTGTATCTCGTAATTGTTTATGGTTTATGATGCTTAGCGCCATTTTCAACAATATTTCAGTTATATAGTGGCGGTCAGTTTTATTGGAGGAGGAAGCCGGAGTACCCAGAAAAAAACAACAAACCAGCCACAAGTCACTGACAAACTTTATCACATAATGTTATATCGAGAACACCTCGATACAACATTATATGATAAAGTTTGTCAGTGACTGTACCTCGTAATCAGAAGCGAGTATATATCGGTCATAGCTCATTTATCCGTATTCCTTTCATAGCAGTGCTCAGATGACATTTCATATAAAACACCAAAATTATATGAAAGCAAAACTTTAATGGTTATATGTCATCTTAATTGAACCGGATCGATAATGTAATGGTCAACGTGGTTGCCTCGGGTGCGGTATGTCGTTGGTTCCAGCCACGGTTGAGTCAAACTAAAGACTATAAAATTGGTATTTGTAGCTTCTCCGTTTAGCACGCAGCATTTAGGAGAGAGAGCAAATATTGGTTGCATGGCTCGGAATCAGGATAATGTGTCCGAGAGGGGCGACATGTCTACACACGGACTGTTGTTTCAGTGATCTAGCACTATAAAAATCCAACTTAGCGTGTTGGTCTAGTATAATCGAATGTAATTTGTTCTCGCCATGATAATCAATGAAAAATTATTCATTTGGCACTAAGCAGCACTCACTCACTCACTCACTCACTCGCTCGCTCACCCACCCACCCACCCACAGAGGTATAAAATGAGCGGTCATGTATATGTTTGTCAGGGGTATAAATGATCATGTATATGTTTGTCAGGGGTATAAAATGAGCGGTCATGTATATGTTTGTCAGGGGTATAAATGATCATGCATATGTTTGTCAGGGGTATAAATGATCATGTATATGCTTGTCAGAAGTATAAAATGAGCGGTCATGTATATGTTTGTCAGGGGTATAAATGATCATGCATATGTTTGTCAGGGGTATAATTGGTCATGTATATGTTTGTCAGGGGTATAAAATGAGCGGTTATGTATATGTTTGTCTGGGTTATAAAATGAGCAGTCATGTATATGCTTGTCAGGGGTATACAATGAGCGGTCATGTATATGCTTGTCAGGGGGTATACAATGAGCGGTCATGTATATGTTTGTCAGGGGTATACAATGAGCGGTCATGTATATGTTTGTCAGGGGTATGCAATGAGCAGTCATGTATATGTTTGTCAGGGGTATAAAATGAGCAGTCATGTATATGTTTGTCAGGGGTATAAAATGAGCAGTCATGTATATGTTTGTCAGGGGTATAAATGATCATGTATATGTTTGTCAGGGGTATAATTGGTCATGTATATGTTTGTCAGGGGTATAAAATGAGCGGTTATGTATATGTTTGTCTGGGGTATAAAATGAGCAGTCATGTATATGCTTGTCAGGGGTATACAATGAGCGGTCATGTATATGTTTGTCAGGGGGTATACAATGAGCGGTCATGTATATGTTTGTCAGGGGTATACAATGAGCGGTCATGTATATGTTTGTCAGGGGTATGCAATGAGCAGTCATGTATATGTTTGTCAGGGGTATAAAATGAGCAGTCATGTATATGTTTGTCAGGGGTATAAAATGAGCAGTCATGTATATGTTTGTCAGGGGTATAAATGATCATGTATATGTTTGTCAGGGGTATAATTGGTCATGTATATGTTTGTCAGGGGTATGAAATGAGCGGTCATGTATATGTTTGTCAGGGGTATAAAATGAGCAGTCATGTATATGCTTGTCAGGGGTATACAATGAGCGGTCATGTATATGTTTGTCAGAGGGTATACAATGAGCGGTCATGTATATGTTTGTCAGGGGTATACAATGAGCGGTCATGTATATGTTTGTCAGGGGTATAAAATGAGCAGTCATGCATATGTTTGTCAGGGGTATAAAATTAGCAGTCATGTATATGTTTGTCAGGGGTATAAAATGAGCAGTCATCTATATGTTTGTCAGGGGTATACAATGAGCGGTCATGTATATGTTTGTCAGGGGTATACATGATCATGTATATGTTTGTCAGGTGTATAAAATGATGTTTTCTGGGGTATAAAATGATCATGTATATGTTTGTCAGGGGTATAAATGATCATGTATATGTTTGTCAGGGGTATAAATGGTCATGTATATGTTTGTCAGGGGTGTAAAATGAGCGGTCATGTATATGCTTGTCAGGGGAATAAAATGAGCGGTCATATATATGTTTGTCAGGGGTGTACAATGAGCGGTCATGTATATGTCTGTCAGGGGTATACAATGAGCGGTCATGTATATGTTTGTCAGGGGTATACAATGAGCGGTCATGTATATGTTTGTCAGGAGTATACAATGAGCGGTCATGTATATGTTTGTCAGGGGTATGAAATGAGCGGTTATGTATATGTTTGTCAGGGGTATAAATGATCATGTATATGTTTGTCAGGGGTTTACAATGAGCGGTCATGTATATGTTTGTCAGGGGTATAAATGATCATGTATATGTTTGTCAGGTGTATAAAATGATGTTTTCTGGGGTATAAAATGATCATGTATATGTTTGTCAGGGGTATAAATGATCATGTATATGTTTGTCAGGGGTATAAATGGTCATGTATATGTTTGTCAGGGGTATACAATGAGCGGTCATGTATATGTTTGTCAGGGGTATACAATGAGCGGTCATGTATATGTTTGTCAGGAGTATACAATGAGCGGTCATGTATATGTTTGTCAGGGGTATGAAATGAGCGGTTATGTATATGTTTGTCAGGGGTATAAATGATCATGTATATGTTTGTCAGGGGTATAAATGATCATGTATATGTTTGTCAGGGGTATAAATGATCATGTATATGTTTGTCAGGGGTATAAATGATCATGTATATGTTTGTCAGGGGTATAAATGATCATGTATATGTTTGTCAGGGGTATAAATGATCATGTATATGTTTGTCAGGGGTATAAATGATCATGTATATGTTTGTCAGGGGTATAAATAATCATGTATATGTTTGTCAGAGGTATAAATGATCATGTATATGTTTGTCAGGGGTATAAATGATCATGTATATGTTTGTCAGGGGTATAAATGATCATGTATATGTTTGTCAGGGGTATAAATGATCATGTATATGTTTGTCAGGGGTATACATGATCATGTATATGTTTGTCAGAGGTATACATGATCATGTATATGTTTGTCAGGGGTATAAATGATCATGTATATGTTTGTCAGGGGTATAAATGATCATGTATATGTTTGTCAGGGGTATAAATGATCATGTATATGTTTATCAGGGGTATAAATGATCATGTATATGTTTGTCAGGGGTATAAATGATCATGTATATGTTTGTCAGGGGTATAAATGATCATGTACATGTTTGTCAGGGGTATAAATGATCATGTATATGTTTGTCAGGGGTATAAATGATCATGTATATGTTTGTCAGGGGTATAAATGATCATGTATATGTTTGTCAGGGGTATAAATGATCATGTATATGTTTGTCAGGGGTATAAATGATCATGTATATGTTTGTCAGGGGTATAAATGATCATGTATATGTTTGTCAGGGGTATAAATGATCATGTATATGTTTGTCAGGGGTATAAATGATCATGTATATGTTTTTCAGGGGTATAAATGATCATGTATATGTTTGTCAGGGGTATAAATGATCATGTATATGTTTGTCAGGGGTATAAATGATCATGTATATGTTTGTCAGGGGTATAAATGATCATGTATATGTTTGTCAGGGGTATAAATGATCATGTATATGTTTGTCAGGGGTATAAATGATCATGTATATGTTTGTCAGGGGTATAAATGAGCATGTATATGTTTGTCAGGGGTATAAATGATCATGTATATGTTTGTCAGGGGTATAAATGATCATGTATATGTTTGTCAAGGGTATAAAATGAGCAGTCATGTATATGTTTGTCAGGGGTATAAATGATCATGTATATGTTTGTCAGGGGTATAAATGATCATGTATATGTTTGTCAGGGGTATAAATGATCATGTATATGTTTGTCAGGGGTATAAATGATCATGTATATGTTTGTCAGGGGTATAAATGATCATGTATATGTTTGTCAGGGGTATAAATGATCATGTATATGTTTGTCAGGGGTATAAATGATCATGTATATGTTTGTCAGAGGTATAAATGATCATGTATATGTTTGTCAGGGGTATAAATGATCATGTATATGTTTGTCAGAAGTATAAATGATCATGTATATGTTTGTCAGGGGTATAAATGATCATGTATATGTTTGTCAGGGGTATAAATGATCATGTATATGTTTGTCAGAGGTATAAATGATCATGTATATGTTTGTCAGGGGTATAAATGATCATGTATATGTTTGTCAGAGGTATAAATGATCATGTATATGTTTGTCAGGGGTATAAATGATCATGTATATGTTTGTCAGGGGTATAAATGATCATGTATATGTTTGTCAGAGGTATAAATGATCATATATATGTTTGTCAGGGGTATAAATGATCATGTATATGTTTGTCAGAGGTATAAATGATCATGTATATGTTTGTCAGGGGTATGAAATGAGCAGTCATGTATATGTTTGTCAGGGGTATAAATGATCATGTATATGTTTGTCAGGGGTATAAATGATCATGTATATGTTTGTCAGGGGTATAAATGATCATGTATATGTTTGTCAGGGGTATAAATGATCATGTATATGTTTGTCAGGGGTATAAATGATCATGTATATGTTTGTCAGGGGTATAAATGATCATGTATATGTTTGTCAGGGGTATAAATGATCATGTATATGTTTGTCAGGGGTATAAATGATCATGTATATGTTTGTCAGGGGTATAAATGATCATGTATATGTTTGTCAGGGGTATAAATGATCATGTATATGTTTGTCAGGGGTATAAATGATCATGTATATGTTTGTCAGGGGAATAAATGATCATGTATATGTTTGTCAGGGGTATAAATGATCATGTATATGTTTGTCAGGGGTATAAATGATCATGTATATGTTTGTCAGGGGTATAAAATGATCATGTATATGTTTGTCAGGGGTATAAATGATCATGTATATGTTTGTCAGGGGTATAAATGATCATGTATATGTTTGTCAGGGGTATAAATGATCATGTATATGTTTGTCAGGGGTATAAATGATCATGTATATGTTTGTCAGGGGTATAAAATGAGCAGTCATGTATATGTTTGTCAGGGGTATAAATGATCATGTATATGTTTGTCAGGGGTATAAATGATCATGTATATGTTTGTCAGGGGTATAAATGATCATGTATATGTTTGTCAGAGGTATAAATGATCATGTATATGTTTGTCAGGGGTATAAATGATCATGTATATGTTTGTCAGGGGTATAAATGATCATGTATATGTTTGTCAGGGGTATAAATGATCATGTATATGTTTGTCAGGGGTATAAATGATCATGTATATGTTTGTCAGGGGTATAAATGATCATGTATATGTTTGTCAGGGGTATAAATGATCATGTATATGTTTGTCAGGGGTATAAATGATCATGTATATGTTTGTCAGGGGTATAAAATGATCATGTATATGTTTGTCAGGGGAATAAATGATCATGTATATGTTTGTCAGGGGTATAAATGATCATGTATATGTTTGTCAGGGGTATAAATGATCATGTATATGTTTGTCAGGGGTATAAATGATCATGTATATGTTTGTCAGGGGTATAAAATGAGCAGTCATGTATATGTTTGTCAGGGGTATAAATGATCATGTATATGTTTGTCAGGGGTATAAATGATCATGTATATGTTTGTCAGGGGTATAAAATGAGCAGTCATGTATATGTTTGTCAGGGGTATAAATGATCATGTATATGTTTGTCAGGGGTATAAATGATCATGTATATGTTTGTCAGGGGTATAAATGATCATGTATATGTTTGTCAGAGGTATAAATGATCATGTATATGTTTTTCAGGGGTATAAATGAACATGTATATGTTTGTCAGGGGTATAAATGATCATGTATATGTTTGTCAGGGGTATAAATGATCATGTATATGTTTGTCAGGAGTATAAATGATCATGTATATGTTTGTCAGGGGTATAAATGATCATGTATATGTTTGTCAGAGGTATAAATGATCATGTATATGTTTGTCAGGGGTATAAATGATCATGTATATGTTTGTCAGGGGTATAAATGATCATGTATATGTTTATCAGGGGTATAAATGATCATGTATATGTTTGTCAGGGGTATAAATGATCATGTATATGTTTGTCAGGGGTATAAATGATCATGTATATGTTTGTCAGGGGTATAAATGATCATGTATATGTTTGTCAGGGGTATAAATGATCATGTATATGTTTGTCAGGGGTATAAATGATCATGTATATGTTTGTCAGGGGTATAAATGATCATGTATATGTTTGTCAGGGGTATAAATGATCATGTATATGTTTGTCAGGGGTATAAATGATCATGTATATGTTTGTCAGAGGTATAAATGATCATGTATATGTTTGTCAGGGGTATAAATGATCATGTATATGTTTGTCAGGGGTATAAATGATGCTTCTTTCTACATTTTTTTATTGAATTTTTGAACTATTCCGACATGTGGTATCTTTTGTTTTTAATTTCAATACTTTAAGTAGTCTGTAAAATTAAACCCTACACTTTGATCCAGACTCTTTAAATGATATCACAAAATCAAATCAATTCTGTATTGTGAAAAGAAAGTTTAAGCAGTGATGGTCATCACTTCCACCAATATCAAAACAAAGAACAATCACCTCTCATCTTAACTGAACTCACTGAACACAAAAACACCACGACATATGACGTTTAAAATGCAGGTCCTGCTTGTGACGGGCACCAAATTTAAACCCAGAGGCGGATTTAGAGGGGCGTGCGGGACGTGCGCCCCCTAAAATTCGCAAAGCATATGTTATACAACGTTAATTAAGCAGTTCAACAAACCAATTTTTCATGAATGGTTAACTCGTGACCTGTAGTAAAATATTCCTACACATTGTAAATACACGTTGGGTGTGTTCGCTGATTCATATATGGATTCGCCGTCAGTAGTTCAAAGATTATTCCATTCTGATTGGTTCCGAGGTACCAGACATCAACTATTTTCTCACGCTAATTAAACATTATTTCTTCAGTCAATTTTACAACTATAAGAAAAACAAATCTTTACAGATCAAAGCATTTAGTAAACTTAAATCCTGATACTGATGTTCTTTCAACATCAGTATCATTCATTACCAGATACAAATTGATGAATTACACGCCAGTGGCGTAGGAAGGAGTTATTAAAAGTGCACGCACTGCGGGTTTGAGGTTTTCCCTCCAAGGTGTAGGGGTACCGGGAGAAATTTGGAAAGTTTGATATATAGACAATAGGAAAGTCTTTTTTAAACTACGTTTAATCATGTTAATAATGTAATTGATGTTTACATACAATCAAGCAAAAGGTTTTTCTTTGTATTATTAAACTTGTCTACGAATGCATGCAATAGGAGCTGAATGTCTATGTGAATATATGGCAATGACCAGGCCCATAGTAATTCCTGCCCCATTGTGGCGCGTAATTATGTCTTTACACGTTTCAAAACACTAAATGATATTTCTAATGTTGCTGTAGAGGGTGGCATTGTAAGCAAACTTTTTAAAATATATACAATAGATATTCAGACACAAGTTTTTGTTTTACAAGTTCCAATGTCTCACAAAGATGGAATTCCCGCTTTGCTTTCCATCTGCCATATGGCTATAAGCATCATAAATATGCAATTCATTCTCCTGTTTTAGTTTGTTTAAATTAATCGGTATCAATAACTGTGCTAGACATCGATCTGCGTTTTTCACCTAGCAGTCCCTTATCTAGTTTAACAAGTGATCTAGGAACTAGTAATACAATATAATCCGTCAGTAATTCTTCTTGTCTGCTACCTGTGAATTGGCACGATTTCGTTGTCTACCGGTTGTCCGCGGCTTGGACGAGACAACACAACATTGCTCCCCTAAATCTATAGCTTCATCATATAAAGTGTTGTAAGCTAATCGATTTAATTTCTCAGTCTCAAAATGTCGAATCAAGGTTTGCCATTCACTCACACACATCTATTAAATCTCAGGAGGTGCTGCTCTACAACGTTACTGTAATGGGAACAACAGTGTGCAAAATGTGACTGCAAACCACTAGTGGCAAACAAAGTCAAATCGCAGATAAATGGACGCCTGATTTGTCGTCATCATTGATTTGTAAATACTCTAGGTCAGGGGCGGATCCAGGGGGGGGGGACCCCCGACGCCCCCCCCCCCCCGCCCCCTCCCTAAAATTGGAAAAAATATGATTTTTTGGCGTAAAATCGTGATTTTTCACACGAAATACCCCAACAATTTTCGCGCCTCCCTCCACTCGGCGCAATTTTTTTAAGTGCGCCCCCCCTAACTTAAAATTCTGGATCCGCCCCTGAAACCGGTTGGTGATATCCCAACCCTGTCTTCTTCATAACTGGATCTCCAACGGCAATACACATATAACATACGATAAAACAAAAAACAACCTGCACAGATTCGCTTGTATTCGAAAAGAACACATATATATCACAAAATGAATGACAACATAAACATGGACAATACAATAGCAGGCTTAATAATTGCTCGTAGTTAGTTAACCTACTAGCTAGGAAGGTAGAACGGATAAAGACCATAACTCTCTAGACAAAAAAATCATAACTGAAACTTCTAACAGATTTAGTATCAATTAGTCATGAACATGTATATCAATGTGAAGGTAAATATAAGGTTCTCATTAATTGTTAACAGTAATATCCCATTACACTGTATTGACCCCATTATAGTTGTCATAAATATCGAGATTTGCAGAAACGTAATCTGGTAATGCGCCCGTTACAATGTACATTTCAGAAATAGAAGTGCAAAATAAAGGGAAAGGAAATGATAGGATTGTTTTATTAATCCTATCATAGTTGGTAATAAGATACATTCAACTGAGTAAGGTGCTGTTATTAGGTTCAATTAAAGTTAGATAGAAAGACACACTGACGGAAAAATCATTGTAGTTCATCATCATCACCAAAACCGAATGTATTAATTATCCCAATGTTGAACAAATATGTGTGGAAAATCTTATTATACAGTGCCATCAGCGCAATATGTTCACATCATTACTCGAAATTTTGATTGAAACAGGCACTTAAAAGTGATAGGATTAAACAGGTTTAAGGCCTCTAGAGATAACTAAATTTTAAAAGATCAGACGGATAAAGACAATCAATAAATTAAAGCACCTGCACATATTCGTTAAAATTAAAACAAAGTCAACATATTATCACAGACGCGGGAACAGCATAAACATGAACGATATAGTCTCTATACATGTGTAACTTCATGGTTTATGAGAATAAAGATATGTACATGTATGTAACAATAAGTGAACATACACAAGTGTGTGAGTTATTTTTGTTCAATGCCAAATGAACCATTTACAGCTATATAATATATAGAACAAGTTATATACGATGTATAGATTGTCCTCTTTAATTGTTACCAGACCATCAAACAACCTTAGTTCTGGGAATTGTATAGTGTTAGCTGACTGACACAACAATCCGCAGGTAGACATGTCGTACCTCTCGGACACATTATCCTAATTCAAAGCTAAGCGGTCTTTGATCTAGCTTCTTAATGCTATGTGCTTACCGGAGAAGCAGCAAATACTAATGTTTTTTATAGTCTTTGGTTTGACCCAGCCGGGTTTGAAGCCACTATTAACCACACCACTCTGGCGTACATGCGAACCATTGCACTATGAATAAACACAGTTAACTGACTTAATACCAGTATACCGAGTTTGCCTAGGGTAAACTACAAAACAGATCATTTGTATGATAAAAACATTTATGAAATCTTCTATATATTTTTTTCATTTGTCTTTCATAGAGATTGAATGTCGAATGTAATTTATTAACAATCAGACTCGTGTGTTGTTTTTTATATATAATACAGTCATACACTGTGTTCATATGAAATTGAAAAATTATTTTCCCAATAGAAAAATCAATGTCTGTTGTCGTGCTGTATAACCTTATAGGGAAAACTCTAATGGGACTAATTCTTAAAGCATGTCGATAAAATGAAAACATAGATCTCAATAAAACTGAGATATCAGTGCTTAGGGGAGCATCAGGCTTTTTTAATTGTACAATTTGTTTTTAACACAACGCAGTTCCTTTGCTTCGAAGTGCAAATTGGAGTTATTCTAAGGTTATTCAGCACAAGAATGCTGAAGTAATTTAGGACTGAAAATGCATGGTCGTGGCATTCTTCATACACGAGGCAATCTGTTATGTTCCGTCCTCAATGTTCTTAGTGGTTGCGTTAAAGTCGTCACTTCGAAAGTTTTATCGATCGCCACCATGACTTGGTTAACTGTTACAAATGACGTAATCACAATCCGCTCCTTTGCCCTTTCATGAATTCCCATCGGGTTTGCAACAAGAGCAACACGACAAGTGTCACTAGTGCAGTAGGAATTGCATATCATTCTAGAGAGCCTGAGTTCATGACCAGTGTTTTAATGTGGTACATGTTGCTCAGTCTTTAGTTTTCTGTGTAGTGTTTTGTAGATACAATGTAATTTTTTGTCCTTTTTCTTTTTTATATTGTCTATCCTTTCGGCTTCTGATCACCCCTTTGATATATGTTGGCCATTATATTGTCTGTCCTTTGAATTACGGCTTCTGATTACCCCTTTGATATATGTTGACCATTGTATTGTCTGTCCTTTGAATTACGGCTTCTGGTTACCTCTTTGATATCTGTTGACCATTGTATTGTCTGTCCTTTGAATTACGGCTTCTGATTACCCCTTTGATATCTGTTGACCATTGTATTGTCTGTCCTTTGAATTACGGCTTCTGGTTACCTCTTTGATATCTGTTGACCATTGTATTGTCTGTCCTTTGAATTACGGCTTCTGATTACCCCTTTGATATCTGTTGGTCATTGTATTGTCTGTTCTTTGAATTACGGCTTCTGATTACCTCTTAGATATATTTTGACCATTGTATTGTCTGTCCTTTGAATTACGACTTCTGATTACCTCTTTGATATACTTTGGCCATTGTATTGTCTGTCCTTTGAATTACGCTTCTGATTACCCCTTTGGTATCTGTTGGCCATTGTATTGTCTGTCCTTTGAATTACGGCTTCTGATTACCTCTTTGATATACTTTGGCCATTGTATTGTCTGTCCTTTGAATTACGGCTTCTGATTACCCCTTTGATATATTTTGGCCATTGCATTGTCTGTCCTTTGAATTACGACTTCTGATTACCCCTTTGATATATTTTGGCCATTGCATTGTCTGTCCTTTGAATTACGACCTCTGATTACCCCTTTGATATATTTTGACCAATGTATTGTCTGTCCTTTGAATTATGGCTCCTGATTACCCCTTTGGTATCTGTTGGCCATGATATTGTCTGTCCTTTGAATTACGGCTTCTGATTACACATTTGATATATTTTGGCCATTGTATTGTCTGTTCTTTGAATAACGGCTTCTGATTACACTTTTGATATATTTTGGCCATTGTATTGTCTGTTCTTTGAATTACGGCTTCTGATTACACTTTTGATATATTTTGGCCATGGTATTGTCTGTTCTTTGAATTACGGCTTCTGATTACACATTTGATATATATTGGCCATTGTATTGTCTGTTCTTTGAATTACGGCTTCTGATTACACTTTTGATATATTTTGGCCATTGTATTGTCTGTTCTTTGAATTACGGCTTCTGATTACACTTTTGATATATTTTGGCCATGGTATTGTCTGTTCTTTGAATTACGGCTTCTGATTACACTTTTGATATATTTTGGCCATTGTATTGTCTGTTCTTTGAATTACGGCTTCTGATTACACTTTTGATATATTTTGGCCATTGTATTGTCTGTTCTTTGAATTACGGCTTCTGATTACACATTTGATATATTTTGGCCATTGTATTGTCTGTTCTTTGAATTACGGCTTCTGATTACACTTTTGATATATTTTGGCCATTGTATTGTCTGTTCTTTGAATTACGGCTTCTGATTACACTTTTGATATGTTTTGGCCATTGTATTGTCTGTTCTTTGAATTATGGCTTCTGATTACACATTTGATATATTTTGGCCATTGTATTGTCTGTTCTTTGAATTACGACTTCTGATTACACATTTGATATATTTTGGCCATTGTATTGTCTGTTCTTTGAATTACGGCTTCTGATTACACTTTTGATATATTTTGGCCATTGTATTGTCTGTTTTTTTAATTACGGCTTCTGATTACACATTTGATATATTTTGGCCATTGTATTGTCTGTTTTTTGAATTACGGCTTCTGATTACACTTTTGATATGTTTTGGCCATTGTATTGTCTGTTCTTTGAATTACGGCTTCTGATTACACTTTTGATATATTTTGGCCATTGTATTGTCTGTTTTTTGAATTACGGCTTCTGATTACACTTTTGATATATTTTGGCCATTGTATTGTCTGTTCTTTGAATTACGGCTTCTGATTACACTTTTGATATATTTTGGCCATTGTATTGTCTGTTCTTTGAATTACGGCTTCTGATTACACTTTTGATATATTTTGGCCATTGTATTGTCTGTTCTTTGAATTACGGCTTCTGATTACACTTTTGATATATTTTGGCCATGGTATTGTCTGTCCTTTGAATTACGGCTTCTGATTACACTTTTGATATATTTTGGCCATGGTATTGTCTGTCCTTTGAATTACGGCTTCTGATTACACTTTTGATATATTTTGGCCATTGTATTGTCTGTCCTTTGAATTACGGCTTCTGATTACACTTTTGATATATTTTGGCCATGGTATTGTCTGTTCTTTGAATTACGGTTTCTGATTACCCTTTTGATATATTTTGGCCATTGTATTATCTGTTCTTTGAATTACGGCTTCTGATTACACTTTTGATATATTTTGGCCATGGTATTGTCTGTTCTTTGAATTACGGCTTCTGATTACACTTTTGATATATTTTGGTCATGGTATTGTCTGTCCTTTGAATTACGGCTTCTGATTACACATTTGATATATTTTGGCCATTGTATTGTCTGTTCTTTGAATTACGGCTTCTGATTACACTTTTGATATATTTTGGCCATTGTATTGTCTGTTCTTTGAATTACGGCTTCTGATTACACTTTTGATATATTTTGGCCATGGTATTGTCTGTTCTTTGAATTACGGCTTCTGATTACACATTTGATATATTTTGGCCATTGTATTGTCTGTTCTTTGAATTACGGCTTCTGATTACACTTTTGATATATTTTGGCCATTGTATTGTCTGTTCTTTGAATTACGGCTTCTGATTACACATTTGATATATTTTGGCCATGGTATTGTCTGCTCTTTGAATTACGGCTTCTGATTACACTTTTCATATATTTTGGCCATTGTATTGTCTGTTCTTTGAATTACGGCTTCTGATTACACTTTTGATATATTTTGGCCATTGTATTGTCTGTTCTTTGAATTACGGCTTCTGATTACACTTTTGATATATTTTGGCCATTGTATTGTCTGTTCTTTGAATTACGGCTTCTGATGACACTTTTGATATATTTTGGCCATTGTATTGTCTGTTCTTTGAATTACGGCTTCTGATTACACATTTGATATATTTTGGCCATTGTATTGTCTGTTCTTTGAATTACGCTTCTGATTACACTTTTGATATATTTTGGCCATTGTATTGTCTGTTTTTTTAATTACGGTTTCTGATTACACTTTTGATATGTTTTGGCCATTGTATTGTCTGTTCTTTGAATTACGGCTTCTGATTACACTTTTGATATATTTTGGCCATTGTATTGTCTGTTCTTTGAATTACGGCTTCTGATTACACATTTGATATATTTTGGCCATTGTATTGTCTGTTCTTTGAATTACGGCTTCTGATTACACTTTTGATATATTTTGGCCATTGTATTGTCTGTTTTTTGAATTACGGCTTCTGATTACACTTTTGATATATTTTGGCCATTGTATTGTCTGTTCTTTGAATTACGGCTTCTGATTACACTTTTGATATATTTTGGCCATGGTATTGTCTGTTCTTTGAATTACGGTTTCTGATTACCCTTTTGATATATTTTGGCCATTGTATTATCTGTTCTTTGAATTACGGCTTCTGATTACACTTTTGATATATTTTGGCCATGGTATTGTCTGTTCTTTGAATTACGGCTTCTGATTACACATTTGATATATTTTGGTCATGGTATTGTCTGTCCTTTGAATTACGGCTTCTGATTACACATTTGATATATTTTGGCCATTGTATTGTCTGTTCTTTGAATTACGGCTTCTGATTACACTTTTGATATATTTTGGCCATTGTATTGTCTGTTCTTTGAATTACGGCTTCTGATTACACTTTTGATATATTTTGGCCATTGTATTGTCTGTTCTTTGAATTACGGCTTCTGATTACACATTTGATATATTTTGGCCATTGTATTGTCTGTTCTTTGAATTACGGCTTCTGATTACACTTTTGATATATTTTGGCCATTGTATTGTCTGTTCTTTGAATTACGGCTTCTGATTACACATTTGATATATTTTGGCCATGGTATTGTCTGCTCTTTGAATTACGGCTTCTGATTACACTTTTCATATATTTTGGCCATTGTATTGTCTGTTCTTTGAATTACGGCTTCTGATTACACTTTTGATATATTTTGGCCATTGTATTGTCTGTTCTTTGAATTACGGCTTCTGATTACACATTTGATATATTTTGGCCATTGTATTGTCTGTTCTTTGAATTACGGCTTCTGATTACACTTTTGATATATTTTGGCCATTGTATTGTCTGTTCTTTGAATTACGGCTTCTGATTACACATTTGATATATTTTGGCCATGGTATTGTCTGCTCTTTGAATTACGGCTTCTGATTACACTTTTGATATATTTTGGCCATTGTATTGTCTGTTCTTTGAATTACGGCTTCTGATTACACTTTTGATATATTTTGGCCATTGTATTGTCTGTTCTTTGAATTACGGCTTCTGATTACACTTTTGATATATTTTGGCCATTGTATTGTCTGTTCTTTGAATTACGGCTTCTGATGACACTTTTGATATATTTTGGCCATTGTATTGTCTGTTCTTTGAATTACGGCTTCTGATTACACATTTGATATATTTTGGCCATTGTATTGTCTGTTCTTTGAATTACGGCTTCTGATTACACTTTTGATATATTTTGGCCATTGTATTGTCTGTTTTTTGAATTACGGCTTCTGATTACACTTTTGATATATTTTGGCCATTGTATTGTCTGTTCTTTGAATTACGGCTTCTGATTACACTTTTGATATATTTTGGCCATGGTATTGTCTGTTCTTTGAATTACGGTTTCTGATTACCCTTTTGATATATTTTGGCCATTGTATTATCTGTTCTTTGAATTACGGCTTCTGATTACACTTTTGATATATTTTGGCCATGGTATTGTCTGTTCTTTGAATTACGGCTTCTGATTACACATTTGATATATTTTGGTCATGGTATTGTCTGTCCTTTGAATTACGGCTTCTGATTACACATTTGATATATTTTGGCCATTGTATTGTCTGTTCTTTGAATTACGGCTTCTGATTACACTTTTGATATATTTTGGCCATTGTATTGTCTGTTCTTTGAATTACGGCTTCTGATTACACTTTTGATATATTTTGGCCATGGTATTGTCTGTTCTTTGAATTACGGCTTCTGATTACACATTTGATATATTTTGGCCATTGTATTGTCTGTTCTTTGAATTACGGCTTCTGATTACACTTTTGATATATTTTGGCCATTGTATTGTCTGTTCTTTGAATTACGGCTTCTGATTACACATTTGATATATTTTGGCCATGGTATTGTCTGCTCTTTGAATTACGGCTTCTGATTACACTTTTCATATATTTTGGCCATTGTATTGTCTGTTCTTTGAATTACGGCTTCTGATTACACTTTTGATATATTTTGGCCATTGTATTGTCTGTTCTTTGAATTACGGCTTCTGATTACACTTTTGATATATTTTGGCCATTGTATTGTCTGTTCTTTGAATTACGGCTTCTGATGACACTTTTGATATATTTTGGCCATTGTATTGTCTGTTCTTTGAATTACGGCTTCTGATTACACATTTGATATATTTTGGCCATTGTATTGTCTGTTCTTTGAATTACGCTTCTGATTACACTTTTGATATATTTTGGCCATTGTATTGTCTGTTTTTTTAATTACGGCTTCTGATTACACTTTTGATATGTTTTGGCCATTGTATTGTCTGTTCTTTGAATTACGGCTTCTGATTACACTTTTGATATATTTTGGCCATTGTATTGTCTGTTCTTTGAATTACGGCTTCTGATTACACATTTGATATATTTTGGCCATTGTATTGTCTGTTCTTTGAATTACGGCTTCTGATTACACATTTGATATATTTTGGCCATTGTATTGTCTGTTCTTTGAATTACGGCTTCTGATTACACATTTGATATATTTTGGCCATTGTATTGTCTGTTTTTTGAATTACGGCTTCTGATTACACTTTTGATATATTTTGGCCATTGTATTGTCTGTTCTTTGAATTACGGCTTCTGATTACACATTTGATATATTTTGGCCATTGTATTGTCTGTTTTTTGAATTACGGCTTCTGATTACACTTTTGATATGTTTTGGCCATTGTATTGTCTGTCCTTTGAATTACGGCTTCTGATTACACTTTTGATATATTTTGGCCATTGTATTGTCTGTTTTTTTGAATTACGGCTTCTGATTACACATTTGATATGTTTTGGCCATTGTATTGTCTCTCCTTTGAATTACGGCTTCTGATTACAATTTTGATATATTTTGGCCATTGTATTGTCTGTTTTTTGAATTACGGCTTCTGATTACACTTTTGATATATTTTGGCCATTGTATTGTCTGTTTTTTTAATTACGGCTTCTGATTACACTTTTGATATATTTTGGCCATTGTATTGTCTGTTCTTTGAATTACGGCTTCTGATTACACTTTTGATATATTTTGTCCATTGTATTGTCTGTTTTTTGAATTACGGCTTCTGATTACACTTTTGATATGTTTTGGCCATTGTATTGTCTGTCCTTTGCATAACGGCTTCTGATTACCCATTTGGTATCTTCACACTTTTCTTGTGTATCTGATTTGTCTTACACAACTACCAGACGTCCATTTCGAAGAGGTTGAATTCCGCAATGTAATTTCAATACCACAATATTCCAACTGTGGTGGAGAGGCGATTCGGAGATATCCTTTCTTTCAGGGCGTACACATATCAAGGTGGAGCCGCCGTGATCGTATGGTAGTTGGATTTACAACTACCTATGCAACAGTGTCTATCACCACTGATGTTTTGAGTTCGAATCCCGTCCAGGAGAGGAGTACTCGATACAACATTATGCTATAAAGTTTGTCAGTGACTTGCGACATGTCTGTGGTTTTCTCCGGGTACTCCGGTTTCCTCCGTCAATAAAACTGACCACCACGATATAGCTGAAATATTGTTGAAAGTGGCCTTAAACACCATAACCCGAACACCATATCTATGTAAAGATATACAATTGAACATACAAAAATAATAGAAAATGTTGTCCTGTTAATCAGACTAAATATGTTCATTACAAAGTTGTGCCGTGGGCACTAAATTGCATATCTATGTTTTTATTGTGCACTTTTCATAAAGATTTTAAAATCTCGGTATGTATACCGAGATTTTACATTTTACATTTCTTTTAACCATTGATTGATTTAATATCGTTGATGCGACGACAGAATGTACGTCTTTTCATTTAACTATGCCATCATTAGTTAGGAAGCAAATTTTATTACTTTAATTGAAATATCTAAAGCTGACATTTGAGAATTATAAAATGTAATATGATTTTAATACAGTTTAGGAGTGTGTACTGAATTTAATTATCGTTATGTTACCAAATATTTAAATTGCATTTTACAAACATATTAAAGAATCGAATCAACAAAAGCTGTATCAGTTCAAACAGAACATCGAATATCAAATACTGTATAATTAATAAAGAACAATGAGGATTTACTCGTCTAATAACCATATTTATATTGCCAGTATATAACGTTGTAACACGGAAAACTATGACACGCTTTCACTCTGTTAAGTCCAGATGAACTGTAAGACGGGCAACGGAATTATCTCGTTAAAAATTAAAATATATGCCCTTGAGCAATACGAAATATCATGAATAATTATTTCTCGCCCATTTTGTTTCACAAAAACAACAACTTTTTACATTTCACGAAAATATCCAGATATGTTGACTTTAATTTTTTATTTAGATATACAGTCAAACCTGTATTAAGAAGTCACCTTTGGGACAAAGAAAAAAAAGGCCTTATCAGACAGGTGACCTCTTAAGAAAGGTTCAATTCATATGAAATGTTCTATGACAAGAAAAGGAAAAGGTGACCATTTAATATAGGTGACTGCTTAATAGAGGTGACCGCATGGACAGGTTTGACTACATGATATACACACAGTTGATACATCAATGTACCAATTAAGGCTAGGTGGACCTGAATCATTCCCTTAAGCTTTCATTGTGCCTTGAGGTACATTCAATACAACTACCGGTATTTAAGGAATAACAGTACTGTATTTGAAGAGTTGTCGGTGTCAATTGTGGATTTGACGGTCGCAAATGCAGTTTTACTGGCGACGCGAAATTCTCCCAGCGTGTACACACTAGTTTGAAAACATACAAATAAATGACGAAATATATGCACTTTTCAAATTCCTTCCGCTAAAAAAATAGTTCGTCAAATCCACAATTGACACCGACAACTCTTCAAATACAGTACTGTTATTCCTATTCTTATGAAATTCTCCCAACGTGTACAAACTAGTTTGAAAACATACAAATAAATGACGAAATATATGCACTTTTCAAATTTTCAAAATATGAGATATTTTTAGAATTAGAGGTTCAGCTGGAAGGATCCGCCATCTGGAACACGAGAAATCCTACATGTCATATGTACAACAATGCACAAAAATAATTAAAATGCCTACCTTGAAAACTTATTTTAGCTAAATTCTATCAAAATTGAAGCATACATGAAGCCAAATAACGTTTGATCTTTACATTTTAAACTAGAAATCTTCATATGACGTCACGTTGTTCATGTGCCAAAGTCGTTCAACAATATTTCGCGGAATTTTAATTTTTGTGATTTTTAGACCGAGGGATATGCAAGAATACATTTTTATGTTCAGTATTGCATTAGAATGGAGATAACTTATTGTATTTGAAAATTTCACGGCATCAACTGTGGAATGATGGTCGGCATCAATAATAGGTCAATATTATAACAGCACGGTTCAAGTCATATTTCGGGAGGAGCGAGGAGGAGCTACCGGAAGTGACGTCACTGGAAGCGGCCCTGACCGGAAGTGACGGAACCGGAAATGACGTGACCGGAACTGGAGTCACGGAAGTGATCGCGTGTACATGCGCAACCGGATCCCGCGCTTTTTTCTTACTATAGTAGTAGTACAAAATCATTGTGCATGACCGACATGGCTACCAGATGTGACCTTGTGACCCCAAAGAGGTTCCCTTGGAAGGGAACGCGCATGCGAAACCGAAAGTTGCGCAATATTCGTCCTAGTGGGGCCTTTTCACCGGAAGTGACGTCATCAAACGTGACCCCCGTAGGGCTTCCCCTTGAAAATATGCTAGCGCGGTGTATAGAAACATTAAAAAATCGAGATATATTTGTACCGTTAAGAAACTGGAAGGTGTTGCACGGCTAATTTTATACGCACGTATGTATGTAATGTATGTATTTGTAACATGTGGAGATGCGTGAGTGCGTGTGTTCCTAATTCCTCATATATCATATAATATATCTATAATATGCTGAACAGATGGAGTTATGATACAGTCATACTATATACGGCCCTATTTTGGTCAGAGAAAAACAAAATTAATTATAGTCCGATCTTACGGTAGGTACCGCGGGTTCTATTGTTCCGTGTATTCACGTCCTATTTCAATCAATTTTCTCCATCATAATTTTGTTATTTAACTACCAAGGTACCATAGAACCACGATGTAATTCATCAATAATGGAATTTATTTTGTAAACAGTTGCTATTGTTAACTTTATTAATTACGATATTTGTTTTTTGTTTTCGTGGAAACTGTCAATTTTAATAGTGTCATATTCTTTACATTTTTGCAAAGTTTACTATTTTTACGCTATCTGGAAGCAATACATTAGCAGTAATATTTGTAACATCAAACTTGCAATCAAACACATACTTCACAACCAATTGCACTGTTATTCAAACAATGCATTAATATATTATTAATAAACAGTACCATCGGCATAACACTAACATTTTAATATATTTCAACTTGTATTGAATTTTCACACGCATTTAATGACTTCATGTTCAAGATACAAAGTATTACATAAGATAAGGTTGTAAATATATTTAACATTTATTTGTTGTATAATGAAAGCAAAGCTATAGAAAATCAATTTGAACATTCGAGAAATATTTTGCTATGAAATTAAAAAATCGTCATATTATACTTGTGTCCATTCTAACGAAATGTTGTATAGATTTATACTAAGTTACTCTGCCGACAAAAGACAAAGAGTTTACTTATTATATTTTATCTAGGTAGATTCTATCTGAGCTTTACAATAACAGATTACACCAACTGAAAACATTGTTAAAATTACCACTTAAAGGCAGTATTCAGATGTTTTATTGATATCATTATTGTCGATCAATTTTTAATAATAAATATTAATATTTCAATTTTATTATACAAAAGCAGTGTTTAAGTGCAGTTGTTAGCATATAGTCACCCAATTAGATAATTTATACAAGAAAATGTTAAAATTATTTCGGCATGAACGAATAAACAAATTATTTCATCACTAATGCAAAACAGTAAAATTCAATTTCAATTAAAAAACGTATTCGACACATTGATTGCTGGTTATTAGTTTCATGAAATATCAATCTGAAATAGACAACTCGGTGCAATTATTTGAATAAATGACAACAATATAAATTCACTTGTTTACAGCTTTATAACGATGACATAATTATAGATCTATAGAATATTATTCTATGACAAAGCAACACTAGGAATACAACGATATATAAACTTGTCAAACTTGTCACGTACTATAAAGTCTTATTTAGTAACACAGTGCATTTGCTAGGGGGGCACGGGTGGCTCAATGAGTTAGGTAGTCGGATTACCTAACAACTCATACAAGCCTATCATCAATACGACGTGGGTTCGCGCCCGGCTTTGTAAGTTACAAAAAGGTGCACTCTACTCGCAGCCGCAAGTGATAAAGGTTACCAGTTGCTTGCCCATGGTCGGTGGTTCTCTCCGGGTACTCCGGCTTCTTCCACCACTAAAATTGGCCGCCACGATATAGCTGAAATATTGCTGAAAGTGGCGTTAAACACAATAAATCAATCAATCATTTACTAGGTGTTCCGTCATACGAGTCAACATGTAGCTAATTAAATTATGTCTACATAAATAGAATAGGTGAGATTGAATATCCTTCATAACGTTATTTGTTCATTCCAGTACACACAACAACACACTGCAGGCATTACAGAGAACAGCGGGCCCCACACATCCTAAGGCCTACATAGGGAAGACATGCCATACACTTTATACAAATCATATTTAATGTCAGTTGCCGAATATCATAACAACGCACGTATTTAGTATATGCCCTTTGCTCTACAGTAAAAACATTCTCTTTCTCTGTCATATTTGTTTCACTATGCAACTTACAAACCCCTTGCATGATGACTGCACTTATATAGGAAAAGTCCGTGCAATATTTATACTATAGTTTACCTTCAAGACATTTTTCAATCGAGGGATATAAAAAAAATGTTTTTTTTTAAATAAACGTTAGAGAATACCGAATGGACAATCACAAATGGACAATCCAGAGAAACTGGAAACATAGGCTACACAAGACACAAGACGAAGACAAACAAAACAAAAACACAACACAATGTATATTGGACACCACTATGCGCAAACAAACATAAATAACGTAAATAAGACATGATCCCTACAAATAACTAGAGGTAAAGACGAACCGAACATCGTTTATATACGGAAACCGTATCGGACATCACAACACGGAAATCAGCACGTAAAGACAGATAATAGGACAACATAAAAAACTTTTGAAAAATTTGTCATTCTTACAACGCTAGCTTACTAATCAGGATTCTTCATAATTATGTTCCTCGTATGAACACAATGATATAATGTAAAACATAGGTGAAACACTAAAATGTTACAAATTTCCAATAAAAGAATGAATATATACGTTAAGGGTTAATTTTCGAGTAAAAAAAACCTTAGTTTCATAATAAAACATCGTATCACAGACATGTATTTAATTACATAATAAAACAGTTCTTGTATCAAAGCATTTTGAAATATACATTTTCCCATAGTGGCCATAAAAGAAATCAATATCATCATTAAAAGTATAGCCAATATCTCAGACTAAAAACTGAAGCTTGGCACTAGGCGACAGTTGCATGAAAATAATACCAAGGAGATGTTGAGGCAGAGAATAGCGCAGGACATTCCAGCAAAAAGTGTTCCCATTCTTCAGCATTACCTGTTTTGCACACAGGGCACTGATCGCTTTCTGACATATGCATTTGAATCATATACTTTTGAAAGGGGATTGACTTAGTTCTCTTAAGTAGTTTCAAACGGGACGATGTAAAATCATTCAAATTGTTTTAATATATTGTTTTCCATGTTTATATTGTATATCTGATAAAAAAAAATTACACTACTCTTTGTAGTAACATCTTCAAATAATCTGTATCTTGTATTCTAACATGGCGTCCTTCTGTCGCTTTGTAGACAAACGAGCGATTTATCGTTGGTATAATCTCATTCGCACATGCGCCGGTGAATGTGACTGACTTTTTCATTGGCAGAATAAATTGTGTGCGACATTTTCCGCAAACATAAATATACAAATATATCCTTCCATTGAGGTCAATACATGGATTTATAGAACTATAAATATTCAGTACCTAACATATGAAAATGCTGTATTTTGATTGGATAATAAGTGTGTACTATTTTTGAACAGTACACTTGACAACGGGGGACTATACCTAGCGACGGGAACTATACCAGTTTCAAACGATTTCCCGCGGGCACTATACCTGTGGCACAGATTTTCCCGTGTAATTTTAATATATTTTTGTCAAGATTTATCTTCCTTAAAATAGACTCGCGCTGTAGTCTGCTGTCAACATTGTCAGGTTTAGCAATGCAGATATAATGTTGCATTGTAAATCTTATTATTATTATTATTATCATGTTGAATTTGAGTGTGTTTTTCTTTTATGTCTGGAATGGGATGTTATGTATTAAATATATTATTGTCTTCTCCCTCGAGAACAGTTTTCCTATATAGTGTTGTCTGGTGAGGTATAATGCCCTCGCCGTTGGCTCAGGCACTATACCTCACCAGACAACACTATAGGAGAACAGTTCCCTCAGGAGTAGACAATAATAGAATAATATTGACCGAGGGTGAAATATATTTTTAGGTCTATAAATCCATGTATTGACCGAAATGGCAGGCTATAATTGTTTTATCATTTTTCAATATTATTATTTAAATATTAAAATTTTGAAATTTTATGAAAACTTTGAAAATTTTATCATTTTCAATTTTTTTGAAAATTTTGAAAATCCTATGAAATATTTGAGTTTTGAAATTTTATGAAAATTTTGAATTTTTTTTTAAAATTTTTAAGAAATTTTTGAAGTTTTGAAATTTTGAACTTTTATGAAATTTGTTGAAATTTTTGAAATTTGTTGAAATTTTGGAAAATACATTGATAAATCGTGCATAGCACAGATGTTTCTAAAATAAATACCCATTACATACATAGTGTGGTGGTACAAGACTGTATCAGGTCGAGTCTGTTGTGTGAACCAGTATCACTACGAGTCGCGATAGCGATGAGTTGTGATGCGGTTAGTTCACGCAACAGACAAGACCTGATGCACAGTCTTGTACCACCACACTATGTATGTAATAAGTTTATCTAACATTTCAATAAAAACGAATTTTAAACAAATAGCAAGGGTTGAATTAAAATGTGTACAATACTCTAAGGGAGACTACATTTTGTGTATGACGTCGAGGTATTTTCCGGTTCATTCACCAACGTCAGGTTTCTGTGTTTTGTCTCACATTCCAATGGTATGACGTCATGTCAAAGTAGTTCGGCAAGGAACGTCTCGTGCAACGTCGCGCCATTCTTTTATCACCACAGTGTGGTGATACAACATCTTGTATCAGACAGGCGACTTTCGTTAATTTCAAAGGAAAACGTATATAATGTTAGATAAATTTGTATATTGCATGGGCGTTACTATAATTAGTAACGTCCGTGCTATGCCACTTTTTATAGAACGTCATGTGACCCGTTTTCAGCCAATCAACGTTTCCAAATAATATACAAAAATGATAATATAAATTACCGTCTTCCAATCAAAGGATATTACCGTATTTGTACTCTTAGACATATCAGAATCGAAATAAATTATGGACGCCAGAATGTGTTTTGAGTTTTAACATGGGTTTGGAGGATATTAGTAATTTTTTCCCCTCGCCCCTGGCTCGGGATAAAATAATAATATCCGTCAACCCATGTTAAAACTCTCAACACATTCCAGCTTCCATGATTTGTTTCTTAAATATTCCTATACTCGGTGTTAACATTTTCTGGACTAAACAATGAATTTCTACGCTATAATTCCAAAAATGTCCATTATAACGGATCATTTCGCTAAATTATATAATTTTACATAGGCTATCACCAGGAAGTTCAGAAAATCGTCGGAAATAAGAAATGTTTTGACGATCGATAAAAGCGGATATCGGTTCCCAGCTTAATTCAAGAAGAACAGCGGATCTCGGGGTATTCAATTTGGTACGTAGCGCAATCTTCGCTGCGCTGTACTTTATACTTTCTAAAGCTTCCTTGCTAGTTGCCGATAAAGGCATCCATATAGCACACCCATGTGCTAAAGAAAGCATTAAAACAGAGTTCCAACATGCCTCTCCGAAATTAATTATGGTAAGGAATCCCCATGTAGAGAGATTCCAGTTGTGAACGTGTCCGGTTACTATGTGTATGCATTGAACAGGTAAAACGCAAATATCAAAAAGATGTTTTTGAACTTTGAAAGTAGGTGCCACTAGTGGGGAAGAAATTGCTAACCCTTCCGGAGCACCTGAGTTCACCCCTGGTTTTTCGTGGGGTTCGTGTTACTCGATCTTTAGTTTTATGTGTATGTTTTGTAGATCGTTGTTTGTGCTTTTGTACTTTTTCTTTGGCCATTGTGTTGTCTGTTCTTCGATATACGGATTCTGATTACCCCTTTGGTATTTTCAAACTCTTCTTAAATAATATGACCATTAAAGAGGAATAACTCATTTATTTGATAGAATGTCGACGGTAATCACATATTTAGATTGTTTGTTTAATGCTTGTTTGATGTATATTCACAGAAAAAATATAGTAAACTTTTATAATACTATGAAAATGAAAAGAAACTCACCGACATTAAATGTAATCAATGCTATATATTAAAGAGCCATATTCTAGTTTTTCGTATCGATTGCGACCCATGCTTTACACGTGATATGTAACTTCTTTATTATAAACAATAAATTACCATAGATCATGTGTCTGTTCGTTCATATATTATTTGATATTTGTTAGCGAATTATTTTATGTGATTTTTTGTTCTCTTTGTAAATTTGACCTGTTCACCATTAGGATATTGTTGTATTTATGTTGTCTCTTGTTACAGGGCAACTGTCTGAAGAGTACTAATAAAATCTTAAAATAAAATATTGTATAATCCGTTTGTCTTCTAGAGATCTTCAGAAAAAAATTCTTAAAAATCCACTTTTCAAATCTAGATGTTTTTTTAATATATGATATATATACGAACTCTGACAATTAATTAAAAAAAATATGGTCCATTATTGAAAAAGTTACCAATTAGGTCTCTATGTTAATTATATTTTCTGAAATGTAAAAATCTGCATGGAGTGAGTACAAATAGTGTAAGAGCTCAACCATCGAAACAAAATAACAGACATGTGCTTTCAATGTATATTTAATTGTACCATGTGACATAGGACATCTAAATATTAAAAGGCTACTCATTAACTGACCATTAAGGTGATAGTCAATTGTTATTGATGTCCTTTAATATCTAAATATCCTATGTCACTTGGTACAGTCTGTTATTTGTACTCACTCCATCCAGATTTCTACACTTTAGAAAATATAATTAACATAGAGACCTAATGGGTAACTCTTTTAATAATGGAACAAAAATGTTGAAAATAATTGTCAGAGTTCGTATATATCATATATTAATAAATATCTAGAAAGAAATTGTTGATTTGAAAACTGGATTTTTAAGAAAATAAATTCTGAAGATTTATAGAAGTCAAACGGACTATCGATAATTTATTGTAAACAACTTTTAAATTTTTAAAGTAAGATTAATTTGTATTAATAAATACTTACCACTATAAATTCTGAGATAGTCCCTAAGCGACATCCGAACAGCAGGAAATACCAATAATATTATGACAATATTTTGAGAAGATCCCCTAGAGGACCATATAAGAGCTTCCCATAATACAACCCATTCAATTTCCTCAAGTACTAAAAAGAAGCAGGAGATGCAGGGGAGGAGACTGAAATGGACGGGACCTATAATTTATAGTGGTAAGTATTTATTAATAAAAATTAATTTTACTTTAAACATTTAAAATTTTATAACATAAATACCTTACCACTATAAATTCTGAGAAACACAGAATCTAACATATAGCTGAATCCCCTGATGTAGTAGTGACCGGGGAGAGATTACTTCGTTGCACAGCTATAATAGGTCCAAGGGGAAAAAAATTATCAGCATGTGAGGTCATGGAACGCAGGTAATGATCAATGAAAGAGTTTTGACATCTCCAAAAACTTGCCGACAAAATTCTGCCATAGAAGCTGAACTAAGAAGTGCCCAATACGAAGAAATGGCTCTGACCTCATGTGCTTTAACTGAGTGGCGAGCTAAAGGTTGCTCACCAGAAGAGTAATATGCAAGAATTATCGTTTTGCACAGCCATCTAGAAATGGACTTAGATGATAAATCAGAAATACCTCTTTTTAAAGGTAAAAATGGCCTAGAATTAGAGTTAGATCTTCTCCGTCTTGTCCTATCAAAATATATTTTCAATATTCTTATAGGACACAGTAGATCAGAAGAAGAATCAGAAGGAAGGGCTGGGATGAAAATAGGTCCCGAGCTCTTACTAGGAATCTGATTTTTACCTAGAAAGGAGGGATCTGTTAAAAGAGTAACAGCTGACTGATCTCGATTAAATCGAAGACAAGAATCTAAGACTGACAGCGGATGAATTTCAATTCTACCAGAAGCTAAAGCTAATAAGAAGCAATATTTGTAAGAGACAAATTTCAGATCAACCTCAGTTGTAGGTTCAAAGGGTGGTAACTTAAGAGCCGAAAGTACCAATCCTAAATCCCACTGAGGAACCAGTTTTTTTTGCTTAGGTCTCTCAAGGTCAAAATTTGTAATCAATAATGATAAAAATTCATTGCTGAAATCAGTTCCACCAGAAATAGTTCAAAGTGCGAGTAATACTAGATCTGTAACCTTTAATGATAGATGGTAGGCGACCTTTATCTTCAAAAAGATGTGCAAAAAAGTCTGCTAGTTGTTGTACAGAGACTTTGATAGGATCAATTTCCCGTCCAACACACCAATCAATGAAGATTGACCACTTTGCATCGTAGACAATCTCTGTAGACTGTCGGACAGCCTTAGATATGTGGTTGGTTGCTCTGACAGAAAAGCCTTTCTGTTGGATTCCCTTCTGGAGAGTAACCATGCTTGCAGATGCAGGTTCTCTGGATTTGGATGCAGTATTCTTCCTTTCAGATGAGACAGTAGATTCACTCTGAGAGGAAGAAGAAGTGGTCTTGCACACGAGAGACGCAGCAGATCTGTGAACCAGGCTTGTTTTTGCCAAGCCGGTACAAAAAGAATGATCTTGCAAGATTCCTGAGACACCTTTTGAAGGACTTGGAAAAGAAACCTGAAGGGATGGGATGCGTAAGCAAACATTCCTTTCTAAGAGATTTACAGTGCTTCGGTAGCGTATGCTAGAGGATCTGGAACTGGAGAAACGAAAGTGTCCAGCTTGCGGTTCAGAGACGTAGCAAACAGATCCAGATGAGGACGACCCCAAAGAAGACTGATGACATTGGAAATTACTTGTAGTAATTCCCATTCCGTGGTCACTGGTGCTAGAGAACGTGACAGTGTGTCTGCTAGTACATTGAAATGACCCGGAATATGCATCACTACCAGTTGAATCTGAAGTTCCGAGCAAAGAAGGAGAATCTCCCTGCAAAGAGAATACAGGATGAAACAATGAGTGCCTCCCTGGTTTTTCAGATAAGCTACTACGTAGTATTTTTTTTTGCCTGAACCAGAGATTTGAGATGGATAGTTGCTCTGAAATGACACAAGGCCAAATGAACTGCTTTCATCTCCAACAGGTTGATGTGTTCCTTCTGTTGTAGAGGAGACCACAACCCTAAGGCCCAACTTCCCTCTAGATAAGCTCCCCTACCCAGGTTGGAAGCATCTGTGTAGAGAGTTAGTGTAGGAACTGGTACTGACAGAGATATACTTTTCATCACATTCTCCGTTTATCCACCACGGTAAGTGAGGTAACAGTGAAGGAAGAAGAGGGATATTTGCTTCCCAGTCTTGAGAGGCTGGAAGCCAGTGTTGAAGATACAACTGTAGGGGCTGAATGTGGAGACGCCCTAGCGGAACCACTTCAGCGAGTGAGTTGAGGAAACCTAGCAGCTGAGAAAACTGTCTGGCTGTTATGAACTGAGTGTTGGAACAACAGAATTCTCTGACAGAGGGATACAATTTTTTCCTCTGGTGGATAAATGAGACCCAGGTCTGTTCTGTAGTGTTCCCCTAGAAACAGAAAATTTCCTGAAGGGAGGAGCAATAGGGATGTGTAAGTACGCATCCATGAGATCGATGCTTGTTGTCCACATACCAGGGTGGATACAAGACCTGATGGAACGATTGGTTTCCATTTTGAAATGGGGTACCAAGAGAAACGTATTCAGGATGGAAAGATCTATAACTGGTCTCATACCCCCAAACGGGAGTAAAAACCTGGCGATTGAAAAGGATCCTGAACCCTCTCTATTGCTCCTTTCAAGATCAAAGACTGAGCTTCCTCCGACAGAAGAATCCGCTTCTCTTTGTCTGATGTATGCGACAAAGAGATGGGAATCTCTGACAGTGGAGATGACCTCAGAAACTGAAGATGAAGTCCCCCCCCGAATAACTGACAGAACCCACGAGTCCGTGGTAATTTTCTCCCATTGACTCAGAAAGTGAGTAAATCTCCCTCCTACAGGAATAGAGGGGAACGGAACAGAAAACTGTTCCTCCCTCTTGGGAGGTGTCAGTAATAAACGAGGGGGCAACTTCCTATTTACGATTCCGTCTTCTTGGACCCTTTTTTCTTGTGAGAAAAATTGGGCTTGGAAGCAGAAGAGGTAGCTGGTCAATCAACTTTCCTCTTCTTGGGAAACGTGATGGTAGCACCAGAAGGAGGATTAGCTACCACAGAACGTTTGCCATTAGCTACCTGAACGTTAACTTTGACAGGCTGTGGAAGTTTCTTCATCTCCTCCTGAACCTCCTGGACAGACAAGCCAAAGATCTTGTCCGACAAAGGAGAAGACAGCAAAGAGTCATTTAAAGACTCATTGACCGAGGATTTCTCTAAAATTTCACTTCTTTTAGAAAGAGTGAAATTACCGAGAGTGCCCATAAGAAGTTGAGAGATACCAATAGCCTGGTCAACTTGGAGTAAGAAGGACTTAGCTCCGAAAAAGCATCCCCTCTCTCCTGAAGAAAAGACCCAGCTGCCGACAGAAAGTGTTCAGCTGTACCCAGTGCATGAGAGATACTCCTAAGAAGGTTCTCTGACTTAGATCAAAGAGATTGTGTAAGTTGTAACCCATCTACTGACTTAGAGCCTAGTAGGGAAGCCATAGCTTTATCACAAGTAGGAGCTGACTTTCCAATAGACGAATTGTGTATCTCGAAATCCTTACTTCTAAACCTGCCTGGAAAAGAAGAGGGATCCAAAACAGGAAATTTTCCAGAATTGTTACTAGAAGAGCCTGGAGGTGAAGCCAAACTATCCTGAATCACTTGAAAAAGCTGTGGAAACATGCTTAGGTTCAGGAAAAAAATTGTAAGAAGAGGAAAGTTCCTGAAACAAACCACACGACGTCTCAAACGTGGACAAAGTTTTTTGGATCCTAGGAGGGGAAGTAAAAGGAACATGGGCTTTTTCTCTGAGGAGAGAATAAACCCTAACATTTAGCTGATCCCTAGAAGCCGGAAACTCCTCAGACTCGAATTCACTAGAACTACCTTTTTCGGGAGTACCAGCTCTGTCCAAACAGAAGTAGTAGGGACAGCTTCCTCCTCTACAGTGAGAAAAGAAGCCTCCCGACTCCCTGGAGCCATATATAGAGTGTCATCTTCTTCTTCCTGACACTGGTCAGGAGAAGAAGGCTCTACCGGGACACCTGACCGAGACTCCAAAGCATCCAATCTATCCGAGACAACCTTCAGACCAGAAGCAAGTGACTTCTTAAACTCCCCTAAGGCTTCTCTTACTTCTCTGGCTAGCGAGGTCTGAGAAGATGAAGTATCAGAAGGCAACCTGTGGTTACTGGAAGGATTACCAGGAAAAGTTGATCATGGATAGGAAGAGTCACAAGCAAACCCAGAATGAGCTTGGAACTGAGGTGTTCAAGGAGGACAAGGCCAACTTGGGAACCTAGTGGAAGGTTGCAATGAAGAAACTGGAGGTCTATGCTGCGTAGCATTCAAACCCGTTAATTTCACAATTTGAACAAAATAATAATATTCAATTAATAAATATATATACTGTAAATTACCTGAAATTACAGTAAAATTGTGTCACAATATAAATATAAAATACAAAAATATATATAAATGTATAAGGGTAGTATCAAAACCAAACAAAAATCGTTTTCATCTGTTCTCCAAGAAAAGCGTGCTATTCTGGTCACAGCAGGAAATTGAATGGGTTGTATTATTATGTATTATTAGGTCCTCTGGGGGATCTTCTCAAAACATGGTCATAATATTATTGGTATTTCCTGCTGTTCTGATGTCGCTTAGGGACTATCTCAGAATTTATAGTGGTAAGGTATTTATGTTATAAAATCCATAATATTTTTTCTCTACAGAACAAATGTTCCATAGTATTCTTTTTTTCTTTATTTTTGTTCTGAATACTAGTAGGGGCCGTCGTGGTTGTGATCATATGGTAGTTGGATTTACAACTACCTGTGTAATCAGTGCCTATCACCACGAAAGTTGTGAGTTCGAACCGTTCATGGCGAGGTGCATTCGATACAACAGTATCTGATAATGTGTAACAGTGAATTACGACAGGTCGGTGGTTTTCTCCGTGTATTCCGGTTTCCACCACCAATAAAACGGACCACCATGATATATCTGAAATACTGTTGAAAGTTGCGTTAAACACCATAACCCTAACCTCTTAACCCCCGAAAATTTAATTTTATCATAGATGTAGCATCAATAAAGCACAATTTGTGATAGACAATTTATGAAATTATATATATTTGTCTCTTCTTTAAAATATATATTATGTGGGTCATTCAGCAACAACTTTTTCACATACCAAGCTGTTTTATCCAAAAAAAGTCTACGTCATTTACTCTCATGTTGTGGCAATATTTGTCTTTACCTTAAACACATATTTTCTTACCTTAACATTTTTGAGTTCGTGACGGAAAGGAAAATGTTGTGACGGTAAAGAAAATGTGTGTGACGGTAAAGACATTTTGGTTTATAATAACAACTACCAACATAAATCAAATGCACGAGGTTGAATATAACACCTTTAACCATGCTCAAAGTCATTCCTGATGCTAAATAAAAGTGGTTAAAAGTGTGGTTGTCTTTACCGTCACGATTGTAATATGAAATTGTGACGGCAAAGACTGCTACGGTAGAGACAATTCCGCATTTCGGTATTGATTCCGTGTATTACAGAAAATATTTCTAAAGGTGAAATATGTGCATTGCTATCGGGATCAACGTTTTATTTTTACACGACGTTTAAAATGTTGTAGCAGGTGAACCGAGGATCTTCTATTATGCTTGGTAAGGACGTTGAATAAAGGTACTAATGCATTTTAATGGAGATACTGGTTTGTTTCTTTGAATCCTGCTGAGAGTCGATCCACGATATCGTTTCTTTACATCGATGAAGTAAAAAGGAAAGCACCAACGTGACTACGATCTCAGAGTCACCTGTATGTTAGACGTTCTACAACGTTAAATTTTCGTAACGGTAAAGATAGAAATTCATAGAACACACATTTCAGAGTAAATAAAGGAAATATTTTACATAAAAAATATAAGAATCCTTAAGCATATTATTATTTAATGTTTACTGTAATGATTAAACCTTTAAAACATAATGAAACACCATTTTTGAAGTTTTAATTCTTTTTTTTTTATGATCATTCCTGTTATGGGACATTACCGTCACGTGTATTATTCTATATGTGACGGTAAAAATGTTTAAATCCATTATTTGACGTATCCCTTAATGTATTTTATAAATCTTTTAATGAAATAAATACAATTTAGCATGAGCAACCGACATATCAAGTTTTATTGTAATTTAAGTTTGTTGTTTTTGCAGTCTTTATTGTCACAATTGGGAAAGTTCTCAGAGAATGACACAAGTATATGCATGTAATGTTCAAGATTATAGCGTTCTTTATAATAACGTTGTTTGTCCCGTTGAATGTGAGGGTTGGCACTTTACTCACACGTCGAAAGCACGTGCACAAAGTCACTAATAAGAACGGTTTAGACCAATATAAATAGTTTAACCCCGCCACGTTGCATTGAAGTGCCTGTAACAAGCCCAGAAAGTGAGCGGGTACGTATTTTTTTGTGTTAGGGTATCGATTTTGTCTCATTCTATGATTTTTCTATTGGATTTTGAAGCTGTTCAGACAGTATTAAAGGCCGAAACCCACCCGTTGACTGACTATATTTTGAATTATGACATTTTAAACAGTTGGTTGTCTAAGAGGTGTCTATAGTTCGTTCTGATAGAACACCAGCCATACCCAAAACATATCTAGTTGTATTGACCGAATGTTTCATCAACAACTAAAATTGTTTAATCATGTACATTTTTACATATATATATATACATAAACTTATTTTGCTTTTAAGACATAAGACATATTTCTCTTCTACACGTGAGAAAAACTTGAAGATACAAGATAAGTAATCAGAAACCGTAAACGTATGATTTATAGATTTAGCCGTAAACATATGATTTATAGATTTAGCCGTAGACGTATGTCAAAAGATTGGAAAGCAAAACAAAATAAAAATCTTTGGGAGCAAGAAAGAAAACCAAAGGTCCAAACAATTATAGACAAAGTGGACGAATCAGTAAATAATTATGCTAGAAAATGGCCGATTTTACCATTCGATGTATCTCGGGATTTTATAATAAGTAAGACAATTCTCGTCTAGTTCGCGTATATCGAGAAACTTTTCATTGGATATTTTTTTGACGTCTTTGAAGTGTGTATGCAAATTTAGGATCGACCGAAATAAGTCGGAAAATACTGAAGTATAATTGTAATATACGGAAAATACCGAAGGAAATTCGGCAATATATATTTATAGGAAAGTGGGTGTTGATTAGGCCATCTAAAAAAATGTTCTGGTTCTCGGACAATTGATTTAAAAAAAAGGGCAAGATAGGTAGGGTTTTTATTTTTTGTTTTTATTTCCAATCCAACATGGTAAGGGTTTTTATATTTTGTTTTTATTTTCAGCGGTTTAAAAACAACACAAACCAGTTCAATTCTACTATTTTGGCAAACAAACAACACAATAGTGTTTACTCGGAGAGATTTGGATTTACCAACAGACACCTCGTACTTCAGGTCAAAATTAACGAAAGGGTTGTTGTTTTCTCCAACCTCTTTTATGTCCGTAAAATCACCCACGAATATACTCTTACATAACTCTGCAACTGTCATTGTTATGTCAACAGGCAGGATAGTCCATGGAACTATTTGTTTGGAAAGTAACTGTACATTAAAACTGACGAGGACAGTGATTTCACTCGTAGCCATGCTGAATTTTTACCGTTTCGTTTTCGATTGATCAGTCATTCAAGCGTTTTGTCAAAACTCTTGAAAACTTAAAATTGGCAGTAAATTTGAAAAAAAAATTCTTCGAAAATACGGCGCGGCGGCGATTTTTTTTTTCTAGTACGGCAATAAATACGTCCCATCGACCGAAATTTTGAGGGGGAGGCGCTGTCTGAGAACTTTTTTTGTATTTGGCCTTATATAAATAAATCCAAAAGTTCTTCAAGGTAGGTATATTTAATTTAAATAATTGCAACTATAATATTCATATGAATATAAACATAAAAAAAGTTATTGTTTAATATTGATAACAATTTCAAAATATAACAGTAACATGCAAAAAGTTGAATTAACAATAATTATTGGGGAAAATGCTTTTTAAGGAATTTGAATAAAGGGAGATAATCATAGTACTGTATAGTATTATAAAATTAATACTGATAAAGTTTTTTGAGTAAAAAAAAATTGAACCAATAGTGATTAACACAGTTTGTCTATAAGCTAGTAATAGGTATCCTTATATTTAAAAAAAAAAATGAAATAAATATTTTACAATACTGTCTGTACTCCTGTAGGAGTGGGAAGCCCATCTAAATAGATCCTCTGTTTTTAATAACAATTTATATATTCATAAAATAAAATAATCTAAAATGCATGTATGCTAAATAAAATTTGGATTAAGTGTTAACTATGTTAGATATCTACATACCATTAGTTGTTTACAAAATCCTCGGAGTTACCATATTCTAAGAAGACATGTTTTTTCTTATCAATTTATTTTATAAAAATATATAACCTATATTTTCTGTTTCTATATATAACAGCTAAGGTAAAAATACATTACAAAAGAAAAAAAATCCATTCAGAAAAAATTGTCAAAATAAAAATCTTCCTGATTCTGATCCTGATCTTAACAGCAGCTCGCTGGTAAAATTTGGCCTAAAATTTGATTATATTTTACATATATTACAAGAAGACGTATGTTGAATGAAAAATAATACAAACCTTCTTGGGCAATTAAATATTTCAAACTATTCCATCCATATTTTATCAAAATATATCCATGAATTAAACTTTGACAATGTCGTTTATCAAAACGATCACAATCTAGCACTGATGGCGGATGTTAATATAAGGGGAGACTAGAGTGTCCGAGGCCTGGCTTTGAAAACAATTAACATAATTAGGAACTGTAAATTTCAATAATAAATATATCTAAAAAACAATGTTAGTGCCGAAATACTGACTACTGGGCAGATGATACCCTCGGGCTAGTTAATAGGGGGGTAATCCACCAGCTGAGGTATAGACATATTATTACAATACTGGTTGGCCATTTGTAATCCCTGTAATTTTTTCTTCATTTATACTTGCTCAACGAAAAAAATGCCTATGCATATGACTAACATTTAGTCTGCTGTCAAAGAGGGACTACTTTTATACTGTAACAAAGTCTATTCATGTAATGGCATCAGTGCAATGTGTATACTGTAAAACTGAATTTAAAAAAAATATTGTTCTTTTAAAACAAAGAAATCATCTATCCAAACATTTGACTTTTCAACACTTTACACTATACAATCCCTTTTTAATAAATTAAAAACCTGTTTAAAAGAAACCATTTACAATGCATTTTACTTTTAAACAGTAATTAGCTTGTCAGGTATATGGCTTTAGGTAACCAATTAACTTATTTTGTCCATCACCAAATAAAAAGGTAACAGATGCTACCCAGAAAATGAAGTCATTCATATATTGGAGTTCCTTATTTATATTATTGATAACATTTGTTGAGTTTGAAAGACAGATGTATTACCAAATCATCAGCACCCCTATGGGAACAACATGTGCCCCTCTCCTTGTAGATATTTTTCTCTACTCCTATGATGAAGAATTTATACAAAAACTTATCAAGGACAAAAAAGTACAGAAAAACTAAAGCTTTTAATCACATTCATGTATATTGATGATGTTCTGTCAATAATTCATACTTTGCTAACTGTATTCCATTAATATACCCCAAATAACTTGAGATAAAAGAAACAACACAAACATCTTGACATGTCTCATTTCTTCATATTTACCTCAAATTTGAAACCAGTGGTCATCTGTACACAAGAGTCTATATATGACAAAAGAGACGATTTAATTTTGCCATTATAAATTTGCAATGTAACAACCGCTCAAGTGTATGAAGTTTATATTTCACAACTCATATATTTCGCTTGAGCTTGCAGTTTGTATTCATACATTTTACAATGTCATCATCTTCTGCATACTCATTATTAAGTCAATGAATTTAAGAAAAAAATATTCTCTTTTCATCTTTAAAAGAGAATTTCGGAAGATAGCAACATCATGTTGAAAAGTATTCTGTCTTCCATAGGTAATACTGGGGTAAAGGGTGTTATTCTAATTAAAGCTATTAATGAACTGTTTTGATGATTATTTTAATAAAAGCTATTATTGAACTGATTTGTGTAAATATTTTAGTGAATTATTTTCTATATATAATAAAACACATCTTGTATTTATTTCATGATTCTAATTATCTTTCAAACTTTTGTATACTATAAATTTGATTATATTTTTTTCTATCAAAATTTAGCACATCTGAAGAAGGCACAATACATAAGCCACCATGTTTCATTTGACCCTTCTTATAACACTGCACAACAAATCTGTTCATTGGTGTTATATCTGGATCTCTCAAGTATTCATCTATCTGAAATTAAATAACAAAGGAGAGAAGCTTGAAAATACCAAAGGGGTAATCAGAATCTGTATGTCTAAGATACCAAAGGGGTAATCAGAATCCGTATAGCTAAGATACCAAAGGGGTAATCAGAATCCGTATATCTAAGATACCAAAGGGGTAATCAGAATCCGTATATTTAAGATACCAAAGGGGTAATCAGAATCCGTATATCTAAGATACCAAAGGGGTAATCAGAATCCGTATATCTAAGATACCAAAGGGGTAATCAGAATCCGTATATCTAAGATACCAAAGGGGTAATCAGAATCCGTATATCTAAGATACCAAAGGGGTAATCAGAATCTGTATATCTAAGATACCAAAGGGGTAATCAGAATCTGTATGTCTAAGATACCAAAGGGGTAATCAGAATCTGTATGTCTAAGATACCAAAGGGGTAATCAGAATCCGTATATCTAAGATACCAAAGGGGCAATCAGAATCCGTATATTTAAGATACCAAAGGAGTAATCAGAATCCGTATATCTAAGATACCAAAGGGGTAATCAGAATCTGTATATCTAAGATACCAAAGGGGTAATCAGAATCCGTATATCTAAGATACCAAAGGGGTAATCAGAATCCGTATATCTAAGATACCAAAGGGGCAATCAGAATCTGTATATCAGATACCAAAGGGGTAATCAGAATCTGTATATCTAAGATATCAAAGGGGTAATCAGAATCCGTATATCTAAGATACCAAAGAGGTAATCAGAATCCGTATATCTAAGATACCAAAGGGGTAATCAGAATCTGTATATCTAAGATACCAAAGGGGTAATCAGAATCCGTATATCTAAGATACTAAAGGGGTAATCAGAATCTGTATATCTAAGATACCAAAGGGGTAATCAGAATCTGTATATCTAAGATACCAAAGGGGTAATCGGAATCCGTATATCTAAGATACCAAAGGGGTAATCAGAATCCGTATATCTAAGATACCAAAGGGGTAATCAGAATCCGTATATCTAAGATACCAAAGGGGTAATCAGAATCCGTATATCTAAGATACCAAAGGGGTAATCAGAATCCGTATATCTAAGATACCAAAGGGGTAATCAGAATCTGTATATCTAAGATACCAAAGGGGTAATCAGAATCCGTATATCTAAGATACCAAAGGGGTAATCAGAATCTGTATATCTAAGATATGAAAGGGGCAATCAGAATCCGTATATCTAAGATACCAAAGGGGTAATCAGAATCTGTATATCTAAGATACCAATGGGGTAATCAGAATCCGTATATCTAAGATACCAAAGGGGTAATCAGAATCCGTATATCGAAGAATAGCAGACAACACAATGGCTAAAAGATCGAGTAACACAAACCCCACTAAAAACTGGAGTTAACTCAGGTGCTCCGGAAGGGTGTTCCAAGTAATTGACAAACTTTATCAGATAATGTTGTATCGAGTACACCTCACCATGAACGGGGTTCGAACTCACAAATTTAGTGGTGATAGACACTGATTACACAGGTAGTTGTAAATCCAACTACCATACGATCACGACGGCCCTAAGACCTTCGACATGATGAGTTAAAAGAACAAGCCACTATATGATCACAGCATATCACAACAGTCATGTTCTTTTGGACTATAAAGATATAAATCAGAAGTACCTCAACCCATTTACAATCTCCTATCTCATGAGGACAAGGTTTGATTTCTTCAGTGATGGGCTTCATCAAGCAGACAAAGTACCAATCAGAACAACCATATCTAAAGTTATGTAGATGACGGAATGATATTACAGATATGAACTCAGCTTCCACACCAGTTTCTTCAAACACCTCTCTTTTGGCCGTGTCTGCTAATTCCTCTCCTGCAATGTAAATATAATCAACTTCCATAAATCTCTTCAAGGTCTCTGATTTTGGGTTTATTACTTTAATATATTAACTAAGAATATATCAAAAACATAAATTAAGTAATATTTATACCATGGTTTCCCGAGCTAAACGGTTAAACAATCAAAATTGAGGCGTGAGATTGTTTAATCGTTTAATTCGGAAAACCGTGGTAAAAATGATTTGTAAAATGAAGCCATGCAATATCACATCTAGGTCGTTGATTATTTCATGGCTCTCTGAGAGTAATAAAACTACAGCCCAGATTTAAAGTGTGCAATATATCGTATCTGCTTTTATTATTTCATAGTTCTTAGTTGTTGCTTACACTCTGGTATATAAACCCTAAAAAGATCAAAGGAAAATAATGCATTCATGTTACAACATCAAATAGGGACTGTCTTGAAAATACAAAAACAATCTTTTCTGGATTCATTGTGAAAACATTATCCGATTGTCCTTCTGTCGTCACTACAATATCATATCATATTCATGATACCTTCACAGACGTGTCGTTTTTGCTGATTTGGAAATGGGGGTAAGCCTACCCAGTAAGCTATATAATGTTTGTATGAAGAATTGTGTAATTACAGAGAAGAAAGGTCAAGGTTTTCATTATTTGTAGTAATACCCAGAGAAGGCAGGGGTGGATCCATGATTTAAAGTTGGGGGGGGGGCACTTAAAAAAATTGCGCCGAGCGGAGAGAAGCGCGAAAATTTTGGGGGTATTTCGTGTGAAAAATCACGATCTTATGCCAAAAAATCATATTTTTTCCAATTTTAGGGGGGGTGCACGCTAAGTGCACCCCCCCCCCTGGATCCACCCCTGAAAGGTATACCTTTATGCCGAAATACACCTCAAAATTTTTCAAATGAACTTGCAATGGATAGAAAATGATGAAATTAACCTTAAAAAGTTAAATGATAGTTTAAAAAGAAATAAAATAATTGATCTGTGATGGATTTTTTCATATGTTCATCCAAAACGTTCTAAAAACCTGAACACCCGGTCCCGATAATGTAATTAAACAGTCGATAATAAATAATAATCGTATAAAATCTAATTGGATTAAGGTTTGTCTAGGTCTAACTTACAACTGAACATGATTTATAATTAATTTATTAAATTATTTATTAAACGAGTCAAAGAATTTTTTTCGATAACTTTCTAAGTGCCATCATGGCAGAAGTTCCTTGTGGTTTATGTAACAAACATTGTGATGAGGACACATAGCTCCCTTAAGTGTTCAAGGAAACTGTGTCCTAGTACTAATACATTAAGCATGATTGTCAATTGAAGTTATGATGGATACTAAAACTGATATAGATTTTGACGGCGACTTTCTCAATGAGAAATTGCGCCTCTAAGAAAAAATTTAAGATAGAATTTCGAATAATTCTATAACTTTTATTTCAACTATATACGAGTTATTTCACTATTTTCTATCCATTGCAAGTTCATTTGAACAATTTTGAGGTGTATTTCGACTAATGACAGTGTATTTCGGCTTTTCGAGTTCCCCATACCTTTATCAGCCAGACCACCAGGTAATTTCCAGTGTTTGTTACCAATGTTGAATTTCTCTTGTATCACCAGTAACTGGTTCTTATCGTTCACAACAAATCCTGCTACTCCTGCGATCAATAAAACATATTCATCAACAAAACAGCTATTTTCTTTTACCCCGTTGCCAGTTTCTCTAGATTGTCCATACTTGATTGTCACTTCGGTATTCTCTAACGTTTATTTCCACATGAGCTATATATCTGGTTTGAAGCCTTTCATTTATACAGTTCTAGTACCTGTATACCTATTTGTTGTTCTAGTACCTGTATACCTATTTGTTGTTCTAGTACCTGTATACCTATTTGTTGTTCTAGTACCTGTATACCTATTTGTTGTTCTAGTACCTGTATACCTATTTGTTGTTCTAGTACCTGTATACCTATTTGTTGTTCTAGTACCTGTATACCTATTTGTTGTTCTAGTACCTGTATACCTATTTGTTGTTCTAGTACCTGTATACCTATTTGTTGTTCTAGTACCTGTATACCTATTTGTTGTTCTAGAACCTGTATACCTATTTGTTGTTCTAGTACCTGTATACCTATTTGTTGTTCTAGTACCTGTATACCTATTTGTTGTTCTAGTACCTGTATACCTATTTGTTGTTCTAGTACCTGTATACCTATTTGTTGTTCTAGTACCTGTATACCTATTTGTTGTTCTAGTACCTGTATACCTATTTGTTGTTCTAGTACCTGTATACCTATTTGTTGTTCTAGTACCTGTATACCTATTTGTTGTTCTAGTACCTGTATACCTATTTGTTGTTCTAGTACCTGTATACCTATTTGTTGTTCTAGTACCTGTATACCTATTTGTTGTTCTAGTACCTGTATACCTATTTGTTGTTCTAGTACCTGTATACCTATTTGTTGTTCTAGTACCTGTATACCTATTTGTTGTTCTAGTACCTGTATACCTATTTGTTGTTCTAGTACCTGTATATCTATTTGTTGTTCTAGTACCTGTATACCTATTTGTTGTTCTAGTACCTGTATACCTATTTGTTGTTCTAGTACCTGTATACCTATTTGTTGTTCTAGTACCTGTATACCTATTTGTTGTTCTAGTACCTGTATACCTATTTGTTGTTCTAGTACCTGTATACCTATTTGTTGTTCTAGTACCTGTATACCTATTTGTTGTTCTAGTACCTGTATACCTATTTGTTGTTCTAGTACCTGTATACCTATTTGTTGTTCTAGTACCTGTATACCTATTTGTTGTTCTAGTACCTGTATACCTATTTGTTGTTCTAGTACCTGTATACCTATTTGTTGTTCTAGTACCTGTATATCTATTTGTTGTTCTAGTACCTGTATACCTATTTATTGTTCTAGTACCTGTATACCTATTTGTTGTTCTAGTACCTGTATACCTATTTGTTGTTCTAGTACCTGTATACCTATTTGTTGTTCTAGTACCTGTATACCTATTTGTTGTTCTAGTACCTGTATACCTATTTGTTGTTCTAGTACCTGTATATCTATTTGTTGTTCTAGTACCTGTATACCTATTTGTTGTTCTAGTACCTGTATACCTATTTGTTGTTCTAGTACCTGTATACCTATTTGTTCTTATTTGATTCCTTTTTGATGCTATTCCTCCCCTATTGTTGAATTATTTGCATTGTTCCCTCTAAAATTACAACTACCTATGCAATCGGTGCCTATCACCACTGATGTTGCGAGTTTGATTCTCGATCAGGGTATACATTATGTGATAAAGTTTGTCAGTGACTTGCGACAGGTCGATGGTTTTCCCCGGTTTCCTCCACCAATAAAACTGACCGCCACAATATAACTGAAATATTGTTGAAAGTGGCATTAAACACCATAAAACCAAGCCAAACCAAACCCTCTAAAATAAATTGGTGAATTTACCCTGCATTCACATAAAATTAAAGCTACTTACCAAGATAATGGTTAGCATAACCAGGTATTCTGTTCTCTATATGGTCTGGTAACCACTGTGTTAGCATTACGTAACCAGGTTGAGCATGATGGAAATCAAATCCTTTCTAAAAAAAAAATTCAAGAAGAAATGAAGTATAGAAGTGTTGACATTACGAACCTTATTTGGTAAGCGAATTTCAAATATTGTTAAGTGATGGACAGCAATATTTTTGAAGCAATTGTACTTGAAATCACAATTGTAAAACCAGTCGCTGAAATCCATGAACCATGAACTCTCACAATGTTTGCTTTATATATAGACAATATTAGTACTGTAAATAAATATAGAAAGTTTATGTGTATGAGGCTTAAAATTGGGATAAAGGCAAGGTTCACCGAGCATTTCCCCAGTTTTGTGCCGATTACACATAGTAATAATAATAATAATAATAATAATAATAAGAATAATATTTATTCAGGTAAAAGGCATAAAATTTAACAGTAATGCATTAAGACAGGCACACTACACAGATGACATTTGAATATATATATAACACAAATACAGAGTATTTAAGACTGATTTACAACAGTTTTACAACAGTTAATATAATAAAACCAAGTATAAGACTTAATATAGTGTGTTAGATAGTACTGAGTTTAAAAATGGATCCGGATTGCCTAGTACCTAGGATATCCCATTAAAGGTTTTAAGCTTATTTCCAATGGGGTCCAGACGAAAAATGACACTACCGGTTCAAGTTGAAATGGGTAATTATTTTAAATAGCACCAAAGGACGGACAAGATAAAACTATCACATAAAAATAAGATACAACATCTTTTAACTTTAATAAAAAATAAATTCACTGTGGAATTTTTGACATTAATTTTGAAACTATTTTTATTATTACAACTTTTGATTTGATCTGGTAAAGAGTTCCAGTCTTTAATTCCACTATAGAAAAAGGTTGTGGATTCGCCCCCTTTAATAGGGGGTATGTAAAAATTACTATTACTAGATCTTGTTCCATATAATGAGATATTTATCTTAAAATTTGTATGCATATATTCTGGACTTTTGTTGTTGAAATTATTGTAAACATGGTTAAGTCTAAGCTGTTTGATTCTATTGCAAATATTTAAAAATCCCAATTTTTCAAATTCAATGTAAGTAACACTTTTTCTATGATGCAAATTTAATATAAATCTGACTACCGGTATCTTATTTTGAGCTATTTGTCATTTATCTTTCATATTTTTTTTGTGAAACCTTCATACCAACATGCACAAGCATAGTCAAAGTGACACTGTATCAGAGTTGAACATAATGTCTTTCTAGATTGTAAAGACAGACAATTCTTATTTCTATATAAAAATTTTAGTCTTTGATTCACCTTTTTAATAATGGAACTGACAATAAGATCACCTGACAAAAATTGGTCAATCATAATTCCAATATTATTTAACACTACTTTTAGCTTCAATATGTATACCATTACAAGATATTTTAAAATCCTCCAAAGAAAATTTTTGTAATCTGCGTTTATGACAAAAATTATACTCTCTGTTTTACCCAAATGTAATGACAGTTTATTGTCTACTAACCATTCATGGCATGTAACTATATATTTTAAGATATTGCAGAAAAATCATATTAATCCTTCGACGTTTATATTTGGAATCAAATAATATATATATATATAGATATACAATTATCCCTTTGTTGCCTCTTTTGATATTTTCTGTCAACAGGAAGTGGACTGTATTAAGAACTAGCTTCTGAAAACTCAAAAGGTAACATGTGAAACCAGTACCAGAAAAGCTATATTTCGGTCAGTAACAGCTTACATGCAAAAAATTATCCAGTCAACGCAGTTTGATATAACTGCAGGATAAATAACGATGTGTCATCTAGTAATGGACACATGAGTATGATCACTATTGCCTCTGCCTCAACTCAAGATCCGATGAATTTGGTTCACTGTCACATACTTACCTTTGTACATACTGATATTACGTCAGAGTCACGTGTCCTTACTGTTATCCATACTGCCTTGATACCATCAATCTTCCATTTAGATAGTGCTCCTATAAATAACATAACAATTAACATTAGTGAGTGAGTGATCGTTGTTTAACACCTGAAACAACAGTCCGCGGATAGACATGTCGCTCCACTCGGACACATTATCCTGATTCCAAGTCAACCATTCTTTGCTCTTTCTCCTTAATGCTGAGTGCTTCGCAGATAAGCAATAATTAACATTAGAGCAGTAATTGTGGAAAATCTAACGAACAACAACACAGACCCTGGCAAACCTTCAACTCAAATAAAATAGAAATATGACAAAGACAAGATCATATGGAAATCTGTGTCCTCTCATAGGATATACACACAATTATGACCTGGCTAAACTGGTTTATTGGATGCAAAACCAATACATCTCATCTCCTCGGAAACGACTTAAGATAGAAAAATGTAAAGACAAGGATGTATATGTCTAAATGGTGTATACTTACAACATATGATTCGTGAGTTTTAACGGTTAATATACACTCAGCACCACCGTGTTTGCCTAGTGTATTGTAATCAGGTTTTTTTTTCAAGAATAAAAAGATATTATCATATTTTTAACAGCTGTAAACATTAATAATGTCAGAAGTGTAGGTAAAATGGTACGTGTACAGTGGAACCTGTCTAATCCGCTACTCCAAGGGACCAGGGAAATGTACAGGATATCGGATCAGTAAACAGAACTACTTTGGGACTATAAATTTATGTAGGATGTCACAGGATGTCGACAAACTGGGGTGTTCGATTGCACAAGTTCCACTGTATTTGTTTATAAAGTATCAGGAGGACATCTTGATATCAATATTGATTTTCCTGTGGTAAAGAGCAGTAGATGTGCATGTGTTTTCCATAGACTAAAATACAATGTGGATCACTTTTGATAATTGTTTTAGAATTGTATCAAATTGAATAAAAAGAAATACTTGAAATTTGTTGAGTATTTTTTAACCTATTATATTTTTTTTTACATTTGCATTAGATCGACATATTATCCCGTTTTCCCCCAAATCTGGACTTCAAGATAGGAAGATTTTCTGATAAATTTACATACAATGATATACCTACTATTTAAATGTTAGCTCATTCCAATAAAAACAGATGTTCAGTGTATTGATCACCTGATTATCATTAATATTTGCAGTTTTCTTCATTTGCATGTTAAAAACTGCGGTGGTGTCCATCTTGGATTCAATAATATTCGAGTTTCGCGAATATTATTATTTCGGTAATAACTTCTTTGATCATACACAAACAGTGAAAGTGTTAAAAAGTCAGAAAACAGTGCTTACAAAGACAAGTCTTACCTGCTATGTTCTCTTCAAACCCAGCCCTGATATCTCCAAATGTCTGATACTTGGTATCTACTGTGTATCCATTAAATCTGAAATTAAGTGAATAGTATTTTTTCTGCACACCACTGTTGCCATGACAACCATTTTCCTTAATTTTGTCATGCTAGAATGAGTAAAACATTTATCTAAATTGAAATAAAACAATGGAACAGCTATCTTTTAACCAGGTCAGTGGTTTTCTCCGGGTATTCCGGTTTCATCCACAGGGGCTCGCAGTTATATTTTCACATCACCAGGTATTTATTAAAAGAAGAAGGGAGGACACTTTCTGGGGGGCCAAAAGTGAAAGTAGAGTTTCGGCACCTTTTTTCGCTTCAAAAACGGTTTAGTCTTTGTTCTTCCCATAAAATTAATGCAAATATCGATGTTTTTTGCTGATTGACTGGTTAACAGTGGAATAACACTCGTTTTTAAATTCCAAGCGGTTTGGACAACTTCTTAGCATACTCAATTCCGGTTTATACGCACTAAATATCAAGGTGAGTTTTCATTGGTCGAAGGATTTAAACTGGCATTTTTGCGGGAAATTATTTACTCATCTTGTCAAAAGATATTCTTAAAATGCTGTCTTCCTATATTTCCAGATTGATTGAGAAAAGGAAAAAATATATTTTAATGCAAGAGATATAAGTTGTCTTTTTTCCTACTTTTTAAAATTATATTTCGATTTTTTTTATTTCTATCAATATTATTAAGTCCGTATAAACCGGAAATGAGTATGATAAGAAGTTGTCCAGACCGCTTGGAATTTAAAAACGAGTGTTATTCCACTGTAAACCAGTTAATCGGCAAAAAACAACGATATTTGCATTAATATTATGGTAAGAACAAAGACTAAACCGTTTTTGAAGCGAAAAAAGGTGCCGAAATTCTACTTTCACTTTGTCTTTGGGCAGCAAAAAAAGTGTCCTCCCTTCTCTTTTAACATATACCTGGCGATGTGAAAATATAACTGCGAGCCCTTGTGGTTTCATCCACCAATAAAACTGACGCCACGATATAACTGAAATATTGTTGAAAGTAGCGTTAAACACCATAAACCAAACCATCTATCTTTTATCAAGATGATTCTTTTTGCAAGACTTACATGTCCTTTTTGACAATAAATCCTTCAGTTTCAATTGTGTCCATGTTTTTATTAGCCATTTTTCTTTCAGTGTCAACTGTATCCATTTTATTATTAGCCATTTTTCCTTCAGTTTCAACTGTGTTCATTTCATGTTCAGCCATGTTCCCTTCAATTTCCTATACCATCATGTGCCTGCAATTAAAAAAACATATTCAATTTAGGTAACAAAAACAAAAACAACAAAGATTACCCAGTTAATATATATATGACTTCCACCAAAGTTTGAATCAGGTAAAGCTGATTTCCTATAATTTACAATTGAGGTGTTGATAACTACCCATAGTTCCAGTATAATATGGCGGTTTGTTAGTCTGGTACTCGTGACCCCTCGGATTTTTTTGTTTGATATCGGGGTCAGGTAACGGCTGAATCCATGTTTTTAATGGCGGCCGCCATAGCGTACAGATATTCCCATCTCAGCAAAGGAAATGATGCACAGCATTGAATGAAGGCGTGTCTTAAGTGGGTAATTGGCACAGTTCACATCAGATACATTTGTTTGTCCCCTTTAGTTATTTTAGAGGTTGAAGACATCACGCGGAAATGTACTTTTGGTCACATTACAAAAAAAAAGGGGGGGGGGGTTATCACGACACACCATCTCCAGCGCTCCATTTCTCCAATCTAAACAATGTCTGAACCCGAAAATGTTTTTAAAACAAATAAAAACATATTGAAATATCCTCCCAGTGTAACCAAACTGTATGACACGTCTGTTTTATCTCAATAATTACTACATGTACCTTGGGCTTGTCAATGTACTTAGGAAAGTACAACTTCACAACTTGTCTCCCATGTCTTAACTTGTACATGTGCCCCACAATAATGTGTGCAATCCTTTACATCTATTATTGGTTGCAGTATGATATAAAGAAGGAAAATGTCAAAAATAAATATCTTTTACAGTCAAAAAAAGTTACAAGGTACTATGTGTCACAAATCTGTCATCTTTTTAGAATGGTGCATGACTCATTGTCCTATAAAATGAGTTTGTCCAACACCAATCTTTTCTTGAGTGGTAGACAGAGTACACCGCTTCCATATTTAGGCCCTGTTCCTCTCTGATAGAAGTAAAAAGAGATATGGGGTAAATGTCGATGAGAAAACGACCCATAACCATCCGAATTAATACTGCAATCAAATACAAAAATGAGGCTAATGAAAGCAGTTTTAATTGATGAACATGTTCATGAAAAGGTATTTAATGACAGAATTGCTGAGCTGCTTGCCTTATTTGTGATCAAAGAAAGTGCATTATACTTTGAGGGGCTACTATTATTTTAATTTGCATATTTCTTTCTGATTTTGCTTGCTTTTAATTAATTTGTTTTTGTTTTATGTTTTGCTTTGCAGTTAGCACAGTCCAGTTTGATGTTTGGATCTTAGATACATGCTATGACAATAATTTCATGCTTATGATACTTGCTTCAATTTATTTGCAATTACATTTGTATGGTCCTATTGTCAATAAAAGTCATCAGAAAAAGGAAATTCTTATTCAAACCTAGTTTACCTTCGCCTCTAAAATTTTCAATTTCAATAAAAAAAAAAAAAGGAAATGTTCTCTGCCACCTGTGAACAATCGTAACTACTCGGCCATTCTCGCTACCCTGCAAATAACCTCGTATGCATTAGGCGTATAAATCGCACTACTTTTCACATGTCAGTTACATGAACGTTTGATAAAGTTATATTTTAAGCAATTTTCTATATTTCAATTAAAGCTTTAATTAGTTTTGCATGATTAGATTTTACTTAGTATGTCTTCCACATTGGATTTTCGTGGACTATATTTTTGTGCGGCTTAACTTAACTTAACTTCCGGCAAACAATTTAAGAAGAATTTCTACTATGTACGTACGAGGTTATTTGCAGGGTAGCGAGAATGGCCGAGTAGTTACGATTGACCTGTGAAAGCATAAAATCCATACATCGTTTAAAAGATCGTCCATCATGTTCGCTGCCATTTAACGTTTTGACGTTAACCACGTGTTCTATTAAAAACTTTTTACCACGTCACTGACTGCTGGCGTATGTGACCAAGATCAGTCTTCTCAAGTGCGACAGACGTCAATCACACATTTGCTTCCGTTTGATTGGTTATGATACAAAACATTTAGAATACTTTTAATTTCTTGTATGCGCAGATAAACTGATCTCGGGCACGCCCTCGATCAGTTTATCAGCACATACACGAAATTAAAAGTACTCTAAATATTACTTCAGCAATATTTCAGCAATATCATGGCGACCAGTTTTAGTGGTGGAAGAAGCCGGCGTACCTGGAGAGAACCACTGGCCATGGGCAAGCAATTGGTAAACTTTATCACTTGCGGCTGCGAGTTGAGTGCACCCTTTTTGTAATTTACAAAGCTGGGCGCGAACCCATGCTGTATTGGTGATAGGCTTGTATGCGTTGTTATGTAATCCAACTACCTAACTCATTGAGTCCCCGGTCCCTCGTGTGCTTTAGAAGGATCAGCTGTTCCTGTTCCACTAGTGTCATCCGTTGTGATACTGAAGCTAAAAATCCGGTCACAAGTCATATCAGAGGAAAACGTCAAACGGACTATATTCGTGGGCATCTGTGCCACATACATTTAGTAACGGTTGAACAAGTCATGATGGCGACCATAAAACTTCCGAAGTAATTACACCAACTTTAACACTAGAAACCCTTGGTTTTGTAGCTTTCATGTCAGCAGCACTAATCTATCAAATACATAATGATAGGAAACACAAGCCCTGAAAATCGTATCACCTGAGAGATACATACCATGTGCTTTGTTGCTGGAATGTTGTCAGGAAAGTTTACAATGGGAAATTTTAAATCATGCAAAGTTTCGTTCTCAACCGGTCATAACTTTCAATTACTATGAGTAGCGGTGGGTCAAGGTATGAAGTAGACCAAGCTGTATCTATGATATCTTCTTTATTTCAAGTTCAAAGGGACAGATGCGATCAACAGTCATCAAGAATTGAATTGTTCAGTGAAACTAGGGGTTCCTATTGGCTAAGTTGAAGTCATCACTGCGAAAGTTTTACGGTCGCCACCCTGACTTGGTTAAGCGCTACGGAATATCTGTGTCACAAATGACCACGGATATCTTCCGGGTTTGTAACTAGAGTAACATGACAGATGCCAATAGTGGAGGGGGAACTGCTTATCCTTCCGGAGCACCTGAGGTCACTCCAAGTTTTTAGTGGGGTTCGTGTTGCTCGATCCTTAGCTTTATGTATAGTTTTTTGTGGATCGTTGTTTGTCCTGTTTCTTTTTGACCATTGTGTTGTATGTCCTTCGATTTACGGATTCTGGCCTCTCTTTTTTTAATATATACAATTTATTGAACAATCTCCTACTATACAATAACCTAAGCAGCCAAGCAGAGGCGTAGCTGCATATACGCTGTTACGCCATGGCGTGCACATCGACAGGTTAAAAAAAGAATGAAAAAAATGTATTGTTACTATTAGCAGTCTAATTAAATCAGTATAATTAATATATCGCTAATAAGACGTACTAGTAACTGTTGTATGGTAATTATGTGTTGGACAAGTCGAGCGGACGCAAATGTATACCTTTAAGACGTCAATATCCAGTTGTGGTCCATGCGTTAGAACGCTTACAAAACCAAGGCGATGACAAAGTTTCTTGCATCCATCATGCGGTTTCAGTTTATCATAGCTTTGGTAGTAGCGTAACATATTTTACATAGCACTGTTTATCTGTCAACATTCCTCCAAGATAACAAATGCGACCTTCTTGAAGCAATCAAAGAATCCAAGACTGTGATTGAAATGCTAAGAGCTGAACGACAGGATGAATCGGTTTAGGATGAGTTGTATCAGTTTGCACTTAACTCAGCCAAATCTTTTGATATATCTGATAGTATGCCCAGGCGATGTGGTAGACAGACTACCAGAGTCAATCACCCCGCGGAAACGCCAAAACAGTATTGGCGAATTTCTTTGTACTATCCATTTTTTGACAATTTGATTACGAACCTGAATCACGTCTCCTTAAATCGGAAAACCGCTTCCATGCACAGCATCTACTGCCCCGTGCTGTAGACAAATTAACTGATGATCATGTTGCTACAATATACGAGGCTGACATTTATTTGTCATTAGAGGATTTCAGGAGAGAAGTAGCCAGATGGCGAACCCACTGGGTCATTACTAAACGTAATGATTTGCCAACAACACTTTGTACCACACTTCATTCTGCAAATCCAGTTCTCTATCCTTCTATAGATACAATATTAATAAAACTATGTGTGTTGTTAACCATGCCAGTAGCAAGCGATACTGCTGAAATGTCATTTAGTGTACTGAGACGTTTGAAAACTTATGTCAGGTCGACCATGAAGAATGACAGGCTATCTTCCCTTGGATTGATGCATATTAACCGAGATTTTGAAGTGGACTTGTACAAAGCAATGGAGGTGTTCGCATCTGCTAAGACACGAAGGGCAGATTTTGGACAATTATAAGAATTTCTTGTCTATCAAAGTCATTAAAATAGTGCTTGATTCTATGTTATATGAAACCCTAAAATGTCCCCAGATCGCACCATTGTGCATCTCGTCAAAAAAAATTCCAGACCCCCTCCCCCTCTCAAGAATTATGGCGTGCACACTATTAAGCCTCAACTACGCCCCTGTCAAGGGTAGCTCACTTAGGGTCCCTGCTTGTTTACATGTTTTGAAAAATGAATTATTTAAGGATGAATAATATAATTACAAAAAATAATTACTATATACTCATAAAAATAAAACAAAAACAAAAACAAAACAAAAATTCATAATTTGTTTTCTAAAGGCACTTTTATCTATATGAATATTTACCTTCCCACATTTAAGAGTCACTGAACAGAAAAGAAGCAAAACAAAAACAACAACAAAAGATCTAATATATATATTTCCCCCTCTTATTTTGACCTACTTTTCATTGTTGAGCATATTCGTGTGTGTTTTATATCCCACGTGCGACCTACGATTCATGTTGGTTAATCAGTAATAATAAAATGGAACTTTAAGGTGTGTGTTTCATTTGGATTTACTCTTCAGATTGATTTAAAAAGGATATAATATAATGAAGATGATGTTAATGTAAGTAAATTTATACTTATTTAATCAATTCAATGGGATATTTTAGGACAACGTTTCAAACAAACAAAAATGCTAGACTATATTTTTATACTATAATATATTTTTATGAAAGTTACATAAGATTATCCAAAATTATATTCAATTTATTGTATTGCATTTTATTTTTAATAAGCCCCTAATGCGATCTTTCAGATTTTCCCCGCGTGCTTTTAAGCAATTGTGCATTTATGCATACTCTGTTATATTTGATCTTGTTGCGAAATTTCCACGGGGAGAATTTAGTAAAATAAATAATTATATTATTAAAATTTTCGCTATTTCTCGCCTCGCTATATCCAAACATCATATAAGGGGCCGACATGGTCGTGATCGTATGGTAGTTGGGTTTACTATCACCGCTAAAGTTGTGAGTTCGAACCCCGTTCATTGCAAGGTGTACTCGATACAACATTTTGTGATAAAATTTGTCAGTGACTTGTGACAGGTCGGTGGTTTTCGGCTCCGGGTACTCCGGATTCCTCCACCAGTAAAACTACTGACCGCCACGATAGAACTGAAGTATTATTGAAAGTGGCGTTAATTCAATAAACCTAAAAGCTCAAACCAAACATGTTTTTTCTTCTATTATTGAATTTGAATTGTTTGTTTTGTTCAATACATTCTTAACTTCTTGAATTACATTTTGTTAGTCAGGCTACATTGAAAAAATAAAATGTTGTAAGTTTTCTGTATTAGTACTGCAAAAGTGGCATTTACTATTAGACATGCTCATTCTTTGAAGTCACATGCGTTCGTGGCACGGACTTACCACCCCCACCCCGAGCCACGAGCGCCTGTGTTTGAAGTCTGCTATCTGTGTAGACAATATTATATAAACACTTCCATTGAAAATCTTTAATGTTATTAATAATGTCGAGATTTTTAAAACTTGACCAAATTCGTTCCCAATTTAAAAATTCCCCATCATACATTTCCTCCCATTTGATTTAACATTTTGGTTGTGTGTCATGAAGTAAGGATAACTGAGTAGATCAAAGTTTAATATTTTTAGAAGTAATGAATTGTTTCTTTTATTAACAAAATGTAGAACCTCAGAGAATTTAATATCAACCTTATTAACAAAAAAATGTAGTTCGTTTTGTTCGTTTTTCAGACACGTGATTTTAAGATAGCACTAAATACCACTGTCATTCCACGAGTCTGTTATTCTGTATTGTTTCAGTTTATGCCAATCCATAGCCATTTATTATACGCCCGTCTCGAGACGGGGCCGTAAATGTGATTGGGTATGGCGGGCGGCGGGCGTCCACACAGGTTTCCGCACGATAACTTTAGTTCTGTATATCGGATCTTTACCAAACATGATTCCCCTGTGGAAAGGGAAGAACCCTATTTATTTTGGGGTAATTAGGTCAAAGGTCAAGGTCACCGTTACTATAAATATAATTTTTGACAACAGGATCGTTTCCGCACGATAACTTTAGTTCCGTATATTGGATCTTTACCAAACTTGGCCACATGATTCCCCTGTGGAAGGGGAAGAACCCTATTTATTTTGGGGTCATTACCATTATACCGTTTGATAATTTATATAGACGGGCGTATTTTGTGATGCACACATTTCTTGTTGTAAATGTGTTCGTGCAAATAAAATATTGTCTATTGTTATACCTCACATAATAAAGAATCAATTATATTGGTTAAAAGATAATCACATGACATAAAATAATCTGGATATTTATGCTTCTAATCGCCGCCAACGGTGAATAACCTCAAGAATTACACACGTCCATTGAATAACCCTATTATTCAACGGTGTAATAACCCTCGAAAATTACGACGTCCAGTGAATAACCCTAATGGAATAATACTTTAACAATTCAAATATTAAACAGTATATTTCAACTGTTTGTTCGGTATAATAAAACAGTTACGGCCCTCTGAATCGGTGAATATCCAAAATTGTCAACCCCACTAGTGGGGTTGACAATTTTGGATATTCACCTCTTCCGAGGGCCATAATTGTATATTGTGTATTAAATTCTTCGGGATGGCCTTTTTGATTTGAAGAGTATTCCGAGATACATTTGTACATTTTTTGTATATAATTTTGCCTAGAAAAAAAATAACTTCCCTTGAGCTATTTAATTTTTCTTTGCAATATATCTTCAATAAGTGGACTTTATGTCACATTTGTATTTATGTGCGATTCCAGAAATTTTATGAACAAAGATCAACCTAATCTATTTTCCATAACCCTTCGAAAAATGAAATACAAGATGCAAAAATTTATTTTTTATACATTTTAAATTAATTTGAGTCATTACATTTTTTCACCCACCAGATTTGCATTTGTCCCATTTCAATGAGAATCAGTGCTTAACTAAACAAATCTGTCTAACATATATAGGATGTGCACATCTTCAATGTATGTACATCCCCTGTTCAAAATTAATTTTAAATGAAAACTTGCAGTTACACATTACTCAAACTAGGTACTACCATCTCATTGTTTCAGACTGACGGACGAAGAAAGTGGTTTCTATACCTGTGCTCGCGATGCAGGTAACAAAATCTATAAAAATGTTCAACCTCACAATATCCTGTACAGGGGGACTAACCGGTTAATCGAGAAAAGTCGTTCGTGTACGATTGTTAATCGGGTTTTTTGATTCGTGAACGATTCGGTTACTAGTTCGTGTACGATATTTCCAGTTTTTAAAAGTAAGGTAAGACACCAAATTTCAATATTCTTTTGTAAATATAAGCATAAAGCAAAAAAAGGCTTCGTAGTTCCTTAAATGAATAATTAATCAATTTAATTCGAAAGAGTAAACTTCATAACAGACTTTCATTTTTCAATAATTTGGTCAGAAACGTAGATGTCACTCTATTTTTTGCTTTCAGAGTTATCATTTTCTAGCAAAAGACGAAAATTTTCTAATAAAATTAACATTTTATGACAGAAAATAAATTTGAACTTCAAAGTTACTTTATCTTATACTTACTTTTCGTGAGAATTCTTAACTTAAGCAAAGATATAGTTTCCTTTTTGCATATTTCCAATTTTTTTGTTCGTGAACGAACGTGTTATTGAAAAATATGGTCGTGTACGATGTATTAACATTTTTGCAGACTATGGCTTTTGTGTGTTCCACTTGTGGAAAAGCATATTCAACCAACCAAAATTTGGCACGACACAGTGAAACACACCAGGATCCTAATAGCGAATTTTAATTACTATACTGGATTGATATTCAGCTAAAGTTGCAGTTTGGGGACGACCATTTGATTTTGAAAGGGGGAGGGGTGTCACTTTTTTCAAATAAATATCTTAACCGCCGAAAAGCTAAAAATTAATATCTTGGCCTAGTCAGGACTTAAAAGTAAAGACAGAGTGTACCCAAAAGGGACACCGATGCCCCCCATGTCGAACCTGGTCTAACATTGAAGGCCGATATGAATACAGTTAGTGCTCGACACATAATAGGGTGGACTGACGAAATATGATGGACTCAAAAAATTGGTATGGACACAGATATGCACTTGCTTTGGAATCACAAAGCTACATACCGGTACAATTCATCAAACCATTCTGCTGCATAGAAGCTGGGAAAAGGGTGAAGAAAAAATTTGTAGGGACGTTTAATTTTAACCCAAGGGGGAAGAAGGGGATACTCTAAAATTTCTTTCGTACATAGGCTCGGACTTTTTTTTGGGGGGGGGTTCAAAATTTGAATTTTTATTTTTTTGGGGTCCCAAATAAAACTAATAATTTTTTAGTAGTTATAGATTGAACATTATGGCGAGAAAGTTTTCACGTACTTTTTACTGCATAATGGAACCAAATAGTTGCGTGTTAATATCTACAAAAGGCATTTTGAGCCATAACATCGTATACATACATGTAAGGGCTCCTGAATATGTTTCAGTCATAACTTTTTTGTTTAAATTACATTTGAATTTTTTACTGGTTTTATAGGCAAGACATTTTGGCGAAAATTTTCCCGTACTTTATTATGATTGTTCCAGTATTGCAGGAGTTATTGACCTTCTCGTGGAATTTGCTGTGTGTGGGTGGGTATTAGTTAGCCTTTGGCTTACAGTTCTAGTTTGATATTTTCTTAAAATGGATGTGTACTTACAATTGGTGTTGCCTGATTCTTACAAAGAATAGTATATAAAAATATATTCATGAATGTCTATTAGAAATTACTTAGAAATAGGTTTTCGATGACGCAAAACACCGCAAATTATATCTTTCCACGTTCATATTTCATGAGACCCACTTATAAAAAGCAACATTAGAAAATAATTCATTTAAATTGCTAAGAAAAATGCAAGTATCTTATATTGAGTAATCGTTCACGAACATCGATCACGAACAAGAAATTTTTAACCTGTTCGTTCACGAACAAAAAAATGAAAAAAATATAATTTTCCCGTCATATTTTGCATTTTTTGTGAAAAAGGTCTTTTAACCACTCCAATATAGAAGAATGTTTCCATTAAAGTGATGTTTCAGTCATAAAAAAGTGTAAATGTGTGAATATAGGAATATTATAGTTCTTGTGACATTTTGATGCAATGCTTTTTAGACTTTCTGACCACATTTAACGCAAGGTTTATATCAACGAAAGTTTTGGAGCATACACCATCAAAGATATACAATAAAGGAAGGGAACTGCGAAGAGATAATTAATAATTGTTTCCTTAATTAGTAATAATTGAGGCTTACCGTCAAGGAATCATGTCCGGAACCTCAAAATAATCGTACACGAACTAGTAACCGAATCGTTCACGAATCAAAAAACCCGATTAACAATCGTACACGAACGGCTTTTCTCGATTAACCGGTTGGTCCCCCTGCTGTATGGATATATCTTAAAGTATCATCTATCAAGGAACAAAGTACCAGATTGTAGTGTTATAGAAGCGAGTAATACTTGCACGGCCTACGAGAGGAGGGTTGTCGGTACACCGGTCCGGGGCCCGGAGAGCCAAGTAGTGGCCTGCGAATCCATGAAGGGTCCCATAGCCTTAGCCATAGATATTTTATTTTGATTTTTTCATTTTGTTTTTGTATTTTCAACTATTTTTAGTTTATTTAGAAAAATAATTATGTAAAATTCACTTAGACTTCTGAATTCTGGTTGTAGATCAACTCACATTTATATTGTAACCAAGAAGGCTATCGGTGGTTTTATTGGACCTCAAATCCTCAATTTTGACAGAAGTATCAATCTGTTCCCGGGGCCTCAAAGCAGTTTGTTCCGCCTTGCAAAATTTCTCTTGGAGGCCCTGGATACTTGTTGAATGTCAAGGCGGAAGTTTTTTTAGCTATATCATAGCCAGCACATTTTACTCTTTTTTTTATTTTTATTAAATGATGATGGTGACTTTTGTACTATATGAACAAGTTGAGCTGAAACAACAGTCTGACTGTAGACATGCTGTTTTACTCGGATACAATTTCGACATTCGTTGTTCTTACTCCTTAATGATACATTGTACATATGCTTAGTAGTAAATACACATTGTGCAGTTTTAGGTTGGGCCGACCAGGGATCGATCCAATCCACTATATCATCTGAACTTGAGGTGAGAATGCCGGTAAAGATTATAAGGTTTTAATTGTATTGCCTATAGTAGCATATGTTAATGTTTGACCCCCCTCCCCAGGATTGAGACTATTATTAAATCACAGGATCTTCAGTTGCAAAAAAATGAATCTGTATACCATAATGTTGCTTCAAACCAAAAACAATCGCATTTACAATTTTTGAAGTTTTCTCATTACATCCTATACTAGGTTAATATTTGGGTCTCAAGAGTCTGGGCCCCATATGCACCACGGCCTGAATTTGTGCAAAAGTTAATCTGGACACCACAATGACATTCAAGTAATTTTCAATTACATTTCCATACAAATCTGTTTGGGCACATTTTTTGAAAGAAAACCAGCAAAGGATTATTCAGACAAGTGTTTTCTTAATTTGACTCAGTGGTCTAAAAGGAGAAGAATTTAAAATGATTTTTTATTCTATCAAAATCGGCCTAATTTGCTTATTTTCGTTAAAAAAAATGGACTAATCGGAAACATTTGATAAAACTTGTAAATATGTCATACTATTCAATAAAATATAATACTACTCTTAAAATATTGGCTTACTTGGTGACAAAAATGTGGTTTTATTGGCTCCTTAGATGTGTTTTACCACTATGCTCTATTTATAGAAACAGCACCATGGGACACAACAGGATTCTAATGGTCAAGTTTGGTTTAAATCGACCCAATGTGATGTCAGAAGAAGATATTTGTAAAATTTACAGACACGAATACTAAGAAAATGACAAAAGCTTGCATGAGCCCTTGGCTCAGATGAGCTATTAAAAGATGGTCATAATTTGATTGATTGATTGTTCTTTAACATCAAATGAGCAGTATTTTATTTCAGCTACATTGTATATTCATAAAGATATAACAAATTTACAAACAATAATTTTTGTTTGTAAAAATGTTTGGTTAAGGTTATGGTGTTTAATGCCACTTTCAACAATATTTCAGTTATTTCGTGGCTGTCAGTTTTATTAACCTAAATAACCCTAACTTAATCCTTTTTTTTTAGGCATTATACCCAATAGCAGAGAAGCTAAGTCCTATATATGTATATATTTATCACTTCGGTGGCCTGGGTTGTCATAAATTTAAAATGGAACTCCCAAGGAGCCATGAAGTTATATGCATTTATGCAAGATTCAATTATATGCATATTTTTCCAAACTGAGTCATTTAAAAGGTTTATTTGCAAAATGTCATGGATGATGTGGAAATATCCAGAAAATTCAGTAAGATATATGAGTGTATGAATATCCCTCATTTCGCTACCTATTTTCGGGTTGTCAAGTACAATATAGATTATGGAGGCTTGGATATTGTAGTCCAGTAAATCTGCAAAAGATCCAAAACAAATTGTAAACGAAAGAAAAGTAGCCTGTTATTTTTATTTCCACATGTTTACAGCATCATGTTTTCATTGCAACTATTTTTTAGAATGATAATTGAGTACTTGTTCTTGATATGTACTGTTTGATATACCAATACCAATACCAAAGGCTGTAAGGTACTCAGCACAGGAAAGACAATGAAAATAGGGCGGCCATCCATGGAAGCAATTTTACACGTTCACATGCATCTAGATCTGCCTTTGGCTGATCAAAAAGATGACTTAGTGGGTAAGTTCAGACAATACAAATGTATATCCTTTCGTCATGTGTAACAATTATTTGAAGTTGGTTCTGTGCCACTTCATTATTACGACAGTTGCAGTTCATTGTTCAGACACAATTTTCAGACATGGCATTGGATACAACCTTGCAACAGCACTCTACAACTTAACACAATTAAATGCATTGATTGAATGATTTCTCTTAACGTTCAGTGATTCGGACTGAAAACCAATAAAAGTGTTTGGTTTGGTTTATGGTGTTTAATGCCACTTTCAACAATATTTCAGCTATATCGCAGTGGTCAGTTTTATTGGTGGAGGAAACCAAAGTACACAGAGAAAACCACTGACCTATCTTAAGTCACTGACAAATTTTATCACATAATGTTGTATCAAGTACACCTTGCCTGAGCGGGGTTAGAACTCACAACGTTAGTGGTAATAGGCACTGATAGCACAGGTAGTTGTAAATCAATAACAATGTAACACATATATTGTTTCCTAACGATATTTAATAAAATCTTCAACAAATATAAAAATAATCAGAGAATTTGGATGGATATACATGTATGAGCCAGTAATATTGGAATTTCACTAGAAAAGGATTATGGATTGAAAAGGTTAAAATAATTTCTGCAACTTACAAATGACAAATGTTTTTTTTTTACAATGTGACATCAGAATAGCATTTTCTTTAATGAAATTCATATGAAATATAATTCAGCTGTTAGTGTTGAGCAGAAATAAATTACATTTGAATGTGAAATTTAAATGATAGAGAGGATGGACACCACGAGATATCAAAAGCCAAATTAATTGGTCTTTGGCCGACCTAAAAATATTCTTCACGATAATTTCCATTTGAATACTATTCAAAATGCTTTGAATGTCAATCTAATCCCATTTTTTCCTTGAAAGCTTTTTTAATTTCAAGATTTTTTCTACTCTTAGATTTCTTTGCAGCTCTGTCTTCACGACCTTCTTTGGCTTTCTGAACAATGTAACTGTTTTCTCCATTGATATGAATGTCCAGTTTTTCTTTTAATCTCTCTCTGGCAAGTTTTCTGTTTTGTGCTAAGGATCTAGTATCGTGGCACTAAAACAGAATAAAATAAAATAAATACATTGAACATAATATTAAGATACTAAGCATACATTTGTACATGTATGTTAAAAGAGATTGTTTACTAACAAAATTTGATAAATCTAGCTTCAGTTATTAAAACAAAGAACATTAATAATAAAATAACCAAGTGTACTTTCTAGTCTACAGGGGGGAGGTGGTAAATACCTATATAAAGGTATATACAGACGTGCCACTGAAATGGGTCATTGGGATGACTTTTTCATCTTTAAGATTTATGATTGGTTCGTAATTTGTCCAATTCAATATATCAATGAATGGGAATTTTTGAAGCTATGATATATCACTGGGTCATATTGAGGGCCAGATTGTCCGATAAGCTAGAATATACTGCATCCTAGAGCCCCTCAAGCTTGAGGGGCCCTACTAAAAGATTTTCAAATATAAATTTTTAAGCCATGTAAATGTCCCTAAAATATATTATCAGGAATAAAAAATATTCAAGACAGGTGTGGACGAGTTAGGAGGTGGTTCTGTCTGAGGGGGCCCCATAAAATCATTAGCCTAGGGCCCAAAAAGTTATGGTGTTTAATGTCACTTTCAACAATATTTCAGTTATATCGTGGCGATCAGTTTTATTGTTGAAGGAAACCGGAGAAAAAACCAAAACATTCATTGAAATAACAGAGTTTTTGAAATTCATCGGACCTAGGGGGCAGAAAATCATGAGGTCCGCCAATAACGTCGGTAATGCCGGTCCCCATGTCCGCCAAACATTTTTGAATGCTGTGTTTACTTTTTTAACGGAAGTCGGAAGCGCAGGTCGTATTGTAAATACCGGAACAAGTTCGGTCAACTCGGAATTCGTAACCGCATTGAATACGTGATATTTTATCTGTTTTTGGTAAATATTACTGGTAACTGTCATGAAAATAAATATATTTGAATATATTGTGATGCGTAAGATGATCTTTTCGAGTGAATAGCCCCCAAAAAATTAATAAATAAAAAAACACGACGTCCCTGATTTGCATCGTTCCCTTCACCGAATTCATTTCTATTTAGAATTTTGTTTACAGTTCCGGCAACATGGCAATGTGTCGATCATAAAAATGTGGTCATTGCTGAAGCATTACGACGGAGCTCAGCCGGGCAAACTGGAGACTGAGAGAGTCTAATGACATAGAATATTGTTATTGTAATCTCAATAAAAAATTAAAAAATTATGTTTTAAATCTGGTAAATTTTTCAAAGTTTGAGGGTATCCCTAGCTGGATTTGGCTACTCTTTTTTGGTGCATGGTTTCAACTTTTTGGTTTATTCTGGATGGTGACTGGTTTTCTTATTTTTAGGCCTCTACCAGTACTAATGAAGATAAATACAGAAAGTGCTCTGCTAGACTAAAATAATAATAACGGTATGACATTGCTTGGTTTTAAAACAATTTTACATAAAAAATGTAGGTCTGGCAAAAATTCAGAGGGTCCAGCAGAAAATTTCTGGGTACCATTACTGACGGACTCTAAAAAAAGACTTGGAACATTAACCGATACAAGTGATTTACCATCAAGTTTCTCCTTTGATATCGCTGAAATTTCATTCTTGTTCATTTTTTATTTATTTAATTATTACCAGTTAAATGACTCCTTCTATATTTTATCACCCCCATATGACAATGTGTACAGGACTAGAAATCTCCAGCAATTTCCACAGAAACATTTAAATAGTGTCACATACAGGGCCGGATTATGAACTTCTGGGGCCCCTATGAAATAATGGGCCCCCTCAGACGTAGCCACCCTGTATATCGACTGCACCTGTCTTGAATATTTTTTACTTGCGATATATTTTAGCGACATTTACATAGCTTGAAGTAAACTTTTGGCAAATTCTTTAAATAAACTAGATTGAGGGGGTCCTGGCTATCTATATAGGCTGCAGCCTATTAGGATAATCCGGCACTGGTCACATAAGACAAGTGGTTGTAAAATACAGGTTCAATCAATATGAAATGTACTTTGAAGAGATATGGAAATTAAGGTCACATAATACTAGCTATTGCTTAATAGAGGTGGTCACTTAAGCAGGTTTGACTGTATCTGAAGATCAAATGTTATTGGCCTACTTGAAGTAATGTCATTTCATGTCTATGAAATACCATTTTAAATAAATCACAATTCAAATATTGACAATTGTTATTACAAAGTCGTGATTGTCATCGAATGGTAGTTGGATTTACAACTACCTGTGCAATCAGTGCCTATAACCACTAAAGTCGTGAGTTCGAATCCCGCTGATGAAGAGGTGTACTCGATACAACACTATGTGATAAAGTTTGTCAGTGACTTGCAACAGATCAGTGGTTTTCTCCGGTTTCCTCCAGCAATAAAACTGACCGCCACGATATAACTGAAATATTGTTGAAAGTGACGTTAAACACCATAACCCCCTAACCCTTATTACAAAGTACTAAAATTACCTTAACAACTATACCAGTTGGTAAATGTTTTAGGACACAACAATTGGAAGTTTTGGCTACAGCTTGTCCTCCAGGACCACTTCCTATCACAAACTGTTCCTTCAAATCATTTTCAGCAATGTCCGGAAATTGATAGCTTTTCCGAGATATACATCTTGACGACTGGAAGGACTGTTTTTGGAAGATGGTAGACATCCGTGTTACAAGTCTGATTTTGACAAAGGCACATCTTGAATACTTTTGAATAGTTATCATTTGAAAATCCTTTCCACAGATTTGTTTTAATAAACAAAAGGTTATACTTTGTGTCAGCGGGTAAGTTCTTGAGCACCTCCAAAAATACGACATTATTCAAGTAATGTTTCACAAGTACTGATGGTAAACTACTTTACAGCACTCTTAAGATTCAAGCTGTATTTTTCATATTAAAAAAATATACTGCTAAACTAAAGATACATGTACATTGTTAGAGGAAAGATAAACTTCATTCTACCATTTATCCTATGTCAGCACAATAAGATGTTTCAGTTTCCTCTTGAGTTGAAATGTAGGTTTTTCTCTTCTTTTTAACATTCAAACTGCAGAACTATAATAATTATATGCATCAGATATATACTTTATTATATACATATGTCATTTTAAAGAAGGAATATTACTTTTAGCAATCCCACAATACATGTACTTACATTTAAATTACAGGCGTTTTTGTCTGAAAAAGAAAAAGAAAATTAAGAACAAAGTAATTACAGGATAAATATTTTCAACAACTTAAATTTTAACTTTTAATACAATATCAGTTTAACTAACCATGATGAAATGTAGCATAATTTGTCTAGAAATTTTATGGTTTAGGGTTATGGTGTTTAACACCACTTTCAACAATATTTCAGCTACATGTATCTCGGAGGAAAACAAGAAATTTGATACTGGCTATATGTTTGTGTATTTAATAATAATAACAAACGCTTTGTTTCATTCACTGAAATATTGTGCAAGACGACAATTTCTAGAAAACAAGGTCTGATGTAACCTCGTATGCTGTGTATTCGTAAGTTATGAATAAAGGTAATATGAAGTCTACAATAATATTTTGACACTTGTTTATTTCTTTTTCAAGTAAACAAAATAAATTAGGATATTAGAAATTAATTTTGCCTGCTTTTGTTCATGATCTTTAATTAACGACTGGATTTAACTGCCACATTTAAATTGTGTCAGTCAAGTAGAGATCGAACGAAAATATCTGATTTATCGAAAATGAAGGATTGTAACTATATTAATATTATAATCGAGAGCACATTATCTAATTTACCAATGGTTTATCTTTATATTTATATCTATTATATTTATATATAGCAAATAGTTCATGGCACTGAGGGTCATTTGGCAGTATATGGACCGGTCCGTCACCCAAAAAATATTATATGGACCGAAGCTTCTGAGGGTTATAGTGGTTAATGCCACTTTCAACAATATTTCAGTTATATTGTGGCGGACAGTTTTTTGGTGGAGGAAACCAGAGTACCCAGAGAAAACCACCGACCTGTCGCAAGTCACTAAAAAACAATGTTATAGCGAATACACCTCACAACTTTAGTGGTGATAGGCACTGATTGCACATGCAGTTGTAAATCCAACTACAATGTACATGTACCATACGATCACACAACGGCTCCGCACAGTAATGCACAATTAATATTCATATTTAATTAGAAAAGTACATACATTTATATTATTTCTAAATACAATTGAATATTCATATTTGTGCAGAATAACGAGCATAAAAGGAATTATTAGATGATGTGTTGTTTACATCCTGCAAGCAAGAGAGATATCAAACCTCGCCATCTCATCAGTGTCTATTGAGTACATGTTAAACTCCCCGATCTATATTCTCTGGTTACAAGTTTTATTTTTTAATTTATTTTATATAATGCAAAAATGGGAAGTAGTCTTTTTTTTTACCCGATTTGTAACAAGTGTAACACGACGTGTACCACATGTGGAGCAGGAACTGCTTACCCTTCTGGAGCACTCGAGTTCACCCCAGGTTTTTAGTGAAGTGTTCTGTGTAATGATCATTGTTTGTCTATTTGTACTTTTTAACCATTGTGTTGTCTGTCCTTCAAATTACAGCTTTTGATTACCCCTTTGGTATCTTCAATTTTTTCTTATAAATAAAAATTATTTCTAATACATTGTGTATATATGACTCTTTAACAAAAAAACTACACTTTATTGTATGCATCTATATTTCCCCAATTAGCATAAGGGAATGTCAAAGTTGTCTGCATTTTATACATGCATATGCCATGATATGGGTTTGATGGTCCTAGCGGCTGGTGAAAAGAATGTCAGTCCTCAATAATTTTCTAATTGCAAAATACCAATCTTGTGTCAGTCCTTAGCAAAGTCTGCCCAAATTATGCTGGTCATGTGTGACAAGACTAACGAATTTCGCGAACTCTGCATTTAGAAGAATTTATACCTATGTATAAAATGTTTGAAAGTGAAACAAGACAGAATCCTCGGTATTCTACATACGTCAATGCAAATAAAATGATCTGATAGTGATATCGAATATAGCAAGAATTTATATGTAAATCCTTGAATATAGTAATTAAATTTACCTCGGGTCATTGTCGACACTAAAGTAAATCAGATCTATATTTTGATTTCCTTCAAATAATATACTGCAGGTTTATTTCATTTTTATAAATTTAAATAAAATTGCAATTTTCCATTGAAATGTAGGTAACATCCCGGGGATATCTGCTTGAATCCCCCAAACACTGCATCCCCTCCTTCAATAAATCAAACGAAATATCAAGATGTCTGGATATAAAGAGAATGTAATATGCTGTAGTTATGATTAAATTGTTCTCTACACTGCTTGATTCATTAATACATATTCTATTGATTAAGGTTCACATAATTTCTAATCTACACAGATGGTTACATGAATATTTGATGACAATTGCACAAACCTGGAGATCAAAGTCTGTCGGTATTGTCAAACGCCTGTATGACCCAGGTTAGATCAGTGAAAGGGGATGGAATCGGCAAATAATTTTGCTAGAAAATGGCCGATTTTTCCATTCGATGTATCTCGGGTTTTTTCCTTATTTTAGCTTGTTCGTGTCAATATTCATACAATACTCTGTCCTGGAGAGTGCGCACATGGACTGCAAAATCCCACTTTATCAAATCTTTTAGATTTTAGATAAGATCCTTCTTTTATTCGAATCTTTTAGATTTTAGATAAGATCCTACTTTTTCAAATCTTTTAGATTTTAGATTATACATTTTAGATTTTAGATAAGATCCTACTTCTTCAAATCTTTTAGATTTTAGATTATTTATCTGCTAGATCTATAACAACCAGTGTATATACATATTTTATGAGTCGTTTTATGTGACTGTGATAGGAACTTTTATAAATATTTATTATACGCGTCGCTATATATTATGGTGGTGAATTGACATATTATGTGTTTTATATTGTGGTGATAGTGACTTTTATGTATCCTAGATAGTGACTTATATATATATATTTTACGCGTCGTATTTATTATAGTGGTGGATTAACCTTCCTCTTTTATTGAGGTGTGCCTTGATTGGCAGAAATTCGTCTACAGATACAGATACAGATACAATCTTATGTTAACATCAAATTGCATGTGTCGACAACCTTCTCTCTTGATGATTGGATACATCACAGGAGCTTGACGTTTTATCAATAAAAATAAATGTAGGGTACAAAAAGGGTCCCGTCCCATATATAAAAAAAAACAAGGGTACAAAAAGGGTCCCGTCCCATATATAAAAAAAACACTGTTTTATTATATATGGGACGGACCCTTTTCGTACTCTACATCTATTTTATTGAGTTTAAAACAATCATGCTTGCGCAAGGGAGAGACTATGTACAATTAAAAACAAGGTCAGCGGTGTTAGAATCTGACTGCCTGGATTTCCTTTTTGAAGGATTCCAGGTCCAAGGCTGCTGCTGTGGCCTCTGGTAGTTGGTTCCATAACCGGATTGTGGATGGAAAGAAGGACTCTTTGTGTACAGTTGTTCTGCTGTATGGTACTATATATTTATGCTGTTGTCCTCTTGTAGCGGTACCTAGATGGTGCATGAATGATGGTGGTTCAATCGCTACGAGTCCGTTAATTATCCGGTACATCATAATCGCCTTGGTTCTCAAACGGCGTTGCTGGAGTGTGTCCCAATTCAGGTGGTTCAGCATTGTTGTAACACTGCTGGTTGTGTTGTAGTTGCCAGTAGCAAACATAGCTGCTCTGCGTTGGACTGATTCTAACTTGTTGATGTCACTCTGGGTATGCGGTGCCCAAACAGAACTGGCATATTCAAGTTGTGGTCGAACAAAGGTGGTGTAGCATTTAGTCCTGATGTTTGCTGGACAGCTTGACAGATTTCGACGTAGGAAGGCTGTAGTGTTGTTTGCCTTTCTACATACGTTGCCAATATGGTTGTTCCATGACAAGTTCTGACTGATGGTAATACCCAGATATTTTCCTTTAGATGTTATGTTCAATTCCTTCCCATGGATGAAGTACGATGATGGTACGATCTTACGCTTGCAGCTAAGTCATTGATAACACAACATTATTATTATTATTATTATGTTGACTGTTATATGTAGACAAAATATATTGAGAACTATTACAATAAAGGAAGTCCTGATATTGGTGACTAATATATTGGATCAGATAGTCTTGAAAGTGTGAGAATATTCTTTGTTTCATTTAAGGCTTTAAAAATATAAAGATTTTTGAAGTTTGAAATTTAATTAACAACAATAACAAGTATTAAAAAACGTTTAGACGACTATGATAGATTGACAGATTTGATCCACCCCTTGCACGTGGACTAGCTATATACAGCTTGACAAACAACTGAAAACCCAACCTTCCCCGCGTGAAACTAGCATAGTAGATGTACTATTTTCGCATAGTATATCAACGCTATATAATTCTTTGTGATATATGCCAAAATATCGTATGAACTTATACTACAGAAGAAATTTACAGAAAGCATAATAATTATATAATAATGTTGTGTTAGCAATGACTACGCCAATATAGTGGTCAGGGTTGAAGACATAGTGCACGACCCGAAGGGGGGAGTGCACTATGTCTTCAACCCTGACCACTATATGGCATAGTCATTACTAACACAACATTATTATTATTATTATTATGTTGACTGTTATATGTAGACAAAATATATTGAGAACTATTACAATAAAGGAGGTCCTGATATTGGTGACTAATATATTGGATCAGAGAGTCTTGAAAGTGTGAGAATATTCTTTGTTTCATTTAAGGCTTTAAAAATATAAAGATTTTTGAAGTTTGAAATTTAATTAACAACAATAACCACAGGCACTTCTTCGCGTGAAACTGGCATAGTAGATGTACTATTTTCGCATAGTATATCAACGCTATACAATTCTTTGTGATATATATGCCAAAATATCGTATGAATTTTATTACAGAAGAAATTTACAGAAAGCATAATAATTTCTGTTTCTATCCTCGCGTGATGGGTTTTCGTACTATTATCGATTTTCCGATATAGCGATTAACAGTGTTAACGGTAAATAAACCCTTCATTCATATGAATCAAAATTAATATGGTTAATGTCATCTGATCAGAAGATAATTTTATAATTAAGAACACTAGTTCACTACTATGTTCTTTATTTAAAGAAAGAGAATTAGTTCTCAAAGGAACAGATTTTCATGACCACGTTCTAGTCACTCTGTGACCTAGATCCGGACACAATTTCGAACGACATCATAATAACCTTTCTAGTGTAAATTATTTAATGACAACTGTTAAAATTGAAAGAGCATTCATTCATTTACGTTCACATATCTATTTGTATATAATACACATGACATAAAAACCTTTCCTTTATTCATACCATAAATGTGTGCCAGTTTGCATTCGGAATTCCTTGGACTCTTCAATGAATAAGGTACATCACGAATTTTGACATTTTGGGATAGATCAAGGTAAGGAAAATGTATTATATTGACTGTTTTTGTTTTAATTTCAATGTGTTTTACATATGCATAGAACCAGGAGATCACATTCTTTCCAATTACAGGCATAAGATAACAAAATATGCGAACCTCAATGAATTTTAGCGATAGATTCCAAGTGCAATTGTCGATCGTTTTCTGTTTACAAATATGAAAACCCGTCGTCTGCAACATTCAACAACTGCGCATGAATAATTTTCTCCCAAAACACGAGTAATTTAGCGGGGTATCTATTTATAAAAGCATTTTTTTAATTCATGTTTTGAAAGAACAATTAGGGGACATACTTTTTATTTCGTTCGTAATTGCGTCCGGCGAGGCTATTATCTTTTATTTTGAATGAATTGTGCAGCCGATTTGTTATGGCGTTTATTTTACCTACGCCGCTCTTCCATCGGGAGTTTCGTAGAAAGAGATTTTTTTATTAGAATTTAATTTCAAGTTTATTTCGATTTTGCATAGAGTAAATAATAAAAGAATTGGGAATTTTTCATTGAAATAGATTTCTTTTGCGTTTCTAAATTATCAATTGATCTATTTTTTAAACTTCCGGTGAGCAGATTTTTGGCTATCAATATAGAAGGAAAAATCGGACAGCTTACCGTTAGAAGGACTTCGTCCTTTACTAATAAAATATTACACTTATACATGGTGTGGCAGTGCTTTGTTTATAATTCCCTGGGCAGTGCAAGTAAATATCTGGAAATTATGTAAGATCACCATGCAGGGTCAGATTTTATTATTGGATTTATTCATTTGTTATATTGTCCTTCTTTCTTTCTTTGACTTTGTTGTAAAACCAATCAAACCAATCGATATGAAATCAAATGTATGTAATTCACTTATTCATTCTGCTCAATATATTGGGCGTCATGATTAACAATAAAAGATTTGTATTGTATGACGATTGGAATTTTCAAAGAATCTAGTTAAATATTTCTTTGTAAAGCCATTCTTGTATTTTAATATACTCTCGATTATCTGGAATACAAACCTTCTTGGGCAATTAAATATTTCAAACTATTCCATCCATATAATATTTTATCAAAATATATCCATAAATTAATCTTTGGCAATGTCGTTTATCAAAAACGATACACAATCTAGCACGCTATGCCGGATGTTATGTTAAGGGGAGACTAGAGTGTCCGAGGCCTGACACAATCTAGCACGTTATGCCGGATGTTATCTTAAGGGGAGATTAGAGTGTCCGAGGCCTGGTTAGATGTGGAATAAGAGGCGAGTTGTTTATTTATTTAGATGCATCATTCTAGGCTAGCTAACGGACAAAGTTTCAGACAATTTCTTTATACGTCGTATTTGACTAACATGTGATATAATTTTATGGAGTATGAATGTGTGTTTTGTAAATGTTTTAGATATTGCACAGTATAATTATTATCAGACGCGCTACTTCCAATATATGTGTTTGTCTTGTGACAAGTTTTGACCTGATCGAAATTTTATCTTGCATTTGACTTGTGTACATTTTTTTTTGTCAACTCCCTTCTACTCCTTCTTCTGGTTACGGAAAACATTCAACAAACTAAAAAATGCTTACCAACAATGTAAAAAGATACATTATGTGAATTTGATCATCTGAAGAAAAGTGATTAAATTTCTGATCTTTAGCTGAAGGAAGTAATTGGTAAGAACATTTAATAAAATTTGTTTGTTATTTAGTTGTCTTCCATGGACAGGTTAAAAAAAGGGGGGGGGAGGGGGCTTTAGTTTAGGAGTGGATGATTTCCAGCACAATCAAAAATTTCTTCTAGTTTGAGCAGCAAACACTTGAGTGTGATTCATCACATCATGTTGCAAGTGCCAGCATTGTCTTTGTGCAACAGATAGGATTATTATTAATTTTAGTTTATTTTTAAACTTTATGTGTACTATTCTACATTTGTACCATATTTTAACAGAAAAAAACTTCCTGTATTAATCAGAAACATATAATATATAAATGTAACAAATAGTGAAATACCAAATTCCAGTAGTGACTACAGAAAGTTTTCATTCTTCCCTCACACCATCAGGGATTGGAACTCACTTCAACCAGACATTGTATCTGCAGGATAACATACCACTTTCAAGGCGAAAGTGGCTGCCATGAAAGAATAGATGTAAACAAGTGTAAATACTTTTTAACTGTACATGTACCGGTATATATATCTGTTGTATGGTACATGCAGTATTTTATAAATTTGGAACTGTGCATGCTTTCGACATGGCATAGCAATCAACAAGTTGATGGTGGCCATTATGAAGCAGAAGCAGATAAGTTGCCTCTCAAAATATTGTGAAATATTTTATTGTGGAAAGAATATCCCAACTTTGACAGCAAATTACATCAAGATCACACATTATATTTAAGCATTTCTGTTAATAATTTACTCTAGTCCTTTATTTTTCTTTCCAAATTATTACATGTATTTTTTTAATGTATCTTGCAAAGTAAAAAAAAAGATGTTTTGAAAGGCATCAAGTGCCTCTATAAGTTGCAAATTTATCAAAATATTGAATTTTGTTCAAATTGTTCATATGTTTTTCACAAAATGCACATGTATTAGAAATATATAGAGAATTTGGGAATCATGTGAATACTTTTGTCCGCTGTCTGTATATTATACCATACCTTAACACACATTATCATTTTATCCGTACCTTCCAATGTGATGTGTGCAAATTCAGAGTTAATATAATTATTTTATTTTTAATGCACTTCACCCTTAAAATTATTAATATATTTATGGGGTCGGTTTGACAGGGCCGATTCGACTTGGACCAGAATGACTTGTTCAACAACAAGCCAATCATTTTCTCATTTCTCCAAATTGCAGTTAAGGATACAGGTCTATAATTTATAGCGCTGTGTTTATTGTCTTTTTTTAAAAATAGGTACCTGCTTCTAGTATGGCTGTTGTATTTTCACATGTAAAATCACTTTTGAATTGTTCATTAACCCTTTAGGCCAAAATAAAAATATAGTTTGTTTGCCTAAACGCAACCGACCCCAAAAAATCCCGCTGAGTCAAAAAAAATTTTGCTGTAAAATTTCGATTTTTTTTTATTTCCGGATTTTCAACATGTATAAAATATTAGTTTTACAGGTTAAATCACTTTCGCGCTTACAACAACACTACAAAATCCTTGCCGGGAAGCGCGTAACTGATACTGATGAGATTTTTTTCGATATCCTCAGCATTTATCATTATATATTGAAACCACCTGTAATTGGAAATGGCAGACAGTTATTTTACACTGTCTTCGTCTGTTGTAGTCAAAACTGACAATAAAGTGAAACCGATTGTGTCAAACAGACTCTTCAGATTTAAAAAAAACAACAACATGGAATGACGTCTTCGACGAGGTGACGGACCCCGAAGAAGTGGACTTGAAAAAGACAGATCAAATTTTAGTGACAGTCTCGGACAGAGCTGGACAAACATTTGAGCCCGACATGGAAGAATCTGGTGCTCCAAAAAAAAAAAGAATTTGTCTACCTACCTACCCATACCCAAAAATCATGGGTCGGGTTTGGGCAAACTGAAATATTTTTAAGGATGGCCTTATCTACTAGTGACGCCTATATATACGTCAGTAAAAAATAGCCTTGAAATCCTGGTGACACACCTCTGCGTTAGCGATAACTACTATCGAAATCCTGTTGGCGCATATAAGCGTTTTGTCCGCCATGATGAATAAACCTGGTGACGCATAAATGCGTCTGAAAGAGTGATGTAAAACAAGTGCTGATTGGTCGAAGATGGGAATTCTTTCAAATAAATAAAAATAATATCCAATTAGAAAAAAGATTAAGCTTTCTTTTGATATCAAACATGTATACGTCACGATATAATTTTAGAACAGAACAAAGGATTAAAAGTATGAATTAAACCACATGGAAAATGTAACCATTGTCATGGATTCCGATTCAGACATAAGTGAATTTGAGGGATTTTCGCCGAGTGACATAGATGATGGAGATGATCCAATGTTTGAAATAGGATCAGACATTAGTGTTAGTCTCGTTTGAACTCCGGAGACGAACGAAAACGAAGAATCCTATGAGGAAGAAGTCCGAAACGACACGTGGAGTGAAAATCTCCGTGCATTCCAAATTGACCCGTTTGTATCCCCGCCTGGGGCAACATTTGAGCTTGGGCCTTTGCGGACTGAAAAGGATTTTTTTCTACATTTTTTTCCAGAGAATCTTGTAGAAAGGCTTGTTACCGAAACTAATATTAGTAATAATTATGCAAAGCAAATGACCGAGGAAAAGCCTGATGGAAAATGGACAGAAACAAATCTGACGGAAATGTGGGCTTTTCTTGGAATTTTCATTATCTTCAGTATTATGCAAGTGCCTAAATATTCAATTTCCTGGGGTTCTTCTACCTTTTTTGGGATACCAGGTCTCAGTGAAATAATGTCCCGTGAGAGATTTGAAAGATTGTGAATGACACAACAAACAATCCAGCACGTTGGCAACCTGGACATGACAAATTATGCCATATCAGGCCAATATTAGACACAGTTCTTGAAAAATGTTTGAAAAATTATAGCCCTCCTAAAAATCAGTCGATAGACGAAGGAATGATTGCTTACAAAGGCAGACTAAGTTTCAAACAGTACTTACCCGCAAAGCCCACAAAATTTGGAGTTAAAGTATGGGAACGTGCTCACCCGAAAACAGGATGCGTCAATGAGTTTCAAATTTATGTTGGGAAGCCAGAGGGGCAAAGAGGACGTGTTTCTGAGGAGGGACTAGGTGGTAGAGTAATCAAGGATCTGACAAGTTCTATCAAAAACAAAAATCATTACATTTACATGGACAATTATTTCTCAAGTCCAAAACTCTTTGAAGATTTATTGAAAGATGGAATATACTGTTGTGGTATGGTGCGAAGTAATTGGAAAGGACTTCCAGAAAAACTTAGAAACACCAAACAGTTTAAGAAATCAAGATGATATGAAAACAATGCAAGAGGATACTATGATTTGTGTAGCTTGGAAAGACAGACAAATTGTTCACATTCTTTTCAATAACATGGATCCTAGAGAGTTGGGTAACGTCACACGACGTGAAAAAGATGGAAGAAGGAAGGAAGTCAGGTGTTCCAAAGTGGCAGATACTTATTCAAAAAACAAAGGAGGAGTGGATATAGCTAAGCTGATCAAAATACAGGATGCAATATTCCATATGCCGCCAAGCGAAGAAATGGTGGAAATATATCTTCTGATTTCTTTTTGACACTGCAGTTTGCAACTCGCTCATCTGCTTTAGAAAATCAAAAAATCATCCCAAACTTACTAGATCTGGCAAAAATAAAACTGTGAAGCAATTGGACTTTAGAATGAACCTTGCTAAACAGATGATTAGTGGGTATAAAGGAACAAGAAAAAGGAAATATGTAGTAAACATTGACATAGATGGAAATGGGCACTGGCCAGGATGTTTTGAAAAGAGGGACCACTGCCTTCAATGTTCAAAGGAGGGGAGAAGACATGAGGTGTTTTTTGGATGTAAAGAATGTAAAATTCATTTTAATTTACATTGTATGTGCCAGATGATTCAGTTTTTTTGCCCTTTAAATACTGCCAGAAGGTTTTAGGTTTTTCTACCAACTGTGGACCCAATGATATCAGAGCTGAGGAATAAATATATAGCTGGAAACAAGACAATGTCGTAACAACAGTATTCCCCCCACACACAATTTGAATGGAGCAGTTTTGATAGTGCAGCTGCCTTTATTTATTAACACTATTACACTGTTTGTAAGAAACAATTATCCAGACCAAAAACTATATACCGCAACAGTATTATTGATACAGGAAGGTGTTATGCGCATCGTAGGTGTACCCTTGCTATGGGGGTTTGATGGTATGCCCCCTCAAGAAAAATTATATCGTCACACAAGACACATACATGTATCAACAGTCTAGCATTTTTCTTCAGATTAACAATAATTGATATAATCTCAGGACTTGCTATCCTCTATATAGTTGATACCCCATGATCTCAGGACTTGCGACCCTCTATGTAGTTGATACCCTGAGAATACTTTACACCCAAGTGTGTGGTAGACTTAGTTTAATTAAATAGATCCTTGATCATAGAATTCCTTCTAATGTTGTGTATTCAGGGTCATCATGGATAATCCTTTGAAATTCTAAGTTGTAAAATTTATTTGTGTATATTTACATGTACATGCCCAGATTTTCCTATAGACTGCAGCAATAATGGGCCCCTCAAACTTGGGGCCCTAAAAAGTTTACTTCAAGCTACATGTATGTAAATGTCGCTAAAATATATCACAAGTAAAAATTATTCAAGAGGGGTGTGGGCAGGTTAGAGGATGGCTCTCTCTGAGGGGGCCATACTTTCATTAACCTAGGGGCCCCAAAAGGTCATAATACAGCCCTGTTTATATATGTTTTATCTTCAGAAATACTGGGAAATATATCATAATATAATATAACATATGATCTCTATTTACAGAAATATGGAATCTTTAAATGAAGGAGAATTACAGCAACATGAGGAAATGGGAACAAATGGACATGCCGAGGGGGAAGTAAAAACTACATGTTTGAAAGAGGACACCAGCACAAAGGCACTGTCAGTTGAGCATGCAAATGATGAATCAGAAGCTCAAGCTTTGAATGAGAGATCAGTGAGACAGACAGATGATGCTTCAGAAACTACGGCTAGTGGGGAAGAAGTCAATAGTGAAACGGAGATAAATCTAGAGTCTAAACATCAGGATGGAGAAATTGATAATGTTAATTCAAAAAACAATTCTGAAGAAACAGATGACAAAAATAATGACAGAAACGATGAAGAAGAAACACAAAGAGTAGATGAAATGATCTTAAAAAATGAAAATGTTGAAAATAACTTGAACTTGGACAGTTCTGAAAACATACTTCCTGATGAAAAAGAGAGTGGAGCTGAATTAGATATAGAATTAGTAGAAGATGATGCTGATAAAAAAATTGTGGACAAAAAAGAAGAATTGAAAGAATACAGGATAAATGATGAAAATGGAAACTTTGATGAAATTTCAGAGGATTTATTAGTTTTTAGGGAGAAAAGATCAGAACATGACCCAGGGGATGATGATGTGTATTTTAGTGATAGAACTGAATCCACCAATATTTTGGAAACCATGGAAAATAGTGCACAAGAAGATTTAGTTGAAACACAGATGAATGAAGTAACAGAAATTATGCAAGAAAATTTAAATGTTGATGGCATACATGTGGCTTCAGAAAAAAGTAATGTAAAAAGTGTAAGTGAAAGTAAAAATAAACATTTAGAGGATTCTGATGTTTTGGAAGAAAAGAAAGAAAATGATGATGATGATGACGAAGATGGAAGTCATTCTACTGATACAAGTAATTTAGCAAATATTATTGTGAAACATGTACTTGATACTGCAGTGTCATCATTTAATAATGACACATCCTTTTCTTCTGATGAAGGAGTTGAAAATGATCAGGAATTGATGTCCAGAGAAAGCTTGACAGTCAAAGATGAGGATAAGAAGCAGGTCAAACATTCTAATGAACAGGATGACATGACAGTAGACAAGGAAATGTACAATTTATCAGAATCATCAATAATGTCAAACATTTCAACTAGTGAACAATGTCTGCTATCTGGAGAAGAAGATTCTGGTGGCAATGAAGTCGTTTTTGATGAAAATGGCAATAGAAGAACAGCAGATCAGCACTTTAATCCTGTTGCCATAGAAATAGCTGTAGCTATGGTATATGATCAAAAAGAGGCTACACAAAATAGAGTAACAGACCAAATAAGAGAGGATATTCAAGAGATTTCTGAACATATCAGTTTAAATGATACTGTTGAAACTGAACAAAATATTTCTAAAACTATTGAAAATGATGAAAATAGAATTCATGAAATACTAACATCTGAGGAGGATGTTAAAGAACAAGAAGAACAAAGTGTAGAGGTATCCTCAGACTTTCCTTGTGGTAGTCAAGGGTTACCAGAACTTCCCTTAGATTCTCTTTGTTGTAGTCAAGGGTTACCAGAACTTCCCCCACTACCTAATTATCCAGATTTTCCTATAAATTATGGAAATTACAAAGTTTGTCGAAATTTGTCACCTAGTGAAAAAGAATGTCTGATCATTGAAACAGGAGAAATGGTTACATGCAAGGACAAACTTAATTCCAAAACTAGTGGAAAAATTGGAGATGAAGGCAACAAAATGAGAAAGTTTAAACCACCAGAAGACCTCAGTGAAATTGGAAAAGAATCAAAGATTTGTACACTATCAAATGCTCCTCAACAGACAATAAACAACGTTTCCCAGGATATGATTGGCTCAGAATGTACTAAATCTAGCTCTCCACATAGAAATGGTGAGAGCTCTTTTAGAATAATGAAAAATGAATATGATTGTAAGCAAAGCCCAGTAACTTCACTGAGAAATGATTATGAAGAGAAAAATTTTAATAGAGTTCAGAATGTTCCTGCAAACATTGATTATGAGGTTGATATCCTTCCACAATCTAGATATTCAGAAGACAATCCAGAAGCAAGAATTCCAAGGAATCAGCAGGTCTTGTTCAAACATCTTGGTGAACAAGACTTTAAATTAAACAGGAGTGGGGAAAATCAACAACTGAACAATGAAAGTGATTTAAGGGGCAGAATCCAACAGAATGTTTTACAATCATCATCACCAAGAAATATACATCAGACAAACGGAGATATTGATTTGTCAAATCCAAGTGTTATGGTGCGATATCAAAGAAATATTTTATCACAAAATCTGCATCAAAATTTTGCACACGCATCTCTTCCTACAGATGCAGACCATAATGCACGAAATTTCAATACCCCACGGTCACATTCAGCAGACTTTTCTAACCAAAGCAAAGGAACAGAAGCTGACAGACCTATGGTCTCACCTTTTTATGCAAAATATGGAAATTCATCACAAAGCAGGAACATGCTAGGATATCCAGATGATGAAGGAGAATTTTCAGCGTCATCTGAGTCAATGCCATCAAAATCAGGATCTGTACCAAGTTATAGGACACTACATGAACAACAGGTAAACTATAATGTATTATTATCTTGTAAGAAGAGTTTAAAGATACCAAAGGGGTAATCAGAATCCGTAAATCAAAGAAGAATAGACAGCACAATGGCCAAAAGAAAAAGGACGAAAGGACAAACAACGATCTTCAAAACATACACATAAAACTAAAGATCGAGTAACATGAACCCCACTAAAAATGGGGGGTGCTACGAAAGGCTAAGCAGTTCCTGCTCCACTAGTGACACCTGTCATGTTAAATCTAATTACAAACCCGTTAAGAAATGAATGCTAAAACACATAAACAGAAATTAAGATGGCCACCATTCATGGGACATGCATATATCATATAAATGTAGTTTATTACTTACAGGGAAAAATCAATCTTTGAACTACTGAACTGTTTGAATATAAATTATCATTGAATGATGGGTGTGTACCTAATATATTTCTTCTGCAGATTGAAAAGTTCGATAACCACCACCTTGGAACAGTGAGTGAGTGATTGTTGTTTAATGTCAACTCAGCAATTTTTCAGCTATATCATGGCAAGAACAAGTTAATTTTCAATGAGATAATTATGAGGTCCGCTTTGTACTACTAACTAGACCAACACGCTGAGTTGGATTTTTATAGTGCTAGCTCACTGAAACAACAGTCTGTGGATAGACATGTCGCCCCAATCGGACACATTCTCCTGATTCCGAGCCAACCAGTCTTTGCTCTTTCTGCTTAATGCTGCGTGCTTAGCGGAGAAATAACAAATACCAATTATATGATCTTTGGTTTGACCCGATTGGGGCTCGAACCCACAATCTACTGCACTGGAGATGAGCATGCTAACTAATAGGCCACTGATGCGATTGGAACATCATGAACATACATGTAGAATGTAGTTTTGATATGGTTTAATACAATATACATCTGTACTGAATCCAACTGTTTGATTCTAAGCTTTTCATGCATGGGTGAACAAATTTCTGTTCTTTGTGATTGATTGATTGTTATTTAACATCAATTGAGCATACATATTTAGCTTTATTCATCATGAGATCAAGCTTTCTGTGCAGATAGAAAGTTATCAAGATGGTTGTCAAATGTTATAATACATGTATTTTAAGTTGTTTAAAATTAATTCTCATGCACATGGTATATAAATTCAAAGGTCAAAGGAGAAATTTGTCCAGAAGCAAGATTTGAAATCCAAGATGACCATGTGCACATGTACAGTCATATTAGAATGGTTTGAAAATCTTATTTTTTGTTGAAATTAATCATGTGACTCATTAACTTGAACATTCTTTGAATAATATGGACCATGTAATAATTATGTCTCCCCTTCGAACGAAGGAAGACATACAGTTTGTATTGTTTTAATCTGATTTTTTCTTCTTCTTCTTCCGCTTCCATTTCTTCTCAGCGAAGCTGGTCCGGACCATAAATTTTTTGTCTTTCGAGATAGGTCAATGATATATGGTATGTGGGTGCATGACCATCAGGCGGTGTGTCGCGTACTGTAATGACCTTCGTTGGACCTTGACCTTTGACCTCAAGGTCAAATAATTGTTTTTTAAATAGTATGTTCTTGTCCGGGCCATAACATTTTTGTCTTTCAATATAGGTCAATGATATTTGGTATGTGGGTGCATGACCATAAGGCAGTGTGTCGCGTACCATCATGACCTTCGTGGGACTTTGACCTCAAGGTCAAATAATTGTTTTTTAAATAGTATCATTCAACTCATAATGTGTAACTTATTGTTGTACAGATGGCCGCATTAAGGGGAGACATACATATAAGTTTTAGGTATCTAAAACAGTTCTTCCTAGTTATCATCAATTTAATGTTTTATATAATTCAGATCGTAAATCTAAAATCAATATCACCTGAGTAATCTGGCAGTGTAGTTAATCAATAGAGTCAATTTGATAAACAATTTTTTTCTGGAAGCCATTCTTAAATGTGTATTTATGTCTCCCCTTCGAACAAAGGGAGACATATTGTTTTAGTCTGATTTTTTCTTCTGCTTCTTCTCAGCGAAGCTTGTCCAGACCATAACTTTTTTGTCTTTCCAGATACAAATGTAGGTCAATTATATTTGGTATGTGGGTGCATGACCATAAGGTGGTGTGTCGCATACCGTAATGATCTTCGTGGAACCTTGACCTTTGACTTCAAGGTCAAATAATTATTTTTTAAATAGTATCATTCAACTCATAATGTGTAACTTATTGTTGTACAGATGGCCGCATTAAGGGGAAACATAAATGTTAGGTATCTAAAACAGTTCTTCCTAGTTTATTTATGCATTTCTTTATTTCGTTTAGCATCCATTCTATATTATGATATACACTGGTAGATTGTTTAGTGGCATAATTATGTACAATATATACATGAACAATGTACATTAATATTTGTTATCATTATTGAATTTTTTTTCATATTTCATTTCATTTTAGAATACTTGGATGCAGATGTTTAAAACATTAGAAGAAAAACATCATCTGGATCTTCAGCAGCAGAATCGACTTCATAAAGAAGCTTTATTTAACCTGCAACAAAGTATGGAAGATGAACTTCTTGACCAACAAAAAAGTTTCCGTCAAAAACTGACAGTGCACAAAGAGGCACTATCACAATCATTGAACCGTTCATTAAGTCCAATTAATTCTGTTTATGATAAAAAGAAAATAAGTAATTCAAGAATGAACGATTCACATGTTTCACGTTGTGATGATAATTTCACTCATAGTAACGTACAGGATGGAACGTTATCATACCAAGAAACATTTCAGACCCATAATTCCTTACTTAGAAATCAATCACCATCTTGGCGGGAAATTTACAAGGAAATTAGAGGAACAGACGCTAGTGATGAGGAACAGTCTCCAAGGGAATCAGCTGTGAGGAGATCATTAGACAAAGATTTGACAACTTCACCAGAGAAGTCAAGGGGGAGAACTGACGGAGAAGGTCAGAAAGAACAGAATGTCAAAAGACAAACAGTATCACCAAGGGAACAACCTTCAAGATTTGGTCATTCAGATCGGCCTCGTGCTGGTGTGTACAGTAGTCCTATGCCTCTTCTGAGAGGTAGAGGAAGTAATTCACAGGTATACTATGTCATGTATAATGTATTGTACATGTATATACAGAATTTTCTAGCTTGGATTTACAACTACCTGTGCAATCGGTACCTATCACCATTAAAATTGTGAGTTCAAATCCCACTCAGGCGAAGTGTACTCGATTAGATTCGATACAACATTATGTGATAAAGTTTGTCAGTGACTTGCATCAGGTTTGTGGTTTTCTCCAGGTATTCCGGTCTCCTCCATCAATAAAACATCAACGCCACGATATAACTGAAATATTGTTGAAAGTGGTGTTAAACACCATAAACCAAACCGGAATTCTCTAGCTGAGGAAGTTTAAGATTTTTGCTTCACTGGAAAAACTGTGATTTCACATCAATATATAACATCATTTATCAGTTGGATCAACATCAACAAGTAGGTCTGTAAGAGTTATAGGAGATACATGTATACCACTAAAGAATTCTCCATAGCCTTCTATGTTAAATTTAAAAAAAATTGAGCTTTCATACCGAATTCATTTTAAGGTTAATCTAAGTGACATTCATATCTCATGGAAGGGGTACCTAATTGGAAGCTTAACTCCGAAAATCAACATACAGTTAATGTCATATAAGAAAAAACAGACAGTCCGAAGATGTCTACCGTCAAAAATCCTACTTTCATTTTCAATTTAACACAACTTCAGGTGGTTTCTTTCCAATGCAATCAATTTTTTATTTAGAACCACAAGGACATCAAATATGGGCTTAAAATTATCCTAAAATATGTAGGTTTCTGCTGACATTCAGTATTTTGCAGTATCTAATAGAGTTTATTTTTTATCCAACAATGTAGGAATCCATTTTGTGTTTACGTACTACTTTCGACTGGTACCCATGTTTAGTGGTATTACACCTTATAACACTTTCATAATCAGCAGTACTTTTCTCAAATTTCAGGAAAATAACAATGTAGCTTGCAGTATCCACATTAGATAGCAGGGATGATAGGAAATAAGCTTCTTCTAACCAAAGATCACTGTGTGAGCAAAACTGCTTCATGTGAGCAATGTATATGATCTCTTGTTTCTAATTTCAGCATGTATCACAGCCTATGCAAGCCATACCTGTAAATGAAGACAAAAATGTTAACACATGCGACAAAGTTACCTCTCCTTCTGTGAGTGGAAAGAGTCCATCACGACAGCAGCAACAACAGATGCTGTTACAGAATGATCAGAGAGAAGCAGAATTATTCGGGGATTCCACAGCATCTGATGATGTATATTTATCAGCTAGGTAAAACAATCTTATCATTTGTCCACAGTGGACAATGTGAACTATTTTCAACACTCATCTTCTGTTGGGGATTGGGTTGGGTTATGGTGTTTAATGCCACTTTCAACAATATTTCAGTTATATTGTGTTGGTCAGTTTTATTGGTGGAGGAAACCTGAGTACCCGTAGAAGATCACAGACCTGCTGCAAGTCACTGACAAACTTTATCGCATAATGTTGTATCGAGTACAACTCGCCTGAGGAGGATTCGAACTCGCAACCTTAGTGATGATAGGCACTGATTGCATGTGTAGTTTTTAATTCAACTGCCATACTATCGCGACCACGACAGCCCCTCATATTCTGTTGGAATCAATGTATATAAATAAACACACTTATAAAGAGTGTTTATTTGATGCTGCTTGTTTTTCTTACTGAAAAGAGCTGAAACATCAAACTGATTTAAAACATTCCACACTGAAGAATATTTTTCTGCATTTTTATAGTTTTTTTAAAATATTATAACCATATTGATTTGAAAAGGCAACGAGAGCTTTTACCATCATGCAGTCTCTGTCGTGTGTTCTTCCTACATCCATCTTTGTTGTAAGCTTTTCATATTTCAATCATCTCCTCAAACCAAATCTCCAAATTAAACCAGACTAGTCTGGGATTGTCCTTGAGTGCACATTTTTATATTTGATAATGCCTACTTCCAGAATGACTCATTTAAAAAAGGAATTTCTTCGAATGACAAAATCTTTACATTTGAAACTAGAATGAGTTGAGGTGTAAGTTGTAGCTGGTATTAAATAAAAGGTTTGATTTTTTCCTATGAAATTATTTTTTTTTAGAATAAGTGTTATAATGTACCAAGAAGAATGTTTTATATTTTTGTTACAGTTCTCACGATCAGCACCGGTTCTCCGGCCCAAGACCAGTAAATTTTTCAGTTTTTATTTAGAACTATATAAAAATAAATTCAAGAATTTGATTTGGAACAGTAAATTCAAATTTTCATTTTGAGGATTGTTGTTATAGCACCACACAAATGTTGCTGTTGTATTATGTTAAGGGTCTATCATTGTTATTATAGTCACCATCTTGTCTACTATCTGATAGATTTCCTAGATAAACTTAATTGAAAGGGGCCAAATGTTTACAAATTCCAAAATTTAAGCTTTCTTTTTTTCATCCAATTTTAATTCATACCCCCCTCCAAATGCTCATCGTTATGAGGAACAGTTGCATCCTCAAATATTTGAATTCCAGCTTTGATAAAAATCACGGAATCATGGATTACTCTCTGACCTACTATATTTTACGAACTACATGTATAGGGCCAAGACTTTTTTTTTTACCTTATAAATGATATTTTTTCTATTATAAACCAATGGAAAATAGACATATAATTCTTATAGATGTATAGTCCAGAAAGTATGCTATAAGGTTTTGATAAAAGCACATTGCAGCCATAGATTTTTGGAATCAAGAACAACAACCGTTACCTTTTGGTTTTTTATGCCCCCGCGACAAAGAGTCGAGGAAGGGGGAGGGGGGGGAGGCATATTAATTTACCCCTGTTCGTCCGTCCGGATATAGCTACATGGTTTGTCCAGCTATCTCCTCCTACAGTTTTGGAGCTACAACTTTAATATTTTGTAGGATGTTTATACACATAATGGAAGTGTGCATGTCCACAGGATTTTGATTTTCTTCAAATATTCTCAAAATGATAGGTACATGTAGTTGGACATTTTTTTGTCATTTTGTTTGTCCATCCGGATATAGATACATTTTTTGTACATGGTTTGTCCGGCTATCTCCTCCTACAGTTTTGGAGCTACAGCTTTAATATTTTGTATGATGTTTATACATATAATGGAGGTTGACTTGTTTATAATTTCTTATGGTCAGGCGGGGGCATCATTTGTGTCTTACAGACACACTTCATTTTTTTTAAGTCACTCCTAACAAAACAACTTTGTCCATAATTATCAAGTGCAGGGGCATACTTCTTTTCTAGTTTTGGGGGGGGGGGACTTCTTCATGAGGTCTTTTTAGCTCACCTGACCAAAAGGGTCATGTGAGCTATTGCTACCACTGGGCGTCTGTCGTTAGCTTTTTGCATTTTAATCAACTCCTCTAAAACCACTGGGCCAATTTGAACCAAACTTTGGTGGAATGGTCCTTGGGTGGTCCCCTTTCAGAATTGTGTTCGACAGCCCCGCCTTCCATTCAAGATGGCTGTCCTATAAATAGAAAATTCGGCAAAAATCACTTAAAAACTATCTTCTCTAAAACTACTGGGCCCATTGGGCCCAAACTATGGCGGAATGATCTTCAGATGGTCATCTTTGAGAATTGTGTCCGACGACCCCGGCCGCCAACCAAGATAGCCGCTGTTACTAAAAATAGAAAATTTGGCAAAAAATCACTTAAAAATTATCTCCTCTGAAACAACTAGGCCAATTGGGCCCAAACTATGGTGGAATGGTCTTTAGGTGGTCATCTTTCAGAATTGTGTTTGACGACCCCGGCTGCCAACCAAGATCGACACCGTTACTAAAAATAGAAAATTCAGCAAAAAATCACTTAAAAGTTATCTCCTCTGAAACTGCTGGGCCAATTGGGCCCAAACTATGGTGGAATGGTCTTTAGGTGATCCCCTTTCAGAATTCTGACCGACGACCCCAGCCGTCAGCCAAGCTGTTCCCCATTACTAAAAATAGAAAATTTGGCAAAAAATCACTTAAAAATGATCTCCTCTGAAACTGCTGGGTCAAATGGGCCCAAACTATGGTGAAATGGTCTTTAGATGGTCCTCTTTCAGAATTATATGCGACAACCCCACCCACCAAAGAAGATGGCAGCCATTGCTAAAAATAGAAGATCGCAAAAATTCACTTAAAAATGTTATTTTTTGTATGTTTCCGTGCAATAACTTTTATTCCAGTTGACCTATTGCCATGGAATTTTAATATAATGATCCTAGCTACAAAATAAAGCCTGGGATTGAAAATGGAGGGTCTGTCTCCACCCGTTTGGAAACAAGAGGCCCAAAGGAGCTGAAATTGGTATTTTCATACTTTAGGGTATAGAATGTTTATTTTTTGTCTGATTTTGATGCAGTTTTTTCTTTAGATTCCTTATTAAATTGTCAGCGGATTTTACTACAGAATCTTCCATATACTTAGCAATATTTATGGCTTTTCTTTTTTGGGGCCAACTTTGAGCCAGGTGAGCGATTACAGGCTCCTAGGAGCCTCTAGTTTCTTTTTGATACTTCCCACTTCTTCATGTTGATGGAAGCTTTATTTATTTATGAATTGGCATGAGCATAGCTATTGTAAATGCAATATAATTTTTTATTTCAATTTTAGCAATCGAGTTAGCTTACGTGAGAAACATGCCAAACATATGGCAGACTTGAGGGAATATTATGAGAAAGAACTGCGTGACTTGAAGTCCTCTTTACTTCTTGAAATAACAGAAGAATCCCCATTCAAACAAGTGTCCAATGAGAACCAAAATTTAGTCATAGAAAACAGACTACTGAGAGAGAAAATTGAAGATTTGGAAAATGAACTGACAGGCTTCAACAGGTATATTATTTCTCCAGTTTGTTGAATGTTTTCTACAGCAGATAATCCATAAGATAACCTTGAATGGATATGATAAAAAATTATACTTTACAAAATATTGTTAAGAAGAAGAGTTTGAAGATACCAAAGAGGTAATCAGAATCTGTAATTCGAAGAAGGACAGACAACACAATAGCTAAAAGGGCAAACAACGATCTACAAAACACTACACAGAAAACTAAAGATTGAGTAACACGAACCCTACTAAAAACGGGGGGTGAACTCAGGTGCTCCAGAAGGGTAAGCCGTTCCTGCTCCACTAGTGGTACCCATCACGTTACTCTAGTTACAAACCTGATGATAAGTCATGAATGAGGAAAGGGCCGGGAAGTGGATACAACAAGAGGAACATAATCGTGGTCATTTGTGACACAGATATTCTGTACCTGTTAACCATGTCATGGTGGCGACTGTAAAGCTTTCAATGTGATGACTTCAATTTAACCAAGAGGAACCTTTGTTTCAGTAGCTTCCTTGTTAGCAGCAACCCTCTATCAAGGAAATCCTGATAGGAACCATAAGCTCTGGAATATCGTATCAACTGAGAGAGATATACTCCATATACAGAAATGTAGTTTGATATGATATGTTATAAAAACTATGATTTACAAGAATTAAATAGAATAAGTATGATTGTTTACATGATCTTTAAAACTCCGTCTAGATCAGACAAAATTGAATATGTAGAGAAATGAAGTGTCATTATCATAGAAGATAATCATTGTCCATTTAATTCTTATCTATATATTTATACATTGTATTAATAATGAATCAATAACATGACTTAATGTCATTATCATAGAAGATAATCATTGTCAGTTTAATTCTTATCTATATATTTATACATTGTATTAATAATGAATCAATAACATGACTTAATGTCATTATCATAGAAGATAATCATTGTCAGTTTAATTCTTATCTATATATTTATACATTGTATTAATAATGAATCAATAACATGACTTAATGTCATTATCATAGAAGATAATCATTGTCAGTTTAATTCTTATCTATATATTTATACATTGTATTAATAATGAATCAATAACATGACTTAATGTCATTATCATAGAAGATAATCATTGTCAGTTTAATTCTTATCTATATATTTATACATTGTATTAATAATGAATCAATAACATGACTTAATGTCATTATCATAGAAGATAATCATTGTCAGTTTAATTCTTATCTATATATTTATACATTGTATTAATAATGAATCAATAACATGACTTAATGTCATTATCATAGAAGATAATCATTGTCAGTTTAATTCTTATCTATATATTTATACATTGTATTAATAATGAATCAATAACATGACTTAATGTCATTATCATAGAAGATAATCATTGTCAGTTTAATTCTTATCTATATATTTATACATTGTATTAATAATGAATCAATAACATGACTTAATGTCATTATCATAGAAGATAATCATTGTCAGTTTAATTCTTATCTATATATTTATACATTGTATTAATAATGAATCAATAACATGACTTAATGTCATTATCGTAGAAGATAATCATTGTCAGTTTAATTCTTATCTATATATTTATGCATTGTATTAATAATGAATCAATAACATGACTTAATCATTAAATTTAGAATCAGATAATACATGGAATATGAGACATTAAAAGATCTTCAGGGACCGTCACATGGTCGTGATCATATGGTAGTTGGATTTACATCTGCCTGTTCAATCGGTGCCTATCACCACTAATGTTGTGGTACTCCAATTTTCTCCACCAATAAAACTGACCACTGCGATATAACTGAAATATTGTTGAAAGTGGTGTTAAATACCATAACCCCCTAACCCCTGAATCAATAACATTAAAATCGAATCATTAAATTTAGTATCAGATAATACATGGAATATGAAGTATTTAAAGATGATCACATCACATATTACATCTTCATCATATTTATTTTCAGAAGAATAAGAGAATTAGAACAGTTTAATCATGGATTAGAAGATAAAGTTGTGAGTTTAGATTAAATACAAGGTTGAATGATTTATATACAGTAGAACTTTGGTGGCTTGAACTAGAGGGACTGTCAAAATGTGTTTGAGTTATGGGAAATTCGAGCCACTAAAGTTCCATAATTTCAGAAAGAAAACAAACTGGTTCTGACCTGGGACAGTTTCTTTATACTATGATAATCTGATCCACAGTACAGTGGGCCTTTGTCGTAAAAAATATTTAACCCTTTAGAATGTTCTTAAAGACTATGCCTTCTTTAGAATGTTCTTAAAGACTACACCTTCTTTAGAATGTTCTTAAAGACTATGCCTTCTTTAGAATGTTCTTAAAGACTATGCCTTCTTTAGAATGTTCTTAAAGACTATGCCTTCTTTAGAATGTTCTTAAAGACTATGCCTTCTTTAGAATGTTCTTAAAGACTACGCCTTCTTTAGAATGTTCTTAAAGACTATGCCTTCTTTAGAATGTTCTTAAAGACTATGCCTTCTTTAGAATGTTCTTAAAGACTACGCCTTCTTTAGAATGTTCTTAAAGACTATGCCTTCTTTAGAATGTTCTTAAAGACTACGCCTTCTTTAGAATGTTCTTAAAGACTATGCCTTCTTTAGAATGTTCTTAAAGACTATGCCTTCTTTAGAATGTTCTTAAAGACTACTCCTTCTTTAGAATGTTCTTAAAGACTATGCCTTCTTTAGAATGTTCTTAAAGACTATGCCTTCTTTAGAATGTTCTTAAAGACTATGCCTTCTTTAGAATGTTCTTAAAGACTATGCCTTCTTTAGAATGTTCTTAAAGACTATGCCTTCTTTAGAATGTTCTTAAAGACTATGCCTTCTTTAGAATGTTCTTAAAGACTATGCCTTCTTTAGAATGTTCTTAAAGACTATGCCTTCTTTAGAATGTTCTTAAAGACTATGCCTTCTTTAGAATGTTCTTAAAGACTATGCCTTCTTTAGAATGTTCTTAAAGACTATGCCTTCTTTAGAATGTTCTTAAAGACTATGCCTTCTTTAGAATGTTCTTAAAGACTATGCCTTCTTTAGAATGTTCTTAAAGACTACGCCTTCTTTAGAATGTTCTTAAAGACTATGCCTTCTTTAGAATGTTCTTAAAGACTATGCCTTCTTTAGAATGTTCTTAAAGACTACTCCTTCTTTAGAATGTTCTTAAAGACTATGCCTTCTTTAGAATGTTCTTAAAGACTATGCCTTCTTTAGAATGTTCTTAAAGACTACGCCTTCTTTAGAATGTTCTTAAAGACTATGCCTTCTTTAGAATGTTCTTAAAGACTATGCCTTCTTTAGAATGTTCTTAAAGACTATGCCTTCTTTAGAATGTTCTTAAAGACTATGCCTTCTTTAGAATGTTCTTAAAGACTACGCCTTCTTTAGAATGTTCTTAAAGACTACGCCTTCTTTAGAATGTTCTTAAAGACTACGCCTTCTTTAGAATGTTCTTAAAGACTATGCCTTCTTTAGAATGTTCTTAAAGACTATGCCTTCTTTAGAATGTTCTTAAAGACTACGCCTTCTTTAGAATGTTCTTAAAGACTACGCCTTCTTTAGAATGTTCTTAAAGACTACGCCTTCTTTAGAATGTTCTTAAAGACTATGCCTTCTTTAGAATGTTCTTAAAGACTATGCCTTCTTTAGAATGTTCTTAAAGACTATGCCTTCTTTAGAATGTTCTTAAAGACTATGCCTTCTTTAGAATGTTCTTAAAGACTATGCCTTCTTTAGAATGTTCTTAAAGACTATGCCTTCTTTAGAATGTTCTTAAAGACTATGCCCTCTTTAGAATGTTCTTAAAGACTATGCCTTCTTTAGAATGTTCTTAAAGACTATGCCTTCTTTAGAATGTTCTTAAAGACTATGCCTTCTTTAGAATGTTCTTAAAGACTACGCCTTCTTTAGAATGTTCTTAAAGACTACGCCTTCTTTAGAATGTTCTTAAAGACTACGCCTTCTTTAGAATGTTCTTAAAGACTATGCCTTCTTTAGAATGTTCTTAAAGACTACGCCTTCTTTAGAATGTTCTTAAAGACTATGCCTTCTGAATATCTCTTTGGTGTCTTCAAACATTCCTTAGAAACGTTTTTTCACAAATACATGTTCATGAATATATTTAAATATGTGATAAAGTCAACGAATAGTCCTATTTTGTAAATAAAACATAATGTCTTTGAAATTATCCCTAAGTTGTATAAGATTGGAAAAATTTTAGTGACATTATGGTATAGTTATGTTGTCATTCTTTATTTGTAGACAATGTTGTTTTTCACTATAACTTGAATTCTATTTGATCAGTCCTTGTGACATATTAGCACAATGATCTCTATCACTGAATAAAGGTTTGAATGCAATTTGGATTTAAATCAAGAGGCCTTAAGATGCCAAAAATTGTCAGGTGGTAGCACTTTATCTTTACTTATTAAAATAATCGTCAGTCACTAAGGTATAATGGTTGTTAGATTTACAACTACCTGTGTAATCGGTGCCTATTACCACTAAAATTGTGAATTCGAACACCATTCATGGCGAGGTGTGCTCGATACAACATTATGTAATAAAGTTGTCAGTGACTTGTGACAGGTCAGTGGTTTTCTCCAGGTACTCCGATTTCCTCCACCAATAAAACTGACCGCCACGATATAACTGAAATATTGTTGAAAGTGGCATTAAACACCATAAACCAAATCAAACCATCTAAGGTATAATGACACCTTAACATACTTTTATTTAAAATGTAAAATACAATCATTTTATTTCAAATATTTTCATCTCAATAATTTTTCTTCTTACATTTCGAATATCAAATCATTTAAAATACTGTATATATTTTACAGAAGGAATATGCAGAGAAATATGGGGAATCACAGGCTAAACTAAGTAATTTCAGGAACAAGATGGAAGAATTACAGTATTATTTTAGAGAGAAAGATGAAACTAATCAGCAATTAAAATACCAAGTAAAACATCTGAGTGAAAAAATCAGGACCTCCAAGAAGGTATGTGGTTGGTTCGTTGATTTATGGTGTTTAACACCACTTTCAACAATATTTGAGTTATATCGTGGGGGGTCAGTTTTATTGGTGGAGGAAACCAGAGTACCTGAAGAAAACCACTGACCTGTCGCAAGTCACTGACAATCTTTATCACATAATGTTGTATCGAGTACACCTCACCATTAACGGGGTTCGTAAATCCAACGATCACGACCACGATGGCCCCAAGATCGTATGTGCTTACATATGTAAAGGTTTTTATTGACAGCAATTATTACCACTACTGTGTTTCCCAAAAATCTGAAAAATGTTTGTTTTTGTTTATTTTATCTGAACTGGCCAGTATATTGTACATAATTGGGCATAAGAATGTCTGAACTTTCAGATTAATGATACCAAGTGTAGATTGTATCAGAATTTTGATATTTTGTTTTTCTGTGGCAACAGCAACCATTTTTAAATTGCTATTAGACACATGGAAAGGGAACTTTCATAACAGTATGACATATTTCATAAGATCATGACGGACATAAAATTACAAAGCAGAACTTTTTGGTCTTGAGCTCCACCCAAACACACTAAGCCAATGATTTCAAGATTGGTTTTCCATTCATAATGAACAGCTTCTTTAATATAAACAGCAACACCCCTCCCCCTCCGCCAATATTATATCCAGTTCTCAAACTTTGAACATTTAGGTTTACGAAGGAAACATTATTTCTCATGTACTTGTTTATGTTTGATACACTAGACGTAGACGAATCGGAGAAAAAATCCTATTATCAGTTGGACCTGGAATTAATTCAATGCTAGATATAATCAAGAGTATAGCAATCATGGAGAGCATGTAAAACATGTTAGAAAACATACTTCAAGTCTAACTTGCATGCATGCCAAGATGATTGTACATCATAAATTTTTCCAACTCTTGTTCTACATCATTGCATAGAAAATGCAATATAACAATACAAGGTAGGAACTTCACTCCTCCGAATATCAGCATATTTATTAGCCTATGTTCAAATATTGTGCATGGATCACGACAGTGTAAAATTGACCATTTCTAATTCTGTACTGATCTAAAGATATGGGCATCAGGTTATACCAGGTTTTCTTATCGTAAACAGACAGAGCTAGCAACTTTTTTTTTCTTTATTAAGATGCAGGCTTTCATTGTCATCTAAAAATAATCATCTCTTCATCAAGATCGTGTTCTTATCCAGTAATCCATTTCAGATATTTAATTGAAATGTTTTACTTGCAGGTATCTGAAAAATATGAAGCTACAGAGAGAGAACATGTTATGATAAAGGTAATTTATTTTGATATTTATAAAACTACTATTATAAACATTAAAAAAAGATTATTGTATAGATATAATCAAACCTGCTTGAGAGTTCAACCAAAAGGGGCCAACAAAAGCCAAATTCCCAAATTTGAACTTTTTTATTTTTCATCTAATTTTAATCCAGTATTTTGCTAGTAAAACAAGACAAATGTCCAAAATATAATGGGTCCAGCATATTAAGATGTCCAACACATTATTGTGCCCAGCAGTTTAACGTGTCAAGCAAAATGCTATACACTTGTTCAGTTTTCCCTTGTCGACATGCTGCGGACATATTATGCTTTACTCTGAGTAGCCCTTTATTGTTTTGTAAAAATTTATGCGTTTGATATCTTCTCTAAAACAACTGGGTTTATTTTAACCAAATTTAACAAAACATTGGTTGGTCTTCTTCAAAAATTGCTTCAGACAGGTCTGTCAACCTTCAAATATGGCCACCATTACTAAATATAGAAAGCCTTTATTTCTAAATATCTGTTTCCAACATCTCCACTGGATCAGGTTTAAGCAAACTTGGCTTGAATAGTCAAGATTGGTCCTCTTTATAAATTTTGTACAGAATAAAGGGACATAATCATAAGGGGACATAATCATATTCCAATCATCATTAAGTATTAAATTGCCAGATAACTAATTTCACATTTCAATAATCATGCCCTATCAACATTGCAAATATTAAGTAACCCATTGGTAAATTGTTTGTTATCCACAATCATATCTCAATAAGATTTGTTTCTTACACATTTTTTTTCTTAGGAAACCTTAAATAGTACTGAAAACAAGTTATATGATGCTCAGACAGAGATAGTAAACCTAAAGAGGTAAATCTATTTAGCTGACATTTCTGAAAGTAGCAAGTGGGTGCATTGTCATCAACGTCTACATCTATTTAATAGATTTTAACCATTTCAATGTTTTTGTCAGATAATATTGCACGGATGGAAATAAACATGGCAGAAATGTACTTGGATGACCATCAACAGTATTTATGGTTTTCTTTTCATTTTGAAATTGATTTGTTTGTTTGTTTATAAATTATGGTGTTTGATGCCACTTTCAACAATATTTCAGCTTTATTGTGACGGTCAGTTTTATTAGTGGAGGAAACCGGAGAAAACCACCGATCTGTCGCAAGTCACTGACAAACTTTATGACATTTTGAAATTAAACATGCTGCTAGACCAATTATGCTATCGGAAAGGATGACATTTAAAATTCTTTTTCCCAGAAACCACATGTGTGTAGCAATCATAGCATGGTCAGAATGTTCCTAATACAACCCTCTAAAAAGATTCTGTTCTTTGATAAGTTGTACTGAAGCTGCACTTGTAGTGTGAGGAAAGGTAGTTTGGCTGGTTGGTGTAATCCTTCTCTTGTGTGCCTTTTGTAACTTCATTCTTTTGTGGATTCTTTTATACAAAATCTTGATTTAAGAATATCTCTTGTCAAATTCGAAAATGAATGATATCTGTTTTCAGAATACTTTTTTGGGGTGAAATCTTTATTGTTTTAATGAAAAACAGTAATTTTGAGAATTGTTGCTTGTATACTGTCAAGTAATTTTATTCTTTGACAGATTCTCACCAAATTTATACAAAATCTTTATTTCAAGAATATCTCAGTTAAGTTTGAAAATGACTGATAAAGGAATACATTTGTGGGATAGAATATTTGTTTTTTAATAGACTGTGAATTTTGACTATTATTCAATCTTTCATGGATTCTCATCCAAATTATACTGATTCTTTTTTCCAAGATTTCATGTGTTTTATTTGTATAGAAATCAATATACTCTATTCAATCGTGTTTGTTTATTGTGTTTATGGTGTTTAACGCCACTTTCATCAATATTTCAGTTATATCATGGCGGTCAGTTTTATTGGTGGAGGGTACTGGGAGAAAACCACCGACCTGTTGCAAGTCACTGATAAACTTTATCACATAATGTTGTATCGAGTACACCTCGCCATGAACTGGTTTTGAACTCACAACGTTAGTGGTGATGGGCACTGATTGCACAGGTAGTTGTAAATCCAACTACCATACGGCCACGATGACCTCTCTATACAATCAGTATGTAATTTATTTGAAAAGTTTTATAAAAATCATATTACATATCACTGGTTAATTGATAAGCTATTAACAACATTATTATAATTCTATTTTATGTTTTTATATTCATTTCTGTGCCACCATGTACATCTAGTGAGTGAGTGATTGTTGTTTAATGCCAACGCGACAATTTTTCAGCTATGTCATGGCAAGAACAAGTTAATTTTCAATGAGATGATGATGAGTTCCACTTTGTACTAGACAAACACGCTTAGTTGATTTTTATAGTGCTAGCTGACTGAAACAACAGTCAGAGGATAGACATGTTGCCTACCACTCGAAGATATTATCCTGATTCCGAGCCTACCAGTCTTTGCTCTTTCTTCCTAATGCTGCTTGTTTAGCGGAGAAGTAACAAATACCAATTTTATGGTCTTTGGTTTGACCCGATCTGAGCTTGAACCCATGATCTACCACACTCAAGGCGAGCACGCTAAGCATTACACCACCGATGTTGTTATCCATGTATAGTTATCACAAACATTAAGATTAATCAAGTTGTGTATTATGTTAATGTAGTAAATCATATTTAACAATATGTTTATAACCACACTGATCATTGGTAATGTTCATTTTAATATTGTATAATCCTTAGAATGACAAAAAATGGCCTCATTTATTTTTCAGAAATACTTCAAAGCTAGAATTAGAAAACAAAAGATTATCAAGAGAGAATGATAACTTGCACAATAAAAAATTGTTGTGAGTATATTATGTCATTGTAGAATTTTAGCTTGTTGGATACATGACAATCTGCATCACAGATGACACTCTACACATCTCAATGCACCTTGTATCATAGAATATTAAGATTCCCAACTTTTTCAAACTTCACCATTTGCTTGTCAACCCTTTCAAAAAACATTGCTGCCAATGTAACATTTAAATGTGTTAAATTCCAATCAATCAACCAACTTTTTAGCTCACCTTACCAAGGGCCACATGAGCTATTGCCATCACTTGTTATCTGCTGTTCATCTGTAAGCTTTGCACATTTTAATTTTCTTCTGCAAATCTGATGAACCAAATAGAACCATCCATTGCAGAGATGATCCTTGGGAAAAGGGTTGTTGTTTTTTTTTGGTCTATGGTGTTTAGCCACTTTCAACAATATTTCAGTTATATCATGACAGTCAGATTTATTGGTGGAGGAAACCGGAGTATCTGGAGATAATCACCGACCTGTCTCAAGTCACTGACAAACTTTATCACATAATGTTGTATTTTAGTATACCTCTCCATGAACGGGTTCAAACTCACACCTTTAGTGGTGATAGGCACTGATTACACAGGTAGTTGTGCAACCAGTGCCTATAGACATGAATGAACAATGAGTGGTAATGTACAAAATGTCTTGGCCTCCAGTCTGAATTCCAAGAAGGCCACCATGATGAGAGATTTAACATAGGATCATAGGGTAAAAGTTTTATTCTACTCTGAAACTGCTTATAGAGTTTGCAACCCAATTTAGCATGAATGTATGTTGGATGTTCCTCTACTAAGTTAATGTTTGAGATGCTTATCTGAAGACTCAAATATGGCAAGCGTCACATGACATAGTTTAAACAAAGGATCCTATTAGGAATAACATTATTTGTTTAATTCTCATTCTCTTAGACCACTGAAAGATCTAAAAATTAAACATGGTATGAATCTCTCTTGTGTAGTCCTCTGTAGAGTTTTTTTTATGACAAGTAGAAATCTGCACTGTCTGCATAAGACCATGTGGGAAATTGTAAAAAAAACAACATAAAATTTAATTTAAACTTGTACATGAATGACATGTACGATAGGATAATTTGTCCTTAAGTCGGACATGCTCTTTCATTATAAGACAGTCAGAGGTAAGTATGACATCCTTGACTGGTGCTTAGATAGCAAGAAAAACACCCGAAATTCTTTTGTAGCTTCTTTTGAGTGCTCTGATAAGTAATTTTCGGACACATTTGCCATTTCCATGGAAACATCAAAATATACAACAATAATATTGTATTAAATTGGTGCATGTTTTCAATGGAGCGTTAAAGTTTAATTTAAGCATATTTTATATTTGTTTTGTTCAACAATGTATCCATGAGGATGAAACAACCAAGACCGCTAAATTTATCTGTATGTCGGACATGATGTCCAAGCCAAGGGCAAATTTTATGCTAAAAATCTCTCACCTTTTCAGAACCACTATAAATCATGCAGACATTTACTGATGACAGATGACATAACATTTAGATTTAGTTAGGCTGTCATAACTTTATCTTTTGGATGCAAAATAATTAAGCATCCTGAAGTAATCTGAAATAGCCAGGAAAGTTTGGGTTAGGGATAGGGTTATGGTGTTTAACGCCACTCTCAACAATGATTCAGTTATATCGTAGCGGTCTGTTTTATTGGTGGAGGAAACAGGAGTACACAGAGAGAAAACCACCGACCTGTCGCAAGTTGGAAATCCACTACCATACGATTACGACCACGACGGTCCTGAGCCAGGAAAGATGCCTGACATTAGGGACATGTCTGACTTAGAGGCAAACTACCCTACTTATGTGCATGGTTTATGTTTTAAATGAATGATCTGATATAACTATAACTACAGACATTATTTAAAATAGTACACGATTGAATATTTATTTAAAGAAATATTATTCTTTGAACAAAGCAAACTGTACATTGAATGGACCTTGTAATATTCAAAATAAAGAATGGTTACCAACATTGGTTATTGTTTAATAGGGGTATCAATATATTTTTTATGTGTTGCATTTTATTTAGGCCATATTAAGTCAGATCAACTGCATTTTTGTATAAAGGTTCTGACAAAGGTGTCAGTCAAGTCATCTATGCAAGTTCTGACGAAAGTGTCTGTTAATAGTTACATTTTATTTAGGCCATATTAAGTCATGTCAGCTATACAAGCTCTGGTGAAAGTGTCTGTTAATAGTTACATTTTATTTAGGCCATATTAAGTCATGTCAGCTATACAAGCTCTGGTGAAAGTGTCTGTTAATAGTTACATTTTATTTAGGCCGTATCAAGTCAGGTCAGCTGATACAAACTCTGGTGAAAGTGTCTGTTAATAGTTTGTTATGATTTATTTCAGTATTTCAGACATGAACAGTTGCATGCATGATTCATCTCAATCCACATTACCAGAATATCTGTCATCACCACCGAGAAATACACCCAATAAAAAACCTGCCAGAAGTGAAACAACATCACAGAAAGATGATCTGTCTAAGGGAGATAAACCATGGATAGAGAGAGATGGACTAAATGGTTCAGTTAGAGATGTATCAACATATAAGTAAATAATCCTTCTTTTTAAATTCAGATATGATTTTTTTCAGTTATTTAACTGATTTCAGCTATGTTCAATCCTTTGGAGAAAAAAAATTACGAAAGTAGTAGGACAAGACCTTTTTGAAATGTAGTGTAGCTAATTTTCATTGATTTTGTTTTCTAACTGAAACAACCCTGTAAATTCAGTGTAATGCACCAAAACAAGTAGTGTCATGGAATCTAAAGAATCATGATCGAATTTTCACTAAAATCCAAGTTAATAATTCACATAAATTTAGTTTATTTTGATTTCAGAGAAGCTCTAATTATTATGAAGATTTACTAGCTTTTAACATCTTTAGATGATTCATATCATGTGAATTTGTAGATATTAATTTAGATTAATGGTAAATTGGACATTTTATTTTTGATCTCACCGAGCGATATTGTCAGTATCAACTTAGTGACTCTGATACTGGAAAATATCGGTCAGTGTGACATCAAATTATGATGTTTGATACTGATAAAAACAATAATGTCAGTTTTGAAGGTCTCAACATGCATTATCACTAGTATCCAAGCTCATCCAATTGGACTCACTGCGATACTAGTGATAATGTCTGTCTCGACCTTCAAAACTACCGTTATTCTATATTTATTCCTTTGTCTGTAATCTAGTATAATCTACTAGTATAGTCATAGATCATGTGATAGATTGTACTCTTATTTGATGTTTTGATTTTTGATTATTATGTGAATTCTAGGAACTTCTTCAATTTTTCATGATGCTAAAGCTTGTTGATTGTATTCTATTAAAGAAATAATTCATGGATGCCATGATATTAGTATTTTATTCCAAGCAGCAGTGGCGAATAAAATTTACTTATATCCTGCCAACCCATGTTAAAGCTAACAACACATTATTGCACGCAAGTTGTATATCTTAATTCCATGTACAATGATTTACAATGTTATAAAAAACACACAACTATCTTCTTAAAATATGATTTGTTTTGTTAGAATTACTTTTCAGTATTTCTTTTATTTTGAACATTACAAAAAAATGTATATTTATCATTTTTCTTGATTTGTTCGTTATAGAAATACAATATTGGTCTATTGATGTTGAATATAGAATTTATTTGACAAAGTTGAGAAACAAGTTAAATCGTGGTGGTCAGTTTTATTGATGAAGGAAACCGGAGTACCTGGAGAAAACCACTGAACTGCCATAAGTCACTGACAAACTTTATCACATAATGTTGTAACGAGTGCACATCGCCTGAGCGGGATTTGAACACTCAAAGTTAGTGGTGATAGGAACTGATTGCATTGGTAGTTGTATATGCAATTACCAAATGATCACGACCACGACAGACCCCAATTGTTTATATTGATTACTGGTCTGTTCAATAGATAAGGCAGTCCTTAATGGGCGGGACTTAAAAGTTATTCATACATTAGACGAATATTAACTTATAATACTTATAAGATCTGCCCATTATGGATAATCAATATAAACAATCAGTCAGTGTTGTTAATAAATGTGGTCTATTGATGGTGAATATAGAATTTATTTGATTTGGTGTGAAATGAAGGGAAAGGCTTGCAATGATCTCATCTTTCTCCCCATTTCTAACCCTCGTCAAATTATATATCTACCATCAATAGACCAATATTGTATATATATACTGGCATGACTTTTATTGATTGGGTCATTTGCTTTTAATATTTTATATTTGATTTTTTTCATGGAATTTCCAAGAGGAATGCCAGTATTTTAATGAAGAAGATTTAAGAATAATCAACCAAATACTTATTACTGTAAACGACCTTATGTTACGCGCATTAGTGCATTATCCGCACCCCTTTTTGCTCCCAAAATCTTGACAGAAAAAACTTAGTAAGGTTTAGCATATTATTCATGTCTTTTTAATGTAATTATTTACAAATGTTCCTTTATGACACATCTTCCAGATCTGTACCAAGAACAAGTGCTATCAGCCATGATGAGTCTATTGATTCAAGGACCCACAGTAACATGGACAATTCTCAAATGTCACCTATTGTGAAAGCGGAACAAGATTTATATATGCTAAGGGACATGATGCGTCAAAGATGTCACAGTCCTCACAGTCCTAGTGAACCTCCAAAATTTAAATTAAAGAAAAAATTCTATGGAAGTGATATTCAAACACAAACTAGAAATAGTGAATATTCTCCTGTCAGCAGTAAAAAAAATCAAAGAAGAAAATCACCAAGTGACTCACCAAAAACCAAATCAATTAAATCGAGAAAACCTGAGACAGCTAGTCATGTGACAAATACTAGTTCCCCAAATAGGGGGCAACGGTCAAGCTCTAATATAAATGTCAATCAAGAAGAATTTTCCAATCCAACACGCTTTGGTATTGATATGGAAAACAATAGGGTCCCCAAGCGACAATCTGGTGATGGAGAGTCGAGAGCAGGTGCAGATCAAACATCAAAGAAAAGATCACAGCCGAGCAATGATCAAAGTTCAAAGGTTAAAAGTTCGTCACAACCAAAGAAAATTCTAAATAGTAATTCTTGTAAGTGTAGCTCCTCATATAAGATGTAAAAGGAATTAAGTCCTATTTAGATTTTAGCTTAACACTAAGAATTATTGATCATGAATTCCAACAGAAACCTCCCATCCACTGACTGATGAGTTGTTTAAGAAATAATCAATGGAAATGAGATTTTAACCAAAATTTTATCGGTAGTGATAACTATGAACAAAATGCAACGAAAATATTGTTACACATGTTAAAATGTCGTACAAGTCCTCGCTTCCATGAATGATTTACATTGTAATATGAAAAATCTAACTTATTTTTATGCCCTGCATACGATAGTATGGTGGCATATAGTTTTTTGGTTTGATTGTTTGTCTGTCCGTCCCACTTCATTTTGTGAATGCAACTCCTCTGAGATCATTGGTCGATAGGTTTCATATTTGGTCATGATGTGTATTTGTTTATATTATCCCACCTTTTTCGTCGAAAAATTAAGCTAATTACAGTATAGTTTTGGGGTTGCATAATTGTTTCTTACAATGTTATAATGTAAATAAACTGTTAACTAAAACTGCTTTGTTTAAAATATGTGGGAGCGGGGCATGCTGTCGTTACGACATTGCCTTGGTTTTTTTTTTATGGAAGGTAGGATTGAAAATGCATTTCAGAGCACTAACCTTCATGTTTATAGTTTTGTAGCTCAACTTGCCAAAGGCAATGTGAACTTTTGCCATCACTCGGCGTCCGTCGTCTGTCATCCTCTCCTCTGAAACCCCTCAGCCAAATCAACTGACACTTGGTAGGAATCATCTATGGAAGGTCCTCTATAAAGATTGCTCATTTCGTCCCGATCCATTAACAAACATGGCCGCCACAGGCAATTCTTGTTTCTGATTGGCCGATTTTTTTATATCTCCTCCTCTGAAACCGCTTGGCCAAATGAACCATAATTTGGTAGGAAGCATCTATGGAAGGTCCTCTGTAAAGATTGCACATGTTGTCCCGATCCATTAACAAACATGACCGCCACGGGCGACTCTTGTTTCTGATTGGCTGATTTTTTAAATTCTTCTCCTCTGAAACGTTTGGCCAAATGAACCAAAACTTGGTAGGAAGCATCTATGGGCGGTCCTCTCTAAAGATTGCACATTTTGTCCCGATCCATTAACAAACATGGCCGCCACAGGCAATTCTTGTTTCTGATTGGCCGATTTTAAAAAATCTTCTCTGAAACCGCTTGGCCAAATGAACCGAAACTTAGTAGGAAGCATCTATGGAAGATCCTCTATAAAGATTGCTCATTTTGTCCCGATCCATTAACAAACATGACTGCCACAGGCGACTCTTGTTTCTGATTGGCTGATTTTTTAAATTCTTCTCCTCTGAAACGTTTGGCCAAATGAACTGAAACTTGGTAGGAAGCATCTATGGAAGATCCTCTATAAAGATTGCTCATTTTGTCTCGATCAGTTAGCAAACATGGCCACCACAGGCGATTCTTGTTTCTGATTGGTTGATTTCTAAAAAAATCTTCTCCTCTGTTAAAAGAAAGATAACTCTTGCCATTATCTCCCGTAGAAATTAACTAATGCTGATATAGTGTAACATGTTTATTCTATACATTACATGTAGGTATTCACATTTTAATATTCTTTTTAGCACACCTTGCCAAATGCAATATGAGCTTTTGCCATCACTTGGTGTCCGTCGTCTGTCATCCATTTACTTTTCACATTTTAATCTTCTTCCCTGAAAACCCTCAGCCAAATGAACTGAAACTTGGTAGGAAGCATCTATGGAAGGTCCTCTCTAAAGAGTGCACATTTTGTTGTGATCCATTACCAAACATGGCCACCACAGGCAATTCTTGATTCTGATTGGCCGATTTTTTTAAATCTTCTTCTCTGAAACCGCTTGGCCAAATGAACCATAACTTGGTAGGAAGCATCTATGAAATGTCCTCTATGAAGACTGCTCATTTCATCCCGATCGTTAGCAAACATGGCTACCACCGAAACTTGGTAGGAATCATCTATGGAATGTCCTCTATGAAGATTGCTCATTTCGTCCCAATCGGTTAGCAAACAGGGCTACCACCGAAACTTGGTAGGAAGCATCTATGGAATGTCCTCTATGAAGATTGCTCATTTCGTCCCGATCGGTTAGCAAACATGGCCACCACATGTAATTCTTGTTTCTGATTGGTTGATTTCTAAAAAATCTTCTCCTTTGAAACTGCTTAGCCATATGAACCGAAACTTGGTAGGAAGCATCTACATGTATGGAAGGTTCTGTATTAAATTTCCTCAAAGCAGAATGAAAGGTGAGCGGCACAGGCTCAGCCCACTGAGCCTCTAGTTTTTCAACTGCATCGGTGGTGTAATGGTTAGCATGCTTGCCTCATGCGTGGTAGTAGATCGTGGGTTCGAGCCCCGATCGGGTCAAACCAAAGACTATAAAATTGGTAAGTGTTGCTTCTTTGCTAAGCACACAGCATTAAGGAGAAAGAGCAAGGACTAGTTGGCACAGAATCAGGATAATGTTTCAGTGAACTAACACTATACAAATTCAACTTAGGGTATTGGTCTAGTACAAAGTTTTTTCTATATCACTGTTTAAAAAATATTAATGGCATGACCATACACTTGTTCATATTAAATTGGTTGGTTCACTTTCTTTTTATTTTTTGTTTTCATAGATCAAAAAGAAGACACAAGAAATGATGTAGAAGACACACTCCATAAGGTTAAAGCTGGTGAATATGTTACTAGACCAGAATGGGAAAATGTGTTTACATCAATGACAAAACCTTCAGAGAAACAACCACTTCAGTCCACTGTAAGTTTATAACAATGATGGAGGAAATCCACAGCAATACTACATGAAGCACCTGTCACACTCAATTCAATGAAAAAAGTGCAGAAAAATTAGAAAAATAAGAAAAGTGTATACCTTCCAAATATGTGAAATTGTGAAATTTGCAGTGCATGAAAATTCCCATTTCCCCTTTCTCTGGGAAAGTAAAAAAAACATGGGAAAGTGACATGCTGATCGGTACTTCTCGCCGGGAAAGTGTTATATGTTCGTTGTTGTACTTTGCGGTTATCAGATATGTCAGTTTCTGCAACTGGTTTATGATTTATTTTAAGTCTGAATTCCATATGTAAGGGTATAAAATTGTATTTACATGAGGTACCAGATATCGATGTTGTGGTTTGCAGTCGAATTTACACAGATATTTTGAAATAAAAACTAAATTATAAATTAGATAATACAGCCTATAGAGAGAATGGAAGTGAACATAAAAGATCTAATAAAGAAAAAAGGGAACCGTTCGTTTCAAGTGAAATGGTCGGCGGAATTTCCATGGGTAAACTACGGAAATGAAAAGATGTATTGTACACTCTGTGTAAAATTCCCCGACTTAACAACTAGAGGCTTTAATAAAAAGATCTATCAAAAATAATAATCACAAACTATCAAAAATGTAGTTTTATTCAGATTCATATCTCAAATTGATTATAAACAACAAAACATTAAACAATGTAAAAAAAAAATCAATTTATTTTCAATTATCAAAACCCTTTCAGATATGCTCAGAATGCAGGATTTTGTATTAAATATTTCAAATTTTTCATATAGGAGCATGTTCCCAAATTTGGCCTGCTTCGCGGAAAGTAGAAATTTGGAAGGGAAAGTAAATTTTGTATTTCACTTTCCGGTGGGTAAGTGACTTAAAAAAGAATTCTTCATGCCCTGATTTTGGGCTTTTTTAAGCATTTTGCAAAAAAGAAAAAAAATGCATTAAAATTGGAAAAAAAATAAGAAAGTTCAGTTATTAATTTTTCCCCGTTTTAGTTGTGTTTATCTCATGCAGTAACTTACTGAAAGATATAGAAGAAGTCTGCTGACTTGCTATCACAGGATATCTGCATAATCAATTCAAAAAACATATAAAAATTGATGGAAAATAAAAATCATATGTACTTCCAAATATGCAAAATTTAAGAATTTGAGGCCCTTTTAGGCCCCTTTTCGTTAATGGTTTGAATGGCCTATCAATAACAAACAAAGATCAACTTATCACAAAAACATCAAAATTGTTGCCATCATATAATTATTAAGTAGATTCTTCTGCAAAGATATTCAATGATGATCAGATGACTTGACCAAATGTACTACTTGTCACTCTAAGTGTGTGAAGTTTCTTCTTATTTTTTGCTTTTTAACTGTAATAAAAATGTTGCTTCTGTATTGTTTGTGAAATAGGGAGAAAAAATTAGAGACAGACTAAGCACCATTACAGATTTGGAACAACGATATGTTGAGCTTAATGCAGAAAAGAGAAAGGTAAATATTATTAGTTGTTCTGAAATCAGTTTTGATCATCTTTTAGATATAAGGAATTGCAATTAACCAGGCTACAGTCTATAAATACTTTAATCCAGCCACATTTTTGTGCCTGTCTCGAGCTAAAACCAGGATTTTTCATGATGTGGGTGGTTTTTTTTGCTGACTGGGTTCTGTTGAGAGCTTTCAGTAGTATGTCAGCAGATTTCCTCTATCTTTTACGGTTTCAAAGATCAACTTGACCGAAAAGTGTCAGTTAAAAAAAAAAGATTTTTATTTTTCATCCAATATTAATTTTTTTGCAAAGTGTTCATTTTAATGGGTTATAGATGGGCCATTTAAAAATGTTGCTATTTTATTTAGAAAAGGTGTCTAAAAGGGGCCCAATTCGGATATTCCAGTCAGGTCAAACCAAAGACTATAAAATTGGTATTTGTTCCTTCTCCGCACGCAGCACTAAGGAGTAAGAGCAAGGACTGGTTGTCTTGGAATGAGAATAATGTGTCCAAGTGGAGGAATATGTCTACCCACAGACTGTGGTTTTTGGTGAGCTAGCACTTTAAAACTCCAACTGAGCATGTTGGTCTAGTATAAAACATCATCATCTCATCAAAATGTAACTTGTTTTCTTTGAATTGATTGTGACAAGGGTAGTATTCCAGTTTTCAGTTATGGTTCTCGAATTTAACTTGATTGCAATAAATTTGGTGCAGGAATAATTCCTTGCTGACTTGCTGCCGTTGTATCATGCTGTACCCTGCATTGCCTTTTATTTTAAGTCCAATTTCGATAAAGTTTTTTAAACTTTTGCCATCACTTAGTGTCCATTGTCCATCATCTGTTAATTTTTCACAACCGAATCTTCTTCTCTGAAACCGATTGGCCAAATAGACCGAAACTTGGTAGGAAACATTTATGGAAGGACCTCTATAAAGAATGTTCATTTCATCCCGATCTGTTAACAAACATGGACGCCATAGGAAATTCTTGTTTCTGGTTGGTCAATTTCTAAAAATTCTTAAAAATTAAAAAAAAACAATTTTGAAAACAATACTGGGTGGCTCTTAATTTTTGTTGAAGTGTATATTTTCACAGTATATGTTAGATTGTTGTATTATAATACCCTTTAATTTTTAATTACCAGTACATATGATTTTATGTCATTTTTATGGTCCCTTGCATTAAAAAACACAATAATAACCTATTTATTTCATTTTTTAGCTTGAATCAGTACTAAGCCGAGTACCTCTCCATGGCAAAGGAAGACAGGAAAAGGTACTTTATTGTGATTCTGTTTATTTAACAAGATGCTTATACCCCTGCAAAAAAAACAGTGAATATGAGCTGAAGGAAAAATTAACAAAATCACAATCTGGATAGATAAACAACAAATCAAATCAGTAGGTCAGATACAAGCAAACAAACACCTTTACAGTCGTTGATTAGATTTTAGTGTAGCTGAGAACATGTGATCTTTTGCCTTCAGGTGGCATCTTTCATCTATCGTTAACTTTTCACATTTAATTTTCTACTCTGAAACTGCTCTGCAAGATTAAATCAACCATGGATTGTTCATTGTGTAGTACCCTTTTCAGAAATGGGGGTTATGGTGTTTAACGCCACTTTCAACAATATTTCAATTATATCGTGGCGATCAGTTTTATTGGTAGAGGAAACTGGAGTACCTGGTGAAAACCACCGACCGCGAGTCACTGACAAATACATTTGTATATCCGACAGTCCTAACTTTCCTCGAGAATGGCCATCATTACTAAAAAAAACTTTGCTGGAATGTTCCTTGAGTGGACCTTTACAAAATGTTTGTTTTTTGTGTGAAACAGAAATCTAACATGGCCGCCACCACAACGCATAGTTTTAACTTGGGACACTTATAGGAAAAGGACCAGCAATTTTTTTCAGAAACTAAAAATTTGATTGGACCCAAATTTTACATGAATTGATGATTTGTTTCCACTACGGGGCAAATTGGACATAGAAAATGGGGAAACAAATATTTGTAGATTTAGATTGTGATTTTATGTTTCGAAGTCTTTTTTACTATGATTGTGCTTTTATGAACCATATCGCTTTGTAATCATACAATTTACAACTTGCTAACATTATCTTTTATATTTCACAGGAAAGAGTAGAAGACACACTGGACCAAGTGGAGAGAGAACTTGGATCTATCAGAATGTCATTGAGGAGATACAATGTATTGAAAACTTCCATTTAGACACCAAAGATACAATCTTATTTCAAGGGCACGATGTGATGTAGTTTTTAGAGCAATATATATCATAAAATTATTCCTTTTGATAAATTTAGTAGTTATATTTCGTTTTATATATTTTTCTTTTCAAACAATTGTCAAGTTATTTTTGGTTCTCCTGATCCAATGGTAAATGTGAGGTACATTACGGTCAGAGACATACCGTGATAAATCACTGTGACAGACATATTGTCGGTGATAGTGAAAAGGATTAACTTTTAATCTTTTTTAATTTTCATCACTGTGATCCTAATGATCAAATGTTTATTGGGGAAGCCATAAAACTCGGGTAGGTGCATGCTCAACTAATTACAGGTAAGACCAGATGTTCATAGATTACAGGTAAATTGATCATGACGTTTTTCGTTTTTATTAAAAGCTGTGACTAATATTTAGTATATTAATTCCAATTCAAAGTTAACTTTGAATATATATTTTCTCTTCAGGTTTCCGTTAGAAGATTTTATTTACTTTAAGAAATGTTTCTTGTTTAATAAAGGAAATAAAAATAGTTGAATAGCAATAAATAATAGAAAGTTTGTCGTATTGAATGCATGTATAATGATCGATAATGTAAACGGTTTTATGTTACCTAAAATAGAACCATGAAGTAACTGACCCAGAGACTGTCAACTTTTGATTGATGTTGTCTGCACATGTTTCTATTTTTAGTAAGATCAGGTGTGTGGGAAAGTTTACCTGAGCAGCATGCTTTTGATTCATTCATGGTTTGTAGTTGGACCGTTTAGGATTAATAAATTGATAGCTTAGATAGCTTAGAAATCGGGTGTTTTCTATGTGTATACTAAGTAAGATACCACAATTATGTACGTGCCAAAATGCATTTCTGAAAAAAATGCAATGTTGTGTACTAGACTCAAATAATTTAAAATATGATAAATAATTATACACCTATATCATAACGATAATACCATTTCTATTCTTTAATTCAATTAAAGTAATTACAATTTTATTTCTTTTTTTTTAATTCAGTTATATATAATATAGAGATAAAATACAAACAAACAGGACAAGAGCACCACCAGCCTCTCCACATACCCAAAGCAACCTGTCATCTTTATGTCATATAAAAAAAAACTCCTCTACTATACTAAGTTGGATTAGTCCTAGTAGAGGAGTATTTTTTTTTTTTTTTTTTTTTATATATATATATGACAAAGACAAGTCCATATGCCCATACCCTAAAAAAAAAAAAAAAAACAATTCATACATTTTAAAAATGCAAAGGAAAGAGAACCAAAAGAAAGAAATACTAGCAAACTGAAACAAGTTTTTGCCATTATTTTTAATACATCCGTTCCGAATCTAAAAAGTATGATATACAGTTACAAATAACTGTACACACATATAGATATTCATTTCTAATAATTATGGAAACAGCCCACACCTGAAAAAAAGAGAAGAATTTATCTAAATTTAGATGTGACAATTTAACTTCCGGTATGAAAATCAATACACGACCAAGAAAATCAACAAACCGATGCAATTTATCAGTGACAGATATTGAGATATATGGATGAATATATTAAAGAGAAATAAATCCATTAAGAAATATTTTATAAGACCCAGGGAATTATTTTCATACTTTTCTCTCCTGTACATCTAAGTCAAAACTACAACAAAAGATTGTATCGTAAAAATGGCAAAGAGATGGAAAATATTTTTTTTTTAAATGGGAATAGGCCTATTTATTTACAACTGTTTGCTTTTATTTTACAAGATTGAATATAAAATTTGTTCTGATTAATAAATATTATTAAAACAACATGTACGAAACATAAAACTTCTAGATAATCACTCAACTGTGACCAGATTTACGACTTCAGTCACATATCCTATGGAGAAACAGGTCACATTTATGAGGCAATAAAAGTTAATCCTTTTCACTAATTTTTATGGCCATTTGCCGGTGAATTAAGGGCTATCACAGTGGGAAAATGTCGGTGAAATTCCCACTGAAGGATTAATTTTATGTCCATCACGGTATGTCCCAGACCGTACTGTATTGCCTTCATTCTGTATTCATCCGTCTTGTGTAAAGTTTTCACATTTATAGCATCTTGTCAGAAAACACTGAAGTTTTAGGTTTGTGTTAGGTGTATGGTGTTTAATGCCACTTTCAACAATATTTCAGTTATATCGTGGTGGTCAGTTTTATTGGTGGAGAAAACCGGAGAAAACCACTGACAAACTTTATCAGATAATGTATCGAGTACACCTCGCCTGAGAGGGATTCGAACTCACGTTAGTGGTGATAGGCACCGATTGCATTGGTAGTTGTAATTCCAACTACCTTACGGTTACGACCACGACGGCCCCCTGAAGTAAATAGACATCGACAGGGAATGGTACTTTGAGTGTCCTCAACATAATATTTGATTTTAGCTCATCTGACCCAAAGGGTCATGGTGAGCTAATGCTATCACTTGGCATCTGTCATAGTTCATAAACTTTTACATTTTATTCTTCTCTGATAGAATAGTGTGAACATACCAAATGGGTAATCAGAATCTGTATCCATAAGTCAAAGAAGAACAGACAACACAATGGCGAAAAAAACAATGATTTACAAACACTGCACATAGAACGAAAGATCGAGTAAAACCGGGTGTGAACTCAGGTGCTCTGGAAGGGTAGGCAGTTCATGCTCCACTAGTGGCACCTGTCGTGTTACTCTAGTTACAAAACCACTGGGCCACTTGATATCAAACTTGGTGTGGTAGGAATATTTCGATTGTCCTCTACATATTTTTTTTCTGATTGATAAAAGAGGCACAAGGGTGTTTCCAAATACAGTCAAACTTGTCTTGTGTTACCTTCGAAGGGAACAGTGAAATATGGTCACATAAGACATGTGGTCGCTTAATAAAGGTTTAATTGATATGAAATGCACTGTGAAGGGAAATAAAAATTAAGGTCACAAAATACAAGTTACTGCTTAATAGAGGTGGTCACTAAAGCAGGTTTGACTACAAGGGTATAGATAATTTATTGTTCATCTGTTTTTTTGTTTTTTTTTTATTAAATTTGTTTTTATGAATTCCTTTGGAAAATTGATATCCCTTTCAGAAAAAAGCATGGCATTATTATGGTTGGTTGGTTTATGGTGCTTAATGCCACTTTCAAAAATATTTCAGTTATATAGAGGTGGTCAGTGTTATTGGTGGAGTACCTGGAGAAAACGACCGACCTGTCGCAAGTCATTGACAAACTTCACATAATGTTGTGTTGTCATTATTATGTAACTATTACCTTTTTCTACAGAAAGGGGGCAAAAAGAGGCCATTTTAAAATCTGAACTTATATTTTTCATTCACTTTAATGCAATTTTTTGCAAAATGATCATCTTTAAAGGTTATTGATGGGCCATTTTAATATTTAATAAGGAAAATAGAGAGGTCAGGCCTGACCATCTAGATGTTTCTACATACCTATATAAGGACGAGTGAATCAGAGTAGTCGGTCAGAAATTTGGGATTTATAAAACTGCTGGAATTTATAGCATTGTATTTGGATATACAAATGTATTTACTTCAGTGAAGTCACGTGACCTGAACTTTAAACAATTCCAACGAACATGAAGGACACTTTGTGGATTGGAAGCAAAGGGTATTATAATACAATAGGAATTCAGGGGGGTTGTGGCGTTTAACACAACTTGCAACAATATTTCAATTATATTGTGGTAGCTATATAGTCGGTTTTATTGGAGGAGGAAACCGAAGTACCCAGATAAAACCACTTGTTCAACTTTCCTTTGTCGACATGCTGCGGTCATAATGTGCTTTTCTCTATGTATCCCTTTATTCAGTTAGATCATGGGTAGAACAAGTTACATTCAATAAGCTGATGTCCACTTTGTGCTTATAGACCAGCACACTGCACACTTAGTTCAATTTTCATAGTGCTGATTCTGACACAACACTCCACAGAATGGCATGGTACTCCACTCGGACACATTATCCTAATTCTGAACCAACCAGTCTTTGCTCCTATTCCTTAATGTTCCATGCTTAGCATAGAATCAGCAAATATTGATTTGAAGCGAGTGTGCTAACCATTACACCACTGATGCAGTAACAAACTGAATGAACGATTAACTATGACAAGCGTTATTGTACAGACACCTTTTTCAGCTATATCATGGCGAGAACAAGGACATTTGACAAAATGATGTCCGCTTTGTACTAGACCAACACGCTGAGTTGGATTTTTATAATGTTAGCTCAGATAGACATGTCAGGGCACTATGACACATTATCCTGATTCCGAGCCAACCAGTCTGGTCTTGTTCCTTAATACTGTGTACTTAGTGTAGAGGCAACACATACCAATTTATAATCTCTGGTGCCTACTATTTAATACTGTGTACTTCGTGTAGAAGGAACATGTACCAATTTATAATCTCTGGTGCCTACTATTTAATACTGTGTACTTAGTGTAGAAGGAACATGTACCAATTTATAATCTTTGGTGCCTACTATTTAATACTGTGTACTTCGTGTAGAAGGAACATGTACCAATTTATAATCTCTGGTGCCTACTATTTAATACTGTGTACTTAGTGTAGAAGGAACATGTACCAATTTATAATCTCTGGTGCCTACTATTTAATACTGTGTACTTAGTGTAGAAGGAACATGTACCAATTTATAATCTCTGGTGCCTACTATTTAATACTGTGTACTTCGTGTAGAAGGAACATGTACCAATTTATAATCTTTGGTGCCTACTATTTAATACTGTGTACTTCGTGTAGAAGGAACATGTACCAATTTATAATCTTTGGTGCCTACTATTTAATACTGTGTACTTCGTGTAGAAGGAACATGTACCAATTTATAATCTCTGGTGCCTACTATTTAATACTGTGTACTTAGTGTAGAAGGAACATGTACCAATTTATAATCTCTGGTGCCTACTATTTAATACTGTGTACTTAGTGTAGAAGGAACATGTACCAATTTATAATCTCTGGTGCCTACTATTTAATACTGTGTACTTCGTGTAGAAGGAACATGTACCAATTTATAATCTTTGGTGCCTACTATTTAATACTGTGTACTTCGTGTAGAAGGAACATGTACCAATTTATAATCTCTGGTGCCTACTATTTAATACTGTGTACTTCGTGTAGAAGGAACATGTACCAATTTTTAATCTCTGGTGCCTACTATTTAATACTGCGTACTTAGTGTAGAAGGAACATGTACCAATTTATAATCTCTGGTGCCTACTATTTAATACTGTGTACTTAGTGTAGAAGGAACATGTACCAATTTATAATCTCTGGTGCCTACTATTTAATACTGTGTACTTAGTGTAGAAGGAACATGTACCAATTTATAATCTTTGGTGCCTACTATTTAATACTGTGTACTTCGTGTAGAAGGAACATGTACCAATTTATAATCTCTGGTGCCTACTATTTAATACTGTGTACTTAGTGTAGAAGGAACATGTACCAATTTATAATCTCTGGTGCCTACTATTTAATACTGTGTACTTAGTGTAGAAGGAACATGTACCAATTTATAATCTTTGGTGCCTACTATTTAATACTGTGTACTTCGTGTAGAAGGAACATGTACCAATTTATAATCTCTGGTGCCTACTATTTAATACTGTGTACTTAGTGTAGAAGGAACATGTACCAATTTATAATCTCTGGTGCCTACTATTTAATACTGTGTACTTAGTGTAGAAGGAACATGTACCAATTTATAATCTCTGGTGCCTACTATTTAATACTGTGTACTTCGTGTAGAAGGAACATGTACCAATTTATAATCTCTGGTGCCTACTATTTAATACTGTGTACTTAGTGTAGAAGGAACATGTACCAATTTATAATCTCTGGTGCCTACTATTTAATACTGTGTACTTAGTGTAGAAGGAACATGTACCAATTTATAATCTTTGGTGCCTACTATTTAATACTGTGTACTTCGTGTAGAAGGAACATGTACCAATTTATAATCTCTGGTGCCTACTATTTAATACTGTGTACTTCGTGTAGAAGGAACATGTACCAATTTATAATCTTTGGTGCCTACTATTTAATACTGTGTACTTCGTGTAGAAGGAACATGTACCAATTTATAATCTCTGGTGCCTACTATTTAATACTGTGTACTTAGTGTAGAAGGAACATGTACCAATTTATAATCTCTGGTGCCTACTATTTAATACTGTGTACTTCGTGTAGAAGGAACATGTACCAATTTATAATCTCTGGTGCCTACTATTTAATACTGTGTACTTAGTGTAGAAGGAACATGTACCAATTTATAATCTCTGGTGCCTACTATTTAATACTGTGTACTTAGTGTAGAAGGAACATGTACCAATTTATAATCTCTGGTGCCTACTATTTAATACTGTGTACTTAGTGTAGAAGGAACATGTACCAATTTATAATCTTTGGTGCCTACTATTTAATACTGTGTACTTCGTGTAGAAGGAACATGTACCAATTTATAATCTCTGATGCCTACTATTTAATACTGTGTACTTCGTGTAGAAGGAACATGTACCAATTTTTAATCTCTGGTGCCTACTATTTAATGCTGCGTACTTAGTGTAGAAGGAACATGTACCAATTTATAATCTCTGGTGCCTACTATTTAATACTGTGTACTTAGTGTAGAAGGAACATGTACCAATTTATAATCTCTGGTGCCTACTATTTAATACTGTGTACTTAGTGTAGAAGGAACATGTACCAATTTATAATCTTTGGTGCCTACTATTTAATACTGTGTACTTCGTGTAGAAGGAACATGTACCAATTTATAATCTCTGGTGCCTACTATTTAATACTGTGTACTTAGTGTAGAAGGAACAGGTACCAATTTATAATCTCTGGTGCCTACTATTTAATACTGTGTACTTCGTGTAGAAGGAACATGTACCAATTTTTAATCTCTGGTGCCTACTATTTAATACTGTGTACTTAGTGTAGAAGGAACTTGTACCAATTTATAATCTCTGGTGCCTTCTATTTAATACTGTGTACTTCGTGTAGAAGGAACATGTACCAATTTATAATCTCTGGTGCCTACTGTTTAATACTGTGTACTTAGTGTAGAAGGAACATGTACCAATTTATAATCTTTGGTGCCTACTATTTAATACTGTGTACTTCGTGTAGAAGGAACATGTACCAATTTATAATCTCTGGTGCCTACTATTTAATACTGTGTACTTAGTGTAGAAGGAACATGTACCAATTTATAATCTCTGGTGCCTACTATTTAATACTGTGTACTTAGTGTAGAAGGAACATGTACCAATTTATAATCTCTGGTGCCTACTATTTAATACTGTGTACTTCGTGTAGAAGGAACATGTACCAATTTATAATCTCTGGTGCCTACTATTTAATACTGTGTACTTAGTGTAGAAGGAACATGTACCAATTTATAATCTTTGGTGCCTACTATTTAATACTGTGTACTTCGTGTAGAAGGAACATGTACCAATTTATAATCTCTGGTGCCTACTATTTAATACTGTGTACTTAGTGTAGAAGGAACATGTACCAATTTATAATCTCTGGTGCCTACTATTTAATACTGTGTACTTAGTGTAGAAGGAACATGTACCAATTTATAATCTCTGGTGCCTACTATTTAATACTGTGTACTTCGTGTAGAAGGAACATGTACCAATTTATAATCTTTGGTGCCTACTATTTAATACTGTGTACTTCGTGTAGAAGGAACATGTACCAATTTATAATCTTTGGTGCCTACTATTTAATACTGTGTACTTCGTGTAGAAGGAACATGTACCAATTTATAATCTCTGGTGCCTACTATTTAATACTGTGTACTTCGTGTAGAAGGAACATGTACCAATTTATAATCTTTGGTGCCTACTATTTAATACTGTGTACTTCGTGTAGAAGGAACATGTACCAATTTATAATCTCTGGTGCCTACTATTTAATACTGTGTACTTCGTGTAGAAGGAACATGTACCAATTTTTAATCTCTGGTGCCTACTATTTAATACTGCGTACTTAGTGTAGAAGGAACATGTACCAATTTATAATCTCTGGTGCCTACTATTTAATACTGTGTACTTAGTGTAGAAGGAACATGTACCAATTTATAATCTCTGGTGCCTACTATTTAATACTGTGTACTTCGTGTAGAAGGAACATGTACCAATTTATAATCTTTGGTGCCTACTATTTAATACTGTGTACTTCGTGTAGAAGGAACATGTACCAATTTATAATCTCTGGTGCCTACTATTTAATACTGTGTACTTAGTGTAGAAGGAACATGTACCAATTTATAATCTCTGGTGCCTACTATTTAATACTGTGTACTTCGTGTAGAAGGAACATGTACCAATTTATAATCTCTGGTGCCTACTATTTAATACTGTGTACTTAGTGTAGAAGGAACATGTACCAATTTATAATCTCTGGTGCCTACTATTTAATACTGTGTACTTAGTGTAGAAGGAACATGTACCAATTTATAATCTCTGGTGCCTACTATTTAATACTGTGTACTTAGTGTAGAAGGAACATGTACCAATTTATAATCTTTGGTGCCTACTATTTAATACTGTGTACTTCGTGTAGAAGGAACATGTACCAATTTATAATCTCTGATGCCTACTATTTAATACTGTGTACTTCGTGTAGAAGGAACATGTACCAATTTTTAATCTCTGGTGCCTACTATTTAATACTGCGTACTTAGTGTAGAAGGAACATGTACCAATTTATAATCTCTGGTGCCTACTATTTAATACTGTGTACTTAGTGTAGAAGGAACATGTACCAATTTATAATCTCTGGTGCCTACTATTTAATACTGTGTACTTAGTGTAGAAGGAACATGTACCAATTTATAATCTTTGGTGCCTACTATTTAATACTGTGTACTTCGTGTAGAAGGAACATGTACCAATTTATAATCTCTGGTGCCTACTATTTAATACTGTGTACTTAGTGTAGAAGGAACAGGTACCAATTTATAATCTCTGGTGCCTACTATTTAATACTGTGTACTTCGTGTAGAAGGAACATGTACCAATTTTTAATCTCTGGTGCCTACTATTTAATACTGTGTACTTAGTGTAGAAGGAACTTGTACCAATTTATAATCTCTGGTGCCTTCTATTTAATACTGTGTACTTCGTGTAGAAGGAACATGTACCAATTTATAATCTCTGGTGCCTACTGTTTAATACTGTGTACTTAGTGTAGAAGGAACATGTACCAATTTATAATCTTTGGTGCCTACTATTTAATACTGTGTACTTCGTGTAGAAGGAACATGTACCAATTTATAATCTCTGGTGCCTACTATTTAATACTGTGTACTTAGTGTAGAAGGAACATGTACCAATTTATAATCTCTGGTGCCTACTATTTAATACTGTGTACTTAGTGTAGAAGGAACATGTACCAATTTATAATCTCTGGTGCCTACTATTTAATACTGTGTACATCGTGTAGAAGGAACATGTACCAATTTATAATCTCTGGTGCCTACTATTTAATACTGTGTACTTAGTGTAGAAGGAACATGTACCAATTTATAATCTTTGGTGCCTACTATTTAATACTGTGTACTTCGTGTAGAAGGAACATGTACCAATTTATAATCTCTGGTGCCTACTATTTAATACTGTGTACTTAGTGTAGAAGGAACATGTACCAATTTATAATCTCTGGTGCCTACTATTTAATACTGTGTACTTAGTGTAGAAGGAACATGTACCAATTTATAATCTCTGGTGCCTACTATTTAATACTGTGTACTTCGTGTAGAAGGAACATGTACCAATTTATAATCTTTGGTGCCTACTATTTAATACTGTGTACTTCGTGTAGAAGGAACATGTACCAATTTATAATCTTTGGTGCCTACTATTTAATACTGTGTACTTCGTGTAGAAGGAACATGTACCAATTTATAATCTCTGGTGCCTACTATTTAATACTGTGTACTTAGTGTAGAAGGAACATGTACCAATTTATAATCTCTGGTGCCTACTATTTAATACTGTGTACTTAGTGTAGAAGGAACATGTACCAATTTATAATCTCTGGTGCCTACTATTTAATACTGTGTACTTCGTGTAGAAGGAACATGTACCAATTTATAATCTTTGGTGCCTACTATTTAATACTGTGTACTTCGTGTAGAAGGAACATGTACCAATTTATAATCTCTGGTGCCTACTATTTAATACTGTGTACTTCGTGTAGAAGGAACATGTACCAATTTTTAATCTCTGGTGCCTACTATTTAATACTGCGTACTTAGTGTAGAAGGAACATGTACCAATTTATAATCTCTGGTGCCTACTATTTAATACTGTGTACTTAGTGTAGAAGGAACATGTACCAATTTATAATCTCTGGTGCCTACTATTTAATACTGTGTACTTAGTGTAGAAGGAACATGTACCAATTTATAATCTTTGGTGCCTACTATTTAATACTGTGTACTTCGTGTAGAAGGAACATGTACCAATTTATAATCTCTGGTGCCTACTATTTAATACTGTGTACTTAGTGTAGAAGGAACATGTACCAATTTATAATCTCTGGTGCCTACTATTTAATACTGTGTACTTCGTGTAGAAGGAACATGTACCAATTTTTTATCTCTGGTGCCTACTATTTAATACTGTGTACTTAGTGTAGAAGGAACTTGTACCAATTTATAATCTCTGGTGCCTTCTATTTAATACTGTGTACTTCGTGTAGAAGGAACATGTACCAATTTATAATCTCTGGTGCCTACTGTTTAATACTGTGTACTTAGTGTAGAAGGAACATGTACCAATTTATAATCTTTGGTGCCTACTATTTAATACTGTGTACTTCGTGTAGAAGGAACATGTACCAATTTATAATCTCTGGTGCCTACTATTTAATACTGTGTACTTAGTGTAGAAGGAACATGTACCAATTTATAATCTCTGGTGCCTACTATTTAATACTGTGTACTTAGTGTAGAAGGAACATGTACCAATTTATAATCTCTGGTGCCTACTATTTAATACTGTGTACTTCGTGTAGAAGGAACATGTACCAATTTATAATCTCTGGTGCCTACTATTTAATACTGTGTACTTAGTGTAGAAGGAACATGTACCAATTTATAATCTCTGGTGCCTACTATTTAATACTGTGTACTTAGTGTAGAAGGAACATGTACCAATTTATAATCTCTGGTGCCTACTATTTAATACTGTGTACTTCGTGTAGAAGGAACATGTACCAATTTTTAATCTCTGGTGCCTACTATTTAATACTGTGTACTTAGTGTAGAAGGAACTTGTACCAATTTATAATCTCTGGTGCCTTCTATTTAATACTGTGTACTTCGTGTAGAAGGAACATGTACCAATTTATAATCTCTGGTGCCTACTGTTTAATACTGTGTACTTAGTGTAGAAGGAACATGTACCAATTTATAATCTTTGGTGCCTACTATTTAATACTGTGTACTTCGTGTAGAAGGAACATGTACCAATTTATAATCTCTGGTGCCTACTATTTAATACTGTGTACTTAGTGTAGAAGGAACATGTACCAATTTATAATCTCTGGTGCCTACTATTTAATACTGTGTACTTAGTGTAGAAGGAACATGTACCAATTTATAATCTCTGGTGCCTACTATTTAATACTGTGTACTTCGTGTAGAAGGAACATGTACCAATTTATAATCTCTGGTGCCTACTATTTAATACTGTGTACTTAGTGTAGAAGGAACATGTACCAATTTATAATCTCTGGTGCCTACTATTTAATACTGTGTACTTAGTGTAGAAGGAACATGTACCAATTTATAATCTCTGGTGCCTACTATTTAATACTGTGTACTTAGTGTAGAAGGAACATGTACCAATTTATAATCTTTGGTGCCTACTATTTAATACTGTGTACTTCGTGTAGAAGGAACATGTACCAATTTATAATCTCTGGTGCCTACTATTTAATACTGTGTACTTAGTGTAGAAGGAACATGTACCAATTTATAATCTTTGGTGCCTACTATTTAATACTGTGTACTTCGTGTAGAAGGAACATGTACCAATTTATAATCTCTGGTGCCTACTATTTAATACTGTGTACTTCGTGTAGAAGGAACATGTACCAATTTATAATCTTTGGTGCCTACTATTTAATACTGTGTACTTCGTGTAGAAGGAACATGTACCAATTTATAATCTCTGGTGCCTACTATTTAATACTGTGTACTTAGTGTAGAAGGAACATGTACCAATTTATAATCTCTGGTGCCTACTATTTAATACTGTGTACTTCGTGTAGAAGGAACATGTACCAATTTATAATCTCTGGTGCCTACTATTTAATACTGTGTACTTAGTGTAGAAGGAACATGTACCAATTTATAATCTCTGGTGCCTACTATTTAATACTGTGTACTTAGTGTAGAAGGAACATGTACCAATTTATAATCTCTGGTGCCTACTATTTAATACTGTGTACTTCGTGTAGAAGGAACATGTACCAATTTATAATCTCTGATGCCTACTATTTAATACTGTGTACTTCGTGTAGAAGGAACATGTACCAATTTTTAATCTCTGGTGCCTACTATTTAATACTGCGTACTTAGTGTAGAAGGAACATGTACCAATTTATAATCTCTGGTGCCTACTATTTAATACTGTGTACTTAGTGTAGAAGGAACATGTACCAATTTATAATCTCTGGTGCCTTCTATTTAATACTGTGTACTTCGTGTAGAAGGAACATGTACCAATTTATAATCTCTGGTGCCTACTGTTTAATACTGTGTACTTAGTGTAGAAGGAACATGTACCAATTTATAATCTTTGGTGCCTACTATTTAATACTGTGTACTTCGTGTAGAAGGAACATGTACCAATTTATAATCTCTGGTGCCTACTATTTAATACTGTGTACTTAGTGTAGAAGGAACATGTACCAATTTATAATCTTTGGTGCCTACTATTTAATACTGTGTACTTAGTGTAGAAGGAACATGTACCAATTTATAATCTCTGGTGCCTACTATTTAATACTGTGTACTTCGTGTAGAAGGAACATGTACCAATTTATAATCTCTGGTGCCTACTATTTAATACTGTGTACTTAGTGTAGAAGGAACATGTACCAATTTATAATCTTTGGTGCCTACTATTTAATACTGTGTACTTCGTGTAGAAGGAACATGTACCAATTTATAATCTCTGGTGCCTACTATTTAATACTGTGTACTTAGTGTAGAAGGAACATGTACCAATTTATAATCTCTGGTGCCTACTATTTAATACTGTGTACTTAGTGTAGAAGGAACATGTACCAATTTATAATCTCTGGTGCCTACTATTTAATACTGTGTACTTCGTGTAGAAGGAACATGTACCAATTTATAATCTTTGGTGCCTACTATTTAATACTGTGTACTTCGTGTAGAAGGAACATGTACCAATTTATAATCTTTGGTGCCTACTATTTAATACTGTGTACTTCGTGTAGAAGGAACATGTACCAATTTATAATCTCTGGTGCCTACTATTTAATACTGTGTACTTAGTGTAGAAGGAACATGTACCAATTTATAATCTCTGGTGCCTACTATTTAATACTGTGTACTTAGTGTAGAAGGAACATGTACCAATTTATAATCTCTGGTGCCTACTATTTAATACTGTGTACTTCGTGTAGAAGGAACATGTACCAATTTATAATCTTTGGTGCCTACTATTTAATACTGTGTACTTCGTGTAGAAGGAACATGTACCAATTTATAATCTCTGGTGCCTACTATTTAATACTGTGTACTTCGTGTAGAAGGAACATGTACCAATTTTTAATCTCTGGTGCCTACTATTTAATACTGCGTACTTAGTGTAGAAGGAACATGTACCAATTTATAATCTCTGGTGCCTACTATTTAATACTGTGTACTTAGTGTAGAAGGAACATGTACCAATTTATAATCTCTGGTGCCTACTATTTAATACTGTGTACTTCGTGTAGAAGGAACATGTACCAATTTATAATCTTTGGTGCCTACTATTTAATACTGTGTACTTCGTGTAGAAGGAACATGTACCAATTTATAATCTCTGGTGCCTACTATTTAATACTGTGTACTTAGTGTAGAAGGAACATGTACCAATTTATAATCTCTGGTGCCTACTATTTAATACTGTGTACTTCGTGTAGAAGGAACATGTACCAATTTATAATCTCTGGTGCCTACTATTTAATACTGTGTACTTAGTGTAGAAGGAACATGTACCAATTTATAATCTCTGGTGCCTACTATTTAATACTGTGTACTTAGTGTAGAAGGAACATGTACCAATTTATAATCTCTGGTGCCTACTATTTAATACTGTGTACTTAGTGTAGAAGGAACATGTACCAATTTATAATCTTTGGTGCCTACTATTTAATACTGTGTACTTCGTGTAGAAGGAACATGTACCAATTTATAATCTCTGATGCCTACTATTTAATACTGTGTACTTCGTGTAGAAGGAACATGTACCAATTTTTAATCTCTGGTGCCTACTATTTAATACTGCGTACTTAGTGTAGAAGGAACATGTACCAATTTATAATCTCTGGTGCCTACTATTTAATACTGTGTACTTCGTGTAGAAGGAACATGTACCAATTTATAATCTTTGGTGCCTACTATTTAATACTGTGTACTTCGTGTAGAAGGAACATGTACCAATTTATAATCTCTGGTGCCTACTATTTAATACTGTGTACTTAGTGTAGAAGGAACAGGTACCAATTTATAATCTCTGGTGCCTACTATTTAATACTGTGTACTTCGTGTAGAAGGAACATGTACCAATTTTTAATCTCTGGTGCCTACTATTTAATACTGTGTACTTAGTGTAGAAGGAACTTGTACCAATTTATAATCTCTGGTGCCTTCTATTTAATACTGTGTACTTCGTGTAGAAGGAACATGTACCAATTTATAATCTCTGGTGCCTACTGTTTAATACTGTGTACTTAGTGTAGAAGGAACATGTACCAATTTATAATCTTTGGTGCCTACTATTTAATACTGTGTACTTCGTGTAGAAGGAACATGTACCAATTTATAATCTCTGGTGCCTACTATTTAATACTGTGTACTTAGTGTAGAAGGAACATGTACCAATTTATAATCTCTGGTGCCTACTATTTAATACTGTGTACTTAGTGTAGAAGGAACATGTACCAATTTATAATCTTTGGTGCCTACTATTTAATACTGTGTACTTCGTGTAGAAGGAACATGTACCAATTTATAATCTCTGGTGCCTACTATTTAATACTGTGTACTTCGTGTAGAAGGAACATGTACCAATTTATAATCTTTGGTGCCTACTATTTAATACTGTGTACTTCGTGTAGAAGGAACATGTACCAATTTATAATCTCTGGTGCCTACTATTTAATACTGTGTACTTCGTGTAGAAGGAACATGTACCAATTTTTAATCTCTGGTGCCTACTATTTAATACTGCGTACTTAGTGTAGAAGGAACATGTACCAATTTATAATCTCTGGTGCCTACTATTTAATACTGTGTACTTAGTGTAGAAGGAACATGTACCAATTTATAATCTCTGGTGCCTACTATTTAATACTGTGTACTTAGTGTAGAAGGAACATGTACCAATTTATAATCTTTGGTGCCTACTATTTAATACTGTGTACTTCGTGTAGAAGGAACATGTACCAATTTATAATCTCTGGTGCCTACTATTTAATACTGTGTACTTAGTG